>CAJZCY010000004.1:20430000-21826250 GCA_914969975.1 Anopheles atroparvus
TTACAATTATAATTACCAGCACCAGAAACCCACAATACATAAATAATGGCAACGAATGATGGTCCCTATGAAACGGCACGGCATTGCCGAAATCATGAACTGACAAATAAATTATATACATTATTCAAGCACAATACTGCGCTTAGCCCTTTAGTAAACACACATTTAACTTTGCCTGCAATTGACACGAAAAACACATTTCTTTCCCGGTGACGCCTTTTCTCAACAGAAATATAAATTAAAGTGATGGCTCGGATGCAAGAAACGATCAAACCATGAATAAAAATTGGTCACAAGAATTAAATCATATTTAAATGCACGGCTAAATTTAAAGTTTTTCTTAACGGATCTTTACAAGGCACCCAATCCCTAGTATCACAATATCAAAATTTTATAAACAAAGTTTTTTCAATGATATTAATTTTATCTCTGCAGTATTTCAGATAAAAGCTCTACTAGTGCAACATATTCAATCTTATTTCGATGCATTCTTTTTCACTTTTGTCAATCTAGTTTAAGATTTTCCTATTCGTACAATGCGTTTGAGTGAAATTACATTTCAAAGAAAAATCAACGAGGTAATTCAAAATCAATCATTTTTTGTCCAAAATTGCACTTATAATTTATTAAACATGCCTGCTCTCTCTTGCATTGTTTTCGAAGACACTTAAACTTTAAAATCCTATTTGTAAGAAAATCTCCTCCTCTTTATAAGGAAACAGACACCAAAACCATTACTATTGGAAACGCAGGTCACATTAAGGATGAATTTTTTTTAAATTGTGTGTAAATATCAGCAACGAAAATACACAAAACAGAAATACAAAAAAAAACATTCTTCGCCATCTTGAAATATATATAACAGATACAACCAACAAATACAAGTATCAAACAAACGACCATATTCAGTTTTCATTGTTTATTTCATCAGTTCTGTACATCGTCAAATGCTGCAGCTTAACCCCAGAACGGCTTCTTGTGGTGTTCCTTGATGTGCACCGTCACTGGGACCTGCTTCTCGACGTACACTGGCTCCTTTACGTACACCGGGTAGGGCTTATCGACATGAACTGCGTACGGCTTCGGGACCTCGACGTATTCCTTCTTGTAGACTGGGACATGGACTGGGACCTTGACCTCCACTGGGTAAGGGCGGTCAACGTGGACCGGGACCTTCTTCTCGACGTACACTGGGACCTTCTTCTCGACATACACCGGGACCTTCTTCTCAACCTCAACTGGGTACGGGACCTTGACTTCGACCGGGACGCGCTTCTCGACCTCCACTGGGTACGGGACTGGGACCTTCTTCGTGATGACCTGTTTTACTTCCTTCTGCACGTAGTCGTTGCCGTAGTATCCATGGTTCTGCTGGTTCTCATACCCGTAGTATCCTGGGTTGTGTTGGTTCTGATAGCCGTAGGTCTCGTACGACTCCTGTTGGGATCCCAGTTCCCACAGTCCGCGCTTCTCCTTCTTAGAATCGTCGACTGCCGCCGCGCTGGCAAGAGCCAGAGCCATAGAGAATACGATGAACGCCTATAAGAGAAAGTGTTCATATTGTCAGACTCCTAGAGCGTGTGCGAGCTTCGTAGGTTGTTGGTAACTTACCTTCATGTCTGCCTACTGGTTGGATGTACTGCACGATTGAAGGATCACTACTGAATGATGATCTGCCGCCGCTGACACAGCTTTATACCATCCGACCAGAGCAACAAAACGGATAGAAAAGACATGAGGTAGGTCGCATCCTCACGATTTGTTGTCGATTTCTTTCACATGGTTCGTTGGTCCACTCCTAAACCGGATGAAAATCAGTCTTGTGTGACTCACGAAACACACGAAAACTTGCCTAATAGAAGACATTGTGTCGCTTTTTTGTAATAAAATAGTTTGAAAAACTTTTCGAAGAACGTATCATCCAGTTTCTCTAGTCTTTCTTTCAAGCTCGAAGCAGCTGATGCTTACATGTGCTGTTGCATTCTAAGTAAACTTTCGGTTCTAGAAATTCACAATTTTGTAGACATTTAGTAAATAGTGACTAACGCGTTAAATACAAAATTTCAAAATGTGTTTTTCCAATCTGTAACTGTTGAAAACATAGGACTGTCGGTCTTGAACCAAAAAAAGTTTTTTTTATTTGCCTTTGCGTTGGCGCTCCCACCACGATGTCTTGTGATGTTTTTCTCCAGCACCGAGATCTGACGTTGGGACGCGCCCTCTTTAAGAAAAGTCTGTAATAGTTGCAATTGTTCACTAACACAAGTTACAATTATAATTACCAGCACCAGAAACCCACAATACATAAATAATGGCAAACGAATGATGGTCCCTATGAAACGGCACGGCATTGCCAAACGCATGAACTGGCAAATAAATAATATAAATTTTATAAGAACAAAACCGCGCTCAGCTCACTACTAAGCACACTTTTAACTTTGCCTTCAATTGACATGTAAAACGACAGAAATATAAAGTAAAGAGTTACCGAGTGGCTCGGATGCAAGAAACTATTAAACCATGCGTAACAATTGGTCACAAGTATTTAATCATATTTAAATGCACGGCTAAATTTAAAGTTTCATTTAACGGATCTTTACTAGGCACTCAATCCGCGATATCACTATATAAAAATTTTATCAACCGTTTTTTGCAAGGACTTTTATTTCATCTCTGTAGTAGTATAGATAAAAGCTCTACTAGTGCAACATATTAAATCTTATTTCGATGCATTCTTTTTCACTTTTGTCAATCTAGTTTAAGATTTTCCTATTCTTACAATGCGTTTGAGTGAAATTACATTTCAAAGAAAAATCAACGAGGTAATTCAAAATCAATCATTTTTTGTCCAAAATTGCACTTATAATTTATTAAACATGCCTGCTCTCTCTTGCATTGTTTTCGAAGACACTTAAACTTTAAAATCCTATTTGTAAGAAAATCTCCTCCTCTTTATAAGGAAACAGACACCAAAACCATTACTATTGGAAACGCAGGTCACATTAAAGATGAGATTTTTTTAAATTGTGTGTAACTATCAGCAACGAAAATGCACAAAACAGAAATACAAAAAAAACATTCTTCGCCATCTTGAAATATATATAACAGATACAACCAACAAAAACAAGTATCAGACCAACGACCATATTCAGTTTTCATTCTTTATTTCATCAGTTCTGTACATCGTCAAATGCTGCAGCTTAACCCCAGAAGGGCTTCTTGTGGTGTTCCTTGATGTGCACCGTCACTGGGACCTGCTTCTCGACGTACACTGGCTCCTTCACGTACACCGGGTAGGGCTTATCGACATGAACTGCGTACGGCTTCGGGACCTCGACGTATTCCTTCTTGTAGACTGGGACATGGACTGGGACCTTGACCTCCACTGGGTACGGGCGGTCAACGTGGACCGGGACCTTCTTCTCGACGTACACTGGGACCTTCTTCTCGACGTACACCGGGACCTTCTTCTCGACCTCAACTGGGTACGGGACCTTGACTTCGACCGGAACGTGCTTCTCGACCTCCACTGGGAACGGGACTGGGACCTTCTTCGTGATGACCTGTTTCACTTCCTTCTGCACGTAGTCGTTGCCGTAGTATCCATGGTTCTGCTGGTTCCCATACCCGTAGTATTCTGGGTTGTGTTGGTTCTGATAGCCGTAGGTCTCGTACGACTCCTGTTGGGATCCCAGCTCCCACAGTCCGCGCTTCTCCTTCTTAGAATCGTCGACTGCCGCCGCGCTGGCAAGAGCCAGAGCCATAGAGAATACGATGAACGCCTATAAGAGAATGTTTTCATATTGTCAGACTCCTAGAGCGTGTGCGAGCTCCGTAGGTTGTTGGGTACTTACCTTCATGTCTGCCTACTGGTTGGATGTACTGCACGATTGAAGGATCACTACTGAATGATGATCTGCCGCCGCTGACACAGCTTTATACCATCCGACCAGAGCAACAAAACGGATAGAAAAGGCATGAGGTAGGTCGCATCCTCACGATTTGTTGTCGATTTCTTTCACATGGTTCGTTGGTCCACTCCTAAACCGGATGAAAATCAGTCTTGCGTGACTCACAAAGTACAAGAAAACTTGCCTAATAGAAAACATTGCGTCGCTTTTTTGTAATAAAATAGTTTAAACAACTTCTTAAGAAACGTACCAACCAGTTTCTCTTGTCTTTCTTTTCAAGTTCCAATCAGCTGATGCTTACATGTGCTTTTGCATTCTTGGTAAACCTAGAAATTTACAATTTTGTAGACATTTTGTAAAGAGTGACTAACACGTTAAATACAATCTTCCAAGATGTTTTTTCCAATCTGTAACTGTTGAAATGATAGGACTGTCGGTCTTGAACCAAAAAAAAAAAATATTTTATTTGCCTTAGCGTTGGCGCTACCGCCACGATGTCTTGTGATGTTTTTCTCCAGCACCGAGATCTGACGTTGGGACGCGCTTTCTTTAAGAAACGTCTGTAACAGGAACACTTGTTCACTAACACAAGTTACAATTATTATTAACAGCACCAGAAACCCACAGTAAATAATGGCAAACGAATATACAAGCACAATACTGCGCTTAGCCCTTTACTAAACACACATTTAACTTTGCCTGCAATTGACACGAAAAACACATTTCTTTCACGGTGAGGCCTTTTCTCAATAGAAAAATAAAGTAAGTGATGGCTCGGATGCAAGAAACGATCAAACCATGAATAAAAATTGGTCACAAGAATTAAATCATATTTAAATGCACGGCTAAATTTAAAGTTTTTCTTAGCGGATCTTTACTAGGCACCCAATCCCTAGTATCACAATATAAAAATTTTATAAACAAATTTGTTTCAAGGATATTTATTTCATCTCTGCAGTATTTTAGATAGAAGCTCTACAAGTGCAGCATATTCAATCTTATTTCGATACATTTTTTTAAACTTCTGTCAATCTAGTTGAAGATTTTCCTGTTTTTACAAAGCGGTGAAGTGAAATGATATTTCAAAGAAAAATCAACAAGGCAAATCAAAATCAATCATTTTTTTTGTCCAAAACTGCACTTGTACTTTATTAAACATGTCTGCTCTCTCTGGCGTTGTTTTCGAAAACACTTAAACTTTTAAATCCTCTCTATTATAAAACCTTCCTCCTCTTTATAAGAAAAACAGACAACCAAAACCATTACTATTGGAAACGCAGGTCACATTAAAGATGAGATTGTTTTTAAATTGTGTGTAAATATCAGCAACGAAAATACACAAAAAAAGAAACACAGCAAAAATTCTTTGACATCTTGAAATATAACTAACAGATACAACCAACAAATACAAGTATCAGACAAACGACCATATTCAATTTTCATTGTTTATTTCATCAGTTCTGTACATCGTCAAATGCTGCAGCTTAACCCCAGAACGGCTTCTTGTGGTGTTCCTTGATGTGCACCGTCACTGGGACCTGCTTCTCGACGTACACTGGCTCCTTCACGTACACCGGGTAGGGCTTATCGACATGAACTGCGTAGGGCTTCGGGACCTCGACGTATTCCTTCTTGTAGACTGGGACATGGACTGGGACCTTGACCTCCACTGGGTACGGGCGGTCAACGTGGACCGGGACCTTCTTCTCGACGTACACTGGGACCTTCTTCTCGACGTACACCGGGACCTTCTTCTCAACCTCAACTGGGTACGGGACCTTGACTTCGACCGGGACGCGCTTCTCGACCTCCACTGGGTACGGGACTGGGACCTTCTTCGTGATGACCTGTTTCACTTCCTTCTGCACGTAGTCGTTGCCGTAGTATCCTTGGTTCTGCTGGTTCTCATACCCGTAGTATCCTTGGTTGTGTTGGTTCTGATAGCCGAGGGTTTCGTACGACTCCTGTTGGGATCCCAGCTCCCACAGTCCACGCTTCTCCTTCTTAGAATCGTCGACTGCCGCCGCGCTGGCAAGAGCCAGAGCCATAGAGAATACGATGAACGCCTATAAGAGAATGTTTTCATATTGTCAGACTCCTAGAGCTTGTATGAGCCTCCATGGATAGAGCTTACCTTCATGTCTGCCTACTGGTTGGATGTACTGCACGATTGAAGGATCAAAACTGAATGATGATCTGCCGACAATGGCTCCGTTTTATATCACAAGATTTGCTGTTACACGCATTCATTATCACCCACTCTCAGCGCTTCGATCTGGTCATTTAAAGAAGTATAACGAAAATCAATCTTGCGTGACCAACAGTGCACATTGCAACTTGCTTGAGCTGTAAGCACACTCAACTGACCTTAAAACATTGGATGCCTTTTTGTTATTTCATCTTGTTCAAGTACTAAATTGAGGATCCTAAATTAAAGACTTCATAAGTATTTCTTATTTCTGGAATGTTTTGTACAGCCATTTGATCTAATTGCTTTATAAAAAATCGAATATTTCACATGGAATAAACAAGGACATGTGTACATTAATACCAGGGTAGCACAAAATCCCTGAATGCCATCATTTTCGTTTGGAACATTCACGGAGAGATACAAGAATGGTGAGGCAAAAGTTTTTTTAAATTTAAACAGAAGTCCCAAGCAATGAACGTTCAAATTTCCAGTTTCAAATGCAAATAAACCATCTTTATTCGAAATGCTATCTCATTTGTATTTTGTTTAAGTCAACCATTACATTATTTATTATACAGCAGCAAAAAATGTATGTTTATTATAATTCTTTTGAGCGTTGGCACAACTGTCCGACGTTTTCGTGAACACAATTTTAATATCTGGCTCGAGATGATTGTATTTCTTTAATATTTCTTTGACTTTGATCTACAATGGACATTTTTGCTGCAATTTCGACAACACTATATTATCATGTATACTTAAAAAAAAATTGTTTCATGGTTCGTTTCGGAATGGGCCTTTTTCTTGCACTTTCTTCTTCTCTTACTTATTATCCATCTAATACAAGTACAACCCAACTTGGAAGATCAAAGAATTGAATACTTTTCAGGGATTCCAGAGACAGGTCCACCGTCTTAATGAAGATTTGCTAGTGAAAACTATGGACTGGATTGGTGCAAAGCTATATAAAATGGCAAAAAGGCCAATGGTTTAACTTTTTCGTTAGCAAAGTCAAAGTGTAAAGAGGACAGTTCAGCGAAACAAATAAAATAATCATGCCGGGATCTTTTTAGGTAGCTAACATCAAACAATTTACATCAATCAGACAAACGACCATATTCAATTTTCATTCTTTATTTCATCAGTTCTGTACATCGTCAAATGCTGCAGCTTAACCCCAGAACGGCTTCTTGTGGTGTTCCTTGATGTGCACCGTCACTGGGACCTGCTTCTCGACGTACACTGGCTCCTTCACGTACACCGGGTAGGGCTTATCGACATGAACTGCGTACGGCTTCGGGACCTCGACGTATTCCTTCTTGTAGACTGGGACATGGACTGGGACCTTGACCTCCACTGGGTACGGGCGGTCAACGTGGACCGGGACCTTCTTCTCGACGTACACTGGGACCTTCTTCTCGACGTACACCGGGACCTTCTTCTCAACCTCAACTGGGTACGGGACCTTGACTTCGACCGGGACGCGCTTCTCGACCTCCACTGGGTACGGGACTGGGACCTTCTTCGTGATGACCTGTTTCACTTCCTTCTGCACATAGTCGTTGCCGTAGTATCCATGGTTCTGCTGGTTCTCATACCCGTAGTATCCTTGGTTGTGTTGGTTCTGATAGCCGTAGGTCTCGTACGACTCCTGTTGGGATCCCAGTTCCCACAGTCCGCGCTTCTCCTTCTTAGAATCGTCGACTGCCGCCGCGCTGGCAAGAGCCAGAGCCATAGAGAATACGATGAACGCCTATAAGAGAATGTTTTCATATTGTCAGACTCCTAGAGCGTGTGCGAGCTCCGTAGGTTGTTGGTAACTTACCTTCATGTCTGCCTACTGGTTGGATGTACTGCACGATTGAAGGATCACTACTGAATGATGATCTGCCGCCGCTGACACAGCTTTATACCATCCGACCAGAGCAACAAAACGGATAGAAAAGGCATGAGGTAGGTCGCATCCTCACGATTTGTTGTCGATTTCTTTCACATGGTTCGTTGGTCCACTCCTAAACCGGATGAAAATCAGTCTTGCGTGACTCACGAAACACACGAAAACTTGCCTAATAGAAGACATTGTGTCGCTTTTTTGTAATAAAATAGTTTGAAAAACTTTTCGAGGAACGTATCATCCAGTTTCTCTAGTCTTTCTTTCAAGCTCGAAGCATCTGATGCTTACATGTGCTGTTGCATTCTAAGTAAACTTTCAGTTCTAGAAATTCACAATTTTGTGACATTTAGTAAAGAGTGACTAACGCGTTAAATACAAAATTTCAAAATGTGTTTTTCCAATCTGTAACTGTTGAAAACATAGGACTGTCGGTCTTGAACCAAAAAAAGTTTTTTTTATTAGCCTTTGCGTTGGCGCTCCCACCACGATGTCTTGTGATGTTTTTCTCCAGCACCGAGATCTGACGTTGGGACGCGCCTTCTTTAAGAAACGTCTGTAACAGGAACACTTGTTCACTAACACAAGTTACAATTATTATTACCAGCACCAGAAACCCACAATACATAAATAATGGCAACGAATGATGGTCCATATGAAACGGCACGGCATTGCCGAAATCATGAACTGACAAATAAATTATATACATTATACAAGCACAATACTACGCTTAGCCCTTTACTAAACACACATTTAACTTTGCCTGCAATTGACACGAAAAACACATTTCTTTCACGGTGACGCCTTTTCTCAACAGAAATATAAATTAAAGTGATGGCTCGGATGCAAGAAACGATCAAACCATGAATAACAATTGGTCACAAGAGTTAAATCATATTTAAATGCACGGCTATATTTAAAGTTTTTCTTAACGGATCTTTACTAGGCACCCAATCCCTAGTATAACAATATTAAAATTTTATAAACAAAGTTTTTTCAATGATATTTATTTCATCTCTGCAGTATTTTAGATAGAAGCTCTACAAGTGCAGCATATTCAATCTTATTTCGATACATTTTTATAAACTTCTGTCAATCTAGTTTAAGATTTTCCTGTTTTTAGAAAGCGGTGAAGTGAAATGATATTGCAAATAAAAATCAACAAGGCAAATCAAAATCAATCATTTCTTTTGTTCAAAACTGCACTTGTACTTTATTAAACATGTCTGCTTTTCTTGCATTGTTTTCGAAAACACTTAAACTTTTAAATCCTCTCTATTAGAAAACCTTCCTCCTCTTTATAAGGAAAACAGACAACCAAACCATAACTATTAGAAACGCAGGTCACATTAAAGATGAGATTTTTATTAAATTGTGTGTAAATATCAGCAACGAAAATACACAAAAAGAAATACAACAAAAAATTCTTCGATATCTTGAAATATAACTAACAGATACAACCAACAAAAACAAGTATCAGACAAACGACCATATTCAGTTTTCATTCTTTATTTCATCAGTTCTGTACATCTTCAAATGCTGCAGCTTAACCCCAGAACGGCTTCTTGTGGTGTTCCTTGATGTGCACCGTCACTGGGACCTGCTTCTCGACGTACACTGGCTCCTTCACGTACACCGGGTAGGGCTTATCGACATGAACTGCGTAGGGCTTCGGGACCTCGACGTATTCCTTCTTGTAGACTGGGACATGGACTGGGACCTTGACCTCCACTGGGTACGGGCGGTCAACGTGGACCGGGACCTTCTTCTCAACGTACACTGGGACCTTCTTCTCGACGTACACCGGGACCTTCTTCTCAACCTCAACTGGGTACGGGACCTTGACTTCGACCGGGACGCGCTTCTCGACCTCCACTGGGTACGGGACTGGGACCTTCTTCGTGAAGACCTGTTTCACTTCCTTCTGCACGTAGTCGTTGCCGTAGTATCCATGGTTCTGCTGGTTCTCATACCCGTAGTATCCTTGGTTGTGTTGGTTCTGATAGCCGTAGGTCTCGTACGACTCCTGTTGAGAAGATCCCAGCTCCCACAGTCCGCGCTTCTCCTTCTTAGAATCGTCGACTGCCGCCGCGCTGGCAAGAGCCAGAGCCATAGAGAATACGATGAACGCCTATAAGAGAAAGTGTTCATATTGTCAGACTCCTAGAGCGTGTGCGAGCTTCGTAGGTTGTTGGTAACTTACCTTCATGTCTGCCTACTGGTTGGATGTACTGCACGATTGAAGAATCACAACTGAATGATGATCTGCCGACGATGGCTCCGTTTTATATCACAAGATTTGCTGTTACCCGCATTCATTATCACCCATTCTCTGCGCTTCGATCTGGTCACCTAAAGATGTATAACGCAAATCAATCTTGCGTGACCAACAGTGCACATTGCAACTTGCTTGAGCTGTAAGCACACTCAACTGACCTTAACACATTGGATGCCTTTTTGTTATTTGATCTTGTTCAAATGCTCAATTGAGGATCCTAAATTAAAGACTTAATAAGTATTTCTTATTTCTGGAAAGTTTTGTGCAGTCATTTGATCTATTTGCACCATAAAAAATCGAAAATGGCACAGGGAATAAACAAGGACATGTGTACATTTATACTAGGGTGGAACAAAATCCCTGAATGCCATCATTTTCGCATGGAACATTCACGGAGAGATGCAAGAACGGTGAGGCAAAAGTTAGTTAAATTTAAAGGACTTTTGTCCCTCAATCGATGGCCGCATTCACCGTAAAGAAACTAACTGTTCCCTAGCAACGAATGTTCAAATTCCCAGGTTCACATGAAAACAAGCCAACCATATACGAAATGCTATCTCATTTTAATCTTATTTAAGTCAACCATTAAATTATTTATTTGACAGCAGCCAAAAATGCCTATTTGTAGTAATTTAGTTTTAGCTTAGGCACAACCATCAGACGCTTTTGTGAACACAATTTTAATATCTGGCTCGAGATGATTGTATTTTTTTAAAGATTTTTATGATTTCGGTCTATAATGGACATTTTTGCTGCAATTTTGACAACACTATCGTGTATTTAAAAAAATATTTCTTTCATGGTTCGTTTCGCAATGGGCCTTTTTCTTGCACTTTCTTCTTCCCTTACTTATTATCCATCTAATACAAGTACAACCCAGCTAGGAAGACCAAAGAATTGAATACTTTTCAGGGATTCAAAAGACAGGTCAATCATTGAACAGTATTCTAACAGTATTAATGAAGATTTCCTAATGAAAACTATGAACTGGTTTGGTGCAAAGTCATATGAAAAGGCAAAAAGGCCAATGGTTTAATTTTTTCGTTAGCTCAGTCAAATCTAAGATGCACAAAATTACATTTTGATAAACAACTGTAAGGAGGGCAGTGCTGCGAAACATATAAAATAATAATGGCGAGATCATTTTAGGTAGCTAACACCATACAATTTACATGTTTTTGAATATTGTAGTTCAACTGAAAATGCAATGTTCACCCAGCATGCACAAATAGCAATCAGACAAACGATCATATTCAATTTTCATTCTTTATTTCATCAGTTCTGTACATCGTCAAATGCTGCAGCTTAACCCCAGAACGGCTTCTTGTGGTGTTCCTTGATGTGCACCGTCACTGGGACCTGCTTCTCGACGTACACTGGCTCCTTCACGTACACCGGGTAGGGCTTATCGACATGAACTGCGTAGGGCTTCGGGACCTCGACGTATTCCTTCTTGTAGACTGGGACATGGACTGGGACCTTGACCTCCACTGGGTACGGGCGGTCAACGTGGACCGGGACCTTCTTCTCGACGTACACTGGGACCTTCTTCTCGACGTACACCGGGACCTTCTTCTCAACCTCAACTGGGTACGGGACCTTGACTTCGACCGGAACGCGCTTCTCGACCTCCACTGGGTACGGGACTGGGACCTTCTTCGTGATGACCTGTTTCACTTGCTTCTGGACGTGGTCGTTGCCGTAGTATCCTTGGATGTACTGGTTCTCATACCCGTAGTATTCTGGGTTGTGTTGGTTCTGATAGCCGTAGGTCTCGTACGACTCCTGTTGGGATCCCAGTTCCCACAGTCCACGCTTCTCCTTCTTAGAATCGTCGACTGCCGCCGCGCTGGCAAGGGCCAGAGCCATAGAGAATACGATGAACGCCTGTAAGAGAAAGTGTTCATATTGTCAGACTCCTAGAGCTTGTGCGAGCTTCGTAGGTTGTTGGTAACTTACCTTCATGTCTGCCTACTGGTTGGATGTACTGCACGACTGAAGGATCACTACTGAATGATGATCTCTCAACTTTGGCTCCATTTTATATCACTCACCTCGCCCAAGCACAATGGAAAGATGAAGAGATGGTAGGTCAAGACAAGCCAGTCAATTTTTTTTTCTATTGTCTTTATGCTGCGTAGCTGTCACAAAATATGCCGGAATGTACTCTAGCGTGACGCGAAACGTTTCCACATCAATGCCAAACGTGGAGTATCGGCGCATTTTTAATTTATCGTGTGTCGTAAATTCCTTAGGATTCAAGGCATTCCACACTACGATATAAGTCGTTTCCATGTTACATTTTCCAAAAGAGAAGTCATTTGCTTTAATTATACAAGAAACCATGGTTCTTCCAGACCAATGTTTTGAATGAAAATTTGAACTGTTATTGGAACGAATTGTTTAACCGATTTGTCTTGTCTTGTCGATCTTGGCGACTTTTGACGAATGCTGACACTACAAATTATTTCGAAATTTTTCTAATTACTTTAAGCATGATATCTCGCACAGCCATCTCAGTCGGTCGCTATGTGTAACTCATGCGGTTTCGTACATTCAGCTGAGATTCTTATTAAGTTTTGCATCATTTCGCTGCGAAGAACTAAATTGTCACCCAGCATACAACAAAAGCTGGAATATTAAATAAGTGCAGTTCGTTTAGTAAGCGTGAACCCAAAGGAAATTTTGGAAAATAGATTTTTGTATGTTTAAACCATTGTAAATAAGGTCAAAGCCTAACAAAATATTAGTTGGCAAGACAAGTGTTTGGCTTTGCAAGGAAAAGTAAATGTATTGGTAATGGGAGAGAAGCTTCAACATCAAAAGTACAGAATTTTATTTTAGAAGCGCACAACTTTCGGAAAGTTTATAACCATTTTAGGCTTTGTAGGGTCATAACTTTAGAAATAGGAGCATTTAATCTGTTATTGTGCATGCCACAGCTCATATCTACGTGCACATTGTGCGGTCCAGCATTATACAATAAAATAGATTAAATTTCACCTTGGAACTTAAATTACCCATTTTTACTTAGAGTTGGTTGGCTTTGATCGTGAGTTTTTTTATTATTGAATGCAATTAGGCGTACAATAATATTTTATCAATCTGTTAAACAAGTTGTTGGAAAGTTTGGAAGTTTGCCCACAGCATGCTTTTTGAGGTTCAGAATTAGAATTGACCGAGAAAATGAACATCAAATACAAAAAAAAGCTGCGAATACTTTGTTCAGTAAGTATATAAAGAAGCGTTTTTGATTTTTTTTACCAATTTTTTATATTTTAAAACATACAAATGGATAAACAGAGTCGCATAAAAATTGTTTGTTCAAGTTATGTAAAGTTTGCTTCAGAAAGCTTTGTATAAACTTTGGAATTGCCATAGATACATAGTTTTATCACATCGTTACTATTCGCGAGTGACCAATTTAACCCCACAGCGTCCTTTGCTCGTAGGACGATGGGACGGCGTAGCCAGCCGAACCGTGGTACACCGTCGACGGGACCGTTTTATGGACGTAGTGCGGCTGCTTCACGTACACCGGGTAGGGCTTCTCAACCGCCACCGGGTACGGCTTGGCCACCTCGACCACCTGTTTGTGATAGACCGGAACCTTCACCGGGACCTTCACCGGCACCGGGTACGGACGGTCGACGTGCACTGGGACCTTCTTCTCTATATAGACCGGCACCTTCTTCTCCACCACGACCGGGACTTCCTTCTCGACATGAACCGGGTACGGGACCTTAACCTCCACTGGGACGCGCTTCTCCACCGCCACTGGATACGGCACGGCGACCTTCTTCGTGACCGTCACGTGGTTCGTCAGCTGGCGTTCGTAGTCATTGCCGTAGTACACACCCTCTCCGCCGTAGTACTGCTCGTAGCCATTGTTCAGCTCCACGATGCCCCGTTTGTCCTTTTTCTCCTGCTTGTTCGACTCCGCTTGATCTTCGCTGCACAGCGCGACGGCCAACAGGACCGACAGGACGATGAAAACCTGGTGGAGAAACAAACCGTTTTAGTTTCGATCGAATGTCTACTTACCAAAACCTTTTGATTCGCTTTTTTCTCACCTTCATGTTTAGGCTTGGGTTTGAGACACTGCTGCTGCACACGATGGACAAACGTTGTCTGATGATTACTATCGGATGATGGGACGGTTTTTATATCTGATCGCTGTTCGTTTTTCCAACCGGTCCTTGAAATACCTTCACCGAAAACAACAATTTATTCGCTGCTTGGAATTCAATTGTAGCCTCGTCCGATCGAAGTTGGGAGGTTTGCTCACAATTTGGCTGTTTTGCGCGGGTTGCAATCGTGTCCGATCGTTTTCATTTCCGTGTTGGAAAATGTTGACCGACGCGCTACGAAAATGGTAACATACCGTATAGTCGTTGAGTTCTTCCGGCAGCCTTGATGAGACACGTTGCCAGCGTCCTTCCGCAAGGGATTTCTTTTTTAAGCAATAAAATATGGCTGGCAGTTCAACCCTGTTCCAAAGCAGCTAGTGAACTTTATCTCCTTAAAATATGTTGAGAAAAAACCGCTTTTTGTGCTGTTGAATTACATTTATTAACGGAATACTGATAGCGTTAACATTGTTTCTAAATTATTCAACATGTGTTAAATGATGCTACATATAAGAAAAAAAAAGCTACAACAACAATTCAACAGCATAAAATGGGATAAATATCATTGTCGAACTCTGACTGATGCGCCCGAAGCTATAAGTTAACCTTACTGCAACTTTCCATTTTCCCAAAAATCGGATCTGCTTTCCCAATCACGACACCAACACTATAACGAAAAGGAAATAGCCCAACCGCCCTGTGCGCTGCGGGCAAAAGTTATTCAAATTCTTGGCACGTTCTTCGTCACCAATAAACCGATGGCATCGCATTAACCGGCCGTCCGCGGCGCAGGGCCGCAAACGCAGACAAACGCCAACACGTGTAATGGGGATTAGTGAAAATTGGGTATTGTATCTCCGACCTGCCTGTCCGAATGACAATAAAACCGGGCAACATAACGGCCACATAAAAGACAAATGCGACCACAAGTGGCGAAGGATCACACCAAGGAGAAAAACCAATCTTTCGATTCTGGCAAATACGTTGAAAAAAAAAACACTCCGACGCAAGAAGGGCGGGAGCGAGGGGGAAGAATTGCAAATCATGCTAAGGAATACGGCGACTCAATTCATATGACAGATGTGAATCATTTCCAACTTATTCGTCTCGATCGATGGACGGCATTCGAATGGATCGAATGTCTGAATGGCATATCTTGTTAGTGTTCAGTGGACATTGTTTTCTCATCGGTTGGTGGATGGAACAAATTTGGAACAGCAATAGCCTCGTGCCTCGTCCCACGATTAAACCTTGTTACGATGCATGGTTGAATTGAATTTACTAACGTTAAAATCAAAACTCAATTACTTACAGACGAACGTAAGGTGATGAAAGAATCGATAACAATATAAAAATGGTTCGAATGGTGTAAAAGAGAGAAAAATTCTCCATCATGTTTCGGATGCTACAGAAAAAAAAATTAGCAATGGAAATCACGAATGAATTCCACCATCTCACTTATGAAACAAATGAAAAGAAATTTGAACAAAAAACAAAAAAAATTGCCCCGTAATGTTTTTGGTTTTATTATTTGGTCAACTAAGAAATATCTTTCGATTTTTTTCTACCTTATTTAACAGTTCTTCCTGTCTGATAAAGATGTCCCTTTCCATTTTTCTCTTAACCAGTTTTCTGACCTAAATCGACCAATGCATTCGATACCGATGTTCAAAACCTGTTGCGATAAGAAATGTTTGCATACTCGCAGCAGATTCCACCGTGACCAAGAAGAAAACCAAACACACCCAGTGTAAAACTCAACTGAAAAATAGACTGCCCTTATCGGTTTCATTTTGGTTCCTGCACGTGCCCCAGAACCACAGACTTGTTCTTTAAAAGAACCCGATAACTGACAGAAACCTGAAACAATTCTTGCATGCGTGTCCCTTTTTAAGATGGCTGTGCTGCGACTCTAGTGTACTGCTCCCGTTTTGCATACCTTCGAAAGCTATTGGTTCAGAACCCCCACGGCGTAGTTCGTTGTTAGAATGCCGATTGATCTTGCGTGCCTAAAATGGCCGAAACGACCAGTTTTGATTACCATGCTGCATTGTCTGCTCTTCTTCCGGTAAGGCGAACGTGCTCGTATCGCGTACGGAAGTGCTGGAGGAAGAAAGCAAAAGGCAACGATGACGAGAATAGCCATGACACATCGTTGCGTGAAACCACAAGCAAACTTTTCGGCGTCATGTACAGATTATGTAAATCTGTTTTGGTTACCTAAGGAGATAAGGCTTAAAATAATCTTGACTTTATCTTACGTATATTTGATATTCATGACTCTCATTTGAATCCATCAGGTCGGATAAACTATGACGTATGGAACAGTTTCACCACCGTTTCGCGTATCGCGTCATACCTGGTGTGGTATGGCTCC
Organism: Anopheles atroparvus; assembly: GCA_914969975.1. NCBI lineage: Eukaryota > Metazoa > Arthropoda > Insecta > Diptera > Culicidae > Anopheles > Anopheles atroparvus. The sequence goes on from CAJZCY010000004.1 coordinate 20,446,779, forward strand.
TGTCTGTCAACTCCGGACCGATCTCCTTCGATTTCAGTTTCTTACAGCCACCCCCCACCCCTTCCTTTCTTTCCTAGATCTCGCGTGAACACGCAGAGGTAAACATCGACGGCGGATACGCACCGAACGAATCGAATTCAGCAATCCAATCAGCTACGGAACCCAGCAATTAGTCATCCGGTCGACCGCGTTTTTTGTAGCTTGTTTACTACAGCTGAAGCGGCTTAGATTTTTAACCATCAGCAATGAAAATTATACTTTAGCTGCACTATTTTCATAATCTGTGTTCGTCGAACTGATCGTAAACTAAGTGCAGGGAAAAACATCTCAATAAAGTCATACATATTGTACAATATAGGATGTTTTAATTTGTTCTGTGAATTGTATAAGCCAAAAACAACATCTACAAATCTAAATGATGGCTGACCATTCCCTAACATAAATCTCTGCAAACTTATAACGTTTGTCTGCGATTTTATTATCCCGCCTGTTACTTTCGTCAAACACTGTTGGAAGGAAACCGTTGAACACCAGTGTAAACCGTGCAAGGTAGTTAGTAATGTAGGAATGTATTCCAACACCAGCCCGACGCCGAATTGTGGTAATGGTTCTTTCGAAAACATCCGCCTATCGACATCGCGCATGATTGCGTCTCTAACACACTATCAGTCGTGGATTAAAATCTGTGGGGCGATACTTATGGGGTTGGAAAACGGGAGGGAAGAAAACGCCGAGACCGGCACAAGACGGCGGCACAAAAGTGTCGGTAAACAAATAAACGATCGCAGTTTGACTAACGATCGCCGTTAGTGTGACGGCATAAAAGTGGTTCAGTGTAGGTATTCAACTATTATTCGATAGCTGCGAGAAGCAACAAGGTTAGTCGCAACCACGAGGCGTTAAGATACTACCGCCAAATTTCTTTTTTTTTCTGTACTTCCCTGCGAGTGTAACTGGCCGAATTAAACGATTCTAATTCGATTGCGAAATATTTGCGCCAAAAATACCTAGTGGGATTTAAACAAAAAAAAACACAAACAAAACCTGCCGGGTCAACCGATTAAAAGTATTGGCGCTCGTCGCTTTTAAGTCGCGCCCCGTGAGTGTGTCTCATTTCGCCGTCCCTATCTCCTCGCGATCCACGTGGCTGTGTGCGTTGATCTGGGCGATAGTTCCCCGTGCAGGCATCAACCGTTCTCCGTTTCGGGTGGATTAGTTTCGTTCGACACCTTTGGCGGCGCAGTTGTACCTGGGCCATGCCACGCCAGTAGAACGTCCACACATGTGCCGGTAAGGTGGCGGATTCACGCGGGATTAGTAGGCGGCCAGCTAATCTCGCGAACCGGACGCGAAGAGTATTGCACCAGGTTTCCATGCGGTCCGTCCGTTGAGGTATGAGCTCTTACAATCACCATCAACGTTCGCGTGCGCACACACAGCGCCAACGGTCGCGGGATGGCTTAATCGTTCGCCGAACCGCTTGCACCTTGTGTCGTTTAGTCACCGCGGGAATGAGCGACACCTAACATAGCGCGGCCCGAAAGCTGCGCGTGATAATGTGCTCCGGCGCCAGCGGCCTGCGCGTTGGTGTTGGTGTACCGTCGTCCGCAAAGCGCAGAGAACGCGGTCAACCGGATCGGGAGCTTATCGCGGTGACATTCCATTCCTACGCGATCCCCGTCATTCCAGCGTGCGCCGGTACCGGTTGCAGACCGTCTTTTTTCTACGGTTGTGTTGTGTTGTGTTGTCGTGCTCCCTTCCCCGTCCCACAAAACGCGCAACCGAACAAGAGGAGTGAGAAAACCCCAGTGCCGAACTGAAAACAAACGATCAAAAACCCTCAAATTGTGTGGAGCTTGTCAGCTGATTTGTGCAGTGTTTGTGACGCCAAGGGACGGTAAAACGGCACGCGCTATCATCGAAACTTCGTCCCGCGATCCGTGACCGAAAGGCCTCTGTGTTTGTGTGTGCGCAACGACCAGACGAGAATTAGAAACGAAAACAGATCTCACACGATTGTAGTATTGCTGAAAACAACGGAAAAAACTTACAGTACATATCGGGATATTTTTCAAACGTTTATAACGTCGTACTCGATCATATTTCGAAAAAAAACTATTTTATGAGTTAAACAAGTACTTAAACCTACGGAACAATTTATATTGGTGATAAATTACAAGATATTATATCCTTATAAGTTAAAACAAACCGAAAATACAAGCATTATAGAAAGCCGATTTGTTTCTTTACACACAACACAACAAAACCGAAGTTCATAATCACCGTCCAGTGCAGGATAATTCGGTTTCGTTCGAAAATTTAACGATGTCATAAATCATCGAGACACGGTGAGTAATATCGCAAGATACTAAGGTGTTCTAGTGGATTGGTAATCATTTTTTAGAAAATGTCATTCAGTCCGATTTAGTCATCTCTCTTTGCACGGAAGTGTGTCGCCCGTTACTGTAGTACGTCAAATGATAATTACATGGAAAAATGCACCACCTTAAGGCTTAAGCCGGCAATATGCTAATTTTCTGAGTGGTTTTTTTTTCCTCTTTCCCGAGCGGCTGTCTACCGATTCAGTGGGTCATTATTGAAAGTGTCGTAATAATTTACAATGATTGCATTGTCTCATGTAACTATGTATTTTATTTTCAAACCCATTGCACTAGCTTAAACTAAGAGACGTTTTTCTTGCAATAACCTGCAATGCTTTAATGTTGGGTTATTTTTAAATGCCGCATGTCACCACTCGAAAAATTATATAACATTGATAAACCTCGATTAGTTTAATCGATATAACCGAAACAGGTGCACGGTTGCAACATTGTAGCCAAACAATGCACCGGGTCTTTTCTTCCCCACCTTTAATGATGCTAACGATCATCAATCATTTACCTGCTCCAGATCCTTATGCTTATCAAGATTGGTCTTGTTTATAACTGATAACATTGTGTTCGGAAATTTGACTGAACGAAAAATAAACGCATCCACGCTTCAGGATCGTGTGAACGAAAAAGGGAAAAGGTCCGCTGTAAGTCCATTCAGCTAATCCCAGATCGCAAAATGTGGCGCCTAGCGTCTCGGTGGTTGCCGGTTCACTCTCAATGAAGCTGTAATGGTATTGTTTCTTTATCCCCCATTCTAACAGCGGAATGCAATCATTCATATTTCGTTCGGCCGTGGCGACGAGTCTGCTATCAGTGACAGGAAAGCTAGCCGCAAGAAGCTCTGAGTAAGAAACGCGTGCATGAGAAACGCTATCGAGTCGTCTCCGGGGGTAGGAAGAGACGGAGAAAGAGAGAGAGAGAGAGAAGGAGAGAAAGGAGCTACATAAGCAACGGCAAGCGGCGCAGGAGAAGTGAACCGCAGCGCGCCCAAGCAACGATGATAACGTGAGACATCAGCCCCCACTTGGGCCAGTAGCGACATCCAGCAGCGGTCAGTGCCGGCGGAACAGGCTGCGATCGTGGACTAGTTGCACATAGCTGCAGCTAACTGCCACTCGCTTTCCAGTGCTGGGGAAGGATACATCCTTTTCCGAGTAGACTAGCAGGATGGCTCGACTCCGTAGCTGCTCCTTAGCCGTCCTCTATCTAACAACATTCCTGCTATCTGTAGCACAGTATTCCAAAGCCTCGGTAAGCGATTACTTCTAGAGTTTAGCGCTGTCTTCTAACTTCCTTCTTACGCTCGCTCTCCCACGCGCAGATCTATGACTACGAGGATGACTACATCCAGCAAGCGCACCCCGGCCACCCAGTTCCATTCGTCCGCTCCACCGTGGACAGCAAGAGCTACATCGTTTCCGTGGTCGAGTTCCACCCCGAACCGATGACCATGCCCATTGAACAGCGCACCAACCTGCACCTGGAGGAGTACCGAAGGCTTGTGCGATCCCCAGAGGCACAGGTGAGTTGGAAGGATCTCCATGAATCCCAAGGCCCTTAACGGTGGAACGAAACGACAGTTGCGCGTTCTTTTGATGTGTGAATTCCCAACTGGGCGGAAAAACGATGCACACTACATTAACAAAGTGCGCACGGGGTGAGAAGCGAAGACATTTCTTATCAGTTCCTGCGTATTGCCGTAACGATGACTGTCAAGCCCGATCCGTTTGCATCAATGTTAGGAAGTGATTTTTTGTTCTTTAGAATCGCAAGTGATTGCAAATTGTTGTGCACAGTGACGATGGAATTTTTTACGCTTAACCGGAAGCATATGCTAGGGGACGATAAGAATTCAAATATTTCAACCCGACCAAAGAAATTTGTTAAGTGCCTGAGGCAGTGTGTGTGTGTGTGTTTTTTTTTGTATCTGGCCAATGATCTCCAAGAACTTTTCTTGCCTCACAACGCAGCTGATTCCACGTAACGAGTGCCTTGCATTCTTCTCCCCCATTCTTTACTACCCCATCCTTGCTCCTGCTGTTAATATCAATTCTAAGTCCGAACAGTATAATTACAATAAAAGTACAAAGTTACAATAATTACGTCGCGCTCAACGGACCGCGCTGTTAATTCTTGAACATTTGATCATAAAAATCTGTCGATGCATTAATCAAACTAGTGACCCTAGTTCAATTTGCTTTATCGTGAATATGTACAAAATATTAAAGACTAACCAACACTAACGATCTACCTTTTCCTCCCCATTCAGCCATCAGACATCATTGTGTTTCCGGAGCTCACACTAAACTCCCTCTCCGACACAGTGTTCGTACCGGAGCCCGATCAGCATATCTCCCCTTGCGACGACACGCACGATTCGATCCTGGTTGCGCTGTCCTGTCTGGCCAGGGAAACCCGCAAGTACCTGGTGATCAACCTGTCCGAGCAGTACTACCTTCGCCAGCAGGCCGAAACCGTACGCTACAACACGGACGTGGTGTTCGATCGGAACGGCACGGTGATCGCACGCTACCGCAAGTACAACCTCTTCAAGGAGCCCGGCACGAGCGTGACGGCCGTACCGGAGCTTGTCTCGTTCGAGACGGACTTCGGCGTCCGGTTCGGTGTGTTCACCTGCTTCGACATCCTGTTCGCCGCGCCGACCCTCGAGCTCATCAAGCACGGCCTGCGGGACTTCGTATTTCCAGCCTTCTGGACCTCGGAGCCACCGTTTCTCACGTCGACGCAAATCTTCGAGAGCTGGGCGTACGCGAACGACGCCAACCTGATCGTCGCCGGCACGAACTACGATCTGTCCGGAGCCACCGGGACGGGCGTGTTCAACGGGCGCAACGGTGCCCTCCTTGCGCACTTCACGGGAGTCCCCACACGCGCCCTGTACACCGTCACCGTGCCCAAGTCGAGCCCGGGCCGGACCGTGCAGTATCATTCGCGCACGAGCGACATGCTGGAGGTGCCGATGGCAGCCTCTCGCTCTCACCGGCTCCCCGGAGCAGAGTTCGAGCGAGTGCGTATGGGTCGCGACTTCCTCGAGCAGTTTACGACAATCCAGCTTAATCCGAGCTGGCGACAGGAAACCATCGCGCAGATCGTGTGCAGCGGATTGTTCTGCTGCGATTTCACGGTCAGCCTGCAGGTTGATGAGCAGCGGGACCGAACACACTACTACCGACTGGCCGTGTTCGATGGCGTGCGAACCTTCCAGGGTTTCGCCGATGCGCACGTGTCTATCTGCGGTGTCATCGCCTGCGCCAACCAAACGATCGCTAGTTGCGGCCTGCTGTTGCCCTACAACTCGGGCTACATGGAGTTCAGCACCATCTCTATATCGGGTCGATTCCAAGCCAACGGTACCCTCGCGATGCCCAGCACACTCGACATGCGCATGTACTCGTACGACGCCAGTCGCTACGTATTCACGGCCGATGTCAAGTAAGTGCGAAGAATCTCGTGAAATCTAAAACAAAAATCCGTGCGCCCAACCTCAACTAGCATGTACACTTTCGCTTTCAGCTACACCACTAACCAGCAGCAGATCACGATGAACCTAACATCGCCGGTTAGCGATATGCAAACGTTCGGCATCTACGCATTCAACCACAAGGACTTTGAGTTTTACAATCCAATCGAGTTGCCCGGGGAGGAAGATCCGACGCCTGACGACGATGGTGGAGCTAGGCTTGGCACTAGCCAACCGGTACTGGTTGGTTTGCTTTGCGGACTGCTGCTCGCCTCCTGGCATCCAGCGCTATTGCGAATGGCGTAGTAGCTGTTCCCACAAGCATATGTCATCTTACGCTGCACAGTATTTCAAGCGGTTCAAACCAGCACCCACCGTAGACTGCAAAACCCCCCATCCGTGCCATCCGTCATTAGTTAAGTAGGTTCAAGTTTTACATTATACCAAAAGAAAAGGAAACGGTACGTCAAAGTAACCGGATACCAAATAGTGAAAGATTTCGGCAGTCGAGCTTATCACGTTCCTGATCGCTGTGCGTGCTACCCATCTTCCCTTGGGAAAGGTTTTTGTGATAGATGTATCAGACAACATTGTACATATATTATTCGACAGACAACCATGCGCACACTAGTCGTGCTGTCGTGATATGGTCATTCGTCTCCCCCGGCTCCGAATCATCTGTGCTCCCTTCCTACTGCATTCGGGTGTCGTTTTAACTGTGCATCTCTTGTCACTCATAAGGGAAGCGACTAATTTGCGAATGGGCGGCTTAAGATGTTGTACCTCTTGTTAGCTTTACAGCAAAGCTACATATATTTATCATCACTGCAGCGTAGCTTATTTCGTTCGACGATTTCAAATAGTGCTAGTAATACTCGAAAGAAAGAAAAAAAAACGCACAGACCGGATGAAGATATGGAAAGTTCGTATGATTTTAAATATAATAATTTACACAATTTTAATGAAAAATTCTATTTTTATATCTATATATATAAAATCTTTCTTCTTAAAAACTATATATATATAAATGGATGAATGTTTGTTTGTAACGCTGAAACTCAAAAACGGCTAGACCTATCTTGATGATGTCTTCGGATGATTTGTTCGTTTTTGTCCAACGAAGGTTTAAGAAAAAAGAAAATTGGAAAATTCCAATGGAAAACGTGGAAAATTAGAAAATTCTTAATTTCGAGTTGTTTTTGGTGCAAATTCTAAACTCCTTGGATTTACCTGGTATGCCACCGCATCATTTGCGACATAACAATTGAAGTGTTATTATTATGCTTCGAAACCTTTATGCTCAAAATGTTGTCATGGAACATGACTGTTTGTGACGCAGCTTTGGAACAATGTGATAGAGACTTATAAAGGGCAGCATGTTTAACTTCGAGAATTTCCTTAAGTTCTAACAATATGCCATTTCAATTTAAGCGAATTAAATTTTCAACAGTCGATGGAAGTGTGTAGCATAAATCTTGAAATTCAAAGTTTTTCACATGACCATGCTACATGTTGCGTGTTAACGCTTTGGAAAACCAGCTTTACTGTACATTTGAAAGCAGTTATATAGCTAGCATCAATGATTTCCAATATCATATATTCAAACTATTTTTTTTAATTAGTAAATTACAAGAAAACATTACATTTCATGCAATCATAAATATTAGACAGGGCGAAGTTTGCCGGGTTTGTGTAAATCTTAAAAGTAATCTTAAGAACTAGACGCGTACAGTTTTAAGGCACGGTAAAGATTCATTGTCAGTCATATTAAAATCCAAAGACCCAGCCAGTAATCAAAGTGGCCCTGAGAGCTCTGTTAGGAGCAAGTAACGAAGTTTCCAAACACATCAGTTAGTTTTGTAAATACATAGGCTTCTCTATGGTTCTCCTCCTCTCCAACGAGTCAAGCCCTAGGAGGAGGCAGCTTCTTTATATGTATTTTTTATATGTGTCTTTGCCGAATCGATAATCATGCACGACATCAATCGATTCGATCGATTGAATGTAACTGATAATGTTTTTGTAGGCTGCCAGTAGGCCTCAACACCTTCCAATGGGTTTTTATTTTCACGAGCTTATGTGTCAAAAGAGTCCTTTCCCGTCGTGCACTAATGATGATCCAGCGGCGATCGGTTTCGGGGTTCGCCTAGCCACCCAAAAATGCTATAACTCGGAGGGTATTTCATTTACCTGGAAACTCTCCAGCCATTACCAGTTTGAGAATATACAGCCGTTACCAGTTTCTACCGTTGTTTGATCCACATGGTTTGTCGTTTGATCCACCGTTTCGTCGTGTGGGCAAACACTTTCAGCGTTTTTTTTTTTTCAAACAACTTCGACTGTTTGACAAAGTCGCCTCTGTAATATGGTAACGACTATAATATCAGTGATCTATAATTTCTCAAACATGATAACGCGATAATGCGAACATGTGTAACGCGACTTTAAAAGCACGACGTCTTCTTCTTCTTATCTGGCCCGCTCATAGTTGAGCACGTCGTGCTGACATGGCCTGGTCACCAATCGTTTTCCAGGTTGCTCGGTCCGTAGTTGCCGCCCTTCATCCCCGGTGACATCCGATGTTTCGCAGGTCCTGCTTCACCTGGTCCAGCCAACGGGCTCGCTGAGCTCCTCTGCGTCTCGTGCCGAGCGAGTCGCTGACGAGTGTCTTGTTGGTGGGACATGAGTCCGGCATCCTCATGACATGCCCCAACCAGCGGATCCTTCCGGCTTTCGCCACCGTAAGGATATCCGGCTCGCCAAACAGCTCAGCCAGCTCGTGGTTCATCCTTCTGCTCCACCCGTCCTGCACGTATACGCCACCAAAGATAGTCCGGAGCACACGACTTTCGAAAATGCCGAGTGCGTTGGCATCCTCCGTGAGCAGCGTCCAGGACTCATGCCCATAGAGGACTGGTGCACTTCGTGCGTTGGCGAAGTCGTCTGGACCTTAGGAGCTTGTGGAGCCCATGGTAGGCACGACTTCCTTGAACAATGCGTCTTCGGATCTCCGAACTGATGTTGTTGTCCGATGTTATAAGAGACCCAAGGTAGGCAAACTCCTCAAGTACCTCGAGCTCGTCGTTGTTGATTCGTACGCTAGCTCCCAGTCTTGCTCTGTCACGGTCAGAGCCACCGGCGAGTAGGTACTTAGTCTTTGACGCATTGATCTCCAGTCCAATTCCCGCAGCTGCGCGGGTATATGCATCGGACACCGTCGCACTCGACCGTCCAATGATGTCGATGTCATCCGCGTAGCCAAGAAGCTGGACTGACCGTGTGAAAGCACGACGTATAGTAATGCAATTTAGCCATTATTTCCCAGGGTTACAATGTCGAACCAGAAAAGATCTCGCATGTAACTTACCTCAAGTGCTCTTCAATTATTTTATGAATTTCTTTAGAATCTTTTTCCATACCGTTTTTAAATTAAATTTAAATTTTTAATTTATATTTTAATGAATTACTGATACAGTAAAACTAATTCACGTGAATTGATACCTTATCACTTATTATCAACTTTTGTCTCGAAACCAAATCAATATTTCCTTGTTAAAATCTATTGCATTCTGCTCTGTGCGTGAGCTTCTGGAAATCACTTATTTTCCTATGTTCCTATGTATGTTTGAGTATCAGTCTTTTTTTCTGTAGAAGCGCGTTGGTGCAAGTAGAATGTTTCCAGTAAATCAGGTTGTGTTTAAAATGCATTCTCCAGTTGCAGTTCCTGGTCCTGCAGGCGCCGTCAAACAATCGGCCACTTAGCTCGATGAGGACTGTCTCTTTTTGTCTCTACTTCATTATGGCGCGAATAGATTCCAGTACCCAAAACCCTTTCTCTGTACTTTCTCTTGGACCACATGTTGCAAAATATCTCGAAATGAACAACCATGAATAGTAAACTTACATTCAATTAACAATCCTAACAATATGTCCGCAGTCGATCATTCGAAATTGTCTCTTCAACTCTTACAAACGGCCGTAAAGGGATAGGAACGAAGGCATTTGGCACGTTGCCACTGTTTGTTCGCTAAAAAATTTAGAAGGATACAGTATAGTTAAATGTATGATTAACAATGCTTTAAATAAGCTTAACTACTTACTTTTCCTTCTCGGATATGAAAGCAACATATCTCCTCGGCATGTTCCCTACTGACGTGGTTCTTGATCACATACTTCTGATCGGTTCCATAAACACAGTGGACGCACTGATATAAGAAAATATGATGCGATTTCAAATGCTTCAGCATAGAGTTCGTTGGAATTAAGAAATGGCAAATATGACAGCTGATACATTGTTCCTCGTGGGCTAGTAAATGAGTCTTATATTCCAATAGATCGTAGTGTATTTTCGAGTTGCAAGCTGAAAAAAGAAGCCATGGGCATAGGATTAAATAGGTTAGACATAATTTGATGAAAATTTTAATTTCTTTAAAAGTTTAAACTTTTCTACACCCGCGTTTTGTTTCATACCTGTACATTTCAGCATTTCTATTGTGCTGTCCATTTTTGCGATTATGGCATCCTGATCTACGAGACTAAATTTTTTGTATTGCTTGGTACATTCTAAAATCATATTGCAAGATTCGTCATCTACGTGATAGGTGGACTGATGTATAACGACACTGCTTGCTTCTCGACTGCGGTAGAAACAGCGGTTGCATTGGAAGGCACAATTCTTATGCACGAAATTCAAATGCGAAAGTAAACTGTCGACGTCAGATGCGAAATGCTGACAGTAGCAACATTCCAACCAACTTTTTTCGAGTGAAATTCGATTTGGTGTATCGTTGAGCCAATGGTTAGCTAAATGTTGCCGCATATTTTCGTTCTCATCCGAATGGAAGCTGCAACCATCACCCATGCATTTGTAGAATGACCCTAAACATTTGTAAGTGATCTCCTTCGAATAGTGACTGCTGAATCTTATAGATTTCTGCTCAATCCATGGTTTTACTACTACGTTGATTGGATAAACCATCTTAGTATGCGTGGCCGGTATCGAACAAGATGCGTTCCCGTTGTGAGTCTTATTGGTGACTATCTGCTCTTCATTAAAATGATTCGATAAGGAATCTCCAGAAAGCAATCGAGGACGAATTTGAAAGAATTTCACGCTGTTTGTCGCTGGCACCGGATCTTTGGGATGAATTATTTCCTCATCCATTGCATGGGAAGTTTCATTCATATTCATATTCATGACGTTAATATTTTCATTTTTAACATCCTCGAGTAACATCCTGCCCTGTTCACAGGTTTGAGCTTTAAGCATGTCAGTGCCTAGATTTTGCATGGTTTCTTCGTCAAAAGAAAGAGTTGGCAAATTAGAATTGCTGTCATTGGAATTTGCGCAATCATTAAATGACAAAGTTTGTTCGAGGGTTCGCTCATTGTGTTTCAAAAGTTCAGGTAAACATGGTTCCTCATTTTCAGCAAAATCAAGAAACACTTCTTGTTTCGGAACAATGGGTTCTAACGGCAATGTATCTAACACTTCCTCGTCGTCAATCCTTTCATCTTTCACGAATGGGATGGAATTCAAAATGCCGGAACAGTCGTCGTCAATCATAGGCTCCATCTTCACTGAGGTATAGTAAGAGCCTGTGGACGCGTCTTCATGATCATTCTGATAGTTCACCAGACTAAATCGAATACAAGTCACTGCTTGAAATGGATGTTCACGCCTCAGATGTCTATCCATGTTGAAACGGCGAATTTGAATGAAATTACACACCTCACACATGTAACCGTACACATGGTTTTCTTCAAAAAAAATGTCGTTACAAACGATCATCTCAGAGTCGCCACAAATTTCCTCATGAGTTACACTCTCATCTGATGTACGAGCCATGGCTGGACAAGCTCGACAACGAAACCGATACTCTCCTGTATGATTCACTAAGTGATGTATCCAGTCACTCTCTTTTAAGGTATTGCGCATCTCACAAAAATGGCATCTGAAGGAGATAGTTTGATAACCATATCTGGAAACAACTCTTTTACCACTAACAGCGAATGGATTCTGCTTAACCATTCTAGCCTGTTCAGGTGTAATGCGGCTGACAATTACTTCACTTGCGGGATGGTGATAAACGTAATGATTTACAATATCCGTTTGTCTAACGTCTTTAAAATCACAAAGGCGACATTGCGCCATGTATTCGCTGTGGCAATGGATTTCTTCTTTGTTATTATAAGTATAATTTACCATTGACGTTGTCTCAATTGTCTGCAAGGAAATTGACTCTCCCTCAGGAACATCCGCGAGTATTCTTTTTTTCGGAACATCGGTACCAGATTTCCTCTGCAATTTTCTTTTTGTTGGCGTTTTAGCAGGCTCAGGGAGAGTAGATGATTTGCTTTGTTTTTTAGGAGCAGTATCACTATTTAACGTGTCAGTAGAATGCAGAATGGCTTTTTTGTTTTTATCCTGTCCTCGACTCGTCGATTTAATTGCTTTCGGTAGCCTTTTCAAACTATCTTCATCTTCAGCTGCCTTTTTTCGCCTTTTCTTTGATTTCTGAAGATCTTGTAATTCGAGATCTGTCCGGTTTTCCACAAAGACGCTTCGTCGGCGCCTTAATGTGAATTCACGAGATGATTCCTTTGTAACATGTAACGATTTACATTGCATTTGAACCGACGCTAGGCTTCCATTAGTGACGGCGTCCTTCAGTACCACTTTGACAATTTTATTAATGCCGAACTTTTTCAACAAAGCCTGCTCATTCTTATTTACTTGTTTTTTTCTTTCGTAATTGCCTATGTAATCAATAGTATTTGTTATCAAATCATTCAATTCTCGTGTTAGTTGGCCGGAATTTCTTGCTTTCATTAGTTTGCCTAAACTTGGTTGCGATTGACTTGATGTATCAGAGACACACCTTGTATTCAAAGCATCATCAGTTGTCTCCTCTGTGTCAATTGTAGTCTTCGCATCAGATTCGTGATCCTTTCCAGTTGTACCATTAACGCTGGTGGCAAGATTATTCATCTTTTCCTTCATGTTTGGCTTTTGATTGACATCACACGTTTGTTCTGAAGATGTGGCAATGCACTGCGGGGTAGCTTCAGAGGTATTTTTCGTTCCTTCATTTGTATTATTTTCAGAACTGACAACTTCAACCAAATCGTTCTTGGTACTCCCGGTCTGAGCTATTTCATTGTTTTGGTAAGATGATACAGATAGTATAGGCCTACTATCCGGAATAGAAGGTGGAACATATTTCGCGACTCTCCTATAATGCTCAACACGTGGATCTACTGATGAAGACTGATTTGACGGAAGTAAACTTCTATTCCGAGGAACAATTGCCTCAGGTCTCATAAGAAGCATTTGCCTTTTATGTTCGCCGTATGTCGCAGCTGTCGATTTCGGAGGAAGAAAAACTTCATGCCGTCTAAGGAACAACGGACTGCTGGCACGCTTGATCGGAACATTCGGAACCTTGAGAATATCATTGGGAACTTCAACTTTTTTACGCCTATACTTCAGAGCAATCCGTTCGGAATCGTAGGAGCTAGCCAACTTGTAAATCTCCTCGTCCATAATATCGGCTTTCTCGATTTTTGAGACGGGTATTTCGACTATTTTAGCGTTCTCCTGTTCAATGAACTTTTCGTTTAGGGATTCTTTTAAAATTTCGGCTGCGATGATAATTTGTTTCAGCGAATCGCTGCGCACCCTACGAAATTGGAAAAGCGGAATTATTTAAATAACTAATCCATAATAGAAACACTAGTGCTTGTACCCCATACCTTTTCGATCGATCCTCAACCAACTTGAAAAGTTGGTTATATTTGCGTTCCCCCGCTGCTCGAACAGTATCATCACAAATACCAGTTAACAATTTGCAAACCTGATCAAGTTCGTTGTGAACACTTTCACGTAATTGTTGATTGACTGCTTCCCTATCAGCCATTTTCTGAAATAGATAAAAGAAAATAACGACTGAAACTATAATTTTAAGTATGAAATTATAAAAGGAAAACTTAAACAACAGACTTTTCTCAATATTTTAGATACCCCAAATTTTTGTTGCATACTTACATATTAAAGAAATGTTTATTATGAAACTACTATAAAATATAATTCATTCATTCGTTATAAATCATTGCTATGTAAGTAAACTTGATGATAGACACCAATATTTATTATTTTTGTCCAGCTGTACTATGCATGCAAGGTGAAATAAAAGGTTCGAAATTGGCTGAGTTAAAATTATTTCCATGCATGCAAATTTGGGTTCTTCATAAAAAAAAAATTAAAAAAAGGAACCATGTCTATACAAGAAGCTACAGCAAATCTGTAGAACTCGCAATACTGTAGCACTTCGTAAACACGGCGATTAAATTGTCATAGATGACATACCAACTGTCGCGCGACTACTCGAATGCGCTGCCGTCTCTAGACATAGAGCGGTTTCCACGCAGTGTATAATGTTTTTGATCATGCAAAACAAGTAATTTGTCCACTGTGCTCTGCAAATCTGCACACACCAAAATCAGACGATTTTTTTACCGCGCCACACAGGACTTTATTGAGTCATGTTCAGATGGCACTGTTCTATAACAGGACATGGAACAGTTTGTTTACATTTTTTGCATCGCCAGTTGCATATCGTGCTACCTAAATTATACATTCTACGTAATAACACAAAACTGTTCACAAAATATGTTAATGAATTAATGCACTTATATTTACAGCCGTTCGCAGTTTCTACCGTCGTTTGATCAACAAAGCATGTCGTTTGAGCAACCGTTAGGTCGTTTAAGCAAACAAGTCTTTGCAAGCGACTTATATTGTTGCTGTTCTGCTGCCGATATGACAATATTTTGGCGTATATTTGTGTTATTAACTTTAACAGCATACGAACCTTGTGCAGCTGTGCTTAGCTTGTTCTAGTCACTTTGCCAATCAGAGGCGGATTTGTCAAAAAGACGAAGCTGTTTGCAAAGACGATAACCGTGTTTGCTCAAACGACACAACGGTTGCTTAAACGACAAACTATGTTGATCAAACGTCCCGAGTGAAACCCAAACTTTCTTTACAACGGTAGAAACTGCGAACGGCAGTAAGCACGATGGCGAACACACATTCCGACATTGGGTGGAATCGCGAACGAATTGTTAAAATTTAACGACAGCATCTAGTCGTCAAAAGTTCATTTTGGATGAACAAAATTCACCCGTTAGTTGCATCCGTTAAATAGACGACTCGTCAAAGCAGTCGTCAGCACCCCTAGGTTTCTAAGGGTAAAAATTTCGAGTAGTAGGCTTAACGACTGTAGTTGGCATCGCATACGCTCAACTCCAACTTTTGACGACAGTTTGTTTAACGACGCCTTTTACTAGCCATTAAAGAAACAAAGTATTTTTTTACAAAGAAACAAAGTGTTTTTTCGATTCAGTAAGATGTTCGAACAAGTTCAAAACAGTTCTGTGTTGTTCTATGTGCTATCAGATTGTTTTTTTGAAAAAAAGTTGATTTTTATAAACATCCCTTTTGGCCAATAAAAAGTAAAAATACATCTTTTCAAACTTCTACAAGTTTTGTGGTCTACGCAAATTTCTATCGGGCTTAAACTTTCCCGACCATATTTTATAACAATAGAACCGAAGGAAGTTCTTATGGAGAAATGATACAATGGAGGCATATTGGATGCAATGGACATATTTTTAAAGGCTCTATTGGACAAAATTAGAGAACTGGGGCATACGTTTTTTCCTCAGCCATAATTTTTGGTTATATGTTTATTTTTCAAATATAACTCTTCTTCGAGTTCGATTGTGTCCTGCTACGTTAATTGGAACTCGCGTTCACAGGTTTACAAACTCTATGGCGAAGCCCATTCCTGATTTTCTTTCTTCTAAATCATACCGGCTCTATCTTAGTCGGCATTGAATAATTTCAATTCAATGCCGACTAAGATAATCCATGCCCTCAAAAACAAAGAGCCAAACTGCTCGATCTTGACGATCGTCTTCCATTTGACGATAGTCAGCAGCAAACCGTTCGCGATGCCAACTCGAGCACTTGAAATTTTAACCCCGTTTGATTTTGACGATCGTCCAATTTTAACGACTTCGTTCACGATACCACCAATTGTTTTGTTTACGCCAGGAATGACAGCTTTCACAAACTGACAAAGTTTCGCATCAAATACTCATAGCGCGAAGAGAAGACGATTTTTTTGTATAGAGTTTGTTGTTTCGTTTTGGCAATTTGCCAATTTGGCGTTGGCAGTCTCTAAAATTACGCTGTTTGTAGACGCAGCATAAGACAAGATCGCAAAAAAACTGAAGGATTTCGCATGTTATTACGCTTCGCACTTGTGTGCGCTTCGTAGTTTGTTCTTCGTAGAAATCAGTCTTGATGATTAAACACCATGAACAAAATATGCTATGTATTGGTGACAGTTTTTGGAGTGTCAATCAGATGCGGATGCGCAAGCGAGCACGATATGCATGTGCGATCGGGATGCAACAAAATTTAGCCATCTTCTAGTAATACAAAATCATTCGACCCGCTGCTTTCAGCAGCGCAAATGTATGTTTCGGCATGTATATATATATATACATATCGACAAGAATAATTGATTCCAATGTCATAAAATATTCTCCTCAAGATCGAGGATGACAATAAAAAAGATCGAGGTTAACAATCAAGATAGAAGTCGCCAAAAACGCCTAGATAGATTTCATTATAGTATGTATTTGTATGACCTTGAATAATTTCGGAAGGAGCTCCAACAGGCCATTTCAATGGCGGTCGTAGTCCCACAAAAATAAGTAAATCTAAACTTTTACAAATAATAATTCTAACAAATGCTTAACAGATGTCTTAAACGGATTCTCCGAATAGTTACCAATAAACAAATAAGGGTATGAAAAAGAAACCTCTTCCTCTCTGATACCAGCACTGCTTAAGAAAAACACTATTCAATCGTTTCCCTTACACAATTAAGTTTGATGGCACACTTATCACAATGCCACCTTTAAAGAAAGTTGCCAACTGCGGTAGCCAGCAAACTAACTAACTTCAGCTATGCCAAACAACCAGCTTGCTACTGCTGCATAGGCTATCCAAGCGTATTCCGATTTAATGCTTCGACAGTGGCGTGCTAAGATGTCAACACAGAGAAAGATAAAGACGCTTGGACGCCCCTGTGAAAATGTTACTGAAGTAATGTTTATCCAGCTATTCAGCGCATTTGAAGGTATACAACGTTCAAATTGACCGTTAAATCGTGGCAATTTAGTAAAACTATCGCTGATAACGTTTATTGATTTGTAAGCTACTGAATCTTATCAATAATTGTTCTTTAGCATTTTAGGCTTGTGTGTATCTCTGAATATTTGTTTGGACTACTATTCAACTACCGTCACGTCGATGAGCACTTTGTTGGTGATTAAATCTGACTGCCTAAAGCTCCCCACACACGATCAATAAGGGGACGGTAATTTCCCAACAGACGCAAATCGAGGATGGCTAAGTCTTCCATAGCTGAACGATACGGCTTTTCGGCGACTGCTGATTGCAGAACGTTTGACAGCGAATCCCCATAATACCCATATTAGACGAGGACTTTATCTGATATATTTGCCCCTTTTTTTTCCTGGCAAACGCGTTTGCCAGATACATTCTCAAGGGACACCTATCGAGGACGGCAAAATCTTCGATAGCACATCGATACTCTCATCGTAATTCCACTTTTAGGCTGGTGTCACTGCTCCGTCGCTCGCGATTTCATCGCGCGTGCTGTCAAAATTTTGTATGGGATTTGACACGCGACGCGCGATGGAATCAAAAAATTTTGATCCCATCGCGCGTCGCGTGTCAAATCCCATACAAAATTTTGACAGCACGCGCGTTAAAATCGCAAGCGACGCAGCAGTGCCACCAGCCTT
Source organism: Anopheles atroparvus (assembly GCA_914969975.1). NCBI lineage: Eukaryota > Metazoa > Arthropoda > Insecta > Diptera > Culicidae > Anopheles > Anopheles atroparvus. The sequence goes on from CAJZCY010000004.1 coordinate 20,464,560, forward strand.
ATCGAGGATTTTTTTGATTGACAGGACGTTTGACAGCACAGAAAGCTGGGTGCCGGTGCAAGGCATATATGTGTTGGTGCGCCGTATTCTTCCGCACACCGCCGCCATCAAAAATTATTTCTCGAACAATAAATTGAATCAATAATTTGGTGCTTGCTAATATGGATCATATGAAACGTTTGAGGATCAAGCACAGTAAGTAAGTAATCGAAATTTTAAAAGTGTGTTTTCAGTTAATCAAAACGGTGCAAACAATGAATGAAGTTTATTTTCCAATGTTTTAGTTTTTCCGGAGGCACCGAACGAAATAGAAACTGCGGTGAAGTGAGGAAACGCGAAACAAAGATTAGAAGTTTGCTGGATCTTGGTGAGCACTTTGGTATTGTCGTTGGTCGGGGGAACGTAAACAAGAAATAAATGCTTTGAATTACAAAAGGACCAATCCTTAGCAGAGTTTTTTTCAACTTACTCTGAGAAATATGATCGAATGATACGATCGTGGAATATTTTCCACAAATGTTTGTCAACAACTGATGGCATCAATCAAAGATAGGGGTGAAGTGTGGAAGAATATGGCGCACTACCACATATATGTCTAGCTTCTCTTCTGACTTACAGCATTATCAAACGGCCTATCAAATAGAAAACTTCGATATCTCATCGATACTCTCGACGTATTTCCACTTTTGCGGAGGTTGGGTTCCTTCCTCAAAATCGGAACCAAGTCCGACCGCTTCCAATTTACTTTCGACTGGAAGTTCTGTGTCAAATTATTTGTTTACTGTTCGATTTGGTAGTTTAAACGCGTTTTTGGTCTATTTTTGAATATAGATATCGATTGACGATGTGCTCATGGCTGTGGCAATTTTGTTTGTGACTATACCGGAAAGAAAACGAAGGTCAAAGTGGAGAAAAACTATGTTGCTCAAGCGTAGCAAGCTTTCACATACAAATATGATGGAAGAGCTAAGGTTGGAACCGACCGATTGGTTGAATTTTGCTCGTATGGATGAAAATTCATACCTTTGGATTTTGAAGCAAGTTAAACCATTTATTGCTAACCAAAATACGCAAATGCAGCAGCGCAGCGGTAACACCTCATGAGCGTCTCAGCGCAACATTACGATACTTGATCAAATGACTGCAAAACCCCTTTGTAAAACTTTTCGTTATTACACGAGCGGACATCATTTTTATGTCAAACGACCTGCCACAGCCTATTTTGACAGTAAAAGTCTGAGCAAAGATGACAGATAAAATCCTCGTCTAATAAGGGCAAAATGTGCTGTATCGGGGTAAAATTGGACACGGTGAATATCACAATCACAAAAACTCTCACTTTTCCCGAACAAAAAGCAGGCACAAACGATTGAAACTGTAACATAGAATTAATTCAAACACCCGACCCTTCAAAATGATTCTTCAAAATCACCCTTGGTTCAAACAAACAACAACGCAGAGCAGATCGTCGGAAAATCTTCAAAAAGAAAAAGTTTTCAGAAAGTCTCAAATTTACCACTGTACCTACCACTGAAGATATTCACGAGCACAGTCGAAGACGGTCGACGACAGACTGATGAAGTAGACCAAGGATACTTGAAATAACCAGGTTGCCGCAAAGGTGGTTTTTGTTGGTTTTGTAATTTTGACAGGTTGGTCCAAAGGTGTTTACAAAAAAAGTATGGCTGGTATGTTTTTACCATCTGAGTAGCTGTGCGTTATTTCTAATTTATAAAAATAATAAGTTTAGGACAGTCAAATAGCATTTCGATGTTGTTTGGTGAGTTGTTCCGCTTTTTTATAGCTCGTTAAGAAATCAACGCGACGTTAACAACAACATTTGACAGGTTGGTCCAAAAGAATTTTTCCCACGGCGATTTGTCAAAATACACTGCATGCACCGACCTCCTCTTAATTGGACCTTGAAGTAGACAATGTTTCGCATTGCCTGCTTCGTTTTTTTTTTTTTTTTTCAAGACAATCTTTTACATCACAAAGAATGTGGGTATGGGAAAAAAATCGGAGCCCCATGAAGAATTCTAGCAGCGTTCAAGTGGATGTCCTCTATGCTGATAGATTGCTCGTCCAAAGCATTTGCAACGTTTTCGTTTTGCTTGAACGCCAGCGTTAATTGCAAAGAAAACAATCCCTGAACGCAACACCATACCGTCAACATTTTGCTACAATTCGATTATTGTTTATGACCCACTTCGGAAATGAGTTGGATGAACGACGGCAATCCATCGGATAAACTTTTGTGTGTGTGTGTTGTCCTCCTGGAGCGCTGTTTCAGCGTTTTATAAATTGAAGCATGCAGAGAAAATTTCGAGAAAAATCGTGTTTCGTCGCGACGAAATCTGACGCCACAGGCGATACCCGCAGGAAATGATCGTGCCCGTGCCTACTTGCGCGGCAAAGAAAAGCAAAGGAGGCGTTTGCATATCAAATCATAAAGACAAAGCAGGCGTTTGCATTGAGACGTGGGACACAACAAAATCGGTTGGTTTTTTCACTATTTGCATTACAAGAGCCTTTGTTGGTTATCAAAAAAAAAGAAAGTTGAACAGGGTTCACTGAAAACTGCATCAAAATTGTTAAATTGTTTGCAACGGTTTGTTCACGTAGCACAAGGCATCGCACACTGAGAAGTCTTTGTCGTTTGGTATATCGTTCTAAGAACTGTTGATTTGCTTGTTTACCGCCTTCGCCGTATTTGGCTTAACATCTCTATGACCATGGCTATGTTCATAGAGTATGTGTGAATGTTCCATTCAGCAAATTGTATAACTTTGGGTCTGATTTGTCTGATAGCCCCAACCTGCCAAGTACACTGCGCTCGGCGTATCGGATTACAGTGCAAGATTACGCAAATGGGAAAGCGTCGTGTGCCTTCGCAGAAACAATTACTGGTTTTCAAAGTATACAATACTGCTGAATTTCTGTTCCATCGAAAACTTCGTCAAACGGAGTTTTCAGCTTAGCGCGGGGAGTCTGTGCGAAGCACAGAAAATGGAAATAGGCATTGGTCTTTTTCGTTAGGCGAACTTCACTGCGGAAAATAGCGTTCTGGGAACTAATAAAACTGGCTTAATGCGTTGAGAACGACTTCTCCTATTGGTTTATTAATAAATTAAGATCACCGATTCCATTTAGGCTTAGTAATAGGGAGTTTGCAAAAAAAAACCAATTGGCGCCTGCGTCACCTCATTATTATCGATACCGCAGAAAAACCAGCGCAACTACGATTTAACGATAGAAAAAGTGATTTTTTTTTCTATAAAATGTTTTTGCTACCCCAGCAAAGCCGTGTTTTGCTGGTTTGTAAATAAAATTTTGTAACACTAGCATTTTCATCGGGCTTCGCTCAGCAAATAATATGTTACTGTGTGAGTTGGGATGCATGCGAGGGACTCTGATCGAGGTTCCTACCTACTTTGGAAAAATATATTGAACGATATTTGTAGCGCCGTTTTCGTATCGTCTCTGGACTACCCAAGGAGCAGGCCCTTTTTGGAGCATCGGCCCTGTACCCCGGTGTGCCAAATGTCCAGGGTAGAAAAGACTAAGCAACCAAATGTTCGTGGCATTGAACATTCCAAAACCGCTTCTTTCAGGTTTGCTTATCTTCTCTTGTACGATGTCCAGTGAACAATGGCTAAATTCGGGCGTGTAATATAGACAAAAGTGAAAAATTTGCCACTGTTCCTCTCAACAAATGTTTGCAGAAAAGTAGGCTGGCAAAGTTCAAAACGTAGCATGCTGCGCATTTGCTTGGTAACGGAGCGACATTTCGCTTTTTATACGAATCGTTGTCATCAAAATCTATTTAATAAGAATAAAGGTGATATGAAAGGGAAAAATAGATTATTTAGCATGTACATTAAGAGTAAAGAAGATTATCGGAGCATATTGATCGACTTATCAAACATTTAAGAATAAATAATTCCTTTGAAGAAACTATATCTCGTATCATCATCACATCGATTGCTATCTTTATTTAGCAAAAACAATACAACATTTAGTCAAATTGGCCAGGCCTTAAAAAAGAACGAAAGAATCACGTCTTTAGTATCTTTTTGGCCTTCTTCAATGATGCCATCGCACTTTTGCGGCTCTTGTTTTTCTTTATTTCCTCCACCTTATCTGGTGTGCTGAGTGTAACGGCATCATCGATTGGTTCTTCGACAAAAGCGTTGCAGCGCTTGTTTGCAGCTGTCCCCCTGCCGTGCACTTTACGGGGCGCATCAAGCGGACGCTTTCGGTAAACACGTTTCTTGGACCGTTGCGAAGCGGCCAGTTGGATGGGATCCTCCGTTTCTACGCTCACCCAAGCGAGATCTTGCACTACCCGCTTGGCGATGGCACTGGCTGTTTTGGTCGGCGCACTGTCGCTAGGTAGCTTTACCGGGGGTTTACTGTCTCCGTTCTCTTGTGCTTCCTTTTCCAGCTGGTGCTTGCCAGAATTCATCAACGTCAAACATATAGGACGACAGCCGATCTGCTGGGTGCAGACTTGTGTGAAATCCACACCCTGCAAGTGCCACAGCGAAATTTCACCGCCACTGGAGGCGGTCGCGATGTAATCGCCCAGACAGGCGAGCGCTTTGAGTCGCGACTCGTAGATCTGCAGCTTCTCTTGCTGGGTTTCCTGGTAGATGTTAGCCATCACCAACGCACCGCTCTCTAGCCCCACGGCTATTTCCTCCGACGAAAGCCAGCACATGGCGGCCGGCTTGGAGTCGCACTCTAGCGTGCGAACGGAGCGCGTCGTCTCGATGCTGATCACATCCACCACCCTGTTGCCGAGCAGGGCAAAATGTTCACCGTCCGGTGACCACTGGACGTCCGTCAGCGATCGGCCGTACTTGCTGTTTTTATGCAGCGCCGTCGTGAACAGTGCACGGCCGGTTATGAGGTCCCACGTTTTGAGCAGCATATCGCCCCCTAGACTTATGGCCATCTTACCCTTCGGGTGGATCGAAATGGATTGCACCGATGCTTTGTGCGCCCCTTTCCAAGTTTTAGAGACGATTTGTTTGGCCGTGTTGATCGCGGTCATAGTGCCGTCACTGGCGCCGGTAAACAGAAAGCTGCCGTCGGTCGAGAAGGCAACTGCATTGACCGTCCCCTCGTGGTGAAGGAACTCGTTCTCCTTGGAGTCACCCCGAATATCGAGCAAACACACGCGATCGTCCGCCCCTCCGGTGGCCACAAACTTGCCGTTCGATGCGATAGCGCGTACCGAAGCAGTGTGCATATGGACGGCGAACGCTTCCTTCAGATACAGCTTGGTCGGGTCCTGAAAATAAAGTATGACACCACTTTAACGCTACTGTATACCCCCAAATACTTCTGTCTTGATTGATGCAAACCAAGACGGTTGATGTACTTTTTGTAGCGGTTCGACCCGATAGCCAACTGTGAACTGTTCATATGTTCCGACAACTAACTCCAGCCCCGCCATGATAAGAACAATATCTTCCGTATACCGTTGACAGTGATATTAATACTGGAACAACATAAAACTTTACAAAATTATCGTGGAACTTTGTCCGTTGTCCCGTGAAAACACATGCGGTCAATGTTTGTTTATTAACGTCAAACGCCGGTGCATGCTGTATTCCCGGAAGAACTGTCACTTACTGTCATTAACCTCGTCCCAAAGAGCAAAAAAAACTTATGGCGCTTCTTCATGTACTGTTTGCTGTACTAAAAAAAGTGAATTGTGCTAAGCTTGGATTTCAAGTAGATTCGATTCATCAATAAACAAAACTCGAGATAAAATACCAGAAAACGCTGCTTTTTGTAAGTCTTGGAAAAAATGATTGTTGCTCTGAGGAAAAGTGATCCGATACGTTTACACCTGACGCCCCAAATCGTGAGTTTCATGTACTAAAAATCTGTCGAAGTATTGTAGTATACGGACCCTTTCCGTGTCGTCCCCAACATGTGGTTTATTTAACGGGATCACAACCGGGTGGCAAGTCGAAAGCGAGGGGAGAGGCGCACGTAACTGAAATCTTCGTACCGAGCTATCTACATGGAGAGACTTCTGCATTGAACATATTTGGCAAGCAAGACCCAAGCAGAAGATCATGTGCATGAAGCACTTCGAAGACATGGCTCGAAAGCGATCCTAGAGAACGAAACACGTAGAAGGCAACATTTGATAATTTGCAAGCAAGCGTTGCTAACGGCGTAGGTTATTGCCTTCCTCGTGCTATTTTTCGGTCTGGTTTCTTTACCCGCGTACGTATGGGATGCACGAGATTTAACCAGAGTCTAGAAGGCACTGAAATCATCAACAGAATAATGGGGCAGACAGTTTACAGTAATTGGCATACTTTCAAAGCATGGAAAAGCTGAAAATAGTGTCACGTTGATATTTATTTACATCGCGCTTCATCGAATACATCTTTGCTGCATGCAACAGTATTAAACGAACAGCTTACGCGTTTAATACAATTGGTAGATTATTTACAGTAGTTGTAAAATGAATAAAATAAATAACCCCATTCCACCAGTTGTGATAGGCCACACTCGAGAAGGGGTTTCAGCTCAGTACATTTCGATCATCGTACATCAGTACATCGATGGAATAGTCTAGCAGCTAAATGCGACGGCGCTTCGGACCATTGGGAGGCGTATTGGCCGGGCTGGAATTGTTGGAGTGACCCGGTTCAGTGGTCATGGACCCTCTGGTTCTCTTCTGCGAGCGTTTTGGTCCACTCCCATCGTTTCCCCCGTTACTGTCGTGGCTTTTGGACTTTATTTTTACAGGTGCAGCAGCATCACGGTCCTTATTCATTTCCTTGTCATCCTTTTCCGCTTCCTTACCATCTTTCGGTGGTAGTGTCGTTTTGGATACTGAAAAAAAAACAACCAAATGGATGCGTGTTGCATAGGAAGCGTCTTCAAAATATCACACCGTCATCGCTTACCGGGAGCTTTCACAACCGTCGGCCCTTCTTTAACTTCCTGCTTTATCTTCGGCTCTGGCTCGCTAGCGACCGGAACCACGGTTCGCTCAGCGTCCTCCTGCTTCCGCTTGCCAATGGCAGCCCCAAAGTCCGCCTCCGGCAAACCGAAGTCGCATTCCTCGTTGAGAAACGGCACAAACTCCTGCTCGTCGAGCGCCCGCAGGTTATAGATCGTGCCTAGATGTGACCAGACAGTTTCACTAGCGATTTCCCGCTGCAGTGCCTTCGACAGCCGATCGATGATGCACGCCATGTAGAAGTGGCGATTGATGCCAACCGGCTTCATGCCGTCCATAGCGAGGAACAGTTGCACCTCCTCTTCCGCCGTCCATTCGACCAGTTCACTTTCCGATTTCTCACGATTCGCTACGGCCGCCATAATGCGCTTGTGAAAATGTATTTCAGTGCAAAAGCAGCAAGCAAACGCAAGACAATATTGTGCACACTTTGTTTTGGTTTGATTAGAAACGTCAAAAGTGACATAAGACAACCAAAATCAGAAGGCCGTATATTTTTCACCGGGTGGAAAAAACGGGAACGTACGTCAACTGTGTGTCGCGCGGAAAGCCGCATCAATACCCAAACAATTTGTGGTTTGTAGTTGTACGAAAATTCACTGTTAGTATGGCGTCAAACGATAAGATTGTAAGTATGGAATTAAATTATACAATAGAATTCACCTGCACAACCGTTATAATGGCTACTTGGTTGCAGACGGCAGTGCCAAACACGCTGGGCAAAGAAATCGGCCTTAGCGCGACATGGTTAAACACTCACGAGTTTGCGACCTTTGCATTTGGAAATGTGAAGCACAGCCGGTAAGGAAGGCGGCGGTCCTGTTTCGCGTATTCCTTTTTTCCTAATGGCAGTGCACTGATGATGTTGCAGGGACGCCAAGCTGAATACCCGACAGGGTGTGGTAGAAGTCAACCTCATGAAGCCAGATTTCGTCCTCGGCGATCCGGCGGCCCGCATCATGATGCACGAGTGTCACCGTGTGTTCTACAATCTGCAACGGCGCCGCTACGGTCTGCTCGGGGGTCAAACGCAAGTGATAGATTTCGTGGGCATATCGCACCAGTACCGGTCGTCCTTGCGGCAGTCGGTTGGCCGCCTGACCCGGCTTCTGCACGACGAAGAGAAAGCGCCGGGCGTGAACACCGATCTGCTGCGCTTGCTGTACACGATCGAGTGCGTCTGGCATCTGGTGGAGTTTCTCGTCCTCGACAGCAATGCGTCGTCCGGGGCGGTCGTCACTTCGCTGCTCGAGTGGATCCGCTACCACTTTCCCACGCCGGAGCAGCAGGCCACCGAGCTGCTCCAGTCGGGCACCCGCGATCTGGAAAAGCAGGAAGACTACTGGCCCGTGGTGAAGGGGCTCATCCTGCAGGGTCAAACGATGGTCGCCCGGACGCTGCTGCGCGTGCACTCGTGCTCGGAAACGCGCTGCTTCCAGGCGGCCGAGCAGCTGCTCCAATCGCTACCCGTCTACTGCGTGCACGACGGCCTGTCGGTGCACAAGTACAAGGCGCAATGGCAGTGCTGGCGCAACAACGTGCGCATGCTGATCGCGGCCGGCAACTTTGGCGCCGAACCGCACCTGGAGGAGGTGCTGCGGCTCGTCAGCGGCGACCGGGAGGCGTGGCAAAATCAGCTACGCCAGGCCACCTGTTGGTACGAGTATCTTCCCGGGTTTCTGCTGTACACCGACTCAAGCTGCCGCTACTACCAGCTCAGCCACTACGCGCACAATTGCATGAGGGACTACTTCGAGGTCACCGGCCGCTCTCGCGAGGATCCCGAGTTTACGTTTCTCGACGCGATGGTCCTCTCGGTGATGGACAACGACCTGCCCACGTTGCTGGCGAATTTGCAGAAGTTCCCGGACAACCATTTCAGCGCGGTGCACATCACCGATCTGCTCTACCACGCCGGACTGTTGGAAGACTCGGCGACCGGCGACGGTGACGACGGCGAAGCCCGCAGCGGTGGCACCGCAATGCCGCACGGCAAACTGATCCACGAATCGCTGCTGTACGAGTTCGGCAGTCTGCTGATGTCCGAGGGCACGTACTGGCTGCTCGGCATGGGCTACCTGGAGTTTTCCTCCACCGAGGGGCTGGGGGCCCGCGAGGCCCTCCTGGCGCGCGTCCCTATCCGGCACGAGGCGCAAGCGCTCAAGCTGATTGCCGTCGCGCGCAAACACAACTACCCGGGCGTGGTGATGGAGATCTGCAAGGTGCTGATGAAGCGCAACCTGGCCCAACGGCGGTACGGCAGCGCGCTCAACTGGGCCATCCGCAGCCGGGACAGCGCGTACGTGCGCGACGTGGCCAACATTCTGCTGGAGCACTACTGCAACCACGGCGAGCTGCTGTGCGAGAAGATGATCGCCAATCTCGGCTCGAAGATGTTCCTCTCGTCGCGGCTGGTATTTCTGAAGAAGTACTACGACTTTCGCCAGCTGTACCGCCAGCTAGAGTACGCGCAGGCGGCCGAACTGCTGGTCAGCTTGATGGACTCGAAGATCGTCCCCTCGTAGTAAGTACCCAACAGTTACCGTTTGTTGTTTTTTTTTTCTATCTTAACGAGCGCGAATAAAATATCCACAAACACATCTTCCAGCTTCTGGCCTTGCCTCATGGCCGACGTCATACCACTGCTCGAGTTCAAGGAACCGATCATTCCCTCCCGGGAGACGCTCATCGTGCTCGACCACCTGCAGATGGACCTGGTGCCGATGCTGGAGCAGCGCCAGGAAACGCTGAAGCGACAGAAGCAACAGCAGGACCCGGGAACCGTCGCCAAAAGCCTGCTGGGACTGACGGCGGCCGCTAACGCTCCCCGCCCAGACCCGATGGAAACCGAGGAACAGGACCAGAAGGACCAGACGGCGCTGATACCGAAGTTTTCCTCCAATCTGCTCAACAACTGCACGGAGGACTTGATCAACCTGCTGCGGCTGGCGTGCAACCGGAATTTGTCACGCGCGTACATCATCGAGCATACGAGCGGCGATTAGGCGGCCGCGTTTTCCGGGGGACTACCGGTGGATGTTGTTACGCCTTCCTTCCCCACACCGTTTTCATACTTTAACATAGACCAAGCCGTACAAATATAAGTTCATGCGTTTGATGTCATCCAAGATTGGTTTACACTTTCCATTCACTGAAAAGAAATCCCGGCGTCATCAAATTAGCTGCAAGCAAGAACAACAACACGGAAAAACCCGCCATTTATGAATAATTTAAATCTATTCTCTTTTTTACTGTTCCATTTGAAATAATTTAAATTACAGGTCATTAATTTTACGAACTTTCTCCCGCTAGCTCTGTTGTCGTGTTCAAAAATCCTCACCTGCCGCGTTTATATTATTACTTTTTTCTTACTTGCACGACTTCATGTCTTTCTTCATCCCTCCCTCACGTTTGTGTACTGTGTTGTTTTATTAGTTTTTGTTATGTTTGTGTTTTTTTCTTACCTTTCTACGCTTACCAGGAATTTTAATCTCATCTACGCAATTGCGAATGCAATCCTCGATCGTGCATCATCGTGCCGTGTTTTTTATTTTTATTTTTTTCGTGTTTCCCCGTTTTTTTGTTTCGCTTACGTTTACGCGATCCTTTTCCAGTTACGTGCGTCCTTCATTTTCTAGTTTTACTAAAACTAAAACAACGTCATGAGGATTTTGTCTCGCAAAAAGGTTGTGGTTCATCCGGTGAGTGTTTTCTTGTTTTTCATGTTTTTGCAAGAAAACTTCCTCTTAAAAATGTCCGTATTTAGTTTCTTATCCTTTGCCAAACTGAATCGTCAACAAACACAACACCGCCGGATAGGAAAGGGTCAAGAGTCAAGAGGGTTGTGAGTTTTTGTGTGTCTGCCTTTGTATTGTCCTCGACGTATCCTTCTGGCCGGGGCGACCTAGGTCGAAGCCTAGGTCCTCTTCTGCCTGTGTCCTCTGTTCCATTTTCCTCGTGTAGCTTACTTTTAGTCGAGCTCTACCTCTTACTCTGTACATGGCTGGTGGTTATTTTACCTAATGTTCTCTTATTTTTCGTTTGTTTCCACATTTCCCATTCGCCAGCTCATAATCGCACGATCGTGTCACTTTTTCAGAAGCCTGAGGGGCACAGATACTTAAACCGAGAGTGAGTACAAACAAACGAGCGCTAAAATAAAAGTAAAAACTACATGCTACAGCTTAGAGCGAGTCTTGAATCTCTATTGTGTTTCTCCCCCCCTTGTGTTTCTCTAGCTTTCCCTCATTTACCTTCTTTTTTTTCAAACAAAATAACAAAGAAAAAATCAAAGTGAGTTTTGATTCGTGCGCATTCCGCCGTTCGTTTTATGTTGATTCGCAAATTAACTGTTTGCTCCTTTCGCCTCCTTTGATGACGCACGCGATGCTATGTTGTACTGGTCGCATAGATAACAAGGAGCAGCTCGCTGTCGCCCGCTTCAAGAAGTCTTCGATGTTCGCCGAAGCAACAAGCTGATGGCATTCTTTCACGGCATGCTTTTCTACCTTTACTATAAAGAGTGCAGTGCTAAAGAGTTCAGTTTAGTCTGCCGACAGACAGTGGGCAATTGGTTGAATACCGGTCGAAAGGCTACTTTACGAGATCGATCAAAACACGGTTTGTTCTCTCCTGTTGGTGAAAGAGATGCGCAAATAATAGGCAGCAACAAAATTCAAATACACGACCCCAACCATTTTGCGACTGGCGCTATAGCTATGGAAACGAAGAACGGTCAGCGAGGCTGCCTTGATTTTCAGCTCTAAAGTATGTACAGGGCGATCAGTCAGTCGGAATACTTTATCGTAGAAACAGAAGGTAAACACCGACAAGCGTGCTATGAGTGAATTTAAACGTTAGCGCACAACCAGTGAAGAGGCGATTGATCAAGAAAATGGAAAACTCAACCTTCTCTATAAGGAAGGAACGTTAAATTGAAGCTTTACCAGAGGGATAAGCTGCACGGTGTAAAGCCAAATCGCCAGTAAAGCCAGTAGAGGACGATGAGGTGAATAACAACCAAAATAGGTACTACTCCCCTTTGCTATCGCTGCCTTTGAAGTAACAACAAAAACGGGAACATACAAAAGGCTCCGAAAAGGGCCAGATCAGAATGCCGCCGTCGAATTGTGTATTGTGAGGGTTGATCTGTATGAGATTGACTGTGGCTGTGTAGGTAAGTTAATCAATTACAATTCATCTTCCTCAAGTATTTCCTTTATTCAACAAGTTCTAGTTCTCTTGTTTGTGATTTTCCTTCCATTTCTTTTTTTTTGTATGTTAGTTTTCTCTGTTCTGTGTGTGTTTGTGTGTGTGTGTGTGTTGTTTTTTCCTGCAATAACGTCGCTTTTCCTCTGTACTTCTTCTTCCTCTTCCCTGTTTGTCTACCGTGTTGCTTAGTTTGTGTTTTTTTAATGTTTTTATTTTTTTACAAGTTACGCTTTTGTTTTAAATGTACTTAACTTTCTACACTTTCGCCGATGGGGTGGGAACCATATTTTCCTACGCGAAATTCTCCCGCCAAAAATTTCCACCGCAAGGGGAAGGGTGAGGTCAGGCAGGAAGGGTAGCAACCCGGACCACGGGTGCGTTGAGTATGGTGCGCGCGCACACACCCGCGTGCCGTGTGTCGGTAAAAAAAAAAAAGGTTGATATATCATTCTGCTTTCTGAGCTTGCTTCCCTGTACGCGCGGACTGCTGACTGTGGAAAACATGCTTGGTGGTTCCTTTCACAATTTCCCACACGCAGTCCGGTGAAAAGCAGGTCTCAAGTAGGCCCGTTTTAGGGTCTGGGCTGCCCTAAGGTATCCCAATGTGCATCCACATCAGCGTTTTGTTTTTTTGCTGTCCACATAATCTCATCCCGATCGTACGCTGGGAGACTCTGCGAGTGGCATAGAAGATCTCCACCTCCTCCTCTTTCTCCTCCTTCTCACCTCCTCCCTTTTTTCCCCTTGCCATCCCATGGCAGTGGTGCTCACCGTTTTCGGGGAGACTCTGCCTAAAAAAAAAAAACAGTGCGCTAACCCTAAGTAGTCTACAGTTCTACGGCTATATACCAGGTGCTGCTACTAGTTGGAACCATTAGCGGACGATATCGTTTGTTGCGTGTGGTGCGGCTGCTGCTGGGGATGCGGGGGCGTATCGGCCAGCGGGTCGACTTCCTCCTCCATTGTGACGGACCCTCTCCGGAGCTTTTTCGCGGCGCTCGTAATCAGCGCGTTCGATGACGCGGAGGAGATGATGGTGGAGGAGGACGAGGCTGCGCTGGTGGACGACACGGTGACCGCTGACGCCGACGACGACGAGGTAGAAGCCGCCTTACCTTTACCCGATCGTGTCATGCGCTTGTTTCCGCCAGCACTGTTCGTTTCGACGGTGTCTAGGTGCTGCTGCTGCTGCTGCTGATCGAGCACGGCGCCGGTGCCGTCCAGCGACAACTTCCCGTTCGCTACGGCACCACTATCTCCCGAAACAACACCGTCCACTAAGAGCACACCACCACTTTCAACACCGTCACCAACACTGCCTTCGGCCAGCAGCTCCGAGGGCGAGTCACCGGGTTCGGTGTCATTGTAATTGCGCTTCCTAGCGGCCACTGTTGTTCGTCCACCGTTTCGGCCACCGTTATTGCTAGTCACTCGCTGCTGCTGCGGATCATGATGATGCTGCTGTTGTTGCTGGGGCGACGCCTGCTTTACGTTCGCACTACTGTTCACACTGCTAGTTCTACCACCGTTGCCATCGCTACCGCCTGGCGGTGGCGGCAGCGGATCTTTAAGTTCATTAACTAACGCATCGCCTGCTGCGATTGGGCCGTCTTTCGACGGAGCTACGACACCACCACTGCCGCCGTTCACTGCTGCCGACGATGACGATGGCGGCGCTGTTGCGACGTGCGTTTCACCGGTCGCTGTCAGGGACGAGGAGGAAGCTGCAGACGGTCCGCTGCTGTGGCCGGCGGCTTCGGGGGGCGGTGTAGTTCGTAACTCACTGCTATTTGCTCCTACGCCACCACAGTGCGTCCGATTGTTGTACACCACATCTTGATCACCACCACTACTCGTGCTACTACTACTACTACTACCGTTACCGCTTGAACTTTTCGTCACCACCAGTCTGCTGCTGGCAGCGGCACCGCTCGTGCCACTTCCGCCACCGTTCACTAGATAGATCGGAGTAATGCCTCCGCCCATGCTACCACCACCGATACTGTCGGCCCCACCGCCACCGTCGGGCCGGTGGTACACGCCCCCACCGCTGGCAGTGCGGTCGTCCTTGGCGTCCACCAGCGTCGCCCCAGTGTGCTCGTCCGCGGAGGGAGTGCTGCCACCGGCGAGAACCGCCGGCGAGTTGGCACTGACGTACGCCCGCAGCTGCGTCACCTCCTTCTCCAGCTCGTCCCGCACGTCCTTCGTTTGCTTCAGCTCCTGCTGAAGAAACACGATTGTGCTCTGCATACCCTCCACGTCCTCGTCCAGCTCCTGCAGGAAGTCGTCCAGTTCTGTACCAAAAACAAAAAAAGGGGAGGGAAGCAAAATACACCGTTATTAACTTGTTTACCTTCCAGCAACCGTACTCTTCTGTATATTAGCTTGAACTGACCTAGCTGCGACTTTTTCACCTCCTCGTTGTAGCTCTTCTGCAGCGCGAGTTCGTTCTCCAGCTTCGCCAGCCGACCGTTGGACGTCATCTTGCCGAGCTCCTCGTTCTCCTGGTAGAGCAGCCGGCACTTGGCCATCAGCCGCTTGCCGGTGTTCGAGTCGGGCGTGAACTTCCACGCGGACAGCTCGTTTTGCGTTTCCTCCAGCTTCGCCTTGGTCGCCTGCAGTTCCCCCTTGAGCTTCTGGAAAAGTATGTTGATGGCGGGATCAAGCAGAGCCGATCGCAGCGCGGCCGGACCGGGCGCCTGGGCAGACTTCAGTTCCGCTATTTGATTCTAGGGAGGGCGGGAAAAGTTTGAGTTATTCATTGCAGTTGCCAGCTAGAGATGAAACACTTACGGCGTAGTCTTGCACTTCCTGCTCCTTTAACGTAAGCCGCCGTGCGAGGAAGCGCTCCCGACGCTGAGACTCGATATACTGTTGTTTGAGTTTCGCTTCCGATTCCTTCACCGATTGAAGTTCCTCTGCAATGGAGACACACAAAAAACAGTAGCAATAGATATTTAGTATGAGAGCTTGCGACTTCAATCAATTTATCATTAAAACTAGCTGTGGCCCGACGAACTTCGCCCCGTACAATATCTATGATTGTATGCAATAAGGTTTTTCTTGACGGTTTCTAATTTTAATGAAAATAAGTTTGAATTAATTAAACTGGGAATCATTGATACTGATTATACAATTTTTCAAATGTGCAGAGAAGCTGGTTTACCAAAGCGTTAACACGCCACATATAGCATGGTCATGTGAAAAACATGGTATTTTGGGGCACGAAGGGTTCGGAGCATAATAATAACACTTCCATTTTTATGTCGCAAATGATGCGGTGGCATCCAGGCAAATCCAAGGAGTTTAGAATTTGTACATATAATTTGTTCGCTGAAAAGTTTTCAATGATTCCGGCTGTACACTTTAAAGCAATTGCTCATAGTAAGCTGCGAAAGAAGAGCGGGATTGCTCTCATAGCCTCCTACGTTTTGGAAAAGTCGAAATTAAGAATTTTCTAACTTTCCAGCTTCTCCTTCGGAATTTTCCAATTTTCTTTTCCCCTAAACCTTCGTTGGGCAAAAACGAAAAAATCATCCGAAAACATCATCAAGATTGGTCCAGCCGTTTTTGAGTTTTAGCGTTACAAACAAACATACATCCATTTTTATATCATAACATCCATTCATTTTTATATCATAACATAAAAAAAAAAGATCAATCGGTACGTCGTCGGTGATATGTTTGAACCGGATAATGCAAAGCGATAGCGGACGGACACTGTTTTTATCAAGAGGACACGCTATCACTGCTTTCATTAACACCGATTATTGTTTGGTATGGTCGTCTTTAATCTTTGCGATGCATAATCGAGAGTAGTTTTGCCTTTTTTTGCTAACATGTTTGAGCTAACAACATCTTCAACATGCTACAGTAAAAACGCTTTAAAAGGAAATGTTGGAAACCCTTTTAATATGTACAGTGGATTTGTACAAATCGTAGAAACAAACGCACATATTGTACAAAATGTTATCGTTCAATTTTCAATCTGGACGAATATTTCAGTAGCAAGCAATTTCTTCTGCATCGGATATGTTCTACTTATATCAGTTGTGATTTGGTGTAATCATAAAAATGCACTCCACTTTGCAAGTTACATGATTATAAACTGATCAAACAGTGATGTGTTAAATATGCCCTGTCAAAAACCGGCATCCCATGACAGTTTCAAGCGATTTTGCTTTTGGATACACACATCCTTGCAACGATGAAATTTAAATCATCTAAATAATCTACCATAAAAGTGTATCAATCGAGATTGCCGAGCTATCCAGGGGGATTGACTGTTAATTTGATTGATTTACGATTTTGAATATGAAACTCCTTGTAACTTTTCTAGCGCTTGGAAATTAGATGTTTCTTCTAGTTCCCCTTTTATAAAATCTGTATGCATTCAAACCCCTGATAGTAGCTCCGGTTCCATATTCCTTTCCGATGGATTTACATTTTAAAAAACCCGGCAAACACACCTACGATTCGATGAACTGTACCAGCCATCTGTAGCTATAAATTACATACGGCTTGATCCTACACGTGACACAAAAAGTATTATGGCACGTATAATTTATTAAAACATCTAACTCATTTCCATACATCTCTCTGGAAGTCTGGAAAACCTGGTAGAGAATGATTTCGGGAGTTCTTGGCAGTCCGGTCCGATGCGGCCGGTCGAAAAGGACGAAAGGCAAAAACGGGACACACACAAGCGAGCGCGTTTTTTAGGGAATGTGCGCGCCAGCGCACTACCATCCACAAGACGGCGTGCCGATACTGCTGCCTTCAAGAAGCCTTCGCTTTCTCGACAACAAACACATTTGCGCGCCAGAACAGGACGAAAACGGCGGGCAGGACCAAAACGATCGATTTAGTAATTATTGGTAAACGCAGCATGAAAAACGCGGGTGGGTGTATTCGGACGGCCCCATCCTCAGACAATCTTTCATCTACTTAAATGGTACAATGTCCTCATGGGCAACATAAAACATTCGAGGTTATCCAATTTCTAACATTGATAATCAATGTAATCATATTCTCGATCGATTCCAAAGGAGTTTAATATGATGTTTTATTCTAATTCCAAAGACAACATTTTACCCTTTCAACTGCGAAAGCTTGGGTTTGCTCCTGTTTGCAATCCTAACCCTGAAGTGCATCAAATATCAATGTCCGGTGAGATGTTCATATTATGCCTTTACCCCGAGGCTCATGAACCGGCGTGAAGATGTTGCTAGATACCATGTTAATCTACTAAATTTACCGATAAATTATAACCATGTTACTCAAACAAAAACAAAAAACAGCCTTCATAATAATCGTTCCTGCAAAGACGTTGACTTTCTAGGATATACCCTAAGATCGCTTGAGTTGATTCATCATGGTTATGGTTTCCACTTAAACTGTTTACGGAGCAATAGACGGACAAACGGATTTGATTAGTTCCTTCGTCACAATCGTAGATGGCTGATGAACCGAACACGACTGGTTCCGATTTTCTTTCGGTTGGAATTTTTCTGTCAAAGTGACGGTTTTTCGAACTACGGACGGACCATTTGTTGTTTTCATCAGGGAGTGTTTTTAAAATGTTAGCAATTTAGATTTCGAATGGCAGTGGCGGAGCCACAAAGAAACCATTTTGCAGAACTTGCGTTATTACACGAGCCGATAGTAATTTCCTGTCAAACGTCCTACCAGAGCTCAGTTTGACATGAAATCCCAAGATCAAATGACAGTAAGAACCTGTGTGTAAGAATGGTGTAATAAGGGTTTAACGGAAACGTGATGCCGAAAAGTTTCCGAAACTGTAGTAGGCGAGAGTTTTCGGAACAAATTAGAACTTCTTTTGAATTCAAGGAATTTGCAATTTTAAAAGACACAAAAGACGAACATAGCAAACCATATTCGGGCCATCCGCTGTCGAGTAATGTACGGTCGTACACTTTTCAAGCTGTTTTTATATGTAGATTAAAATCGAAAAATATTCCTTAGTCGTAGTACACTGAGAATTGATTAGAGTATTCAAAGTTAAGCCAAAATAAACAGTTTTCTTTGGGCACGCCGACAAGGATGAGACGGGATTAATCTCAAATGAAGTCTAGTACGTCTTGCTTATAAGCCAAAATCATTATCATTTGTTTATATGTCCTAAACCGAAATTACAGGATTTTATCACATGATGATGATGAGTCCCACCTCTTACCCCAACATAGCTTTGAGAATGGCGAAAGTACCTTTCTTTTCGTGTAGCCGGTGTCCCTTCGCGCCATTTGATCGGTGCGGGGTAACCACTTCCGAGATAGGTTTGAGATTACGTTGTCAGTAAATGGATGTAGTTGACGTACCATTTACTAGACAGCACGAGTATAATCAATATGGGCCCCTTCCTCAGTGCATTCAATTCTCCTTCTCATTCAAAAAATCGAGACCATCTATCTATCAGCTTTTGCATAATCAAGTCCTTCGCTTTGCAAACCTTTTGCAAACACCCTAAACATCAACCGTGGATTCGACCTCCGCCCGAGCAAACTAAACGATCAGGAAGTGAAAGTACAGTCCAGTAGCCCCATCGTGACGTTACCTTCCAGCATCCGGCAGTGATATTCCAGCGACTGGTGTGGTTTGTCGCTCGCCTCGCGTCCCCGGCTCGTCGACTGGCTCGAGGAACTCGCTGCAGCGGAGCCACCCTGCCCTCCATGGGGATGAGAGGCAGGGGTGGAACGGCTTGCCACCGATTCCAACGACGACGACGATGACGACGATGACGAACAGGCGGCTGCGATGGACTGTTTGGAGTGGCCGGCGAATGCTGGGGAAGCTTTCGGTGCACCCGTCGCCTCTCCAGCCAACGTCCTTGGGAGGGATGTGACGGATGAAGTGGACGCCGATGCTGTCGTTCCGCCCGTCCCCGAACTGCCACCGGCTTCATGCGGTGACGAGGAGGACCTGGGCGATGACGATGGTGTTGCTGTTGTGTCGTGAGATCTGGCAGCCGCACTGGAGCCAACCGCCGATGCCGGGGAACCCCCGGAATACTCTCCACCAGTCTGGGCCGCTCCGGAGGGAACTGCCGCACTGTTTCCACCTGCGGTGCCGCTGCTGCTGCTACCGGCTGTTCCCGCCGCCGGGAACGTGCCGCTTTTAATGCCGCTTTTCGCTGCCGCCGTTTCCTCGCCGCTGCCGTGGCTTTCGATGTTACTTTTATTGCTTGCACTGGTGGCCACACCAACACCTCCTCCACTGGAAGCGATTCCCGAAGGGCCCGCCACCGGAGCGCCACCACTCAACGCTGCGCTGGTTCCGGCGACATTCGAGCCTGTCGCGGCAGCTCCTGCAGCCGGTACCACCTGTGCAGTCGTCGCCGCTCCTCCTGTCGGTGATGCACTGGACGACGAGGAAACGGACGCTGCTCCAGATGTTGTTCCTGCTGCTGCTGCTGCTGCTGCTGCTGACGAAGATGACGGCGTGGGCACAACATTCTGATGGCGATCAGACGGAGCAGACTTGGGTACGGCGGCAGCACTGTCTTCAGGGGCGCTCATTGCTTAAGCACTTCCGTCTGTTTGCAGTGTGCACGTGTGTGTGAGAGAGTGTGTTCGTTTGCAGTAGGCTACTGCTTGCAGCGTGTTTGCGTTGTGTACACGATGGACTTACTTTGATCTCTCGATCGGGATTTTGTAAAATGTAAAACCAAACCAAAAGGACACACCGACAACACACGCTGACTTCAAAGCGTGTTAGGAAAACGGTATGCAGTAACCCGACCGGATACGTTCGCCCGCACACGAAACCAACTTTTCTCCACGATGGACGACGGTGACGTTTCGCAGTGGAGACAACAACATCCGACTGTCAACTCGCAACCGGTCGTGCCGCTACACTGCTTTTCCTTTTTTTTTGTTTTGTTTTGTCTTCCTGATGCCTGGACTTGCGAACACTTCTTCCTCCAACACTGCCGCCGACGGTCACTTCGCGATGATCCAACTTTTCTTTGCTTTCGACCGTGAAGAACTTTTCAATCGAATTTTTTTTGTGTGTCTAACGGCGCACCTCGAAGGTGTCCTACCTTTGACTTTATTTTTTTTGCTTTGCAATTCCACACACGCCTCCTTGATTGCTTTTTATTTTTGCTTCACTTTTGCAAAAAGAAAATTTGCGTACCAACTAAACGTTTCTTTCCACGTTCTTTCCACTGGTCCAACAACAGCAGCAATCCCTTTCTCCTCGCTTCCCGTCGTGCCCGTGTCGTGCCACCATACACAAACAAACAAACAATAGGCCCACACTGTTCACACTGCCCTTTCCCTGCTTTTTTCTTACTTTCTGGGTTTGCTGTTTGCTTTTAACCGTGTTGGGGGTTGTTTTTTTTCTGAAAACACACGGATTTCTTTTTTTCTGTTCTGCCGTAGGTTTGTCTGTGTGTTTTAATTGTATTATTTTTGTTTATTCCGTTCTGAAAGTATATAGAAAGAAAGGGGAGCATGTAGAACAAACATGAAACATAAAACATTGCTTCTTAGGGGAGTCACACTACACCATTTTGGGGAGAAAAACTTTTTTTTTCTTTTCTTTCAATAGAAAAAATACACTATTTTCGATAATATCTTTTTTTCATGTTCCGGCACAAATGAAGGAGGCCGCACGCACAGTGTGTGGCGTTGTTGTTTTTTTTTTTTTTTTACTTTCTGACAAGGTGGATACATTTTGCAAACGGAAGCGAAAGGGCTTGGCCGTTCTTCTCGCAACGCATACCACACCACCAACCGGTCCCTCTCTCTCCCCCCACCGGCAAAGGATAACAGCATGTGCCTCCATTCGCCGGAGGAACATGTTTGGGACGGTGAGTAAAATGGGGTTCGAAAATGTTGTCACATTTGATTTTTCTCGTTCACCATCATTCCGCTTTGGCACAGCATCAAGCATTATTCATGCCTCCTTTGCCCTTTCCATTCCCCCCAGGTGATTACTTTCTACGCCCAAAATCTTCCCTTCGACATCTCAACGCATACACACATACACATACACACACACACGCAGGCATAAGTTATCCGTGTCATGTAGCAGAGAAGCAGGTTGGCCGAGGTGAACGGTTTACTTTGGCTGGCAGGGTTGGTTGGTTGGTTGCTGCCGATAGCTACCTTTCGCTGCTTTAGGCACACATACACACACAAACACACTAACAGGTCGTGCGCACACTACCGAACAAATTCCGTTCGACGCAAATGTGTGTTCTGAGCGATTTTTTTTTAATTCTTTCATTCCTCTAAATTCAATCTCTTCTTCCCTCATTCCGTTCCATTTTTCGGAACCTTCGAAACACCCTCACACAACTCCCGCACCGCTCGCAGGTGTGCGTAAGCGGTGTGCGAGCCGGAGCAGGGGAGATACTTGCATTACCCCCATCCCGCTACCCCTTCCCTGCTGACGATCCGATTTGGTCCTCTCCTTTCCTTTACACGCATTACACCTTCTTATTCGAACACACACTCGACCACGATTCCTCACCACCCCAGAAGGAACATTTATTGGGAGGAAAGGCGGGGTGGGACGGCTTTCTCGCGGTTTGCCAGCTCACATTTTACTTCAAGTTGCTTTGCGCTTTGCTTTCCCGCGCGGGGCCGCTGCACCGATCATCATCTCGTCATCATCGTCGTCGTCGTCGTCAATTTCTTCCGCGCGTTGCGCGCCCCTTAAACCTTTCCCGTGGTGTGTGTCCCACATCTCACACAACAAAAACACACGCACACATTCGAGCGCCCGCGCGCGCACTCATACCAATGCGTTCGCACACCGTTCTAACGGCGGTGCTCGGACCGCGCGCTGGCGGCTGCTGACGACGCCTCCTCGGATACATATTTTTCTATTCATATTTTGTGCTTCGCTTTACAACGCTCATTTTCTCTCCCATTAGCTTCGGTACAATTTTTCGCGTTGCTGCCGATGCCCCCTTCTTCCCATTCCGATCGATTCAGCAGCGGTGGCGGCGGCCACCACACCACCTTTGCGCCGAGGATCAGCAGTAACGGTGGTGGTGGTCAGTGTTGCCACTGCCACAACGATGCTCCGAAAATGGACCGCAGCCGATTGCGCGAACACGTAATAGTGTGGCCCGAAATTTTAACGTGCCTTTCTAACGGCGTCGACGGAAACAAGGCACGGCTCTTTCCCAGACTACCGCCTGCCTGCCGCCTTTAGGCGAGCGGAAGATTTTTCTTTATTTTTTGCAAGGCACACTTGATCCCATTCTGCATCGTAAACCGCAAAATAAAAGCAGCCCGCCGCCTCCCACCCTCTTACATACACACAAGAACCCCGTGGCACACTTCACGCACGCACACACATACACACACACATAGCAGCCACACACCGCTTCGTCGCACGTCGCACAGCGAGAAGTCTTGCCTCCTTCTGTGCTACCTTTTTTTTTTTTTTGGCGACGACAATTATCGTGCGGGGCATGGAACAGCAGAAGAAAAAAAAACAGCAGCCAGCAATTTTCACTGGTGTCGAAAAACCGCACCGTATCCCGATTTCGTGGCTACCACTACTTTCAGCAACAGCAAGCAAGCAAGCAACTAACCAACGAACCAACCAACAGCACACCGCCGTCGTCAGCGCCCGTGCCAAAACCCAGTGCAACTTCTTGCGCCCGTTTTCACTGGCGCCCGCACGCTACCCACTGGCAAAATATGCACACTCGTACGCCATTACCTTGCACTGCACGCTGGCAATGTTTTCGGCCCGTTTGCGATCGGTTTAGCAGGCGAAAATTGTTCACCAAAAATGCTCACCATCCCAGCACACTCGCGCTGCTTGCGCGGCTCAGAAGCAACTGAGTTTTCAGTTATCGTTTTTATCGATCCGCCGCTGAACCGATAAGAAACCGATTCCTTTTCGGACCGCTTCCACACGATATATTCCAGGTTTGGTCCGATAACCGATCTGTGCGAACCGTGGTCAACCGGGGCGGGATTTTGAAACAGACCCCCTATTTTATGTGTAAACCGGTTCGCCACGAGAAACATATCGTTTTGGGAAATGATGGAAAATAATGTTGAGTATTTCGTTGGAAGCCCCTGCTCTGTTCCCAGTAAAAACAAGGCAAATCAAAGCGGCAACTGCCTAGAAATGAACACCATACCGGTCTGTTATCAGCCAGGGTTATTTCACTCTTTTTCTATCACTTTTTTGTTCCCAAAGCATCACCGTACACGAAAACGGGACATTTCTGAACCGGGAGGGTTCTGATTTGACAGCTGTGACGCTGTACGATGTTGTCGCGAGAGGGAAATTTTTGCTGAATTGCGGAATGGTCACAATGCCGGTACGAATGTTGTTTTCAAATCATCAACGTTTTCCAGGCAAATGATAGTAGAATTCGATGTGATTTGCGATCTGCTTTTGAAATAATACAAAATTCATCGCAACTGTTTCAGCGTAGTATTGAGTAACACTACATTGTTCGTACTGTATTAAGTAGAAATACCAAAACACGTTGTTTTCGTTTTCCACTTCACTCAAAAATCGGACAGTAAAAATTGCAATAAAATACAAATAGAATGCTTGTAGTTTTCATCGGTAGTCTTTCGCCGTTGATTAGAGTTGTTTACATACATACAGGATGTATGTCTGTTCTCATACTAATTGCCTTCGAAGTAAAGTTCCTCGAATATCAAATGGTGCTCCGCACTGACAGGCCGTTTGCTTTCCTTTGCATCAGCAGATGCTTTTGTATGGCATCATTCAAACAAACTCTCCCGCTTGAAACAAAATTCTCTCTCGCCCTTTTCGTTCCACGATGTTTTCAAAAAACACGCTTGTCCTGTCTCTCTTCCGTTCAGTGTCGCGCCCTCTGGCTCGTGCGCTCTCGCTCGTGAAGCCAAACACAACGCGTCGAACTCAACTGCAAGTACCGTTCGTTCTCATTAGTCCAAACGAAACGGAGTGGTACGGACGCGTCGTGCATTCGCTGCGAACGCGAACTTCGCCTAGCTATTATACATTCTAGTTCCTGCCAGCGTTGGATCATGTTTTCGTCCATCAGGCGGGCATCGACGTGACGCGGGCAGCTGTGAAAAGGCCAAACTTGCATCACACCAAACGCCGCCGTTTGTGCGCGGTCTAAGTGTGTATGCGTGTGTTTGTGTGCAATTTCGGGTGCATATTCGGTGCATTTTATGAACAAAATAAAAGAAAGGTGATTTACGACGATATCCATCGGTTGCCACTCCGCCGTCCGTCTCGTTAGCGCAAACGGAACGAATAGGCAAATTGTCGTTGACGACATCGGTCCCGCTTCCGCGCGTTCCGCGTATCGTGCCGCGTCCACGTGTGTGCGTGTGTACGGCGGTGTGGCGCGAGTGTTTGGGTCCGTTTGTTTGTGTCCGCCGCGCGAAGGAAGGCAAACGACAGGATACACAGGCCGAGGGGGCGCACAGGAGCCGCGGGCGGTGTTTCGGTCGGTATATCGATAAAATAAGTAGCCTATGAGTTCGAACCGTATGACAACAGTCGTGCTTCTTTACGGTTGCTGAGCTGCCGGGAGGGGGTCGGTTTTGCCCGTGTACTGTCTTGCACATTGCTGGCGCGTGACCGGGGTGCATCGAGTGGACATCGGAGAGTCTCCGTTCGCAGCACATTTTTGCGGCTCTGCATCATCACCATTTCCAGCGCATCGCCAACTGTACCGTTCCCTACTGAGAACGTGCGCGCCCTCCGTTTTATTGTGCCGTGCGGATGCAATTCGATTGCAATCGAAACGCGCTGCTTATCATCGGGTTTCAATCCATTGTGCAGTTTTTGATTCACTGGAAGAAAAAACACAGCAAACCAAGGCGGGTGGTTGCTGCGAAAGCGAAAATTGCAGAATAAAGATCCAAGCAACCTTACAGAGTTTGTCCGTTCCTCAAGGTGTTCGTTCGAGACGCGACGTGCCTCCAAAAGTGTTTCCAGTGTTCGCAATCTTGTCCTTTTTAAAATCTACGGCATCCGTACAGCCTCGGGGCGAAGAAAAAATAGTATAAAAGGGAGGTATTTCCTAGTGTTCCGGGTTCGGGTTCTCCTGTGCATGAAGTGCCCGACTGTCCGGAACGGTGGCGCAACCTTTGCCAGTGACAACCACGAGCCAGACGGCGAACAGCGACGACGACGACGGCAAGCCTCGCGCCAGCACCATGAGTGCGATCAATAGCAGCAATGGCAGCACCAGCCACAACAACAGCGTCAACAACACCGCCAGCAGCCGGCACCAGAAGCTGGAGCAGCAGGTGAGTGTACAGCTCGCGGATTTGTTTTATTATTTTTCAGTCTCCCGGGGATCGACAAAGAACGTTTACTCCGTGAGAAAAACGTCAAATGTGTTTAGAACATCAACTCTCGGGAAGAATCGAGAACGTTCCTCCCCTCGAAACATTTAACCTATTTCGTTGAACCAAGACGACGACGACCCCGTTGCGAAGAGGTTTCCCCCCGCTCCATATAAATCGACGTTTCCCATGACAGTTCTGTTTGTTTGACTCTTTTTTGTTTGCTTGTTTGTTGTGGGTGGGGGTGCATTTGGTCCACAACAAGACGAATTTGTTGCCAACCATCACCCCACTAGGATTATTTCCCTTTTCTTGATTTAAGTAGACGTCGCCATAGGCAGATTTATCTGACAGCCGGGTAGGGAGAATGTGTGAAAGTCTCGAAAAATATTATGGAAAAAACACCCGAAGAAGATTTCTTTCTTTCGATTTACCTAAAAGCATCGTAGCAAGGAAGAGAAAAGATAAACCTAATAACAGCACCTGTTTGTGCAGAACCCTGGCCTTAGAATGGCTTTTAAGCTCATTGTATATGCCTACATATGTTCGTTTTGCAACAGCGAGTTTCGCACCCATAACCCCTAGGCTAAGTGTCGGAGACGGTGCCATTTGATCTAAGAAGGTCTTGAGTCTATTTGCCTATCTGGAAAATAGTTACGTTATTTTACCTGTTGTCAGGGGTTTCCAGTTGTTACCTTGGGAGCAACTCGCACAACACAACATTTTCATTTCTCGATAACCTGGAACGATGGGATGAATGCAAAAACGAGGCACGAGAAACGAAAAAGAAAATCATAACGATCTTGACACCGCGACGACACTCTCGGGACGCGCAGATAATCATGGGGCAGTTAGACGATGATCATCCCTCTCGTCTTCATAGCCGTCTGTTGCACCGTTTCCAACAGGAAGAGAACCTTTGCAGGAAACCGGATGGACAAGAAACGGAATCCCGTTTCTGACTCCTCCTGTCCCTGTTTTACCCCCACTCAAGTTGCCGCTAAGCCCTTCGATACTGCTGCGAGTCTGAGCTGCTGTCGGAAAGACCATAAGAGCTCGTTATTTTTTTATTCACTTCCCCGCAAGCACTATTCCGTCGCAGAGGTTGATCGAAAAACGGAAATAGCAGCGGGCGGGGGGAAGTGACTCACTCAAGTCCAACCCATTTGCATCGGACATATCCACAAACGAACACAGACACACAGAAACACACGAGATCTAACATCCAGTCGCTGAACAGTTGGTGAGTAAGCAGGTTTTTACAACGGACCCTTGGACCGGGTCGGACGCGGATTTGGTTTGACCTCAATGCGAGTAACCGGGTGCTTCCTTCTGTATTTTATGTAACCGCATGCTTTGATGCCCCGATGGGGTGCGGCGCAAAGCTAGTATTTTTTCCATGTTTGACTCCAATATCTGATGTTTTTTTTTGCGAAGAAATTTAATTTATCTCGCTAGTTGGTGTATGTTAATTGGCTTTGGTTATATTTAGTTTTCGGTAGATATTATTTGCCAGTTGTTTTCAATAACAGATACTGGTGAATAAAAATGATCTTAAATGATTTCCTTTAAGTAACTTCACTGCACATCGTCTTGAACGTGCCCGGGATACTTTTAGCTTTACCCAAGAAATCTCGGGAGCCCCACATCGTTACAGACACGCAAAGACAGTATAGTGTCAGATGACGACGTCAAATTGCTCCGTTCTTTTTTCCCGGCCTCCCGAATGCAGGTCAGTACGGATCGATTCCTTTAGTGCTGGGTTATTTGAATGGTTTTTTTTTTTGCGAGACGACGGCAAGTGGAATGTTTACTTCGTGCAAATTCGCCGGTAGTTTTGTTGGTGTCTGCCGATTTTCTGCACAGGTTGTCGAACGCACCGCGAACGCAAGCGGCGGTTCAATCGGGCGGAAAAATTCGTTACATGAAAATGAAAAGCGATTTGTTCGCCTGCCCGGCGGACCCCCCCATTGATGGTTTTCCTCTCCTCGTAGACCACAAAGCTCCCGACGCATCGGGCTTGCTGTTCCTCGTTTTCTCCTCTCGCATCGACCCGAATCCGGGATGCTTTCTAATGGTTTCGATTGCAGATTTCCGGTAGGTGAGGCGAGTAATAATAAGCAATCGATCGATCGGAAGCCACCGCCGCAGCTGGGGCTCTCTGGTTCTCACCCCCTACCCTGCCTGGATCGCTTTTCGCTCGATTCTGTCTAATTTCCTCCGCGTTTTCCCACCCCAGCGTGGCGGTTTGTTTGTTCGGGAGGTGAAAATGGGAACCAACTTTCGCCACCTGCTGACGGATGATGGTCCAAGGCTGGCCATTTGCGGGCGAGAGAGTGCTTTCGGTGGAACGAACGAAAATAAGTGTTTACTCGAGTTGGCGAATCGTTTTCGATGTGGTTGGAAACATTTCACCCCACCCAGAAGGGGCGTTGTGAAATTGCCTCAGAAAGGTGCGACATCCCATTTCCATCACCGGGCAGTGTAGGGCTAAAGAGGATAGACCTTAATTCTTTTCATTGCGCGACACACATTGACACAGAAAATCCCTGTTGGTTTCAGTTGCCTGCCGGGCAGATTCCTCCACACATTTGCCCGGACTTGACTAGCGATTCCTTTAATCTCCTTAGGCCCTCCACCCTTTTGCTTTACCTCCCATCGGTTATCCTCTTCCGCCTGTTGCGTTGCGTGGCACATGTGGCAGGCACATTGTGCTTTTGTTTCGATTATTGACACTGCGGGGAAAAGGATTATGTGCATGTGAACGAGGGAAAGGTAATCGATCAATGAAGGGGTAAGGGGTACGTTAATTAAATTAAAACAAGCCGACAAGGATTGAGCGAATTGCGGCCAACGGTTGTGATTAAGTCCAGCTGGCTTCATGAATCCTTTACAAGACTTTACACGAGTCTATGATGAGGATGTGAACTAGGTCTTGTTTGTCGCAGAAATCATTTACTTCATCTACAAACAAAAAAACTTCGTAGCATTATATTTGAGTTAAAATTGAAATTGATGTAATCCAATTAAGCTATGAACTTGTTCCACAATTGCGCAATTTGCAGTTCAATTGAATACACGCTGGTCAATTGATGCCTGTCTTCTCTAACACAGCAACGGTTTGTTTGGTAAATATCCATTTTCTCGCAACTAGATTAAGTAAAGAAACCCACTCACTTCCAAAAAAAGAGTTCGACATTAGTGCAGCTTAAATTGGATCGGTGGATTGGACACTTTCACGTAAAACCATGGCAAAGGAATCACCATTTGCTTAGATTGAGGGTTATTGCGAATGAACGTGTATCTACGATCCAAACGAAACCACTTGCCCGGACTATGATTGAGATTTTTGATTACCTCTTTTATTGGCCTCCACTTAACCCCCGATCTACGTGCATCAAGTCACTTGTGCTGATAAAAAAAAAACTAAAAAAATACCACCGGAGATCTTACAACGATAAAAAAAAATCATCCGACCCTTCGACGATAAGGAAGGTTCAGCTTCTCCAGTGGATACGCGTCGTCTTGGAGGAGATTTCGGGGTAACTGCCGTCAAACGAGTAGCTTGCATTAAAACCTCCTCCTTTCCGCGCGATCTCGAGCGTAATTGGCTGCGTGATAATGTATCCCGTGCAGAGAAAGTGCAAAAAGATGAAAAGAAGAATCTTGTCTTCAGGCGCACGCCACTGCAAGGGATTTGCGGGAGTGGAAAGTAATTTTACCCTGCTCGAGTTCGATGGTATGCTGTCGACAGTTTTCATTACAGCGCATAACCCTCCTTGAATTCGGTTTGAAAACCATTCGAGAAGGGTTTTTGGGCGAAAGTTCGCTAAGAGTTTAAGGGAGTATTCCCAGCGAGACCAACGCCTAAAGCTTGTACCAACAGGTCAAAATTATGCGCCCTGTGAGCCTAATTTCTCACCTATTCGTCGAGTAAGCGCAGCTCTTAACACTTTCACGCAGTTGACAAGTTGGTCTGTTCGCGTGCGGTCACGTTAGTGAGCATCTGAATCAAATCAGTAAATTTGGCTGAAATATCGAGCAAGTGGTGTGAAAAAAGTACACACGAGTGATTGTTTATCGTATTTTAGCCTGTAGGCAACTGCGGAACATGTTTTGTTTGTCCTACTACTGCACACGGTGTGTGTTTGTTGTCTCAAGATAGGCGTTTTCTTGTGGCTCAGAACATCACCAAAACCACTTGGGACAGCCAAAACCCGCATAAAATCAGTGTAGGTCGTGTCAGGGGCCAACCTAATTGTGAAAACCGTGCGTGAATCGGTAAAAAACAGCCAGAGAAAACCGAAAAACTGTTCGTGAAAAACGCGTGTATCGGTGCCGTCAAACAACCGAGCCCAGGTACCAAAAAATTTTATTAAGCCAAATTCGTCCAACAATGTGTGCATCGAGTGGGATTGTCTGAGACAAATCCAATGGAGCACGAATCGTGGAAATCCGTTGAGAACTGGGTGAGTTATTAGCGAAAAACTAATTAAAATCAGTTTGGTTTGTGCGAAAAGGCTGCTTGGGCCAGCGCAGTTTGTTTACATTTGATTTCGCCTGCCATCGCGCATGCGCATCGCATCGTGGGCGAAAAGCTCACGGGACGGGAAGCTTGCACATTTAAACTTTTTGCGCCCGATTTACTGTTTTAGGCGGTTGTATAGGCGCGCCCCCACAACCTGTTTTAGGTTGTGGGGGCGCATGAATCTAACCTTATATTACGAAAACTGGACCTAAATGTCCCGTTGGGTTCGTTGAGGTTCTTGTAGCTTAAAAGCCCATTTCGTTCACTTCTTCATTATGAAAACATCTGAAGAAACAGCTAATAAGCGCTTCTGTCAATGCAAGCAGGTGCTCCGAGCTAAGAAGCTAATTTCCCCCCCCCCCCAGGCAACCCCTCCCAGTGTGCTTCAGTCCCTTATGTTGTCGAAAATCTAATCAATCTCCATTATAAATTCATTAGCGGCTTGGAATCCATCCGTCGATCACGAAAATCGAAAAGCCGTTATCGAGTTTTCCGAGCCGAGTGAAACTATCCACGAATGTGAAAGAAAAGAAACACTAAAAAAAAAAAAACTATTGTCGATCGGTACCATTAATTTTTTTTCTATCAAACAAAAAAATAATTCTATCAGACATTTCCACTCCTCATTTCATTTCTTTTTGAACGGAAATTCACAGCCGGTTGCCACTGGTAACGAACTGGTTGTGAGTGGCGTCTTTTTCCGAAAAGGGGGAAAATGTGTGTTTTCACCTACAGAAGAATGAGTTTTCCTTTTAGGGCAAGCAAGTACAAAACCGTGGGTTCCTTCGCAGTTTGTTTGATTATTATTTTTCACGTTGTTGCCTTGGCGTTTGGAGGAAGTTAATACGATTCTGAAATGAACTTCCACTTCCTACAGAGGGTCGTCGTCGTTCTGTTGCGAAGGAAATCGGTTTCTTTGCCCGAGCAACATTGGGCAACTTTTCCCACCATCAGTTGACTTTTGGATTGCATTTCCCGTAAGCAGCACACGTACCAAAGTTTATTGGAAATCCGGGGGAAGAAAGTCTTTTCACGACTTTAGGTGCACCTCTGGCAAGGTGGCCCCAAAAACACAGACAAAAAACCTACACACGACCGAGTTCTATGGGTTACGTGTGGCAGCAATGTTCTAGTTTTGTGACATGTCCTTCACTTTTTGGGGGGAATAGTTGCTTCCATGTAACCGACAGCGAGGATCACTGTCTCTTGCCTCGTTCGATGCTGGAACTTACAATCTAATTTAAAAAACAACCCGTTTTTCCTTCCACACCGAAGCAATAAACGTCATGTGAGGTAAAGTCGTTTGTGTTCCAAATGGAGTGACGTAAATGCGTCGCACGCTAACGTTGTTAACGTCAGTCGAAATCGCACCGTCCGACGTTTCTGGAAAGAGCCTGTTAATTTGTAACTTGTGTTAAATATACGTTTAGAAGCTGCTGAAAATTTGGGTTTTGAGTGTTACACATTAGGATAACGTATAGGAGCTACCCTTTAGACGAAGGATTTTAATGGGATAAATGTTATTTGCAAAACTGAGTATTAGAGAACTTTTACGAGGATGCTTAAAAAAAGCGTTCTAATTGATTCTACATGAGACATTTTTCGCACGTCTATTCTTGTTGATATATTTAGAATTTAGCAAAATTAATTAAAACACGATTCAAAGTATGTTTCTATCGTTTTTTCACATTTTCTTAAGCTGAATCAACCCAATTTCTGACTGCATGATTTTCAACTGCATGCGAAAAGTTGGTGTTAGGGTTGATAATTCTGAAAAACTTTCTTGCCTATATGTGAACTTAGTGTACTTTATTCAAATATGTTATCCAAGATGTTTTTCCTCATTGGTATAAAAAAAAAAACACATTTGCGAAGCGATGAAAACCATTAAAAAAATTCTCGTAGAGAATATTTGCCATAAACCTCCCCTAGCAAACGATTACTTTAAATAGCAGTTTTCTAAGCAAATAAGTTGATCAATTGCTGTTTTATTCTTCAAATTTGTAAATTTGTCTATCCCTGCGTAAAATATATATTACGGCAATTATTGAACTCATTTTCCACTGACGTTCAAAGCTGTAGCATAGAATTATCTTTCCGAAATTCATACATATCAATGTTGCAGTCGAACAATAAATTATTTCCTTTAAGCCTGTTTTTTTAAATGATATTAAAATTTTTCAAGTTATTGGTTTCCCGAAGCAAATAAACTGGAACGCCCTGCTCGTAAATTTTGGTCTCCGAAAAGATTGGCTCAAGCATAATCTCTGTAAACAATTAAATCCCCGCTTAAATTCACCAAACCCGGGTTTTTTCGGCGAATTGCTTATGCAAACAAATGAAGCAACTTCTTCTGTCATTGTTTGGTTTGTTAATTCCGGTGACGCTTAGCGGTTTACAAGTGAGCCGGTAGATAGTTTGCCAGAGCGTGTAACGGACCTGGGCCTTCGTGGAAGAGTTTACCATGTACAATTTCGTGTTCCACGAATTTTGCCGCTTTGCATATCCTCTCGGGCTCGGGCTCGGGCCGGCGATCTCGGTTCCAAGTATCGGTTCACTCTATTCGCCCTTGATTGGATGGTGGATTCTGGGAATGTATAGCTAATCTCACCTATTCTCCGGTGTGGCGGCGTAGCATCCTCAATTTTCGGCATAAGCGATTTCGATTAGGACCAACAAGCGTTTATCTGATGCCGTGTGCGTTGGAAGGTGGGAGTTTGCGATAAGGGAGATATGTTTTATTGCTATTTTTTCGCTTTATTGTTTTATATTACGGGATAAACATACTGGAGATCATATTTTATTTCAAGTCACGCATCTGTTTCAAGTCTTAAAAGTTTACCATTCAACCTCTTAACATTGTTGTTTTACCGCTTCCAGGTATTATGTTTTAACTACTTCCAGGTATGCCGGCGTAACGAATATCATTGTTATCAGCTGGTCGGTGATTTTTACCCCAGCCTTGGCGTAGTCACTGCTGCATCCATTTGGGAATAAATTTACATAATAAATCAACCGTGACGGCGTATGGTTTGGTTTTGTTACAAACTGGTTTTGTTGTCGCCAGGTGCTTCCATTTCCTACCGATCGTTTGTCTCCCGGCGAAGGGGGATGGGTTTAAAACACGTACATTGAATTGGATTTATTGCCAAGCAAGGAAACAAATGTCCTTCAATATCCAGCAGCTTGGAAACGATTAGCATTGCGTTTTATTTGCTGTACGGTGTTTTCAACCATGAGATTTTAAAACTTGACAGCAATAGATATAACATACCCTACGGCACGACACGGATTCAGCGATTAATTGTTCGCCTTTTCATCGTTTCTTCATGGCGTAAGGAACGTTTGGCGGTGCTTCCGGTCATTCCTGAGCTTTCACTGGCCATGGCGAAGAGAGGTTCTATTTTGTTCTTTGTTTTTTTTTTGGAAAACATCCATTTCACCAAATGCTAAATCCTCGTACCCATGATTACGACGTGATAATAAAAATTAAATGTAATGTTCCTCGAACATCCGGTGACCTTTCGTAATTATTTAATACCTCTAGGTCGCCGAAGTCCTCCTCTACTGCTTTCAATTAAGAATTGTAGGGAAATTAGACATTGGGTGAGGGAGGGGGGGGGGGGGGGGGGGGGTCGGTGTAAGGTCTGTAGACGAGGGAGCATGAGAAGATATTTCTTGACTCGCCCTTGTACGCTTTATATCCGACGTTCCCTTTCGGAAGTCCCTTCTCCGGATTCTGTCTTTACATGGCTGGGAAAACCCCCGAAGAGAAAATTGAAATAAACCTTCCCCTGCAACCTATCTACAAAAAGCGGATGGGGGCGGAGGAACGAAAGTCTCCGGCCAACGGTCTTATCGCGTGGCGGTTGGCCGCAAATTGAAAAATGCGAAATGAAATCGACCATTTTATTGTTTCCGCTGCTGCTTCCGCAGCACCCCACCACCGTGTGGCCGGATGTCGTATTAATAATTTCGTGCTCACTGGTATATATGTTTTGTCGCATGTAAAACGCGCTCCAAGAAATGTGTGTCCATAAAGTGCAGGCCAGTTTGTTTGGGAACAAGATCTATTAAAATAGAAACCAAGTTTTATGAAATTTTAGGTGAAGCCTAAGTAAATAGTTTAACAACATCCGTTGAAAAATAAGATACAACCGTAATATATTTGCTGAAACTGCGGGCGTTTTTGACGATTTGTTTTTTAAAAACATCTGTGCCTATTAATTCCTGTTCGTAATTAAAATATATTTTTCACCTTTCAGTGTTTCGCATGAACTGAAACGCATTCATTTTAAAAATAGGCTGCCAATGTGTATGCTGACTTCAACAATTTCATGGCAAAATCACGACGGAAGCAGCTTGCAAACAACCTTTAGGACCCAAAAACATTGAGTCAGTTTTGGGCATAATTTAATTTACTAAATTCTTCCAACGCCAGCAAACCGTGTTGGTCCATACGTAATTCCATCAACTCCATTCCCGGAGCAGGGGTTTTTCCTAAAGGAAACACGTTGGTGTTCACATGTGTTCTCGCTTCAACGACATTTTCGTTCGAGCGTATCCTTTTTTCTGCAGTGTTTTTTTGTTTTGTTTTGTTGGTCTTGTCTCTGTAACATGGGAGCGAGACTTCGAGAAATACGCATTTGTTTGCTTTGCCGCGTCCTTCATTACATCGGGACCAGCTCGCAGGTCGCAATGACAGGCGTGCTCCTTTTCCTTGGTGACGTTTCGGTTAAATATTAATCGTATTCACCCTCAACAAGGCAACGTCCACGAATGACGACATGGAGGTGAGTAATAAGCCGACCTTCCCAACTTTCCCTGCGGTGCTGGGTGCGTGTTTTTTTTCTTCTTCCTATCATCAGACCGGAGTCCTTCGATTGAGAATTTCAATTGGTAGAGTTTTTTGTCCTCAATTCTTTGGTTTTTTGCCTTTCGGAAAGTACCTGCCCTCATGTCTTTCAATTGGCTTCAAGTGCACCAATGCAGCGATAGGGGAAGGCGAACTCCTAGAGCCAGGATAAAAATAGAAGCGCCTCTGTCGCGCCCGGGAAACTATACTCATAAAAAGGTGGACCGTAGGAGCATTCGAATCGAAATAAATTGAAATTATTAATTCACCAACAACGAGGTGTGCGTGGTGTCCCTTTTTCCATTTTACTCTTTTTTTTTCCTTGTGAGTGCCGTCAGTGTCGCGAACACTTTGCTCGACGGACCTCGATCCTGTAGGTGTCCTTCGTCGACGGAATGGATCGGGATGGTTTGATGTTTTGGTTCAAGGCCTTCGGGTCTCCGGGTGTCATGTGGTTTTTGTTCAAGTAGGGCTCGTTATGCGATGAGCTCCCCGAGCCGTGGCAGAGATTTGAGGTTATGAAATAAGCTTGCTTCCTTTGCTGTTTCTCATCGCAGCAGAGATTTACAAAGGCAAAGCTTCTTGACATGAGTTCTTTATTCAATGGGTGTGGGAAATGAAGACGAAATTAAATCAGTACAAGAATGCTGTTGGGTTTACATTGCTCCGTCCCAGGATGTCCCAGGACACCAAATGGACGTGCTCTCGGCTTGGTTTTTCCCCCCATCAACTGATGCAAATTTCGAGTGTTTTGCAAGTCGGTCTGAATCGCCTGGTCCATTCTGCGAGCTTGAAAAGAAAAACTACTTCCCTCACGGTGACACTTGAATATTCCGCCTGCGTGGAGAAACCACTTTCCCACACGTCAGAGAAGGTGTCGTAAAGCCGAGGGAAAGGAGCTCCTTGCTTTACTTGCCTCTGGTTTCGTTTTCGCTCAAGCTGCACATTCATGCCAACGTATAACGCCGAATGTGTGAAGGTAACGTGAGGTTGCTACTGCTGGAATGCTCTATTCAACGGCCATTAAACGGGCGTCGAGTGTGCCAGCACTGAAGTCGACGAAGCCGGCCTCCTCCCGCCGACTGAGAATCTCGACACGACCTTAATGGCCACGACACTTGGAAAACGCGGACGGTCGGAGCTGCGAAATGGCTCTAAATGACACGAGGTGCTTGTTGAATAACAGTGGGATGAAAGCAAGTGCAGAGGACAATTACTTTCACACTTTGCCACAATTGCTCTATAAGATCCATTTATTATTCTATGAAAAACGTAAAAACACATCAAAAAGCTTTAAAAAAATAAAACAAGCATATAGATAAAAAGGATCTAAATAAAATATCTCCTAGGACCATTTAACTTTTCTACTTACTTCTTAACTATAAAAAGTTGTGTCTCGGTTTCAAATTTTACTTCTAAACGAAAAAAAAGGAATTAAAAAGGTAATCTTTACTCAATTGAAAAATTAATTAAAGTTTTACCCAAAACTCATCATAAAGTCTACAAAAACAAATTCTTTTTGATCCAAATCCAAAACATGATTTCGAAAGTCAAATTAAAGGGAAATGAAAAGAAATCCTAGAGTAACGTATAACACCGTCAATGGGCTGAACATTCAATTTATCCGTTCTCACCTTGGTGCTATTAGTGCCGAGAATAATAAATATACCTGTTCCTGCTAGGTGAAATGTGATTTCTCACCTAGCTCTCCTAGCGGTACGTGATTTTGTCACTCGTTACATCATCGGTGTCCTGCTTGTACAGCCATATTCTAACGCACGATTCCATTCACGCATCCCGTGTGCAAATACCGTTTTTGCAATCAGGTCCTGGCGGGAGCAGAATCACGGAACTGCGAGGGCAAATGCAGCTCATGGTGGAGTGGTAGAATGTGAGGGGATTTACTTGCCGCCTGCTCCAATCCATACTCCCCCTGCAGCCGGCGGTACTATCTTCGCGAACAATCAATAAATCAATCCACGTTTTCGAGGCTCAACATTGATGCCATGCACCTACACCATACATTACCTGCTCTCCGTGTTTCACTGGGGAACTGGCGGTACCCTCGACATCATCAACAGCAGCGACGAAAAATCCTTCGTCTCCCCCGAATAAACATTTCGTGGAACCCAAATCCCCAGCCAAATGCGGTTGTTCTGGGAGGTTAATTTTCATTTATTTGCGTAGCTCTTATGTAAGCGCATTTTGAGCAGGCTGCTCCCAAGCCACCGGACCACAGGCCAAACATGTCAGATTCTACATAGGAAAAACAAACCTCTGTAGTCTGGACGGGCCTAACGATGAGTAATTGAGGTTGAATTCCACTGACAGGGCAAACAAAATTATTGATAAATTGCACAATTCCCAGGAATAAAGCCGTAAAAGAGAATATAACCATTGTAATAACGACAGTTGAATGGATTTTTGTTTATTCTGCTTGGTACACTTTTCCCTTGACACAAACTTATTTTCTCTTGCGCAAAAAAAAAAAACTATGTCTTAAGCTCCTGCAATTTACACTTCCAAATCAGCATGAACCTCATTACAGCAACGTTGGGCCTTTCTTTTGAGCGCGAGGAAAGGAAGGAGAGGCGAGAGAAAAAAAACATCCAATCACCCGTGAAATCATCCTTCTAACGGAGCTTACACGTCAAACACTTTTTTGTACCTTGTCCCCGATTCGTTGGTCCACTTGGGTGGAATCGATTGCGCCCAAATTGCGCCAAGGAACGATCGAAACCTCCTTCGGCTGGTCCGTCGGCGACCGCTAATCTCATTACCATCTTTAACGGGCGCGTTTTTCGTGAGGTGGTGTGTGTGTGTATTTTCGTTGCTGTTGAAGCTGGGTTTTCGCCACCCGCAGCATGGCCCTCTCAAATGACCGCTAAGGCGTAAACGCGACATTACGATTAACCCCGATTGACCCCGCGAAAGGTTTTTTTTTATTTTTTTGGTTCTGTTTTCTGCGTCGCGTCGTGCTGCCGGAAAAATGTGGTCCGGTCCGGCCGGGGTGAAAGGTTCTCAAATGTATGGACCCGTGGTAGGTAAAATGACGCATTGCTACGCGGCATATATTAAACATTCACGGCTCGGTTGATGGTGTTTCACGTGAGGGACTAGGCGTCTCCATGGGGAAAAATCCCACATGAAGAAGGAAGTTTCCTAGGGTTCGTTGTTTGTTTTTTCAATACGTAACTCCCGCGTGCGTAATGAGAAATTTACTCAATGCTCTCAGAATGTTGCCTTGTGATTATACAGCAATAGTAATAGTTGACCCGGCAAATAAAAGATACAAAGAGGATAAGCTAGGATAATAAAGAAAAGCCATAATCCAAGCGCAGAAATTTGTCACCATTTACAATCTGCGAATGCTTTCAAGTGAGGTAACATTGTTTGCCAAACCCGGTGTTGGTTGGGCTATTTTTATGCTTTCTCTCCCGCGTGTACAAACGGATGGAAGGTAATAAAAAGCGAACCTTAAATGGGGAAATGGGTTTCACCGTTGAAAAACCCGGTTAGCCATTGTTATTTTTTCCTCTCTCCTTTCCTTATCATCGCATTGCACACAGTGCATCCGGAATAGTGCAGCAGAGCAAACATTTTCTTGTGCCGGTGTAATTGCATCACTTCCCTTGCCTGCCTTCCTTTCCAGCCGGAGTCAAGTGGGGCCTGAAAATGTTTCCTTCCTGTCTGTTCTCTCCACTTCGAAACAACTTCTGATGTGGAAGGGAGGGGGGAGTGGTTGAGGAGTGAGTGCTGTAGTTGGTAGTTGTTTTATTTATCAGCGCGATGATATCAAAACACGCAAAAAAAATAACTCCCGGTTTGCAGCCTGGATAAAAATTAAAAGCACGGAAACGAGAACGGCTGCATTTTAACACACCGTGTGTGCCGTTTTTATGCCGGTTTAAAAATATATAATTTTTTGCCCGTCAAACCTCTAATTCACCTTTAAAAAGGTGATATTTTGCTGCTTTAAGGCGACCTCTGTTATTTTTTTTTGGAAATGAATTTTTAGACGTTGAAACACACGGAAGTAATGAATGCTACCCAACTTCGGCAATTTGCAACAACGGAACATGCGGGCGAGGCGTAATGCTAGAAAAACGTGAAACAAACAAAAAATATACCAGACAAAACGCGAGGAAAAACTTTGGCCACCGATTTTTGCTGTTTTTGAAGGCTGGAGCAATTTTTGAAATGATATTTTTCTGTTTTTTTTAATGTAAAGCTTACTACTTTGTTTCAATTTTCAAATGGTTTCAGCTTGAAAAGGATTCATTCCCCACTTAGATGTTTTAGAACAGTTTCGAACATTTTTAGAACACGTTTATAATATAATGTAGCGCCACTAAAACATCGTCTTATTTGTGTGTAATATTTAAATTTTCTGTCATTAATGTTCGTATTTTACGTATGAAAAATACGAACAGATTAAAGATTTTATTTATTTTGATTAAATTTATATTGATTGCACACGTCCAATTATTTGGTATATATTTTTAAAATTATACTTTTCCTACTGTTTTTCTTCTCCCGTTAGATCAATTTTGAACATTTTTAAAACATTCATAAGCAGAACACGTTTTAGATATAGTTTTTCGATCTCTCTTGCTGCAGAAGAGTTTTAAATGAAATGTTCCTCTCCCTAACCTGTGAAAAATATGTTAGACAAATCCAAATTTAGCGCACACAAACAGCAGGAATTGATAGGACCACCTTTCCAGGTGCAGTCGCTTAACTTTAATATCCTATCGATTTCATCGACGTGCTTTGAAAATTCGTACGAAGTAAACGGCACAATCTGCTCTCGAGACGTCGCGGATGCGGATGCACGTAGAAGATGACTTGTCAGCTTTTCTCGCCTTGAATGTCGCACTCGAATCCACTTCAGTCGCTCACAGCCTCGTTTCCGGACGGCTAGCGTTAAATACCTTTCCGCTGCACCGCTGCACCCCTGAACACCTTCGACACGAGGTCCTCTGAGGGCTCGTTATCCTTTTTTTTTTGTCGTTCCGTTTATGTGACACGGGTGTGTGTTCCACGCACGAATGATGTCACACAAATTGGACACCTTTCGGCGGCAGGAAACGTAACGTTTTTTTTTTTCATTACCACCCCCACCCATCCCGGGAAGCAGAAAGTTGGTGTGATTTGTGTGACAAAAAAGAAAAAGACAACCGTGAAAAGAAAAGAAAGTAAAGCAAACACAAACAGCAAACACGAAACCATCCCGTTAACGAGAGCCCGCAAAGCCACAGGACGTGGCTTGGCTCTAGCGCGTTTGGTGGCTGCGGATGGATTTCGGCGGGAACCTGGAATGAGCTTTTCATCACGTGGTTTTTCACGGCCAGTGCGCTCCGGTTGCGGAATGCCAAACCCTTCTTGGCGGGGTTGACTCGAATGGTCGTTTGTCAGCTCGTTCCCCTCGGAGGGCCGTTAGTTTGTGTGCGAAAGGTACGGAAAAGGACACCGGAAATGGGGACCAACAACGACGCGGCTAGGTTTGAAAGGGAAAGAGAAAAAAAAAACATTGAAATGAGAAAAGTGTCCTTGTTTGTTGACAACTTTCCCATTGCATACCATCCTTTTTTTTTGTCCTACCTCGTCCTTTACGCTGTCTGTCGGATGCAAAGCAAAGGCATGCGAAGAGATGAAAGACGGATTCTTTCACTATGTACACAGAGCGCTACGAAGCATCGTCATCCCGTAGCCGGCTTTACTTTAATCACGCCACTCTGCCTGCTCGCTGTCGGGGATTTTCTACTTTGTATGCAAATAGATGCCCCACACACTGTCGAGTGCCGATCGTTCTCGTTAGCTGTATGCATCCGCCTGGTTCATGGAAACTCGTTGGTGCTGAATGATTTTAGCGATGAAAGAGAAACATCATCGGCGCAGAGAAATATTGTCTGCATACAAAGCCCTTTGCCATCGAGCAGGCAGAAGGATGTTTTGAGATTTTTAAGTATTTTTCAAGCAGACAAGAATAAAAGAAATCAAATTTAACCAGTCTTCATTTCAAGTTGGATGACATTTGGGACCGTGTGGAGACCGTGGGATTCGAACCTATGACGATCATCACAGATATGTTTGGCAACTGTGAACTACGACTTTACTGACTGATCCGTATAACCATGGAAATAAATAGGCATTAAAATCCATCCATACTAAACTTTGTTGCGCTTGTGTTACAATTTTTCGCTAACAAACGAATTAATCGAACAAACTCATTAGATAATAATTTGCATTGCAACAGAAAATTAATCAAATAATATTGAGAGACAGAATATGGGATAAGTTTATTATGTTTGTTTCTGTTAGTGAACTTCCGTCACCCGCTAATCTTTTGATTAAAATCACTTAAAACATTCATTACCAAGTGATAGCTTTTTAAACTACAAAGTGAAGTACATATTTGTTCTTTTTATCGTCCAACTATAGACCCTTCTTATTCGTTTATTTGCTACTCTATTTGTACCCTTTTGCCTCCATAAAACCTATATAGACACAACGTTACCCCTGCTGCCTATCCGATTCGCTACCTGGGAACCTGTTTGGTTAGGCAGAAGAGCCTCGGGATCTATCATTATCGACCACCGGTGCTAATGTATGCAATGCACCATTTAGCTGGCATTGCACCGGTGCCTCGTTTCCAGCGCCGACCTCGACAGCTTCTCTCCACCTCGTGTGCGGTGCTTGATCTGCTAATTGCACATTTTCCCGTCGAACCGATGCTTGGCGCTTGGCGATCCCGGGGGAAGTGTTCGCGTATGGTTGCGAACTGGTGGGTTTAAACAGCGTCTCTCGCGAACCGATGCTTGGCAAGGATTTGGCCTGTGCGGTCTGGGAGGGGGGCCTGTTAATTTAGTAGCGCAATGTTTGTTTATTGAACGGGACCAAAACGAGATAAGGGTGTGAATCGAGCAAGTGAACCCGCACTGTGGGTATTTATTTAGTTTCAGCAGTATGAAGAAGAGGGGGGAGCTTCAAAGGAGTCGGCGAAGTCGTAACATTTTACTGTATTTGCGCAATAGGACTGTGTTTAGTCAAATGAAAGTGTGTCTTAAAATAATAAGTTTTCGCACAGCTTCTGATTGACCAGACCTCATATTTGTAATCCTCATTTTCGACTCCATGTTTACTCCTAGAAAACAGCCGTCTTTCATTTACGAACTAGCGAATTTCAAAATAGCGATGCCACGTGTATTAAATCGTTTCTCTACCGTTGCTTTCGTCTCACTTTTGCAATCTAGCGCCAACTGATGGAGGCCTACATTCGGCAGAAGCGGGCAACGCCGGGCATGGTGCAGGCCAGCGATCTCCAGCTCGTCCGGCCAATGTCCGGCGTCAATCGGAACGGGCGCGAGGTGCACGCGTACGACGGCCCAATGCAGTTCATGATGTCACCGAACAATCCGGACCAGCTCATGCCGAGCTCACCCACCAACGCCACGCTGCCGGCAACCGGTCCGAACGTTACCACGACCTCCCTCACGACGACACCAACCTCACCGTACAGTGACTGTGAGTATTTTGGACTCGATGCTGCCCAGAAAATGTTAGCGCGTTCTCATTGCTGCAAGTTGAGCTGAAATATATTAGATCTGGTCTAAAACACAGCTGCATAATCAGTTGCATACATCTTGGCGCTGAATCGACAAGGCCTAACTGGAATTTAACTTTCATCGATTTTTCTTTAAAATCAAAACCCTTTTATCATTAACTCCCAGAATCTGTTTGGAGAATTTACCTTAAAAATGAGGATTACGTGTGTCTTTTTCACGTTACTCATCGTTGTGTTTAAAACTGTCCAATGACTCATTGCAGCGACACTGGAAAAGCTAACCCCGTCGTCGCAGGACAGCGAAGACGAAGAGAGCACACCGGTCGACGTGCTGCCATTGTCCATCTCCTCAAAGTCCGCGGCAAATGGTGCCCCAGGCGGTGTGCTTTACGAGCGACCCACGGTCGACCAGCTGCTGTCGCACTCGGCCCCCATTTCACCCGCGCTCAACAACAACAACCACCACCATCAGCAGCAGCACCATCCAAACAACAGCAGCAGTGGCAACGTGAAGAGTAACGAGGGCTCCGGGACGCCACCGAGCGGTGGAGGAGGTCCACCGGACACGGAGGGCGACGTTATCGGGCCGATCGAGCAGTGGGTCACGCAACCGGCCGCCCAGGGCGTGCTGTACAAGTGCCGAATCACACGCGACCGGAAGGGCATGGACCGGGGCCTGTTTCCCATCTACTATCTGCACCTCGAGCGGGACTACGGCAAGAAGTTGTTCTGTCTCGCCGGTAAGTGTCACCCAACCC
This sequence comes from Anopheles atroparvus, assembly GCA_914969975.1. Taxonomy (NCBI): domain Eukaryota; kingdom Metazoa; phylum Arthropoda; class Insecta; order Diptera; family Culicidae; genus Anopheles; species Anopheles atroparvus. The sequence goes on from CAJZCY010000004.1 coordinate 20,507,774, forward strand.
AATTCCCAATGCAATCGACAGCATGCAGAGGCACCTCGAGTCTTGCAATCAAAATGCTGCCACCGAAGAATAGTTTGTGGATTGGCTTGGAGAAGCAAAAAAAAATAAACAGCTGATTGTTCTGCCATCATATGTCATATTTTTCTCACTAAACTCGCCTTTTATTCTCTTTTCGTAACAGGCCGTAAGCGCAAGAAGAGCAAAACGTCCAACTACATCGTCAGCTGCGACCCGACGGACCTCTCCCGGCAGGCGGACGGTTTCGTGGGGAAGCTGCGCTCGAACGTGTTCGGTACGACGTTCTTCGTGTACGACAGCGGCGTAAAGAACGATGCCACCGCGCCCCGGCTCGACCTGGCCGTTGTGATCTATGTAAGGAACGCAGCAAATGTGCTTTTCTCGTAACGAACCGCTGTCGCTCTCTCTCGTTAGATTGCCCTCGTTTGCCTCCGTTTCTCATGTTTATACGAATTTTAATTCGCTTGTTCTATTTTCTCTAATCTCCACCGTTTCTCATCCACCGCAGGACACCAACATCCTAGGATTTAAGGGACCGCGCAACATGACGGTACTGCTGCCCGGCATGACCGAGGACGATCAGCGCGTACAGATAAGCTCGGCCGACGGTCAGCAGGGTCTGCTCGATTGCTGGAAATCGAAGGTAATTGAAGCGAAAGCTCGCTCGGGGCAGATGGCTTATGGATTCGGTTTCTCCGGGTGACACGGATTGCAACTTTCTGATGGGATGTTTTCATCCGGGGAGCATTCTAAAGAAAGATAAACAAAAGTAAAGCCATTGGGAGCCTTTGAAAACTTTCCTTTCCTCGAATTTATCTTCCTTTCATCGTTTGCTTCTTATTGATGCTTGCATTGCGCAATATTGTACAATGGTACAGTGTTTTGTCCAATAATTCTTTATTATTGGCCTGTTTTGATGTCTGTGTGTCACCTTTAAGCGGCATGAAATTAATTGGCCCCAGGTTTATGGTAAATGCCACTCCCCCGCTGCCCTTTCGACATTTGTCGAGCCGGCTGCCTCCGATGTCAATGTTCATCAGATTCATGCGATCATCATCGGTAAACAAGCCGGGCTCCGTCTGCTTCAGCAAACCGGGGCTCGTCTCGTCCTGTCTTTTGTTTGCCTTCCCTTTACACGATTCATCGGGTTATCATGCTGTCGTAAAAGTTGTACCCTGCTCCAACCAGAGAGAAAATAACCCGTCGAGACCACCATCATCATCGTTGCCAATGCTGGCGAGTGGTGGTAGTTAACCACCGGTGCGGTAACGGCAGCAGCAGCTTCTTTTTCGCCCGCGGGTGTCGATGTCAGGTGCAGTACAAGCAGCAGAGAGGAAGGATGCTGACACTGTTGCTGGCAGTTTTATCGTCGCCGCAAGGGGCCATGGCGAATGCGAACCCATCAGCCGGTGCCAAAGATCCTCGAGACTAACATGCCACCAGAAGCGCCCGCTGTTGGGGGTGTGGTGCGTAAAGTTTCCCAGTTTTGCCTATAATCGTGTTCGATCGATCGATTCTCGGAAAGGGGTGGGGATAATCGAGAATATTAATCATACATCCAGCGTAACGACGATGGCGTTACGTACGGCCAGGACAATGTTATCTTCCACCGCAAGGGTGGCGATGAGGCGCAATGGATTGGGAAAAACTCTGACCTCTTCCCTTTGGCAGAAAACAAATCAAAGCCCTTGTCGACCGATCGGTGCAGCACGAAAAAAAGAAAGAAGAAAACTGAGAATCCTCGCAGCGATTGGAATACTTTCACTTCGGAGTAAAGTTTTTCCCCGAGTGTTTATTTTATTGAAAACTTCCCTAATTGAAAATGTTCGCCAGACAGCTACTTTCCGATAAAGATAAATCATTTTGTGCATAAAATCATACCATTGAAGTGGTAATAAAAGAACGCCGGCCGTAGTATGAAGTTAAACACTTACAAAAAAGCACCGGGGAAAGGATTCTGAATCGATTTTTTTTTTTATATGGAAGAGGTGCAGCGGAAAATGATGGCGATTCATCCCTTTTATTGACACACTTTTCACATGGACCTTTTCACCCACTCCTGGAATGATTGAAAATTATATTTCTTTCTCTTTCTTCATTCTTTTTTTCCTGGCAAGATTATTTCTTTTTTGCTAATTTTATATCGCAAAAATACGAGCACAGGCGAAATATATTACCAGCTCTCGTCCTCCTCGCCCGTTGGCTGTACATTTTAAACTGGCGACAGTAAAGCTCATCCGGTGCCGGCCGGAGGAATCGATTTAAACTTTAACCGCGGGCGTGACCCACGCGCGCCACGGCCGGGCTCCGGGCGCGGTCAACATTACATAAACGATGCAAACATTATTTCGACGAGCAAGTACACATTGCCTGTCGATTTATTTCAATTCTGCTGATAAAACCCTGCTCGGATGCTTGGAGATCCAGCGCTTTAAAGTTGTCTTTCGGTTTATTCGTCATCTTTGTTATTTCGTATCTTTGGTGTTTTATGTTGTAAATGGATGTTCCATTTATCTTTCAGACGATGCAATTTGTATAGAAATGGGAAATTTTCTTCTTCAAGTGAATTTTTAGGTGCTTCCTTTGTGGATACATCACTAGCTTATTTCTGTTCAATTGGTCAATCACAATTTATATCGAGCAAAGCCATAATATCACTGTTTTCCGTGCGCCTTAAGTGTACCCCATTTGAAGCGATCGTGTATTTGTAATCAATAACATGGTTTCTTCAAATGTAATGGGGTAAAACAATTATCCAATGTTTGAGAAGGTGCAAGGTCCTTCTACCGTTTCCCGCCCTCCTGTGGCTAATGAGTTCTAACTAGCCGACGGCTTGACCTCTGCCAAGGATGTCTGAATGTGAAGAACATGTGTTAATGTGCTACTGCAGATGGAAGGAGCGGGTGGGGGCTATTGGCCGTTAGAGGTCAGCGATTCGGTTCTCTTCACGTACGTCCACATGGGCAGCTGTCGTTTCCCCAGAGTCTTCCCAGTAAGGGTTTCTTCTTTTTTTTTGTACCTCTTCGCACGGTTGTTTCTATCGATTTCCCGCGACGCTATTCACTTTCACGCGCTTGCAAAACATTCTGCGTGTAACCCACGCCCCTCGCAAGGCCACATACACAGTCCTCATTTATTTCTCCTCTCCCCCTCTCTCTCTCGCTCCTTCGTTCCAGAACATGGACAATGTCGTTGAACTGCACAACAAGACGCCCATCTGGAACGACGAAACGCAATCGTACGTGCTAAACTTTCACGGGCGCGTCACGCAAGCGTCGGTCAAGAACTTCCAGCTGGTGCACGACTCGGACCCGGAGTACATCGTGATGCAGTTCGGGCGAACGGCGGACGACATCTTCACCATGGACTTCCGGTATCCGCTGTGCGCGTTCCAGGCGTTCGCAATCGCCCTGTCCAGCTTCGACGGCAAGCTGGCCTGCGAGTAGCTCGGGCCCGATCCGTACGATCGCAGGCCAAGCCCAAGATGGACACAGATACCAATCACCGTAATTCATACTGCCACAGGACAGGACGGATGCGCTGGCGGGATGCAGACGGCTTAAATGAAAGGAACACACTAGCTGTAGGGTGGGATGATTAGTGATAGTGTTATTTATTGGGTAGGGTACTAAGGGAACATGGGTTTCCTAGGGCACTGGGAACTAACAAACCAAGTGGAGCGCTCCATCAGTGAAGTTCGGTGCAATCTACAAACTTTATTTAACACAAACAGACGCAAAAGATTCAAATGTATCCTAGCAAAGAAGGGAATTGTAGATAACGCAAAAAAAAAAACGTTAAAATCGATCACCATTCGATTGGACAATATAGCAAGGGGTTTTGATTTATATTTCTCATGATCAATATAAAAAGATTTACGCTCGATTTCAGTCGGCTTTTTGAAGGAATCTCGTCGCGTGGATAATGTTGCGAGTGGTAAATAAAAGTCCCTGTAAGCAACCCATAACTCATAGCAAAAAAAAAACCAATTGAAAAAATTAAGGGGACAGCTCAAGATGCAATTTGATGGACAGTTAGATTCGTTTTATTAGGTCACAAAAATATGTGAAACGGTCGCGGTTGAAAAACGACTAGAAAAAGAGCTTTTGTGTAGTTGTTAGGTTTTATTATTTTAATCGTGTGCATTTGCGGCACGTCATTGGTTTGGCCTAAAACAAGTGACAAAAGGGATATGTCACGCTAACACTTAGTGTACTGTATGTGCTTGGAAGACTTAGAATAAACAAACGTAACGGGAGAACAACAGTAGGATAAGCGAAGGCTCATTTTCGTAATCGAGGTGAATTTTGCACCCGGAATTGGAACGAAAGGTAGAACAAAGATAACACAAACAAGACATATTTAAAGTATTGCGAGGGAATGTAGTAACTTACGACAAAAAGAAGCTTACACTAGCTACACTAGAGCATTAGAAAACAAACTAACATGCGCATGTGGTAAGGACGTTAAATGGTTGTGTCATACTATTCATATAATGAACGTCGGTAAAACATGCAATGTATAGTTTAACACATTGTGCAAAGCAGCAAAACTCAAAACAGATGAGAATAAAGCAAAATGAGACATTTTTGTAAGCAGCCACAAGACACACCCTGGAGAAAACAAAAATCAAAATCTGCAAACTGTCCGTTGGGAGAACTCTTTCCTTCGGTAAACTGTAAGCTTTTAGATTCGTTTTCGACCGTTTTCGGACGAGGTCAGAGATGGGTTTTGCAGCAACGAGCATTGCTGGAGTTGGAACGAGGAAACTAAAAGCATAAAACTGAATGCGACCGGTTGGCAATTTGTGATGTGTTTAGGACAGATGCGTTGTCCACAATGAAATGATGGAGTAATTTTTTCACGAACGCACAACTGAACCACATCTTTAGCGAACTGTTGGCGCTTACTGGCGGTGGAATTGTCGATTGTGGTTATTGATTGTTTATCCGCCGCGCACTGAGCAGGTAATGAAAACACGCGATCATTAGCAGAAACAGAAAAAAAAACCGAATCATCATTTGCTACCGATTTTACAGAAATAAGAAAACAAAACGGAAACAAAACACTATGGAAGTGTTTTAAAAATAAAACTAGGAACTATCCACCAACTAGCCCGTTCGCACGCGACGGATCGGGTGCCGAAAAACACACCCATTTAGAGAGGAGAGGAAATAGTGAGAGGGTTAAATCATTAACATTTTACTAAATTCATCAGAAGAGACCTACGGGTGCGTAAACGCGCCCGACGTGCTCTTTCCTTTGCCTTACAATTTATCTCGCTTTACGCCGGAACGGCCGGCCGGTTGTCACTAATTTAGGCTTTAGGTTTTGAACACGCATTTGCCTGTACGCATCCACCAAACGGGACTCGCGGGAACGGTTTGTTTGCATGGCACTGTGGAACAGACGAAAGGACGGAGGGATGAAGAAGAGCTAGACTTACTTAGAAAATATGCGGGAAGACAACTAATCTGCAAACGATTAAAGAAAAGAAAAAACACACACACACAAACAAACAAAATCAAACTGAGGCCTCAGAGAGAAACAAAAAAAAAACAAAACAACAAACGCGAAAAAGGTTGAAATTTTGAATATTGCTAGTTGATTTAAGGAAGTTTTTTAACCTTTAAATTTAAAATGTAAGACTTACAAAAAAGTGCTTTGGTGTGTGACGTGTGTTCAATTGTAGGATTTCCGCCGCGATGCGATACTAGGCGCTATTGATTATTTAGGCTTCACCTTCTGCTTTGGCGCAGCCGTCACGAGAGGATGCGCTTTACCTTATTTGTCCCTTGTGGAGCGATATTCTCAATGCCTCAACACACACAAAAAGCGGCCAATCGCAAAGAGTGAGGCAAGTGTTGACCATCCCTGTTAATATTAAATTATTTCAGTATGCATTACCATTTAAAAAACACAAACACACGTACTTAAGATTTCTTGTACTTGTAGGAACAGAATAAGTTTGTTTTCCCCCCTATTCCATGGGTTTCATTTAAAGCAGGAGGTTTGAAGAGAGCATAGAAAGATGTGAAAAGAAAGACGTGAACATAACTAACAGAAAATCATCGTGAACACAACAAACTCAACAAATCGTAAGTTAACAGGTCTAGTCAGAGAGAAATGTGTATTAAGAACAAACAAAACAAAACAAAAAATAAAAGAAAAGAAAAGATAAAGGTAGGTGCAAACATGTGTTACGTGGTGAATCATAAACGTGTAGTGTATATTGGCCAAACCCCTGGTGGCCATCTAAAATCTAGAGAGAAGAATTAGAGCGCGTAAACATTCGCCGTATCTGCAATTTTACAAGAAGACAGAAGAGCAGAAAACAGCAGGATTCTATTTTTTTTTTTGCAACACGTTTGCCTTCGGTTCGTTTCTTTCGTTTCCGGTGTACCGGAAGTTCCGGAAGAGCTAGATTGAACCAGGAGAAAAACAAACAGCAAGTGAATGGAGGAAGATATTAAATCTCTCCACCAAACGGAATGGGGAGGTTAACAGTGACAGCGTTGTATATTTGACGTAATAAAGACTAACACAGAGGGGGGAGAAAGCCCTGTATAAAATAGAACCGAAAAGTGGTTAACTGTTTCCTTTCGTTGCACGTGGTTTAGATTTTGTGAAGCGTGGAGCGCTGTTGTGCCGTCGGACGCTGCCGGAGCGCTTCGTACTCGGTGCGATAGCGAAGCAGGACGTTCAGGCACTTTCTGCGCAGCTCCTCCGGTGACTCCGATTCGTCCGGCGTCTGGAATTCCGAATCCGACAGCTCGGTGCACACCAGTGGCTCGAGCCGTCCGAGCGCGTTCTCCGCGATGGACGCGCGCAGCTCAATGCGCGTCGACTCCTCGAGGGAAGCCTGGAGCTGCCCGTGCAGCAGGCGGTTCTGGGCGAGCAGGTGCTTACCGCCGGCCATTCCCGCCACGCCAACGGCCGGCCGCAGTTCGGCCGAGATGCGCCGACGCAGCTGAGTGTTTTCGAGTCGCAGCCGCGAGACGGTCTTCGTGAGGCGCTCCAGCTCATCGCTCCCGGAGCTGCTGCCGCTGTCCAGCGAAGCGCTGGGCGTACTCTTCGAGGGCTTGTTGCGGATGGCCAGCGCCCGGTCGGCGTAACGGAGCGTGCTGAGCGTTTCCTCGAGGTTGTAGCTGGCGGGCGAGACGCACGCCAGCATGAGCGTGATCGAGTTGCCGCCGAGCGAGTTCTGTAGCAACCGGGTCAGCTTCGAGTCGCGGTACGATACGTACGTGGTGTTGTTGCGGGTGCTTTTCGCGTGGTTTGCCAGCGCCGAGATCACGTTTCCCAGCGCCAGCAGTCCCTTGTTGATCTGAATGCACTCCCGGAGCCGGTCGCCGCTAGCGCGCGACTTTTTCGCCCGCTCCGAGCCGGCCAGATCGACAAAGTGCAGCTTGGAAATGGTGACCCGTTCGTCGTCGGTGCCAAGGCAAGCCCGCACAATCACAGTGAAGATGGTGTGGCTCCGGTTTGACTCCTTGTTCATGCTGGTTGGAGCCGTCGCACGGCACCCGGCACCATGCTGCAGCCAACGGAATGCTTCCTCCGCAGTCGAGACGGCCAGCTCCGTAAGCCCCGGCACGAACACGCCACCCCCGACGTCCTCCCGGATACCGAGCAGCCGTTCGTAGCGGTTCCGGTGCGATAAGAGATCGTACACGTGGTCCTGGTACAACTCCATGAACGAGCAAAACACCCGATAGCGTGTACCATTCCCCGTCGCCGCTTCCTCCCGAGCGCCCCGTTGTTTTGCGTTCACGTGGGTGAAAATATCTACAAGGGCCCGCGGTAGGATGCCCACGTTGATCTTCAGTCGCGAACCGGCGAACGACGTCCCGATTGTATACGTCTTGCCCGAACCCGTCTGGCCGTACGCGAGGATGGACACGTTGAAGCCCTCCAGCAGCTTCAGCACGATGGCCCGCACGGATCGTTCGTACACCTCGAGCTGGTCCACCTCCGGCCCGAACACCTCGGTGAAGGTGAATTCCTCCTGGTTGCGCGCGATCAGGCGCGGTTCGGGCGGGTTCGGCTGCACGATCACGCTCTCGTACCCCTTCGCCAGCTCGCGCTCCGAGAGCGGCCGGATTCGCACTACCACCTGCACCGTGTCCGGCACCGTTGTAGACGTGTCCATTCCTTAATGCAAGCACACTTTCTTTCTAACTATCCTCGAAAGATCGCGAACTCTGCCAAACGTTTGTTCCGAAAGGGTGGTGCTAGGTACCGGAAAGAATTTGAATTGCACACGGTTGATTTGAAATACGGTTTTCTTTTTTTCTTTCGAAATAGATTGAGAAAAACAAAACTGCCGGATTGCTTTGTTTCATCGTTGTCGTCGTCGTCGTGGACAACTAGATGCATGGTCCAGCGCACTTCGGGGAAACCATAATTTGTCTCCAAAATCCTATGATGTTTTAGCTATGAAGGAATTGGACGCAACTAGCTTTATTGCCGCTTGTACAGACTTAAGGTGTCCCATAATTTAAAAAAAAAATTATAAACGAGTCGTACCAATGGATTGAAGAAACGTATCTTGTGAATGGAATACTTATTGAAATTCATTACCTACCATTCCCAGAAGATGTGACCGCACATTTCCAATGAGATACATTTAAGTTACTGCAATAAAATTTATCGTATTTCAATTAAACCCATCGAGCCTCCCGCCTGATGCTGTTCGCGGAGTATCGCGATGGAGGCCTATTAACTAAATCTATTCGAAGCAGTAGCGCAATTTAAATTTTTAGTCAGTTGACAAGCGCATTTGATTTGTAGAATTTGTGGGTAGAAATGTTATGTACATGTATATGTTGCATTCTATAATCTTCTAGAATGGGTTTCTTTCAAGTACCTTGGTTAATAATATCTAATGATTCTCAATTTCATAAAACTCATCCATCTCCGAAGAACATTAAAATTTATTTTATTGAATCATGGGATTTTATTTTCAGGTCATTACGTTTCAGGTTCAAATACAGTTAGCTATGTTTTATTCTACGATCGGTTTTCTTACGAGACATTTCATTATATATGTCGACATTTTGGACATGCAGCCATCGCAGTCTGCCGACGTTATGTAGGAAGCTGCTTTTTTTATGGCGTTTATCAGCTCAGCTTCGTTTTGTGGATTGGCCCGTTTAATTATTTGTTTCCACTGACTGAAAAGATTCCCGACCGGATTGAGGAATGGCGAGCACGGTGGAAGATACAGTAGCTCATGTCCGCCCCGTTCTACAGCATTCTGAACTGCCTCCCTCTCGAGGAATCTTACGTCGTCCATTATTATCACGGCGTGTGTCACGTTCTGGCTGCTCAACTTATCCTTCAGTTCCTCGATAAAATCGAGGAACAGTTTTTGTTTGAAGGCCTTTGTCTGCGTCGACAAATGCACGATACCATTACGGTTCATGGCACAAGCAATCGAGATGTACCTTTTTTTCAAATGATTATTCTTTAGTTCACATTCGTTAGCGGTGCCCGATCCTTGGAATGCACTCCCTCTGGAACAGCGCATGGTCAAGGTGAAGGCGACTTCGTCGACAAACACAGCACCGCCCTCGCCCATTTGTGCCATCGAAATTTTCGAGAACTTGTCAGCATACTCGTAGCGCAGCTCAATGTTGTCCTCCAGCGTGTCCCTGGGTTCCGGTTTCGAATATATACTTTTGAACGAGTAGTTGAATCCACGTATCAGCTTCGCAATTGTTGTATGCGACACGTTAACGCCGAGATCTTCGCGCATTATTGCCTGCAACTTTTTGAGCGAAATGGAACAATCCTTGTCGATTAAAGCTCGTACATGCTCCCGATGAAGATCGCTTATCTTTTTGGGTTGCGATCCTCCCCGTCTGCCTGATTCCGTTACTCCGGTTTTTGTGTATTTTTTAATAATTCCGTAAACCGTGCTCTTATTGAGGTGAACCATTTCACAAATTGAATCTGTATCAACACCATTTTCATACGCTTCAACCACTTTCTCTCTGTCAGCGTTGGAAGTCATCTTCCGTTTTCCTGTTGAAGACGGGGGGCCTGCGTTGTTGAAACTGTCGTCGGACATTGCTGGAACATATGAAACTATTAACTTGCCATCGTTTTCACTGTAACACAAGTTATTGGGATAGAAGCGGCTTTCGATTAAGGGACTTCTGCTAACATATTATTGTTTTTTACCACAAGTTTTTTGTTTTACTGCAAGTCGCAAACCTTTACATGCTAGTAATTTACGTTAATATAGATAAGGTGCCTGCAGACGATACGAATTTAGGGTGGCGAATGTCACACATGTGTTGTGCATGTTCGCCATATGCCAATTAAAACAGTTCCATTGGTTTTTTTCGTACGTGGAAAGATTGTTCAACCCTTTGGGTTCACCATTTAGGGACATTATTCTATGATTTTTTTCTGATCTTCATTATCCAAACTATACAAGCTGCGTTTCTTGGGGAAAGAGTGCACAGTTGTTTTGTGGCGTGTCAAGCTCTTTTTGGTGGCAAAAGCTTTTTCGCACACCCAGCACCGAAGTGGGTCGCGATGGCTGGAAATGTGGTGCTTGAGATAGTGGTTTCCAAACGTTTTCTTGCACACTGGACACTCGCCCCTTTGCGTTGTGCCGTCCTCTAGCCGCTCTGTTCGACTTTTACCTTTGTGATGGTCTTCCGTTCGATGACTTCCGTCCTCTGAATGGGGCAGCCCTGTGGTATATGTTCTAGAGCTGCCTGCTGCAGCGCCTGGTTCACTTTTCATTCCATAATCGGATGCTGTATCGGTTAGCGTATCATCATCTTCGTCTTGGTCACCATAATCCGGTATCGCTTCCATTTTCACGTCTACAAGCTCGACATCATTCGGTTGCTCATTTTCATAGCCGCAATCCAGCTTCAGAGGGTCCTGCTTCCACTTTTGCAGATTGGCCTCAACTGTTTTACTGTAGCAGTAAAAGTCGCTGACGGTTGTGTAACATTGGAGACAGACGCTTTTGGGCATTTCATATCCGTTTGGATCCTGGAACCGTTTAATATAAGTACGTATGAACAAAAATACCTCGAGCACTTGGGACACTCTTCTTTACCCAGAAATAAAATACACAGCTCATCATACTCCGAAAGGCTGGATCCGTGATACTGCTGCCGGTTTTGCCATCTATTATACTGAGGCATAATCTACATTTGCTTGTTGTTTCGTTCATGGTTAGTCAATTGCTCGTGGAATTCGCTAGAATCGCGCTTTTTGGAATGCAATGCGATGGCGTTCAACTATGTTTCAACAATGAACGTAATGTAAACAAACCGCTGTCATTCTGGCGAAGCTAACTACACCCTATAAACACATTTGTGAAAACACCAACAGTTGACAGCAGGTCAGCAGCGAGCGTTGATTTGTTTTTCTTGTGCGGTGACCGGCGTTCATCGGTTTATTTAAAAAAAAAAGTGCTCACACTAGAATCATAACACAACTTGATGCAATTATGCAAAAACGGGCAGAAAATTAATAGCACACCCATGTTCCGCAAAGTGGTGGTGGGAATTTCCGGTGGGGTAGATAGCGCCGTTTCAGCCTACTTACTGAAAAAACGTGGTAAGCCCAAGTGAAGGCTTTTTATCCCAGGTTAGATGATCGTCGGTCAGTTGTATGTTTTTTTTTTGTTCAATAAAAAAACGCCAGGTTTCGAAGTATGCGGTGCTTTCATGAAAAATTGGGACCTGATAGACGAATCCGGATACTGTTCCGGTGAGCAGGACTGGGAGGATGCGAAACGGTTGTGCCGGATGCTGGACATTCCGTTGGAGCAAATCAATTTTGTCAAGGATTACTGGCTGGAGGTTTTCGGGTAGGTTATCGCTAGAAACAATCCGGGACAGCAGCATTTATTGGTTGCTAAACTTGAGAGTTTATTTTCCTTTCATTACCTTCAGAAACTTCCTGAAGGACTACGATGCAGGAATCACACCGAATCCGGACATTCTGTGCAATCGACACATAAAATTCAACCGATTCTATCATTATGCCCGCGAGCGGATGAATGCGGACGCTATAGCAACTGGCCACTACGCCCGAACTAACTTTGGTCCCTTTCTCGAACATTATTCTGATGGAGAAAGTATGTCGGATCATCAAAAAGTTGCAAAAGCCCACTTTTTAAAATGCTACCTTTTCTTTTTTTTTCAGAAGTTCGCCTTCTTATGGCACCGGATCCTATCAAGGACCAAACTTTCTTTCTCTCCCAGATCACCGCCGAAACGCTAAGGCGTACCATGTTCCCCATTGGTGCCCTAACGAAGCCCCAGGTAAAACGGTTGGCCACCGAGGTCGGGTTGGAATCGTTTGCCCGCAAGAAGGAAAGCATGGGCATCTGCTTCGTGGGTAAGCGAACGTTTCAGCAGTTTATCGGCGAGTACATCGAAACGAAACCGGGCCCCTTCGTGGACGTGGACCATGGGCGGGTGGTGGGTACTCACGCCGGCCTGCACCACTGGACGGTGGGGCAAAAGTGCAAGATTGGTGGATGCCTGCAGCCATACTACGTGCTGCGGAAGCACCGGCCCACGAACGTTATCGAGGTGGTGTCTGGACACGACCATCCGCTGCTGTACACCGACATGGTGTACGCCCAGGATCCCGTTTGGATTAACGCTCCCGACGGGTTGGAGCGGGGCGGTGTGGTTCGGTGCCAGTTTCGCTTTCAGCACACCAAACCGCTGGTCGGATGTAGCCTCATTGAAACACCCGTTACCGAAACCGACGGTTTTCGAAGGAAACAGCTGTTCGTTAAGCTAGACAAACCCCTGAGAGCAATAACTCCCGGTCAATACGCCGTGTTTTACCGCAACGAGGAATGTTTTGGGAGTGCGAGAATTTTACAGCCGGGTCCTTCGATTGTGTATAATCCGGAGCTTATTGATCGGCATGGTCGTAGGGTTGTTAGTTTAGAATAAATTATATTTTGACACTGCAAGTAATTACGCATTATTAACCGCATCGAGAAGTTGTTGTGCATAGTTTCAGGTAATTATTTTATTTTTTTAATAAATGGTTTGTCTTCCCTACATGATTTATTTATTTTCGATTATAATCCTAACACAATAATTTATTTTAACTGCCTTTCTTCACCTCCCTAGTACGGAGATTGAGACCAACTTCCCCGATGCATGGCTCGCGGAGTCGACGTCGAAGTGTATAAAATGTAGTCCTGGGTGAAAGTTTTCCTTCCAACGCACCACACAACTCTCACGCTGAAAGCAAGCAGTCGCGGCAAGCGGTTGTACGAGAACATGCGCCAATTGAACGGGGGTTGAAGATGTCTTACAGCTAAAAATGGGAGGTAAACTCTAACTCGACGCACGGCTTCCAAGACACGGAACACGAGAAGGGGGCCGCTGTCAGTCAGACAGACCCGCCGGGACGATAACTAAGCATACGTTGTGGCCACGCTTTCCCATTATCAGCTAAGCATGACGGTGAGTGCATCGAGAAACTTTGTACAATCCGAGTGCTGGATCTGTATGACGGCCGTTTCGAAGAAATCCTGTGAGATGACGGCCCCGCTCCGATTGCCCGCTTCCTCGAATGCTTTGGCGAAGAAGTGACGACTGTCCTCGCAGACCGGGGGAACCCCGGCGAGCAGTGACACGCCCCGCTGCAGGTCGATCGGCGCCACGGCAATGAGGGGTAGCTCGTGCGCCCGGCGGTTGCGCGACACGGCCACGTGCGCACGCAGCAGAAACCGAGCCAGCATCATCAGCCCGTACGGGCAGCTGAAGAAGGGAATTTCCTCCTGCAGCACGAGGTACAGGAACGGACCGGCCGAACGGACCTGGTGCAGCTCGAGGCTGCTCTGCACCTGCTTGAAAATGGCCGTCAGAAGCGTCTTGCACAGTTCGATCCCTTCGTCGAGGATTTGCTTTTTGGCGCGCGTAAGCGCATCCATCGACTGGAGGAAGCAGGCCTCGGGTAGCCGATCCTGCCGAACGGATTCCAGTATTGCCAGCATCGAGTAGACGTAGTCGGCGGCAGAGTAGCGATTCCGGTAGCCGTACTGCAGCACGAACGACGCGTACGTCACATCCGGCAGGCCGTACTTGTCGGCGAATTTTGCCATCTTCTCGTAGAACTCCTTGCGCAGTACCAGGTCCATCGCGTTGAACGTTTGTTTCGCCTGCACCAGCGGCAGCCCCATGTCCACGAGCAGCTCGTGCATCAGCTTTTCCCCCTTGTACGTCCACAGCTTCAGCCGGCAGGCCGGATAGTATGAGTAGCGGAGCGAGTCCAGCACGCTCCAGTGCCGGAACAGGGCTAGCTGAAGGTCACTCTCGAACACGATCTTTACCGACGTTTGGATGGCCGTCTGATCGGTCGCTTTGTTGGTGAGACGCGACACGTGTGACTGTATCTTTTCGATGAGCAGCGTGTACGACGCGCTCTCAACTTTCCCGAGCAGCTTCTGCTCCGTCACACCGACGATGGCCCACCAGAGCAGATCGAGCGAGTCCTTCGAGAGCCGCCAGGCAAGCTCAAAGATCCCCAGCGCCGAACTGGCACCGTAGTAGGCGTACTGTGCGTATTCGAACATCAGCGTCAACCGTCGCTCCTGCCACGCTTTGCGTTCGCGGCGACGCAGTAGGCGTTGCTCGATCCGTTTCACCCGCTGGTTTGCTCCATCGCCGGCACCGTCATCCGAGTCGCTCCCGCTCCGATTTACGTCATCGTTACCGTCGTCACTCTCGTCGTCCGAGTCTTGGAAAATGTCCTCAAACGCGGGAATGTTTTCGTGTTTGTTCATCTCTCCCAGGATGCGCACCTGCGAACAATCGAAGCAATCATGACTACATGAGGTACAAGGGCCTCCTCCAGTTCGCAACGCGATTTAAAACAGACCTGTCCATCGCTGTAAACATTGCAAACATCGTACGGGCGGTGAGAGTCGCAAATGAAAAACACGACATCCTGTTCCGGCTGCAGCACATCCACGATGTCGATGCAGCCGCCGCAGTTGATGAGCAGCACGTACCGCACGTCGTCCTTGTGCTCGTTGTATGCCCGCTTCATGCCCATCAGGCCCATGATCGGCACGATCGAGTAGAGCACATTGTCGCAGCGGAACAGCGCCTGCAGAATTTTGCTCGCGCAGATCGCATCGAGATCGTAGTTCACCAGCACCAGCAA
The DNA here is from genome assembly GCA_914969975.1 of Anopheles atroparvus. NCBI lineage: Eukaryota > Metazoa > Arthropoda > Insecta > Diptera > Culicidae > Anopheles > Anopheles atroparvus. Next base: position 20,522,969 of record CAJZCY010000004.1, read on the forward strand.
GCGCTTGCCGACGAGCTGCTGGTAAAAATCTTTCCTCAGGTCCGCGATGAACATAACTGCGGCACGGTAACAGGTTTAGGTCGTTTCGGGCTTGCTTCCTGTTAAAGTTCACCACTGCTCAATGTGTGGAATCATGCGAATTGCAAGGGAGCGCACAGTGTCGGGCACGACGAACGAATGGCACCAGACCAGAGTACCGTGTGCTTGTGACTGGATGCCTTCTACACGCCACACATTGCGCACACAAACACTAAACGCTAGATATGAAAGGTGGACGAACAGCAGATTTTCAACAACAGATAAATTTCGTAAAAAAAAAACAAACGTAAACAAAACGATTCTCCAGGACCTAATAAAACTGCCGCTAGGACATGCAACGCGCGCAAGCACTATAGTTTGCGATGCTATACCAAAACAATCCCAGTTTACGCGCCGAAAACATAATTTTTAGGACAAACTGACAACTGTTGCAGCCGTTCGTACGTCCGTCAATTGCAACGTATTAAAATATTGACAACGCTTCCATCCACTCATGATTTACAAGCAGACTAGCTCGTTCGCGTACAAAAACAACGGTTCTTCGGGCACTTCAGTTGCAGCTTTCGTGGCGATATTTGTAAAATTATTCCGAAGAGTAAAAATGCCATTCAAATGTAAACTATTCCCCCCAGCTAGTAAAGTTGACAGCTTCGATCCCATGGGCTAGTGGTCGAGTGAGTTTGAAAGGTAAACATCACACGAACGTCAGTTTACCAAGGTAAATGAATACGAGGCTAAGATAGTCGGCCGTGCTGCCAGAACCGATTTTGGTCCCAGTTTGAACCGGTTTACACGTAAACCCCTCCCCAGAACCGGTAATAGTCTCAAAAATACCACCTCCGTTGCCCGACAAATCGGTCAGAGAATGAAAATCGGTTCAAAGGCTTGGTTCGGTGAACGCCAAAAAGCTGTCACTGGAACGCTTTGATCCCACCTTGAGTCATCTTGGCACGATCGTTGCATTTGCCGTCGTTGTCGTCTTTGTCGTCACCACCCCACTCGCTGTCTCAACCCTTGCCACAACAACAGTGTCCATCGGCTACGTCGCCTCAGTCGCTGCCGTGTTTTTTTCCCTCACCGACATGCAGTAATATCTCTGTGCTCCGCTTTTTCTGGGACATTGATGGCCGAAGCATTTGGTGTACGATAAACGTGTCGCGTATCAGTTACTTTGACACCGGCAGTGTCTACGTGCGTTTGGACGGATCGAAACCGACCAAAAGACCACCGGAACATCATATGCACAGTACGCCTCCTTCAGAGCGGTCGGTTTCAATTCCTCGTCCATCGCGTGAAGCAGGTGTTTTCTTCGGTTCGTTTTTCCGCGCTCCAGTCTCTGTGTAACTCAATCGTCACAGCCAACGGGCTAAAATACCTACTGTACTGTGCACACCCCACCCCTCCCACAATCACCGTTAGTTCCGACGATCGAGAAGGAAGAAAAAGGAAGGAAACGTTCTACGCAGTCGTATACGGAAATATCCCGTGGACGCACACAGGTTGTTTGTCTCGACAGAGAATTGATTTTGCCCGTGACCACCATCGACAGCTTACGACACAACAGTCGCTGGTGAAAAGTGAACCCGCGTTGGGAGCAGAAGCGTCAAGGGAACGGACAGCGCCACCACAATGTCGGGAAAAAGCGTGATGAATAAGTTTGTGATACGAAATATCGTGCAGCGGTTCGTGAACTGCACGTACGTGTGCGTGTTTTACCTGATGCTCCTCTGCATGCTAGACACGGCCGGCATAGGGGCGGACAAGATGCCCCAGGAGGACATTTCCGTCGTGACCGAGGTGGACGAGGTAAGGTGGAGCGAAGTGTGAGCACTACCGTTTGCACCGGAAAAACACTAACCGTTCCCCACATTCTCCTCTTATTCAGCTGTCCCCGAACGGAAGCAGTGGTGCACCGACCGAGGGCAAGGGGCTGCTGTCGTCCGATATCGGGTTTGTGCACGCGTTCGCTGCGTCCTTTATGGTGATCATCGTATCGGAGCTCGGCGATAAGACGTTCTTCATTGCGGCAATCATGGCCATGCGTCACCCGCGCCTTACCGTTTTTGCCGGGGCGATCGCAGCCCTTGCCCTCATGACCGTGCTGTCGGTGGTGTTCGGTATGGCCGCCACCATTATACCGCGCGTCTACACGTTCTACATCTCGACCGCGCTCTTTGCGCTCTTTGGCCTGAAGATGCTGTACGATGGGTACCGGATGTCGGCCACCGAAGCGGCCGAGGAGCTAGAGGAGGTGCAGTCCGATCTGCGGAAGCGCGACGACGAGGTATGTCCATCGCACTCCATCCGGGTAGCGAATGTCCTTAATATACAGCTGGCTCACATTCACCTCCTCTACCACACACAACATCGAGGGCCAGAACCGTGTTATTAAAAACCGTTAAGAACCGTTAAAAAAAAGCACCCTGTGCCGTTGCACAATTTGTTCGCAAACCGTAGATAGTTATCAATGGGTGAAGAAGATTTTTCGCCCGCGCTCGTATCTATGCTGTCGTTTTTCTTTCATCTTTCTATGCATGAAACCCAAATTCTGCAGCCCTTCTTTCTTTGCGACCATTCACCTACCGACGTACGGCATTGGCATCCCTTATCTGTGTGCGCCGCGCGGTCTATCTACGCGCACTCTCGTTGAAAAGCGGTTTTATTTGCATTTTGTTTCTTGTCTTATTGGCTTAATCCAGAATCGGAACTACCTTGACCTACCGTGCTCGCCCGAGGCAAGGTGGATGTGTCATTGCTCCCTCCGGCTTGTTTCGTTCACCCTCAGAAGATGTGCATGCAATCTGGCACGGTGTTCTCCACGGTTCATCGAAGGCATCTGGACCGCTGCTGGATTTCCGTGTTCTTTTCTAAACATGATGCTAAGCCAAAAACTAAACCTCCTGGCTTGCTTTTCACGGTGGAATGATTTTTATTTCATACTCAACTAACGTGTAAAACAAGTTGCCACGAACCGCGTACTAAAATGCCGGTCAAAAAGTTCGGATCGATTCGTAATTTGTGTTTTTTTTTTTTTTTGACAGCCCTCTTTGATGGTTTTGTGATGCGATGGATTTGTGATAGTAATGTGGATTACCACGTTAATGTATTGGCATGCCAACAAAGGCGAACCTTGTGATGTTGCATTTTAAGCAGCGAAAAATCAGCTTTCATGTTCAAGGCCCTAACGATCACGTGCGTGGTTTGCTGCAAAATCCGATCCATTTCCAAGTAGTAACTTCCCTTCACTCCCGAAAGAAGCCTCGCGGTATCCATGTGCTCTCGGGCGCATCCATAAATTATTGTCACGATGGTTAAATCACCTTGCGTTTGCTTGCGTGCGTGCCGTTTAAAAGGATGAGGCTCTGCTAGCGGAGGAAACAGCGGATGGGCAAACATTGTCGAGATAAGGGCAACCAAAAATATGTCAACCCTGAAGAGCGAAAACGGGTCCATTGTGGGCTGCTGCTGGGGCCGCTCAGGTGGGATGAATATAGAGCGCCGTTAGTCAACGCAATGGGTCGTCAGGAAGCAGCAGTTTCGCGGCTTTAATTCCTTTCCATCTTGCACCATAATAGGGGAAGGTTTAAAAATCAAATCGTCTTGTTGCTACTCGGTGCGGGGGTAATTATGATTCCATTGATTACATACCACCAGAGCACCAACATGGTGATGATAGGAGCAAGATGATAAAAAAAAGATACTCCGGCGGCGCTGCCGTCGCCATCCTTCGACAGCTCACAGTGTTTGGTTTCCCTATCACCGTCGTCGTCTCCCCATCTTTGTTTGAAGTTCCTACCCCTTATCGCTCACGTACTCTCACGTCGTTTGCACTTGTTGGCTTTGCGTTGGACTCCCCCGTATCGATGACTGGTCCCCCAACTACACAACTAATCCCACCTGTACCTCTTCCCCCCTTCGGCTCTTAGTCACCGCTATACGCTTTTGCACATGCTCTTAAATCAATTTATGCTTGCCGAACGGTGCGTGCATTCTTCTGTGCACGGCTTTTTTTCAGTTTCGTTTTTTTCTCTTATGTTTGACCTTTGGTGTAAACCGCCGTTTACGACACATGTAGACTTGAGGCACCGATCACGTATTGTGGCACAATGCTATCAGGTCGATGGTTATCAAACGGGCGCAACAGCATTGTGTGCTGTGCGGCAATCTTGACACCTCGCCGTTTTTTGGGTTGATCAATGAATCGTCGACCTTTCCAGTAATGGCTGGCTTATTTAATCGGCAAGGCGGAACTAATAATTCTGTCCCTTGTATTTTATGTTTTTTTAATGCTATGCCTATGTAGTTCGTTCCCTAAACACCTAGATGTATTGTTTAAATAATTTAATTAGCTAGAATAGAGGCAAATTCGATGCACTTTACTCTTTCTTTGTAGCGTAGTGCCTCTAGAAAATATTTTTCTTCAAAACAAAAAAAAAACTTTTAACTGGTTGTGCTTCCAATCCACCGCAATGTGTTGACCAGATTCATGTATTTCTTCTTTTTTTTAACGATGAGAATTCATTCATCTACAGACCGATGAACAAACTCACCCAGCCGTCACAAAACCAGAAATTTGTTGGTCGTTTCCAGGTGACCACGAGGATAATTATCCTCGAGATGCGTCCCTTGGGGTTTTTTGTGTGTACAATTATTTCAATTTACACGTTAAAGAGTTGACACAAAACTAATTAAAGCACGGAAGCGAGTACATTTCTCGTCCTCTAAGAACACCTCCCGTTTTTTTTTTAATGCCGCTAGGAAATGAAGTGCCGCAGTTTTGCCACCTATTATTTTATAATTGTACCCAAGACGCAACGCGACCATTTCTAAATGGCCATTCTCATAAGCTTAGCTGCAACAATTTCCTGCCATCTGGGCAAGCGGCGATGGGAGGGAAAAAGCGCGTTCTCGTCAGCCGGTAGAATACGTTATCAGCGCCTTAACCCACAGATGCTCAGGAGAATCGGAATGTAAACAAAACAGAATGGAATATTTACTCACAAATTCGCCTCCCTTCAAAATATGGAGTAGGGAAATTGAATATTTCATTTGAATTGAAATTGAATTTTGTTAAGATGCCAGTGAACGGGAGCAACTTTCACAGCTGATAAGCTTTCCTTTAGTTGCGCTAATCGGCTTGCAAGGACTCATTTCGCTTTTGATTTTGATACAGGGTACAAATTTTGTCGCTAATTATCAACGCAAAAAAGGGGGACCATAGTTTTTAAGTGTCCGTCCGGTTGAGGATAAGGTCACTGGTTGATGGTTAGATTCCGACTCGACAGGAACGTTATTCGGCGAAAACCTCACAGTGTATCACGTGATTTTTTTACAAGCACATCAAGTGCGATTTAATTTATCAGCTTTATTAAATTACATCTAGTAACTTAAACTCAAAAATAAACCTTTTTAAAGCCTGCCGACACGACTGTCCGCTCGACACGAATTCAATCAAATTGATAAGTATTGGTTGGACGTATTGGCTCGCATCATATTTCTATATCAAGGGTCTAATAAATTAAAAGGCATTTATTCCACGCGATAAATCTACTGTCTTTCCTGCTTTGTTTCGCTCCGTCTATTCGCACTTTCAGATGAGTGAAACGGGAGCTTGGTTTGACAGTTGCAACTAAGTGAAAGTTGCGTGCGTCTACTGGCACCCTTTGGTTGACGGAATCTTGTTTTTACTTCAGTAGTCACACGTTCACCCAGAGTTTTTGCTGCCTTTTCTGCTTATAAAATCTTCTTCAAGTTGCAGGTTTTAAACCTTCGTTTATAAATATCACCGGGATAAACCCCCGCCCAGGGCGAAATATGCATGATAGTGCTTTGTTTTTTTTTTTTCGCTTTGAATTATTACTATTGCGGATTTGTTCTTTTAGTAGCTCGTATCACTCGCATAGTGCGCTCTTTCTTACTCACCGAACGAACGTTCCTTCTCTTGTTTTGAAACCTAAAAAAAAAATTCTCAACAATCCCTCGTTCTTTTCTCTGACCGTGCATTCCATTCCCCCTTCGCCTGAATTACCTGTAATCAACCCTTCCAACCCCAACACCATTAACGTGTGTAACGCGTGTGGCCGATCAGTTGGCGCGATCGATCAGCAACGGCCGTAAGGACACGGTCGAGCTGTACCCGCTCGGTGACACGGAGGAGGAGGCGGCCAGCAAGCAGAAGCCGAAGCCGATGCTGTCCCGCACCGGAACTGCCACGTCCTCGCTCGGCAGCGCCATTCTTGCCACGTCACACCGGCGCCTCAACAACGGTTCCATCCATTCGCTGGCCGAACAGGGGCTGCACGAGGCGTCAGCGGCGGCGGCGGCGGTGGCGGCGTCTTCCTCCGGCTCCGGCACGATGCGGCTGTCCTCGTCCGCCAGCCAGCTGTACGGTCCGAATGGGCCCATGGAGGCGGCTGCTCGCAACACGGGAATCTCAACCGGCGAGTCCGGTGAAACGGGTGGCTCACTCGCAAAGTCGCCCATCGGCGACAGTACCGGGGACGGTGTGGGGGGAGCGGCGCTGGACGCACGCGAACCGGACCGCACCACCACCCTGGCCACGTCGAACGGAGGAGCGAATCTCGGCAGTGAACAACGGCAGCGGCTGCGGATTGCAAACGGGATCGACAACAACAACCTCATGGCCGGGACTCACGGTGGAACAGGAGGCGGAGCAGCGACAGGCGGAACTCCACATGCAACGGTTAGCCCTCAAAGAAAATTAAGGATGCCGGCAGCAAACTTCCTCTCTCAATGGTAGCTTGCCTGTAAACTCAATTCAAAACGCGCCTTTCGTTCCCCGGAAGAAGTTTTGACTGCAAGCAGCATACACTAAACTTACAACACCACCAATAAGGACACTGGACGACACACGAGGATCAATCAGACACACACACACACACACCCACACACCGGAATGTGGACTGTGACCTCATATTTCGTTCGAGTGTCGTTTGCTCATCGGTTTTCCGTTTTGGGTTTTCTTCTGTGCCGCTATTCGTTTTACCAATCCATTTCTTTTGCCATCTCCATCATTGCTTCTGCTGCCATCCGCTTTTTGGTGTTTCTTTTGCTTTGTAGCTGATTTAAAAAAAAGTTGTTGAACAGTTTTTGTTCTATTTGTTCCGTTTGTTTGCATTCAGATTAAGTTGTTACCTGTTGCGTTCCGCTTCTGTTTGAATGTTTGAGTATTTGTACAAGGGTCGAAAACGCTCTTCTTGTGAACAGGATCTTGGGCTTTCACTGGTCGAAGAAATGGCCGGATCCACATTTCTGCACATCGCTCTCCATCGCCTGTCATTCGTTTCGCTTCACACACTTTTATCTTATTCTTCCGGTTGCCCGCTGGGATGTTGGATGTTGTTTTCTCGGTTTTGTTGTGTTGTTACAGGGGTGTCCAGGAGACATTTTGTTTTTCCGTCATACCGTCGCTTACTTTGATTGAAATGTTCGAGAAGGTGTGTTTGACTGACATGAAATTTGTCTTGCTGGGGTTTCACTTTTTCGTTCCGTTCTGTACCGTCGTCATCTGTTGAGTTGTTGTGTGTGCCGGGTAGTTAGTTTGTAGTTACTTTTATCGCATTCTAGTAGGCTTTGTTCTAAAACGTTGGCCTAGCGAGTAATTTCCTCCTGGAAAGAGAATAAACAACCATCTGCCATTAAGGTTTGTGAGGCTGGAAAAAGAGAAATAAAACTCACCGGCCAACGCATTTTCATATTTGGTGATGTAAAATATAGTTTTGGGGGTTTCCCCTGAATTTAGGGGATATTTTGAAACGCAAGAAACTAAAACTTCCATCACCAAACCACCTTCATGAACCAATGGCTTTCGATATTCATTGCTCTGAATTTCCCCACATTTTTCCTCCACAATTGTGTGTGCACGTTTGCTGTGTAAAAGTGTTTGCGTGATGTGTAGAATAGTTTTGCTCACCCTTTTCCCCATTTTATTGCCATCCAGTGTGACTGTCATCTGTTTTTTCGTTTGTTTTCCTTTAAATTGGTTCGCACAAAGGACACACAGAAACACACGACACGTTTGCATAACTTTCTGCTGGGGAGGAATAAGTTTGGCAGTTTGGAAAAGCAAAACAAACAAACAAAACATACGAAAAAAAACTTGTAAACGAATCACCCACTCCCGATTCATTCGCAGGCCCTTTGGACGAGAGTTTCCAAAAGAGCAGCTTGGCGTTATCCGACAACCTTTTGGCAGATGAATCCGTTCTAAAACGGTACAGTTTGATGTGGAAGGTGAATCTTTTTTAGGGGGGCTCTGCTGGCCTTCGACATATCGGCCAGCAGGGCTTAGTAAGCGCTGAACAGACGCTTAACGTAGACGTTAATCCATCAAAGTTACGTTGATTGATTCATCTGTCAAATGGGGGGGAATATTGCATGCATATGTTCGGAAAGGATCGTTCCGGGTCTGGGGAAGGATTATGACGAACCCATCATATCGTCCTCAAATTTTTCTTACTGCCCGAAACTAATTTCCTGTCTCATTTTTTCGCTCTCATTTTTCTTCCCTCGCCTCCTATATGCAGCTGGAACGCGAAGTGAGTGCCGGCGGTGGCCTGATGGTGCAGGACGCCGAGTCGGGTGCGTCGCGGCGCGGTTCGACGCGCGGCCGGCTGAACAACAACAGTGCCGCCCTCAAGCTGCTGTTCCGCATCTTCATGCAGGCGTTCACGATGACGTTCGTGGCCGAGTGGGGCGACCGGTCCCAGCTGACCACCATCATCCTGAGCGCGCGCGAAAACGTGTACGGTGTGATTGCCGGTGGTGTCATCGGGCACTCGATCTGCACCGGACTGGCTGTGATCGGCGGGCGCATGATCGCCCAACGAATTTCCGTCCGAACTGGTAAGGCGCACGAATGAGAGCGATCGATTATCTTTCCACCATCCTATTTTGATCGAATGGTCCATTATCCTTTCTGTTTTTTTTTTTACTACTCTACCCCTTTTCAGTGACCCTCATCGGTGGCGTAGTGTTTCTGCTGTTTGCTTTAAGTGCACTGCTGTTCGGGCCGGGTGAAGAGGAACCGGTGAAGGTGCCTATTCCCTAAGCACGCCTTACATCCGATTCGTCCCTACGTAGGCCTTTTCAAACTTGCAAGAGTATCCCTGGAGGAACCTCGAAACGCTTCAACATGGGTACCAGGAACATATGAACATCCCGTCGAATGCAACCGCATCATCGTTCGTAGGGTATTTTTGTGTGCTTACGTCAACTACGGTAGAATATTTTAAGTTTTACGCTGCGGCCCCCCAGACTCCCTTCCCCTGTTATCCATTTTCGGCAGCGCCCTGGAATTGGTAGGAATAGATGTTTTCGTTTATTTTATTTTTTTCCATCATCTTTTCAATTGTTCATTTAGCACCTTAAAAAAGTAAGACAAGGTAAAGACCCTTAGGTAAAGAGAACATGAAACATTCAAAGAGGATACAAAAGCAGCAAAGAATGAGGAAAAGTCAGTAAAGAAAAGTATTTTTTAACATGATAAGTCGATCCACAGTGAAAATGGTATATCGTAAGACAGGTAAGACAGGACGAGCGAGCGAAGGAAAATGGAAAGGTGTAAAGTAGGTGTTTGTCCGTCAGTAAGGTTAAGGGCACGTGGTGCACACAGTGGAGGCGCGCCAAAGCTAAAAGCGCGCTTCTCTAGTTATGTACAGTGTTTGTTCGTTTTGCTGCTAGCTGCTCTGGGTGTTGAAATAGGACTACCCAGCAATACATTTGGGCATTAAGTAACATCATTTACCGTACAAGTTTGCTTGCTTGGGTGGAGCGAATGTTTTGATGATGAAAAATGTGTAAAAAAATCCATACTCAAGTGATTAGATGGAACATTTCAAACAAACAAAAAGGAAACAACTATGATTGTAGATTGGAAGAATAAAGTGGTGAAAATGGAAGCTTTGTGTGTAAAAACTGGTCAGTGTAGAAAATCAAACGGTATCCGAACATTTGCAAAACATCGATTGAATGACGAGTCCGTCCTTCAACAAACGATCGTGTCATCATCAGCGAAAATAATTACCCACATGGCGAAGGTCAATATTTATGAAAAGAGATGGAATCTTCGTCGCCTGATCGCTGTATTCACTTTTCTTTGCTTAAATACTATAGTAGGTACGTTTCACTCTCCTGTGTGTAAATGGAAGCAAAACGATTCACAACATGTTTCTCGTTAACTGTTATATTTAAATAAACGCCATCGGGGAATCCAAAATCCTTCGAATGCTTTAACTCACATTTGAGTTTTATCGTTCCTAGTCTTTTGTATTCTTCCGCACTATTTGAACCATTTTTCCTCGTATTAATGACGCCTTCAAAATTCCTTGAAGAAAGGGTAGGCCGCCCTTAATCGTAATATTCCAAGTATCTAAGAATAATCAAATCCAGTTTAACGTGAATATAATATCTTTCTTCTGTCTTTTGCAGTTTTACGAGCTTTGTGAGCAAAGGAATAGTAATTCATATTTAATGTCTTCGAATTTCTTCTTAGTTACAAAAAGAAGTCTTATTCGCGGAATACGCTTGAAGAGTGATACAAAAAAAAAGAAAGAATGTTTCGTTCATTTTCTGTTCAGAATGTTTTGTTGTCTGTTTCCATGCACGAAGGTACTCAATTGTTACTCTAGGTTAAACAGAAAGCTAAAGGACCAAACTAAATATTTCATCTTATCATCATTTGAGATAAAAAAGAAAAAAATATCCTTTTTCCAGTTTTTTCAGTACATGATGATGTTCTCTCCTCCGTGCTACGTAAACTGTTTGTGATTCTAACCTTTGTGCGTCTTTTCTATGCTTTCACAATCAATTACTTTCCCTACAATCGGTCCATCTTACGGAATACTAATCGTCTAGGAAGAAAACAAAGAATGATCAAACTAATTGCTCGAATAAGGGTTTCAATTCAAATAAAGTTCCTCTTGCAAATATTTCTGCTTTCTTCTGTTTTCCAATCGACCACACCAAATTCGTAAGGGACCAAAGAAAATGCACAAGTAAACCGAACTTTTCCGAACGTATTCTTACAAATATTTGAGAGGTTCATATCAATCAGGCAAGCCGTCGTCGTCTCTTCTAGATTAAATTAAGGGGTTAGCACAAGCGACCTTACGAACTAGGGGTGGGTGTGGTAAGGTTTGGGCCTGTTCCCCGGAGCAACCTTCCGTTGTATATGGAAAAATAATTTAATTCAGAACGTGCCCCTCGGTCCGTCTACCCGCACCACGGCAAACCCCGTGTGTGTTCATTCGAAAGCAGCAAGCAGAATGTTTCGAAGAAAACCAAGTTCAACTTGCAAACATCTTACTTGACACAAATTCGGTATTTAAAAAAGAAAAATAATATATAATCCATTACTAAGAGCTAGAGATAATGTATATGCTTACATTGCAAATCGCAAGAGAATTCATCGTTCGTTTTCTTCGCTTATAATCAATTAAGTCCATTCGCAAAAGTAAGTAAATAGGTAAAATGTAGTAGACAAAAAGAACGGTACGTAAACCGATCAAACTCATCACCTTTCTCTCGCTAACGATTCTTTGCTTCACTCATCCAGACACTTTTCCTTATTCGTTTTCGTTTTTGTTCCCCCCGTCTGTCTTTACGTTTTTTGCAGACTTTACCACTTGTGTAGTATAAAAATTAATATCTATCTAGCTTTGTAGTTGCTATTATTGCTTATCCAGAAGATGCTGAGAAAAAGAGAGACATTTCTTTGAGGCAAGCAGACAGTAAGAAAAAAAAACACACACACATCACCCCTTCGCTGGAACTCTGACGGAATGAATGAGGAAAACCAAGAGCAACGAAAAATCATCCTAGCAGCCAGGGTTTTCATAATATGTCAATCGATTATTTCTGTCTTAAATTCGTTGTTTACTTTTCATTCAATAAAAAAAAGGTTACAAAAGATTCTCACACGGAATTGAAGTAGTTCAGGTCAGGAGGAGATATTTCTGGACACAATTCAAGAGTTTGTCCTTATCCCATCTAGGCTGCATCAATATTTCACATTTCATTTCTCGAATAACGAATATAAAATTGTCATGACAACCAACGGTGTGTTGCATTACTCTCTCCTCCTCTCGAATCTTGGGAAATTTGATAGAATTCCCCGAACCTCAATGCCTAATACTTTTCTCGTGACTGCCAACCGAGGGATGACTTGGTGTGTGTTTGTGTGTTCCGCGACTTGCTTTCTCAATTAAACAAGCCAAAACAAAAAAACTAAAGGGAGCACCAGTTTTACGAGCTTTTTTCCCCCCTTTTCGTTACGTCGTCGAGTCGGACACACCGTTCTTGTGGTTGCTTCGTCGATCCCGTTGCTGTTGCTGCTGCTTCACGGAGCGTCTATCGCCTTGGCTGCCATCACTGTAATCCTCGTCGACGTCGTCGTCGTCGTCGTCCTCCTCTTCGTCGTCGTCGTCGTCATCGGAGGCAGAGGAAGTCGAGGGCGTGACGGAACGCGCCCGTCGTCGCTTGACCTTGCGACCACCACCACCACCACCGTTCTGCTGCTTCCGACCCGGTTCCTGCTTTAGCTTCACGGGCACCAGAACATTTCCAGGAGCAGCCTCCGAAACCGAATCCTTACCGAATCCTGCGGCAACGCCAACGCGTCGTGTCTTGCTGGCGCTTTTCTCCATCTTTTGCTTGGCCGCCTTACGCCCAATCGTCTTCTGCTGGCAGTGGAAGATGTGCTTGGAGATGGCGCTCTTGTTTTTGAACGGGCGGCCGCAAAAGTCGCACACCACCTCGACGCCGTCCAGCTCATGCAGCCGGGAGTGCTTGGAGTAGTTGCTCGGATCGGTGAACGCCTTGCCGCACACCTCGCACTGGTACGGCCGGACGCCCATGTGGCGGTACGTATGCGCCCGGTACTGGTCCTTGCGGGCGAACACCTTGCCGCACACCTCGCACTTGATGCCCTCGAACCCAGGCTGCTGCTTCATGTGCATCGTCTTGTGGCGTTTCAGGTCGTACGAGCGCTCGAAGTCCTTACCGCACTCGTCGCACACGTGCGGTTTCGGGCAGGGCGCTTCCGCGTTGTGCCGCCGCACGTGCTTGTGCAGATCGCCCGACGAGATGAACGCGTAGTTGCAGTCGGCATACGGGCACTTGAACGGCCGGTGGCCCGTGTGGATGCGCACGTGGCGCGTCAGGTCGCCCGTCTGCACGAACGTGCGGCCGCAGTGTTCGCACGAGCGCCGCTTGATGGCAGCGTGCACCGTCCCCAGGTGGTCCTTGATGGCGGCAATGTCGCTGAACTGCCCATCGCAGATGGTGCACTTGAAGTGGATCGTCCCGGTGGCCGTGTCCGGTTCCAGCACCGTCACCTTCGCCTCCTCGAACGGCGTCAGCTTTTCCGGATCGCCCTCGTACGGATCGTACGGTTCGTATCGCTCCTGCTTCGTCGTCGTCGGAGGCTTCGTTTCGATGATGGGAACGCTCGGTGACACCGCCTTCACCGACGATTTCAGCAGCGACGAACCGGCACGCAGTTGCGCCAACGGCTTCGCAGCACGTTCGCTGCCTTCGTCCGACGAGTCCGCGTCCGCATCCGCATTTCGCTGGCGACCGGCGGCACTGGACGGGGCACGCTGCTGCTCAACCTTTACCTCATTCTTGGCCGCTGCCCCGTTGCTTCCGTTCTGCTGGACCGCTGCTGCCTGCTGCTTCTTGCTGGCTGCCGCTACGCTACGCTTGCTGCTGCTAGCTCCGTCTTCGCTCGAGATCATTGACTTGCTCCGTTTACGACCGCCGCTTCCACCGGCAGCACCATTGACGACGAGCAGCGATGAGGATGAGGGCGGCGAGGGCAGTTCTTTCTTGGAATGTTTCGCCGCTCGATCGGACGTTCTTTCCTTCGGTGAACGATGACGATCCGCCTTTACAGCAACTGCTGATCCATCATCATCACCACCACCACCACCACCACCCTCGGTGAGTTTTTCCGACGCGCCACCATTGGCTTGTGCTTTCTCTTCTACTTCGGATGGATATGCTTCCGGCTGCAGAGGTTCCTCGTCCTCGCCGCCTTCTAGTTGCGACGCCTGGAGCAGGAGAGCGATTTGGCTAAGGTTGAGCTCGTGCACGTTCGTCAGATGCTTCCGGTACCAGGCCTCCGTCTTGAAGGACATATCACACTTGCAGCACTGAATCTCGTCCCCGCAGGATAGCGCCACCGATTGGGCTACCTCGGCCGCCTCGGCTGCCTCCTTCGCCTTGGCCGACGGCTTTCTGGCAGTGCGTACCGCGCGCTTCAAGTTTTTCGACGACCCATCCTCCTCCTGATCTTCCTCATTGTTGTCCTCGCTCCCTTCGTGGGTCGACGGGGTGATCGTGCGCACCCGTTTCCCATCGTTCTGCGCTCCTCCGGTGGCAGCCGCCGCTGCCGCCCGATCTTCCTCGCTGACAACACTCAAGCTAGACTTGGGACGCCCACGGTTCTTCTGCTGCTTCTTTCCGTCGGTGGGCACCACCACCAACGCCGCAGTCGTCGATTCGCTGACCGATTCGATGCCGCTGTCACATCCGGGGGAAGATTCCTTCTCAGCCTCCAACGCGGCGACTCCCGGTTGTTGCTTTTCACCACCGGCGTCCGCGGGTACATTCGATGGGACGGATTCAGATTCTTCTTCCCCACCATTCGCTGCCGTCGGTGTGACCTTCTTCAACGACGACGTGGAACGCACCTTAATCTCTTTTTGTACGCCACCTCCATTTACAAGGTCCTCGGCATGTGCTTGACCACCGCTGGTCACTGCATTCCTAGCATCCTTATTCTCAGTCTTTTTCTGCACTTCACAAACGGCCCCCTCGGCAGGTCGGTCGGCGTCAAGGCGAATTCGTTTGCGATCGCTTTGCTTCACAGGCTTGCACAATGACGCCACGGATAGGTATGCTTTCCCGGGCGGTTCCTCCTCACCATGGCTTGCTCCTGCCGGGGACGATCCCAAGTCGGTGCTTGCTGCACTCTCTGTCGGAATGGTGGCTTGGCTGTGCGATGCCGAAGGTGTTACAGCTTCCGGGGCCGGCGGCACCACTTTCGGCACTTTCGGTGGGCGACCCCTGCCACGTTTCAGGGGTTGTGGTGTCGGTGGTTGCGGCGATGCTAAAAAGAGAAAAAATTATTTTTAAATAATTCCACTAAAGAAGGATGCGCATTTCAAAGTCTAAATAAAAAGAAAGGAAGAGCTCGTATGAAAATCAACAGGCAAAAGTGTGCAAAAACAAAAACAAAATAGGAACCGCCGGCCAATGGAGCAGCATGGTTGTTCACTCTCACATGCCCGTCAGAGTATATTACCCAGCAGCACACACATCAAGGTGGTAAAGCCGGATAGCAGACGGGATCTGTGGGTCTGCTATCAAACAACTACCACAAAGGACACGGCATTTTGTTTGTCGCAAAAGCTTTGTTTGAAATGCCCGAAAAAAATGACAGCACAAAGTAACGGCATGGGCTGCACCACCACTTCGGTACGAACCACCAGGCAGCTCCATCATGATTGCACGCACACACACCAATCTGTGTCTGATGCTCACGCTCAACAGCGACGCAGTAGGCGACGACGACAACGATGGTGAAAAGGGAAACGAACCGGTCCAAGGGCATCGCGTGTATTGTGTACACACGTACACGTACACACCAAAGCAGGGCGCGCTTCATGGATTTGGTGTAGAATATAACACGTCGGGCGGATAAGTCCATAGGTGTGCAGACGTTTGACCAACATTTTATTTTATTTTTCACCATAACTTCCCTCAAGATCTATGCAACGCTTCTCCAATATTTGTAGATAAGTTTTTTTGTAAAGATTGAATAATTTTCAATTAGGCCGTTTAGGTGATTTCTTTCTTTAGTTGCACTAGCGATGATATTCTGACCATTCGATTTGAATTGATTAAAATTTTAAGTGTATTCATAAATATCGGCGCTTGTTGTTGCTTTTGAACAAAGTTTTACAAATTCGAAAGTGATTTTGAAAGCAGCTTTATTCTTATAAATTTAATAAAGAAGTAAAACAGAAGTGACTGTGATACCTTGTGGTTATTTGTGGAATTGATTGTGTGGACTTTTTCAGGGTTAGTAAATCCTGCAAACCGTTGATGTGCTATCGATTTAAATTTTTACTTAAATTGATTTTTTTTTATTGAAAAATAATTCAATAAAAATAATAAAAATCAACAAGGAAAATGACACGGATCGGATCATCATGAATATTTGTTAGATGTCATTTGAAGGAAGTGTTCTTGCCAAAAATGATGTGCATTTTTTATTAGTCACGCCGTATGTCAATCATCCTATGGACTTATCAGCTGAAATGTTACAACGTCGGTAGGGGCAATATACCGGCAATGCCGGTTCGGGATGTGTAAGCGTTTTGTGGGGCGTACACCACGATCGACGCGGGGGAAACCATTCTAAGTGAGTCACTGGAGCGCCACGATTACAGTTTGAAAGAGTAAAGCCTTGCCAAGATTATGTTACCTTTGTTCTGCATTGTCCATGAATATGAGAGTTATTTTCAGGGATTTATTAATGTAAAATACTTACCACCACCGGTGACGGTCGATGGTGAAGGTGATGATCCATCGGGCGGAAACGCTTCCGCCGGTGCCACTGCTGGCTGCTGATTGTTGTTGCTGCTGATAATTTTTTGCGTCGCAACAGCTGCAGCTGGTGGTGCGTGGCCAACGTTTTCGGCAGGAGGTCCAATGATCTCGTGTACCACCGCCGCCGCTCCTACCTGATGATCCAACGCTTCCCTATCCTGACGCTTGACGACGACGTCGGTAGTAGTTGCGCTTGCCTTGTCCTTCGCCACACAAACAACTCCAGCAACGCCTGCTACTGTCACGTTATGCTCCAGCGCGCGGGTGATGATGGTATTGGTTGCAACGGTGCCGGCCGCCGCCATCGTAGCAGCAGGCGGGCACAATTCGCCGCCATTACTCGCCGGAACAGGAACGGGAACCGCAGCAGCAGCAGCAGCAGCAGCAACTGTGATGGGATCTTCTGCAACGGCTGCCAGCGCCGCCACGTTGGGGATCAAGAACGTTGGTTTTTCCTCCACCTGCATCGATTCGTCCTGCTGTACATTTTCGTGGTGGTTTTGCTGGCCGACAGAGGGCTCGCTCGAGACGACGGGTTCGTCCTGTTCGCCCGCTGGCTCCTGCTTGATCGTTGTGAGAATGTCTTGCAAAGGTGGTGGAACTGTTGATGCGGCAGCTACCGTTGGCTGATGAGGGTGCGATGGAGCCGGTGCGGCAGGTTTTGGTGGTGAACGTAGCACTGACACGCGACTCGGAACGGTGGCAATACTCTCCTCGCGCAGGGCAGCGACCGGTACAACGGTGAGATGAGAGGATGACGCCACGCGGGAGACGTAGCTGCCAGTGGTGTCGTCGCGCACCGGTGTTGGCGGTGGTACAAGCGCTGCATCGTACTGCACGACCAACGACGGTCGCTTTTGGACAATGCTACCGCTGCTACTGCCGCTGCTGGTGGTGTAGGAGGATGTAGCCGCACGGGCAAAGTTCAACATCGGCGCCTGCTTGATGCACAGGGCTTGTGGTTGCTGGGGCAGAGTAGGCGGCGTCGGTATCGATGGTTGCTGCTGCTGCACGATGACAGGATGATGCTGGTACTGTTGCTGCTGCTGCTGCTGCTGCTGCTGCGCCTGTCTTTGCAAGAGCACCGCCTGCTGATGTGTGAGCACCGGCGGCCGCCGCTTGCTGCCCGCCTTGCCATGGTGGTAGGAGGCTTGCAGCGGTTGGTGGACAGGTTGCTGCTGCACGCTCACCGTCAGCTGCAGCTCGGTCAGCTGCTGCTGGCGCTGCTGGTGCCGTTGTTGAGATTCTTGCAGCTTTTGCACATGCTGCAGCAAGCTTTGCTGTTTCAGTTTGAGCTGATGCTGCTGTTCTATCTTCTGCTGCTTCAGGACCCTCTGTTGCTGCTCGAGTTTTTGCTGCTGTTGCTTTTGAGCTCGCTGCTGCTGCTGCTGCTGGTGCTTTTCGAATTGCTGCTGGTATTGATGTGCCTGCTGCTGCTGTCGCAATTGCTGCTGCAATTGTTGCTGCTTCTTTTGCTGCAGCAGCTGCTGCTGTTGAATCTGCTGCAGCTGGTATTGCTGCTGCTGCTGCTGAATCTGTTGCTGTTGCTGCTGTTGCTGCTGCTGAATCTGTTGCTGTTGCTGCTGCTGCTGGATCTGTTGCTGCTGCTGGAGGTGCTGCTGCTGCTGGAGAAACATCGGTAACGACTGGCTCTTTGCCCGGCCTCCGACCGGTTCGAGCGTGACGATTGCCCTTTCCTCCTGGAACCGTTCGCGCGATCGTGCGCCCATCTCGTTACTACCTCTGCCCATCCTGGCCTCTGGGGCTTCTCTAGGCGCAGCGCTTGGTTGACTCGGGGGCACACCGTCACCGTTCGCCACCCTTCCGCCACTCTTGTCGACAATTTCGACCGGACCAACGTAAAGCGTTTGCACGCCGTCGTCGAACTGGATGGTAATTTCGTTGAAATCGTCCTCCGCCTCCTCTGCGCCCTGGGTGAGCTGGGCCGCGGTACAGCTGGGGACCGGCGCCGGCAGCGGCACGATCGGTGAATCGTAGACCACGGCCGATTGTGGTGGCGCAAGTGCCGGAGGGTGATGCCGTACGCCGGGGGCGGAGGCCATCGTTGTTGACTCGTAGTAGTCATAGTCGCCCTTCGGGACACCGGCCCCCATTCTTTGATGATGTTGATGGGGGTGTCGGTGGTGGGGATGGGTCTGTGGGGCCGCATTTTTGGGCGCCGCTGCCGTCGGGGGATTTCTCCACTTCAGCGTAGCCATGGCAGTCTCGTTCGGGTGTGGGGGGTGCGTTGGCATCTAACTACTCTCTAGCATATATGCGATACAATGCAGCTGGTTCTACGCTGGTGGACGGAATATATAGTTAGTCTTCGCCTTTGCTTCCCGTAGTCGGTTGTGTTTGTAAAAATTGCAATAAAAAAGAGTCTCCAAGAGACGAAGAGATGTATATTGCCGTCTTCGAGACGTTTTTTTTTTCGTTCTCTCGCAAAAGTCTTTCGTTCGCTTCCTTGCGCGAAAAGCCCACGCACAATGATGGCGGCGTGCGTATGGTCATGTACGCGTGATATTCGTTTTGTTTATCTCGCGCGCGTACTATACTGCGTGTGTATGTGTGTGCGAGGGGAAAATTGAGACGGTAAGAGAGTCGTACATACACAGCCTACTTTTGCAACATTTCTGCCATCGCCAACTTCGCAGCAAGATGATGACAAGAGCGCGATGGTAAAATGGGAATGATGTCGAAAGAACCACAAAGAGGCAGGGTTCGTTGTTTTTTTTTTATGCTGCTACTGATGCTATTCTAGGCCGCTATCTTCTAGGCTACCTCTCGCACTGGAGGAGCCTGCAGTTCCCGTTGTTGTAACGTCGGGACGCACACGATCGCATTCGTTCTTCCCGCTGGCGATGGGAGAGTCTCGCCTGCTTCCTTTCGCCCTCGCTCCGTCAACGTAGCGTCGTGGTTTTTCTGCAACCTTTTTGGCTTTAGTGGTCTCTTTCCTACGTCGAACCAAGCGCGCACGACGATCCAACATACAAGCAAAAGAAAAAAAAAACCCACCAACAACCGACGACGGCGACAGCTGCCCTTTCTTTCTTTGTCGTTCTTATTGCCAATACCCGGGACGGTGCCCGCGCGCCTCCGTTGCTTTCTTCACACCGGGGGGCCACCACCGCGGAGGCGCAGAAGGCTCTACACTAAACTTCCCTCTTTCTTCCTTCCGCTTCAAACGACGCGCGCTACTACGCGTTGTACGTTCGTTGGCCTTGTTGGACACTTTTCTTGCACGCGACTGACGCCCGCCGCGATTTCGGCTCAGCCCCTTCTTAGTCACGATTGCACCGCCGACGTTTGTCGACAAATCACCCCTCGTTTTTACCCGTCGTTCGGTGCGAAACGAAATTGTAAAACAACCATCATAAAACAATTCGGGAAAAAACACAGCACTTATTCAAAACGGACTTCATCAACTCCGGGAACAGAACAAACAAAAAAATGTCGGAATGTGTATGTGTGCGGTGGGGTTGAAAGACTTTTATGCTTGGTCGTTGGTTTTTCCCACTTCTTTCTTTCCTCGTTTGCTTCTGCTTGTCACGCCGAACAATATATTACCACTTTATTTCGACACACGGTTAACGGTTTGTCAGGAAAATCGTAGCTCGCTTCGTAGCGAAAACACTGGCGGTGTGGGACGAATGTGGCCACCCCATTCGTCATAATCCGATTCCCGGAGGCAACAGGCAAACGGAAGAAAAAGAAACAATGAAGAAAAAAAAACACACAGGCTTTAAGCGGAATGTTGTGTTCACATTTTGGGCTTATTTCGGGCGCACGACGCACGGCTGGATGCTTGCCCACTGGCACACTGCATCCATGATCCTTTAGCAAAATCATCCAACGAAAGAACTGAACGGAATGTGTACGTTTGTGTGTGTGTGCGGAAAACTAAACGGCGAACTAAAAGCAAAAACGGAAAACGCGTTCACGCGAAAAGAAACACACGACGCACTACGGAGCGCGCGGCGTCAGATCATTCGTACGACTGAGAAGCCAGCGCGGAAGAAAGCAACAGGTTGTGTGAGAGCGAGCGTTCGCAGTATTTTCGCCCGTTTCGCATCGCGCTCGGCGGCTCGCGAGAAAGAGAGAGCGAGCGGCTAAGTGTCACGCACACGCACACCAGCGTAAGATGGCGGCGCGAGTAAATATGCGACCGAAACCTGTCCAGCGGACCAAACTGTGCCCAAGCCTGGCACACCGAGCAGCGTCATACGTACAAAAATTTACAAAAATGCGATTAAATTGATATCTGGAGTTTGCATACCGTAGATCTGTGCTTGTTATTTGGCAAGAGTAAGCGAGACGGCAAGTGCCGATGTGAAAGCTGCAACACCAACGAAGCAACTTCAAAGGCGAGAGAAAGGAAGTTGGTGTGAGAGCGAAAGAGAGTAATGCGTATGCGAGTGTGTGTGACTCGATGCAGAACGCCTCTTTTTCGCTCTATTTGTCCAGCAGCGTCACATTTTGACAGCGGCGAAAGGCGAAAGACGGCAATGGGGCGAACTATCTGTTGACGGGAAGTTTGAAAAACTCGTTGCATACACAAAGTAAAACTATACAGTACACGCTGGCTGTACATCATCAAAACATAGCATGAATCTTCTTTGCAATTTCGTTCTGCTTTATTCGGCTTTCGAAGCTCAGCCGCAAGTGGCGGCCCAAGTAAGGTTCAATTATTTTGTTCAAAAGCTATCATAAATAGGTAGAAATACATATTGATTGTGAGAAAACATTGTATACTGTACGGATGAAAACTAAATTCTAAGACACAACACATTATTAAGTGTTATAATCACTATGATAATTACAGTACAAATAATGAACTATAATTCTAAAATAAATACGTAATGACAACCAACGTTCAAATCAATTAAAAACAACAGATACACGTATATGAAGAAAACAGATTTATTTGTTAACTTTTTGGGAGCTACACAAATATTGTTAAAAATTAAACTATTAAAATTGTACACATTGATGAAAGTGTGTCA
Organism: Anopheles atroparvus; assembly: GCA_914969975.1. Taxonomy (NCBI): domain Eukaryota; kingdom Metazoa; phylum Arthropoda; class Insecta; order Diptera; family Culicidae; genus Anopheles; species Anopheles atroparvus. Next base: position 20,544,652 of record CAJZCY010000004.1, read on the forward strand.
ACTATTGTGGTGAAACATTGCAAATCATCCTAGATTTTAACAGAACATAAAGCTGCTTGTATTCACTGCTGCATCCAAACTTGATAGCAAACGCTTGGGAGTTTAAATACTCTTTGGTGAACCGAAACGGAATCTATCCTGATCTTTTTATATTCTTTTTATGTTTTATGTTTTTTCACGACCTAAAAATGCGGAATGAATTCAGTTCCATCATCTGCAGCATTGTGTGTGTGTTTTTTTTTATAATTATCATTATTATTTGGTCAACATTGTACGATGGGACTATGGGGGTTTAAAAATATTTGCCTTTACTTTCACTCTTTTGCATACCGTTGGTATTGTCTAAACAAATAGACAAGTCTATATACTATACACCGCGCCCTACCTAATTAAAAATAAATTTCAAAATATACGAGAATCGTGATGATCCTCAAACAGAAATACTCAAACAGAAAATTCCCTTTTGTCTTCTTTTTTTTTTTTTACTCAAAGTTTGACTCGATCTTTATGATCGACAGATCGTCAAGAAACGATTCATCGTCTTCGTCACGTGATTCATGGAGCAGCTTGAGATCAGTCATCGGGGAGGATGAACCACGTCTGGCATGCAGCATCGACGAAGAAGACCCAACAATTGGACGCGGCTCTGGACGGAACACGTCCGCGTCGCTGCGCTGGTGATGGGAGGACGGTCGCGACTCGCCGTGATCCAGGATCATACCCATTTCCTGCTCGTGCTCCTCCGCCATGTGCTGCCGGAACTGGGCTCGGTCGCTGAAAATCTGCGAACACTCGTGGCACTGGATGAGCTGCACCTTCCGGTTCGGATCGTCGGTCGGCTTGCGGTGGGTCTTTAGGTGAATGTTCAGCTGCTTCAGCTCAAGAAATTTGGCCGAGCAGATGCGACACTTGAAGATGATGGAACCGTGGCCACCCGGCCGCACGTTCTGCGACGAATGGACCAGCTGGTGCCGCAGCAGCGTACCACGGTATCCGAATCGGTAATGGCACACCTTGCAGCCGTACGGTTTCGATTTATCGTGGTTCTTTCGCATGTGCATCGCCAGATAGCACTTGTAGGAGAACGTCTTGTGGCAGAGTTCACACCGTAACGGGGCCGATTTAACGCCGCTAGCCGCCTCGTCATCTCCGGTTTGCGTACTGTTGCCATCATTTTCGTGATCATCTACAACATGGAAAACAAAAGTTGTTTAAACATTCAGTTTTGATATGACTTTTTAAAATTTACAAAATGAGTTTGATATCGCAAAGTAAACAAATTTTATCCCATTTCTTTTTTTTTTGTCTTGCAACTTGTTTAACATAGAACATACTAACATATTTGTTTTGTTTTAAACCCGATTTAGATATTTTAAACATAACAAATAAATGGGCTCTATAAATATTATTAAACAACAATATTGCTATAAACATTTGTTGAAAAAATGGATAAAAACAACCCTTAAACTAGATAAAAAAATGTTCATTTAAACGATACACACAATTGAAATATCACAAAGCAGAAAAAAGGAAATAAAAATGGACAAAAAATTCAAAATTGGTGCACTTTGAAAATACAAAAAAGAGCGAGCGCTTGCGCTAAAATTATTAGAAGGGCAGATTTATGGTGACAACGCACAATTGGTGCCACGAATCTAAATTGTTACAAACAGTGTAAGTACTTCTTCGTCCAACGGAACGCAACACATCACTCATACATGAGGACAGTGTTCAAATTAAAAGTGGCACCAACTCGAAACAACAACATAATGCAACGAGAGCAGCAGGGTGCAAATAAAAAAAGGGTTTCCACAGAAAATAATCGATAAAAGAATAAACAACTGCCGCCCTAGTCATCGTCGTCGGTCGCAGGATGCAAAAGTCAGCAAATAAAATGAAAGGTGCGCGGTTACTTTGTCGTGCAGTGTGCGACGACTCTGCGCTCTGCTCCACGCCAACGTACGGACGGCCGAACTGTCTGTGACCGACAGGAAATGGACGAGTGAAAGGACGCGGTATGGCACGATCGGGGCAAGAAAAAGAGCATGGTCCCCAAACCATTAGCTACATACCGCGATAAGCGAGAAAGAGAAACATAGAGAGAAAGACACGACACCGAGTGTATGAAACAAAAACATGTCCTAGGGCCCCCGGTATGTTCACCGAGTGGAATACACACAACTGCAAATGAAACTGGTTTTAAGTTTCGTAAGAAAAACTTCAACTACTCCGGAGAAGCGAACGAGGAGCGGCGAGGTAAGGTGTTGTGTGCGGTGCGCTATGATGCATGGTAAAATTAATCGACAACACAATAAAAAGTAAAGCGGATAGCCAAACCAACTGCTAGTTCGAATAATCTTTGTTAAATGAACAATCAAACTTGAGTTGGGCTGAAAGGTAAAAAAAACGAATTGAAACAAACGAGAACAAATAGTAAAACATGACGGCGCTATAAACTACACAAAACCCCATACAGCAATATTCACAAAAGAACACACAAACGAAGAATATATTATCTTCGGCTCGTTCGAATTGCAGTCGTTCGCGCTAGTAGTAGTTGTTATAAAGGCACGTCATCGTGGCCCACCACGGCCACGGCACACACGGTCGGAAGATAACGCGAACGAAATGAACAAACATCTTCCAACCGATTGAGGAACAACTGTACAATAAATGACTTTCGCCATGGAAGACGATGCTCAGACAGTAGGAAGAAAATGTACGGATAAAAACCCAACAGAAACGTACATTTTAACATTCAGATGGAGGTGCTTCATTGTATGCAAAGGTTGCATGTTCCATACGAGTTTTTTTGTCTTCTAATTATCTCATGAATAGAGAAAAAATGTATCAAAAGAGCTATTCCCTCTCCGTCAATGGCAAAACGCTGTGTAAATCTAATTCGATTCGTATAGATTTTTGCAACACAAAAGAGTTTGTCAAATATGGCTCTATTCCTAGTTGAAGTTTAGAGCATTTGAAAAGTAGCGTAGCAAAATGAAAATCAATAAATTTTTATAATCAAAGAAGGTGCAGATTGCCTTGTTTGGATGAATACACATACAGATAGACACTCACACATTTGAGACTAGAAAAATCAAAGATACCAAGTTATACAATATGATCATTCTTATGAATCTTATCTTTGCTCGTCGATAAAATTTTCACAGGCAAAACCCACTCTTCGAACAAGAAAAATTTCTTCAAGCAAAAGATAAATTTGAGAAAAACTACTTTAAACGAATCTCATCATTTACAACATCGAAAACAAGACTAGAACACACTTTGTTGCATAAGAAGGCAATATGCATCGATCTTTAGAAAACATTGGCTACATCAACATTTCGGGCAGCTCATGTAAGTTCTTCTTCTGTATTCTACTGACTATGGCTCAAAAACCCTATCGAATCATAAACTACAACATATGATACTTACATTCGAGCGATGAGCTGTCTTCTGACGCCTTGTGCCGCTGCTTGTGGGAACCGTTCAAAAGCCTCAAATTTAGACCGGGTTTCGCGGTCAGCCGCGGAAGGAAGGGCTTTCCCATTCTACCGCTGCCCATGCCGCCGTTCCCGCTCATACCGCCCTTCGGCAATACAATATCGACGTTCAGCTTCGGGTGCGCCTCCTTCTGGTGTTTTTTCAGCAGTTCCCGTTCGTCGAACTCCTTCTCGCAGATGGTGCACAGGTACGCAATGTCGCTCTTGGGCGGTTCCTTCTGCTTTGGGATCTCTCCAGTTGTTGGCAGGGCACTTCCGGTGCTTCCACCTGGTGCACTGCATGGACCGGTACTCGGCACGCTCGTAGCGCTGTCTTCGTTGTTGTTGTTGTTGTTGTTGCTTCCGGTACCAGCTTTCGCGACCGGCACCAGGCCCAGCACGAACGGCTCTAGCACGTGATTGGACTTGTCGACCACCTCCGGCGAGAGGGGCGGCAGTGGCGGAACCTTCAGCATCATCTGCTGCTGGAGCTCCTGTTTCACCAGCTTCTCTAGATCGAACCGCTTCTCCTTATCCTTCTCGGCCGCGAGCAGCTCGTGCATCTTCATGTGCGTGTTGAGTACGGTTTCGCGCGCAAACGAAGCCTTGCAGATGATGCAGACGTATTCGCTATTCTCGCGCTCGTCCGAGCGCAGGCCGCTGCCGCCCGGCACCTGGTACACCTGGTGCACCTTCTTCAGGTGCATCGTGCGGGCGCGCTTGCCCGGGAACGTCTCCTCGCAGTGGTCACACTCGTACGGACCGCTGCCGGAACCGTCTAAGCCCGGTGAGTCTGCCGTCGCCGGTGGCTTCGGTTCGTGTACCTTCGCGTGCTGGGTCAACTGCGCCTTGGTGGCGAACCGGTACAGGCACACCTCGCACTTGAACGGCCGCTTGTACGCGACGTGCACGCTCTTGTGGCGCTTGAAACGCACCGACGAGTTGAACACCTTTGCGCAGATCGGGCAGGTGTACGTCACCTCGCCGTTACTGCCGAGCGGCGACTTGATTGCGTCCTCATCCTTCATCTGGCCCACGCCGTGCGATACGATCTGATGCCGCACAAGCCGGTGGTGGCTGGTCAGCGTGCAGAAGCACACGTCACACTTGAAGGGTTTGGCCGGATTGTGCTTCTGCACGATGTGAATCCGACACTGGCTTTTATAGGCGAACTCCTGCTTACACAGGCCGCACACGTGATTGCCGCTGCTCGTTTCGACCTGGTAGTGCTCCAGGAAGAACGCGTCCAGTGAATCCGGAATGGCAGCATCCTTCGATTCATCTTCCTCGGGAAACGATTGGTTGGTTCGATCTTCCGCGTCACCGTCCTCCGTCGTGTCCATCATCCCGCTGACCTCTCCGAGGGCTTCAGAGGTGTAGTTGAATTTGCTCGAACCAAAGGACATCTCGTAGCATTCGTCGTCGGGTGTTTCCTGCTTCACGCACTCCAAACTAATCTTTTTCCCGGGGTGCTGCTCCGGTTGATGGTCGCTACCGTCCGCCGCAAGGTTGCTCAAAGGTCTTTTCAAAGTTGTGGCGCCTTTTCGCAGCAGCATTTGTCTGCCGCCATCGGTGTCCAACGTCACTGTGACACTGGGCGCCCCCTGCTGCTTCCTGGAGTCGAAAGTGCCACTTTGCGCTCTCAGCTGCTCGTCACTCGCCAGCGTTGTCTCGTACAGGTCGTAGGCCGACAGCAGCTTCCACTTGCAGTTACGGCAGATCTGCTCCGGCAGACCCGGGACGGTTTCGCGCTCGTTTAGCGGCAAGCAGACGGACAGCAACATCGCGTACAGCGTCTTCTGATCATACTCTGGCACGGTACTGTGGATGGAGATCATGTGCTGGCGGGTGGACAGACAAATGCGACAGATCACCACCGCTGGGCTGGCCACTGGTTGACTATCCAACTGAGGGGAATGCTCCTCCGGGACCTCCATGTTTTTTTTAATTTTATTTTTTTGTTATAGCAATCTATAATAAACAACAACACAACCTAGTACAGAGTAACCACGGAGAACCTTTCCGGGCACCCTAGCTGAACACGTTACCCACAACGCCCACGATAGAATGTTCGAAGTTCGTTGTCAGCACAACGCGAACAATATTTTTACGATTGTTCACCCGTCAAGTTTGCTTAACTACTACACCAGCACCATTGTCGCAACGCAGAGAAGGAGAGAAAAATGTGGGCAATTACCAAAGTGCTTGTGTAGCGAGGTGATGTCAAAGGTTTCCCGTGGCAGCCATATTGAATGGGGTTTTTGACAATCGGGGGTAATGTTTGTTTACTACCATGAGCTCACAAAAACGATCTTTGGTAATCTATTTGTTTATCAGAATTAAAGGCATTGCTCGAAGAAAATTATTAAAGAATATTCAGAAGCGTTGTGCTAATTTCAGTTATATTATATTTTACCGGCATACAGAAAACCAAAACATCTTGTGCCCCCGATTGTCAACATTTCGTTTATAGATGCGATTTGTTTGGGATGACAACACCTTCCTATATAAGCTCTTTGCGTAAAACACACACACTTGAATGGAAAGGAAATATGAAGCTGGCGTTTTGACGGGCTGGTTCTGCGTTTGAAATGGGATTGCTTGGAAAACCACATTTCGCTACGATTGCATGATTTTAACAGATCGAACAACGTGACTTTCATGGTACTAAACTGATGATGAAATGTGAATAAAATAAATTAAAAAAACACTTCATTATTCCAAAGCAATGTTGCAACCTGAAATCCTTTTTAATCATTCGCTCTTTCGCTTCATTCTCGAGGCAAAATGTCTGAAAACAGTTTTATGAATCGAAAAGCTGCTTTCGGAATAACAACAAATTCTTTTCTCCTTATTTTGTCACACTTTTTCTCTCAAGAAGGGTGGAACGAAAATGTGAGTTTCCGCGATTCCGTTTCGCTCGCGACACATTTTCGCCCGCCATTAGCGTAGCTTTTCGCCGGAATGAAATTGAAAAAAAATGCAAGCTGGTTGTGTGTGGAACAGCGGGGTAGGTGGTGGTGATGCTTGAGATGGTGGGATCGCGCTCGCAGGAGGAAGAAAGAAAGAAAGATGGCAACAAGAAGAAGACGAAGCGACGAAAAGTGCATCATTTAGCGCACACACGCACGGCAACTATGTGACCCCGACGCAGCGGATGAGCGGCCTGGTCTCGTCGTTGCAGCGAAGCTATATAATATAAAGCAGCTTTCCCGTCGTCCTTTTGCCCGGCATTACGCAGTGACAATTGCTCTTCGTGACGACGGTAGCAAGAAGAGAAAAGAGTAAATAGTGAGAACCGTGCCCCCCACAGTTCCATCGAAGTGGAAAAACGGAACCGAATCAATCTTCCAATTGAATTCCAAGCGGTCCCAGACGGAGTGCGGTTCGTCGGTGGAGGAAGGCAGGGTGCGCGTGTGCGTGCATGCGTGTGTGTGTGTGCGTTGGAAAGGGGGAAGCAATAAGGCAAAAGCACCGCGAACGCGAGAAAGACGGTGAGAACAACCTTCCGCGAACGGGCGAAGTGAGCCGTGAGCAGCGCGACAGTGACAGTGAGCGTGAGCGAGACAGCTAACGGGAAACAAGAAAGACCAACCACAGCAAGCAGCAGCAGCATAGGCAGCAGGAGCAGCAGCAGCACTTCAGGCGAACTGTCATTTGCGCTGTTCCATGTAGCGAAATCGGGCAAACTTTTTTTTCAGCTCCCATCCCGACGAGGAATTTTTCCCACTAATAATAATCAAAAAAGTGTGTGTTGCTTTCGTTTCGTGCGAACCCGTTTTAAAACTCCCACCCCGTGTTCTCGTAAACCTGTGCTGCTGCGTTTCTATCCTTCCATTCTGTTCTGTGTGTGTGGCTCGGCAAACGGCGTGAACGGAAGATGTGTGTGGTGCTTTAAGAGGTTGCCGAGCCGTGGTTCCGCGCCGACAGCGCCATCCATCGACCGCATTTTCCCCGCGGCGAACCGCGAGCGATGCCTTCCTTGCAATAATAGTATATATGCAACACGACTACGACGGCGCCCGCGGATCAAGATGGAAGATTGTTTGTGCAATTGAAGCAGGCGACGACGATATGCGGTCGTCGCGGTACTGGCGTGTGTCTCAATTAAGTGCCGTGTTGTGTGTGTGTGCAGCTGTGTGTGAATGTGTGCGTATGTGTGGCGGTGTATGTTTGACAGCATAAAAGTGCATCGAAATAGTGGCTGCACCGGGCAGGAAGAGGAGCAACAGCAGCAGCATCATCATCGACATCATCACCATCATCATCATCATCATCAGCATCATCGTCAATCGCAGCGAACGGCGGTGGCTGCGGGTGCGAAACAAGGCAGCCGCAACTTGCCGTTTCATCTCGCGGGGTTGTGCGACGTTTCTCGCGGCGGCGGCAGCAGCAGCAGCAGCAGCAAGGGCAGCAGTGCGAGCGAAAAGTGGAAGTAGGGAAGAAAAAACAATCTCGCACCATCACCACCACAGTTCCGTCGCCATCATCGTGCCGAGAAGAAGAGGGTGTTGTGTACCGTCGCAGCCGTCATCGGTATCGGTGTCGTCGTCGTCGTCGTCTGTGTCGTCGCGTTACGGTGCGTTTAAATCGGTGGATTTAATTATCCGCGCATATGGCAGCGGGCTTGGTTGTGCACACAGTGTCGTCTCACTAAAAGCGATGGCATAATGCATCCCGAGGAGGTGAAATCGAAGGCATTCGTACTGGATCGAACGCAGGTGCAGGCGGACGGGAGCGGCGTTGGCTTCGTGGGGGCGGGACAAGTGCCCGTCGTCGTACCGCAGTACCTCAACCATCAGCAGCAACTGTTCCAGCAACAGCAGCAGGTCTTTCAGGAGCAGCAACATTTATTGCAGCCCCAGCAGCAGCAACAGCAGGCGGCGCACTATCACCAACAGCAACAGCAGCACTACCACCATCACCAGCAGCAGCAGCAGCAGCAGCAACAACAGTATCAGCAACAGCATTTCGGGCGACAGACAACGACCTCTTGCATGCAGGATAAGTACGCTGGTAGCACGCTCCGAAACCAGTTACCGCTGGAATGGGGCGACAGTCTGTCCGGGGCGGACCGGGGGGGCGTCGGCGTGGGTGCGACCATTGGCGGTCATCATCTGCACCAGCAGCAGCAGGCGGACGTAGTGGTGGGCCCGAACGCGTTTCTCCACGGGTCGTCCCTACCTTACGGCAATGAAGCGGCCGCGCAGAGCCACCAGCGGCGGATGGTTGCCCCACCGTCGAATCAGTATTCCGGGCGGGCCAGTGAACCGTTGCCGGGTGCCGCGGGGGGCGCGTACTTTCACGAGCAACAGCAGCAGCAGCAGCTCAACCCACAGCTCACCGGAGGGCCTGGCCCGATGGGACATTTTGGCGTCGGGGTTGAGTCCGGTGGCGGCGGTGGTTACTCGCCGGTCACCGGAGGGCTCGTGCGTCCCGTTGGGCTCGGTGCGAGTCCGAATGCCGCCTCGCCGCCCGGTGTCGTGCCGGGGATGGGCGGCGGAGGAGGAGGAGGCGGTGCCGGAGGGTATGGGCACGCGACGTCCACACCGACCCACGTCGCCGCGTACATGCAGCAGAGCGGTTCGCCCGGCGGTCTGCAGCGCATGAACGCCGGGGACCTGAACGCGTCGCCGATGCAGCAGATGCAGCAGCAGGTGGCGGAGCAGCAGCACCGACTCGTGGCGCCGATGGTGCACACCGAGTTTCCCACCAGCTCGTCACGGCCCCCCTCGTTTACGCCGGTCGTATCGCTGCCGTCGGCGAGCCCTTGCGCACTGGCAGACACCGGGTCGCTGGCTGCGATGGCGAAACCGTCCACCGACATGACGCTGGCCAACGATCATCCGGGGCTGAAGCAGGGGCAAATGTCGGTCATCACCCAGCAGTCGGTGGTGACCCCTGCGGTTTCCCTCTACGGCAGCATGCACGGCGCCGCTCCGATGGAAGCACCACTTGAGTCCGAATTTACCTTCCCGTCGGTTGACACAAACCCGAACGATGCTGTCCAGCAACAGCAGCAACAACAGCAGCAGCAACAACAGGAGCAGCAGCAACAGGAGCAGCAACAGCAACAGCAACAGCAGCAACAGCAACATCAGCAACAGCAACATCAGCAACAGCATCAGCAGCCAGCTCTAACGCTCCCACTAGCCGGAAACAATGGGACGACGGGCATGGTCAGCGGACGGGGAGACACTACCTCCGATCGTGTCACCCGCTCCAGCACCCGCTCCATGGCGGAAGAAGCCAGCGAGGACGCGGACGCCCTGGTGGAGGTCATCCCGATGGATCCGCTCGCCACGACGTCCGGTGAAAACGCGACCGACAAAGCGAGGGCAGGTCTGCTCCTAACGTCACGGTCCACGACGGGCTCGCTGAAGGGACGGGACGATGCGTCGCAGGAGCGCAAGCAGCGCCCGGTCAAGCACGTTCGGTTCGTCGAGCCGGACGACGAGAACTCGCTGGACGAGATGGTGGTAACGCGCGCGCGCGGCACCGTTTCGCCGCATCCGCTCGGTATGGCCGCGGGAGGAGGAGGAGCAGCAATCGGGGGTCGCCGAGGCAATGGTGCGCGGGACGACGGCGGAGAGGGAGAGGAGGAGGAGGAGGACGATGATATGGATGGGCTGGCGCTGATGGAGCACATACCGCCGGTGCAAAGCATGCTGGTGGAGATGGACGATGGCGAGGGCGAAGAGGACGACGACGTGGGCGAAGTTGATGATGATGACGACGAGGGGGAGGACAATGAGGACGACGACGACGAGGAGATGGAGGACGACGATGACTACGGTGGACGGCGGCAACGACGACGCCGCCGCGGCGGTTCCTCGGGGACGGCCTCCGGTCGTGGAAGGCGCCGCAGCGCTCGCAGCACCAAGCACGACGATTCAATCGAGTTGGAGCTGGAACCGCTGGTGCCGGTGGTGGTGGAGATGGGTGAGGGTGACGTCGGCGAGCAGATGGGCGGTGTGGCCGGGTCGGTAGGTGGTGAAGGTGGCGACAGTCAGCTGCTGGCACCGGTGGCGCAGGTGTGCCGCGTCTGCCTGTGCGACGAGAAGGACCCGGACGGGGTGACGGAGCGCAAGATGGAGTCGCTCTACTGCACGGTCGTGCCGGAGTATCAGTCGCGCAACCTCTACTCGATCCTGGTGGCCGTCTGTCATCCGCTGCACCTCGGCAGCAACGCCGGCATGCCCGATCGTATCTGTCTCGACTGCAAGGCGAAGCTGCTGACCGCGTACGAGCTGTACGATACCTGCCTGCGCAACGACGAGCTGCTGCGCCGGAAGTACCACACGAAGCTGGTGATCGCCTCGAACGCAGCCGGTGAGGGTCGACGCATCAAGAAGGAGCGGCTCGAGCATCACGGTGCGGACAATGGTGACGGTGGTGACGACGGTGACTATGATCCGGACGGTGCGATGCGATACTACGGAGGTGAGGGACAGCAGCAATCATTCGGAATTTTTAAAGTTTCACAAATCATTGCTTTGCATTTATTTTATAATCCCATTGGTTGGTTTTAAACGTCACCATTTATCGATTGGTCCGCCGAGAAAGCATCCTGCTGATTGAGGTCACACGTGTTTCGGTGCGTTCTGGGTCACGGAACGCAATTTGATTATGTATATTCCATTCCATTTGGTTTTGTAAATAACAATTTATCTACTGTTCTACTGCAGTACAATTTCAGGACCCAGGATGTAAAATCAAAAATTAGTTTTTGACAAGCATTGCTAAGGTGCTACTGAATGTCATGGAATAATTTTTCGTAATTGGACCAAGCAACCGATATTTAAAAAACACTGTACGAAATTTGAATGAGGTACGAGCAGACAATAGAAAAACCGAGCAGACAATAGAAAAAAGCAAATCACGGAACAAAAAGCTGGTACAATACAATGCCAACTTTTCCCTTTAATTTGTTAGACTACAATAAATATTAAAATTATACACAGTCTATCAGAAAGTAGGCCTTATAAATAAATGAGGTTATGTTTTTGCCCATATTATGTATGTAACTTACAGTTCGTTCCTAGAAGGTCCTTCAAACGAACTGCTTACTAACTAATTGCTTGTTATTTTTCCAGGGTCCAAACGTGGCGCATTGCTGAACGACCCCGACGATGCTTTCCTGTACGCCCGACAGTACCCGCTGCACATGGCCACCATGATGAAGAAGCCGACCGGTGCCGGTATGGCCGCTTTGCGTGCCCGCTACCAGCAGGCGGCCGGTGGCAACAAGTGGAACAAATATCAGCGCAACCCGAGCGCCTCGTCGAGCCCGTTGCGCATCCAGCACGTCACAAATGGGCCGGACGCGTTGCGCCAGATTGGGGGCGGAGGCGGTGCTGCCGCGTCCAAGCCAGGTGCCAGTCGGTCGGGCGTGGTGTACGACTACAACTCGTTCCACCGGCTGCTGTCCAACGGCAGCCACCAGTGCACGAAGTGCTTGCGCGAGTTCAAGTACCACAGCTACTACAAGAATCACTTCATCAGCCAGCACGATCCGACCAAGCCGTACAAGTGCCGCAAGTGCCACTACACCTTCCGCCACGAGCGCTGGCTGATCTCGCACATGCGCACGCACGTCGGCCAGCAGCAGCATCTGCTGGAGAGCCTGGCCGGCACCCAGCTCGGGCTGGCCGTATCCCAGCGGGACGCCGCGTTGCTGGACGGCGGTGACATCGGGCAGCAGGGACGCACCGGTGACGCTGCCAGCAGTGAACTGCTCTACTGCACCCCGTGCGATCAGACCTTCCCGACGTACTCGCTGTACAAGCGCCACATGCTGATGCACTCGAGCAAGCAGCGTTGTCCGATCTGCGATATGCGCTTCCACGACCAGACGAGCCTGCTGGAGCATCTGCGCAACCACAAGACCGAAAAGCAGCGCGCCCGGGGCGGCGAGAAGGACGGTGGCGGCAGCGAGCAGCAGCGCGAGTACGTGTGCACCGTCTGCTCGGCGTCGTTCGCTCGCGAGAGCCTGCTGACCGGGCACATGCAGGAGCAGCATCCGGAGGCGTTGCTGGCGATGCACTCGGAGCTGCTGTACATGTGCCGCGTGTGTCTGGTGCTGTCCGACGATCGATCCAAGCTGGACGAGCACTTTGCTACGCACAGCGACGAAGAACGGGCGGAGGCGGTGGCGTCGGCGGCGGCCGAAAGATCGAAGGAGGACGAAGCGACCGCTGAAGGTGAGGAGCAGATGAAACAGGAGATTAAAAAGGAAGACGAAAGTAGCTCCGATGAACAGCTGAAGGCAAAGGATGGTGCCGTGGAGGGCACGGAGGACGACACCAAAAAGGTGTTAAACAAGGACACGGCTGATAATGTTCCGGATGGATTTTCGGCGGTGTACCGGTGCAAACTCTGTCAGGCGCGGTTCGCGAAGAGAAGCACGCTGGAGTCGCACGTCGAGACGCACGTTGCCGCGATGAAGCGCACCACGAGCAAGCGGTCGTACAACGAGTCGGGCGATGGCGATGGCTCGCAGCTTGGCCAGGACGACGATAGCGACGACGACGAGGAGGAGGACGACGAAACGTCGGCATCGTCAAGCCGGCGCCCGAAGCGTCCGAAGCATGAGCAGGGTAATGGCGGTGATGAGGAGGGTGCCGGCGGCGGTGGCGGCGACGATGACGACGAGGAGGACCTGATCGACCCGGACGAGGTGTCGTTCCATCCGGACACGGGCGAACAGATGTTCACGTGTCGCGTGTGCGGCAAGGTGATCAGCACCGTGACCCAGTTCCGGCGGCACAAGCGCGTCCACTCGGCGAAGGGTCGCCCGTACGAGTGCCACATCTGCTACTATCGGTTCGCGATGAAGTACAGCTACACGGCGCACATGCTGCGCCACGAGCTCGGTTGCGATCCGACGCAGCCCACCACCTACCGCTGCTCGAAGTGCTCGGAATCTTTCACGCGCCGCAAGTTGCTCAACCAGCACATTGCGGCCAAGCACGGCCGCTGGTCGCTGGAGGCATCCGCGATAGCGGAACTGCTGGGCAATAACGCCTCGACGGCGTCGGCGGCGGCGGGGGCCGATTCGCCAGCCGGCAGTGGCAGCGGGCGGGCCAGCCACACCTGCCCTGTCTGCTCGGAAACGTTTACCCGCGAGAGCGTCCTCAATGGGCACATGAAGACGCACAACCTGGAGGCGGCGCAGATGCTCCACTCGGAGGTTTGCTACCTGTGTCGGGTGTGCAGCAGCGAGTTCGAGTCGCGCGCTCTCTACGAGGCGCACGCTGCCGAGGCGCACCCGGGCACGAAAACGGACATGATGCCGGAGTCGGGCGACGGCGAGCAGGAGTCGACCGATGGAACATCACAAGCAGCAGCTGCCACTCCCGGTGAGGGAATAAAGGTAGAGGAAGGCGCGAACGAAGAGGGAAATGAACCACGCGATGACGACGAATCGAATCCGCCCGGGGCGGACGGCAGCGGTGGAGGCAGCACGAACAGCGGCTTCACGCTGATCTACAAGTGCAAACTGTGCTCCGGCCGGTTCCTGCGGAAGAAATCACTCGACTGGCATCTGCAGACGCACCGCTCGATAGCGAAGCAGGGCGACGGTGTGGCCATACTGCCCGACATCGGTCCCGACGTTGACACCGAGCAGATCAAGCTGTTCAAGTGCACCGTGTGCGGCCAGGTATGTGTTTTTTCGTGAAATTTTCTCGCTTAGGTCGAGATTATCAAGATTACCGTCGAGGCATCGAGAAATGTAACTAGGAAGACTATGACGAAAAAATAATTCTGAATCTTATGGCAGTGAGATATTCGCTGGTATAATCCGTGAACAAACTGTGAAGCCTAAAATACGTCTACTAAATTGTATCATTTCCATGGGAAGAAGTCTGGACCTATTATTACGTTGAATTTTTTTTTTTTTTGAAATCGAGTGTTTGAGTGTTAAAGCTAAACGGCACAGAAAAAAAATTCACATTTAAATTGAGCTGCGAAACAACACAACCAAAAGTCGATGTAAAATTCTAAGATTCAAGTAAAAGAAACCGACATATCGAAAACGAAACCCGTAATCGATAGGAACGTCATTTCCTTCATCCTGTACTTTGCTTTGCAAAAATTAATTAAATAGATTATCGATTTAAATTGTCTCACACTTTGTAGCAAACGATCTTAAAAATAAGAAACTATTTGGCTTCGATAGTTAAGTTAAGTTAAGTTTGAGAGTTAAGAGAATTTTAGTTTAAGAAGACAGATAAGTGAGCAAGAGATTCTGTTTCATGTGCCTATATTTTAAATGAGTGTTGCTTGACGTGTTTCATGACGAATGCTTTAGTATTGTGTGCTTACTTGGAGTGTTATTTAAATGGAAAGTTTCTTTTTTCGTGTTCGCAGATGTTCGACAATCAGATCATCTTCCAGGAGCACGTGCGCACCCATCAGCTCGGGCGTGCACCGCGATCGTCCACCGGCGGTTATGGTGCCGCAAGTACCGCGTCCACACCACCGACGACGACGCGGCGCAAGCGCTCGTCCTGGCCGGGGCCAATCATCCAGTGTCACCTGTGCAAGAAGACGTTCACCTACCGCAGCCAGCTGCACCAGCACACGGTGCTGCACCATCAGCCGGGCAAGCCGTACGAGTGTAAGATCTGCCACTACAGCTTCGTGCACGAGCTAAACCTTAAGCGGCACGAGCTGCTGCATCTGAAGGAGGCGGTCGCGTCGCAGACGCACCTTGCTGCGAACCAGGGCGCCGATGCGATGGGCAGTGATGTGAACTCGCACCTCCTGCAGCCGCTGGTTCTGATGGCGGACGATGAAGCGAATGGTCGTGGCGCCGGTGCAGGTGCTGGTAGTCGGGCGAACGATGACGATGACGCAACCGATGGCGGCACAGGCCAGGGAGAAGGCGGCGGCGGCGGCGGTGCTGGTGGTGAGTGGACGAAGCGTAAGATCAAGTGCGTGATCTGCGCGGCTCGGTTCGACAACCAGAACGAGCTGGTGCTGCACCTGCAGACGCATATCGAGCGCATCAACGAGGCGCGCAATCGGCGCGCCCCGTCCGTCGCGCAGGCGGTCGACATCGGCATCTCGCCGAACGACAGGCAGTGCAAGCTGTGCCACAAGGTGTTCAAGTTCAGCTGCCAACTTAAGCAGCACCACGTGCTGCATCACGCGCGCGAAAAGCCGTTCGAGTGCCGCACGTGCCACTACCGGTTCGAGTTCAAGGGCCACCTGGTGCGGCACCGGGCCAACCTGCACCCGGACGAGCCGAAGGACGTGTACGGCGAGGGGGACACGGGCACACCGGGCCGCGGTGGCAATCTGCGCCGTTCGTCTTCGCTGCTGGATGAGGGGGGCAGCGGTAGCGGGGGCGTGCCAAAGTACGGAGGGATGGTCACGGACGATGTGATCATTGCGCCGACGACGTCGGTGTCGCGCTCGGAAGCGGGCGGTTCCGGTGGCGTACCGACCCACCAGTGTCCGATGTGTTCGCTAAAGTTCATCAAGGCGCGCTCGCTGGCGATGCACATGCGGATACATCTGGGTGGGCGTAAGCTGCGCCGTGTCATCCCGGCCACGGCCGACGGTGGCGAGGGTACGCTGGACGGCACGACTCCGCTGGCCGGTATTGCCGGTGGCGTCGGTGCGATGGCGGCAGCGGCGTCCCTCGCGTTGTCCGCGGGAGAGAAGCAGCGTGAATCGCTGGTGTGTCGCATCTGCGCCGGCACGTTCTCGACGGCCCATGAGTTGAAGACGCATCTGACGACGCACATTGGCGGGGAAGCGATGGATCTGGAGGTACCGTTCGGCATTAGTGCGTTCAACATGCTGCACGAGAACATGTTCAACGACTCGATGGGTGGCGGGGGCGGTGCGGGACGCGGTGAAGGATCGTCCACCGGTGGTGCAGGTGGTGGTGTTGGTGGTGGTGAAGGTGGCGCGGAGGATCACAGCAGCATGGGCGGCGGTGGTGGTGAGGGTGGCAACCGTCGGGCGGACGGAGGCAGCTCCGATGGGGAATATCCGCAGCACGATGCGGACGATGGCAGCGGTGGCGATCCGCTGTTCGATGGATCGAACCTGGAGCTGGTGCTGGAGGATAACATCTACGATAAGGATTTTAGCATGCGCTACCAGCAACAGCAGCAACAGCAGCAACAGCAACAACGGAGACGTGCGGCGTCTAGTAAAGGCCACAACAATGGCGGTGGCGGTGATGATGAAGACGAACGGGAGCCGGACGGCGACGATGACGAAGACGATGACAACGACGACGAAGCGACGGACGCGAACGACGTCGACGGTGGTGCGGAGGACGACGAGGACGACGATGATGACGCGGAGGACGACGAAACGGTCAACTATCGGCGGAACGTGAACCTCATGCAAACTCCCTCTCGTTCGCGCTACGGTGGTGGTGGTAGTGGTGGTATGATGATGGGTGGCCTGAGGCAACAGCAGCAGCAGACCCCCTCGCCCGGCTCGTCCACGTCCGGCAAGGGCAAGATCGTGTGCGAGCTGTGCAAGAAGGAGTTCCTCTACCCGTGCAATCTCAACCAGCACAAGACGCTGCACCACTCGAAGGACAAGCCGCACGAGTGCCGCGTCTGCCACTATCGCTTCGAGTACATCGGGCACCTGCAGCGGCACATTCGCCAGCAGCACGAGGCCCTCGCCGAGGAGCTGCTCGAGCCGGCCGAACCGCAAACGTTCGACTGCACCTTTTGTGGCGAGTCGTTCGAGGCGAAGCGTGAGTATTTCCCCTTTCTGCCAATCGCGGCTCAAGTGATAATGACAGGAGAATATATTGTGCATATCGTGGGCCATTTTCGAATAAGCACTGCTAGTAACAATACGTAGGTTGCACCGTAGCTTTAAAAATGTAAACCTTTTCGATAAAGTCATATTTTGTACACTTACCATCGTTAGTGTCGCCAAACCGCAAAATTGAAGAAGCGAATTTTTTTCTTCGTTTATTAAGTTGAAGAACTTCTACGGTAGCGTCAGATCGTTAGGCAGTGTGTTTCCATTTTTTTTTTAGTCAGATCCAATTTTCACCATATCATTTCATGTATTTCCCCCACAGCTCTGTTGACGGCCCACGTGCAAACGAACCACAGGGGCGAAAAGCCGTTCCAGTGCGACAAGTGTCCGGCTACGTTTACCTATAAGAAATCGTACGAAACCCATCGAGAGGAGCACCACTTGAGTAAGTATTACGTCAGTGTGCTGGCCGGTGGTTGTGCGGGATGGAATTTTACATTTTTCTATCATTTTTTTTATCTTAAATTAGAATCCAACAATGGAGCATTCAAGTGTAGCTTCTGCAAGAAAACGTAAGTATTTGTCAGCAGGATACGTTGTTTTGTGTCTTCCTCAAAAGCTGGCTCTAACGGTTTGTTTCCGTTTCTCGCCCACAGTTTCAACAGCGCACAAAAAGTGGATAACCACGTTTGTATCCAATAGTATCACCGGAACTTGAAACACCACAACTACAACTAATGAACAAAACAAACCGAAGCAATGCTAAACAATGCTGCTACCCGCAAGTAGGCCGGGTAGGGCAGTTGGCTGGGAGACCGTCAGCCGGCCGGAGGAGAGGTGTGGTAAGATTACGCTATACAGTGGTACCCGTAGGTAGTTCGGACAGGAGCAAAGTAACAAACAGCAACTAAACCACACACCCCTATAAAATATTACTAAATGCAGCTATAACGTATCTTTTTACATACTCAAGAAAAGAAGAAAAAAAATCGTACATATAGACAAAAAAGTGTAAGATTAGCCCTAGTAGAAAGAGAGTGGAAATATTGTTAAGCGAAATGATGGTCTAGCAGCAGTATATAATAGGAGAGAGAGAGCGAGCAACAACAAAAAAAAAGGTAAGGATAAAAAACAAACATACAGTAATAACATTTGCAGGAATATAAAACGCCTACATACACACGTACATAAGGGAAAGGTGCGGTGTCCAACAAGCGAGGAGGGGGACCTGCGGGACGCAAACGAGTAAAATATATAGTATTTAAGCTGAAAACGAATCAAAATAATTTGAAAAGAAAGCAACTTAACAAGTAGTAGTATAAACAAAGAAAACCCAGACACACTCAGTTATAGTGGGAACGAAAACAACAAGCAGATGATAACCGAACAATATATTTGCAGTATAATAAGCTACATTAAACATACAGAAAAACAAACAAACAAACAAACAAACAAAACATGAATAACAAACAGTAAGTAAACCAACAAAAGCAAGTAGTAGTTCAAATTGTTTAAGAATATACTTACTTATAGCGTCAAGGTAAAAAAAAAAGGCGAAAACACGGGCGGAAAAAGGGAGAAGCAAAAACAAACAAAAAAATTGTCGAGCGAGTAATATGCAGAAAAGTAATCAAAGTACATCACCGATAGATTAGGAATGGGAGAAGAAAGAAATAACAACCTAATTAAAAAGAGAAAATAATTAGCCAGTAAGATGTAGCAGAGCACTTAACAGAGACATCAGGAATCTACGTGTGTGTCGCTGGCATTGCACCATCACACCATCTTTCCCCGTTGGAAGTTGCATTTTATTTTCACTTTCTTTCGATTTTTCTCCCGGAAAAAGGGGAATGAGAAGGAAGATCGGTAGCTAAAGGGTAGAAGGCGAAGGTGTGTTGCTTTTAAACAGTATCCTTTAACGAAGCTTCGGATTGCGAAACTAACATAACTACTGAACTGATTGGCGCGTTAGGCCGGGTCGTCTCATTTGGCGTGTCTTGATTGTTGGAGCTTGCGTAGTCGAAGCGAAACAGTGGGAAACTGTTCTGTCGAGGAATTGTATTTTACGAACCTTCTTTTTTAAATGATTTAATTGATAATAGTTTTAAACATTATCAGCACGGTACGTGTTGACAGTTTACGTGAATCTTTCGCTTATGTGACTTGATTGTATTGCTAACGTTACGATTGTATGGAGGCGTTTAATGCATCTTTTTTTAAAAATTTTCTAACGTTATGTTTTTCTTCGATTTTATAATTTTATGCATAACGCGAGTACCCCATTCAGAGCGAGATTCTATGTTCTATTTGATTGATCTTTTATATAACACCGCTTGGAGAGCTATACATTGTATCGAATCGAACAAGCGTACCAAAATACAAGCTGGCGCCCATACTTTCGCTTGTGTCCGATGTGGACAAATTTGTCGGATTGCAAAGGATGGAAGAAACAAATGATGCAATGAAGATAAAGAAGAAAACAAAAATAACCCTATTCGTAAAGATTATGTAGTATAGCGAGAAATGATGGTGATGTCCCGCGGCATGGTAAACATGTTGTTCCACACACATTGGTATTGTTTTTAGCTTTTCTTGCGGAAGAAGCACAAAGCAAGGATTTATCATTCATGGAGCGCCTTGGCAACACTGTGGTGGCGCCAACCATCTTACACCAAGGGTGGTGCATACCCCTTCAATCAATCAATACATCATCGAGAATATGGACGACTTCATGAGCATCATTAATTTATTATTATATTTATTATTGTAATTATTGTAACGTATTTAACCAAACCCCTCTCCCTCCCCCCTACGCCGTACTGGGGAGAAGGCATAAACAGTAGCGGAAATTGATCGAACAAGTGTCACACTGAACGTATTGAATGAAATGCAACAGAAAAAAAAAGAAATAACAACTCATATACAAAAGCAGTGAACAAATTATTATTCATCAGTTAGACAAAATAGGAATGTAAAGCAAATGATAGAGGAAGGGTTGACGGATTGGAAAGTTGAATGAAATAAATATAAGATTTAGAGATTTAAATTATGGGATTTAGCCTCTTATTGTGCGGGTGTCTGTCCGAAGCAAACTGAATCTCACTTGATTTAAAGAAGTGGTTCACTAAAATAAGAAAAAAGGTATTATTCAACCGCCTGTTCAAATTGACCAAGCTCAGTATATGCTTAGGGAGGGTATTTTGTTTTGAATAGCACAGTGCGTGATGTATACACCTTGGACATGTTTTCATTTTCGTAGTTTGACAGTTGGCTCAAATGATAAACAATATTTAGTTGACCGTAGGAAGAGCAAGTATGCCTCTGAAGAGTGTTTATCCGAAACAGTAGGAAATAGCTACTAGCTAGCAAAATTGAAGAAAAAGTGGGCCATTGTAAGGGAAAAACAATGTGAAAACGAACAAATAAGCTCCAATCATCGGTTTGTTTGTGCATCGCCCGACCATTGCCAGCGGTACAAGAATGGACAAGGAAGAGGTCTGGATACCCCCCGTCAGTTTGATTTCCGCACTGTGTCGCATCTGTGTAACGCCCACCGACGTGGACTGCAGCATCTACGATACGGGGCAACAGGAAGACGGGATGACCAGCTTGCACATGATGATGCAGAAACTTTTTCCCACAATCTTTAACGACCAGCAAGTCGCAAGCGACCAGGCGATGAATTGGCCTTGTAAAGTGTGCCAGGATTGTTTGCGCTCGGTTACGGGGGCCTACGGATTGTACGAGCTGTGTTTAAAAAGCACCGACCGACTGAAGAAGCTATTAACCGAGGAAGGTAATGCGATACCAACCGATGCCGTTGGGATGAAAGTGGAACAGGTCTACATTTCCGATCTCGTGAAGACGGAGTTTGCCGAAAGCGATGCTGCCGAAGAGCAACTTGCCAGCAAGTCACAAGAAAGCTCACAAAAGATCTTAAGAAGTCACAGAGCTCACTTGTCTTCAAAGAAAAGGACCACAAATTCATCGCAGACCATTTCGGTCAAAGAACGAAAGCACAAGAAGGACATGGTCAAGGATCGTCAGTATCAATCATCTTGTGATGATGAGGAGGACCCGTCAGGATTTAAACACGATGGAACAGACGCTGAAGGCACGCTTGATAGTAAACCGTCTAAGAAGAAGCGCCGACTTCGGCAGGCGAAAGTAAGTAAAACAAATGCATTAAAAGAAGCAAAGGACGGTGTCGAAAACGAACACGACCAGACGGATGAACCGCAGAGCAAAATAGACCTTTATCGCTGCCAGCTTTGCGATGGGCCAACGTACGCGTCCCCTTCGGAACTTACCGAGCACCTGCGAGCGGTACACCCGGATCAGATACGTTCCTGCGAGCAGTGCCCGAAGGTGTTCATGAGCGAGCAGGCCTTCCAGCATCATCAGTATTGTCACGCGACGAAGCGATCCCATTTCTGTACCTTCTGCGATAAAGGCTTTCAGACGCCGGGTCTGCTGAAAAGCCACATACGCATGCATACGCACCGGGCCGACTATTTGTGCTCACTGTGTGGCAAAGAGTTTAACAATAAAAGTAATCTCCGGCAGCACGTGAGGCGCCATACCGGGGATAAACCATGGGCATGTAGCCAGTGCCCGGGGAGGTTTACGACGAAGGGTATGTCGAAAGAGGGGGATGTGTGATTCTTCTGGAACCCAGGTGATAAAATAGCAATTTTACGATATTTTAAGGTGGTTTAACATCGCATCAGCATACGCACACGAAGGTAAAAGCATTTAGTTGCGACACATGCGGGTCTCAATTCAACAAACACTATTCACTGATTAAACATCAGTTGATCCATACAGGTAATAAGACTAGAGCTTTCGCTGAGATTCTTATTGACCTTATTGACCGTGTTTTTTTTCCAGGAACACGTCCTTATAGCTGTGAAGTTTGTGCGATGAGGTAAGACGCGCCCTATAAAAACCTGTTTTTCTTTTTTAAAAAATGTTAGCTTCATGTTTGCATTTGTTTCACGCCTATCTAAAGGTTTACATCGACCTACCACGTGAAGCGGCACATGCGCACGCATACCGGCGAAAAGCCCTTCAAATGTACGTACTGTGAGCGTAGTTTCGCGCAAAGCAACGACATGGTGAAGCATATGCGTATGCACGTGGGCGACAACCCTTACCAGTGCGATCGGTGCGACGCGTCCTATCGTTTGCTTTCGGATCTAAGGAATCACTACAAGGAACACTACCAGCCGGGCGAGAAAGTGCCGGGGGCTTCCTCGGCCGAAGATGACAAGGGAATTCGTTTCACCAGCACAGACATTCTGAAGCTACGGTATCGCAAAGAAATGGCTCAGAGCAGCGTGGACGGGTACGATGGGAATGCAGACGATCGGAAAATGACGATAGATGCTACGGAATTCGAGAGTGCTCCGTGATGGCCACACGATCCTTGCAAATCCTTTATTTATTTATTTCAACCTTTCATAACTACTTTTTTAATGAGCACTGTGGAAACTGTGTTGCAGCTTATTAATTTTAAAATAAACATGTGGATTGTACCATCTGACACTGAATAATCGAATTATCATAACTTTTTTCAACTTCCAAATCTTTCCAACGATTTGTCGGACATGCAATGCGGGTTATCATGTTTACCTTGGGCGGCATAGCTGTGCACATCAACCTTCGGAAAATATTACAATAGAAAAATGTCAATTTACCCACTGTTTGTTATTCATAAATAATAAACAATTGTAGGTAGCTGAAATCAACGAACAACATAAACAATTTCATCATTTGGCAACTACTGAGCCATGGACGAGGCAGTGACTTCGGTTCGACATGCGTTTATGCAGAAGATTTGTCGTATTTGTGCAACACGAAGAAATGTAGAATGTTCCATCTACAAAACACCGACAAAGAGCAGTGGATCTATGCATGTGATGTTGGTAAAGCTTTTCCCAAAAGTATTCAACGCGACCCAGGTGCAGCGTGATGAATCAATGAACTGGCCAACCAGAATATGCCAGGACTGCAAAGCTAAAGTTACGATAGCCTACAGGTTGTACGAGCTCTGCGTGGAAAGCGCAGAACGTTTGGAAATGCTGAGCCCGAAAGAAGAACAATGTTCGGTACCTAGAACCCTGCAATCGCTAGGGACACCTCAGTCAGTGAGATTTGTGTATATGGACTTTTTAAAATGTACTGAACCTAGAGTACCAAATGACGAGGATTACATGGCCGGGCACAGTGCAGCGTACAGAAGATTCTATGGAACTGTGTCCACAAATGATGCCGGCGACGGCGATTCGGATAAACAAAATGAAACGACTGATAACAGCAGGATGAAAACGGAATGTGTATCTTCACCATCCAAGCCAGTGCTGGTCAACAATATTCAGAATGAGGCAGACTTATCACCTAATCAACAGTGTAGGTACCACTTAGTGGGTTAAACCAAACAATGTTCAATTGTCTATTCCAACAAATCATTTTGTAACAATTTAACTATTTTCAGTTTTCTCCGATGACCTTCCCTCGTCTTCGTCTAGTTCTCGGCTACTATCATCAAATCATGCCGAAAAAAGGAAAAACAGGATGATTACGTATGCCGAAAGAAGGAAGGTGATTGCTTGTAGAGCGATGGGAATGTCCGTAGAACGCATTGCAGGAAAGCTTAATATAAACACACGCGCCGTGAATGCAATTTTTAAAAGACATCGTGTCACCGGCAAGGTGGCCGCCGGTCCACAAGGAAGTGAACGCAAATCGAAGCTAACACCGGCAATGGTCCAGCACATGAAGTCCTGGCTCGACGAAGACTGCTCAATGACGCTGAGAGCAATCTGTAGGAAGGTGCAGGAATGCTTCGGCATAGTGGTGAGCCCGGCAACAGTTAGCCGTGCCATCGATGGGTTCTACTTTTCTTTTGCTAGAGTACAAATATCGTCGAACATAAACACGGCGGAAATACTTCGAGCGCGCAAAGACTACAGCACCGAACTTTCAGCGTTGCAGGAGCTCATTCCAGAGACAGCAATTGTGTACTTCCACGGAGTGGATTTAAGCGCCAACACTCGCATGGCTGATCCCGCTGGCCATAACGGAAACCGTCGTGCTCAATCGAAACCATTGTCAGTTATGTGTGCCATTAACAGTGAAGAGGTTCTCCACTATTCGGCGGCTTCTAGGGCGATGAGTACACAGGGCGTTTTAAAATTTATCGATGACTTAAAATCGAATCTGGTACGTAAAAATATACACCATGTTGTGATAGTCATGGACCCCGAGCGTTATCATCATAATGAGGAAATACTAAGCACTATCGAAGGAGAAACAACTGCACTGTTGTGTGTACCTCCACATTCCCCGTTATTGAATCCTCTAGAAAGTATTTTTAGTAGTTGGACAGATATTATCAAACGTGCAAACCCAAAAAATGAACAACAGCTTATAGAGGCGGTGAAAAATGGCGGGAGTTTAATCACATCGGAAGATTGCGCAGAATGTGTGAAAGAGGCGTGGAACTACTCAATAACATGTATGGAAGAAGAGGAGCTACATTAAATTAGATTTGGAAGAAGTGTTTTATTTTAATAAAGGAGTATTACACGTAATGTTAACAATAAAACATTTCGCTGATTGAACCTTTTTTTATACCTTTTTTTTGGCTGGAAAAATAAACCGTGGAAAAGGTCCCGTTGGATGTACATGTATATCAACCTTGTGAATTTTGACACATGTCCATATTTATGTTTTTTTTTTGTTTTATTGAAAGCACAAAATCTGCAGTAGATAAACAAATAAACAATCTCCCACTGAGCGACGTGTTTGGTTCGCTAAGAAAGCGATTTTAAAACTTCCTCCACAATGGACGAGGATAGCATATGTGCTCCAAAGGTTCCGATCTCGCCCTTTTGCCGGATCTGTATAGCAATCAAAGATGTCAATTATAACATCCACGAAACGATAAGCGACGGCAGCCGGGCGATAAGCCTGCATATGATGCTGGCGAAGCTTTTCCCCGCAGTGTTTAACGACGAACAGGTGCAGAACGATGGAATTATGTCCTGGCCGGACCGAGTTTGCGAAGAGTGCAAGCACACGGTCGCGATGGCATACCACTTGTACGAGCTGTGTGTAGCGAGTGCTGAACGGCTGGAAAAGCTACTAGCTGTGGAAGAAGTTGTGCTCGATGAAACGGAGAAGAAAATAAGCGTTGAGATGGAGGTGGAGGAGGAAGAGGAGGAAAACCAGCTAGTCACAACATTTTCTAAACAGTCAGTTCCAAAATTCAAGGCGGAGAGCACCCGATCGATCGGTTTCCTGAAAAAGAGGGCAAGGAAGAATCATAAAGGTAATGGACCTTCACAACTGGCGTCAATGAAACAAGAACCGCTCGGGATAGCCTACCAAACCAAGGCGTTGGTTGAAACTGCAGTCGAAATAGGTTCTGCGGACAGCGTGCATGATTCCATAGATGCGGCTCAATCGCCTGTGCCTAGCGAAGATTCCGCGAAGGTAAAGAGTGAAGTGAGTGAAGCCCAGCTAACTGCATCATGCCCCACCGTTGAAACAACGGAGACGAATGGACCGGAACCGAAACGCCGTAAGAAGACACGCGAGTCGTCTCGTGTAAGCAAGATAAAATCGGAAAAACGTACTAAGCCAGCCTCAGACAACGCAGATAGAATAGATGAGGATACAGGACGAACGGGCGAGCCACAGACGAAAATAGATCTGTACCGCTGCCAGCTTTGCGAGGGGCCAACCTACACGTCCCCAACGGAACTGACCAATCATTTGAAAAAGGACCATCCGGATCAGATAAGTTGCTGCGACAAGTGCCCAAAGGTGTTCATGAGCGAGCCAGCCTTCCAGCACCACCAGTATTGCCATGCCATTGGTCGGTCGCACTTCTGCATGTTCTGCGACAAGGGTTTCATTACCGAGGAACTGCTGAAGGGACACGTGCGTACGCACACGCACAGGACCGACTACCTTTGCTTCCTTTGTGGCAAAGAGTTCAGCAACAGTAGCAACCTCCGGCAGCACGTTAAACGCCATTACGGAGAGAAGCCATTCGCTTGCGACCAGTGTCCGATGCGTTTCAGTACGAAAGGTAAGTAACTTTTGAATCCACATCCGTGAAATCAATTATGCATTGTTGTCCATTCGCCATGAAGGTTATTTAACAAGGCACCAGCAAACGCACACAAAAGTTAAAAAGTTTGCCTGTGACACGTGCGGATCGCTCTTCAGCCGACAGTATACGCTGGTGAAGCATCAGCTGCTACACACAGGTAAAGTAGGAACATTCTTATCAAATGATGTTTTCATCATTATTAATTGTTCTGCTTGCTATTTAATAGGTGCACGCTACTTTAGCTGTGAGGTGTGCAAGATGAGGTAATTATGTACCGGTTTTCGGTGGTCTCTTTATTTTATTGACCCGCTCATAGTTGAGAGTCATGGTCCGTTTTTTTTTAAATTTAGTTTAAATTAATCGTTGCTGTTTCCCCCAGTTTTACTTCTAGCGATCACGTGAAGCGCCACATGCGGACGCACACGGGCGAAAAGCCCTACAAGTGCGGCTGCTGTGGAAGGGCCTTCGCTCAGAGCAACGACATGGTGAAACACATGCGGACGCACTTGGGTGATAATGCATACCAGTGCGATCGTTGCGAGGCCTCGTATCGTCTGTTGTCCGAGCTGCGGAATCACTACAAGGAACATTACCTGCCCGGCGACAATCCGAACGGCTCCGTCGAGGAGGAGAATGAAATACGATTCACCAGTATGAATATATTGAATCGGCAGTTCCACAAGAAACCGTAGCAGTATGGGCAATGAGCCAATTCGTTTGTGGGCAGGATTGTAACATAATATATGTACTACACATCAAACATTGTAAATATATGTAAGGCTAAGAATCGTTAACAGATTTCTACTCATCATCCATTATCAAGAACTAGGTGGTTTCAAAACTGTGATAACTTCGTGGGACAAACAGAAAATAACAGCGGAAACAGATTGCAGATTCAATTTGAACAAAATGTATTTCAGTACTTCTAAACTGTCGTCTTATTTTCCCTTTTTAAGGCCTACGAGTTTTTTTCCCCTTAAACTTACGTGGATAGTCAATTCTTCGTACCGTGGGAAGCCAGATCTGGGTTCCAGCCCACGCACTCGTGGGTCATGCTCAATCCGACGTACGCGCTCGGCTATCCTGGATTTCCTAAACTGTAGTAATCTTATGTATTGAGGAACACAGATAGATGTACATACCTTGGGTTTGTCATCGCGTTTTACGTGACATATCTGCTGGTGATCTAAACAAAATAAAACAAAACAAGCTTAATTTTGAATAGAGGAATGCATTAAAGTTGGTTAGGTATTATTTGGTTTGTGATTTTGGGAGCTGTTACACACTGCCTTCGATTGCAAACAGAGAAACGTAAACAATGGAAACGGAAGAGATCTGGATTCCTGCGGTGCAACCATCGGCGGCACTTTGTCGCATCTGCGTATTGCCCGACGATGGAGACATCACATTGATCAATCAACCGATGAACGAACACGATGGAACGAACAGTCTGCAAATAATGTTGGAAAAGCTCTTTCCTAGTGTTTTCAGCGACGAGCACTTGAGAAGCGAAGAATGCATCAATTGGCCCACATTGATCTGCCAGGGTTGCAAGCGCAAGGTGAAGGATACCTACGGTCTGTACGAGCTTTGCGTGGCAAGCACCGAGCGGCTGAGAAAAATGTTATCCGAAGAGTTTGTGCTGCCTGATGTTCTAGGAAGCGAATCGGACACGGATTTTCTATTACAGACACCAGCAGAGGATTGGATAAAGAAAGAGAACGTGTCGGAGGTCCTGAACCGACTTCCTCCTTGTCCAAACCTAGAAACCTCTGCCCAAGGGTTGATCAAAAGCGAAGAAGACTCTGAGGAATCAACGATTGCACGTAATTCACCAACAGGTAGGAAAGCTACAATGAAGCACTGCATAGAAAACGGTCGTTCTAAGCAAAATCTAATCTTAACATGATCTATTGCAGCCAAGAAATCTCGTGCCCCACGTAAATTGAAGACCACATCCAATGAAGATCGAAAGCGAATTGTGCTGGCCTTCGAAAGGGGCACCAATGTAGCAACGATTGCTGAACGTCTCAACATAAAAAGGGGTACGGTCTATAGTGTGATACGAAAATTCCAAAATACAATGAGAGTTGAATCCGATAAACGCGGAAACCTGCTCAAAAAGAAAATCACGCAAGAGATTAGCGAACAAATAAGAGGGTTGATCAAAAGCGGGGAAGACTCTGAGGAATCAACAATTTCACGGAATTCACCAACAGGTAGGAAAGCTGCAATGAAGCACTGCATAGAAAGTGGTAGTTCTAAGCTAAATCTTATCTTAACATGATCTATTGCAGCCAAGAAATCTCGTGCCCCACGTAAATTGAAGACCACATCCAATGAAGATCGGGAGCGAATTGTGCTGGCCTTCGAAAGGGGCACCAATGTAGCAACGATTGCTGAACGTCTCAACATAAAAAGGGGTACGGTCTATAGTGTGATACGAAAATACCAAAATACAAGGAGAGTTGAAGCCGATAAACGCGGAAAACTGATCAATAAGAAAATCACGCCAGAGATTAGCGAACAAATAAGAGGGTTGATCAAAAGTGGGGAAGACTCTGAGGAATCAACGATTTCACGTAATTCACCAACAGGTAGGAAAGCTGCAATGAAGCACTGCATACAAAGTGGTAGTTCTAAGCTAAATCTAATCTTAACATGGTCTATTGCAGCGAAGAAATCTCGTGCCCCACGTAAATTGAAGACCACATCAAATGAAGATCGAAAGCGAATTGTGCTGGCCTTCGAAAGGGGCACCAATGTAGCAACGATTGCTGAACGTCTCAACATAAAAAGGGGTACGGTCTATAGTGTGATACGAAAGTACCAAAATACAAGGAGAGTTGAATCCGATAAACGCGGAAAACAGATCAAAAAGAAAATCACGCCAGAGATTAGCGAACGAATAAGAGCATGGATCGCTGAAGATTGCACGCTTTCATTAGGAAAACTTGCTCAAAACATTCTTGAACAATATCAAGTCCAAGTGTCTCCCTCAACGATAGCGAAAGAGATCGGGGACTTTAATTATTCCTTGAAAAGGATAGATTTACATCCAGAAAGAAAAACTACGGAAAATAAGTCAGCGGAGCGTAAAGAATACGCAACTTCTTTGACAGCGATTCTGTGCCGTGTGCCTGAAAGCAATATAATTTTCTTAACCGAGGTTGGATTCAATGTTAGTTTGCGAGTGATGCGAAGGTTCGGCAAAGGAAGTGAAGCTGGCAAAATAATCCCACATCTGCGTGTCCGGAATATATCTGTAGTGTGCGCAATGCACACAGGAGGAATTCTACATTACATGCCTAGGAACAGATTGATCGACAAAGACTTTTTTGTTCTATTCCTGAAGGAATTGTTTGAAAAACTGAGCTTTGCTAACCTTTCACCGGCGGTCATCGTTATGGAAAACGTTGCACTTCACAAGTGTGAAGAGGTAATGGCACTATTTGAGCACAGTCCATATGAAATGATGTATTTACCTCCACACTCCTCATTTTTAAACCCGGTTGAAACTCTATTCAACAATTTTAAGGAAATATGTAAAAGAGCCAATCCCGAATCTGAAGAAGAGGTTATCACCGATATAGAAAACGGGAACAATTTGATAACTGCTTCGGATTGCAACAATTATTTTAAGCACATGTGGGAGATTATTCCAAGATGCTTACGTGAAGAACAAATTGATGACTGATTTAAAAATATTACTTGTAAATTTGCTGTTGTGAAGAAGTTTAGATGTAATGATTTTGTTTGTATTAGTGTTTAAATGGTAGAGGTAGAATTACTTTTGTCAATAAATTGAATTAGTAACATCAATTTATGACTTTATGCGACGGTTGAACTTGCCCCATGCGGTTATTTTAAAACAGTTTCTAATGAGTCATTTGAATTTGATAACTAGTACTGTTAAAAACATATTAATTAGATTTTGCCGTGCTACCTCAGTTTGAATTTTTAATAAGACATGTGGTTCGAAATCAATGTGAGATGACGAGGAAAACGAAATGAGTAGATGCTGATCCCGGCCCGGTCATTGAAGATCATGACATCTTGGTTTCGGCTGTATGCAAGCAAATATTTGCAAGTACTTAGCCGAATGTGAAATTAAAAAGCTTGGTCACTTACCCGATCATTTATCACATGTAAAATCATCAAATTACAGATTTCAAATGAGATTTGAACATTATATGCACGGGTATACTCCTAAAACTGTAGTTATCTTATTCAGTGTAAACCTTGATTTTGTTTACTTCGGTTTCCTCGACAAAACGAAACTTTTGATAGGAAACATGATATAGCTGATTTGGTAATGTTTCATTAGAAATGTTAAGTGCTGCTGCTCAATAACGGAAACAATGGAAAAGGAAGAGATTTGGATTCCTTCGGTCCAGTCGTCGCCGGCATTTTGTCGCATCTGCGTATTGGCCGATGATGAAGATATCAACTTGATCAATCAACCGATGAACGAACACGATGGAACGAACAGTCTGCAAATAATGTTGGAAAAACTGTTTCCCAGTGTCTTCAGCGACGAGCAATTGAGGAGCGATGAATGCATGAATTGGCCTACAAGGATTTGCGAGGACTGTAAGCGCAAGGTGAAGGATGCCTACGGTCTGTACGAGCTTTGCGTGGCGAGCACCGAGCGACTGAGAAAAATGTTATCCGAAGAGTGTGTTCCGTCTGCAGGTCTAGGAAGCGAATCTCATACGGATTCCCTATTATGGACGCCAGTGGAGGATGGGATAAAAGAGGAGAACGTGCCGGAGGTCCTGAACGGGCCTCCTCGAAGCCCAAACCTAGAAACCTCTGCCCAAGGGTTGATCAAAAGCGAAGAAGCTACCGAGATTTCACGAAATTCACAGGAAGTTCCTCGAAGAACTACAAGAAAGCGCACGTGTACGAAAGCTCCTATAAAGAGCTGCGTAGAAAGTGGGCATTCTAAGCTCAATTTAAGCGTTATTGCGGTGGAGAATAGACAAGAGGACGACGAAACGTGTCCCAGTAGACAGGCTAAGCATTACAAACCTCCAAAAGAACGATGTAAACTTCGTCAGGAAAAAACGGGCAAACAGCAAACCAACAGCGCAGAGTCGAAGGAAACGGATAAACCCAAAACGAAGATCGATCTGTATCGTTGCCAGTTGTGCGATAGTCCGACATACAACTGCCCAACGGAACTAACCGAGCATTTGAAAACGGAACATCCGGAGCAGATACGGTTCTGCGGCCAGTGCCCGAAGGTGTTCATGGGCGAGCAGGCCTTTCAGCATCACCAGTACTGCCATGCCACTGGGCGCTCGTACTTTTGCATGTTCTGTGACAAGGGCTTCCGAAAGCAAAACCTCCTCGACAGTCACATACGAACGCACACGAAAAGGGGCGATTTTCTGTGCTCGCTCTGCGGGAAAGAGTTTACCAAAAATACGAATCTGCGCCAGCATGCAAAGATCAAGCATTCCGGAGAGAAACCGTGGGCATGCACGCTCTGTCCGAGTCGGTTCACTACAAAGGGTATGTGCATGGAAAACAATTAAAATCGAAGACTTTGGGAAAGTAATGTGAAATGTATGTTTGTAGGCAGCCTCAAGATGCATCAGTATACCCACACAAAGGTGAAAAAGATTAGCTGTGAAACTTGCGGGACGCAGTTCACTAAACACTCTTCCCTTGTTAAGCATAGATTGATACATACAGGTAAACGTGGTTACTGGTGGCTGCACGTGCTTCGCCCCTAACCTCAGGTGTATTTTATTGTTTCACACTTACAGGCGAGCGTCCATTTGCCTGCGATGTCTGCAAGATGCGGTAGGGATCCATCGGTCGCTTTTGCAAACCAAAGGGAACCAGTCTAAATGTGTGTCTTATTCCTGTTTGCAGCTTTGTTTCGAACTACATGCTCAAGCGTCATATGCTGACGCACACGGGTGAAAAGCCCTTCAAATGCACGTACTGCGAGCGTAGCTTCGCGCAGTCGAACGACATGGTGAAGCACATTCGGACGCACGTGGGCGATAATCTGTATAAGTGTGACCGCTGCGACGCGTCCTACCGTTTGCTGTCGGAGCTAAGAAATCACTACACGGAGCACTACCGGGTGGGCGACGGTGGCGCGGACGGTTCGGCATTGGCGGAAGATGGTAACATCCGGTTCACCACCACGTACATCATGAAGCTGCGAATGGAGAAAGAAAAGGCCGAAACAGAGAGCAGTAGGGCGGTGGAATTTTCTTCCTCGCTTTAAAGGAAAGATATATTGAGGAAGAATACTTTTATTCCAATAACGAAGCGTCAATACGAAAGAAGACGAGGATAGAAAGCCACGAGGCTTAATTTTACGGCAAGTCATTTACACACAAGATTGGAGTCTGGGAAGCAGGAATGCAAAAGTAATTTAATCGGGACGATCCTGATCGTTGCGCATTTTATCGACACGATAAGTGAACGATACCAGTGGTGAAATTGAGCAGATGTTTCGTAGGAGGTATAAGAGACGTTTTTCTTAAGTATAAAAGCGCTTTAGTCCAGCAATCAAACTTTTTTCCTAGAGAAACGGATCTCATCTTCCTCCCAGAGTATCCTAAGCAGGACTCAGTTCGTGCAGGTGCAGTATTGCCCAATTGCTCTTTCTCAACAATCTGCTGCATGGATTTATTGATACGGCATCTTTCCTGGCACCGTGTAGAGCGGTTAGGCCTGTCTAGGGCTATGCTGGCTTAGTGTGTATTTACCTCAAATGGCCAGATAAAGATAAAAAATAGATCAATAGATGAATCATAAATAACTTTTAAATTATCAAAGTAAAAACATTTCGGTCACTCAACGGTCAAAGAACCTTATGATTTATTCAGAATTTGTTATAACCGCGCTCGCAGCCCCTCTCACTGATCGTAATACGTTAGGCGGAAAGAGCGTTCGTTATCTTTCCGGAGCGTTTCGTGCATTTTGTTAATTTCCTCCAGCCGGTTGGTGATGACCGTGGAGGACGAATCGATCCACTGCAGCGAGTTCATGTGCGCGTTTAGGATCTTGCCGATCTGCACCAGCGGGTCGTTCGGGTCGGTGTACTTGTTGGCGTCGTTCAGATGCTCGATCACCTCCTTCAGGTCCTCGTACATCTGCTTCAGCTGCGAGTCGAGCGTTTCCGCCATCGAGTACGTCTGGCCGCGCTCGATGTCGATCTGGCCGATGCGCGACAATTCCTGCTCGAGCGGCACGATGCACTCCTCCAGCTCGGTGTGCTGCGCCGTGATGAACTCGAGCTCCTGCTCCATCGCGTTCTGTTCCGCCTTCACCTTCATGACCGCCTCGTTCAGCGCGACAATCTTTTCCCCGTTCGCCAGCAGCATGTTGTCCCAGGCGTTCACCTGCGTCGCCTGGTTGGTGAACAGTTTCTCCTGCTCCTCCAGCTCGAGCGTCCACTTGTTGATGAACTCTTCCAGCTGGAAAAACTTCAACTGCTGATTGCCGGCCACGGCGGTCGACTGAGTGGTTTGCGTGTTGGTGCTAAGGCTTGCCGCAAGACCGGTGCCAGCATTGGCCGGAGCTGCCGACGATGTAGCTGCGGCCGGGGCGTTTTTCGGTGCTGCGGCAGTGGTGGTCGCAGCGGCACTGAGCGCGGGGGCACTTTGTTGAGCGGGTTTTGTAAGCCCGAAGCCGCCCAACGTTAGCGGGGTGGGTGCCGCGCTGGCCGTCGTGACGGCTGGTGCTGCGAGCGATGCTCCGAGCGGGTTAATGCCCGTCGAGGCAGCGGCGGCAGGTTGAGCTGCGTTGGCCGTTGGTGTGGCTGCGGTGGCCGATGTAGCAGTTCCGAGTGTCGCTGTCGCTCCCAATGAGCCGAACGTTGGCAACGTCGCGGTTCCTGTGTTCGCCTGGGCCGGTTGCTGTTGTGTGGCTCCGGCAGCTCCCAGCGATGCACCGAACGAAAGTGTTGGTAAGCCGCCACCAGCCGATGCCGTGGAGGTTACAGCCGGTGGATTTAGCGACAGTGTTGCCGGGGCCGAAATGCCGGTCGAACCAAAGGTCGGTGTGGTACCGAAGGAAAATCCCGTGGCTGTGGTGCTGGTAGCGGGTGCACCAAGGGAAAACCCACCCGTCGTAGCAGCGGCTGTGGTGGTGGTCGGTGTTCCGAACGAGAAATTCATCGTGTTTTGTGGTAGAATTCGGCTAACAGAACACTTTTCTTTCAACGCCACTCAAGCAGCGCGGGATATTCGTTTTGAACGCGTTGATTGTTTTGACAGCGTGCAGAACGATTATTCATATATCAGTGCGGTCTGGCGTTGGGCTTACAGGAATCACCACGAACTGGGTTTTTGTCGTAAACGGAACTGATAATTCTGAATTTCTAAGTTAAAGGGATCAAACACATATGCTGCTGAACCCCGTCAACGAAGTTCCTCGAGTCCGTCCCTTTCTAAAGTGAACCCAGATCTGGATCGTTTTTAAAAAATGCGGATAAGTTCCCATCCCCTACTGTGAGGCACAAGGTTTATATAACACAGGGGTGGAGACAATGAAGATTGCGGTGTAATTTTAGTGGCGGTGTAATTGTTTGAAACACGTGCAACCAAACGAACGTGTATAACAAAATTCGACATAATTACAGGACAATTTAGCTGTAAGGATTTGCATTAACATCAATTTGATTTTATTTAAGTTCTCTAGGGGGTGCTCTCTTTGAGGTACTTCGAGGAATATCATTTCACGCCGGTTGGTCTAACACGATGCCACAATTCCCATCTTTTACCGGTTGCGTGTCCAAATTAGCGGTAGCGCACGGTTACGCGTGGGCCAGTCACTATTAGCATTGCAATAGACAGAGCAGTAAAACAAATCAAATCATTCTGAGCATAAAACAACTGATTTGTAACCCACCGAAAGTACCTGAAAAAAAAACCAAAAACGGTATTGTTGTTGTCATGCCATAAAACATCATGCGCCTCCTTTAACTTTGTTGAAAACTAAAAACTGCTTCAAGTTTGGCAACATTCTCCTGCATCGGCAATTCGAATTGTTTCGGGCAACATCTTTGTGGATTTTCTATGCGTTTTTTGTTTCAATTTCTTCTCTCCTCTCCAGCTTGCGGTAGATACGGCTTGGAGAGTACCCCGTTGATTGATCAAAGAACTTGCTCCATTTTCCCGTTGCTCCCTTGTTCGTTCGCTCGCGATCGCGATTCGTTCGGTTTCACTTGACTCCCAAACGGCCTTTGGCACGGCACCATGCTCATTTTTTTTCGCCTTCTTTCGAACACAATAGCTGTGGAAGATGAGGGCCCGATGCTGAACGGGAACGAAACGGCAAGCGGATAAGCGTGACAGAATGAGATGGCGAGAGGTGGTGTGAAGCAATCGGGAGAACGACGGGGGGCTGCAACCGTGGGCAGTTGATGAATGCTGGGAGCACAATACAATTGACAACAATCTCCAATATGCCGATCGTCACTCGTGCGCTTGTGGACGCACTCCGAGGGCCCGGCGGGGTTCGTCGTCGTCGTTGTCGTTGTCGTTGGTCTTCTCCAGCCCCAGCAACGGCTTTGTGTGTGCGTTCTCAGCATCGAACCGAGCAGGTAATATGTCCGTTCCGCGAACACACTGACGGACGGGCTCCAGAATCTCTTGGCAGCCGCAGAGCCATCCGCTTGCTTCGGGTGCCCGGAGCGCGGCCATTGCGGCCGTGTGTCCCTGGTCAAGGGTGTATCGGGTGCTGCTGTATGCACACACACTCACTTTGGTCGTCCATTGCTGGACTTGTACGAACCCCATATCGTCGGGGGCCCGGATGGACGGACGGTCGCAGTTTTCGCAGCCGGCCTATACATAAGCGCCAAGCGGTTTCAGTGGTTCAGTTGGAATTTGACTGTGATTTAATCAACATGGACGAATCGGACTACTGGGGACTGGCGCGTAGCAATGGTGTGTTTGCCCAGAGAGATCATTTTTCGCTTTTTATCATTTTATTTCTAGCTTAATTTCCATTTAAAAAAATACATTTAAAATTCAAAAATACTTCGTTAGTGGTGTGACATGTGGCGTGTTGTGAAGCATTTCGTTCTCCATTTCGTTCTGTCTGAATCGATTCATTCGTGTGTTTTACTCTGAATGTACTCATCGATGGATATTTGTTAGACCTAAATGTACAATTTCCAAATATAGTGAACTCTACACTGCTTATCAATGCTGGCGCAAGTACTGCGGTGGTTTTGAAACATAAATCATGCTGCATTGCGTTCCGGTGTGACCTTGCTTTGGTTAAACTGAAAAGAAATAGCATTGGTTTGGCTGTGTAGTATAAGATCTTGTAGAAATTGGTGATACGCAATCAAATTGAAGCAAGGAAACGACATTTGAAAACCCTAAGGTCTTCATTTGGCTCGGTCCGGGGAGTTTTGCCGCGTCTCGGGTAGCGGCAGCCGGATGCCAACCGGAGCGTTCCGTCCTTCTTGCGAGGACCGTGCAATCGTGGACGGATAAGAGGCATTATGGATAATCATAGAGAAGAATATGGCACTTAATTTAAGAAAATGGGAAGATTGAAGAATAAAGTGGTCACAACCGGCGGCCCCGAGAAACACGAGTCGCGCAGTGAATCGCTCAGTATGCTGCTTCGGTTGGGTGTTTTTTTTTATTCTTCACTTGCCTTTTTTTCCTCCTTTCATCTCATCATTCTTCCACCGAACCGTCGTGCCTGCGTGTTTGTGAGCGGGTCGGGCGCGATCTCCGAATGCGATGCCCGAAGAACGCTAAACTGCGCTTATCCATTCGGATCGCGCCGAATGGCGTCGAATGAACTGTACGGAGGATCGATCGTACCTTCCCCTTCCGGAATGAACCATCCGAGCGAACCGGAACGGGAAGATACATAGATTGCTTTCATTCGGTGCGCCCTTTCTTGATGCGGTGGCTTGACAGGTGAACTTTGGATGAATACCAAAATGGTAACGAAAAACAATCTCGTTGAGTATTTGCCAAGATATCGTTCCTAAAAGTGCTAGAAGTGATCTCTACATGTTAAAAAATGAAACAGACGAAACCCTATCAGGAGAACATTCACCTGCTGTCAGGCATCCACTTCCCCTCGATCTTTCACTGCGTGATCGCGCGTCCGCCGTGTTTGCGACTGTTTTGTGAATGTACGCGTGTATGCATCGCCGCCTGTTCCGATCAGTGCCAGTGCCAAAGGAATCGAAGTTCGCATCCAATGCGACCATTCGACTTCGTCCTCTCGCCGCGGATGAACGTTGAACGTCGATCGGTGTTCGTTTGTGCATTTGTGCTTGAATCTCTGCCCCAAAGCTCTTTCCTGGCGCGGGTGCGAACAACCTCGAACGGGAAGAGATCGCTGTTGAGGTGATGGTAATAGTGATGGCGAATTGAGGCGTGTTCTAGCCAGTGACAATCTGGATTCGTTACGCGAGAGGTAAACACCGGAGATCCGGTACTGTAGGCGAGGTGTTCGCGTTGGGTTTTTTTATGTGTGGTGCGCGGCAGTGGCAATCAGTTTTGGACGTGTGGTCTGGGTGTGTGCATGCCTACGTTTGTGTGATAAGAGGTATACGCGAATCGACGTACAAGTTAAAATGGAACAGAAAAAGTGTTCTCTCACCGTATTTAGCTGTATTGTGTTTGTTGATTTCACTCAAAATATCAATGTTTATCATGTTAATGACGCTTTGAATATGCTATGATTATTTAAAATTTTAATTTAAAAAAAGTTATTGCACCTAGCAATGGTATCATTAGCACTGAATTGGATTGAAAATATGCTCACTTTTTCCCATATTCATCTTCCCATTCCAAGAAAGCGAGCGATCGGTTGAGATAGCTTTCACGAATTCAGCTGATTCAGCTACATACACGCACCAACACCAGCGCATTGTGTCGGCATTCACAGCGAGCTCGCGGTCGAGTGTCGGAGTCGCTGCTTGGTCCGAGACGGGGCGGTGGTTTTATTTGATAAATAATGCTCCACAATTTCTTCACAATAAGATTCAATTAATTTCGTTAAACATCTCCCAGAGGGCAGAGTTACGCAGCGCGCCAGGGCGCTACAAGAAGGGGGACAGTAAGTACAAGCGGCTAGTTGTTGTCGTCGCTAGTCCTCTAGTGCCGATGTGCGCCTGCGATGGTCCGATGTGTGCCAACGCGCACCGGTACTAACCGGTCACATGAATGGAACGCCTCACCTCTCGCTGTTCGTGTTGGCTCGATATGATTTTTTTATATGACAATCTTTCAAACGTTGGAATATGTGGATCGCCAAAAATCATAGATCTTCCGGGATGATGAACTTTCCTGCGGATAACAAGTGCAAAAACTAGCGTTCAAAGCGCATGGTTTCATATTGAGTCGTATCACGTGGGCACGTGGAGGCGCCTGGTGGATTGTAATATCCACAGCGTAGATCTCCACTCGATATCCTCGACGATTTTACAAAATATGGGTTGTATTTTTTTTAAATGATTCACAGCTAGTCAACTAAAGCTGCAGTTTGACTTCCGGCAATAACCGAGAAAAATCACTTCCGATCGTCGTGATAAACGTTGGGCGAATGCACAATTCACGCTGCAAAATGTTTATTTGTGTGACCTTATCATTCGTGACGGTTTGGACAGTTGGCGTTAACAGCACCTTCCGAACGCCACTGAACACAAAGCTATCGACTTATCGCCCGAACTCCGTTCCGTTCTGTGCTGTTGCGTTTTTTTTTTTTACCCCGTTCAGAACTTCCGTCCACACTATCTACGGTACACTTCCAGCTGCTGTACAGCGAAGGAATGTCAATCAACACCCGCGAGTGGAGAGAGTGTGAGCAAAGAGGGGGAAGGAAACAAAAAAATATTCACCCGCCCGGTCAGCCGCATGCACGGGGGGGTCACTATAGCGCTTCCAACACCGACAATTAGCATTCAATAATCTGCTGATTGACCCGACCCGATTAGAGAGCGAAAACGGGTGCTCTTCTGGGAGAGAGCGAGGGAGAGAGAGAGAGAGAGAGAGAGAGAGAGAAACCGTGTGCGCAAAGAAAGGGTGAAGAAGAGGCGTTCGCATCGTGTGCGCCCGGTGCAATTAGTACCCACCCCGACCGGGAGGGTCGCTTTATCGTAGCGGTGTGTGCACGATCGCTGCGATAGCGTAGGGCTTCTGGGCGTTCGGTGTGACGTTTCGTTTTGATCGCTCGGTGCAGGCGTGTGGTGTTCATTATTTTGCCGCGGGCGTCCTTTGCGCTGGTGTGTGAGAAAATCCCACGATCGGCGCATCGATGAAGCGCATCGATCGACTTGTGGGTCGGGTCGGTGTGCGGGTGACGGTTTCCCCGCGATGCCCTTTCAATCGCCGAATCGCCCAGCTGGTTTTGTGTTAGTTGCTGGATGCTGTTTATGTGTGTACCTATTTGAGATTCATTTGGATTGGGCTGATTGCGCCATCGTAGTGGCCGATCGATGACGACATCGAGCGTCATTCGTGGCATTTTTTTGTTTATTAGCATTGGTTTGTGCCAAATGTATGATTTTGTAACCTATTTATCACTTATTTGACGAGCTTAATATTTGCCATGACAATTAGATGCCAGCTGCAGGAGAACTGCCAAAATGTATAGAAAATAAAATAACTTTTTCGATCGCCTGAAAAAGGTCGTGTGGAGAACAGTAGAGCAATTTTCTCTACCATGACTGAGGATTTGAAATATTCTTTTGATACCTTTTTGGTTTCTTTCGCATAACAAGAAACAAAAATGAATTATAATTTGTATCTCGTGCATTATCGTCCAGGCTATCAAACCATTTCTCGCCTATGCTTCGACACGTGGTTTATAACTACGCTCACTAAAATTGTTCTCACACGCACATACACACACACACACACACACACACACACACGTATACGATAATTTTCACTATTCGCGTGCCTTGTTACCCCAGAGAAACCCTTTCCCCCATACTGCCCTATCGACCGGAGTGATGCTGGGGAATGTTGCAGATCAATCAACTGATTAAACAACAACGACCTTTCGACGGTGAACGATCGTTTAAGCTAGATCTTCTGTTTTTTTTGCTTCCCCCTTTTTTTCTGATGTGCCTCCAATATCGTAGTACACGACACGTTGACAATGGCGGATAGTCATCTGCTGCTGTGCCCTCGGGACGGAGTTTTGTAATTTATCTACTGCCGTGTTTTGCGAGAGGGAAGCTGATACTGTTTTTTTAAATTTACATTTTATTTTTTCCGCTTTATGCCAATACAATGTTGCAGCGATCGGCCAGCAACATAGTTGTATCGGAATGCGCCGTGCATGATTTTATCTTTCCCGCAGTTTCGATTAGTTGACAGGTGGAAGTGATAATGCTTATTGCATGCAGTAGGATGTAAGAAAAAACAGTCACTAATGTTTTTGCGGTTTGAATTATTACCATGTGCAATCGTTGGCTTGTTTCCTTTTTTGAGTTTCAATGTACCAACATGTTTCTGCAAGCGACAGGAAGTTGGTTTCCACTGGATTTTAAAGTGTCTAACCAAAACGAGTGAAGTTATGTTTTTGGTTTAAATTGTCCTTGAACGCTTGTGAATTATTTATAATTAAAATGTCTAAAGGATGTCTAAGGAAAAGAATGACTAACATTGTCTACATCTACTGTTGTTTTGAGAAATTTTTTTAGTTCCGTTTTTTTTTTCAACAAAGCTCACAAACCACGTCGCACTATGCCGCACCGTGGTTTTTTTTTTAAGCTAGTATGTTTACCCGATTAGATCGACACAATAACAACGCGGGGAAGTTTGTCAACAAAACGCACCCCTTTTTCGATGGGGGAGGGTCGTAAAAATTCTACCCAGCCCGTAGCGTGACACGCAACAACAGTGGCGCCCCCACTTTGCGGAACTGATTGATTGGAGCGCGTGTAATGTGATCCACGATTAACAGTGGATGTTGTTAGAATATTTGGTAGGGAAAAAGGGCGCGCAAGAATTGACCACCACGATCTCAGTTACGGTAAAGGTCGTTGCTCGCATATATCTGGCAGGTGAGTGGAAGGGGAGGAAGGGATTGGAAATAGAGTAGAAACTGTAAATATGTGCGCCACTTTGCCTGATTTAACGCTCAATTTAGATAAGAGCGCTGTAAACCGGTTTCGATTGTCGGGTTGGGCGGAAACCGTTGGTTCACGATCTGAGAGTTTCTTTAGCGAACTCTTGAAGATAAAATTTGATAAAGAACTTGCTAACCCCCTTTGGATGCCATTTAATTTCAAAGGCTGGCTGGAAGTATTCTGCAATCGGTTCAGGTCGTGTTATCATTCAAATATTAACGAACAGTACTTGTTCATGAACTGGTTTTGTTTTGTTTTGGTTTTATAGCTTCATGAAAAGAGATAAAACGTGTTGAATAGATCCGGGACACTTTATTGCTACTCTCCTACTCCTTCTCCTAAGAGTAGCGATTAAACCACTGGGAACCAGCTAATTTTCCCTGCGACCGTTGCACACGAGGCTGGGGGGGAAGATTAAGCCGTTGTACCACATCCGGTGTGTGTTTGTGTGTGATATCACACCGGTGACCTCTACGCAATGTGAAAACAAATGATTTATTTGGTTTTGTCTGTACGCAACCAACCCG
The DNA here is from genome assembly GCA_914969975.1 of Anopheles atroparvus. NCBI lineage: Eukaryota > Metazoa > Arthropoda > Insecta > Diptera > Culicidae > Anopheles > Anopheles atroparvus. Next base: position 20,586,628 of record CAJZCY010000004.1, read on the forward strand.
CGCATACAGACACCGGTGAGAAACTCCTGTTCCTAGATGCGACAAATTTGATTTCACGGCAAAAGCAAACAGCACGAACCGGAAGGAACTGGTCACTGGAGAGAACCGCCCGTAATGATGGCATTCGGTTTGATTTATTGAGTTGAGTTTTCCTGCTGCAATAGAGACCAATGGTGTGGTAATTAGGCAGGTAAAGATTTAGATGAAAACAGATTTATAGCCCATTGTTTACTTTACTTTACGAAATGGATGGTTTGGCATGGGGACTGTAAGGATGGTATCTTCAAGATCTTCACCAGCTTCCAGCCTTACCGTCCATCGTTTTGTAATGCACAATTGACCTTGAGGACTTGAGAGGCGTGTCAAAGAAAGTGTTACATAGGGTCGGACAGAGCTGCTGCTTCATCAACACAATGTACTAAATTTTCATTCAAGATGTCACCACATTTCTCTCGTGTTCCGGTGACAAAACATGACGTTGATCATGATGAGTGACACGGCGGTACGGCGCAGTCCAATCAATTAAAACCAACTGCATTAAGTACTGCACATGCTGGTTCGTGTTCGTGATGGTATGCAGATGAGGAAAGTGATTGACTGCACCGACTGCATCTAAGTTAGTTACGCCCAGATTCGCAGCATAATCCAATTTTTTAGGGAAAATTAGGAAGAGATTCCCCAAGAATTGAACGTCTTGAGCGGTACGGTTAAGTTTACCAGCTAAGAGGTACTACGGTTTAGTTTTGCCAAAACACCTCCTAAAGGTCCTCCTCTGAGCTGAATCATAACCGAATGAAACGCGCAAGTTCTCTCTAATGTTTCTCAATGCGGGTGGCCGCACCGCATGTGACGTGGGAGATCGCCAATCGCAAATAGATGACTCCAAACCGGTCAGGTCGTGGAGAAGTTAATTAACGGGAAACGGCAAGAGCCAAACGATTTTGCAGCCTCTCGCTATTCGCCCCATGGCGAATGTCTTACGCATCGTGTGGCGCTTTCTTGCCGCTTGGATGTAACATCTCAGGTCCAAGCAGAGAAGAGAATGGTGCACGGCGGGAAGGAAGCTGCAAAACGATTGCTATTTGTTTCAATTAGACAGAAGAGTGCGGGCCCGCCTTCATCATTCGCCGTGACGTAGATCGGAGGAGTTAACGTGTCCGAGAAAGGCGTTCCCCCTTTCGGTGGAGCTAAATGGTTCGGCAGATTCTAATTAAATCACTTACCCACCGCCGTCCTACGCGAGTGTGTCTTACCAGCGATAAATGTCCATAGAGCGGACTGGTGGAGGCCCTTCCTCGAGGAGGTCTTCGCGGAGGCTAGGGGTTGGCATGTGGTCCTCATTTAGCGGCCCTAGTGGCGCCGGAAGTGTCGTTGTCGCGATCAAACTAAACAATATCTTTCGGTTGATTAGTGTTCAAGCCGATGATTTATCTGCCGACATGCGTAATATATGCAGTTAAAGTGATACCAAACATGTTTTATACGCTTTAGAGAACCGGTTACCGGAGGCTTGGAACTTGAATCTTATTCAAATCCACTGCAACTCATCCTTGTTTCGCTTTCTCACGCAGGGATGAACTGCACACAACCCGCCATCGATGACTTCCCACGGGACCTGTTCACCGAAGAGCAGCGCCAGAACGGGGCAGTAGTGTTACATGCAATCGCTAGTTTATATTTATTTGTAGCTTTGGCCGTAGTTTGTGATAAGTATTTTGTACCTGCAGTTGAGAAGATATGTCAAGGTGAGTTTAGCGTTGTTTAGATCTAAGCCTCAGTAAGTATTGACCTCAACTATATCAAGAACTACCAACGGGTTTCATCTCTGTAGACTTCTTTCAAAAAAGCTGTAATCCGTCTAAAAACAAGACTTCATACATCAAAAGCAAAACAAAAGTTATTTTAATTTAATGTTGAAATTTAATAATGAAATATGATCGTCCAGTATTGCTTCAAATTTGTCGGGATCAAGCATGTTAAGTACATGTTTTCGTATTTCGAAACGTTTCTTCCTCCGAAACCTCTGACAAAAGGGACATTAGGCGAACGGGTATCCCGTTGCTTTGATTGACAAGTTCCGTTGATCCGTAGAAGCAAAGATTGGTACCTTTTAATTAAAATAACCATATGGACTTGGTGCACAACGTGCCTTAGAACGGCAGGTACCAGGTATTGATTCGCTCTACATTACCTCTCCTAATAGCGCTAAACATGTCCAACGACGTTGCGGGAGCCACGTTCATGGCGGCGGCCACTTCCGCCCCGGAGCTGTTCGTCAACGTGATAGGCACGTTCATTACCGAGGGCGACATTGGTGTCGGCACCATCGTGGGCTCGGCCGTCTTCAATATCCTGGCGGTGGCCGCCTGCTGCGGAATCGGTGCTGGAATGGTACGTTTCCCTCGATCGGGGCCCGCTCCGGAAGCTTTTTATTTGCCACCTCTGGTGAGATAAGCCTTACGTCTATTTTTCTCTCTGCAGGTAGTACCGCTCGACTGGTGGCCCCTGACGAGGGACTGCCTGGCGTACGGGATTACGGTCGCCATCCTGATTTGCATCATCCACGACGAGCGCGTCGAATGGTACGAGGCGCTCATCCTGGTGTTGCTCTACATCGTCTACATTGCCGTCATGTACTACGACAAATCGTTCCAGAAGTGTGCCAGAGGTAGGCCCATAGCCGTAACGACTGCAATACTTAGTTAGCTTTGTTCTCTAACTTGTAGTAAATCCGTACTAAGTGTTTACACGTGATAAAGTCTCGATTGGAAACAATTGAAAACACTTTGCACTGTATGCAGTTTTTTTCGCTTGATTTAAATTTTAAAACCGTTCTCTCTAAAACCGCCAACACCTTAGCTTGCGTCTTCACACAGCGCGATTTGGCGAATGCTAACGCGAAATTTGGCAAATTGCAAATTAACACGACAAACTCTATATAAAAAAATCATATTTGTATTGATGCCAAATTTGGCAGTTCACTTTGAGCTGTCTTTTCAGACGTAAACAAACACAATGTCGTAATAAATGTTGAATCGTACCTAAATTACTTTGTTAAAAAATAATTGGATTAAATATAAGTGTTTTGAATTTATTAAAATATGTTGTGTCGATTGTCGAAAAATATGTCGATTCAAACAATCTGGTCCGTGAACCTGCAGGATATTTTTTGTTCAAACTGAGCTACATTTCCGTAATTGAGCAGCTATTCCGTAATTTCGTGGTACTAGGCCAGGCAAAATATTCCTTAAATGGTTAGTGTACGATTTGTTAAGTACAAGATCTGCGATTATGTTAAGAAAAGACGGTCACGGTGGTGGAAAATAACTTATCATTAATCATATCACGTACCATTTTCCCTCGAAACGCAACACATCCCGCACCAAATCGACCCCACGGCTTTCGGCACACACAAGGTGGTTTGAAGCACGCCCGAAAGCGAAGATCGCACGACACGTCCAGCAGCCTCAAGTCGGAATCCAGCCGGACGCCAGGTAGAGTTTGGAAAATAAATAAATCCCTTCCCCTAGCCTTTTTAAGCTTTTCCTTTTAACTGTCCCGATCACCTCGGACTTTTCACGATGGCGCCCGTCGATCGAATGATGAATGTTTTTTCCTTCTCTGTTTCCGGTCCGGTTTCTGTTTTTCTGCTGGAACGGCTTCGTTTGCTTCGATTGGCGGATCCCGGATCACCCGTCGTGCGCTCATCGCGTTCGCGTTCGGCCCCCGGGTGGCACGGCACGGACCAAAACGACGAAACGCAACGAACCAATCAATTTAGAGGCAATTGAGGCGCGCACACCGCTGCGCATCGGACACTTCCAGCAGAACGGCAACTTGAAGAACGTGGCCCACATCGATGCACCCGCCGCCGAATTGACGTCATCACCGCCAGTGGACGTGGAGATGCAAATTAAGCCATCGAGCGAATTGCCTCCGCCGAGCAGCACCGCCGAGTCGAAGGAGACGACCGTCGATCGACCGGAGGGGGTGAACGAGAGCGCACCCGAGCGGCCACCGCCACCGCCCAGCCCGGTTACACCGCCGGCGCTCGAGGAGAACGGACCACGCTCGAAGAACGGCAAGGAAAGCCGCAACGGGGCGGCGAACGCAGCCGAGTCGGAGGGTGAGCATGGACACGGGACGGGACCAGTGGCGGAGGCGGTGGTGCGCGCGCTCGAAGCCGGAACGGCTCCCGGGGCGCTGGAAGGAACGGCCACCGGAAACGGTGCGGCGGGTGACGGTGAGCAGCAGGAGGGCGGCAGCGCTGACGGTGGTGGCGAGGACGATGGGGACGAGTTCAGGCTGCTGAAGTACCCGCTCGGCAAGAGCGCCTTCCGGCAGTTCTCGTGGATCATCACGTGGCCGATCCATCTGCTGTTCATGTTCACCATTCCGAACTGCGAGACGCCCCGCTTCCGGAACTGGTTTCCGCTCACGTTCATCATGTGCATCGTGTGGATTGGCTCGCTGTCGTACGTGGTCGCCTGGATGATCACCATCATCGGTAAGGGGTAGGATTTAAGCTCCCTGAAGAACGTCATACAGGTGTCGGTGCCGTTGAACCAATTGTGGACGGATGTGCATTCCTAGTTCGATAAATTGATCATACTAAGCTTTGCGCAGGATGTTGTCAAAGAAGTTTACCATATTGCTTCAACATTGGCCTGATTATTGCACTATAGTCAAATTTGAATATGCCTTACTTGATTCAGATTAAATTTTTCTCAGTAGTCATAATAAATTTCAGGAGTGTTTTTAAAATTTTGAACTTCATGCAAAACAGCAATCAATCAAGTTATAGTTTAGACAAATTATAGTCAAATAAATGGCTCTGTACTAAATTGTACTAAACTGATTTATGATATCAGATACTATTGTCCGAGTCGGTCATACAAATTCCTGAGAAAGCAAGTAAATAAAACGGGAGATTTTAACTGGAGATGCTTTTCTGCAGTGCCAATACTTTGGTCTGTATCAAGAATAGCATGTTTTGAACATCTTTATGTTGTCAGATCAATCAATAATTTAAAATGACATACTGAAATCAATTTTACTACTGCGGATATTAAAATATTTCTCAATCTCAATTTCTCAATTAACGTCTAATGGTTGTTTATATTCCAGTCCATGTTATTGATGAGCTTTACTCCAGAAACTCTGACACAATGATACCAGAAGTATTGTTCTAAAGTGACTTAAAGAAGTACTAAATTGTACTAAAAAAACCAGAATTTGTATACGATTTCGTAACGTTACGATTCGTGGTCTTCATCGTTAAAAAATGAAAGTGACGAATAATAATCCCTTACATTCATTTTTGTTCGAACCTATTCTCGTCGCCAAACCCTGTTGGCGTGTAGTCCTGCTATCCAAGTCTTATCCAGTGGCTGAGATAGTGGTCGTTGGTTTTCCGAATCCCGTGGTAGCGATAACTCCCTCACCCCCTCCCCTTTCTATCGCCAGCACGTCCGATCAGCGTGGCCGATAAGGGGACGATCCGTGGACTCACGGGGTTTCTTTCTCTAATCCGCGGCATACGTTCTTTCACTGTGTGAATTTATCAGATAATGATGGGTTTTGAGATTGTGGTCCGCGGACCCCACAGTAATGATCGTTTCGTTTCCCGCCTTCCTTATTCCCCCAGGTGACACGCTGAAGATACCGGACTCTGTAATGGGCATCACGTTTTTGGCCGCGGGAACCAGCGTGCCGGAGGCCGTTTCCAGTGTGATAGTGGCGAAGCAAGGTAGGTCCAACTGAATGGGTCTTCAGTAAGGTGAAATCCGCCGGACTGTCAACTCAAACCAACTTCCTTTTGGTTCGATTCTCCCCCGTAGGACACGGTTCGATGGGCATCAGCAATTCGATCGGCTCGAACACGTTCGACATCCTGCTCTGCCTCGGGCTGCCGTGGTTCATCAAGGCCGCGTTCTCGCCGATCGAACCGGGCCACCACTGGGTCGGCATCAACTCCGCCGGGCTGGAGTACTCGGCCATCTCGCTCCTGTCGACGCTGCTGATGCTGTACATTGCCTTTTCGCTGAACAAGTTCAAGCTCGACCGGCGGGTCGGCAACGCCTGCCTGATCATGTACGCCGTGTTCCTCATCCTGGCCAGCCTGATCGAGCTGAACGTGTTCTTCCGCGTCAACCTGCCGACCTGCGGGCGGTGAGCCAGCGTCGCTGCCAACTCTCCGGACGTAGCTGGAGCATGCCGATACATGCGCACACCCACACACCCGAAATATCGACGAAACGATCATGCACCTCAGTGAGGAAGACTTTCCCAAAGTCGAGAAGAAAGAACAATCAAACGAAAACTGAGTGGAGGAAGGAGTTAGGAACGGACACTAGACACCTAAGTGAACATGTAGGAAATCCCTACACGCAGTCACGCGAATCTCCTCTCATCTCGCTACTGACCACGAGCTCTCTAACGCACTGTTGAACCTCTCTCTCTCTCCCCCGCTCTCTCTCTCAACACACCTTCTCACTATCTCTATCTCTCAATTCCTCATTGTCCTGTTGCAGTATTCCCTTCCCCCACCATTGTTATGAACACACATTCCACATCCGTTCGTTGTATTTGCGCCAAACGTTGGCAAAGACCGCCGCTTTGGAGGACCGAGTCATTTGAGCTTCACCATTTTGTTGTACGCTAGAACAACTTAATCGAAGAGTCATAGTGACCGACATCACTTGTTGTTAGTTGTTAGTTGAAGTACGTAGTGCTCGGAGAAATGATGGAGAAAATATAAATAAATAAAGATACCTATGTATATGTAAAACCTTTTGACGTTGGACGTGTTAAATGCAAACCGTGCAGAGGTAAAAGATGCGTGGCAATCATCCCGTCGTGCAAGTAGGAAAATAATTACAAGAACGGCGCGCAATGGTGTCCTTTTCCTGGTGACACAATTCGTAAGTTCACAGCAAAGTTTTGATAAATCAAAAACAAGGCAAGCATTTAGGAACGCACACAGTGCATGATTTAACGAGAACTAAATGATTTGTAGCAAACAGTTGACTGTGTCTGCAGGTGCCAGTTTTTAGGTGACAGCCTTCCGAAATATTAACGAGGCGCACGAAACATGTGCGCAGTCAGTTTTTCATAGCAGTACTAATTGTTTGACTAAAGTCCATGTAGAAAAAAAAGGTAAAAAAACATAGCGGAGTCAGTAATTGACCTTTTCCACTCCTTTTAATTTTGACTCACGCTCTCGTCCTTGCCTCTAAACCATGACATGCTGTTTCTTTGGCTGTCACTCTCTATTCCTGCATCTTAGTATGCTTATTATGAGGATTTGTCGGTATGCAGGATCTTGGCACGTGAAGTACAGCACGCGTTGTACTAGCAGCCTAATCCCTTCAAAGCCTACCACGATGCCATATCACCGCGATGTTTGCCACCGAGAGCCTGTCAGCCTGGAGCCTATTGTAAATAGTTTTCATTGTCCGTTTGAGTTTCCCTCCAGCTTCCCTGTTCCCATTAAACCACCTGGCCCTTGGCGTGATTAATACAGTCGAACTTCCAGTTTATCCTACTTCAAAACTATTTGTCCCACTCCATTGCTTACCTAGCGCATTTGACCGAAATGCGTTTTGCGTGCCTCAAGAGTTCCATATTTGTAAACACGAAAAAATGGTTTGAAAAAAAAAAAAACTGTCGTAGTGAAATATAAATATATCTAAATACATGTTACATTCCTAAGATAGCCGGCTGTGTTTCATTTATTGTTTGTTATCCTTAGCAATGAGGATGTTTATTGTTTAACTCGTTTCGTTTTACATGGAACTTACCACCAACTATGCGGAAACTTGAACTAGATCCTCGACCAAACCGACTGTAGCTGCTCGTTAGCGCCGGTCCCGGATGTGGAGACTCTCGTGTCTATCGCGAGCAGCGGAGATGTACCATAGATGCGTTGCACTGGTGTGTCTGTGATTTTCTTTCCACCCCGTTAATCTTCGGCACTTTGGCTAACGCCATGGTGGGTAAAACCCTAAGAAAACCTCGTGCCTCGCTGATGTACTCTTTCTTTTTCCTTTTGAAGCGAAAGCGTTGGGGTATTGGTGAGTCACACTCTCTCACACACACAAACACACAGCTTCTCGGATGTGTGTGTTGGGAGAAACTTGACCTGAATGAGGCGGTGTGCAAGTACGCAAATAAGCTGGCGAACAAATATTGATAGGCTCGGGTGCATGGATGCTGGGAACGGTGAGTTTGATGGTTTAAACAGTATATGCCGAGCTATGGTAAAAAGTATGATCCTGACCACTATAAGCAAAAGAATTCACATTATTTAAACCGAAAAATTTCCTGAATGGCTTGGCTCTGCCTCTACCGCACCTCACTGATCATGCAGATGCAGCTGCCGTTGTGCCAGCAACACGATCTCCGTTGGCTCAATTCGCTAGGTGATGTTCGCAGACGTCAGCTTGGCTTATCTCCTCGGGGGAAAAAGGGACGACAGCCACGATGAAGAATGTCGGGCAGTTAGTTGCATCGTATGGGTGTATAGGCCTGCGGGTTGTTGATTTATGATGATATATCCCACCGGTCGCACCCTCCCACAACGCACTGCGCTGCACACTCGGTAAACAACGGAGTGATTTTGCCCCGAGGGTGATGGCTTCCTGCATCCGCATCTTGACACGGCACCGTGTCTCACTCGCTTGCTCTATTGACTTGCTGGACCTCTACCACCAAAGTGTGTTAAGAGCGAGACCGTGCCAAGATTGTGTCCCCGCGAAGAAGTGTGCAATGGTGACATTGTATTGAGCGATCGGACTATATAAGCGTCCCGGGGCGTGGAGGTTGACTTTCTTTCCCCCTCAGTAGGTGCTAGATGCAACTGCATATCCTGTGTTATTCTGTGTAGCTGTCACTGAGGTTGGAAGTTCTAAAAGTGCACAGAATACTAAGTGGCTTTAGTTATCAACATCAATCGTCGGAAAAAAGTGATCGACAATTGTGAGACTGTTTGTTACTCGGTGCCTCGAACCCTTCTATTGGTGCGTGGTGTGAAGGAATCTTTGCGAACGCTTTGGGACCAGCGGCTACCACTAGGGCGGCCTCACGTGAGATGGTAACACCTGGGACTAAAACCGTGAACCGCGAAAGATTGTTCTGTGGCATTCGCAATCGACGCGTACGGCTTGCGTTTCTGCTGCGTGTGCTGTTTGTGCTGTGCCTGGGCTCGGTGCATGTGCTCAATCTTGCCCTAGTTCCGGCGAGCAGTGGTGCCAGCGGCGGCAAAAGTCGAGCCAGCGATGGCGCACACCTCGCCCGCCGACTACTAACGCTGCCGCAGAGTGAGGTGGAGCTGCTCGATCTAGTGAACGGCACGGAGTTCACCGCCTCCACGACTGACGCCACAACTTTCGAGACAACCCTCGTGCCGGAGGCTGGCACTCTGAATGGCACGAACGAAACTGCCGGGGAAACCCCGGGCGAGCGCAAGGAGCGCAATTGCACACCGGCCGCCATTTTCGAGTTCCCTTCGGATGGGTTTACGCGCGAGGATCGTCGCCACGGTTGGATACTGGTGCACGTCGTCATCGCCTGCTACTGCTTCTGGCTACTGGCGATCGTGTGCGATGACTACTTTGTGCCGGCGATCGAGCTGATGTGCAAAAGTAAGCACGGCGTGTAAGGTGCTTGTTCCAAATCGGTTGGCTTATTATTGGCCTCTCGTGTTCTATTCATAGAGCTGCAGGTGAAGGAAGATGTCGCTGGTGCTACGTTCATGGCGGCGGCCTCATCCAGCCCGGAGCTGTTCATCAACTGCGTTGGGACGTTCGTGACGAAGGGTGATCTCGGTGTGGGTGCCGTCGTCGGTTCGGCCGTGTTCAACATACTGGCTGTACCCGCCGTTTGCGGTCTTCTCGGTGGGCAGGTAAGCGATTTGTGTGAGATCTGGCGATCTGGAGTTTTCTCCCTCGATAACCTTCTCACCCTGGACCGATTGCATTTCCCCTCTTCATTAACCAGGTCGTGCAGCTGAGATGGTGGCCCGTGACACGCGACTCCATGATGTACGGAATTGCGGTGATCGGCCTGATTGGGGTCCTGTACGATGGTCGGGTGATGTGGTATGAGGCCACCGTGCTGGTTTCGGCGTACGTGTTTTACATTACAGGTAACGTAGGCAGTCTTCTCTTAGCTTCTTACCAAAAAGACTGGGACATGTAGTCAATTGGATGACCTCCTGCGCTTGGACGGATTCCCCAAGACATCGTGATTGTAATATCGTTTGGCGCCGTAAGGAATGGAGCTTAGCTGAATGATAAAAGTCACTCTTATCTATCAGTCCACTGATGCCTGCCATCCGTCAGTGGTAAAACAAATGCAACCCACCCGATACAACGCAGAGGAATAAGAATTTTCCAAAACGTGATCCCACAAATGGCGTCACAACTCAAAGTTCAGTCGAAGTCCGAAATTAATCAAATCGGATTGCATCGTAAGATAAAATTACAATCCTTGCTAGCAAAGCCAGAAGGTAATAAAATCATTCCAAAGCTCATTGCCCTTGCTTGGCGGTGGAGCGATGCTTATCTTCCGGAATTCAGGCACTTCATTGTGCCAACTGGCTTAATTGGACTGTGTTTGTACTTTTCTATTTGCGTTAATTGCATCCATTACAATGTTAGTATGCGTGCATATATATGCATGATATGCCGACTCGGTAACAGGCTCCCGCTGCAGCTAGCGTCCGATAAAGGCCCCCCAACATGACGGTGGACAGTGGCTAGTTCCAGTGCAACAATGTAGGCCACGACACGAAGATGGATGGATCCGGTAGGATAAATAGCCTAATCTCGCACGGCTGCCACTCGGTCAGTCGTGTGGTTTGTTGGGGGGTTGAACATTCACGAAGGCAATGAACTTGACACTAGAGCTTAAAAGCAGGAGAAAAAAAGCAGTTCCACATGTAAGGAATGCATTGCGTTGGCTTATCGTCTGCTTGCTTCGTTGATCGAGTGAATGAACCTTTCGGAGCGGGAGCAAGTGGAAACGGATTGCTTCTTTTAAAAGTAAGCAGTGCGCACCCAGGATTTCCACAATTTGTTTGCCCATCGGTGGAAGATTTTTCACGGATACCCCAAACTTTATCATGTTCAAATGTTGATGCACTTCACTGATGATGAGCCAGAAAGCGACCTTAGACCGTCACCTTGACGCCCATTTCACATTTGCTGGCATGAGGTTGTTTTGCTGAGTTGCTTCCGATGACGAGTCATACACGTTATCGCGAACCAACCTCTATGCGTACCAAGTAGAAGTCCCAAAATGAAACGTAAAATTTTCCATCGGCCAGTGACGCAGATGTGGCGCTTGATGACGTTTGCACTCCCGAGCAAACCCAGTGTCATGTCAACAATGCGTTCATCTGTTTCCGGTGGTCAAACAAAACAAAACCTGTGTTATCGATAACCAAACCTAGCTGGATTTGTAATGGTTGTTTCTTGTATAGAATGTTCAGATTGACGCCGTTGTATGCTGGCCGTTGGTGCTGTATTAGAAAAATATATACCGTAAATGCTTAACCTATTATCATTCAATATTTTCCCTCAGCAATGTACTGCAATGATACAATCAACCGTTTCATGTCGAAAACGTTCCGCCGGAAATCCTACATTCGCCCGTACACGGAAGTGACGGAAATCTCTCCCCTCCTGTCGAACGGAGGCAACGGAAAGTCGACGACTGCCGGTGCCGGACCGAAGAACGGTACCAACGGCCAGCACGCCTGTGACAGTGACGCGAGCGACGACAGCTTCGAGGAGTACGGTAAGTTACGGTAGTGGCCCCCGAACCCGCCCGGAAATTCGGCTAGAACTCGCCCGTATAAAGTTCGTATGCTTCTCTCGATGTTCTCGCACCCGCCAGAGCTCGCGACCTCACCGTGGAACCACCGGGATGACAGCCTGCTGCCGTTCATCTGCCGCTGGCCGATCACCTTCGTCCTGTGGACGACAATTCCGGACTGCCGGCGCTATCCCCGGCTGCGTCTGGTGACGTTCTTCGCCTGCATCTTCTGGATCGGCATCACGTCCTACTTCGTGGCGTTCCTGATCACCGTCGTTGGTAAGCTGCGGCACTTGTCCCCCGGTCGCGGGGGTTGTCCTGCTGGCGCTCCGAAACACTTTCCAAAGATAATCGTCCCTTCTTTCGCTATTTTCAAGGTGACACGATCGACATACCGGACTCGGTGATGGGCCTAACGTTCCTGGCGGCCGGAACCAGCGTTCCGGAGGCCGTGTCCAGCATCATCGTGACCAACCAGGGCCACGGCGAGATGGGCATCAGCAACTCGATCGGCTCGAACACGTTCGACATCCTGCTCTGCCTCGGGCTGCCGTGGCTGATCAAGTCACTCGCCTTCCCGGCGGTACCGGGCGAACGGTGGGTCGCCCTCAACTCGTCCGGGCTCACCTACTCGGCCATCTCGCTCCTGTCGACACTGTGCGGGCTGTATCTGGCCTTTTGGTGCAATCGCTTCAAGCTCGACTGGAAGGTGGGCCTGACCTGCCTGTCGATGTACATCGGCTTTCTGACCGTGTCCAGCCTGATCGAGCTGAACGTGTTCTTCCCAGTGAACCTCCCGACCTGCGCTCACTGACGCGCACCACATAGCCTAACTAGGTTGTAGAGATCGTTTCTTATCCCGCTTCCTTCATATCTAGATGTAGTCGAAATAATCGTCGCGATCGATAATAAGGCCAGTTTTGTTTACTAAGATCCAGCGTCACACCATCTTCTCTCACGGATGAATGAAACCAACGCCATAGCCTATTTTGCATGCCATGGATGGACAATAAATTCACCCCGGAGGATTAACCATTTGTTGTTTTGTATTTCATTTGCTAATCATAATGTGCGACGATCGGAATGGTGAGAGAATGGAACGATATGGCGACGCAGTAAGCACACCGATGACTCAATATTTTGCGTTTATACTGGCACTTTGACCCGGAAACACTTTGCTCTATTTCGTAACGTTGCCTAAACGGACCGCGATTCCCCAGGGGCAGTAGGCATCAAATTCAAGGTAGTCACAAAAACACACACAACATTTCCTAACATCGCCATTGCATTTCTTGCGTTTTCTTTCACATATTCTTATCACTCTCGTTAGGTTCAATAAGGGTTCTATTGCGACTATTCGCTAACTTTTTGTGCATAATTTCAGGCGCACAAGATCCTCCCTAAATATAATTCTTAGCCAAATCAATAATCGTAAGTAAACCATAGTTTTTTTTTTAATGTTCCATTTGCGTCATTAATTTGTCCGGCCTTTGGCTACGAGATGACGCAGGATGCAAAACCAAAAAAAAAAAAGTGAGCACTGCCACCTGTTAGGACGATGAAGGAATCCAACGCGTCCATTTGACGATCACCTTGATCGGTCCGGTGCGCCGAATGAGGTGCTACACGTCCGCGCAAGATAAGCCAATTATTTTCCCATCGGATATCGATTTCTTTCGATACATTCTCCACCGGCTGGCCATCCTTTCTGCCCTTGGCCAGTGCCACCGCGTAATTAAATCGACAGATAACGTTTGCGCAATTTTTACTTCATGAACCAGCACCGATGGAGGCGTTGCCCCTACTGGAGGGATCTTGCAAAACGAGAAACCTTTTTTTACGTAGGTAAACACAAACATTGACGAGTCGGAAAACAACTATCAGCCGCAAGTGCGTCACGACACGGTGCTGAAGTATTATCTCGGACGTAGCTGATGGAGCTTATGCGGTGTTTTATGCGTTTCGATATGTCATGCAAGTGTTGCAGATATTGGCGCCGATGAGGAGCTTTGCAGTTGTTTTCGTTTGTTCTGATGAAACTAAATCATTTCTGAAGTGCAGAGAAAACTTTCCCTGATTTTGTACGGTGGCAAACACAGTAGACTAAAAATCGCTACAATTTTCCTGTTGCAATACTAAAAGAATTTGAGGAATATTGGCCAGTTCAGATGGTTTCTTTTCGAATCAGAAAAATTATATTCATGTTCCACTGAAAATACTGAAATAGAATACCTGTTGCCGGCGCTGACAGGTCATAAAAAACATGGATAGCTCTAACCTGAAGGACACTAAAAATATGGTGGAAACTACAAATCGAAAATAAATCCTTTCGCTTGAGTCATTTCCTGTATGTGCCGTGATTTTTATGGATGCTCCTGGGCAGGATTTATGGAAGAGGGTGTAGTGACAGTAAATCAGTGCTGTAAACATAAAACAAAATATCGACAGCAAGGCAGCAGCACTGGTGGTGCTATAAACAGTTTACCGATAATTATCAAACGGTGGAAGCCGTTTGGCCGTTATCAATTTATGGCACAAAATAAAAAAATAAAAAATGAAAGACCAACTTGGGACAGGTTCTTCACGCTTTGAGTGCACCGAAAAGTGTCCGTTGCAGGGACGTTAACACATTGCAGGTGAAAAATTTAATTAATGAAATTTATCGGGATTCGAGTTTATTGATGATTTTTTTAAGTACGAATTAAGCTAACAAAATATACTTGTTTTGTGTTATATGATCTGCAGGGAAACCAGTACTAAGACGTCTTCATTGACGAAGAGCGAACTGTCGATCGTGTCGTGTGGAGTACAACAGTCGCGTTAAAACCAATCATACACAAAATAAGGAAATATTTGTACACGAAAATATACACTGGAGATGGGGACAAGATCAAACAAACACCAGTGCCTGCAGATCGCGGGGGCCTTATCCTTTCCCCGTTAGCCCAATACACAAGCACCGTTAGAATCAAACACCGATTAGAAATCCAATCGACCCCCCGAGCAAAGCTAAACGACCAAAACATCCAAACTCGTGTACTACTCGTGATAATGCGTGTACGTTGTGTGTTTTTTTTTCTTTTCTTTCCTTCTTCACAGATATCGATGTATCGGAAGCTCATCCAACCGACGCCATGGTGCAGCGCGCGGAAAGACCTTGGATAACGGCAAGGTGGTTAAAAAATTAGCCAGCGCCGTTCCGACTTCGCTCAGTAGCGCATTGGGCACCGGCTCAATCGGACGAGAGCTAGCTACCAGACAAAGCCGCAACCAGCCCAAAAGTCGCACTTGGTGTTCGAGGGGAGCAGGCAAAACGAGGCGACCTAAGGCGGCCTAGATCGCTGCGAAGCCTCCCAAGTGGAAGGCGGAAAGCAGATTCCTAACGTTGCGGGAAGAGTGTTTTGATCCGACGCAGGGGGTTTGCCAGGAGGCAGATTCGGTAGCTGGTGGTTCTGTGTGTGGCCAACGAGGACGAGAGCAGTGTTCGTTTGATCTGGAACGTAGTGTTGCGTTCAGACTGATGAAGGAATCAAACAGCCGACAAGTATACCGTATTTAGTACAGCGTTAAAGGCATCAGCATTCTGCCGTGGTGAATGTGTGCTATAGAAAAGGCAATCCATGTTCTAGCGTGTGGTGCAGAGGCGGTCACGTGAAAGAGTGTTTTCCAATCTCTGAACCGATACAGAGGCTCGATAAAGCTACGCCGCCACTGGTAGTGTATCTTTAGTACAAGAAAAGTGTGTGTGTGTGTGTGGGGGCGTGTGTAGATCGTGGCCGTTTATTTTCGGATATCAGTGAAACTTTAGGGGGCACTGTCAAAAAAATGACACTAATCGGTAGCCGTCTTAGGGCGGTCGGTGCGCTGGTGCTTATATTTCCCATGGTGATGTCAATGGTGGTTATAGATAGTAATTATTACAGCGAAGATCATTCAAGTAAGTCTTCAGCGTACCAGCGATAGCTAGTGCACTACCAAAATTGACCAAACTCAATCATTTTGCCCTCATTGCGATGTGTGGTAAGTGTTGGCCCTCGGTAATCTTGCCCTCGATGATTGCAGATATTTCAACGGACGATTTGTACAATACGACGACGGTCACCGTCGGCTTACCCTCGCTTCCTGAAAACACCAGCATACACCTAACGCTCGAGGAAAGGATAGAGCTCGAGAAGGTCATCTGGCACTGGTACCCCTGGCGAAGGATCAACTACGAGGTGCACCCAGATGGCAAAAAGGTGGAGCTGTTCTGTGACGGAAACTCAGCGTTGGAGGATCTGCCCGATGACGCCTTTACGCGTAAGCAAGCGCGATCGGTTCCCGATCCACGGAGGTACCGTAAACCGGAACGGATGTGAAGTAATTACTGTTTTCCTTCCGTACACAGAGGAACAGCGACTACAGGGTGCGATCGTGCTGCATTTCGTCGGAGCGATCTACTTCTTCAGCATTGTCGCGTACGTCTGCAGCGAGTACTTCCTCCCGTCGGTCGAGTGTATCTGCGAGGATCTGAATCTGACACAGGTAGGACCGATGCGCAATAGGGGCCGACACGTGGCGGGTGTTAAAAATGTTCCAGGGCAAACCACACCCAACATTCGAAATCTGAAGTTTGGAAACACTGCGGACACACTGATAACTAATCCGTCGTGATTACCAGGATGCGTCTGATAAGTGTGACAGTCGAAGCATGATAAATGATTAAAAAAAGGTCTATCTTTTTTACTAATTAGTTTGCCGTTGGTAATGCGGCTCAATACAAAAATGAAATCGTTGCCAAGTTTAATAAGGAGTAGTGACGAAAACGGCCAAGATAGTCTGTTTTTGCTGACTGACTGACTGTATCATTTGCTGATAGACAGCACCTTATTCAATGTCAAGATTAATTTTGACAAAAAAAAATGAAGGAAGAGATTTAATCTAATACATTTTATCTCTAGTTAAGCCAGGAAATTTTATAAGACCTACATTTTAGGTCGCCTAAAATACCAAATACTTCAGATCCGAGTGTGACCAGCAACTAGAAAGCACGGCTCGGGATGACGTTATCTAAACTCTTTCAACTTTTCAAAGTAGGCTATATTCCATTCATTCGTTACCGCTTCCCGTCCTACTTGGCGTGACAAATCCTTGAAAAATGCTGTAATGATGCACGTTACTTCTCATTTAGTTGTACCGCGCAACCCGCGGTTTATTGTTGATAGACGAAAATAAATCCAATTGCGGGAACAATTGCTCGATAAATCATCGGCCAGCTTCACCCCCATGTCCCACGAGTGGTAAATCATCGGTGTCGGCAATCAGCGCTACTTTATCGGCATCGCGAGGCCGATACTCAGATTACTGATTGCCCTGTGATTTATAGGGTTCTTTTGAAGCCATCCATATTTGACGTGGTAGGGTACGCACCTGTCGCAGGACATTATGCGCACGTTTTCGATCAATCACTTTCAATAGTCATTCAGGAGGATGTATCGTACTGCAGCGTACTATGAATCCCTCCAGGGCGGTTTCGATTGCTGCAGTACATTGATAATGCCCGATTGTGCGACTAGACCAACCGTCGCCGGAACGGGAATGTCATACGCCATGGCTGGGTTTTGGCCGCCTTTTGATTTGAGTCATCTAACTGTTCGCCGTTCTTTTGTTCACCTGCAGGATGTTGCCGCCGCAACGTTCATGGCTGTCGCCTCGACGATGCCGGAATTTTTCACCAACACCATCAGCACGTTTATCGCTGATTCCGACATGGGCCTGGGTACGGTGATGGGTTCACTGCTTTTCAACACTCTCGGCGTGGCCGGATTGGCTGGATTGGCTACAAAAGCGGTAAGTTCTAAAACTACACGCGCACCGCAGATTTTCACAATCACCCTGCATTTGTCTTTTCGCAGCCCGTCCAGCTCGACTGGTGGCCATTGACGCGCGACTCGATCGTGTTCTCCGCACATGTCGCCCTGCTGATCGGCTTCGCCTGGGACGGTCGGATCTACTGGTACGAGGCGATGGTGTTCTTCATCCTGTTCTTCTTCTACTTCGTGCTGATGTTCCAGAACAAGCGACTGATGAAGACGGCCAAGAAGTACATCGAGGTCAAGTGGAACCTGTGCGCGCGAGTGATCCAGAACATCGAGGAGGACGAGCGGATCGCTGCGGAAGCGGAGCTGCAGCAGAACAATGCCACCATCCCGAACATGGCACGCAAGACACTCGACAAGCCGGCGTTCCGCGCCTCCACCGCGTCGATTCTGTCCGAGCAGATGGCCGAAACGAAGATGAAGATGGGAGAGCTGCAGCGTAAGTGTCTGGAGATCGCACCGGAAACGTCATACTGCTGCCTACATGGTCATGTGTCTTCCCTCTCAACCAGTTACTGCACGCCACGTGGTGGAGGATCCGGGAGAGCACGACGACATGACGCTGTGGAAGATCTCCTCGGAAACGTGGTACCGCGCAGTTTGGTGGTGGTACAGCTGGCCTATGCGCTTCATCACTAACTATACCATCCCGTCCCCGGCCCGACACCGCCGTTGGTACCCGCTGACGTTCATCATGTGCATCGTCTATCTGGCCGGGTGCGCCTTCATGACTTTCTGGTTGCTGTCGATTATTGGCTACACGTTCGATATCCCGGAGTCGGTGATGGGCCTGACGTTCCTCGCGTTCGGGGGCTGCATGCCCGAGGCCGTCTCGGCCGTGCTGGTCATCCGCTCCGGCAGCGGCGCGATGGGCGTCTCCAACGCGCTGGGTGCCAACTCGCTCGCTATCCTGTTCTCGCTCGGACTGCCCTGGTTCATCCGGACGCTGGCCGACGGTGGCAGCGGCACCAATGCGTACATCGTCATCTCCTCGTACGGCTTGCAGTACTCGATCATAATGCTACTCGGTGCGATCTGGTCCCTGTATCTGGTTGTCTATGTGGCAGTGTATAAGCTGCGGAAGCGTGTCGGACTGGCCCTGTTCGTAGCGTACGGCATCATAGTTACCTTCATGATTCTAAACGAGCTGGACATCATCATTCCCTCTGGCGAAGAGTGCTAGCTGGGCCAGGAATCTTGCTGTCTAACGTAGACATCCCAAATATACTCCCGATAGAGCAGCATCTTCTCACCCGCCTATAATGCCCAAAGAGGATAGCGTGGCCAATCCTTCCCAGAAAATTCTCAATCACAGGCACGAGAAACACTCACAGTAGCCTTGGCGCTTGATGTTGATCGTTAAGCATCCCTTGGCTGAGCTGGCACGTTACAAAAACGACACCATATTCTAATGAATTCGCGTACGAACTAAGCACGTCCTGTACGCTACTCCCATCAACAGTAGTCGTTATCCATTGTTCCATTGTTCGTGCAGCCCTTTCCCTAGTACCGTAGTAGTATTTCCTTTCCATTTTTTTCTTCGTCTTTGTGTGTTTTGAGAAGATATTTACATTTGACCTACAGATACTCAAATTGGTTGGCTATTACTGCTAAGAATACTTCTAATAACAACCGTTCATATACATCGCACTTGACTACGTTCTTGGTTTCTTTCCCTCCGGTTCGCATTCGACTTACGGAACGGTTTCATTCTGATGTACAACGTTTTCTCTTACTCGCGTGCTGCAGAAAGTTGCATGTTCATATGTTTGATTGAAGTAACAACTACGAAAAAAGAAGGGAGATCTAGGGCACGAGTCGGGAGAAAATGGACAACGTGAAAATTTACGGGTTTTTCTCGTATTTATTGCATTTAGAAAGTGTAAGCTACCGCGCACAACACTAGCGTTAAGCGTCGAGTGGGTTTAGGTGGTTTATTATTTTCATAATAAAAGAAAACAAATACTCTAGCAGCATTGTGCTGCTCCAAAATTTAAATAAAATAGCAACGTGTTAGTTATGTTTGTGTTGTTAAATTATTTTAATTTTTTTAAATTGAAACGTTTCATTATGAAAAATTTCGAAGACGAAAAAACCCACAGGGTGTGTAAGAAAAAAAAAAGCGACCTGGAGCACTTCGAGATATGTGAACTTCAGTGTGCTGATGCGAAATCAATTTAAGATAATACGTCGATGAAACGAGCGTTGCAAATGATGAAGTGTGAGAATGGATCAAGCATCTTGGAGATTTTTTTCTTCTAAACAACACACCGTGATCACGTGCGAGGCAGGCGGTCGGTATCAAGCTTCTTGGCCATTCGCGAACAATATACGTGATAAGGATTTGCTAAGCTTTATCCAAATCTGCTCATTCTTCTGATAAAGCTCAATTAAAAATCAATTCGTTTTCTACTGCAGTTACTTTTACAAATTTAAAAAAATCAGTTTTATAATGGATGGAAATGTCCATGAATGAAACACACACTATTGGTAAAGTGAATCATACAATGAAACTCTTCTTTTTCGATAGGCAATTCTTGGGTTTATGTAATGAAAACAAAAAGCTTCTGCAGAAGACAAGCGAACTATCCCAAGTGATTTGCTTTCTTCCCCCCCCCCCCCCCCCCCCCGCTCTATAAATGGCGCAGAAGTTATTCTGCTGAATCAGTACGTAGATTGTGAGGACATTCGTATCGCCGCTTATCATTGACATTGGGGCACGCTGGCCGTCGTCCCCCATTGGCTGATCATCCACGATATTCCACTTCAATTAGCATTTTATGGCCTCGCTTCGCTAGAAGAGGATCTTGGCGGGCTTTAATCTCGTATTTGCCATTCATGAGGCCGTGGGCCACGAGTATCGCACCTTCTTCGCATTCGTAGTACCTCCATGCAAGCGTGTCATGGCATGATATCAAATTAGACATAACTAGAGCTCCATCACAGCACAGTCAAGGTACTGTTTGTTTCTTGGAACGGAAAATCCGGTTTCGAACTACGGCTCTTGTCGGTGTGTGCTCACTTAGTATGCCATAGGCTCTAAGAATGTCTGGGGTTTCTTCTTTTTCCATTTCTTTAGCTCCAGTTTTCTTAGGTACAGAAGTAAACTAACCTACCTAGATAACTTGGGTTTTGGATACTTTTTGGATCAGAATGGGTTTTTTTTAGTGAAAGTCAACGTGGCCCTAGCTTTATGGCAAAAATTTGGGCGCATCCAGGTAGTCGTGAACTTGAATGAAAATGAACGGCTACCTTTGGCACCAGCATTGCAATTTAAAAAAAAAACCCAAGAAAATAGCGAGAAATTGAACATATAGAATCAAGCGTTCAAAGATTTGAAGTGCGGCTCGTCTTTATGGGACGGTCAAGGTCAATGGAAAATCAGATCGACAATAGCTACGGTAACATCTCGTTGCGATACATTCTTGCATATATTACAAGTACCTGCGATATTTTCCCCAAGCTTGCAAACGCATCCGGAAGTAATTTAGGGCCCTGCTTGAACTTGCACACATACATGCATCGTCCAAAAATCCCACAATAATCCTTCAGCTTTGGGTCGTGTCACTCTACCTGCGCACCTTATTCCCCGTGCACCGTTGCCGAATGATTCCGGTTCACGCAGCCTTCGGGGTGGCTAGACCTCTTTAAATCTAACCGCACAGCTACCAACGGAATGCGACCTAGGCGGGGGTGTCTTGTTGTAGAAATCACCTCGAGGGGAAACTCCCTAGGTACTCGTCTCAAGGAGGCAAACAGCTGATACCGTGGATGGCGGTGACACCACGACCACCATATCCGTGGCAATCAAGAACAAATCAAGCAGGGAAGCCGCGTTGCCGATTTGCACACAGATAGCAGGCGGCGGAGACGCATGTTAGGAGCTACATATGGACACAGACCGCTGTCGATATCGGCTGTTGTAAACGGCGGCCCAGATCCCCTTCATTAGGGCCGAGAGGGCCAGTCGCCGGCTGCAGACGTACTCCAGACGTTCTTCTCATTCCCGGTATCGACTCGAAAGCAAACGGCTCACCGCTAGAACAGCTCGTGTCCTAGTAGCTCTTACTAGTAGGCGGTGTGTACTACGAACCTAGGGAACGCATCAAAGTGGGACAGGTGAAAATACACATATTTTCGGTCTGCCAAAGTAAAAAAGAAGTGACTGTCGTGTCGTGAATCCCTTTTAACGTTGTGGTAGTTTTTAAGTTGTCCTAAGTTTAAGCCAATGAAACTACCATGAAGAGTTTAAGGGATGGAAGTCACAGGACTGCTGCGATCGTCCTGTTGGTGCTGTTACTCGAAGTGCACAACAGTGGAGCAATATTCGGTAATGAGTTTTAAAAATCCCCTTAATGTGTTTCCAATGGATTGTGGCATGAGCCAGATAGGCTCATAAGTAAAGTGAAGTGTGAACCTGTGAAGTGCTGGATAAAAAAAACGGGTGAAGCAATTCAATTCACATTGTCCTTGCTTGTTAGCTATGTTCAGGGTTCTTTCGTGATTCGCAATTTCTTCGTGACAAAACCCAAGCTCATTTAAAAAAAAAAGATGGTTTTCTCATTCTTTGTTTTTCTTGTTTGTCTAGTGACGGAAACCTCCAGTTAGGGAGAAGAAACAAAAGCACTTGAAGCTTATTGATTTATGGTCGGCACTCACACACCACGTCTTCAAGCGATTACCGGTAGTGGCGTGTACTTATCGGCGTGTACTTGCACGCTCGAGAGACTCGTCCTTCGATTGGTTAGAATTGCTAACGTGAATGTTGTCTCTATTGACATGTGGTGCACTTGTTGCGTGGCAAAAATGGCCAAACAGAGAGGATACTCTGTGAAATGTACCCGAGGTTTGGTCAGAGAGAAACATGCACTTGCTTCAATATTTAACATATAGTTCCATGTGCTTGAAAAGATGATGGAATTCCGATGGAAGTGTAGATAGTGTCCCTTTGTACCAGTTCCATATTTTTCCTTATGTGATTTTTTTAAAGTGTTTAATGGTTTTTCTTCGAAATTTCCCTCTACAGTGCCAAGAATTCATACCCTAAGCGAATCTTACAATGGCTCCCTGTTGTTTGGTGAGAAAGTTGCCAACACTAGAGCCACGATAGAATTCCAGCAGTTGACCGACGAAGGCACAGCGTCGTCCACCGCTGGCAATGAATCTCAGAGTGACTCGACCTCCCCGACGATATGCATCGTCGTGTCCAGTCTGGACGATCTGCCACCGGATGCATTCACGGAGGAGCAACGGCTGCAGGGTGCAATCGTGCTGCATTTTCTGGCCGCGATCTACTTCTTCATGCTGCTCGCGTACGTCTGCAGCGAGTACTTCCTGCCCTCGGTAGAGCGTTTGTGCGAAGATCTGAAGCTATCGCAGGACGTGGCCGCGGCCACTTTCATGGCGACGGCAACCTCGATGCCGGAGTTCTTTACCAACACTATCAGTACGCTAGCGGTGGACTCGGACATTGGCCTCGGGACGATCATGGGCTCGATGCTGTTTAACACGCTCGGTGTGGCGGCTCTCGTAGGACTCCTGACGAAAATGGTAAGTTGATTGTGATCCGGATGCTTTAATCTCTTAGTCTAACTTTTGCAATGCGTTTTCTCCCGTTCTTTTACCCCGAACAGCACGTTCAACTGGAATGGTGGCCTCTGACGCGTGACTCCATAATCGTAAGCATCTCCACCACACTGCTGGTGGTGGTTGTCTGGGACGGCCGCGTCGAATGGTACGAGGCGATGCTGTTCACCATCACCTTGGTGCTCTACTTTGTAGTGATGTTCCACAACGAACGCCTCAAGTCGATTGCGGTCCACTACATTCAGGATCGGTGGCATCTATGCGGGCGCCTCGAGCCGGAGCCAGAGAATGGTACCGTAGACCATAAGGTCCACCAGAAGTACTCCATAGCGATCCTGGGGCACGCCATCAACGGAGTACTGGTAACTGTCACCGAAGATGGGGTACGAAAGAGTGTGCAAAACGGAACAGCCATGCAACCAGCGGAGGTCGCCGCAAGCCCCACCGAACAGCCAGTAGAGACGGCGGTCACTTCCGACTGTGGTTCTTCGGAGCAGCCGGTGACCACCAAATGGAACGAGCTGGTGCACCTCCCAGCAAAGTCCACCGCCGGCTGGCGGACGTTCCTGTGGTTCTTCTCCTGGCCATACCGGGCGGTGGTGTTTCTGACAGTTCCCGATCCACTCCGGTTCCGGCGGTTGTATCCCTTGACGTTCGTCTGCTGCATTGGGTGGATCGGGATCAGTGCTTACATAGTGTTCTGGATGATTTCCGTAATCGGCAACACGTTCGGAATTCCGGATACGGTTATGGGCATGACGTTCCTGGCCTTTGGTGGCTGCATGCCAGAGGCTGCCTCGGCAGTTACAATGATTCGGAAAGGTACTTGCCCTCGATTCCTTCTGTGAACTTAAACATTAATTTAACGATTGCGTTCTCTTCCCATTCCTCTTTTAGGAAACGGTGCGATGGGCGTCTCGAATTCACTCGGTGCCAACTCGCTCGCCATACTGTTCTCGCTCGGACTACCCTGGTTCATCCGAACGATGCTCGATGGCGGACCGTCGACGGAAGCCCACATTGCCATCGAGTCGTACGGCATCCAGTATTCCGTGATGGCTCTGTTTGCGGCCATCTTCACGCTCTACCTGGTGCTGTACGTCGCCAAATATACGCTCCGCAAGCTGGTCGGGCTTGCCCTCGCCGTCGGCTATCTGTTGATCGTGACGTTCATGCTGTTGGTTGAGCTGGACTTGATTTTGCCATCCAACAATAGGTGCTAGCGTTCGGACTTGTTGGACACTTTAAAGGTGTTTCAGTTTGACCGAGGAAGCAAGTTTGCGTGTACTCTGTAGCCAAACCAAACCGGGAAAACGATGACTGACTTTAGTTTTTGTTAGTGCTCAACGTTAAACGAATTTTGCCATTTACGGTAGTTGCTATTTTCGTAATAATTGTAAAATTAATTAATTCACGGTAACGTTAAAGAAAACTAAACTCGTTCATACACAAAACCGTACAAATAGAACTAAAACAGTGAAAAGAAGGGTAACAGGAACTCGATACAAAAAACGTGGAATAACTTCACCTGCGCCTAAAGATGCATACGATTTCTGTTGGATCATTAATTAGGTTTATTTTCATATTCTTTAGAAAGTCTATGTTTAGTTAGCATGCATTTCAAATACAATTATTACAAGATTTACCGGTGATTTTTTTTATTTATTTAGACGACCTGGCCGTATTGTAGATTTATCGATGATAAAACTTATAATAGTTTAAAATTGACCACTTCAAAAGGTTGATTCAGTGATGTATCTTGAGAAAGTATATTTTGTTATGCATGTAAAGAATGATTTTCTTTTGAGGCCCGTATCTTGAGAAAGTATATTTTGTTATGCATGTAAAGAATGATTTTCATTTGAGGCCCGTATGAATACTGTTTCTTTGTTATCAAGTTAGTAGCCCCGAATTGTACTTGAAACTCTGTGTGAAGCCATCATTCCAAAGCTATTAACGTCAACGTCCTATTAATTGCTGTCAAATCAGCCCTATCTCTGAAATCGGACCGGTTTAAACTGATTCTTGTGAACTTGTTAGATTATTGTTTACTTGTTAGTTTTGTTTTGGTTTGCGGCTCCCTTCAGATAACCGGTTGCCTCAGCTTTGCACTCGATGTCTCTGCAGTCTAGTGATTCACAGAACAACTGACGCTGCGCGATACTTCCGGCGATGGTTGCTAATCGATTGATTGAGGCTATTTAATCCCGTACAGAATTTTAGTGTCACATTTTTCAAAGGCTCCAACCGCCTAACCGAACCAGCTGTGACCCCATTTGTGGGCGGCAAAAGGCTGTTAGAAGTCATTAAAAATCGTTGCTGTCTGTTGGAAACAAAGACACATTTTCAAGAAATGATAAGATACAGCCGTAATGAGATGCGATTGCCCATAATTTTGCTCTTATCTGTTTCGTACCAAATGTTGTTGTTTTATTTCGAAAGCGCGAAGGAGATCCCATAACCAAAGATTATCATATTGCTCGCAATTTATATTTACACACCACTGTAAACCATCAAAACCACGCTTTGCAAGCTCCCTCAATATTTCTAACTGTTCGTGTATGGCACATTGCATACTTATAGGCGTTACAACTTGTGAATAATAAAATCAGTTCATATCTTTTACTCAGAATCATTTGAAAAGAAGACATTTTAATTCAACGGGTATCGGAGGTACTGTAATTTTTATTCGATATACACAAAAAGCTTGCTCTTACATCCTGCAAGGTCTACCGTTGCTTACAGAGGCTTCCAAACTGTTCGCGACGAGGTGATAAAGGACGGCGATCAGCAGACAGACCACGATCAGCTTCAGCGTTTGACGGCGATAAACTGAAAACTCCTGTTTCGTTTCCAGCCACGCGTTATAAAAGCGCTGGTCTCCATCCGCATCCACTTCAGGTGAGACCGTTTCCTGCCACTCGTTAGAATCGAGCTGGTCTCCATCCATTCCCCCCTTCCGTGAGACCGTTTGTGAGTCACTGGTGGTAGTATCGATTGAATCCGTGAGCGTACCCTTCTGGGCAGTCTCCGCTGGCTGCAGCATGGACCACTTCCGGGCTTTGCTTTTGGGCAGCGGTATCTTGGGGCTGGTACTTTTCCGCGCCTGGTGCCGCTCCTTTTCCACCAACTGGGGGCCATCGGAGGGTGTGTACTGTTGTACGATTTCCCCTTCAGGATCCTTCGTGCGAGCGTCTTCGTCCTTTGCTTTTTCATTCACCACCGATGTGATTTTAACCGTCAGCCGACCCTCGATTGCCGCGAAAACTTCACCGGACGAACAGGTTTTCCGCGTTGTGCCAAACCGCACGATGTCACCGGTTTTCACTTCACAGGCATTCGAAACTTGCGTCTTGGCATCCTCCTTGCCATCGACGGGGATCGTTTTCCCATTCACGTAAGTCCCGTGAGAGCTGTTTGAATCCTGGAATGTGAAGCACAAAATCATATTCTCTTTCAATTGCAGCCGACAAATAAAGCAGAAAAAATAACACTTACCAGCAGGTATAATCTTCCCTTACGAAAAAAAAGTATCGCTTGCTTTCGGGAAAGGCTACGTGTATCGAAGAGGAATGTTTCCTCGATACAGCACGGACGCTTCTTACCGAGACGCCCAATCTCATGTTCCGTACCGGATTTAAAGTTCAGAATTCGTTTCTATAGAACATAAGAACAATCACACACACACAGATCGGTATTAATGCTTCATAAATGTCGGCCAGTTACAGTTTTTTCAATATTACCTCAAAGGGATGGGAAGCTACAGTACTCTCGAACTCTACCGTACATATTTTCATAGTATTTTTACTCATTTTTGCCCCCAACACTGTTTCCAACATTGACTGAACGCAACGACCTAATCTCAGCGACGTTACAACCAATGCCTGCTACGATTGACGTGTACATAATTCTTATTTTAATCGTTCATTTAACCTACTTGCCATGTTTTAACGTGAAAGCCTTTCGATGAATAAACTTCACCAAATTTTTGCAGAACCGAAATTGGAACAGCAAAGAAAAGCCGAGAACTTAGCTACGATCTAGATTCTATTAAAAATCCATGATCTCAATGAGCTAGTTAATTATCCTCCCCCGTGGTTAATTACCCCACGATGGAGTGGAATGATGCACTCGGTTTCGGATCTTTCGTCCTCCTCCGAGATTATCGGTAGCCTCATCGGTACATTTACCGCTTGTGCTACATTTCTGCTCCTCGTTTCGATGTTACCTCCGCATGCCGAATTCACCGCGATTGCCGGGCAATGTTGTTTACATGCCGGGGGGTTTTTTTTTTAACGGCCTCTCACCCACTTTTCATTCCACTGACCGACCCTGCACTTGGAAAATTATATTGATCCGCTGGTCCGAATTGCAGCCAATAATAACCGATTAAACACAAAACGAAAGATCCGCATGATCTAGATCTGCTTTCGATCGATAATTCTTAAGGCACACCGGTCGACGCCGAACTCCACTTGTTTGCGGCGAATGGAAATAACACTGTGGAGTTTTCTCCGAAAGGCACTATTACGGCGCTGCGTCAAATTATGATAACCATCGGAGCGCACATCTCGTTTCGGGAAATCGATCAGTGCGAGGTTAATTATGATATATGATCGAACATCATCACCATGGCAAGACCCGTACAGCCGGTCAGGGAAAAGCGAAATTTTCCGCCCTATCGTTTGGCGTAGGTTTTGGACGGTTTTGTGTTATTTTACCTTCCGGTCGGAACCAGTGAAAGTGACCGCATACGAGCCGCCGATGATGTTTTGTATATATTGTGTCAAATAAAAGTAAATGCCCTTCTATCGATTCGAAAGAGATTTATATACCATCGCTCGTGGTAGAGTAACGGTTTATTGGTTTGTTTTTCCTCATCATTGTTAAATTGACTAGCAATAATGTCGTGTTTGCGTCACAATTTGGGAAAAGTGAAAATATTAGCTCTTGTATCTTCTACTGTAATCTATTTATTACAACATTACATAAAGTCAATTTCAGGGAGTAAATTGAAGGGGGGCAAAGCAACACGAACGTTTTACAAAACAGGAAATGGATGGTCTTCGAAATTTCACTACACAAGGTAGGTAAAAAGCAAGAACGGGAAAGTCGCGCAAATATGCAGGAAATGGAACAATCACACCAGCGAAATCCATAAAAGAAGTGAGAGCTTAAAATACTTTTAGGACATTCATTAAGGCAAAACGCATTTGAAAAAATAATCATCAACAAGCTGATGATGAAAAACCGCTTCAATGCTTTTCACTGTACTCCTGGCAGCCTAATTTAGTCCGTCTTGCTCACAAAAAAAAAAAAAATTGGGAGAAATCACGCACAGTCCCAAAAGATGTTTTGGCAGTAAAGCTATCACAATTGAGTCGTCCGAACTAGGCTAAAGTAATTCGCGTACGTATATGATCAGCATCTCGCAGGCAAGTGGCGGTATGGTCGTCGGACCAATAATTTTCCGACCGCTTCGCGAACTCTGGGTGATTTACGATGTGGCCTTCAATTAAGCTACACACCAGAAAAAATACAACACCTTTCCAAAAGCCATTTCACCTGCTGTCGATCGCAGGAGAAAAAAAAGCCGGTTAGCTCGTGCAAAAGCAAAAGCCAACCCCTACCAAAACCTCCGAAATCGACCATCTCCGTGAGATGGCATTGGTGTACTCGCGGAAAGTATGCGTGTTTTCGCGAGTTCACCCGTCCGAGGGGCGGGTTTTGTGATTTCCCCCGAAAGGTCATATAATAAAAACATTCGGTGGTTTGTTTTCTAGTAGGAAAAAAAAAAAAACATTTCCAATCCAAGCGAACGAGTTGGTTAAACTTTCTAACTTGTCACGATCGATTTAGCCCGCGACTCTCGCATTACGGAGCTGCCGAATTTGAGGAAAAGTCACCAGAGCTGGCTAGTGAAACCAGAAGATATCTTCTATGACATTTTCATTTCCGGGAGTTGCTATTTTCTACCCACTCCAGCTCCGTATTAACTTTAAAAACAGATTTTGTTCATTCGGCTATTTCGAAAGACAGTGAGAGCTTTCGTTCATCTTAGGGGGAAAGATTTCCCTCATAAATATGCCGTGGTTCACAATCAATTGAGAAGGGGGCAACGAAACGAAAAAATCAATTTTTCGCTCAACAGCCAACGGCTTGATCGGACGTAATGGCGTGAGACGCGAGCATTTAAAATCAATCAATAATCCCCCGCCGCATTGCAGGAGGATCGGCCGGACACGTTAACAGCTAATGCATCTCGTTAGTGCGCACGTTGGAATCGGTGCAAAGTACATCACTTTCCTGGCTAGCGGTTGCAACTCAATCTTCAATTCCGCAAATCACAATCGCGAGACCGCTACCGTAATTGCGCAACCGCGCACAGTTTTGCATGCGAACTGTATTTAAATTTACCGTGGTTCGTTCGTCATAACCGCACCTGAGAGATGCAACAAGACGCAAGCCCAAAGCCATACTGGTGCGAAGGGAAAACCAACGATCAGCAGCGGCTTGTACGGTGCGAAAAATGAGAAAATTGATCTGACACTGATCCTGGCATAAGGAGAAGCTGCAGCACATAAGTGTTTTCCTTGTTTGCCTGGTGGTTTTCCGGGTGGGTTATGGTTTGCTACAGGAATTGGTCTGAATAAGGTTTGAATAACAATGAGTGACTAGTCGTATTAACACCAATGACATCATCAACAGGGTCGGGCATAATTTTCCGTTTAATGCAATTAACGACAAATGTCAGTTTCATCTCCGGAACCTATTTTTTATGCTCCCTGCCATCGTTTGGTGAGATGCGAATGACAGATAAAAGCTGTAGCCTCCCCCCTCGAAAGCTTCTCACAGTGAGCAAAAGCTTTCTCGCACCCATCAGATGAGCTCTCTCCATCTCGGTGAAATAATCTCTCGTTGTCCCTTTCGCTCCCTCACCAGCGCAGCGGTGCTCCAACGGTTGGGAGAATTCGCTGCTCTCCACGCTAAATCGTTTTTATCTCGCTCGCTTGTCTCTTTGTGCGTGTGGACGCGCTTTCCAACCGCGCGAGGCTCGCCGCAGTACACGAGTGACAGAACGCGGGCTCCACGGTCAGTTCGTTTCCATCTGCCGTCGAGTGTGCAGGTCGTCAACTTGCGTCGTCAACTCTGATCCCCCGACTCGCGTGGTTATCCCCAGCTCGTTCTTTTTTATTAACCCTGTTTGGGAGAATACCTTTTGGGCCCTCGCGCCACTACCGGTAAACCTGCGGGCCGACGCGCACCGCAAAGCGGATAATCCATCTCTACTGGTGGTGGTACCTTTCACCGCGTTAGAAGTGTTTTGGCAGCAGCAGCAGCAGCAGCAGCTGTTGTGGACCGGCAGTTCGAAATCGTTCACCGGAACACCTCAAGGCACGACTCGCACCATCGTTGCATCGCCGTTGTTGTTCAGTTGCTGTACCTACACCGCGTGTGTGACTCCCGCAATTCTCAGGAAGAAGAAAACAAAATAAAAACAGGATTCGAGGTCATTCCTCGGCACTTCGATCCACGGAAGTGAACAGCGTTCGTCAAATTGACGTCACGACGCACAGCAGCGCGGGCCTTGGGGATCGCAAAAACAAAAGTGTAATTCATCCGCGCATCCGACGGAACCTCGCAAGGGAGAGTTTTAGGGAATAAAAGTTAGTGGAGAGAAGCAAAAAGTCAATTGCTTTTTGTGCATTTCCAAGTGTTCGTTAGATTTGGAATCAGGCTGCTGGTGAATTTTAGAAAAAAAGTGCTATAACAAGTGCAGTTCTTATCTTTTCTCCTTTGGAATCGTTTTTCTGTGGTGAAACATCTAGCAAAACACACACATACACACAAAGATATCAAACGCAAGCGTTTGTTCAGGTGCAGTGCTTTTCCGACAGTGTTATCCTACTAGCAGGCGAGATTAAATCAATACTCCACCGCTATCTGTTTCCATCGGCACAAACCTTGCACCGGTTCGATAACAGCTCCATCATTGACACCATGAGACAAATCGGAATTGAGGTGAGTTGGGTGTTTGGGGCCATTTTGGGAACCGATCAAGGCAACGCAGCGGTACTATTACAACTAACCAATATGTGGAGTGGCTCCGATAGGACCTTGAATTGACCGTTAGCGTCGGACGATGGGTTGAATGGGGTATTTGCTCCTGGGTCGTTATCTCCGGTAATCCATATACCGTAGCACTTCCGCGTGTTATCTCACGACTAATCTTTTGGTCGCCAGTGCGAAGTGACCATTGCCAAGAGCAAAGCCCATTGCTTTTACCGATTCGGTCGCGGAACGAGTTCGGGCACCATAGAAACACCTGACCTCACGTGCAGGAAGACGTGGCATCGAGCCCCAGTCGAAAAAACAAGACTTTGAACTTTTTATAAAAATGTCATAAAAAAAGTTCTTACACGAGCTTCAAGAACTATTTGCTCGGTTTTCTGCTCGAAATTAGTTTTGTTTTTTTTAGCTCCATTGTGTTTCGAAAAGATAGTTTGGACAGAATTTTAACGTCTTGTTTTAAAGGGTCTTACATTTAAAGTCTTACTTAAATTTTGTTGGAAGCCATCCAAAAATGGTATTTTATCGAAATTAGACCTTAAGTTTTAAAACGTATCCCAGTCTGGCTCGGCTCTTTGGTGCTGCAAGTTTAAGTTTCACACCGTCAAAAACGCATGAGGAGTCTTTCAATTTCCTGTCCTTACGGCACGAAGGGTTCCAAGAGCCCTCGCGTTGACCAATCACACCGACCGGAACGACCCGGGGTTCTGTTGTAGCTGTTTTGTGGAATAAATGAAAAAAATGTGCTGTGAAGACGATCTGGAGTAATTTGATCAACGTGAAGCTTCATTTTCACGTCACTCCTCCATTCTCTGGCACCCGTAGGGCCGAAAATGGTCCCATAAAAAAAGCAGCCCATTGGCTGTACCTTTCCCTACCTTAACTTATAGTCCGAATTTTCGAAGGGCAAAGTGGGAGTGAAGAAAGGTACCAACACGTGACCAGCTGGCGTGACGTACCACAACGAGGGCAGGAACTACGGTGGTCAGGGAAACTGACCGCATCTGACCGCGCCATATGGTCCTGATGGGTGTGTTTTTTTTTTTAAATTTATTTCTCCGTTTCACTCTCCAGTCACTTTTGATATAACGACCGCAACCGATGTGTTGGCAGACGATGCAAATTTTATTAGCTGCAATTTTTGATTTCACCCTCTTAATACTTTTCAACCGGGTTGTTGTTAAAACATAATAAGAACGTAGTTTTTGCTCATTAGTAAGGTTTCTATGTGTTCTTGATGAATTATATTTTTTTCCTTTTTTATGAGCAAAGGTAGTTTTATTACTTTGTATGTAAGGTTTTACTTTGTTGTAAGGTTTCCACGTCCGACTTTCCAGGTGTACCGTTTCGTAATTAATCTCGTCAATGCATAGTTTACTTTTTAATTCAACTATGTTGCGACGACGATATCAATTACACTCGCGCTGGGTAAAACAACCAGGGCGGCTCATCTAAACATGACACGCTTCAATTTATAAGCCGTCTCCGGAAGTCTTTCGGTTATCCAACGTTGGGTTTTATCACATCGAAAACAAAACCGCATGTGCGCACGTTTTGAAAGGGGAAAAATCCCGGAAAAACGGTTCGAAAAGCTGCCCTGGAAATGGTTGGCACTTTGCCGATGACTTCCTTGAGCGTTCTGCAAACGGAGAGGCGCAAATCATTTCTTCACTTATGAAGAACTAATATTGTTTTCTGAAGACTCCTCTCGCTCTCTTTCTCTCTCTCTCTCTCTATCTATCTCCGTGTCAATGCAACGTGTACCGCAGTCAGCTGCAGTTAATTTCAATGGTCCATCATTTGGATGACTTTTTCCCGCTCGTTTGTTCACCACTCCAAAGTGATCGTTCATATTTCTTCAGGCCTCGAGCACGTACGTTAATTGTAATAAGATTGCAACCCGGGTGAGAAGCTGCTACTTCCTTCGTTCACTTTCTCACAGACTATTTAGGTAAGCTGGATGCACACAAAAAGCCCAACAAATATCGTTACTTATCAACATTAGCTCACTTGGCTCACATGCTCGCTTTTATTACGGCACTTTTCTTTTTTTTTTTTCGGGCCCTTTCGCTTTCCGAATCTCCTTCCTTGGCGGATGGATGGAACGAGCGTCCGGGAACTTCCGGAAATAAAGGCTACAAGCAAGCAAGTTCCATCCCGCTGCGCACATAATGAACACATCTATGACAGCCTTCAGCTCCCACACACAGGGAGGTTTATGATGCGCTTTCCACCGGCTGCTAGCCAGCCCGGGAAAAGGGCCTAACGAGAGCGGGAGCTGTTAATGCATTCCTACCGTTTCCTCGGTGAGGAAGAGGGCGTCAGTAATTACACGTTTGCATTGTGGATTCATACACATTTTTGCTCTATGCTAATAATCATAAACGGGCGAAAGGAGCCGATCATTCGGCAGGAAGATGGTACGATTTTTTAACGGTAGTTTATTGGCCCGAGAAATGGAAATGTGGAATAATTAATTAAAAACTGCACACACCCTCTGCGGTCCTCCGACAACTCCCGTACTATCCCGTATCGACCTTGTGTGTGTGTGTGTGTGTGTTGAAAAGTGATTTGAAAAGTGAATTGCACACTGCAAACTGCGGCTGGTAACACAATATCGTGAGAAAACGGTTCACGCAAGGGAAGCGCGAAAAACACCTGATCCGTTGGAGGAGGCGCGAAGCGAAGAAAAGCGCAGAAAAAACGCCGTTGGAAGCAAAACAATCTACATTGAAATATAACGCAAGCAAAATTGCGCGTGCCAAAACGGGCCACGCCATGGTAGAGGACCGACATACGTTCGTTCAGACCGACCGAGAAGCAGCCCTTTTAACGACAGGGAAAATAATGTTATTACACCAGCGTGAGAGACTGGTGATCTCGTTGTCTGGTAGAAAGGGCGTCGATAAAATGTTTGGTTTGAATTTTTCACTTCATACCAAAACATAAATATCAAACACGGGGCCAAGAGACGTGTTAAAATGCACACTTTGCTCTGGAAATATATTGGATGTTAAAAATTGGTAGAAAAAGAGAGATGTTACCAATATTGTCTACCAATAAATGTTATCAAATACGATTTTTTCCCTTCCAATGTTTTCGACTTTGAAAGATTTTATTATTTTTGAAAAGATAGTGAAAACAGATGAGTTTTTCCACTGAGCCATGCTGGTTTACCCAATGATGATTGATGACTAATCGAGCAACGCTTCGCAAGAAAAGCCGACGACCCCTCAGGCTACATTCTTCAATGTGGTAAACCAATAATCATCGAGGGTTTCTGTTGGCCGCTGTTGGCCAAATATGCGGCATTACAATTTTCCCCAGGCGACATTAACTTTCGTCACTCCGGCAAACACTTTACCGAACGCGAGGCGAAACTGCGTGTCGTCAAACTAAACTGGAGCGAAACAAAAACGCACTACTTAGTAAGGTAAGCTAAGGCCGGAATTTTGTCGCAAGGTAAGAAATTAGAAGTAAATAACGGGTTCTGTTTTGTTCCACCTTCTATTGGTCAACGACGACAGCCAGCCCGAAGTCGTTCCGTGAGGTGTGAAGTGGCGATCATGCGAAACAATGGCACATCACTTACCGGCTCGAGGGCCTCGGAGTAATGCGTTAGGCTTTTGGTCTATTTCTTTCTTAGCCAACCTGCACAGAGGACAAGACGAGGTTTTTGTCCATGGGGCTGGAGTTGACTGGAGATAAATGTGGCCCGAAAGGAGATTTACCGCATTCGGTATGGTCAGGTTCATGTTTCGTTGCCTTTTATGTAAATTGTGTTTTTCCTTCTCGGGCTTTTCTTCTCTCGTCGTCTTGTTTTTTAAACGGATCGAACCAATATGCTGCAGCATGGTTTAATTATTTTTATATTTAAACTTAAATGTACGACTAGGAAAATATGGAGTTATAAAAAAGTTGTCATCGTTGGAAACTCCAAAATCATCAACGATCAACATCTCCCTTGCCTTGATGTAATGACTTCACTGAAAATAAAACCCAAAGGGTTCAACCAACGAGTTTGGTTTCCTAAGCAAAGCTTAAGCAAACGGGTTTTATCTCGAGGAAGGAAGCAAAGAAAGAAAGGGGGAAAAGGAAAAACGCCTGCCCATCAACAGAACATGCTCCGCACGGTGAAAAACAAAAGCTGAAAAACACAATGGCAAACGGTTTTTTTTATCGTAGTGCCGGCCAACGGCCGATTTGAAGCCGGCTCAATTTTCGCTTTCTCTCGTCGATCTCTGATCAAACATATGTTCTTTGGGTTGTTGCCAATTTTTTGCTTAACTTTGTTGATTGTTCACCGGTGTATGTGCATGGTTTTGTTTTCTCTGTCCGCCAAATAAACGGCCAACCGTAGGGTTATGTTCGCAGTCCGATTATGATTTTCATTGTTTTTTAGTTTTTTAGTTTCTTCTTTCTTTCTTATGCTGCGTTTCATTATTTTCCTCTCGCGTCCGGCAGCTCTTAACATACTTATATGGAGATTTGCTGGCTTTGGTTGGATTTCGATTTCGACCGTGTGTTAAGAAGCAGAAAAAAAACCGTTTTGTGTTTTGTTTCTTCTTTGTTTTTGGTTTGTTTGCGTTTGATTTAATGTACGATGCAGTTATGAACGGTGTGTGCCGTGGTTGTTTGTTTCTTTTTTGTTTTGCCGACCCTATTTACCATCCTTGAGCACCTTGAAGCTTGACGGAATGCAAATACTCGGCTCGCCTCTGCCCGAGCTCTGCGGGCCAAACTGCTGGACAAAAAAACTGCAGGGATCAACCACGCCAAGCAAACTTGTTCCATGTTCTCTCGCCGCACTTTCTCCGGTGTTTTACTTTTCATTTAACGCGTGCTGTGGCTGCGATCCGGACGCAGGCAGGAAAGTGTTCGGATTTGGTTGTGCTTGAAGCGCAAGTAACAAAACCTCTGATGCTCCGGCCAAGTCAAATGTTACAAGAGGCTTAAGAACGTGCGGTCTCGGCATCGACACCTCGGCCAAGGTTGCGAGAGCTTGTAAAAAAAAACACACACTTCTAACGAACGATAGTGTTGTACATGAAACACGGGAGATAACAAATTATTGAACATGTTCCCGGCTTAATCGGTACGACTGCCCATAAAGAAGAAGGTCCAGCAGGTCACGTCTAGTGTTTGCACCAAATTGCCCTAGCCTTGAATGCAATTCGTGCAGTTTGCTTGGCGAAATAAAATGCAAAAACACCGGCATTAAACATTTACGGTGTATCGTGTTTCATCGGTGTGATTTGTGCGCCTTAGAATTCTGTAAAAAAGGGAACATTGTTTGTACAAACTCTGCCCATTTTATCATTCTTAATCAAGGAAATACAAGGTGAATAAAAATTACGTGGCTTGTTTAACAGAGACCGATAATTTATTCAAGCAACCGCCGAAAGTTTCTTCAGACACGTTTCCGAGAAGCAAAACCTTCTTCGAGCTGCAGCAAGAAAGCACCGAAGAGGAGCTGCCGATATGATGAATATTTATCAGCCCGAGTTACCTCACATCCGATAGCGATTGTCTTACATGGTGCCAAAAAACCAGAGCTCCTATCTTCTTGAGTGCAAAATAAAGGCAATTTTGTGCTATCAGTTCCAGGACGGCTTGCAACATTGTATATGTCCCCGTTCGTTTTACCTTTGGTCGAATGTAAACGGGTCTTTAAACGCCCGATGCTGGTGCTTAAAAATAGTGCATGTTTGTCGGAGAAAATGGCAAAACATTACAAGTCAACGGTCGACATACAAGCAGCAGATAAATCTGCCTACATCATCATCGAACGGAGGAACGTGTGCTGCCCCGAGCTGGCTCTTCTTGCGAGTCTCGTTCGCCAACGGATCCAACGGACAAACCGGTTCGTTTCACCTTCACTGCCAAAGGAAAGCGCTCGGTCGACCGGCGGCCCCTTGCGTTGTTGGGTTTGTGGGAAGCGTGCGACGGAAAGTAAAAGTCGTCCATCCGCCGCCTGGAGGAAAAGGGAGCAGGGAGGTCGGGAAAAAGGGACCGGTCGAATGTAGATCGGATGCCTGGGGATCGGAGACATAATTCATAAGAAAACGGTGGACACCATTGAGGGTAAAAGAGGTAATATTTTGGGGTAGCAAAAAGGAGGGAATATTTTTAAACTTGCTTGCGTCGCCACATTACTGTCATCGATAAAGCAACCCAACCCCCTTTCATCCCTTTGGGGTAAAGAATTATTCAACAGCGTCTCCGAATTTCAGGAAGTAATGTAAAGGCTGAGAAAAAGCAGCACACGAAAAAAAAAAAATACACAAGTTGTAATACGAGAGGCGGATAGAAAGTGAAAAAGGTCACATTCGTGGATTCGTGGGCTTCGAAACTGATCGATAAATGACTCCCAAGAGCCATGTACATTGCTGCCTTCGCTTCGTTGCGATATTAAAAACTGTTTGCAAACCCTCTGAACATCGCTGGAGCTGGGAACGAAGAAAACGAAGCGCCAAACACTTTCCAATTTATGAAGCATCATCATTCGGGCCACAGCGGAACACCTCGATCGACCTCGACCGTTGTGTCACGATCGGTTCGGTTGGCTGGCAAATAGATATTAAAAGGCGTTTGAGACGAAAATTGCTTCAATTTGTGGCGGACCGGGCTCGCTAATGATGATGATTGTGCCGTGGCTAACCTGCTACGGGAAAGGAACTGCCTCAAAGAGTAAAGGTCAGTGGAAAGGCTATGCACTCGTCTGCGATGAAGTTCTCAATTTCCTTTCCGAACGTAAAAAGTATCGTATATTTCTTTGCGTGGTTCAAACAACTTCTACTTTAAGCAGAAAACTGCTGAATAGTTTACATGGCCATTTTTTACGAAGATGGAAAGGATTTTAATACGCTTTCGTCATCAAATCCGCTGATCGAATGGAAGTTTTTGTCATAGCTTAATTACATTTGTTAGATATCTTTTAAAATATCTGTTCGATGCTTAAGTGGGTTGTCTTGTTTATAACGTTATCGTAAAAAATAAAGCTGATAATGCCTCGCTCAGTGGCGTAATGTATCGTGTGTCAAATTACGTTCAATTACCTAACATTTTTCTCCAGGTCTTCAAACGAAAAGAGCTCTTGTTTTCCTCCCACACATCATGAATGATTTTCCTCGTTCGTTTCGGTGGGTTTTTGGCACAAACTTCCTGGATTCTCCGGCTCGTGTGCTGTCAGCCATCAATTATTGTAGCAAATGTCAGCTCGATCGCGTCCTGACCAGCAACAGTGCCCAAAACACCACGCACACCTTTTTGGCGAACAACGCGCTTGCTTGATAATGATTCCGAACAAGCCGATAAAAATGGGAGGCCCAGCGCCGCATTGATTGATGGTGGAAGTGCCAGCTAGAAGAAATTTGCTTCGCTTTTGTTCTAAAAGAAGGTGTAACGAAGCTGAAGGTGACTAGGGTAAGAAAAAAGCTGTTAAAAACAAACCTCCAAAAATCCTGTTTTACTTGACGTCAACAACATTGAGTTGTCTCTGCTATCGATGCGGCAAATAATTGATTACTGTGTGGGTGGGTGGTTGGGCGGTCGTGATGGAAGTGCAAACTTGTCAGAGCAAAAGAAGCAATCAAAAGGAGAAAAAAAAGAAATGAACCATGCGATCAAGGTCCCCGTTTAGGACACCACGGCACGTGACAATTTTTCTGTGATTTTTGTAGAGTGGAGCACTGAAAAAATGATATGTTTTGCTCGCTGGTGACCCTTGAAACCTAAAGATTGAACATTCGACCTAAAGATTGAACGTTTAACTTTTTTTTCAAATACTTTTCGATCATTAATCTAACAACCCATGTGGATATCTTGGTCTAAACACTAAGAAAAAATACCTATAAATGTTAGGCGAGAAAGTACCAATAAAAAATGTTTTCTAAAAATACTGTGAGCTTAAAATGCATCCAGGCTCAATTAATTCAAGCCTATGTAAGTGTAAAGCCTACAATTTTCAGTACTCTGTGGATGTGGGTAGTTTGAAAAGAAACACATTTCTGCATTTTGCGTCCGGAATCAGCGTTTATTATATACATTTTCCAAACCTTTTCGCCCAGCAGTCTCCAAGAACGAATGAAATTTTCTCCTGCCCGAGATCTTTTCGCTGCCGGCCACAATTATCGTCGTCCGGGAGTATGCGCACGTTTTTCTGCGTGTTACCTGGCACGTTATCTTATCTTCACCCCGTACCGACGTCCTACAGGCTCTCGAGTGTGCTCTCTGGTGCCGCTTATTTATCGCGCGAATACAGCATTTTTGTTTCATGACCGCACTTTCCGAGCAAACACCAACTGCAACTGATGTCATCCCCGCCCGGTGGGGGGATTTCTTTCACCTGGGCTCTTTCATCTTCACCCCTCGCTGTTTGGAGCCGATTGATAAGACTGCCCCAAAATTGGACAGGCAATCGGAGCGAAACATTGGTCGCACCACCGCAAAAAGGGAAACGGATCCCGAGTTCGCTAATGGGAAAGTTTCTTCCCGCATTTAGCGATTGCGGTACAACCAATTGGCACATGTGTGCCGGGGTTTTTTTCAAAACGTTATTTTCACCCTCTCTATCAATTAGTACTTGCAGGAGAACCTGAGTCACTAATGAGAATGACTCAAGCTGTGCAGAGCGTCTTCCAAAAGAAGAGTCCCCCAGCGATAAGGGCGAGCTGAAAGCATAAGAAACTTCGTTCAAGCGTAGCTTATCTCGCCACCGGTGGGGTTGCCAATTATCTAATGGATTAGTCACGCTGCTCTTCACAGTATAATGCTCAGTTTTTTTTTAGCTAGAGCCCTCTGTCAACATATAATCAAGATAGATTCCCCATATAGCCATTTCAAACAAGTCTTCGTCTTTCCTGGCGTACCAACCAATTTGGTAATGCCTACCAATTTTAAGGGCTTACGAGCCTTTTTCCCCTTTATAAAGGGGTACGTAGATAGTCAATCCTTCTTGCCGGAGAAGCTCCAGTCTGGATTCGAACCCACGCCTTCATGGGTCGTGTTTAAGCCGCCGTACGCGTTCGGCTATCACGGACCTTGTTCTCATTTCAACCAAGACTTAATTTGAACCTAACGAACTTCAATGCGGACTTTTTTTAAATTTATTAAAAAACTCGAAGCGTACAATGACTACAAGACATTTTTACTTTTAACTGGCTTATGAACTGCTTGATGGTTTCTACCTCCTTTAAAAGGTACGATTTCGTTTCATAACGTGAATTATTCTCGTGATCGGAATGTTTGCTTGCAGAGGATTTTCGAGTGGTTTGTTCGCTTCGCTCCGTATGGCGTTGGCGGAGGAGATTAGATGTGTGTTTGTTTTTTCTGCAAACCTCCGATAAGGATCAAGCACGCTCAGACGAAATGGAAAAGACATGTCCGAGTGTGGAGTGCGCAGTACGGTTACCTATTTGTTTCCGCGATTGCCACGTCGATTGTCGCCGGGTTCGGGAAGGCAGGTTCTTTACCGTTGTGAAGTGTTTATTTTTTCCTGCCCAATACCAACAACTTTGCGAATGTGACAATTGGCAATCGTTGCTTTAAAGTCCCATTGGGTTTCGATAAGAAAGAGG
Organism: Anopheles atroparvus; assembly: GCA_914969975.1. Classification (NCBI taxonomy): domain Eukaryota; kingdom Metazoa; phylum Arthropoda; class Insecta; order Diptera; family Culicidae; genus Anopheles; species Anopheles atroparvus. The sequence continues at coordinate 20,627,540 of CAJZCY010000004.1, forward strand.
CGACCTTTATTGCGTGCCTTCTAATTGGTTCCACTTCGGATGGAAAGGGCCGAAGATGTAGCCTGAACGTTCAGAGGTGCTGGCGTCGCAGAAAAGGAATCAAGCATCAAACCTGCATCAATGTTTTGGAGGTTTTTTTTAAATAAGTATCAGAATGCCACATTTTGTAACTCATTTGAACATTTCACGTCCACCGGTAGCTCTCTTTCCCTTTTAACCGGTAATTTTTTAAGCGGCTCACGTAAACCTTACCCAAAGCCTTCCTCATATGTTTTCGAACACGTCGCTCGATAACGACGCGTCCCGTTTTAATACATAGCTCCTGCTCCTCCATCTCCACGATTGAGAAATTCTCAGAATCTGTCCGATCTTCCCACAGCGTAACGGTGCGATCCGGCGTTTTTCCACCGATCTTATTTTCTATTCCCGGCTCCCGAGAGGGGAAAGATAAACGGGCATATAATTGGGTACGAGATTTGAACAATCATGCCCGATTTTTATCATGCCTTATCATGCGTGCGTTTGCCTGCTGAGCTTTCCGAGGCTGTGAGAAAAAGGAACGCTCCTCCGAATGAGAAAACACATTTTCCACCAGTTAGGGGGAGAAGATTAAGATGTGAGAATGGATTGAGGACAGTGCCTGTGATACAGCCGAAAACGTCTATAAACATGTCACAAAGCCGGTCAAAATGAGGAGGTAGTTTTTCGATGCAAATCACGATTTTGTAGAAATCACGAATTTTCATTTCGCTTAAAGTCTGAGGGAGATCACGACTGTCATTTGTCAGAACGCACTCATTAACAAGGCGGAACAAAACGGAATCAGAATTTAGCGAGGGATTTTCGGAAATGTCCCACGCATTTGCTTCGTGATTGCGAGAGTTCGAGGGTTGACGATCAGCACGAATTCTTTCTTCTTTAAAAACTCGTTTCTTGACGTACAGCGAAGGGAGAAGCGTACCGGTTCGTGGGAAATAATTTAAGCATAGGAGCGTCTCCATTTGAGAAGAAACTGAGGCCCGACAACGAGAACGATTTAATTGATTGATTTAATCGACCTCGAAATTTAATTTTCAAAATTCAACATGAGCAGCAAAAGTGAAGCAAAAAAGGCAATTTTGTTGCCGAGCAGTAGTCTGCAACCAGGTGGAGAAGCACTTTAAAGGAAAGCATGTAAACAGATGAAACCAACTCGAAACAAATCGGCCATTGGGAGCCATTGAACTCGTCCATCGGTCCTGCGTGGAAAAGCCTCGATTCGCGATACTGAAACCACTCCAAAACGCATCGCTTCGGCACGCTAGCTTGCATTCCACCACCGTGTGTGCGTCTATGATAGCAAAGGGATTGATTATGATGTATCTCAACGGATCCGTAAGGGAAAGTGACGGAGTTCCCCCAATACACCCCCTCTGTAGGGGTGAATAAGGGTTTGTTTTGGATTTATTTTGTTTTGCCTCGGCTCGTTTCATATGTTGCACGGCTTTCAAAACGATTCCGCACAGCACAAAGAAAAAGAGATAGAGAAAGAGCGAGTCAGATAGAGGGGTGTTAGGAATTCATTCCATAATCGGTTATCGTCCAACCGTTTACATATCACCGGCATAGGCAAAGCGATTCGACCGGCGATTGGGAAAGAAAGCCGAAGAAAATGGAGGTGGGGACGCTTGTGGTTGGTGTGACTGATCTCAACAGCACTCTTCTGTTTCTGTGTGTGTGTGTGCTTTGTTTTATCATACACTCCCCACCCCCCTCCCCCCCCCCCCCCCACCCCCCTCACCAAATTGCCACGGCTATCGAAGCTCATAAAACCGATTGCACAATACGAATTTTGATGAAATTTATTATAAACCACTTCGCGTGGCTCCTTTCCGCTTAGCTTAGAGATCCGGAGAAAAGCCATCCTTTCCTCCCCCTTTCTCCAGCCGAGGTTTCGGGTGCATCGTAAAGTGGTTTCGGATTCTATTGATTGCACCCGCGACGGGCGTGTTACGTCGCCGCCGCCATGGCTGTTGTAAATTTCCGTACCGTACCGTCACGTAACGAATCGGTGTAATCGGAACGAAAAATGAATTTTATCATCCCCTGCGCTGCGCTTTCCGTTTAGCTCATCAACGTCGTCTAACGCGGGAGAGTATGGTTAAATGAAGGGTACGAGATTTCCAAAGCGTGTTTCGTTGGTTTGCAGTCAACGGGGTTGCAAAGGGCATCATTTTACATCACTTTGGAGAAGCTTAAAAAATACACTTAAATGGAGATTTTTTCCAATATTTTTTAAATGGAGATCATCCATTTCTGAGCCATTATTTCAATCCATTTCTGAACCACATATTTAAAGACCATCTTAAATATATAATTATGAGTCGTTGTTACACACTTTATTGAAATCACGATCCGTCCACTCGCACGGCTGGAAGCAAAGAGAGCGGTTCGCTCTACCTGCTGCTTTATCGTCCTAACGCAGGTGAGCTCTCATCTAGCAGCGCGTCTACTATTCATAGTTTAATGCTTAACACTAGACCTTAATCTAGTGTTACCATAATTATAATTATATATCAACTAATTTATCTTTCAAAATTTTTGAAATTACAACTTATCGACCTTGTTGAAGCATTTTCTTGAAATTTCATGCGGGGTTTGGTGCAATTGTATTTTTATAATTTTGATGAAGTTTAATGACCTGAATGTCTGCAATGTCCAATTTAAATCAGCAAAATATTCGAAAACAAAACCGACTATTCTCTTAGGATTTTATGTTCAATCCTTGCGACACTTTTCCTTGGAAATGCGAACCTTTTTTTAATTGAGAAAATTTAAACCAACAAATCAAGTTTATTGCGCCCTTTTGTCAGCCACAAATGCTCCCGTCAATGCATTTTTCAAGCCGACCTCGACCCTGAAACCATCCGCGATGCACCGTCATCTTTGTGCGATTTGCGATTTTGTCATGCGCCGCTTCTTTTGCATTGACCGTCGGCGGTTGTGGTGTTGATTTTCATAAAATAAAAGTGCAAAACATCGAATGAAAAAGATCTTGTATCCAAAACAACTCACACATTGGCTTTAGTGGGTTGGTAAACGGACCGGGTCAGGGAGACTCGGTGATGCAAGCGCAGCGAAAAGCAAACGATGGAAGAAATCACACAGCCAAGACCGCGCGGAAACAAAACGACAACAAAGAAAAAGCTAATTAGACATTTTTTTCCACCACGATAAACCACGTTTTCATTTGATTTTCGCGCCACATCGTCAGCAAACGTGACACGAGGTCGCGGTTTCAGTGTGGGTCAAATTGTGTCAATCATAAAGCAAAAGAGTGGTCCAGTTTTGCTTGGTAGATATTAAAGACAATCTGAAGAAATTTATAATAATGTTCAATCAAACGGAAGCGTTTAAATGTTTTACTTCAACAATCACCCCATGGAAAAACAAAAGCAATTTAAAACTAAGTAATTGCCTTTCCTTTCTTGAAAGCCTAACATGCAGAAGTTTGCTTAGAATTGTAGAATCGATTCCCTGTTCAAAATCTGTCGTTGCTGCCATTTTCTGTTGAAAACCCTCAAGCGAAATTTAACGTCGCATTTTTCAAGGGTGTTGGTGTGAATCTGTTAGTTCCGCAAACATCTTCTGACCCGGCGAATAATATTTGCACGATTGGACCGCGAAGCGGCTCCTCCTCATTCCGCATCTCCTTAAGCGTACCGTTCCGAGATGGAATTGCAACATGCAGAGAACAATATTGGTCCAGTTCGGTCAGGTGGCCTATATTGGCATGCCTTTTCGGTCAGTTCGGGTGGAGTGCATTGCATAAGTGACACAAAACCCCTCTACCTCAAATCTCCAGGCGATCCGAAGCGAAGGTGGCGAACGCAATGACACGGGCCGGTGAGGGGAAGTAAAAACACCTTGCAATTGCTTTAATTTCTTCCCCCAAAGTGTTGACTTGCGCCATGAAAAATAGCTCTGGTGGCTGCTTTCCGGGGGGTGGGTTAAGTCACAAAAATAAACACAATTACCCACCGTGTGCTGGCCATGTGCGCTTTGCCTGAGCCAGTCCAAAGATTAAACCGGTGTCCGCAAACAATGGGCATTTAATTGCGGCACCGAGCGGCCTAAACTCGTGCTGTAAAGTTCGTTTGGTGGACAAATGGGCTAATTCACAAGCTGCGTATCTTGAGAACGAACTGGCGCGATATGTGTTATCCGGGGCCGCAGTAGTAGTACAGTGGAAAGGGTATGTCAATTTGATACAGAGGTTTTTTGTAGGTAATTTGCACTTGTTCACTTCAACATCAACAAATTGACTTGAAATGTTCCCTTAAATACCAGGATGGGTTGGTGATTTCCGTAGGCATTTTCAGCAAAATGATTTTTGGAAGATTATAAACATCTTTATTCAAAAAGCCACTGAAAGATTAAACAGCTCACAGTTTCTAGAGAGTTGCAGAAAATGCTCCTAATGCTTGTCGTTCCTGTTCGTCTACATGGAGTCAGTGGGAGCCTGAAAAGATTGTCTTCAATGTAGCTGCTATAGGTTTGAAAATTGTATCTTAAAATAATTTTGCAGCTATCTTTCAGCTTATGAGGTTTTAACTCGTCCATTTTATAAATCAATCCACCTTGTATATTTTAAGAATATTTTCATTTCTTCAAATTGAGATGAAAAAGGTCCTTAAGCAAAAGAAGCAACTAAACATCTTATTTTTCAATGCCTATACTCCTGTTACAATGAAGGTGACGCATCCAGCTGCATAAATAAGCTTATAGTATGTTAAATAATTCCTCCAAATATGTCTGTTTTTCATGAAGTTTTTGGTCAATGGTTAAGGTTAGGATATAAGTGTTTTTTTAAACAACTCCGAAATTGGAGTGATTTCTATCAATTTTAGAATCACCATCGAGATAAGACCGATTCATTAATGCACTTGTAAATTGCATGATTGCAGACAGAATACCTGGAATACCCAAGTCCGTGATTAGCCAAATTCAGCACGGACGAAAACCAACCATGATCGGTGCGGGAAAATATCGGGTCGGAAACGCACTGCGCAACCCGTCCGGCCGATGATACGTGTCAGGCGACCCCATACGGTTCGGCACGTGCTCAAATGAGGGCGTAAGAGGGGAAGCCGGTGGGTGTGCTTGATGCCCTCCACTCTAGCAGCCCGCGTCGAAAGTGGGTCTCTTGCGACATGAAATAATTACGGCCAAATCACCCCGGTCCGAAATAATGAACGATCAACGATTCGTTTGAAAAGTGTTTGCGGGAATAGATAGAGGGGGTGCGCGAGAGGGTTAATTTTGACGGAAAGGGGAGTGAGAGCCGTCGATGGGGCGTGGGTCGAATGGCCTCTCCACTGTTCACTTCCGCCTGTGGCAAAAGGCCAACAACAAAAAATGGCTCACACAAATTCATAAGGTGGCCAGCGCGTTTCCTTCTGGTCTTTGGCTTCGGTTCGTTTTCCCAAACACCTGCTTTCTTCCCACCCGACCCGAGATGCTGGGGATCCAACGAGCTCGCACACATTCCCGGCGTACACATGTGCCTTTTTTCTATGCGTTTGCGCCGCTACCTCTTCAATTAACCTCAATAAACGGCGACCCGAAATTTTCTCTCCTCCACCATGGCGGCGGCATTTATCTTGCCGACCTCTTTGCATTCGCTTCGGCCGGCGGTTTTCTTCGTCTGCGTTTGCAACCTGGTAAAGACGAGCGCAATAAACAATACCGACTGGGGCCGTTAATGATGCCGTCGCTAGTATAAAAAAGGAAGCAGAAACACTGTAGAAATCGTCAATAAAATCCAGATTTTTTACTCTTCGTTGTTTTTCTCTTTCTGAAAAGATAAAAATATAGTTGCTTTGCGTTGCGTTTCGTATGTGTTTTGAAGAGTTGTGTATTTTATGTTAAATTATATTGGATTTTTTTTATATCCTCCTTTTTTAGCTTCAAGGTGAAAGTTTAAGTTTTCCTCTCTTATTTTAACCATTTTCTATTAAATTGTCAGCCATCTCAGACGAAATGGCAAACGTCAAACTTGGCAGCAGACAACATCAAAAAAGATTTATTACAATGATTTACTGGTCCATAGAACAATGTCTAACATCCGGTCGTAAAGTTCATCTGCTGGACGTCTTTCTCATGTCTTCCGTTTGGCTCATTTTGAGGCAAGGTAAAAAAGGAATGGAAGGAGGCCAAACACTGCACGGAGAACGGTGCGCAGACGTGAACAGCAACGAGATGCTTGTTGAAGGTGACCCTCAAGAGAAGGAGAACACATTTTTTCAAACCAACAAACTCGCGCTGGTCCAACGACATTTCCGACCAAAAGCGGTCAAAAGAAGAAGAGCTTGTTCTGCTGCTCACGATGACGATGAAATGCACGGCAGGAGCCACCGTCTAACATGTGGCTATAATAATAATAACCTTCGAAAATACCGTTGCCCAAAAATCCAAATCAAAATTTAACGACCAGCGAACGAAATTCTCAACCAGCTTCTGAGACGAAGGTGCAGAAGCAGAAGAAGGCCCAACTTGCCAAACACGTAATGTCGCTGAAGGATGATTTTTTCCCCATCACCACGGCGTAAAAGGCCTTCCGGGCTTCATTTCAAGGAATTTTCACATTCCCACTTCGCTACAAAAATGGAAGGGAGCGGAGGAAAAGCTCCGAAAAATTCAATCCAACGCACAAGGCAGAAAGGGGAGTGCAAGCATCGGGAAACTAATGATAAACGATCCACGCCGGGCGCCCGGGGGAGGAGAACGATTTGCTTTTCTTTCTTTTTCAATTTCCAAACGTCATCTTTGTTTCCGTTACACAAAATGTTTCTTTGATTGGTTTCCTTCGTTCGAGGCATTTTTCTTTCCCACTCACTATTTTCTTCACATCCCGGGGACTAATTTCAATTCCATAGCTGGCGGGCCAGTTACGGCGCCTGAAACGTGAACGATCATCAGCCGGAGATTATGTCGATCGAGGGTTGATTTATGCGCGACAACAAACGCCGACGATAAATCGTAGAATCAGCTCAACAAAGTCTCTTTCTTTTGGACGCCTTTATCCAACGACAAGTGGCGATAGATCTATCAGCATTTTCTTCCAACTGGTTCCTCGCCTAATAGATTATTTATAACCCCTAAAAACTGAATAGAGATGTTAAAATGAAAGTTGTGTAAAAAGGACAGTAATGAAAATGAAAAGCTTGAAACGAATGCTAGTTTGAAGCAATAAATAAAGAGCTGAAGCGAGAAAAGCGAAAACAATGTGGCTGCCATTTTAGATTCAAATCGTTTGTTTCGGTATGAACAAAAAAGGGGAACATATTTTTCCCTCCCGGTAAAGCAAACCACTGGCTGGGTCGTCCCGGCGAGCAGCTAATTGAATTGTCAATTAAATTGTGCTAAAAATCATCCAATTATCAAGCGAACGAATGCTGAAAACTAGCAGGCGACTCGATTTTCCGGTCCAACCGATCTAGCGTCGGTGGAAAAGCGTCGTTCCTCGCGTGCAACACATTTTATCAACCTGATCTCAAACAATCCTCCTCGCGGTCTGGAGAAACTGGATAGGGAGCCTGCACTGGATCGTCCATGTTTACGGATCGTTCAAGCAGGAGCACAGTGGAATAACAGGATCAGCTGGCAGCCGGTGGAAAAACGTCTTCACTTTTACCTGCCCTTACCTTACTGCGCCTGCCGCCTGCAAGCTGCTGGTCGCTCGTCCATTTCATTTCACTTTCAAACAAAAAAAACCGGCCAAACGCGCCCAGGCCTTAAAAGTGACAGGCAGTGCAACAGTCGTGTCCCTTTCGCGTTCGACCGGGACCACTTTGCTGCACTCCGATAATCGCCGCAAAACGCAAATAGCCCGCTAAACTGTGGCTTCCACTTTCAGAGCCTCCGTTTGGAGAAGAGTTGTCTTCGGCCTGTGGGCTACGGAAACAGCACCAACCTTGGAACGTTCCTCTCGTTCTCTTTCTGTTTCCCCTCCGGGCAAAGGGTGTAGAAATGAGGAGGGAATCGAATGCACGGTGAGGGGGGAAAAAGACATACGGACACCACAATTAACCGCAGATAGGAAGGCTGATTGGCGAGCACTTGCTCCAGATCTGCGATCTCCGATCTCGAACCGAGCTCCACAGGGAGAAAGGGAAGTTGACGTTGACGGTGGGTGAGGAAAGGGGGAAGTATCGAGAAGGTGGTGTGGGCAACTGAAGGCAGGTGATTAGACACTTTTCCGTAGGCCGAAGGCCGCCGCGTTTGGCCAACTTGAAAGTGAAACGTTTCCGGTTTTTCTGCTTCCCGCAGACATCTCTCCTGGTTCCAGGGTCTGGGAATGCAAGGCTGTACTTGCAGGTGGTGGATGGTATGTGTGTGTGTTACAAGATCACCACGGGTAGCTGAGGCTTTGCTGGCCTACATTTTCTATGCCCGTTCGCTCTCTCTAGACTGCCGTTCAGCTGAAAGTTAGCTTCCATCGGATCATCGATGGCATCAAATAGTCATCAATCTTGTCGCAATCCATCCGGCGTGCGTTGAGCCTCACCAGGCTCTCCCCTCGGGGGGGCAAAACGGCACACGCTCCTTCTGATGACGGTCGGCTACAATGTAACTCGGAATGGAGACGGAGGATTTCGCTTCGGTGGAATTTGAAATGTTTTAATCGTGTGCCCGTTAATGTGCCGAATTGCTGACAAATTGTAGGCTGGAGTTGTTGTGGTACTGCGGAGCATTCGGTGGCCTCCCGAGTACGACCTTCAATGGCAAGAAATTTGATAACTTTGAATTTTAGAAATCCTAGTATCATTATCCATAAACTGATCCGATTTTTAATGTTTGAAGTCATGTTTCACGATGAAACCACACTCACACTCCAAGGAATAAGACAATATATTCATAATTGAAGAATAATATGGAAGATAAAATTTAAGGTAATGTGTATTAAGTTGCTTTTCCCAATACGTCTATGGAAGAACGTTTCTCCTGGCGATTCAGCGAACGAGGGAATTTAAAAGATTAACAAAGCTTGAAAGCAAACTGTAACTGATTTTTGATTGGATACCAAACGATCGTTTCTATTAGTTGCTTCCAGCACATCTTTGATGAATTTGCGTATAAACATATGTGGGTAATATTTCAATATAATCATTGCAATATTTGCTTCAAAAAGAAGTATCGATGTATAACAATTTGTTGTCGCTTAATCGTTGAAGGAAAAAATTGGGAAGGCAAACAAAGAGGTAATTAATATAGAGCCGGGATAGCAGAGCGCATTCGCCGGCTCGAACACGACCCACGACGTCATGGGTTCGAATCCAGACTGGACCTCCCCCGGTACGAAGGAAGGATTGACTATCATCCACATACGATAAAAAATCCTGTAAGCCTAAAATGGGTCTGCACGACAAATTTTTTTCGTTACGCGAAGAAGTAGATACAAAATACAAACAAAAAAAAATACAAAAAAATATATGGATGTGTGAAGGGCCTATAGCAACATTAAAATGCAATAGAATAAATTGCAGGACAAAGAATTTGATAAAAGAGTAAACTTAAGTAATGCAATTTCGAATCGATTTAAATCACTGCACAAGTATCATGGACTTCTGATTATTTTGTTTAAAAATATGTATAAGTCTGTGTATAGTTTTAGAAGGCAAGAAGATTAGAGTTTATTGTGGATGAATACACTTTTAGCTAAAACAGTTGATTTGGTTCTTGCGCTCTCGTTAAAGCAGAAAGGGCATTTCCCCTTTGTGCGGAGACCTTCAAAACGGCGTTGATAATTCTTTATTTCCACCCGCCATCGTGTTCATTCACCTTTCCTGCCCTGCACAAATGCGTGCGGGAAAATGTGCTGGTTCATTTTCCACCCCCCCACTCGCACATGTAAACGCGAGGGTTGTTGCGTGTGTTCCGTTTCATAAAAAAGCCGGAAAGTAAAATTATGCACGATCTGCTGCAACGTGTGGAGTCTGCTCTGTTGGGGTTTTGTTCTCCATTTCGCTGTCTCTTTTTCAACTGCGCTTGTTTCACCGCGGACACCCCCTGCCCTGTCGGGTGCCGTTCGTTTTCATCATATAGTATACGGGATGGGGTGTGCAAGCATGCGGAACTGGCGTGCAGAATAGAACCCCGTTTTTTCGTGGCCAACCGTTCTGCGGTGCGATACCATTTCTGGGACAGTATTATGAACAATTTCAAGCTGAACACGCTCTGCGCTACAGGTTCGTTTGATCGTATTTGTTGCGCTTTTAGAATGGCCACCGATCCCACGCAGACTTTTCTACACAATAATGCTGATGGTGTTTTCCGAACATCACGTGAAACAAAATAAGAAAAGTCGCACAGTGCAGCAGTGCTATGAAATTTTGGCTAGAACCTTTCATTAAATTAATGAAAATCACCACCAAATCCTATGGCTGACTCTTCAAGGTAAGACTCCATTAAAAAAATGTATTAGAGATTCGATAAATTAAACATAAAACTGCAACTTTTATTTTATTTCCTGCAAAAACTATGCTTGATAAAAATAATATTTTGTATGGTGAAATTTAACGAATGTGAAAAGAAAATGTTAAGACTCTATTTGAAAAAAATTAATCATCCTACTAACTAAAACGAACTTATTATATACGAAAAAGCAGACAGGATGTAAACTGTTTTAGGTAAACGAGCACAAATCAACCATGATTTGGGATTGGAAATCGCACGCGAGAATAGGTACGTTATATTAATTAGTTCGATGGATTTATTGTGCCAAATGAAATGATGCAAAAGATGCACCACAAACTGGCTGGGCCTTTGGCGCAAACGTTTCGCCTTCGGCCGGCAGTACTCGTTCCCTTATCGACAATGGCAATTCAATTTATTGTTCACTCGAACCGGGTGGTTAATAAACAGCTCCAGTCAGCTGATAAGATATAACTATCGCACCGAACGCATCGATTGCCGTGCCGAGTTGTTCGTGTTTTCGAGGGTCCCATCGTTCCCTCCATTTTTTTTTCACCCTGTAAACGTGTCTCGCGTTTCTTCTCCCCCCCCACTTCGACCCTGTATCGTGCCGCGCGAGTGTTTCCGGCCAGAATGGACCCTTTCCTGTGCGATAATAATCATCTTCCATCGCCGACGACGACTATCGTTGCGCGTCCGTCCGTCAGCAATGGGAGATACTTAACAGGGCCCATCATCATCCACCCAACCTCGACCTCGAGCAGAGGCGAGCTTGAGGGGAAGCAACCGTCCATCACCGGCAGGAAAAACACAACCGACAAGAGCAGGTTAAAGTTAATCCGATTTTAAAATAATAGAAACGAGTTGCGGCAGGGGGTTCGTCGTCTTTTCGGTTGTTGATGTCTTTCGTCTCATTTCTCCGGAGGACGACTTTGCTTGCTTCGCATTTTTCTTTACTCCCTCGTATCCCTAACGAGGGCTTCTTAATGCTGGGTTAAACAAATGCTATCTTGCTTTCATCTTCCCTTGAAAATTCATAAAAAAATCATATTTTTTGGAAATGTGTTTCCCACAAGCAATGGTTAAAAAATTATGGCCAAAATCTATCCGCTTTCAGTAGCAACAGCTTTTGATCCAGATAATTCGGTCTATAATTTTTTACGACAAGCCGCAACGAAAACCCCTTTGTTGAACTTACTTGGCTTGAGTAATAAGAAAATATATCCATAACGAAATAAGCACTTGAGCAGAAACTCAAAGCAGATCATTTTTGATGTAAAAAGGTTTAAGATGGCAATTGTGGGTACTTTGCTTTCAAAAAGAACCTTTAAATATCTAGCACTTTGTCGTTTCGGCCTGACTATTGGTGTTTTCCTCTGGAAACCGGCAGCAAACAACATTACCCCGTTAAATCGTTCTTGTCCCCTAACGGTACTTCGGACAGAATAGATGCAAGCGTCGATCGGGTGTCCCGTCTTCGGCTGCATTTCTTCACGCATCAGCCAGGCACCTCGGTGTTTACACGATCTATTTACAAGCGCTTGTTGACGCATTTTCCAGTCCCGAACGGCTGGAACGGTTACAGTTTCGATCGAGGCGAGTGGAAGCCAAACGGCGAAACCTCTATATTCAGCCCATCTCACTGACACCATCGTCATGCTTCGGTAGCATAACTAACCTCTCACCCCGTGGAGCGTCCCCGACCGGAATGAAAACAACCACCCCATCTATTCGATGCCGGGTTCCGTGTGTTTCCGTGCTGACATTCGTGCACATCTCGCCAGACTTCCATCAACCGACGAATACAGAAACGACACGCGGTGGAAAACGCAAAGCAGTGGAGCGTGGCCAACAAGATCTGGCGTCGATGATGGTATATTACCAAGGCGTTTTGTCCCCGCCTCAACCGCTGCTTTCCCCTGCACGACGAGACGATCTTTATCCTCCCATCCAACGCGGGTTACTTCCGACGCCGGGCAGAGGCTTTCGTCACCTTTGGGTGAACTTTTCTCCATCGCCAACCTTTATTTTTTCCTGCACTGGCGCGCTCTCGCGGCACGTTGGCATCGGGGACGGGCCAATAAATTATAGCCACGGTACGGATCGCGCTCGGCGTGAAGCATAACTGGGTCATTCGGTGCAAGACAACAACAAAAAATCAGCATGCAGCAATCAGGAGAAACAGATATCCTCCATCACGCTAGGCCAAATGTTAGCCACTCTCCTGTCGCTTGGCCTAGGCTCTCCCTCTTCCTCTGCAAAACGGAAGGTTCACTATTCTATTAACACGTCCCGGCTGGGCGTCTTCGCCGGGCCGGCATCGGTTTGATCGGTTTGGATTAAATTGCAAATTGCACCGCACAACGAGCACTAATTTGCTCACGTGCGGTTGCGTGCGTTTGTAGGCGAACCCGGTGGGGAGGGGGCCAGTACCGGAGCTGATGTTTGCTGATCCCACTGGTCATTAACCGTGACCTCACGAGCACCGCCCCGAACTCCTTTTTCGAGCGAGAAACGGAAAGAAATGGTGGCAGAGAAATAATTTAAAAAAAAACTTGTCTTGTCCGGTCAATTTCTACTTTCGTGGGGGCCGATTGTATATTTATAGCAACCGCGAAACTAAAATAAAGAAAGTAAGCGTTACGAACGAACACTTCCAGGGTGTGCAGAGGTACAAGTAAAACATTGATTTTTCCCGTACCGCACATGTGGGCGTTAATCGGTGCAAGATGTTGGGCAGAGGGAGACTGTGCAAGCGCTATTACAGCTCCTTTTTCAACTTTCGACATTCCTTCCTATCACGAATGGTTCAATTGACGGCATGTTTCTTGTTTACTGTTCCGTTCTTGCAATCTTACACCGAGGGCACGCCTTTCCGGGAAGGGTTAAATCGAAGTTAATTGAAATCCGAAAGCAGCACCCGACGGACGCTGAAGAATGCGGAAGGAAAACTGCATCTGCATCGGAAAACCAGAAGTCAATCGCATGATTGTGTTTTTATATTGCAGCTTTCCGTTATTTTTCAACACATAAAAAGCAATTGAAAATTTCTTTTCGATTCTATTAAGTTCCATTGTATTGCCAAGGAAAAAAAGGTCGGAGCTTGATTGGACGATATTAGCAATTTGTTTTGCAATTTCCTCCTTCTAAGCGCCTTGTTCTAGGCTGTTGCACGTCTTTGGAAGGATAATTGCGTTTAATTTGCATAGAAACAGGTGCGCCGTGTAATTGTCACCTGGCGGAAGTTACAGTAAGACGAAAATGGAAAAGAGATAGATTTTCCATTTCCATGATTCATTTCTATTTGCAAGAGACCATCTAGTTTCCGGGAATGGCCCGCAATCGTTCCGGAATGCTCTTTCTCCCATTTCCATTTCCCAAGGAGACAATTGTGAAAGTTCCAACCCCGCCCGAGAATCGAAACGGGCCGAAATGGGTCGGATTGGCGGAATTAATCAAATGGAAAATAAAACTCGCGCACTTCGGTCGAATGAAGTCATTCGGGGAGGGAAGCTGGTAGAGACCGGAAGCGCCCGTGCGCTGTGATCAACCGAAATCCGCCGACCTAATGCAGTTCAAACAAGTCGTGTTCACTTGTATCGCGCACACGCGCACGTGGCTTTCTTTCTCATTTGTTGCCAGCTTCCTGCCCACACGTGTGCAATGATGCGTTAGAGGCGGACGTGGACGGCCAATGCCTGGTTTGGGGATTGTTTTGCCATTTTCCGTGACGTGAGGTCAGCGATCGCATGGCGAACGATAGAGTTTTGCCAATTTTTAAACCGATCGAAATAAAAGAGAAGCGTGGAGGGAAGTCCCGTTAAATTAAGGGGAACCTGGAGGCTTGGGGAAGCCTTGAACGGTAGCAAAAAGCGAGGGATGAATCTGTCGGTTTACTTTAAGCACAAAAAGAATGCCCTTTCAAAGTAATGTAACGGGGTGGAAGGTTTTTTTTTTCTTTTTAATAACATATTTTGCCTGCTTAAATTATAATCCAGAGGTTGGCAAATCTTCCGGCACTGCCTTGAATGTTGCTTTTCAACATTTCAACTCGCAAAAACAGACCCCAATTTACGCAAAAAAGGGCACAGGAAATAACGAGAGCCAAGTTGAACGAATTCTTCTTGCATCCAACAGTCGATGGGTTGGATAAAACACGCTCAAGATGATGCCGGATATAATCTTGAATGGTACAGTTGCGATTTCAGTGAAGCCAAATGGAAAATTGAATCAATGCATTCTCCTGAGGCTCGCGTTTTGGCGAATGAAAGAATAACGAATGGCAAACGATCTTTATTTGATGATTCATGCGATGGATTGCCCAAAAGCTGATGGCTAAAAGTTTCAGAATCAAGTAGGGATGTACAACAAAATGGAAAAAAAATCATCTTGGAAGGAACGATCCATCCGTGTAAAGAACAAGACTGTTCTTGTTTTTACAGACAAATCGTTTTGAGGTTCACGCGCCGATGAGTTTGATCCATACACAAAATTTTTGGTTTTCAAATAGAAAGATTACCATAAAAGAAACAAGCAGAACCGTTTGTTGAAATTCCAAATTAAATACTTTGCAAAATGGCTCCCAGTGGAAAGATATGAGGAGAAGTGTTTGCCAAAATAAGCCCTACATTATTCAGGGAAAACATGCATGATACGGAAAAAGCCATCGGGAAGACATTATCTTATTCATTTGGATATCTCCCCATCTGCCGTTGAGATCTTCTCTTCGATAATTTGCCAATTTATATCACGCAAAACGTGCACCAGATTCTCGTCTGGGCCAGATTGCTTCGAATTCTTCGTGGAGTTCCATTTTCCGACGTTCAGTCGTGGCCCAATTTCACCCCGATTTTCCCGCCGTTCAGCTCCCGCGGCATGGAAATCTTTTGCCCGGCCCAAAAACCCTCATTTCAACCCTTACGTCGATTACGGTCCCCCGGATTGTATCGAACCGCACCGCAACCGTTCGGTCATATCGTAATGCAATTAACGTGGAGGAAGCCGAGAAGCTTTAGCCCTCCAGCCATCCGTCCACCCCCCCGGGGGGGAGGTAAGTAACATGCATCGCTCGTATGCAGATGAAGATGGGCCGGATTAATGATGGTGTTAATTTGCACCGACTAATTTCGGTCGGTCTGGGCTGGAAGGCGGGGTTTCTGTCGGGCGGTGGAAGTAGGTTAGTGGGTGCGTAATTTGGGAGCTACTTTTTCTGGAGGCAATTAATCAGCATCTGTTGAAAGTTCTTACGGTGCCGTAGGGATAGATGGTTGGGAAAATGAGGACCGAAAGAAAAACAAATCGATGCTTTTTCCGTGAAAAAAAAAAATCTTTCGATTGACGGCAACGTGGTATGTAGCACGAGCTTTTACTCGTCAATTTCACTGGCAATCAAAATTGTCGAGAAGAAAAATAAATCGAGCAAAATCCGTGAATAACTTCGCTTCGCTTTAATTGTTACATCTTGCAGTCGATTAAGTAAATCAAATTTAAAATATAGTTTCTAGAAATTAATTCAAGTTTTATTTAAAAAAAAATTAAACCTTGTTTTTTATTTCTTCGGGTAGTTTTCTCTGTGTAGTTGTTTGTCACTCATAGTTTTCCCTGCTTCTCCTTTCTTTACATCGTAGGTCGAGGACCCGCTGAAGCGGATACAGGAGGAAATCAACGAGGTGGCGCGGCGCGAGCAGGAGTTGCGCGAGGGCCACCGGCCGGGACCGGGCGAGCGGAACGGGCTGGACCTGAACGACGACAGCCTCTCGTCGACGTCGGGCAACTCGGACGACTCGGGCCTGTCGCTGTCGCCGACCCCGAACCACTCGCCCTCGGTGTCCAACCTGAAGGACAAGCTGGAGCAGAACGGCAAGGACCACGACGAGCCGGTGCGCTTCGGCAGCCACCGCGCTGCCCAGCACGCCAACGTCAACGGCGCCGCAAACGGTGACTCGGACTCTACCGATGGGCCCGTTCTCGCCGGAGGCACTGGTCGGCAGTACATTCTACCGCAGGCGAAGGCCCTAACGCGGGCCCGCTCGACGCCGCAGCTCTTCCACACGTCGGCGCCCGCCAGGCGCTTCAACCCGAACCCGAACCAGCGTGGCATCATGCAGAAGTTCATCGCTTCCCGCGGACGGCTCAACAAGCTGGCCGCCGGTCCGGCCGCACACACCACCACCCCACAGCTAACCGTTGCGGCCAGCACGAAAGCGGACCCAATCGTGGTAGGTTTTCGCTGGACAACAATGGGGACAACAAGGCCCCAATTGGCGCGTTCTGGTGATTCGGGTTTTTTTTTTGGAAAGCTCCCACGGGTATTAACATTTCGGCGGAGAGTGGATTTTCTTGCACCGCTAATTGACGCGAGATTATCTTATTAATTTTGCAAAATGATTGCCGCTTGCCAAAAGCGAGTCGTCTTACGCTAACCTCTCCCTGCCGTGCTGAGCTTTAATGGAAGAGTTTATTCTCCCTTCGTTTGAAAACATGGACAACATTGTACATCCGGCTCGTTCTAGGTCAAGCATAACAGATAACAGCTCTCGGTGAGAACCGTCCAAACAAAGCAACTTTCCATTCTTCTTCAGGGTTTACCTTTTGGACGTCGAAAAGAACGTCAACATGCACCTGCGCAATAATTAAAATTAAAAAGAATCGCTAGTAACGATTATGGATTAGAAGAAAAGTTTGAAAACTACGATGCCTTGCTCATTGCATACTTCGTGGCGCAACTTTTATGTTCACGCCTGAGAGTATGCACTATCGCTAACTTAACCCATTTTAACGAAACTTCAATTGGCAGACTAATATTTAACGAATGTGATGGTTGTGATTGAATTTCTGCGCATTGGTTCGTTCTTATTGACAATACTTGAAGTAACTAGATCTTTATTTTGTATTCTCCCTCTGCAGCCTTCACTGGATTTGAGCCGCTCGCATCTGATGATGCTACCGACGGCCATTTCCACGCCGCCGGTCATCGAGCGGGACCAGAACGGGAAGCCAATCCGTCGCGGTTACGTGCCGGTGGAGGAGAAGATCCAGCGCGAGCTGCGCGATCTCAAGACACGGGAGTGTGAATTGAAGCGGATCCGAAAGTTTAACCGAAACGCATCACAGTCGGATCTGCTCGATATGAACTACGAAACGTAAGCAGTTTTATTTTGTTCTCGTGGAAAACTATTGCTTGATGATAACTTGATGATGTTATCTTGCAGATTTGAATCCAGCGAGGAGCTCTCGGACGAGGACAACACGGACGAACCGATCTATCCACTGGCGAGAAAGCTTCGATCGACCAAATCGATCAGCGAACTGTGCGATGCCCTGACCAATTCTAGTCTATCCCCGAGGTAAAGTGGGGTGGTCCTTCAATCAGAAACGAAAAAAGACCAATCCGACAACCACGAGTGCACGTACGATTGAGTCCTTTGTTTACCTTCTTTTCCCCCGTAGAGAAACTCCTTCGCCGCTGTTCGAAAGCCGTACGCGGATCGGCAACGGGTGCGGCGGTGGTATGCGACCGGCCATGTCCCTCGCCCAGCTGTGCGATCTCGACCCGGAGGAGGCACCCTCGTCGCACAAACTGATCGCTCAGTGGGAAAGTCTCATCCAGCAGAAGCAGCAGCGATAAGCTGGACGAACCAAACCAATGAAAAGGAAAGAAAAAAAAACCGACTGAACTGCTAGAAGGAAACATTTGAAAAAATAACATGTGAACCAGATATAGAGTGAACATAACAAATAGGGGAAAAAAAGAAGGTTGTGAAGAAGGGCGGGCCACGGAAAAATATCCACCCCAAATGTGTTGCAAGTGTGATTTTTCTTGTTTGATGTTCTTTCATCGTGAAAAATGATGCATTTTTTGTTTTGAGCTTTGCATATATTTTTTTTATTTTTTTTTTACTAAATTGTTCACTGCAAGTTTCTTTTGTCTGGCAAGTTTATTTTTTCTGCTTCCTAAAGATTTTTAGTTTCATCTTGTTTTTAGTTTTGGTTTTGTCTTATTTATTAGTTCAACTATGATGCCCACTTGCATAGCATTATCATGTGAGGACCGAGCGCGGTTACGATTTAAGCAGTGTGAAGAGCACCTTATTTAATTTGCCTTTAAATTTGCATTGGCGGGAAGTGAACCTTCTTTTTTCTGTGTAACTGCAACAGCGAAGGATAACAAACCGATGTGATTCAGAATTTTTTTTAGCAAAATTGCTCATACGGATCACCACACCTCGAGTTACATGAATACAGCAAACAACTGATTCGTATCGCTATTAAAAACTGTTATCGATAGAAGAGTATTACTGAGGCACATTGTAAGCCCCTTCGTTCATGGGTCCACATCTCCACACGACAGTTAGTACTACGAACATTCGATCAAGGATTCAAAATGCTACACTGTGTCCGATAAAATCGCTGAGATCGAAAATCACGATCGTCTATAGCCCTACTATAGCATCCTAATAAGCTCAAATCTAACGTACGATAGAGGATAGTCGCTTGTATTATATAAATATATCATATACATTTATGGAACGTTTTATAACATGAATACACGAACGTCGATAACTATAAAATTGCAATGGCATCGGCATCCAATCGCAGTGGCATCGTTTTGGCCAGGATAATAGAAAAGATTGAGGTCGGTGCTTATCATGTGGAAGTATATAGCAAAATGTAAGCATTTGTTCTTCAATCGAAAGACTTTCAGCGTGTGTACGGTACGCTAATGTTATATGCTTAACGTGTTTATATTTATGTGTTTTTTCATTATTATTTTTTGTCTGCTAAGCATGGATATTGTTTGTTTGATACAAAAACTCCGATGTCCTTGGAATGATAATAAAGAGAACTATTAAAAATGAATAATTAATGCGAGAGTAATTTTTGAACCACTAAAAAATATAATTGATAGAAGTAAAAAAGATGATTGACCTGGCAGTTCACTTGAGAAGCCTGGTCACTAATCATTTTCCACGTCGCTCGGTCGGCGGTTGCCGTTCTCCATCCCAGGTGACATCCTGCAAGACCTGCTCCACCGGGTTTTCGCTGCGCTCCTATGCGCCTCGTGCCGTTCGGGTTGCTGACGAGTGTCTTCTGGGTGGAGTATGAGTACGGCATCCTCATGACATGATCCCCAATCAGCGGATCCTTCCGGCTTTCTCCACCGTTAGAATATCTGGATAGCCAAACAGCTCAGCCAGCTCGTGGTTCATCCTTCTCCTCCACCCGTTCTGCACGCGTACGCCGCCAAAAATGCCGAGTCCAGGACTCATGCCCATAGAGGACTACCGGCCGTATCAATGTGCGGTATATGGTGCACTTCGTGCGTTGGCGAAGTCTTCTGGACCTTAGGATCTTGTGGAGCGCATAGTAGGCAAGACTTTCTTGAACCATGCGTCTTCGGAACTCCGAGCTGATGGTGTTGTCCGATGTTATAAGAGCCCCAAGGTAGGCAAACTCCTCCACTACCTCAAGCCCGCCGCTGTTGATTCGTACGGTAGCTCCCAGTCTCGCTTTGTAACGGTCAGAGCCACCGGCGAGCAGGTACTTAGTCTTTGACGCATTGATCTCCAGTCCAATTCCCGCAGCTGCGCATTTTAATCGGATGTACGCTTCGGACCCCGTCGCAGTTGACCGTCCAATGAAGTCGATGTCGTAGTCGATCTGCGTAGCCAAGTAGCTGAACTGACCGTGTGAAAGTCTTGTCCCGATGTTCAAATCCCGCTCCCCGATTGACACACTCCAGAGCGATGTTGAAAAGCAAACAGGACAGGAGAGCCCGTTACACTCGATGAGACTCGAACGGATCCGACAACATGTTCGATATCCTCACCCTGAACTGCACCCTGGACTGAATCAGCTTTCCATAGAATCCCTACTGCTGCAGAGATTTCCATTCTGTCCGATCAATGGTATCCTAGGCCGCTTTGAAGTCGATGAATAGGTGGTGCGTGGGGATTCGGTGATCTCGGCATTTCCGGAGGATTTGCCTGATAGTGAAGATTTGGTCGGTTGTTGATTTCCCTCCAACGAAAACAGCTTGGTAGCTTCCGACGAAATCACTGGCTAAGGGGGAGAGCCGGCAGTAGAGTATTCGGGACAGGATCTCTTGTAGGCGGCATTCAGAACTGGGATCGCCCGGAAGTTCGCACAGTCCAACCTGTCGCCCTTTTTGTAGACGGGGTGGATCACTCCTATCTTCCACTCGTCTGGTAGTTCTTCCTGTTCCCAGGTCTTCACAATCAGCTGATGCATGCAGATGGAAAGCCTCTCCTAGCCCATCTTGAAGAGCTCGTCGCCAAAGCCGTCTCCACTCGTTCCTTCGTCAGAATGCTGCCATCTTACCCATGGTACCTTTCGATCTTTGTGGTATCCGCTTCCCTCCTCCCTTTCACCCTTGCACGAACTACTAGTTTGAGCACGTAACCGCGGAATAGCTCAATTCATTTATATTTCAAATGGAAAATTTACGAAATGCTGTACGTCCGATTGCATACTTTGAGTGTCCAGAAATAAAACATGTTGCACTAGCTTTCACCCTAAAATGCAATGTTAATGAAAAAAACATACTTATTTAACTTGTTTCAAAATTTTATCGACAAAAATTAAAAAAAAAATTTAAGAGGATTTTCAATGCTCAACGATTAATCTCAGTTATTGTTGTGCTGACTTAGTTTTGAAAATGTTTCTTCAATTACAGCTATTTCAGCAGTTGATAGTATTTCCACGCTTACCGAATGATGGTTTCTGATATTTATCCCATTTATCTACAGTATAACACTTTTAGTCAACCTGTATTAACTACTTTGAATCGTCTGAGAAAATAACTGAGATTGGAGAGAGAAAAAGAGAGTGAGACTGTAGTGTGAGAGTTTAGGAGAAAATATGACGAGAGAAGATCAACTTTCTTGTTATCGTTTTTACTTTTGAATCTTTATATAAACTTTAAAATGCATATTCTCCTGCACTTAATTCGAGGAAAACGTTTTAAAGAAACGATGAAATGTAGTTGGAAAATCCCATCCAGTGAATGAAACAGCCCACGTTTTTCGTTACCTACACAATCTCGCGGGAGAAATTCCATTCGGAGCGCTCCGCATGATTGAGCACTAAAGCTTATGCTGACGCGGATTCAGACGGAGAGCAGCATACCGCATCGGTTCCATCTCCGGCGGAGCGAAGCAGACAACCGGCAACCAAAATAGGGTTAGACAGGGCCATGGTAGACCATGTAGAACAGAATAAATCAACGTGATTGTACCAGAATGAAACGTTATTCGAGACATTTCTATTAGAGAAGTCTTTTCCTTTTAAAATGTTGTTTTTTCTTTAATATCCTCCTTGCTTGAAACCTACAATTTCATTCAAGTGACATCATCGCCTTGAGTGGGCAAATAAACATTTTCCGCCGGTTCACTTTGCCTCGAGGCACCCTATACTCCAGCAAAGCCGTTCCACGCAGTGCACCACAGCGTTGCCAAGACGGTTGCGCGTAACTGTATACTCTCTCTTCGGTGGCACGTTTTCCCCCACCATCTTAGCAACCCGGCGAACGCGAGTGCATAAAAGCGGACGCAGCCGCCAGTCGGCAGCATAGTCTCAGTTTGGAAAGCAACCTTATAAGCTTACTCCCAAGCGCGTGGACCCGTCACCGTTCGCCAAGTGAACACATTCTAAGCTCAGTTTTTTATTAAAACTACATCGTTGTGCATCAACTTCATCATGGTAAGTGCCTAGGCAGTGCGTTTGTGTCAATTGTGAAAACCATCGAATCGGGAAAACAAATCCAGCCCTTTCCGGAAACCGGTTTCCACTGGGACCCTCGGGACCCTGCCGCGCCAGGAGCAGATGTGCAATTTTTCTGTGACGTGTCATCTGCCACTCGGCTAGGTCGAGGTTCTTTCGTTGAAAATTTCTGATTCCCTTTTTTTTCCTGAGGTTGAAGTCGTTAAAATAAGTTATAGATTCAAAATGCTTTGCAACGTTTACTGGGACGTAGCAAAATCAAGCCAGCAGCAACAAACGATTCCAAGTAGAAATCTGCCTCAAACTCTGATCCAAGGGAGAGAAAAACAAATTTTATTTTATTTTCAATAATGCCTAGCTATTGCCCCAAATGGCCACCTCAGCCACCTGGAAAAGTCAAGTGAAAACCATTGCACAGACTTTCATGTGTGCACCGATTTCCGCATCACGAACCTCTTCCTCACGGTTGCTACGATTGTTACGATCCAATCCGAGCAGTCTTGGAGAAAGTACAGTTGGTTTTAATTTTTTTTTTATCGTTTACTGCTTTGGCCTCTGCCTTCCAGCGGAAAAAAAGTCTTTACGTGGGCCTTTTGGCCTTTTCCTCTACGTTGCCTCCCGCCTTTCACCATTTTCTAGACATTCCGTTCCATTTCCTTTCCCATTTGGATCGAAGATTGAGGCAAGTGGAAGTGAAAAGAAAGAGAAGAGCTTTCGGATTTGGTTTGGATGGTCTGTTTTCGGTCGCTTACCCCTTCCTCCATTGCTTTCGTCCCACAGCGTGAGTGCATTTCCGTACATGTTGGCCAGGCCGGCGTCCAGATTGGTAACGCCTGCTGGGAGCTGTACTGCCTGGAGCATGGCATCCAACCGGACGGCCAGATGCCATCGGACAAGACCATCGGCGGTGGTGACGATTCGTTCAACACCTTCTTCTCGGAGACGGGCGCCGGCAAGCACGTGCCGCGTGCCGTGTTCGTCGACCTGGAGCCGACGGTCGTGGACGAGGTGCGCACCGGCACATACCGCCAGCTGTTCCACCCGGAGCAGCTGATCACTGGCAAGGAGGACGCGGCGAACAACTACGCGCGCGGCCATTACACCATCGGCAAGGAGATCGTCGACCTGGTGCTGGACCGCATCCGCAAACTGGCAGACCAGTGCACCGGGCTGCAGGGCTTCCTGATCTTCCACTCGTTCGGCGGCGGCACCGGTTCCGGCTTCACCTCGCTGCTGATGGAGCGCCTCTCGGTCGACTACGGCAAGAAGTCGAAGCTGGAGTTCGCCATCTATCCGGCGCCGCAGGTGTCAACGGCTGTGGTCGAGCCGTACAACTCCATCCTGACCACGCACACCACGCTCGAGCACTCGGACTGCGCGTTCATGGTCGACAATGAGGCGATCTACGACATCTGCCGGCGCAACCTGGACATCGAGCGGCCAACCTACACCAACCTGAACCGGCTGATCGGGCAGATCGTGTCGTCCATTACGGCCTCGCTGCGCTTCGACGGTGCGCTCAACGTGGACCTGACCGAGTTCCAGACCAACCTGGTGCCTTACCCGCGCATCCACTTCCCGCTGGTCACGTACGCGCCGGTCATCTCGGCCGAGAAGGCGTACCACGAGCAGCTGTCGGTGGCCGAGATCACCAACGCCTGCTTCGAGCCGGCCAACCAGATGGTCAAGTGCGACCCGCGCCATGGCAAGTACATGGCGTGCTGCATGCTGTACCGCGGTGACGTGGTGCCGAAGGACGTCAACGCCGCCATCGCCACCATCAAGACCAAGCGCACGATCCAGTTCGTCGACTGGTGTCCGACTGGCTTCAAGGTGGGCATCAACTACCAGCCCCCGACGGTCGTCCCGGGCGGAGATCTGGCCAAGGTGCAGCGCGCCGTCTGCATGCTGTCGAACACGACCGCCATCGCTGAGGCGTGGGCTCGGCTGGACCACAAGTTTGACCTGATGTACGCCAAGCGCGCCTTCGTCCACTGGTACGTCGGCGAGGGTATGGAGGAGGGCGAGTTCTCCGAGGCCCGCGAGGATCTGGCTGCGCTCGAGAAGGATTACGAGGAGGTCGGCATGGATTCGGGTGAGGGTGAGGGCGAGGGCGCCGAGGAGTACTAAAGAAACAGAGAGAGAGAAAGAGTAGTTGGGCTCCCATCTAAGTCCCTCGATTCGAAGCGAACTCCTCCCGTACTTTTTTAGAGCCTCACCGCTCGCCCCGATGACGAAATGCCCGGTATTCTCCATTTTGAAGCACAAATTCAAAATCCCCAGAAGTTGATGTGCATTTTAATTTAACTTATTCTTTGTTCGCGCCATAAAGCGGAAGCATTATTTGAAACAAGCAAAAGAGAAAAACAACTAGAATTTGTGTTTTCATTTCCTGTAAGTTGGGTTTAGCATTCTTCTTACGGTTGATGAGTTCCCTTTCGATGATCTACATTCGGACAGGTTTCGTTCAACTTCCCACTCTATTGAGCTGGGACTTGGGTTTGGAACAACGTTTCAAGAGTCAACGCCCACAGAAGTCTGTCCATGGCAAGGCAACTTCGCCGCCTACTGTGTGTGTGGTGAGAAAGAAAATAACTGTGCGGATCACTTGTGCAGGTTAAAATTCTTTGGACCATAAAAACGCACACAAGTCCCCTCCATACATGCTTTCGTTGAGATGACGTAATCGCCACATGTTCACGCCTGAGAGTATGCACTATCGCTAACTTAACCCATTTTAACGAAACTTCAATTGGCAGACTAATATTTAACGAATGTGATGGTTGTGATTGAATTTCTGCGCATTGGTTCGTTCTTATTGACAATACTTGAAGTAACTAGATCTTTATTTTGTATTCTCCCTCTGCAGCCTTCACTGGATTTGAGCCGCTCGCATCTGATGATGCTACCGACGGCCATTTCCACGCCGCCGGTCATCGAGCGGGACCAGAACGGGAAGCCAATCCGTCGCGGTTACGTGCCGGTGGAGGAGAAGATCCAGCGCGAGCTGCGCGATCTCAAGACACGGGAGTGTGAATTGAAGCGGATCCGAAAGTTTAACCGAAACGCATAACAGTCGGATCTGCTCGATATGAACTACGAAACGTAAGCAGTTTTATTTTGTTCTCGTGGAAAACTATTGCTTGATGATAACTTGATGATGTTATCTTGCAGATTTGAATCCAGCGAGGAGCTCTCGGACGAGGACAACACGGACGAACCGATCTATCCACTGGCGAGAAAGCTTCGATCGACCAAATCGATCAGCGAACTGTGCGATGCCCTGACCAATTCTAGTCTATCCCCGAGGTAAAGTGGGGTGGTCCTTCCATCAGAAACGAAAAAAGACCAATCCGACAACCACGAGTGCACGTACGATTGAGTCCTTTGTTTACCTTCTTTTCCCCCGTAGAGAAACTCCTTCGCCGCTGTTCGAAAGCCGTACGCGGATCGGCAACGGGTGCGGCGGTGGTATGCGACCGGCCATGTCCCTCGCCCAGCTGTGCGATCTCGACCCGGAGGAGGCACCCTCGTCGCACAAACTGATCGCTCAGTGGGAAAGTCTCATCCAGCAGAAGCAGCAGCGATAAGCTGGACGAACCAAACCAATGAAAAGGAAAGAAAAAAAAACCGACTGAACTGCTAGAAGGAAACATTTGAAAAAATAACATGTGAACCAGATATAGAGTGAACATAACAAATAGGGGAAAAAAAGAAGGTTGTGAAGAAGGGCGGGCCACGGAAAAATATCCACCCCAAATGTGTTGCAAGTGTGATTTTTCTTGTTTGATGTTCTTTCATCGTGAAAAATGATGCATTTTTGTTTTGAGCTTTGCATATATTTTTTTTATTTTTTTTTTTACTAAATTGTTCACTGCAAGTTTCTTTTGTCTGGCAAGTTTATTTTTTCTGCTTCCTAAAGATTTTTAGTTTCATCTTGTTTTTAGTTTTGGTTTTGTCTTATTTATTAGTTCAACTATGATGCCCACTTGCATAGCATTATCATGTGAGGACCGAGCGCGGTTACGATTTAAGCAGTGTGAAGAGCACCTTATTTAATTTGCCTTTAAATTTGCATTGGCGGGAAGTGAACCTTCTTTTTTCTGTGTAACTGCAACAGCGAAGGATAACAAACCGATGTGATTCAGAATTTTTTTTAGCAAAATTGCTCATACGGATCACCACACCTCGAGTTACATGAATACAGCAAACAACTGATTCGTATCGCTATTAAAAACTGTTATCGATAGAAGAGTATTACTGAGGCACATTGTAAGCCCCTTCGTTCATGGGTCCACATCTCCACACGACAGTTAGTACTACGAACATTCGATCAAGGATTCAAAATGCTACACTGTGTCCGATAAAATCGCTGAGATCGAAAATCACGATCGTCTATAGCCCTACTATAGCATCCTAATAAGCTCAAATCTAACGTACGATAGAGGATAGTCGCTTGTATTATATAAATATATCATATACATTTATGGAACGTTTTATAACATGAATACACGAACGTCGATAACTATAAAATTGCAATGGCATCGGCATCCAATCGCAGTGGCATCGTTTTGGCCAGGATAATAGAAAAGATTGAGGTCGGTGCTTATCATGTGGAAGTATATAGCAAAATGTAAGCATTTGTTCTTCAATCGAAAGACTTTCAGCGTGTGTACGGTACGCTAATGTTATATGCTTAACGTGTTTATATTTATGTGTTTTTTCATTATTATTTTTTGTCTGCTAAGCATGGATATTGTTTGTTTGATACAAAAACTCCGATGTCCTTGGAATGATAATAAAGAGAACTATTAAAAATGAATAATTAATGCGAGAGTAATTTTTGAACCACTAAAAAATATAATTGATAGAAGTAAAAAAGATGATTGACCTGGCAGTTCACTTGAGAAGCCTGGTCACTAATCATTTTCCACGTCGCTCGGTCGGCGGTTGCCGTTCTCCATCCCAGGTGACATCCTGCAAGACCTGCTCCACCGGGTTTTCGCTGCGCTCCTATGCGCCTCGTGCCGTTCGGGTTGCTGACGAGTGTCTTCTGGGTGGAGTATGAGTACGGCATCCTCATGACATGATCCCCAATCAGCGGATCCTTCCGGCTTTCTCCACCGTTAGAATATCTGGATAGCCAAACAGCTCAGCCAGCTCGTGGTTCATCCTTCTCCTCCACCCGTTCTGCACGCGTACGCCGCCAAAAATGCCGAGTCCAGGACTCATGCCCATAGAGGACTACCGGCCGTATCAATGTGCGGTATATGGTGCACTTCGTGCGTTGGCGAAGTCTTCTGGACCTTAGGATCTTGTGGAGCGCATAGTAGGCAAGACTTTCTTGAACCATGCGTCTTCGGAACTCCGAGCTGATGGTGTTGTCCGATGTTATAAGAGCCCCAAGGTAGGCAAACTCCTCCACTACCTCAAGCCCGCCGCTGTTGATTCGTACGGTAGCTCCCAGTCTCGCTTTGTAACGGTCAGAGCCACCGGCGAGCAGGTACTTAGTCTTTGACGCATTGATCTCCAGTCCAATTCCCGCAGCTGCGCATTTTAATCGGATGTACGCTTCGGACCCCGTCGCAGTTGACCGTCCAATGAAGTCGATGTCGTAGTCGATCTGCGTAGCCAAGTAGCTGAACTGACCGTATGAAAGTCTTGTCCCGATGTTCAAATCCCGCTCCCCGATTGACACACTCCAGAGCGATGTTGAAAAGCAAACAGGACAGGAGAGCCCGTTACACTCGATGAGACTCGAACGGATCCGACAACATGTTCGATATCCTCACCCTGAACTGCACCCTGGACTGAATCAGCTTTCCATAGAATCCCTACTGCTGCAGAGATTTCCATTCTGTCCGATCAATGGTATCCTAGGCCGCTTTGAAGTCGATGAATAGGTGGTGCGTGGGGATTCGGTGATCTCGGCATTTCCGGAGGATTTGCCTGATAGTGAAGATTTGGTCGGTTGTTGATTTCCCTCCAACGAAAACAGCTTGGTAGCTTCCGACGAAATCACTGGCTAAGGGGGAGAGCCGGCAGTAGAGTATTCGGGACAGGATCTCTTGTAGGCGGCATTCAGAACTGGGATCGCCCGGAAGTTCGCACAGTCCAACCTGTCGCCCTTTTTGTAGACGGGGTGGATCACTCCTATCTTCCACTCGTCTGGTAGTTCTTCCTGTTCCCAGGTCTTCACAATCAGCTGATGCATGCAGATGGAAAGCCTCTCCTAGCCCATCTTGAAGAGCTCGTCGCCAAAGCCGTCTCCACTCGTTCCTTCGTCAGAATGCTGCCATCTTACCCATGGTACCTTTCGATCTTTGTGGTATCCGCTTCCCTCCTCCCTTTCACCCTTGCACGAACTACTAGTTTGAGCACGTAACCGCGGAATAGCTCAATTCATTTATATTTCAAATGGAAAATTTACGAAATGCTGTACGTCCGATTGCATACTTTGAGTGTCCAGAAATAAAACATGTTGCACTAGCTTTCACCCTAAAATGCAATGTTAATGAAAAAAACATACTTATTTAACTTGTTTCAAAATTTTATCGACAAAAATTAAAAAAAAAATTTAAGAGGATTTTCAATGCTCAACGATTAATCTCAGTTATTGTTGTGCTGACTTAGTTTTGAAAATGTTTCTTCAATTACAGCTATTTCAGCAGTTGATAGTATTTCCACGCTTACCGAATGATGGTTTCTGATATTTATCCCATTTATCTACAGTATAACACTTTTAGTCAACCTGTATTAACTACTTTGAATCGTCTGAGAAAATAACTGAGATTGGAGAGAGAAAAAGAGAGTGAGACTGTAGTGTGAGAGTTTAGGAGAAAATATGACGAGAGAAGATCAACTTTCTTGTTATCGTTTTTACTTTTGAATCTTTATATAAACTTTAAAATGCATATTCTCCTGCACTTAATTCGAGGAAAACGTTTTAAAGAAACGATGAAATGTAGTTGGAAAATCCCATCCAGTGAATGAAACAGCCCACGTTTTTCGTTACCTACACAATCTCGCGGGAGAAATTCCATTCGGAGCGCTCCGCATGATTGAGCACTAAAGCTTATGCTGACGCGGATTCAGACGGAGAGCAGCATACCGCATCGGTTCCATCTCCGGCGGAGCGAAGCAGACAACCGGCAACCAAAATAGGGTTAGACAGGGCCATGGTAGACCATGTAGAACAGAATAAATCAACGTGATTGTACCAGAATGAAACGTTATTCGAGACATTTCTATTAGAGAAGTCTTTTCCTTTTAAAATGTTGTTTTTTCTTTAATATCCTCCTTGCTTGAAACCTACAATTTCATTCAAGTGACATCATCGCCTTGAGTGGGCAAATAAACATTTTCCGCCGGTTCACTTTGCCTCGAGGCACCCTATACTCCAGCAAAGCCGTTCCACGCAGTGCACCACAGCGTTGCCAAGACGGTTGCGCGTAACTGTATACTCTCTCTTCGGTGGCACGTTTTCCCCCACCATCTTAGCAACCCGGCGAACGCGAGTGCATAAAAGCGGACGCAGCCGCCAGTCGGCAGCATAGTCTCAGTATGGAAAGCAACCTTATAAGCTTACTCCCAAGCGCGTGGACCCGTCACCGTTCGCCAAGTGAACACATTCTAAGCTCAGTTTTTTATTAAAACTACATCGTTGTGCATCAACTTCATCATGGTAAGTGCCTAGGCAGTGCGTTTGTGTCAATTGTGAAAACCATCGAATCGGGAAAACAAATCCAGCCCTTTCCGGAAACCGGTTTCCACTGGGACCCTCGGGACCCTGCCGCGCCAGGAGCAGATGTGCAATTTTTCTGTGACGTGTCATCTGCCACTCGGCTAGGTCGAGGTTCTTTCGTTGAAAATTTCTGATTCCCTTTTTTTTCCTGAGGTTGAAGTCGTTAAAATAAGTTATAGATTCAAAATGCTTTGCAACGTTTACTGGGACGTAGCAAAATCAAGCCAGCAGCAACAAACGATTCCAAGTAGAAATCTGCCTCAAACTCTGATCCAAGGGAGAGAAAAACAAATTTTATTTTATTTTCAATAATGCCTAGCTATTGCCCCAAATGGCCACCTCAGCCACCTGGAAAAGTCAAGTGAAAACCATTGCACAGACTTTCATGTGTGCACCGATTTCCGCATCACGAACCTCTTCCTCACGGTTGCTACGATTGTTACGATCCAATCCGAGCAGTCTTGGAGAAAGTACAGTTGGTTTTAATTTTTTTTTATCGTTTACTGCTTTGGCCTCTGCCTTCCAGCGGAAAAAAAGTCTTTACGTGGGCCTTTTGGCCTTTTCCTCTACGTTGCCTCCCGCCTTTCACCATTTTCTAGACATTCCGTTCCATTTCCTTTCCCATTTGGATCGAAGATTGAGGCAAGTGGAAGTGAAAAGAAAGAGAAGAGCTTTCGGATTTGGTTTGGATGGTCTGTTTTCGGTCGCTTACCCCTTCCTCCATTGCTTTCGTCCCACAGCGTGAGTGCATTTCCGTACATGTTGGCCAGGCCGGCGTCCAGATTGGTAACGCCTGCTGGGAGCTGTACTGCCTGGAGCATGGCATCCAACCGGACGGCCAGATGCCATCGGACAAGACCATCGGCGGTGGTGACGATTCGTTCAACACCTTCTTCTCGGAGACGGGCGCCGGCAAGCACGTGCCGCGTGCCGTGTTCGTCGACCTGGAGCCGACGGTCGTGGACGAGGTGCGCACCGGCACATACCGCCAGCTGTTCCACCCGGAGCAGCTGATCACTGGCAAGGAGGACGCGGCGAACAACTACGCGCGCGGCCATTACACCATCGGCAAGGAGATCGTCGACCTGGTGCTGGACCGCATCCGCAAACTGGCAGACCAGTGCACCGGGCTGCAGGGCTTCCTGATCTTCCACTCGTTCGGCGGCGGCACCGGTTCCGGCTTCACCTCGCTGCTGATGGAGCGCCTCTCGGTCGACTACGGCAAGAAGTCGAAGCTGGAGTTCGCCATCTATCCGGCGCCGCAGGTGTCAACGGCTGTGGTCGAGCCGTACAACTCCATCCTGACCACGCACACCACGCTCGAGCACTCGGACTGCGCGTTCATGGTCGACAATGAGGCGATCTACGACATCTGCCGGCGCAACCTGGACATCGAGCGGCCAACCTACACCAACCTGAACCGGCTGATCGGGCAGATCGTGTCGTCCATTACGGCCTCGCTGCGCTTCGACGGTGCGCTCAACGTGGACCTGACCGAGTTCCAGACCAACCTGGTGCCTTACCCGCGCATCCACTTCCCGCTGGTCACGTACGCGCCGGTCATCTCGGCCGAGAAGGCGTACCACGAGCAGCTGTCGGTGGCCGAGATCACCAACGCCTGCTTCGAGCCGGCCAACCAGATGGTCAAGTGCGACCCGCGCCATGGCAAGTACATGGCGTGCTGCATGCTGTACCGCGGTGACGTGGTGCCGAAGGACGTCAACGCCGCCATCGCCACCATCAAGACCAAGCGCACGATCCAGTTCGTCGACTGGTGTCCGACCGGCTTCAAGGTGGGCATCAACTACCAGCCCCCGACGGTCGTCCCGGGCGGAGATCTGGCCAAGGTGCAGCGCGCCGTCTGCATGCTGTCGAACACGACCGCCATCGCTGAGGCGTGGGCTCGGCTGGACCACAAGTTTGACCTGATGTACGCCAAGCGCGCCTTCGTCCACTGGTACGTCGGCGAGGGTATGGAGGAGGGCGAGTTCTCCGAGGCCCGCGAGGATCTGGCTGCGCTCGAGAAGGATTACGAGGAGGTCGGCATGGATTCGGGTGAGGGTGAGGGCGAGGGCGCTGAGGAGTACTAAAGAGACAGAGAGAGAGAAAAAGTAGTTGGGCTCCCATCTAAGTCCCTCGATTCGAAGCGAACTCCTCCCGTACTTTTTTAGAGCCCCACCGCTCGCCCCGATGACGAAATGCCCGGTATTCTCCATTTTGAAGCACAAATTCAAAATCCCCAGAAGTTGATGTGCATTTTAATTTAACTTATTCTTTGTTCGCGCAATAAAGCGGAAGCA
Organism: Anopheles atroparvus; assembly: GCA_914969975.1. NCBI lineage: Eukaryota > Metazoa > Arthropoda > Insecta > Diptera > Culicidae > Anopheles > Anopheles atroparvus. The sequence continues at coordinate 20,659,781 of CAJZCY010000004.1, forward strand.
TTATTTGAAACAAGCAAAAGAGAAAAACAAATAGAATTTGTGTTTTCATTTCCTGTAAGTTGGGTTTAGCATTCTTCTTATGGTTGATGAGTTCCCTTTCGATGATCTACATTCGGACAGGTTTCGTTCAACTTCCCACTCTATTGAGCTGGGACTTGAGTTTGGAGCAACGTTTCAAGAGTCAATGCCTACAGAAGTCTGTCTATGGCAAGGCAACTGCGCCGCCTACTGCGTGTGTGGTGAGAAATGAAATAACTATGCTGATCACTTGTGCAGGTTAAATTTAAAAAAAAAAAAAAAACAGTACAGCCAAGCTCTCCCATACATGCTTTCGTTGAGATGACGTAATCGCCACATCGTCTGATACTTTGATGCGACACTCTTGCAGCAAAAAAAAAAAAAAAAAAATGACGTATATGTTCCATTTTCCAGTCCTTATGCAGCAGGACAACAGTTAACATAAAGCAAACTATCGATCGATAGTGGCGCATTTCATGACACATAACTATCCTTTTCGGAGCTACAGTCCTCCCCTGTCCTGCTCCCCGAGGGGAATTCAATTAATCACATGCAAATTCAGGGTGACGCCATAATTCTTCCACCACATGCAAACCAAACCTGATGCGGTGGTTTGATGTGACAGTGCCTGTTTCCTGTTCTTGTTTGGCGCCGGTCCGGTGCAGAAGAAAAGGGGGAAAACGCGAGAATGCGGATGTTATACGGGAAGAGCGGTGGTATTTTTGTTTGATCAATTCCAGGCCAACGCCCCTGGATGGGGTTCGGGGAGAATTTCGGTGAAAAATATCACCAAACCGAAACAGATGGCAAGCAGGTTTGATGCGATCTCCGCCGACGCTCACTTCCTCGAACAATTGCGAACAGGTCACCATCTCTCTCGGTGTGGAAGCGCATTCACTTTTCGTCAGCACCCACAGAAAAAAGCAAGGGTGAAAAGATGGTAAAAAAAGTGGAGTCGAACGTTGGCGTAACGAGTTGTTGTTGACGGTGCTGCTGCCTTGGCGACCTCATGAGATCGTGGGAGATCCCAAACCGCTTGGAGAAGGCCATCCATGGACCGATCGCATCCGCTGCCCACACACGTGGAGTTGAACACGCATTCGGGTACAACGTGATGGAAGTTTTGCTTGGGATCGTGGGATGCGGGTTAGATTTCAAGTGGTCCTACATCTTTCTTCCCTTTAGAAGCGAAAGCAGGAAAGAAACCCTCGTATGGACTACGAATTCAACAGCACAGGAACAGGGAACCATTTAGGGTATTTTTGATTTCCTATATTTAGCCTTTTCTCGGCATAGGGGAGCGATTTCTAGGCGCAACCAATGGGAAGCATGTTTCCTGGCCGCAGCATATACGCGATTTGTGTCGGTTTTAAAATTAGAACATGTGCAGCCCTCGGCATTCAAGAAGAGTAGAGTATTCTTGGAATTCCATGAAATGGTTCCTCTAGATGAAATTAACGATTGAGGAGTTGCTATTTAACGATTCGCAATTCTTCCGTCGTGTCACGTGACACTACTTAAGTTTAACAAGATTTAAGTGTAAGTTATCTCGTTTGTATATGAGGTTCTCTATGGATTTGTAAACTCTATTATTCCATGCTGAGCTTACGATAAATTGATTTAACTTTAATCATGTGCAAAGGATGAAAGGTGTGTAATAACATTTTGCTGGTGATGGCTATTAGTTTCAACTACCATAATCTTTTTTCCAATATCACTGGTTCAAATGATGCGGCCGACGTTTCATTGTTTTTTTTTCTGCTAGTCGCACACGTGGCTTTGGCCAAACTGACAAACAGAATTGAAATATTCGAGAAAAAAAATGTTGCACGTTGGAATGGCGCTTTCAGGAAGTCAAGTATTCTTAGATTATAAGACGGCAACATGATTTGAATCTCAATTATTTAAAAAATGGTAAAATGTCCCTACTTTTCCCAGACACTTTAGTCGGCACGTCTATTGTCGCCTTCAGTTACGCTTGAAATATCCAAACATTCCAAACTTTCAAACTGTCAATCGTTGATGTAAACAATCTAGCGTCTAAATCTCCGTCAACAACGATAACGAAGCGCAATTTCGCAAAGAACTGAACCCGCAAAGGACGGGTTTTGTTTTGCAAACCCACAGAAAACAACAGTGTCGCTCCGATGGTTTGTGAAAAGTGTGAGAAAAAGCTAGGCAAGGTTATAACGCCCGATCCATGGAAGGCTGGTGCGCGCAACACGACCGAGGGTGGCGGTAGGAAAATCAACGAAAACAAAGCGCTCACGAGCTCGAAGGTGCGATACAATCCGATCGCAGGGAATTTCGCTCCATGCCGGTAAGTGAAAAGACGTCCGTCGTAGTCTCCTTTGATGTGTAGGGTCTAATTTATCCCGATTTTTCCTACCGTTGTAGAATATGCAGGCAAAAAATTCACCAAGCAGGATCGCACTACTGTCAGCAGTGTGCGTACAAGAAGGGAATCTGTGCCATGTGCGGCAAGAAGCTGCTGGACGTGAAAAGCTATCGCCAATCGTCGGCCTAGTCGTCCGTCGGCAAACCCCAAAGCAATAGGACAATTGGATGTGTGGCATTTTTCCACCGAAACATCCTTCCGGTGGATGGACTACTTTGATCGTGTATATTTTTGACTCACTTTACTCTCACCGGTAGATTAAAGGCTAGTTCTTTGTGTGTAAGAAACCTTCCTAACTGTACACCGTGGTTTTTTTTGTTCGTGCTTAAAACAATGCTCTCCGAATCGTCCGATCCGCGGGGATGCCACCATCGGATCCCTCAGTCTGCCCCGTCTGCGGCGCCCCATCGTCGCCAGTTCCATCCGGTTTCTTCTTACGCTGCGCGTAGCTGAGGCTCGCCTTGTCGAAATCAAGTGGCATAATGCCCAGATCTCCACTGAAGCGGTTCTTCGCCACCTGCAGGTACTTCTTGCCCCGCACCGACGTCAGCCGCTTGTCCTGTATGATCAGCACATTGTCTGCCTCCTGGGACGCTTTCGCACCGCCGAAGATCGAGCTCGTCGTCAGCTCGTCCGTGTCGCGCTCCTTGCGCGGATGGATCACCAGCGTCACGTGGCAGTTGCGCTTGGTGGCGAACGTGCGGAACGACGCGATGATTGCGTCCTGCTTCCAGTACCGATCGAGGTGCTTCGTTTCGTCCTGCACGCCCATCATGAACTGCAGATTGTCGATGATCACGTGCTGAATGTCGTGCACGTACTGCGCGTGCTCGATCGCGTCCATCACCAGCTTGATCGGTTGCTGCCCGTGGAAGGTCATGAAGTAGATCGGCAGCCGCTCGAACGCGTCCGCCCACTGCTCAAACTCGGCCAGGTGCTCGTCGAGCGGTCGGCCCACCATCTGCCGCAGCAGCGTGACCGCCAGGCGCGTGTTGCGGATCTCGAACGAACCCCACAGCGTCGACACGCCCTGCTGCGCCAGATCGAGCGAATAGTCCGACATGAACGTGGTCTTGCCGCAACCGGTCGGACCGGTGAGGACGGTCAGTTCGCCCTTCCGGTGGCCCTTGAGTAGCTTGTTCATCGTCGGGTAGCGCTTCCACTTGACGCCCTGCACTTTATCGATGTTCTGCAGGTCGCTCAGCACGTCCTGCCGCAGCGAGCGGAACGTCGTGATGGATTGGTGCAGAATGGGTTGTGCCTTCGCGAGGATTGTCCGCGGTTCGATGGTCCCCTCGAGGAGGGCTTTGTACGGTGTGGGGTGCTGGTCGGTCGGGCGCACGAACAGACACCGCCGTTCGTCGAGCTTTTTGGCGTAGTTTCGGGCCGTGTCCCATCCGGCGGTGTCGTAGTTAAACCACATCGTCAACCGCTGAAATCGCTCCAGTCCGGGTAGGCACTGTTGAGGTAGATTTTTCAGTCCATGTGGAAGACAAACGGCGGTTGCTGTTTGAGTGGAAGACACCAAATAGTTAATTTAAAAGCATTTCGAATAGCCTTCGTTAAATACTACCTACCATTCTGCTTCACATTTCCCAGAGCGAGCAGATCGAGCACGTTAAGCACTAAAATGGCATTCGTTTGGCTTTGCTGGTCTTTCACTTTCGTCGATGGACCGGATGAAGGACACCGTAGATAGATTAAACCGCTGGCGTTCGCTTCCGGCACCGTACGCTCACAGATCTCACCATCTGGACCCACGTGTAGCGTTTTGTACCCGATTGTCCGTTCTTCTACGTCCACCAGAGGGATGGAAAGTTCTTTCCGTCCTTCGCTCCAATGCGCTCTGATGTTGACCAGCGCTTCCGGTACTATGTTCTGTTGCATGGAAGGAAGTATGCGTTAATTCCCTGGATAAATATATTTATATATCGAATTTATCCAATCATACCTCCAGCTGTAACGAGCGTATCACTTCCTTTGCGCCCTCCACATCCAACGCCACCGAATCACCGGGCAGTGTATGCACCGGACCGGTCTGTTCTTTTTTAAGCTCCAGAAAGGCGTCCCGTTGCTTGCGCAACTCCTGCACCGTTTTGGCCGACCGATTGTACGGGAGGAAAAACTTTTCGATATGGTCCCACCGCCCGAGATACTGGCACGAGGAGCAGGTGAAGTTCCCCGTCGTTTTGTTAACGTATATTCGAGCGCCGGCCGGCTCGGGGCCGCTGGTCACCGTCGCACCGGGAACGGTATGGCACACGGGGCAGAAAGTTTGCAGACAGGTGGCTCCCTCGACGCTTTCGCCCACGGACGAACTTTTGATTATTTTTTTCATCTGATACAAAGACACCGTCACCGGCTTTTGGCCGTCATCGTGTGGGTTACCCGCGTCCAAGCTGTACGGCCGTCGCGTGAGGAAGCTACACGCTGGGGGAACCTCGTAGTCGGAAGCATTTTTGCTACCGCCTCCGTTCGGTGTTCGATTCAATCGATGGACCGCTTTGGTATAGGATAAAATGAGCCGCTTCACGAACATCACGTGCGGACATAACAATACTCGAGGGCAAAACAAGAAAAGATCTATAAAATAACTTCTTTATCACAAGGAACTGCAATAGGGTAAGTTTGTTTCACAATGTGTCTTAAGTATCGAAACTACTCCGCATCTTGCCCAACAAAGAGACGCTGGACCAGTCAATTCCTATCGCGTAATAGTAAAAGGCGCAAAACTCATTCAGTATCGCCCCTCTCGCTCACACATTGTCGGCGGACATGCGGGGTTATGTTTTTGTTTACATTTTGCGTCGTTTGCCGAAACAACAGCCCAGGCAGCGCGTGTTATCCATACCAAGGTCCACACATGCATGGTCGGGATCGGCTTCAACAAGGTTCATAGAAAAGCTGAGCTCAGACTTTGAATGTCGGTTGATTTCAATTTGAAAAATGTGACTTCAAAAATCAGCTCTTTGCAATTAAACTTATTCATCATCTTTTTTCATCTGCAACACATTGTGTATACCCTTAAAATCTATTTATTAACCATTTTCTTGTTTGGATTACTTTTGTTTTGCATACTCGTATTGATATTAGTATATTTCGCCATCTTACAGCTTTGCTACATAGAATGCTTTCCACCGCGGGTGGGTGTTTAAAAAATAATAACGACACACCAAGGGGAAGTAGTGCGGTGCCTGCAGTAGGTAAAAGAAAGAACGAATCACGTCTGCTACAGCTAGCCAACGACGACGCTGGCAGACGCTACAAAGAATAACGGCACCTAACGCCCATTAATCACTCTTCCCCATCGCGTGCCGTGTGGAATTGCGGCAACAAATAGAAGCAGAAATATAGTTTTATATATATTTTAACGTAGTGCGTCCCGCCGCCGTCGCTCGAATGGAAGGGGGCGTGTTCCGGCGAATGTTTACACAATTTCAAACTTATCCGTGTAGAACACCGTCTCCGCGGAGAACTTCACCTCGGTATCACCGTCGACCATCACCACCTTGGCGGGTGCCAGCTCGGCGTAGGGGATTTTCGATGAGAAAGTGATCTGTGGAAAAAAGGGGAAAACATTTTAAGCGCCATAGCACGACGGGCACGACGGTCACCTTAGCAACGCGCTTACCTCTAGCGGGAAGAAATCTCCCGGAATGGAGTTTGGTACGCTGAATTCCATCGAGCCCTGTTTGCTAGAGGCGTCGATGACCGGCAAATTCCACTGCAGCAAATTTTTGCGCGCATCGTGATTATATTCGCCGTCGCACTCGGCTATCGATGGAGTAATACCCATTCTGTAAAAATATAGCAAAATTGGCAATCAATCAATCTCTCTCGTTCGTTTCCTTCCGGTATATTTCACTCACGGTAGAGGAATCGTAATGCAAACGTCCTGCAGTTCCAGCCGGGTGTGCTCCAGCTCATATTCAATGTTAACATCGCATCCACCTTCGGCATTTTCTGATGGCCAGCAATTAACTGTGAAGAAGATAGACGAATGATGTGTTTTATCACCCTAGCAAAAGAAAACTTTGTCCCATGTAGCTAACTACTCACTAGTCAACGGAACGGCAGATTCATCCTGCGTCTGGTAGCGCCACTTCAACACACCGACGTCCGTGTTCAGCGGGAACGGTTTGGCCGGATTTTTCAGCCCAATCTGGTTCGCACTCCGGAACAACTCCTTGTCCACGTTCGGGTGCGTCTGCAGCTGAATGCCTCGCTGGTCCGCGTTGTCCAGGTGCACCTTGATGCGGCCATACTTTTCATTCGAGATGCGCAACGACAGCAGCCCGGACAACTCGAACGTCTGCAAGCCACCATCACGACCAACGCGGATCACCACCTTGTCCTCCATGCGCAGGTGAACACTGCAAATCGAAGTAACAAGGTAACACATCACTAGCGAACGAAATTTCGTTAACGATCAGAGCAATCGATTTTCTTACTCATCCATCACCACGTCGGACACTGGTTTCGCCTTGGCAACGGCGGATGCAGCCGCGGTGGGCAGCGGGGTCGAAACAACCTTCTCCCCCTCGTTCTTCAACTGATCGACGAACGTGTCGGCATCGCGAGACTTTCCACCGAGCTTGAGCGCGTTTCGTGGAGCACTTGGTTTCCTGAAACCCCGAGAAGAGAGATGGTTTAGAGTTTCCCGAACGCACCCTTCACGACTACTTCGTTCATCGAAGAAAACTTACGCTGCGGCTGCGGCCGGTTTGTTAATTTCGCCAATGTTAACCGACGGTGTGCTGAGCGAAGAAATGCTGTCGCTCGAAATGCCACCGCCCCCAGACCGATTGCCGAACCCTTCGGGGCCGCTTCCTCCACCGACACCACCACGCCCTCCCAGGCCAGCCTTCTTCTGTTCCATACGCTGCCGCTGCAGCTCCTTCGCCCGCTCGCGCATCTTCTGCTTGGCCTCGCGCTCCTGCGTCTGCCGAACCGCCTGGTACACTTTCTCCTCGTGCGAGTCCATTTCGACGAACGTTTTGATCTGCGCCAGGTTGACGCTCTCGCGGTAGCCGAGCGCGACGATCTCGTCAAACGCGAAGATCAAATCGAACGCGTTCTCGATGATCTCCTTCTCCTCCAGCGAACGGCAGTACTCGGGGATCACCTTCGAGAAGAGGCGCAACGTCTCCAGGTCCTCCAGGATGTTACTGGCCTTCGTGGTGATCAGCAGCATGTACAGCTTCTCCATCGGCTGGTACACGTACCGGACAGAGTCCGTCTCCACGAAGGTGTGCTGTTTACCGGACGTCATCAGCTTGGGAAAGGCCGCCAGCAGACCCTCGATGCGGGCCTTGGTCATCTCGACAAACTGCCGGGAAACGATTGCTGGAGAACGGAGCGATACGTTAGGAGATGATCTAAACATTGTTTACACCTCAACAGGGGAATTTGATACTTACTTTTCCCAGCTTTGGTACACACTGCAGCCGCTATTAACACCTGCAATGTATTGTTAAAGATATCGAATAAAGTTAATCCGACACGTTAGACACCCACTCGCAACTGGCAGTACCATTTTCTAGCGCAGCAGACACACTTGTACCGAATAAAACCGCACACGGAAAGTTCAATTCGAGCCACTTTTTGTGTGTCAACCAGCGGGGCGGACGAAACGGAGTCGATTCCGGCTGACGTGTGAGTTAGTGACGTTTCGTTGCCCGTCCACTGATTGGATACGAAGAACGATGCAATTGGCCTTTATTTTCGATGGGTGATGCAACCTTACTATACTCGGGGGAAACACGCAATTGTGGGGAACATCTGTATAATGAATTAACTGCTAAATCTGTTTATGAACAACACATTCAGCGACGAATTAACGGAGATCTTGTCGCCAAATAGATCCACCGATTTCAGAGGGATATGACAGCTAATGAACGTTAACACAAAACAATTTGACGTTTAAATGACAACATAAACCAAAATGCACAACTGTTTCCACAACGCACGAAACATGATGTCCATTTCGTTTTCTTTTATTTGTTATACTGTTTTAAAAGGCATAAGATTTAAAAAAGGACACAACTAACAATCTAGCATAAGAAAAGGTCAAAGGAACAAAAAGAATAAATTACAGGACAAAAAAACCAAAACAAAATTACGAGACGTTTGTCGAAAGACCGAATTTATTCGCCAGTATTGGAAATTCATCCCCCTCAAGCATTAAACACAACTTATACCGCTATCCTTATTCGCCGAATTTCTTGTTCTTCTCCTCCTGGAACTTGAAGTGCAAATCCATACAGTCCTGGTTAGAGATGTTCACCCAACCGGATGGCTTGATGTGGTACACACGGACGATACCACCGGAATAGGCGTCACGGTGGGTCGCGTGATAAATCGCACGTCTGCCCAGGTCTTGTGCTTCCTCGTCGGTCAGATCCCAGTTGTAACCGGAATCCAGCACACCGTAGGCGTAAATCGAACCACTTCCAACCGAGAACACTTTGCCGGGAGTGCGCGTTCCTTCCGAGTCAATGTAGTACAGTTGGGGGCCCTTGGAAAGAAAACAAGCATTAAGCATAATTGCTCAAGAGGGTACATTGTTCAACAACATACCCGTTTGTCGTATCCAGCCAACATCATTCCCATGCTGAGTCCCATGCCCTTGTAGTAATACACGATATTGGACATGATTTTACTAGCAGCTGCCACGGAAATTCTTTCCTTGTTGCGCAGTTCATAGATGCGGCACTCCTTCGCGAGCACACGGTCCCAGTAGACGCAATCGGCCGCACCTCCGGCCAGCGTACCGAGCAGGTAGTCGTTGATTTCCACAATCTTTTTCATGGTCTGCGAGCCAATGAACTGGCCACCGGTCGCACGGGAATCGACCGCCAGAATGACACCTCCCTGGAACCGGAACCCGAGGGTGGTCGTTCCGTGGTCAAACTCCATCTTGATTCCACTCGATTCTCCGGCGGCCTGAAGTTTCGCCAAATTCAGCGCCGGCTAAGAACGAAAAGGAAACATGAATCAATTGAATCAAAACATCAAAGTCACCATAGCTTCATAGCTTAACCTTACATCTTGGAACGGTGGGACGGCTAGGGACATGTTGTTCTGCAGGTTTTGCGTGTTCACCATGATGTCACGGTGGAAGAAATCATTTCCCATCGACGCTCCACCGAACATATTACCCTGCGAGAGGCCACAAATTTCAGCTAGAGCCATTGTTATGCTATTTTTTCCTTTTGAAATAGAACTGAAACTCCGAACTGCACCACTCGATTGCTTGCGGTGAATTGCAGCACGGCGATGAGATGATGACAAACAAAATGTTCACTTTGACAGCAGCCATGACGCGAGCCCGTAGAACCCTACAAAGGTGTCAAGGGTGTGCTCCATCCCGAAACTATATGTTCCAGAACAAAACGATATGTTTAGGTATAAAACAATTTGCCCCAACTTTGTCCCACATCTTGAACCATATTTGAACATAAATGAGGGGTTGATCTCAAAAGAGCCTCTTCTGTTGACCGGAAATCAAAATTGGGTTTGGGACCGAAATCTGGCAATGTTCAATGATGAACGTTTGAAAACGATAAAAAAAAGTGTAAGTTGCTTTTGAGCCGCCATCGATCGGCTGGTTTGCTGTCCCAGGGGAATTCGATTTTTTTGTCTTTACTCTTCGAATAAAAACATGCACCGATCGCCAGAAGGCAGCTAGTCTGAACTTGACAACTGTCCTGATCGGTGCGGACAAACTTTGTGGCTGGTAAACAAACACTTTTCAAGTGCAATCTTATCGTAATCTCAAGTAAGTAAGCAAACGCCACAAAATGATATCCGCACGTGCATTGCATTATGTGTTCAAAATTGGAAATCGCGCCAAGAACATCCACTTCTTCCGCGAAATATTGGGGATGAAGGTAAACCGCCTGCAGAATTCGTAATTCGCCCCGGTGACTTACATTCACTTTCCTATCGATTGCAGGTGTTGCGCCACGAAGAATTCACGGAAGGTTGTGATGCGGCATGTAACGGGTGTGTGTGTTTTAAAGTGGCCTTGCAAAGCTCTTTGGTTAATTTTTTCTACTTCTATTTCCCGCAGACCGTACGATAATCGATGGAGCAAAACGATGATCGGGTACGGACCAGAATCGTCCCACTTTGTGATCGAGCTGACGTACAACTACGGCGTGAAGGAGTACGCACTCGGAAACGATTTCGTTGGCGTGACGATCAAATCGACCGACATCATCGATCGTGCGGTCAAGCACGGTTACTCGGTGGAGAAAGTTACCGACGAAACCCACCAGGCGGTTCTCGTTTCTCCCGATGGCTATCGCGTTTTCGTCGTGTCCGAATCGCCTGCCCCGGGCACCGATCCGGTGCAACGTGTCGCCCTGCACGTGACGGATCTCGAGCGCTCCCGGCGCTACTGGGTTGAAACCCTTGCGATGGCCCAACTGGAGGGGAGCGGGTCGGCCGACAGTAAGAACAAAAAACTGCACCTTTCGTACGACAAGGGCAAGTTCGCTCTCGAACTGGTGCAGCTTGGGCAGGGTACGGCCCTCGATCGGGCCAAAGCGTACGGACGGATTGCGTTCGCGGTGCCGTACGACGATCAGCCCAAGATCGATCAGCTGATCCGTGCCGCCAACGGCACCATCTTGACACCGCTCATTTCCCTCGACACGCCCGGCAAGGCAACGGTACGCGTCATCATTCTGGCCGATCCGGACGGGCACGAGATCTGCTTCGTCGACGAGGAAGGCTTCTCGGCCCTGTCAGCACTAGACCCGGCTAGCAACGGTGAGCTGGACAAGTACATCGCCAAGGATCCCTTCCAAGAGAAGTGATCGAAGAGGGGCAAACATCACATTCCGGGGGCTTACGAACCATGAAGAGGAACCTTTAACATACTTAAACGTTGGTCATAATATGAAGCGAACAACAACATGATTGGATTGGAAGGGTATTGTTATACAATGAATAAAACATACATTGTTGTTAATGGTAGCCGATTACTGTAGTGCTTGTTACGCATTATTACGCAACCATTGTCTGTGTCTACGTGGTCCAAGAGTAATGATAATGGTTGACATTATGTGAGTAATTAATAGTTGTTATCATTAAATAGATTGTCATGAATCATCATGGAGGGGGGTAGAGGGAGTAAACTAGCATCATCCAGAATCAAATGAGATTGTAACTAAGAGGCGCATGAATGCCCCCAAACTCGAATGTACTGTGCTGTGCACGCATTGCCTTTTATCTGGTATAAAACAATGTGGCATTTAAAATTATTTTCATAATGTCACATTATTGTTGGCATTTTAAATTTAAATAGATTTTTTATGGTTCTGAATTAATGAAATGAATGAAGTTTTCCTATTGCGAAAAGTGTTAAGTAGGGTTTGTGCACTAGCAAAGTTACAATCCAAGCAGGCTAATGAGTCGAATAACAGTGCAGCCTTCTTCGATTTGGGCAAAAGACAGGGAAAATCTCATGGGAAAAAGGGTGCCACTAACGCAAGGTCCTAGGGTACCTCAAAATCCCAGAATTTGAATTTTAATAGATGTACTTCAATCAAAAGTCGGTTTTTTCACAAATACCCTCACTTTCCCCGAACAAAGCCGGGCAAACAAGCTAGTATATTCTAAATGTCCCGTAAGCAGTTTTTCAAAAACTTTCATTGTCTCTTTGTGGTTTTTTTTTAATCAAAAAACTCCATTAATATATATAAGTTCCTTCCAGGATTTTTTTTTCTCTCTCCTTTTATTGGTTGTCGAGAGCGTCAGGTATCACTACAAAAGTGTCCGAATGGACAAAGAGCGGGGTGGAAAACTAAGACCATACAGTTAAAAAACATGTTCAAACTCACAACACCACACCACGGGTTACAAAACAGCAGCTACAACCACGCCTCATCGCTGAGCTTCCGGGTGCTCCCGGAGGAGGGTTGGTTCTGTTCCCCTTAATGGGGATTGGGGCTTGCCGCGTCATAATTTTTCAACACCGTCGACGTGGGGGACGGCGTGAGGCTGGCGTCCGGGCTGCTACCGAACAGGCTCGGACTGCTGATGCTCAGGTGCGGATAGCAGTCGATCGGCTGGAAGTCGCACAGCGTCTTCGGTAGCTGCTGCCGGGGCCGGCTGCTGCTCGGGTGGCAGCAGGGCACCTTACCGTCCCGCGCCGGACGGTTGCTTGTATCGCTGTCCGTTGGCTCCTGCTCGGGACGACGCGCCGGAACGTGTACTCCCCACAGCTCGGTTGCCTTCCTTCTGTTCCACTGCGACTGCGGATTTTCCTGGCTGCTGCTGCTGTTTACTGGTTGCTGGTGCAGGTGTTGGAGTGGGTGCTGCTGCTGCTGCTGCTGTTGGTGCTGGTGCTGGTGTTGGTGCTGGTGCTGCGGAAGGTGCGGGTACGGCTGGTGCGGATAGTTGGGTAGGTGACTGGAGTTGGGCTGCTGGAGGCTGCTGCACGGTGCCGCTTCCGGTGGCGTAGCTGGATTCATCATAAACCGGCTCAGTGGCGTACTGCTGTGCATCATATGGTTGCTGATAGCCTTGGTACTGCTGCTGGTCGTAGGCCTGCTGTTGATCGTACTGCTGCTGCTCTCCGTATCCATCGTACTGCTGTTGCTGCTGGGAGGGATCGTATCCCTCACCGTACATGGCACTGGCTGATTGGTCGTCCAGCGGCTGATATTGCTCTCCGCCGGCCTGCTGGTAGGCAAAGTCTCCATATGGCTGTTGAGATTGTCCATACGCTGCTGCTGTTGCATCGGTTGGGTCCGCAGCGCCATATTGCACCGGTTCCTGCCCATATCCGGCTGGTCCCTGGGAGCCGACAAGTGACTGCATCGATTGGCGTGAGGCTCGCTGCTGGTCGGCCACAGATTCCCGCGACAGCCGCCCGCTGCCTCCGCCTCCGGTGCTGTCCGGTTTAGTGGAATCGCTGGCTCGCGACAGACGCTCCTGCTCCACAGCTCCGCGTCCATACTCCGGCTCCTTTGGAACGCCTCCGGGCCGCACCGCGCCCGCAGACGTGCCCGTTCCTCCACCTCCACTTCCTGCTCCTCCTCCTCCGCCTCCTCCGTCATCGTTGGTGACCGAGCTGCGTGACAGCCGTGACTCGCTTCGTCTCTCGCCCGTCTCGTACTTGCCGCCGTAGTCGATGACGGAATTGTTTCGGGACAGCTCGGGCGGCTGCTTCGCGCCCGCGGGGTACTGCTGGCGATCGGAGGTGCGTGACTCGGGTCGAGAGGACTTGCCGGCTCCGGCTCCGGCACCGTACTGCCTGCCGCCCGCTCCGTCATCGATGGCTCTCGCTGCGGGTGGCACAGTGCTACCATTGGATGGTGCCGGTGCTGGTGGGTATCGTGCTGCGGTACTTCCGGGCCGGGAGCCAGAGTTGATTGCTAGAACAAAACGCGAAGAACAATCATTCACAGCGTCCGAACGGAGTGGTAGGCTTAGGATTTGCGCTGCAACAGAACAGCCGAGTATAAGCGCAGTAGCGCTTGCAAACGAAGAAAGGAAACAAGCGGAAAGTATTGCAACCAAGCAAACATTTCAACGGCAACTCAGACGAAAATTCATTAGCATAGCCGTCTCACGATCGCGAGAACTTTTTTGCCTCTACGGTGCGGGGTGGAAAAGCGGGATCAATGGAATTGCCAATTTTGGCACGTTTCACCTGCGGCCGTTCGCATTGAACCCCAACACCCGTCGAAGCAAGGGAAACAATAGCAAGCCATGGGTTTTCCGACAAACAATTAAAAGAAAAATCGAGAAAAAAAACCCCCCGCCAACTAATACCGCCCCAAAAAATGAGCTGTAAGAAATCATGCTGATGCAAATGAGCCGCGTGATCCGCGATCGACAAAAGCGAACATGAGTTTTCCCGCCTCGGGACCCACTCTGTATGCGGCTTGTTTGGGGGTGAGAATGAAAACCAGCTTCAATCCAGCAGCGTGGGACGTGAAAAGCGTGGGTTTGTGCTCTGGTACAAGAAGCGTGTCCAATGGCCGCCATATTGTTGTGACATCGGGCGGATACCTTCGTAATTGTTCACATCGTCCCGCGCAATCGATTGGTTCGGCGAGGGGCTCGAGTAAGCGGCGGCGGTGGTGGCCGCCGCCATGGCGGAGCTCGGATCGGATGTTAGACCCGTCGAACCGTATGGGTCCCCTCCGGCCGGATTGTACGCGGCGGTGTCCGGAAGGGTGGAGTTCGAGTAGTGATTGACATCCGCGATCGGGTTTGTCGAAGCGTATTGATTAGTGTCGTTGCTGATGGCGGTGGCATTGCTGCTAGTGTTAATATGTTTCGAGAGGAATTCTAGATTTTCTTGCAGATAGCCTATCTCCTGCCTGCGTGGAAACGTCGCAAGAAAGGACAGGAAGAGCAGTACGCCGAATAAGAGAGAGAAAAAGAGAAAAAGAGACAGAAGGAAAGGGGAGGAAAAGAAGAAAAAAGGACACACCGTTAGTTGGGTCTTTCCGCCCCGCTACCGTTACCTGTTCGTGTGGGCCATCCTTGTCAATCGGCGCTTCCCGCAAATCCCCGCAGGACGAGCCCGCCATGCTCGACTTCCGGAACGCCGGGCTGATCTGTTTGTAGTTGGTCCAGATTTGCTTCAGTCGCTCCATCAGCTCGGAGTTCGTTTGACGCAGCTCCCGCTTTTCCTCTCTTTTGTGACACATCGATCCGAAATCATAAGTAAACGGTGGTGGTGGTGGTTGTGGATGGATGGAAAATCATATGAAGAAGCCGTTCGATCAAACCGATAATGTTGGGAGATGATAAGCTAGCCTGTCTACTTTTGATATTAACAGTTAAGAAACAATTTCTAACTAAAAAAAAAAATGATTAAATCAAAAGTGCTTTTAACTACTGGGGAAGAAAAGAGGAAGACCACACGGAAGCATGCAGAGCCTGCGCTATCGGAATACTTTATGGCTTACGTACTATCGCTTCCCAAACAACAACCTAGTTTGTACAGCTGAGTCAAGTACGGGGAGGTTTGTCACTGTGAGGGCTACCCTAGGACGCCTCGTCGCGCTGGTCAGCAACTGGGCTACCGTTTCCGGTAGGCCGGCGACCAACGCGCACGTTGACGTCGATCTTAATAGGGTGCGGTGTATGACCGCAGCCCACGGCCCCCTCGCTCCACGTGTTCCCTTTGCCATCGGTTACTTTCACAAAGGGACGCGAGCAGGGGCGAATAGTGGGGCTGCTGGTGGTGACGCAGCTGCTGTTGCTGGTCCGTGATGGGACATCCGCTCCTGTATGGCCACTCGGGACTTCCTCCTCCAGGTGCTGCCAGTTCCTGTGTGGACCCGCGGGCGCTAGCGTGTTGACTGCGTTGGTTGTGGTTGTGTTCGTAGAAGGAGTTAACACCCACGAAGCGGACCCGTTTCCTTCGCTCGCGCCTGCCAGGAGCAGCCCGCGGATATGGATGATGAAGGTGCGGTGACGGTGGAGCATGATGAAGTGGAGGAGTCGGTGTTAGTAAAAGGGGACCCGGAACGCGTGCACGGAAAACCAATCAAACGAACGCAAAAGGAAACGTGCAGGCAGAGGTTTTACTATCTTGAAAAGCGGACGGATCGGCACATGCTGAGGAATTTCTTTTTTTTATACCAGTGTTGTAAGTGTAGTGTGTTAATTTTCAATAAAATGTCTACCCAAACACCTTGACCCTAACAGGATCCAGCAAATAGTTGAATAAACTTTGCCTTATAACATTACAATTACCGCACTACTGACAAAAGGACTAGAACATCTAAGATCTGGTCGTATTTATCATGCTTTTATGGTATGGGTATGGTAGTTAGTTGAACTATTTAAATTTCATTTCGATTTATACAAAACTAAAATTACTGGAGAAGGGACTAACCAATCGTATATTCGAAAAAAAAAATCCCAAAAAAGGAAGTAAAACACTGCAAACCTAGTGTGGTTTCAATCTCCGTAAAAAAAAACACAGAATGTGTCAGAACAACTGACAAAATGGGGACAACAAGAGAAGTAGACGTAAGAGGAAAGAAAAAGATGCGTTTATGTACTTATGCTTCTGTGTGGTGTCCTCTAACTTATGCGTCAAGCTTTTGCATTCTGCAGTTAGTTTTTCCATGAGCTGTTTTTGATCTTGTATCATGCCCTCGAGTTCGGAAACGGTGTTGGCTGGAACGGTGTGTTGACAGGAACCGGAAAAAAAAAAGAGAGAGAGAGAGAGAGAGAGAGAGAGAGAGAGAGAAGGGAAGAAGAAAGATTGATTTGAGCGGCAGGGTTTTGTTGGGCGATGGGAAAACAAAATTTCAAACGGAAACGTGAAACAACAGCAGCTAAGGGGCCCCGCTGATGGTAGCCCTTTGTGATTTTGGAATGTTGGTCCCATATTGGTTCCTCAGAGTCAGTTGACAGAATAATACGACGAACGGGGGAAAACAAAAACGGGCAAATGGAAACGCGTCATCTTGGAAAAGCAAGGTCAACGTACAAGTTCCTCGCTAGTGTCTCCGCGGCGGACAGGTCAATGGAGTATTCTCTACAACCGTTAAAACAAAGTTACCTCTAACTGGGTTGTTTCTGTCTAGACACTGGAGAATTGAATCGTCGTAGGGATATGGCTTTGGTTGCCAGTCCATTGTAAAAAAGCTCATGGATAAACTATTGAGAACGACCTCCTTCCGAGGCAGGCAATAACGGGGTGCACGGCAGCTTCTAATCGTTTCGAAACATCGCACTTGCAACGCACAATGCAACGCGTGCCTGCGCTGACGCGCTCAACACAAATCAAACCCTACCGCTACCGCGAGACTTCGGAAGGCAGCGGTTTCAATTTCCTAAGCATTCGAAGAAGTGATAAATAATAACCTGGGTGTTAAGCAAACATTGATCTTCAACATGGCGTGGGAGAAACGGAGGTCAGAACAATAAATGCAACCGTAAGAGTAACAGACGAAAAATGGAACAAAGAAGCAAGTTACTGAACATTGACTAGAACCAAGATCCAAGCGATCGGGATGAGAGCAAATAACAAACGCAAAAGCTTCGCAATGACACGCAAGTGGCGCAACAGAAAAACGGATGGGAACAACTGCGGAATGGAGCGGCGAGAGAGTTATGCCGGTACCGATTGTTATAAGTGTATAGATGGTATGTTGGGTCTGTGTGTGTGTTTTTTTTTTCGATTCTGGACTCCAATACCCTCGTACCCACATAGCGCTTGTACTATTACCCTGGTTGAGACACGTGATTACAGAGCAATATACTCATCGTGCAAGGAAACATCACTTACTGTGCTTCGCTTCCATGTCGGAAATGATTTTCGCCAGCTCCTTCGAGGGACGCGTTTCCCTGTTCAGCTCGCCAAGGGTTAACTGAAATGGGCGGAAGGGTCGATTGACATTGACCATCATCGTAACGGTGCGAGGTTCAGAGGACGTCGCCTCGCGCTTACCTCTTTCTCAAGCGATGACACATCATCAGCGAGTTTGAGGTTTTCTCGCTTCGAGTGCAGAAGATCGGCATCGGCACGATCGAGACGCTGGCGAAGCGAGGTTATTTCAGCGTTCAAACGGGACACTTCCACCTTCGCCTGACGCTCAGTACGCTCGAGCTGGAGTCTACAATATGGGGGAAGGTGAGTCGTTTTGGTCGTTTGACACCTTTTCACGTGTTTCTACGTACCTCAGCGAAGTAATTTCCTGTTCGAGCGACTGCTTCTCAGCACTGCCCTGGTTGAGATCGGACATGAAGATGGCCGACTTGTTCTTCAGCTCCATCTTCAGCTCGTCGATCTGAGTGTTCTTCTGGTTCAACTCGCGCTTGTAGTCCGATTCGATGCGCTTCATGCGCTCCACCTCCAGCTGGAGTTTGGTGGCATGCTCCCACTGGCTACTCAGGTCACCGCCGAGTTGATCCACGTGGTAGGTGTACCGCCGTTCGGCGTTGGATCGCTCCTCCGCCAACCTCTTCGCCATCTCGTGCTGAACCTCGCGGACACGCTCGTGTTGACGCTCGAGTTCATCCTAGCGTTTCGGAAGAAATTTCCAATTAAAAAAATTGATGTTCTCTAGTAAAGCATCCGCAACCCGTACCTTTAGACGGCGAATCTCGATCTCCGCCTGGTTTCGCTCGAACGCCACCTGCTCGATCATATCGCGGCTCCGTTGGGACTTGTTGAAGTTACAGGCCTCCGAGTCCTTCAGCTGGTCAATTGAGAGCTGCAGCTTGCGTACGGTTTCCTCCAGATTTTGCTTATCTCTGACAAAAAATTGACATGAAGAGAAACAAGAGAATGACATTCAGTTCTCAACCGTTGCCTCAAAGTTTTGTTTGTTTGTGTTTACTCACCGTTGTAAGTTTTCCACCTGCTTCCGATAGGCATCCGCGTTGCCCACATCACTCGCACCGTGGAGCAGCTTGCGTTTGTTGTCCTCGTTCTCGTTGAACAGCTTCTTCAGGTCGATCTGCGACTGGGCCAACTGTGCCTCGAGTTCGCTAATGCGCGACTCAAACACGATGTTCGGCCCGGACAGCGACTTCTTCCCGTCGCGACCCACACGGTCCAGGTAGTCGACGTCTTCGCTCTCGGACGAATCGAGCTGATAGAGCCCCTTGCCCCTGGTGCGATCCGTGAGCGCCTCATTCTCCGACACCACGTCCTTCACTTTCTTCAGCAAAGTCGACAGCTCTTCCTGCAATGCATTGGGAAGACATTCGGTGGTCTTTGTGGGTAACGGAAGTCGAAGGAAGGCGAAGGGAGAGGAAACCTACCCTGCAGTACTGGGATTCACGCTCCAGCTGTTCGATGTAGCTTTCCTGCTTCTCGATAAAGCCTAGAAGTTCCGGCGGAGGCTGAGCCACCTCTAGGCTTTGCGATGCAATCACTGGGAAAAGAATCGACGATTAGAACACTCACACACGCTCACAAGCACGAAAGGCAATCGTTACCTGATGGGGTCGGATGCAGGCTGCTGTTCGACAGGGCAGGCTTCAGTGCACCGGGTGACGTACCGGCGTGTCCCGCCCCCATCGGATCCCGGTGGAGAAAGCTGTACCTTCGACCGAGTGTGCCGCCACCGCCACCACCGTATCGAGACACGGCCGTCGATGGGAAGTACTTGGACACCTCGGTCAGCGATGGCCGTTCAACGACGGATTGGCTGTCGGACACCTCGGACTTGCCATCGTCGACGGTGCGATAGTAGAAGCTGGTGGCCGCCTTCGTCGGCTCGTACGCTTCGGTCAGTAGGAACTTTAAGCGGTTCACGGCCTCGCGGTACGCGTAATCGGTGAAGTCAAACGTTTTCTTCTTGTACAGCGGCACGTCGACTTTGTCCGTGGACGTTTTTCTGCGCCGTTTTCGGTGGAAAATGGTTGTAGAAAAAAGGAAAATAGAAGAATCATTCAAATAAGCGATCCTAGCGACAACTGCTCAGTACAACTATTACTCTGTATCCATATTTCCTAGCAAGGCTTGCATCCCGCTCTTAAACTAGCCACTTTGGTAAACCACTTAAACTAAACCACTTTTTGGTCGAAATATAATTCAAACCGAAACCTGAAGCCTTTTCTCTTCATTACTGAGCCCTACTCTGGCACCGACAATCCTATTCAAGGGAACGAAAACGAAATTAACTGCGTCTGTTTGGTCAGCGTAAACAACGATCGCCATGGCGCACGTTACCCCTGACAACGTGCGGCGTTGACGCGTGCGCATGAGGTGCTCTGCTTTTTGCTGCGTAGCAGGCGATCATTCTCTCGTTCGACCCCTTTCGGCATCGCACATTACTCCGGAAGGCGGCTTGGTTTGGAAAGAACTCATGTCCTTTTTTTCATTCGTACGGAATACGGAAGGTAAAGATGAGAGATTTCTTTTTTTTTTTGCGATGGATGGAATGGAATGCGCTGCGGTATTTTTGAAGCTTATCCTAGCTGATACGCCGAACATGATGAAATCAACAAAGAAAACCAGAAAGGAAGAGCAGGAACAGCATGTTGCTGTGCGGGCAATAAATTGAAGACCTCATGATTGAGTTTTTATTCAACATTGAATGAAGAGCGAAATTTTGTAAAATGTAACGAACCATATTTGTTTTGAAGGAAAAAATTTAAAGTTTGTATTTTTCAGTCAAATTTTGACAAAGTATTTTAAACAAGTTGAAACATGTTTTAAAACGATAGAAGTTATTCCGTGTCTCATAATATCTAGATTAAGGACAAACAGGTCTGTTAAATCGGTCACCTTTTCAATTTTTTCAAAATATTTATATGAACACACGGTGAGTTGAAAAAAGGCGTAGTTTTTTGTCAGTTGCATGATTTTTTAAATAATGTTTTACGTGTCCTTGGAACCGCCCATAAGGGGAGAACTGTTTCATACTTCATTAATTTATTAATGGGGGCCATGATATAAGTCAGCTAAATCCAGTATGAGCTTATTGTGGAGTTCGTATGAAGATTGGGTTTAGAAGAGAAAATCAGGAGATTTGTGAGGAAAACTCAATGGGGGAAAAGTAGTGCGCAGCTTGCCTGAGCTTCGGTTTTTTCACTTTGGACATTATGGTATCCTTGTCCAGGGCGCTTTTCGTCCGTATCCCGGAGGCGGAAGTGGAACTGTATCCCTTGTTGCCGAGGTAGTTGAGCGAGGAGTACGGCTTCGAGCCATAGCCCAAATATCCGAGCGAGTCCGCCGTGTTTAACCCGTATCCAGTTTTCATGGCAAGAGTGTTTCAGTACTTTACTTTAAAACATTCACTATCTCTGACACACATACGCACGCACATAAACGCACAGGCACTCGCGAGACTTATCCAGCTATATACACCGTTCTGGATTCCTTTTTACAGTTCAGACCATACGAGACGGACTTCGCGGCACACCGGAACTAAAGAGCCCGTGGGCATGGCCGCAGCGCCTTTTATAGGCCGGCCGCCGCCGGTCCGGAAGGATTCGGCGGTCCTTCGTGCTTGCACACACATTCCGGTACAGTACCCAAGATGTGGACCGGCCGTCAACATAATCAACAATCGTCCTAGCAACAGACAACCCGAGCGATCCTCGACAGAACGATGCGCGTCGAATCTTCCATTCGGTTCTACCAAAATTTTTTCAGGGAGTACACTGGATGGAGCTTCGCAGGATCGATGAGCCCGACCGTCGATCACCAAGCCCGGTTTTGCTGTTTTCCCTGCCTCGGCCTCTACCGTAATGATTAATCATCCTCGCGTGCAGGGTGGGCATAAAACTCGACGGATTCCGATTGAGCTGGGCGGGGGCACGGCACAATAAGTTTCACGCGACGGACGGAAATCGCACGAGAAGCACGGGAGCTTTTATGATAAACAAATTTTGGCACAGAATTTATATGTCGCTGCTACCGTAGCTGACTGTCGTCGAGGGATGGCCAAAAGGGCGGATATGTAGCATCGATTTTTGCGGTTTATTTCCGTTTTTTATGCACCCCTTGGGGAGAAGCTTGTTGAAAAAGGCAACACGGGCTCAAACGAAAGGTTTTGCAAGTATTTTCGTTTCAGTTTGGTTTGGTGGCTTTGGATATGATAAAGAAATTCATTGAAATCTATGCTGATATGAATGTGTTCCTAATGAAACATATTGTATTCCACAATAATTCCACTAGAAATATTTGAACTTTTTAAATATGTATTTTTTTTTTAGTTTGTTTAAAACAATCCTTCACCAATATCAACGGTCTTGCGACAGGCAAACCATTTGAATTGGCATCAAATTGAATATGTGTTACTTATATGATGCTCATGAAATGGGCCGATGCCAGGGTACCATTTTTGCTGATGTGACACACACTTCGGGTCAGGCGATGCTCCGCGAGTGCTTCAATTTATGGCATGCACATATTTGCTGCGATTTGCTCCCACCTTCGATTGCCTTTCGGGCAAAGCTGATGGACTTTGGTTTCCCTGCACAGTTGGCCCGTCGTGGTGGGATAAACCGATAAACTACCGCATGCTCAGACACCATAAACTTTCATGAATATATGCATGCAGATGCCGTGAGATTGCGCACGAAGTTTAAATAGTTTCCCTCAAAGTATCATGAGGTCTTTTTGTTTGTACCCGAGATTTTTTCAAGACGGTCAAATAGAAATCCTACAGGAGGAAATAGTTGTAGGTCACTGACAAAATTTTTCTTCTTCATTTTTTAGTTAAATGAAAGAGAGTACCATTTGAATTGCAGCAGGGGTAAACATAACTAATTACATATTTTATTTACTGAGGTATTTTATTTGATCATATTCATTCACATGTTCTTGTACAAATGTTTGAGAATTACTTTATTCTTCGAAGTGAGAACGAACGATCATTTCAGTTGCACCACATGTTGCCCCAAAAAGGTTGAACTTTTTCAACCATGTCAATCGGGAGGGATCAGAAAATCCGTTACAACACAGGTGGCTCCACAAACAAGCAAATCAATTGGTCCTACACACCGTGGAACCATTCTTTGATATTTGTGGAAGAATGTGGCGATCGAACGAAACATAACCGTCCAATCAAACATAGAATCTAGGATTGACCGTGACTGGCCCTTTTTTTTTGGAGCGGATTGACCGTGAACAACGCACCCAAAACGCCGTCGACAATGCGTCAATTACACGGTACCAGTGTGTGGTGTGCTTGTTCGGTTCGATTCCGGCTCCAAACCAGCCCCGGTCAAAGAAGACCGTCACCAAGGGCCGATTCGGCGGCTTTGAAAAGAGAGGTGTGTGCTTGCTAGTTGGGAGCCCTTTCAAGGGGAGCTGGAACAAGCTGGCCCTTAGGAGTGGGTCGTCGGACGCCTCAAGACGCGCCCCAAGACGCCGCACGTGACACTAGCGTTTGTACACATCGGATAAAGGTGATTAATTGCAGTGCGCGTCGGACTTTTCGTCACACGGTTGCATTACATTCGGACTTTTCGTCACACGGTTGCATTACATTGATTGTTATTTATTGGTTTCCGATTGTGGCAAAGCTTGTGCGTGAAGAAAACGTTTTTCGGGAATCGACCACCCGAACCAC
Source organism: Anopheles atroparvus (assembly GCA_914969975.1). Classification (NCBI taxonomy): domain Eukaryota; kingdom Metazoa; phylum Arthropoda; class Insecta; order Diptera; family Culicidae; genus Anopheles; species Anopheles atroparvus. Next base: position 20,683,220 of record CAJZCY010000004.1, read on the forward strand.
AAACGCAAATCGTTTAAAAGCCCGGAAAAGAACCCCCGGTGCCTCGCGAAGGTGCGTTCGATAGACGTTGTGGCTCTTTCCTTTCGTTCCATTCATCCTAAAGCGCTCTGAAGGACGGCGTTAGGGCGCACCCTACCGGCCAATGCTGCGTGGATCGGCCTTGGCATTCGGTGTCGTAAAATCACCTAAAAGCGCCGATAGGCGCCAACGGCCAACATCGAGTGAACGCTGGCGCAAATATGGCGTTCCTCCCGGTGCAAGCGAGACTTAGCTTAGTTAAGCGAGCTCAACTCAGCCAATTAAGCACGCCTACCGGGTTTACTGGGGTGCCATGATGCGAACGGCTATTCCCGGTGCTGAGCAAAATGGGCAATTTTAAAGTCAAGGAACATAATTCTTGACGTCATTATAAACCCACTCCCAGCCATGCAAACAGGATAGAATGGAGGGTTTGCAATAACGTTAAATTGCCGACCGGAGATTAAAATGTAAAGCTGGGTTGATTGTTTCCACTTCGTTCACCAACGTTTGGTGATTTCTTTCTTTCGTTTGCTTCTTAAAAAAAATTTAAATAGATATTTTTAATAAATATTGCAAATAATAAATAAGTATTATATTTTTCTAATTATGTGCACTTTAAATTGAAAAACTGTAACCGACCATTAAAATATTGTACATTTTAAATTTAAAGTTGTAATCCGTCCATATGGGATATCTTTTCCTAGAATTTAATTTTTTACCCACACCCATTTGTATTATTTGAAATTTCCATTGGGAACCCAGAACAGAAGTATTCCGTTGTTTTTCTAAATTCTCTAAAAAAATATAAAAAATAAATAAACAATTCTAAAAAATGTTTATGATTCCAAGTATACATTTTATATCGTACGGCCAACGTTAGAAAAAGATTTACAAGCTCGATTTGTTTGTTATATAAATGAAAAGCTTATTACAATATCTAGGAAACTCATATAATTGTCAGGATTCATTCACTGATCGTTGTTAGTTGGATAAAGTAAAATAAAATAGTAATGAAAAATCGATTGACGAAAATTTGAATAAAAAAATTAACGTTCAGTCGCAAGCTCGCAGTATTTTTTTCTTTTTTCACTCATGCCTAAATATTTTTTTTTCTTCTGTAAAACATTCTGTTCTTGTGGTAAGCAACAAGCTTGAAAGATAGATCTATTTCCTTCATCCACGTTCGTTTTTGTTTTTTTTTTTGCAAAAATAAATCAATCCTCGTCCCGTCCAGCTGGGTGAAGGACCTTATCTCAACCGTTCGATCGTCGTAAAACGCGATCCAATCGATCGATTATTGCACTCAAGCACGCACCAACGTCAACGTTCTTATGTACGGAACTCCCGGGTACCTCTGTGATTCAGCTTGAAAACGGAAGAAACGAACCAACCCGCCCAAAACATATTGCACCAAATTAGTCACCGTGCAGGCGCTCTCGCGGCCCCAAAAGCGAACGTTCCGTCGCGCCAACGGATAAGTTGGAAGAAGAAAAAAATGCAACGGAAGGCGCATATGTTGGCGCACGGTGGAATTTAAATTATTATTCCCCGACACTGCGCCGCCGCTTTCTGCGCCGTCGCTAATGGGCAGGCGAAGATTGAATGCTCCAGAGCTTGGCTTGAAAGCCAAGAAAAAAGAACGTCGAGCGCTTTCGGGGGACAGGAAGTTTTTTACAGGGGTCTTTTAGCTGCGGTTTTCAAATGCTGCCCGAACGCAGGGACGGCTTTGGGGACAGTTGCTTTGGTTTCGATTGAACCGTTGCGCCCTTCGTGGGGGAGGATAACGCCAAGGCACACGCAGTTTGGGAAATTGTGTCAGCAAGCTAATGGTACTCCCCTTGTCCCATGCCACCCGGGGCACCCTATTCATCCCCACCGGTGGATTGAAGGTTACCGTCAAAGTCAGCAGTGGGCAAAGTTATTTCAATATTACTTCCCCCTTTCAGTATTAAATCTATTCCCTGCAGTCCAAGGCAGAGTAGGTCCCTCGGATCGGAAGCCATCACGGCAATTCCTGAAACGGGCAGGGAAACCGCAAAGTAAACAAACTTACACTTATCTCGTCCCCCTCTGTGGAGTGAAAACAACCGAAAACCTGGATGCTAAAGGATGCATACGATAAAGTAGGTTAACAGGTAACCGGAACGCATGGGAGAAGTCTATTACGGAAGATCTTGGTAATATTTGAAATATGATTTGGAAATAGGCTTTAAATGGTGCAGATGGAGTTCCTTATACGATTCACTATTGATACCAAAAAACTTCAGTGAACTGCATTTGGAGCATGATGTTCCATTCTGTTGTTAAGGAGTTTCATCTTAAGAAAAAAAATTATTGCTGTGAATTGAGAAAGACTTGCTAAAAACAAGTAATACTAAAATGTCAGAAATACACAAATCCTTTGGCCACTCGCTCTAATTTTGTGCCACAAGTGTTCTTGCCTTCAGATGTCGGAACGTTCGAAAGTTTGTGCACGAAACTTGAAAGTTCATTCATTAGCTACATTAGCTACATGTACCAATTGGCGCCCGAAAAACCTCCGGCTATAACGTGCACGTCTACTTGCGACACATGGCTGACATTGCTCTACAACTAGTTTCGTCGAGTTTTTTTTTTCTGTCAAGAATGGTTCACGCTCACTCGTTGTTTGCGCTGCTTGCGGAAGCGTTTAGTATTTTTCACTGGAGGAAAAAAAAGACGTTTTCTATTTGATGTCGCACTGGTTAACCGTGGCAGTGCCGCCGCCGCGGGTGAAATTTGCGGTATGCAACGGCCGCATTGGTTCGTTAAAACCAAATTCGAAAATCGGTTACCGTTTATGAAACGCCCTAAAGAGGTGAATGCAACCTGGTCTTGCAAAGTCGCTCTAAACGGAAACCTCCGGGTAACGTGCAGAACGATAAAAATTACGGAAAGGTTATAGCGATAAAGTAGGCGTAATAGCATGGCTAAGTAACACCAAGGTGTAGCAAGGTTTGGGCGATGAACATCAAGGCTGTCTATTGGCCTGTGTTTCCTTGTGACGTATGCTAGGTGATATTCTTTACCATCGTTTTAAAAGTGCTGAACTCCCAAAGAATTGCAATTAAAGTTAAAATAAAAAAATTATGAATTTCGGGGATTTTGAGCCGTCTGCATGAGCCCCTTTTACACATTTGCCCTGGACCACGGGACAGGGTAGACCATCTGTTCAAGCTGTACACTGCAAACAATCAGTCCTTCTTCCTTTTTGACATCCATCCGATTCCAAAGGTTGCTCCTTTCCAACCTACGGATTCCATGGCTGTAGCGCTTTTCTGGAAGAACTGGATAAAACTATTCTTCCCCGGTTGCGGTAGTGAACAACTAGAATTCATACGGAGCGAAACTTGTAGAGTAGGCTGGTTTTTTTCAACGAAAGTTTCAAAGAAAGTTATATTTTTTCAAGTTTAAAGAATCAAATCCAGTTTACAGGTGACGTTTAAAGAAGCATCGTTATTAATTTTCTTACAAGTACACTAGTGACCTTTTTAAATCATTGTTTTATTGTTTGTTCGCTTGTTGTCCTAGGCGGCGTCGCAGCATCATTTTCGTTGATTTCAATGAGTAGGTTTTTAAACATGCTCGCTTCCGAAATACTTTGCGTTTAGATGGCTGCAATTTAGAAAGAAAAAGAAACGTGATAACATGTCTGACAACTGTTTTCAAGTGGAATGTATACCTATAATAGCACCATATGATTGAACCACCAATATGATTGAACCACCATGCTCCGCTGTATTTTTCTGTGCAGGAAAAGTTTTCATTTTCATCATTTTCATCGAATGCAGAGATCCTCTTTTGGTAGTGGTAGCTCGATGAGTCTCCTCCTGCTTTTTCTGAATAGCTTCCAACGGTAAGCTTGTACTTTTTCGCCCGTGATAGATTCGGCCATTTGCTGAACATTTGTGTTTCGATCACTTCTTTATCACATGATTTTTCCTGTATTACGTGGCCATTTCGGTATTGAAGATTTTTCATCAAGTGAAACAGTTGCTGTTGAGTTGCTAATTGACCCGCTACGAGATTTTTTGCAATTTTTAGCACACTATTGATCGACTCGGATAGGTTTTTGATCACTTCCTTATGGTGCTCATTTTTACTATTTTGGATTGTGTAAAACTCATCACGGTCACGAGTTTTTTTTTCCTGTTTCACATGGCTGTTGTGGTGTGTAAAGTGCGCTTGAAAGTTTTGCATTAGTTTTTGTTAAAACTTTTCCATTATATTATTGACCGATGCTTCTATTGAAATAGAATCATATTGATCTGTTGCCGAATGCAGCATCACCGTTATCACTAGGCACATAACATGGTTCGATAGTTTTTTAAAGCGCATTTTCGCTTGGAATCAATCGAACCAGCTTTCCTCGTTAAGCATCAAAATCAAACTGATTCCCTTCAACCGCTGCTGAAAGATTCATACCGACGAAGGGGACGTTATCGCACATGCTACACATTTCAGTGTGAAGACAATGAAACAGAGAGGAGAATTTTACAGCCTGATACTGTTTCTGGAATTCTCTTCTTCAAAATCCGTAGAACCCGTAGAAAGACAGATTACACAAATGCGATTGAACGTAGAGGGTTTGATTAATCCCGTGTCGCAGCCATCCTTGTCATACACAACCGATAATCTCGAAAATAAAATAAAAACGTCTGTACAACGACAAAACGGACCACAGTTTTGTCCTGTTGGCTTTGGTGATTAATGAAGGTTGCGCCTCAACCCCGGGTACAAAGAAGTCTTATTTATTCTTATCTTCTTAGCTGGCCCGCGCATAGTTGAGCGCGTCGTGCTGACATGGCCTGGTTTTCCAGGTCGCTCGATCTGTGGTTGCCGCTCTCCATCCCCGGTGACATCCGATGTTCCGCAGGTTCTGCTCCACCTGGTCCAGCCAACGGGCTCGCTGAGCTCCTCTGGTTGGGGCATGTCATGAGGATGCCGGACTCATGCCCCACCAAGAAGACACTCGTCAGCGACCCGCTCGGCACGAGAAGCAGAGGGTTCAAAGAAGTGTGCAGCCTTATCAGCGCAATTTTTTTTTGTAACTTTGGTAAACAATTTCAATATGTTACCAACCGACGAAGCACGTGGTTACATGTGGTTTTTAAAGTGATGCCCGAAGCCACAAGCATCCTTCCACCAGGAGGATGGTAGAAACATTTTGTCTAATTCGAGTTATATATATCATGATGCAAAAACTTCTATTCGCATCGATTTGTACGTGGCTTTTTAACTTCATGAAATATTTGTGTGATCATGGATTTTATTTTGGGTTTTTATTCAAACCAGAATCCATGTTCTTCTGAACAGTTTACTATTGGAGTCCTTTAAGAGTTGGAAACTTGGGCCTTTTTTATGTTATTTCTCAGTAATAAATTCTCGTGAATCATTTGATCGCTTAATTTTGTCACGACCTCTTGTAAAACTATGGCCGGGTCATATATGGGGATAAGGTAACATAATATGTGCGCAAGCGCCGCAAGCCCCCCCACCAGAAAACGATTACTGCATGCAAGGTACGCTTATGTGCATGTTTGCGTACACAAGATCAACACCACTCGTCTCCCGCTCCTCCATTAAGCAAAGAACATATCTTAATCCACGATCTGAAAGGTCGGAGGCACGCGTTCAGATTGAAGTGGATTTAAAGCGGGGGACCAGAAAAGGGTTAGTAAAATAACAAATCATCGTGCAAGTAGCGCCTGTGCAAGAACACATGTCGGAAACTATGACCGATGCCGGGACCGGTTCAGTTGGTCAGCGATCCTTGTACGGGAATCCATGTCGGTCGATCGGTTGGTTGATTTTAGGGCCGCCAGAAACGCCACGAAATTGGGATTCCAACATAAGAACGGGAGGAATTTCACGAGGCGGACTGGCGAGAAGTGAATTATTTGCGATGAGATATGAGCAAACACAGTTATGGATTTGAACCGGGGAGGAGTGAATGCGATACGGGACGAAAAGCGCAACCAACTGTGTAGGCCGTGTGTTGTTTTGTCGATACCGAACGAGGTAGGCCGGTAAAATATGACCAATCTACTTCTAATGACATAAAATACATCTCGTCTAGTAGGCTGGCAAACGTACTTGGCAAACACAAAAAAAAGAACTGAACCAAGACATAAAAAATACGACCCGGAAAATGCATTGCCCCACGAAAATCTCGCCATCTCGAAGCGGTGCAGAAACGCGCAGAGGGAAAAAAGTGTTGTGTCCCAACCGATCCGAACTGTACCAAAGTCTGGCGATCGGTCTAGGTCGTTGTCATGTTGTGATCGCGCCGTGGCATTAGCATGAAGCCCCCGTTACTTCCCGGGGTTTCCCCTACTCCACCACTGGCGATACTCTTTCACACGTCTTAACCAAACGAAACCGAAAAGCGAATTGCAAACGGCGACACAAAACCAACGGCACCGAATCCCGCCGATGATCGATCGGGGAGGAATTTGCATCAAAATGCGACCCAACGCTGCTGCATCCGATGGACTTGTTTGTGAGTGAGTTGTTTCATTTTCTTCGCCTGATTTGCCTGCCGGGTGTTGTAACGTTGGTCTCGGCCTTTGGGACAGTTTTTCTTTCTTTTCTTCGCTGTTGGTGCATTTACTTTGGTTCGCCTATTGACTGAGTGAGGGTCAGTGGAATATTGATTAGATGTGGCAGAGACGTTTTGGCATCTGCTTTTGCGCAAGATGGTGCAGTAGTTTACGATAGTGGCGAGGTCGGGATGTTTTGGTAAGACGATATTTTATTTCAATGTTATAAGGACACTTGAAACCGGTATAGTATGTAGATAATGCTTTTTAGGAACAATACGTCCTCTATTTGAGGACAGGAATTTTTTTTTATAAAAGATTAACAATGCTTTATTTAATATAATCCAGAATTATTCGTTTTCCTAAAGCTTTGACCAACATCCAGTTTAGTTTATTTTTTTCAAATTATCTCTTAATGACTACATGATGGCAGCAAGTGTATACCATAAGAAATTGAATTTCACACGAAATGCAGCTTCTAGAAGGTTTGATGATTACTACCAAGCATATCAAAATCTCACTTCAACTTTTCACTCGAAAACAGAAAAACAAACACACTTGAATTGATCTTTCGCGAGATTTTTCCGCTGGGTGGGCCAGACACAGGTGAGAAAAAAACACATCCATCAACGCCCTTTATCCCAAGGGAGGGTGGAAAACGAAGGAAAACAACACACAATTAGCCAAGACAGATTGTGAACAGGCGATCTCGCCTCGGTGATTGCAGTGCCGAAGTAAGACAAACATTTGTGGTGAATGTGGCGGCATATTGCACACCAGTCCGACCAAACTGCGTGGAATTTTCACAGTCCCACCTATTTCCCTTCTTCCCAGGCTAATCAAGGCTGAAGGAGGGCGATGAGGGGGAGGGGGTTCAACATTTGCCAATGCATTCCTCCTCCATTGATAAAGTGCACGATATGCAAAGTGAGGTTAGCCACCGGGATTTGCCACCATTCGGGAGTAATTAAGCGAGGAGCCTCGTTTCTTCTAGCCTCGCACTCTTGGTGCTCTATCACGCCATCATTGCCGGCCGAAGATGGAACTTGCCTCCAGGTGGGGACTACCGATTCTGGCCGAAGGTTTTCTTCCACCCTTCGCTTGCTTGGGCTGCGATAGCGGTAAGGAAATCTTAGCCCCACTCAACTTTTTTTTTTTTTTTGGCTGGCTATTCTAACGTTCCTCCACCTTTCCAACAGCTGTGATAAAGAGTACGAGAGTGCTCTGTGGCATGCTTGTGTCCCATAGGTGGTTCGATTTGTTCGGCTAAAGCGCGCGGAGTCTGGTGTTGCGCAAAGGCTGACAATAATTCAAACTACAGTAGCCTCCCGAAGAGTAGCAACTTTTAACGAAATCTCATCTTGCCTCGAAAACGAGTAGGGAACCCTGACGACTTTAATCGCCTCAGCACAGGGTCTTTTGAAGTAGGATAACTGATAACTGAGCAAGACAGTGGTGAAAAAACGATAGACTTTGGTCGTTAATAGGTCGGACAGATTTCGAACTAATTTCAAACACTCCAGCAACAATCGATTCGAAATAAATTTAAAAATTGTGTGGTATGGTATTCAACGCTTACGAGACTTTTCCCCTTTATAGTAGATCCGGTTTGGATTTGAACCCACGCCATCATGGGTCATGTCAATTTAGTTTAGTATGAAACATTTTTTAACCAGACATATTTTAGGGGGTCTCATGTCTTAGAAACCAGATGAATAAATGTAAATTTTAACATAGGTGCATCACATTTTCACTAATATTTAAAAAAAGGCTAAAAAAAGGAGAAAAAGTTCCTTATTTGTACTCTAAAGCGTAATTATTTGCTAAATAGAAGCGATACTTTGCACATGAACGAGGTTTGCGGAGTCTTTCTGGGTGGATTCTTTATACTATGGATAAATTTAAAAAAGAAAGATGAAAATTTTCATTCAAAGCCTTAGCAAGAAGACAAACACAATGTTTTTCTGGGCTAGTTTGTAAGTTTAAGTCACATTTCAAACGCTGTTCTTATTTGCCTCTAGGACTCGAAAATAAAACTTATGTTGGAATAGTATTGCACATGAACATTACCTGCTGTTATAAGGAATGATCATAAATAATATTTAAAAGCAAATCAAAATTTTCTTAACATTTGCGTTGAGATTTGAAGCCCATCAAATCTACCAACTAGCACGAGTTTGCTACTCTTTTGAACACCATTGTACACCGTATGGTACGTCACCGTGCAGACCGGAGTGGTACACCCCCAACCGAACGTGTGACTGCGAGAACTAAGCATCCCCTCCTCGCACAAGCATGAGGGCGGAAGACGATCGCCGACGCAGGGCGCAGAGGGTGCAGCGTTTTTCGGCGTTCGGCGGAAATGTTTGCCCGCGCAGGGCCGGACCACACGTCGTCGGGTTATGAGGCCGGCACGCGGACATTCAGTGTCTTGGAGGAGCCCGCCAACGACGGACGCTTGTTTTTTTTTTCCAAGTACAAAACAAGATCACAAGCCGCAGTGGTTAGGAAACCGACGAAGCCAGTGTTACCCCGGTGGCTTTTTATTAGTATTTTAAAATTCCGAACACGTGTAAGTTAAACTTCCATAAATCCATCTAATGTGCAAAGAAGATTTATCTTAAAAATTACCTGATTTAAATTTTGCTTTCACTTGTTGAGCCTGCAAGATTACGGCTGGAGGCGAGCTAATCTTAAGCTCAAATTTTCAAAACAATTAAAGTCATATCATTAAATGGGTAGCTCCTGCCATCTTGTACGGTAATTTCCTTATTCTTTGAAATCCATTTGTACAATCCGTTAGAAGCTTTGTTTCATGGTGCGATGGCAGGCAAATTTCACTATCACTAATCGTGTGCCCCTCGCCGACAAGCTATGGAGGCGGTTTCGTGCAAAAAGGGTGTCGTGTGCCGGTGCGGTTCCAGTCCCATAAGCCGTTTAGCAGCTTCAATCGGTTTTAACAGGATTAATTGCCGACATTAGTGTGCAGACAGTTGACGGTGCAGCCCGGGAGATGAGGAAACTTCTTTGCCTCGGTGGACCCCGAAAGGACGGTTGTGAAACTGGTTCGATTTGCTACTGTTTCGGAATCGGCCCTCGACAGAGCGATTTTTCGGCTGATCGATCGATCGTGTGTGTTATTGTGCTAGCTTTCTTGGACCGTTTTCTTGGTCTAGTGGTTTCGGTTTGTTGATGGAGAAAGACCCAGTAGGACTAAAAAAAAAAAAAACCATATTGTCACCAACCGGATTAGTGTGAAGTAGAGATTAGTTCGCTTCCGTGTCAACACCGGTTCCATGAACCACTAGCATTACGGAATACTAATGCTGCTGGCTCCCATACATCATAAGGTGTAGGTGAGCCCTATCCATTGTGCCGGTGCTTTATGGACTTGTACTTCGGTGTGAAACGCGTTCAGTCTGTCACTCGCTTCGGTGCTGGCGGATTCGAATATCCGTTCAACGACGTGAGGCGCATACAAGAAGTTGGTGGTCGTGTTGTTTGATCCGCCACCAGCGGAAGAACTTAATCGGCCCAAAATACGGTGACTTTGGTTGAGTGTTGGGTAACCGCGGCTGTGATTTATATTTATGCTCGTCAATGTGAACATCGCACTTTTCGGTGCGTATGCAAATGCTTGGTTTTCGTTTTCGATCTGCTGCAAGCATCGCCTGATCGTTTCCTATACGTATTTTTTGTGTTAAAGCGTTGCAAAGCAGCACTCTTCCTTATATAAGATACATATTAAAAAATACATTTACAAAACAAAAATACAAATACAAGGAGTTTTACCTTAGTTTATGTTTATATTTTCCCTTCAGTAGTTGTCTTTCTATAGTGTCTTTCGAATTTGATTCATTCTTTTTAATTATTTTAATTATTTTGATTCGTTATTTTGATAAATGGTTGCAAATGATTTTTTTTTTAATTTTTATTTTCAAAAATTGCAAAAATACACTTTCCCAGATTCAAAATCTCTCCAAAGATAAATGTGAAAAGAAAACCTGATAATCCAAATCGGGCTTCAGTTCGAACACGTTTGATCAAATGGCGCACCGTGAGGTGTGCTTGTGTTCGGATACCCGCTAAAGCATGGTGGGAGCAAATTTTAAACGACTCTTCACCATATCAATTTTACGGTCAACAACTATTCGCTCGTTGGCAGTTGGGGTACACATGTACCATCGAAACACTTCGCCAAATAATGAAGACATCTTCACGCGTTGCGCAACGACTCGCGCGGCTTAAGCGGTCAGTTTGCACGCGCGCACAATTTCGTGTACAGCGCCAACCAACAATGTCCGTCTAGCTAATTGGTATGTTAATTATCTTTTAAATAACGGCTCTCCGGTGGAGGCGTCACTCTTAATGATTCCGTGATCCAAACGTCATCCCGCCGTCGGATCGTCGAATATGGCTTGGCACGTACACGCGACTCCTCCGAGATCATGCGCGTAGGTCAAGGGTTCCTGGGTGGCCGTAGACAACGCATCTTTTAATAAGGTACACCAGCCATCCAGCTCCTTACCTGGGCCAATAAGCCAATCGTGTGATATTTAACGGCGGGTGCTATGCAATAGAAATACAGCAACAAACCCCCTCGAAAACCCAACACGGTCCAATTAAACAAACAACCCGTGTGGTGTGCCACATTGGAGCTCCGTTTTTCGGATGTGCGGCACCTAACCGATCATATTAACCTTGCCTTGGTGGAGCCCAGTTCTCGGCGAGCCATTTTTATGGGGCTGTGAACTGGAGCATAATTTGGATGTGTGTCGCTTTTATAGACCACCTGGACGCAGCTCATCGACCGAAGATCTGGAAGAGGTTCGAACGAGCGAGGGTCTGGCCATTGGTCAAGGTGAACACGGATCTAAGGGCCATGGGATGGAGGGCCAGAGAAGATGGAACCGAGTTTCCATGCAACACAATACATTTTATAGGCTGATTGATAATCAGGATTGTTGGTTCGAATTTAGTTGTCCTGACTGGTAAAGGCCTGATAACTTTTGGCTGATGACGCCAATTCGTTAACATTTAATGATTTAAATGATGGGGCTAAGCTTCTGGAATTTAAAAATTTGAAACTAATTCACAATAGATCACCATATTGTGTAATTTATATTTCCATTTAAATTTGTTTATCATCCTATTATACCGAAAAAATCTAATTATAACTCGTGAAATCTTGATTTCTATCTTTTTGTCACTTGAAAGTTATTAGATTAAGGTCTTCGTAAAGCGAGTGAGGGATTTGCAACACAACGTACACTGATCACACAACGATCTGTTCGTGTACCGAACCTAGTCGTAACGGAAAAAAATGAATAAATACCTTGCACTTTGCCGCCGATGATATCAACGATAGCGATAATTCAGCGAGCACCGCGGCCGGCCGGAGCGTGGAAAAATTGCTAAATCCACTCATGACTCTTGCGCATTCATACCAACGGCCGCCCGTAAAACTGCAATGGTGGAAGGCCACTGTCAGTGGTTAATATCGATCACCAGTGTGCTAGAGCGCCCTAAACTGTGGTGTGAAAATTGTAGCCCCCAAAAGACATCCCACACCACCCGCGCCAATGTGTGTGCTGCTATAGATATTTGTTTTTCTTTTCGTGTGCATTTCACCCATTTTCAGGCTTTACCACCGGTCCGACAATAGATAGCGGTGGCTGGCGTGCTCGACGCAAGGTTGTGGTGGATGTGCTTTAAATCATTCCGCACCAGCAGTGGGAACCGACAAAGCAGACAAGGCGTTTGGTCCGCGATGGCGAAGGTAAGGGTTGGCACGCAGGTGTAGAGCTTTGTTACCCATGGCAACCGAAAACGCTGACTGCCTAATGTGTCTATTGCTTGCCTGGCCGTTTATTTTTTTTTTTTGACAGATCAATTGGTGCTGTTACCTGCTGGTGACGCTCGGTTCGCTGGGGCTCCCCTGTTGGGCGGTGGCCGTCGAAACACCCGAGCCGGCCTCGCTGCTCCGGCCCCGAGACGTCAATCCCCACCCGTACCGGAACGCCTACGAGGGAATCGCCATCTTCGACCGGAACCTTATTACCAATGAGGAAAAATTTACCCAAAACCTTCTCAAGTAAGACCGGCGCAACCCGCCTAAACGGCGACGTTTAGAGGGGTGATTTTCCACGGGAAAATTTGAAAGAGACGGGGGGGGGGGAGGACGAGCGGAGGGCGCTTTGATAATTTTATTCCTCCCGTTGTTGTCGTAACATTAATAACCTCCCACGATCATTCTCATTTTCCGTCCGCGCCGCGCTTGCAGCCAAGGTCCCATCCAGTTCCCACGGCTGCGCGAACCGAACAGTGTTAATGGGCTGCCCTACCCATACGAGGCGCTCGCCCTGAAGGAACGCCACCAGAAGATGTTCCGTTTTTCCGGACCGGACGGGCAGATTGTGAAACCGGCCTATCAGGCGCTGGCCAAGCACGCGGCTCGGGTGCTTGGGAAAGGGTACGCCGTGGAGGATATCGACAGTTTGAATGTAAGTGATTGGTGCCCCTATTCCGGGGTTGTGTTAAGATACTTTAAAGGAAATGTTCCGTTTTCCTTTGGCCTTCCTTCGCAGGAAGCCTCCACGAATGTGAAGAAAAACTACGTCTTCTCGTACGCCGTGAAGGACTCGGCGTCGGGTGATGACTTTTCGCACACGCAGCAGCAACAGACGGACGGTGCGGTTAAGGGTAGCTATAAGGTGCAGCTGCCTGATGGTCGCATGCAGATCGTCAAGTACGTGGCCGACAACAATGGATACCGGGCGGACGTTACCTATGAGAACGAGCCGACGGGCGCCGGCCAGGGGCCGGTGGTTTCTCCCACTGCAGGCCACGTGGCACCGGCGCCTCCGGTTGCGTACGAAACCTACTACCAGAGGCCATCACTGCTTCAGCAGCAGCAACAGCAGCAGCAGCAAGCTCAGCAACAGCAGTACCAGCAAGCTCAGCAACAACAGCAGCAGCAGCAGCAGTATCATCATCAGCAATATCAGCTTCGTCCTGCCCAGGTGTACTACGCGGCGAACCCAGCGACACAAATTCCCGCCCCGTTCTATCCAACCCAGCTGCGCGACGTGAAGATCCACAGCTACAATACGGCACCGCACGCGAGCGCGGTGATCGCTTCGACGACGACACAGGCCACTCCAGTGTCCGGTGCTTCGTACCTGGCCGCATTCCAGGCACCCGCCAACCTGGCGTACATTGCGACACCGTCCCCGAATGCGGCCGGTGCGGTCCCCATCGTGCTCGCAACTGCTTCGGCCCCGCCGGCGGCCTATCGTGACATCAACGTGCCTCCACCACCGCCCGTGCAACCTATCGGTGTGTCGTTCACCTCTGCCGGACGCCGGACGACCGTCTACGCCGACCCGGCGCGTGCTTCCCCGCAAGCGCTGCAGCAACCGATCTACCAGCAGCAGGCCCAGCAAAGTCTGGACTATGGGTACGTGCAGATTCCGACCGACAACCGAGTGTACCGCCGGGACACGGATCGTAGCACAGAGGTGCTGCCCGGGGGTAAGAAGAACCAAAGCCAAACGCAACGTCACCAGCAGCAGCAACAGAAAACGATGTAAATGCTAGAAGTGTTCGTCGTGTTTTGTTTTTTCTACTCTGTACAATAAATAGCTAATTACTCATAATAAACTAAATCATAATTGGAGTAAAAAAAGGTTTCTTTCTTTTCAAGTAGGTCTAACGGAATCCACAAATTTCACGCCTCTGCATAGCTTCAGAAGAGCAATGCATTTTTATCTAGAGCAAATTATGACCATTATCACTTAGCTTTTAATTGACGAATTCAAAATAATTGTTTTCCAAAGCATATGTTATCTCTCATCCGGTACTTACCGTTTGCAAACATTTGCTTATCGGTTTCATATTTAAAAGTGAAATCTCTCACTGATATACTCACTTGAGGCATGAGAAAGCGAAAAAATCCCCCGATTCCCGCTTCCGGCTAGCTCATCAGCCTGAAGTGGGTCACAATCACCGCCGTGTCACCGCGAAGGTCAAGAAGGAACATATGTTCAGCTAACTTTCCTCCCCACCGGGCCAACGCTCGCCTAGCCGGGACACCGGGTACGCAATGTATCGCAGATTGAACCGCTTTTCATTCATGAAACGCGTGAACTGAGTGGACTAAAAATAACCAAAGAACCTTTTCACTACGGACGTTTACGTCGTTACCTTTGCTTACGTCTGCAGTATTTTTTTCACAGCCATTTTCACACGTCATTGAGGAAATTCACGATCACATGCAGGTTAGTAAGTGGAATAGAAGACGACGGGAGAAACGACGTTCGAAGAGAAATAGAAGTTCACTCACGAAAATTCCGCACTTGGTACTATTATATATTTTTTCGCTTCTTTAAATTGTGTTTAACATACCGATAGCTTTAGCAATTTTTTATGTTTAACAAAAATATACATTTACTGCAAATTTATGCCAAGTCGTTCCGAATTGTTGGGAGATTAAGACGCATCAATGTTTTGAACATTTCGTGCAAAGCTGATGAATCCGCCGATAAACTAGGTGAGACATACCGATCCTTCCAGCTTCCAAGTGCAAGGAATGATTTGATTGATGCTTTAATCGCACTATCATCTTTCATCCTCTGTTCTCCCTTCGATGATAATATCTCGTCAATCACAGTTTTCAACTTGTGGGTAGCACTATTTTAACAACACCTGCGCCGTGTTCCTATTTTTATTTTCGGAGGATGATGAAAGGGATTCTGATTGCCCTCAGGACTCATAGGAGAATAAATAGTGAATTGCTCTATTTGTTAATACTTATTTACACCTGCAATTAAAAGAGGGATAATCAAAAAGAATGCATGAGATCGTTTGGTTAACGTGTTTGGCGAGTTTCACTTACTTCTTTGAGTATCCGAAGAGCCTCTAGAGCTTTACTCTTTTTTGTTAAAAATGTACTCGTTCGCCATCGAGTAGCCGAGCCCGATGGACAGGGCGGCGACCACCGTGCCTTGCGCGGCCACTCGCAGCTGCATCAGGAACACGGACGTGGACATACCTCCCCGGTGCTTGTACTTGTACGCTCCGATGGCACACACCGCCACCAGCCCCGCAATGCCGATGGGCATGAAGGGCGACTCCCGAGCCTTGCGGGCGAGCTTGTCCGAGTGGGTCTCGTCGTACGTTGGCACTTTACCGCTCATTCTAAATGCATGCAGAAAGAAATAATGCAGACGATTAATTTATACTCTCACCAAACCTTCGCCCCCGGTCGTCACAGCTGAGGGCCACCGTTCGACCCAGCGCACTACTTTTGCACGCGCTCAGGATCCCCCCCCCTCCCCCTTGTGTGTAGTTCAAGGTCAGACACCTTGCGCGAATGCGTTACATCACGAAGAAGGGCATGAGATGATACGATGCACGGGGCTGGGAGCCACAGCTTCAGCCACCCGGAACCTACCTACCTGATAGTTTGCACGTCCCCACAATCAAGTCACCGGTGAAAGAAGTCCCCGTGCAAGTGCTCTGGAGGGGAGTCGGTTTAAAACCACTTTATCCCTTCCACCCGTCGTATCGTGCGAGAGATGATGAAATTCGCCGCGCGCCAGATGATCGAACGAAACGTTGACGAACTGTTTTGTTTGTGTGCTGGCTGTCAAAAAGTGCAAGCTAGTTCGTTTACTCTACCACCTAGTTCGATACTGCAATGTCAAAATTACAGGCTTACCATTTTTGGTGTCAAACACCGTTTTCGATGGTCCTTTCATACACAAATTCCAGTAAATTTCATAGCAAGCAGGAACATTTACTTTACCTAAAGTTGTGTTCCTTTGTACATTTCTTAACAGTCTTTCGAAAGATATACCGCTTGGTTTCGAACATTGCATTCAAACGAACAACTTACCGCTTATCACGCAAGGCAAAACGATCAGTTCTCTCCCAACGGTCGGTTGTTTTGACAGAACGCTCGCGACCGTTGCAATTTTTCAAACAGGTCAGTGACGCTTCCCGTTGGCAAACGAACAAAGCGAGCAAAGGTACGGTCGTGTGCGGTTGGGTGTTGCGTTTTGCAGTGCACAAGTTTGTTAGGATCAGTTCGTGGGGAGTGTGCCATATTTTAGAAGAAAAGCAATATTTTAAAAGAGAGCTCACGAGTGTTGTGTTTTAAGCGTGCGGGAACTTTCAACCGTGTGATACAATATAGTGGCAATTGGTGGGAAATGCCAAAATGGATCCCTTCACGCAGGTAAGCAAGTTGGTGAACAAATGGTTGCTATGATGCTAATGTTCTTCTACCCGTCCGTTGGTGCGTATTGTAGAATATATTAGAGCGCGCCGAGAAGCGGGCCGCAGCCCTGGGCATTACGAACACCTCCAAGTTTCCGCTCTCGGAGTTCAACTACGAAACGGACAAGCCAGCATCGGGTGCCTCGCCGAAGAAGAAATCCTCCGCATCGAGGAAGCACTCGGCACCGAAAGCACCGCCAGCACCGCAGCCCTCGGCGACAACCGTGTCCACCCGTACGTTGCCGGATGGTGATCGGACGACGACCGTGGACATTGGTGGGCAGGACAACTGCGATCTTGCCCTGGAGATCAACATTACCACCAGCGCCAACCTGCAGGTGGACTTGGGCGTGAAGGAATTGGAAACGGACGGCAGCGTGAAGAAGCAGTGGGAACACAATATTGTGCGTGCCATCGAGGCGGGAATGGCAGCTGCAAACGGTGGTGGTGGTGATGGCGAAGGTGAGAAGGAGAACGCATCGAAGAAAAATATTATTCGCGATCAGTCGCGTAATCAGCTGCAGCGACTCGGGACGCTGTACTCCGACACGCAGGATCTGTCCTCGCCGGTTCACCGGACCGAGGGACGGTTCCACGAGGAGCTTAAGGAGGGTGGCAACCGGCAGCCGAAGACCAAGCTGGCCAAGCTGGCAATGCTGGCCGATTCGATCAACAACTGGGAGGACGATACGTCCCATCCGGACATCAAGCACCACCGGGAGACGATCGTGCCGGGTAGGGAAAAGAAATCGCCCAATCGGCAGGAGAGTCCTAAGCGGGGTGGTGGTGGTGGTGCAGGCTCGGCTACGGTGACGGGTGCAACGCCGAAAAAGTACCCGGCACCCAATCCACCGAAATCCATCCTTAGCCCTCAGAAGACGGCTGCATCAGCGGCGGCGGCTGCGGGTGGCGGCGAAGCTAGAAAATCGGGGGCAGGTAAACAGCAGCAAACGAAATCCCTCAAATGGGATCAAAAGGTAATGGACACGCTAGAGTCGCAGGGCTTCCAAAGGCGTGAGTCGACCGCACCCAAGCTGGTGTACGACTACAAGGGCGATGGGAATGGGAAGCAGCCGGAGAATGATCGTGCTCCCGCACCGCGGATCGAGAAACCCGCCGCGAAAGTGGTGGAAGCCAAGAAACCCTCCACCCTTACAACGGCGGGAGCCGCACCGAAGGCGGGTATCGTTTCGGGCCGGGCGGCAATGTTCGAGAAACCGTCCGGTCGGCGGCAGTCGATACTGAAACCGGGGCAGAAGGATCCGGCCGAAATGTCGCTCAAGGAGCGCATGGCCATCTTTGAGAAGAACAAGGGGGCTGCGCTGGTGCCGAAGGCCGCCTTCGGTATTAGTCCTTCGATCCGGCAGATCACCGGCCAAAAGGAGGGCCCCTCTTCTACTGCGTCCTCCTCGGGTATCCAGGGCTTCGGAAGTATGACCGGACATCAGGCAAAACTGGCGCCCTCGTCGCCTCAAAGCAAACCGAAGGTGGACCACGGCAAGCCTGCTACGAAAGCGGAAACGATGGCCAGCGGTTCGGCCATTCGGAACACGGTGGCGGCGTTGATGTCGAACACGAGCACCATCTCCGAGTCGCAGATCGCCGAGGACAATCGGCGCCAACGGCAGCATGAGATGGAGCAGTTGCTCAACCGGTTCTCGAAACCGGTCGACATGTCCTCGGACGTGTCCGGTGGTGCGTGCGATGGACCACGGCCCATCCCATCCGCTCCTCCACTGCCCCCGGAGGGCTACCTGACGGCGAGTGGCAAAAAGAAGAAGCCAACCGAAGACGGTGGACACTCGGGAGCGGTCAAGCGGCGCAGTGGTAAGTAGATAGGAACGCGCTAGCTCTTATCGGAACGAATTTTTAGCACGGGAAATAATTCCACTTTTTAGACGGCTCAAACGACAGTCCGGGAGTGATGGCCTCGCTGGACGACGTGAAGCGCATCCGGGTGGCAACAACGGCCAGGGACGGCCGGATGTACCCGGCATTGAGCGACATCGAAACGACCGCCACCGAGTCTGGGGACGAGGGTGGGGCAGGTGACGACTACACCACGGCCACCGTGTCCGGCTCGGAAACGTCGGACGATCGAGGCTACCGGACGGCAAACTACGGCGAAAAGGCGGACCATGAAGATCTAGAAGACGAAGAGGAAGAGGAGGAGGAAGGAGAGGACGATGATGACGAGGAAGAGCGGGAGCGATACGAAGTCGACGAGGATGACGACAGGTGGGAACTTATTGTTGATCTTTTGCAGTGTTTCTGCTGCGCTAACATATGACCGCGATGCATAAAACCAAAAACCAAAAAAAAAACGCTTTTAAACGTGCTAACTCTCCTTCGGATTGGGTTAAGAGCGTGTTAATTATTGCATAGTATTTTTTTTTTAATTCGAGCTTTTTTTCCTATTAACCTCATATTTATCTAACCACGATTTCTAACATTTCCATCTTTCACAAGCTTTTGGCAAAAATATTCCCAGGGTCGCAAAATATGCTTTTCGCCTGGTTTGTTATTAATTTAACATTATGCTTAATGTTTTTCTTCCTAAAATTTACATTACATGCTTTTTTCATGGATTTTATCTCATATAGATCTTTTTGTCATTGCATCAGTTGTAAATTTATAGTATATTACCCCCCTTACAAAATAGTTGATCTTTTCCACTGGTTGGAATTCTAAAGACGATTTAATTTAATAAATAACATTTCCAGCATCCGCAAAAATATCCTTTCCTGTGCACTACAAACGGGTACAGCGAGTACTGCACGTATATTAAATCATAAGATGCTTTTAAAATAGAATAGAATTGAATTAATAAATCATTCCATCGCATTTCACAACATGAGCATCAGACCCTTCAATGTAATTTGTCTTTTTTTGAGAAATAAGTTCCTGCCACGTGGTTCATTTAGTTTGCAATGTGTATCAACTCTTTTCTTTCGTCCCATTGCCTTTGCAGCTTCATGTACTCCGACGACGATGAGGCAAACATTGCCAACGTGAGCCTGGGACGTGAGATTATGGATGCGGTCAAGCTGAACGATCGTCGCACGAGTCACCGCGGTCACCGGCAGAGCCAGGGATGGAAGGTGAGTGATGAATGGCCGCGTCCCACGTAGACGTTCGATTTGTATCGAATGAGTTTTTGGTTGTAATGAAATACGTAATGAAGGATAAAGTGTAGAACAAATGAGTAAGCAGAAGTGGTTGTATTGAGTTGATTTTGCTCCTTTATTTTAATTGTTGCAAGTACGAATGGTTTTCTTGTCGTTGTGTGAACATTTCCAGATTATTGCCCTTCAAAATTCGATTAGCCTAGAGTTTGTTCCGTTAATTTCCTTCCCATTTTTGTTTTTGGCCACCTTTCCGCACCACCACCTTCCTGTTTGATCCGTTATCATCATCGTCATCATCGTCCCATAGCAGGAAGCAAAATTGCAGTTCGACGCACCGCCCCGGCGGCGGGTGGTCGAGTTCGATCTGAGCGATGGCTCGGGTCAGCTGGAGGACAGCGATCTGGTCGACGCCTGCCTCGAGGAAGCGTTCGTCGACGAGGACGACGAAAGTGGCAGCGATGCGTTCGATACACCAGTAAGATGAAACGTGGTTGAATTGTTGTTGTGGGGCATTTGGAATTAGATTGCACGATGGTACAAGTAACTAACTCATTAATTATTACGGAAAAGCATGATTCTTTCTTACCACGTTACTAACTGTGTCTTTTTGTCTAATCACACAAAAAGAACTTGTTTTGAGATATTTATTAAGTTGCAATTAGAATGTATAGAGATGGTTTGGTTGTAAACTCTCCGTAAATGTCGCCATGTGCCTAGTATTGTTTTTTTTTTTCTAACTTTCCACGTCTCTTTCTTCCCTCATCGCAGCGCAAATCGTCCGTTTCATCGAACAGTTTCTCGTACCAGAAACACCCGGGCAGGGGAGGAGATCGCTGCGTCACGATCAACGAGGATGATGAAGGGGGGGCCAAGGGCAGAACTGCCGGTGCCGGCAAGCGTAAATCGGGTACGCCACGGCGAAGCAACGGCACGGTGGACTACAGCAGTCCCGTGCGCTCCGAGCTGCAGGTGAAACCGTCCGGCGACGATAACATGGTCACGCTGGTGCATACCGTCAGCTTCTACCGGCGCCAGCAGCAGCAGCAGCAAAGTGCCGTCACGCCGCGCAAGTTCCCCCGAACGCCGGTCGTCGATTCTACCACCGGCGACGACTGGGAGGAGGAGGAGGCCGTTTCCAGTACGGCCGAGTCGACCGGTACGAGTGCGTCCACGGAGGAGGCCGAGTTTCTGGTGCAGGAAAAGGTCAAGAAGCTGCTGGACGAGGTTTGCAAGCAGCAGACGGTCATTGCGCAGGCCAGTCAGGCCCTGAACCTGTGCGCGGCCACCATCGAGTTTTCCGGCTCGACGGAATCGGCGGAGGGTGAGCGACATCTGCTCGTTGCGAGTAAGTTGAATGTGGTTATTTCTTTATCTGTCACTCCGTTGGACAGAGTTTATATATTATCTTTTCTTTCTCCCAAGCACATCGACGGCAGGCAATTCTGGACGAAGTGCAAAGGCTGCGTGTGGAGGGCTGCCTACGACCCCTGGGGGCTCCCACCGAAAAAGGCCGGCTAACGGTGAAGGACATCACGTTACCGCTAAAGCAGGAGTATATGCGCAAGCTGGGGGCCGATCAGATCGCTGGCCATAATCTGGTATGTCTGCTGAAGTACAACGAAACCGTGTTGGCCACACAGACCGCCCCGACGTTGCCCGGGCTCCTTTCCGTTCGCTTTCCGGACGTGTTGCAGCTGAGCAACGTGTTTGCGGATTTTAAGGTAAAAACATATTTTTTTACTAGATGATCACGTTAATGTTTTGCGTTTGTTAGTGTTGGGCCTTAGTCATAGCAATTGTTTGAACTGTTTAACTACAAAACTATGCCTATGCAACATTTGAAGTGAATGAGAACGAAAGCTGAACTGTAAATGATTGTGTGTTTTCTAATCCGTTAGATAACGATGGAAATCTATGGTATGCCGGCGTCACGTGAGGTCCTCCCGCACGAAATTAAGTATCACATCGCGATGGGCAAGAAGAAGGCGGGCGGTGGCACGAGCAAACTGCTGCACACCCCCAAAGGCGTCAAGGCCAACTCCCGGCTCATCATGCCCCCGGTACAGTCACCGGCCGGCCCCCAAGCGGTCCGCTCGCCCACGCTCACCCAGTACGGCTTCATCATTTTCTCGCTGAAGGAGATCCAGCGCACCAGCTGGACGCTGAACCCGATCGCTGGTTGTCCCAGCCCGCTGGACGGAACGGTTAACATGCGCGTAAACTGCGAGCTCTCGGTAACGGTCGACTACCACGGTTTCCTCACGATGTACGAGGATGTGTCGGGGCTGGGCGCGTGGCATCGACGCTGGTGTCGGCTGCAGCGCCACACGATCAACTACTGGCGCTATCCGGACGACGAGAAGCGCAAGGCACCGATCGGGAGCATCGACTTGCAGGGCTGCAGCACGCAGCGGGTCAGCGTTGCACCGCGTGATATCTGCTCGCGACTGAACACGCTCATGCTGGAGTTCCCGCGGGCGGCGCAGGACGGTGACGTCGAGTCGCTCAAGATCGTACGCCAGGGCAGGACGACCATCGAAAGGTACGCGCCAATAAACCTCCTCCATCGCCGCTTTCGTGTCGCTTATCAAACCGTTTCATTGTCTGTGTTGTTTCCAGGTATCTGCTCTCCGCCGACTCAAAGGAGGAACGCGACGAATGGTGCGCCCATCTGAACAAAACGCTCGCCTTGCTGAAAGCCTGGGGCGCTGGTAACGTCGCCAGTTAGTCTCCTCTGCTGAACCGACACAAACGGGCCTCCCTCTATAATGTTTTATATACTTTATTTGAAATCCACAAACATACGAACACACCTTCGGAAGCCTGCGTCCGCGTCCGGGTTTAGATTTATTAAGTTAGTCTCTGTGTATCATTTCCGTTGTGAACGTTTTTACTAAACACAGCATCAATGGTCGCGCTAATGTACCGTGAGAAGCTCGAGTGTATTTGAAAGTATTATCTCGCGGTGCGGTAAGCATTTTACTGTTTTTTTTTTTATAATATAAAATTTAGTCGACTATATAATATTTCTAACGAAACAGAATAGTAGAAAGTAGAAAGGTCGTGTGTTTTTTCATGATGTGTTAGATAAAACCCATGGTTCAAGGGCTAGTCTCGTCACGAGTAGGTTTTCAATAACCACCGCAGAATCATATGAAACGAACGAAACAAAAACGGAAATACCATTCGAGGTTCTCTCTCTCTCTCGGTTGTAAAGCGTGACACCCAATTGCCATTTCGAAAATTTCCAATTGCCTACACAAGTGAAGAAAGTGTGTTCGCCGAAATTCACCTAAGATTTATCAATTACTTTTTTTTTTAACAAGCGCGCGTGTTAACAAAACTAAAACAAATCACAATGGGTTGATGTTTCCTTGAAAATGATATACTAACGAATATATCTTAACGAAAAACAAACAATAAACAAATATTCATGTATAGTTTTCTAACGTTAATGATTTTTCTCATTCCGTTTGAAGTGTAAAGGTTTTTTAAAGGGAAAATCATAGAGGAAATCCATACAGTCTTGTAGTTGTTGTTTTATTTTTATTCTGTATCCCCGGAATCGTAACTTAAACTAGCACTTTCTTAAAGGGGCTTTGATTTACTTCCTTCCATTTCTTATCCAGAGTTGCCAGGAGGAATGATTAAATTATGAATATTGCTGTGTCTGAGTGTTGCTCGTAAAAATGGTTTTGTCATGCGTTCTTATCCTTGCCGAAAGCAGCCTACCGATTGAACCTGGCGAACGAGATGATGCACCGCACGCGATAATAAATAAATGCCACCTTTTGCTATTAACAAAAGTTACTTTTCCAACCAAACTACTTCTAGTGATGAGCAATATTATTGCTGTGTTGGATGATTGGGAGCGAGCAGGCGGCAATTGATGGAACAGAGTCATTCGGCAAGCAAACGCTGCAGGGGATAGTGTGGAAACTCTAAACATCGACTTTCTTCCTACTTTTTGTAAAATAGGGAATGCAAAAATCAAACACCTCAACCAAGAACAAAATGAAAAACCCGATTTGAAAGAAAAAAAAAAACAAATCAAATCCTAGCTGTATCTTTCACAAATCCCTTCCCATGTCCCACACGTAATGGTAGTAAAACAAAAGTACAAAATACGAAATCTCTACATGGGCCACACAAACTGTGATCGTGGTACCTCTCCAAGATGAGGGAAGGGATTTCTGCCCAAACCGAATGCCCAGCCTCTGCTCCACCCTTTACAGGACGAAAGGAAGGATAGCCTTGCGGTTTTTCGGGTAGTCCTTGAACTCCTTCCTGTAGTTGCGGTGCTTGCCGATGGCCCACACGCTCATCTGGTACATGCCGGCGGCCGCGAACAGTCCGGCCGGGATGCAGGAGGTCATGAGCGTGAAACCGACCCACGAGAAGAACTCGTACGTATAGTTCGGGCACGAGACGAAGCTAAAACGAAGCAACAACAAAGGCACCGATTAGGGAACGGCCATTTCAATGCAAACAACGGAAAGTGCCTGGAGAGCTGCTACTTACTTGAAGAGCTGCGTCAGCGGATTGGCGTCCGGTACGGGGATTTTCCTCACGTTCGAACCGGCCGGTCGGAGGTTCCGCAGCAGAAGGTGAATGGAAAAGTTACCCAGCTCACTAACCTGCTCGCGATGGACGCATACGGGAAAATGCCGTTAGAAAATTCGTGAAAATGCGGGTGCAAATTGAGGGTGACCTGATGGACTTACCACAAAGGTGGCCAGACCGGCGTAGACCAGCGCCTGACTCGGCTCCGTGAAGAGCGGATGGTTGACGTGGTACGCGACGTAGCCTGCGAACGCCCAGTAGTAGGAGCAGTTCTTGAACAGATTCCTCAGCGGCATGGTCGCGTGCGAGAACCGGTGCACGAACAGCGTCTCCAGCAAACGTTTCGCGTAGTGAGCAACCCAGCAGGCGGCCGCAATTCTATAAAAGTGGAGAGAAAAGAATCAATTTATGTTAATAAAATTAAATATTCAGTATCAATTTGCTCAGAAAACATTTACAACAAAATTTTCTAATTGTTCTCAACGAAATAAAAAGGGTTTAAATATTTTTCTCTACTAAATGTGCAGCCCTTGGCAATCGAAGTAAATTCAAATTTCACACGTCTTAAACCGGCGCCTTTAGCAGACGACCTTGAACTTGCCAGACTGCAGGCAAGCTTCACCGCGACATGAAAGACACCCCTGCTTACTTCACTACGGCAGAATACAGGCGGTCGAACGGTGAACCCATGGAAGGGAGACGGGTGCTTCAAAATGATTGGCAAATAAAGTTTGATGTTACGACACACGGATCCAGCTGCTTTTTGTGCCCGCATTTTGCCCGAACCTAACGAACGACCACGACTGTAACGTTGCATGACGTAGAAGTAATGTGCAAGAATAGCGCGGTTTTTGTTTGCTCTTAAGTGATGCAGACACAAAAAGCCCTACACTGTCCCTGAGCATGGAAGAGCCTTCAATTCGTGTCGCTGAAGGGTATATTGTTGGGATCGTAGTAGCCACAATTTAAGAGCTTGCTGTGATGGGAAAACTTTCTATTTTCCAAAAAGGGAAAACATATTCGGCAGACTAGACAACTCGCATTGAATGTGCTCGTCTTTTTGCCTTAGTACAACATGAGTTCAAAGAAAAAGGCCAGCGGACATAACGCGTGGCCTTTCCCCGCGACTTAGGGCAATGTATGTGCATACATTACCGGCGTTCATCACTGCACACGGTGCGCGTACCGTTATCGTATCGCGCGACGGACTTCGAACCACTTCTTCGGCGGATTAAGTAATCACTATCTTTCCCCCCCGCCAACGTGTCTCGATCGCTAGTACACGGGATTATCGGAGGATGATTCCCATGTGGAAAGCATGTTCGCACTACTTGCGGAAGGCACTTACGTCGCGGTTTGGCTCATCGGGGTGGCCGCATTTGAGTAGATGAACGAGGGCCGCTGGAAGAAGAGCAGGTACACGAAGATGGGCCCCGCGTATTCAGCCAGAAAGACGCCCTTCCAGCTGATCTGCGGGCCCAGGTCGCGCACGTAAATCTTGCCACCGGAGGTGATGCTGAGCGCCTGCAGGGTTTCACTTTCCTTCGGTGCCTTGCCGCGCGGTTCCAGCCGGAGCGACTGCCGGTGCACGGACAGCGAGGGTTTCAGCTTCTGCACCTCGCTCTTAAGCGCCTGCAGGGTGGTGTCGCCTGATACGCGACATTTGCCGAGCGATTTCGACGATTTGGCGTCCACAATTTCGATCTGCAAAGAGGAAACACAGCACCCCGTTCGTGAGGGACGTTTGTTGGCAAAACCCAGCTCCCAGCTACCGGAAACCAACCTACCTCCATCGTTTGGCGAGGGCTTTTTTGTAGCTGCTACTGCTCCTCCGACTGAGTCCGATGGCCCGTTATCTCTTCTCTGGGTGAAAGCGGCTGCAAACGAGACCGTACGGGTTCCGAGGGTGATTACGATGAGCACGGTACAACGGCGACGAAGGCTCACGGAAACGTAAATGATAAGTCTGCTGCGGACCGCTGCCTCCCCACTTCCCTTAATTTCAGGGGCTGCTTCGATCACGAACACGAACGATTTTTGTTGATGACTTGTCAGGTGAGAGTGCGTTTACGCTCCACCGCAAGTTCGGTTTACACTCGGGGAGTTCAACGGTTCAAGTGAAGTTGAGCCGATCTGAAGTGGTCGGTAGACGTAGTCGATGTTTTCAAAAAATGACCTCATACAAACCAATGCCAGACTCTTTAATAAATCTATAGTGTAAAGAGAATTTGTTTCTTTCAATTTTCCAGTAAGTTAAACACGGTTACAATGAATGATATTTCAAATAAGTCACTTTATACTACAACAAAATAATTCTCAAATTCTCTCAACCTACGTCCAACTTCTTCTCCGTTCTAGGTAATATCCAGATAACTCATGCTGAATCCCTGATTAACGCGATAACATTCCGGCACGTAGCTAGAGTTCTCGTCCAGGTAGCGTATGGCCGCGGTGAACATTGGCTCCGAGAGCTCCAGGTTGACAACGTTGCTGTCCTCCCGCCAGAAGGTGAACAATGGCTGCTGTTCGTACTTTTCGTACCAGTACATGAGCTTCATTGCACGATGCCGCTGCAGAGCAATGTTATGCTTCCGGTACCGGGGTGTTTCAATGAACACATCATCGTCTTCCTCGTCGTTGTCGTCCTGGTCATCGGTGGTATCATCCTTGCGATTCTCTTCAACTTCGCTCAAGTGGTGCAGAGCAGATACGCTCTCCTTCGTATCACCCTGCTTTCCTAAATCGTCGATATCTTCCGAGCACGACCCGGACGATCCGGGGTCGGTTCGCTTCTGGTCGATCCGGAACACGCTCAGCCCGCTATCCATGATCTGCAGCAGCAGGTAGAACACGTCTCCCTCAAGCCCCGGACGGTGCAGCTCGAACATGAGCTTAAACATGGGGGGCAGGCCGAGGTGCGTAACGAAGTTGCACTCCCGCACCGTCTTGCGTACGAGCAGCCGGAACAGCTCGAGCGGTTCGTCGACGCGGAAGAGTGCCATCGGCACCCGACTAGCCTCGGCGAGCGGCTGGAAGCGCACAGCCTCGTGCCACAGCTTTACGCAGGGGCGCGATTTCTGAATTGTCCCGAGGAACTGAAGACATCGCCTGCAGTGCACGAAGCGCTCGTTCCGGACGTGCACCCGCTGGAGGGCGGTGCGGTGAAGCAGGGCGTAGAATGGACCGTACAGCAGGTCGCACGGTTGCGGTTCGAGTTTGCCAGCCAGCCCATTCTCCTCGCTCTGGTGGGAAGCACCCTCACCGTCACCTGCGTGATCGTGACGATGGCAGAACCATTCGTTGGCATCCATCTGCTCCGAGGGTAGCTCTAGGACGCGCCGGAACACGACACCCTCGATCCCATCGTCCGGGGCCTGTGGGATCAGTGAACCGCCGCAATTGCTGCACAGCAACAGATACCGCTTGTCCGGCTCAATGTTAACCGCAAGCTTCAGCTCCTCGAATTCACCCGGTCCGCCACCTCCCTGGCCGGGCACGTTCAACAGCTCCGTACCGAAGTTGCTCTCGTTCGTGTTCACCCGGAAGCACAGGTAGCGGTTTTTGATCACCAGCGAACTAAGCGTCTGCGTGTGCAGCTGGAAGAAGTCACCCACCCGTATCTCGTACCGTTCGCGAGCCGCCCCCTTCCCGACCGCGATCGTGAGCCGATCGTTCGCCAGATCGATCGTGGTCGACTCGATGGCGGCAAAGTTGCGCCGGAAGGCGATGAAAAAGTTGGCACTCTGCAGCCGCGGCCGCAGCTCGATCAACACCCGCTCGATGTTACCCGTGGACGAGGGAACCATGTTGTTTTGTGAGGAAAGGTGTGGTGAAAAAAAAACTATAACACTAAACTATAGAGATTTTACAACGGAGATGAAGGAACGGTTTGGTTTCTTTAGCTGCCTTTCCCCCTTTCTTAGTCCGTTGACGTCGAGTCCACTTTGGCCTTCTTCGCTGCCGGTTCCGACTGTTCCTGCTGTGCGGTCGCGAACTTTTCGTACAGTTTATCCGTTTCCTTCAGCGCGTACGATAGCGTAACGCGCTGATAGTAATCGGGCAGTAGTTCGATGTTGCTAATGACCGTCGAGAGGAGGTGCGCCTTTTCACAGGTGATACCGGGCGGATCGTGACGCAG
This sequence comes from Anopheles atroparvus, assembly GCA_914969975.1. Taxonomy (NCBI): domain Eukaryota; kingdom Metazoa; phylum Arthropoda; class Insecta; order Diptera; family Culicidae; genus Anopheles; species Anopheles atroparvus. The sequence continues at coordinate 20,711,911 of CAJZCY010000004.1, forward strand.
GTAGGCGAAGTGCATATGTAGGTGGTAGAACGTGGGCTGGTAGTGAAGGTAAATGCGCAGCTCGGACGCGTCGATGCCGTACCGTTCCCGTATGGCGGCGATTCCACGCGACTGCACGTTACGCAGCAGCGGCAGATGGGAAGTCGTGAGGTCACGCAGCGACCGAACGTCCCGACGGCGCACCAACGCTAGAAGGTAGAGCTGCTCGACGGTTTTACCATCCCATTTCAAATCGGGAAGCAGAATGAATCCGTTTTCGTTGCACGGATCCTCAAAGACGATGCGTTCCTTTTCCTTGCGGTGCTCCAACACGTTGTAGAGCCACTGTGGGGGGAGGTTATCACGGTCAATGATCCAGTACCTTTTCTTTCAATTTATTTCACGTACCTCCAAACTTAGCTGCCCCTGTTCCAGATGGGGCAGAGTGATCCGTTTGTAAAGATCGGCCGTTTCTTCGATGATGTAGCGTTTCTGTACCGAATATTTGACGATATGTTTCTCCGCCGCAGGGTAGATTATGGTGACCTTAAGTCCTGCAACAACAACAAACAAAAAAGATAAAATTAGAATTACTCCACTGCATGCAACCTTTTTTGGACTACGCACGGTTCAATGCCGGATCCACGGTGCAGATGAAGTTGCCGTAGATGTCGTTGACGAATTCCGTCTGCAGGCGCGATGACGATGTGAAAAACGTCCGCGACGTCGGCCCGTCGGAATGTTCACTGCTGGAAACGTTTTCCTCGCCCGTGACGGGCTCGTGGTTTTCACTTTCACTGACGACACAGTTTTCACGTTGCGTTGGCGTGTCGGTGGTGATGACGGTTGCAGCAGCTTCTTCTTCTGCTGCTGTCGTAACCTCGGCCTCCGCGAAGGCCCTCTTCTCGAGCACCACGATCGCGTACTGCTCGGTGGACAGATTGGTAAAGTGCCCCAGCAGGCAGACACTCTTGTGCGTACTGTTATTGTTCAGCACGCGCAACGTCCGAAAGCGAGACAGATCGTAGCATGTTTCCTCTGCTTGCTGACCTTCGCGCTGACGTTGTAGCTCTGATTCATCGACATCACTTTTGTTGCCCTTGGTGGTTTTATCGTTCGGCGCCGTGCTTGTTGTTTTCAGCATGTCAAGCTTTTCGCGGGACTCGAATGGAATGTTATCAATAAGCCCGACGCGCTCGGAAAGGCAAAAGCAGTGCAGCGAGATAACGAATTTAGCTGTTTATTCTATCGCTATCCCTACCGATATCAACAAATTAAGAATGCCAACACAGGAGACCGCGTTTTTCTGACGCCATCGGATGCCGTGTGACAGCAGGTTGTCAGATTTTTGAACTGACGTTTTACTTACAACTGTCATGGAATTTTAAATCCAATCCGTGGTGAGATTCCGGATGAGTTGTGCGGATCTAGCAATGGGAACTGCGGTTAAATCTTTTGGGAACGAATTTTTTCGTTTCAAAACAAAACGGTTGTTTCAGAAACGATAGCATACATCAAATGACCGAGTGAGGTTATTGTGTTGTTATTTTTGCAACGCTCAAGATTTTGACCAAATCTTTTCTTAGCAGTGCGTCACCTTTCTTCGAGGAGGAACGGATCGATCACAGCGGTAGGTTCACCGAATCTCAACACTAGTCAAAACGAACTGCGTTCTCAAGCGGGGTGCAATTATTGCATGCATTCATCAAGCGGTCGAAAAGTCATACACACCAAAAATAAACCGCCGGTGGTGCCGCTTGTACCGTTTGTTTTTTAAATTCTCTCGCTCGAAACGGACGTGACCTTGCCGAATAAAACTGCCCCTTGCACATTCCATCAAAGCGTGGTGCAGTGGTGCAAGAAGTTTGCGAACAACTCATTATATTTACTGTACATTTACGCGCGTTACGCAGCAGTCCCAGCGGAAGCGTGGAGTTGATTGTGTGTAGGTGAAACGGGTTGGTAAAGCTGGTCTTTGCAAATTTCCCACGACGCAACCAAGATGGAGATCAACGAGAACAACTTCGAGCGGCTGGCGAACTACCTTCAGCAGACGCTCAACCCCGATCCGGAAGTGCGGCGTCCCGGTAAGTATGGCGTTCCCGGCACCCCGGAGGCTTGGAGAGGTTAAGTTGGGGGGAATGTAATGTCCTTCCGCTTTCCAGCTGAAAGGTTCATCGAAAGCATCGAAGTCAGCCAGAACTATCCGCTGCTATGTTTGCATCTGGTCGATCGGGCGCAGGTCGACATGACGATACGGGTTGCGGCGGCGATTGCGTTCAAGAACTTCGTCAAACGCAACTGGGGCTTTCATCTGGAGAACGACGGTCCGGACAAGGTGTGCGAGTCGGACCGGGCCGGCATCAAGAATCTGATCGTGCCGATGATGCTGAAGTCACCCGCCGCCATCCAGAAGCAGCTGAGCGACGCGGTCAGCATCATCGGGAAGTACGACTTCCCGCTCAAGTGGCCCCAGCTGATCGACGAGATGATCGAAAAGTTTGCCACAGGCGACTTCCATGTGATTAACGGCGTCCTGCAGACGGCCCACTCGCTGTTCAAGCGCTACCGGTACGAGTTCAAGTCGCAGGAGCTGTGGGAGGAGATCAAGTTCGTGCTGGACAGGATCGCGAAGCCGCTCACCGAGCTGCTGCAGGCAACGCTGGGGCTGGCGGAGGCGCACGCGAACAACGAGGACGCGCTGCGTATCATCTACAGCTCGCTGGTGCTCGTGTGCAAGGTGTTCTACTCGCTCAACTCGCAGGATTTGCCTGAGTTCTTCGAGGACAACATGGAGACGTGGATGAAGGCGTTTCACGGCCTGCTGACGCTCGACGTGCCCTGCCTCAAGACGGCCGACGACGAGGACGCGGGCGTCCTGGAGCACCTCCGGTCGCAGATCTGCGAGAATCTCTGCATGTACGCGCAGAAGTACGACGAAGAGTTTGGTCCGTACATGCCGCAGTTTGTGACGGCCGTTTGGGAGCTGCTGGTGAACACCGGCATCCAGACGAAGTACGACTCGCTCGTCTCGTACGCCCTCAAGTTCCTGAGTACGGTCGCGGACCGGAACCACTACCGGCACCTGTTCGAGGATCCGAACGTGCTGGCCAGCATCTGCGAGAAGGTAATCATCCCGAACATGGACTTCCGGCTGTCGGACGAGGAGCTGTTCGAGGACAACCCGGAGGAGTACATCCGGCGGGACATCGAGGGCTCGGACGTGGAGACGCGTCGGCGGGCGGCCTGCGACCTGGTCAAGACGCTGTCGCAGAACTTCGAGGCGAAGATTATCGAAATCTTCGGCCAGTACCTACAGGTGCTGCTGGCGAAGTACGCCGAGAACACGGCCAACAACTGGAAGACGAAGGACACCGCGATCTACCTCGTCACGTCGATGGCCTCCAAGGGGCAGACGCAGAAGCACGGCGTAACGCAAACGTCCGAGCTGGTCCCGCTGCCGCAGTTCACGCAGCAGCAGATCATCCCGGAGCTGGAGCGTGCCGACGTCAACCAGCTGCCGGTGCTGAAGGCGGACGCGCTCAAGTTCATCATGACGTTCCGCACGATCCTGGGGCCGCAGATCATCGTCGCTACGATGCCGCTGGTGGCGAAGCATCTCGGGGCGGGTAGCGTGGTGGTGCACACGTACGCCGCCTGCGCCATCGACAAGATCCTGACGATGCGCGGCTCGGACAAGAAGCCGATCGTGACCAAGGAGCTGCTGACGCCGCTCAGCGCCGAGCTGATCACCGGACTGTTCGCCGCCTTCACCGTGCAGGGCTCGAACGAGAACGAGTACATCATGAAGTGCATCATGCGCGTGCTGAACACGCTCCAGGAAGCTTCGCTGCCGTTCATGATCGTGGTGTTGCCGCGCCTGACCGAAATCCTTACGGTCGTCTCGAAGAACCCCTCGAAGCCGCACTTCAATCACTACCTCTTTGAGACTCTTTCCCTTTCCGTCAAGTAAGTAGGGTTCAATTCCACGAGATTCACCCTTAAAATGTCACTAACCAACTCGTTGCCTACTTTTCTGCTGTAAAGGTTGGTTTGCAAGGCGGATCCCAACGCTGTCAGCTCGTTCGAGGAGGCATTGTTCCCCGTTTTCCAAGGCATACTGCAACAGGACGTGTTGGGTAAGTCGAGCGCTAGAATGAACAATTTATTTATCGTTTTAACTCATGCACGACAAACGATTCCTTTTCCATTTGCAGAATTTATGCCCTACGTTTTTCAGATGCTGTCGCTCTTTCTGGAGATACGCGAGGGCAAGAGCAGCATTCCCGACACCTACCTGTCGCTCTTTCCGTGTCTGCTCGCGCCCGCCCTCTGGGACCGTCCCGGTAACGTGACGCCGCTGATCCGGCTGCTGTGCGCGTTTGTGCGCCAGGCTTCGCCGCAGATCTCCGCCGAGGGCAAGCTGAGCGGGGTGCTGGGTGTGTTCCAGAAGATGATCGCCTCCAAGAACAACGACCACGAAGGGTTTTACCTGATGCAGAATCTGCTGCTGCACTATCCGGCGTAAGTTGAGCCGTAGAGTATTATTTTGTTCATTTACTTAACGACCCATCTGCGTGCAGCGAGGAGCTCGGGCAAAGCATGCGCCAGATATTCTCGCTTCTCTTCCAGCGGCTCAGCTCCTCGAAGACGACCAAGTTCGTGCGATGTTTCATCGTGTTCCTCTGCCTTTACGCGACACGCGTTGGCCCCCAGGCACTGATACAGATGATCGAAAGCATTCAAGCGCAGTAAGAAGTGCACTACGGAGCGACTGGGAAACGATTACCACTTAAGTTCACACTCATTTGTGTTTCAGAATGTTCGGCATGGTGATCGAGCGGGTGTTCATCCCCGACATCAACAAGGTGTCCGACGAGCTCGACCAGAAGATCGTGACGGTCGGGCTGACGAAGCTGCTGTGCGAGTGCCCGGAGATGCTGGCCGATCCGTACGTCAACTTTTGGCCCCAGCTGCTGCAGACGGTGGTGCAGATCTTCGAGCTGCCGCCGGACGAGTCCGCCATCGACGGGGATAACTTCATCGAGATCGAGGACGTGCCCGGCTACCAGGCCGCCTACTCACAGCTGAGCTTTGCCCAGTCGAAACCATTCGACCCGCTGCCGGACGTGACGAACGTGCGCCAGTACCTGGTGCAGCACCTCGGCAAGCTGGGTCAGGCGCACGCGGGGAAGGTGGGAACGCTGATTACCTCCCTGCCGGCCGCCCACCAGGAAGCGCTGCAAAAGTATTGCGCCCAGAATGGCGTTCAAATTGCTTAAAGCGCCGGGATAGGTTTAAAAAGTAAATGTGTCATTTGTGTCGTTTCGTTTTCCTTGGTTCACGTGCATGTTAAGTATCATCGTAAATTGTGTCCCGCCTGCGGAAAAGGAGAAATAATGTACATGAAATAAAATTCTCGCTGTTGTCATAAAAACAAATTCAACACATTTGATTTTATTTTCGGGTTTTGAATCCGTTGATCAATATTGCTTTCTTTCTGAGCATTTTTTAATGTTTTAATCATAATTACTGTATCGAATAATTTTATTTCGTCATATCATACAGTCCAGTCCATGAGAAGTTGAGTTTTATAAGACATGTAACAACGAACCCATTCTTTTTCTCGTAAAGTGTTTCCTTCCATCTTTCACCTTGATCTTTTTGTAGTTCCTTTATTTCTGTCTATTCAACGGAGTATAAGATCTCTGGACCTTTACATACATTTACACTGAGACGCTTTCGTTGTATACCTCAATCAAATTACATACTAGCTCGATTCGTTTCGTGCGGGTCTTGACTTCACGTGCATTGGCATGGCAAAAAAATGGCGCACCGGATCCATTTGAACGGGAAGGGTAACGTGGCTTGGAGCATTCACACTCTGGGTTTTTGCTAGCTTGTGCTAGCGAAATTATTAATGTACACCGTATAAAAATTGGTTCATTCACTCGACGTTCTATTCCGTACATGAAAAGTAATCGTTAGCTCGATCGGACGGTTTCCCTGTAGTCAAACAAAGGTTGCCATACTTTTCCCATTTTAGGGAACATATTTAGACGCATTCGAATTTTACTGCGAAAACGTTGACTCACCAACTTCTCTGTCTGTCCTTGTACATCGCAATACCGTAAAATAAATTGCATTTATTGTAGGGTGGCTTATTCTAATAATTTTCTTGCACCATCCGAGTTCCGAACGAAGTTCTTTGTGTTGCACCGTTATATGCCACGCATAAATGGACAATAAATTGACTTTTTTTTAGACACAACAAAAACCAATTGGCATTGAGATTTCCTTGATTCGTCGACTGACCGGGTTTCATCCTGTCATGGACTAGTGTAACGCCGAGAATCAAAAGAAACACTAGACACCCCCGTGCATCGAGCGGGAACGAAAGGAAATCGACTGGTGGCACACGATTTTTCTTTGTTTAATGTTTTGCTAAATGGCGTATATTTGCATTATGACACTTCGGTAAGAGAAAAACAAAATGTACAGAGCGGGCTTGAACGTGCGCTTTTTTTCATAGTTTAAAAACAAAACTCCGACAATTTAATGCGGAGACCGGTTCATAATGAAATGAAAATAATATTTTTTTCAAACACATGGAAGTGAATTTGCAAATCTCTCTTTGTTGAATGGTAGGGCGGGATAAGTCAATACTATTGCTTTTTAGGGTTTCTGTAGAGCGCAACGTCTACGGCTCTCGAACTGGAGGGCTTATCAAATGGTAGGATGCAAATTAAACTGTGCTTTCTAGTTGAGGAATCCTTTTCTAGTTCAGCCCATTTTTTAAATGCAAAACAAAAGTGTAAAAGAGTACGTAAACGGATAAAAACAAATTGAAGCTCATTGTAAAGCGAACCAGGGAAAGCATAAATAAGTTTGTATAAATAACAAGAAAAAAAATAATAAAAGAATAACGCAAATGGAAAAATAAACTTTAACAGGAATAAAGGGAAAGCAAAAGCAAACGTTTCCACAGTCCCTAATACTTGCACAATGTAGATTATCAGACGTATACACACATACATACACACACGGGCACACACATTGGTGTGAAGTCACTATTATCACCTTTGGAAGAAACATAATACGGGCAATGCGGAGGCGGGGAAAGCGGGATCGGTTTCCGGTGCCTCCTACAGCGTCCACGCGGGAATCGCTGCCACGTTGTCGTTGCTGGTAGTGTTGGCCGTCGGGCCGGCCGTGTTCGCGTTGATCTCCGTACCCGCCCCGACCAACTCTTGCAGGTTCTGGTACGCGATGTCGTCGGAGAAGAAGCGGTGCAGGAACTTGAACGTGGGCCGCTGCTTCGGGTTGTACTGCCAGCAGTTGCGCATCACCTCGAACACCTTGTCCGGGCAGGCTTCCGGCTGGGCGAGCCGCTGGCCCGACTCGATCATCGCGATCATATCGGCGCCCATTAGGTCGGCGTAGGGCGAGGCGCCGTATGAGAACATCTCCCAGAGCGTCACACCGAACGACCAGACGTCGCTGGCGTGCGAAAATGTACCGTAGTTGAAGCTTTCCGGTGCGTACCTAAAAAATATTTAAACGATGTGTAAGATTAGATTTTCAGAGCAATAGAATAAAATTATTAAATTTTATTTAAATTATTTTGGGTGGCTGAATGAAATGCTAAAGATTTGAAAGATAACTTTAGGAAAATGTTCATTCGAATTTTAAACGAATGTAAGAAAATTACCCAAATTGTATGGAAATTGTTCAAAAAGCAGAATCTATTCCACATAAGCTTAATATAGCTACCATTTTCCTTTAGATGGATGATTTTTCTAGGATTTTTGTCGACTCAGCTTTCATAAATTAATATACATTTTATATTTTATTCCCCATTTTTTTCTGACCCTGCAAAAGGTTCGACCTCTGGACTCAGTATGCATACGAAGTTTCATATTAATTGTTGGATTGTAATATCTGTCCACTGAAGGGCAGAAGATCATAACAAAGATGAGATGTGAATCAACCGCTCTCCCCTCACGACTACCTACCATTTGATGGGCCACATGCCGCCCTGACTAGCACGGTAGTACTCCTTGCCGGTGCCGATCGCTCGCGACAGCCCGAAGTCGGATATCTTGGCCTGGTACTTGTTCGCCAGCAGAATGTTCCGGGCCGCCAGGTCGCGGTGCACGAAATGCTGTTCCTCGAGGTATTGCATGCCTGCGGAAGGGAAGGAAAGGTAAAAAGTTGAGCAAGGGAGCTTGTACGTATTATACTGCTCAAAAGGTTGCAACTTTCCGTTGGTAACTAATCGAAAACTTTACACCCCTTGGTTTTTTTTCATTTTAGGTCATTTAAAATCTTATTTTTAAGTCATTCGATTTCCAAAGAGAACGTTGCACAAAGGCTATCGTCCTTGTACAAATGATTCATACCAATGAATGTTTTTAATGAAATGATAGATGTGTTGGGTGACTTTTTCCCTCCCAAAGACACGATGTTCAAGTGAGCTAACTGATTTTAAAGTGATTAAAAGACCTTTATGACAAGCCCAGTGTGATTGGCCTCTAAAATCTGCATCAACGAAAGATATCGTAGTCAAAACAACAAGCACATCAAATGACCAGGAGAAATTTAGTTGAAGCTCTGATCACATCATTTAGTACAGGGGGTCAATATTTTACGCAGTGTTTCTGGAATCAGAATATTCATATCTAGCTACTCTCCTTGCTTTCAACGGCTATCATCACTTTACCAAGAAGGTAGTTAGTATCTCAGATCATCCATCGGGTAACGAGGATTCACTTTCCGGAACACAGGGGGCATATTCGTAAAAGTTCAGTTTAGACCTCCAGTTACATGTAAAATGTTGTCAATATGTTGCTAGTAACAAGACAAGTAATCCTTAGGTCTCGGGATCGTACACTGCTCCATTCGTACCACGGTATCGGTCAATTACCCTGGTAATTGACAGAATTATCCTTATTCACGTGCGCGTGTCTCATATCTCTGAAGACTCATTTACTTAATTTACTCTCTTTCAATTGAATCAGGGATGTTCTTACCGCTGGCAATTTGTGCCGCCCAGATCATCATCTCCTGGTGCGGGACGATCGTCGCCTTGTGCTTCAAGATGTAGCCGAGCATCGATCCGAGTGGGATCAGCTCCTGCACCATGATCAGCGGCGGACCCTTGCAAATGCCGATCAGCCGCACGATGCAGTGGTGCCGCAGGCGTATCATGACGCTCGCCTCGCGCAGAAAGTCCGTCCGCTCGCGGCCCTCCTTGGTGTCCAGCAGCTTCTTGATGGCCACCGGGAGCCGCCCCATGCCCAGGCCGGCGACCGGAGTGATGGATCCATTGCTGCTGCTCCCGGCGTTCGTCTCCACCGGCCACGGTTCCAGGTAGCCCTGATAGACGTACCCGAACTCGCCCCGCCCCAACACGCTCTCCGTTTGGATGCACTCCTTCGGGATGAAGTAGTTCGGACCGTCCGCTTCCGGTTTCGGTTGAAACATTGCGAAGAATACACTTTCGCCGCTGAGCACGCTGGCCCGGCTGAGGACGGACTGGGTCGAGTCGCACCGATCGAACAGTCGGCTCGCCCGCAGCATCCCGCCGTGCGTCGGAGTGGTCGGCGACTGACACTCCTCCACAGGAACGCTGCTGAACACCGGTACGGTCCGAGTCATTTGGTAGTTCGTCGGGGCTGGCTTCAGGGGCGGCGGGAAGCTGCCGGGGCCCGCGGAGCCCTCCCCGTTGTTGTTATTTACCACCGGGAAGGCTGGCGGCATCCCTTCAGCCGGGCCCACCGGTTGCCTCGGGAGAGGCAGCGACAATGGCGAAGGAATTGGCACCTCCACGAAGTAGATCTCTTCGCTTTCGCCGTCGGGCAGCCGGTCGGAATGAAGCGGATCGTCACTTTGCGTGAAATAGTCCGTGGTAGCATTGGTGACGACGGACGCATCCGGCGCGTTATTGTTAACGTTGTCGAGTGGAGACGCGGCGGATGCTTTGGGCGGGATGGCCGGTGGAGGTTCCACGTTGGGCGTGATATCCGCCGCGTATGAAGACAGTTTGAATGAGGGTGAGGAACTGAGCGAAGCAGGGAGCGTCGCAGGGACCGGAGGTTCGCCGATGTCGATGTCCACAAAGGCGCGGTTATTCGGTGTCTTGTAGATGTCGTCCGCGGCGGTGCTCGCTAGGTTGAACTCGGAGGAAAACTTTAACTGCTGCAGCAGCTTAGAGGGACTCACGGTAGGCTCGATGGTAGATGTTGGACTGAGACTACCCGAGGAACCGATGGCCCCCGGTGATGGATGCTCCCCGGTGGTGGACGGTGTACGACCCACTTCATCCGGTCCATCCCCACCGGAAGGCGGTTTTGGATGCTGCTTGCTCTTCCGCAAACTTTTCATGCCCTCGAGTATTGTTTTCTTCAACGTTGACTTCTGCTCGTCGGGCACGTTCGGGGATCCTCCTCCTCCCCCTTTGGGTTTCCGGCCCGGTAGCATCTCGGTCGCGGTGCGTCGTTCCGGGCTGCGCTCGAACAGTCCGACCCGGTTCATCTGCAGCATCGCATCGTTCGGTACGGAAAGGTTCCGCATCGGAGAACCGGGAAACCCGTTGTGCGATCCCTTCACCTGCGGTGTTGCACTTTCGGTCGATTTACGAAAAATGCCATTGGCGGTAGAACCGATCGACATCATGAACGACGAGGACGATCCGGGAAGGCCTTCGGTGGCGGCCCGGTGCATCCGGTTCCTCGATTTCGGTATGGTGGCGAACGTCGGAATCGGTGGCTTCGGGCCGGGCGGCACAGGGATGCGCAGGTTGACCGGCAGCCCGTCGGAGAAGCGCGTGTAGTGGTCGATCAGGTGCTCGAGCGAGTTCATGTACGGACCCTCGTCGATGTACAGCCAGTCGTGCTGGCGCTGGATGATGAAGTGCTTCGGCTCGTCGTCGTACAGCATCGTCAGCACGTCGACGTTCTGCTTGGCCGAGTAGCGCACAAGGTACGTACCCGACGTGGTATGCTCCCCAACGTCCACGCTTTCCGCGCCAGCCCCGCCGGCGTTGTTCTCCTTGTTGTGCCCGAGCGATCGCCTCGGGTGCAGCTTGGCGGTGAACGCTTTGAGCGTGTCGATGGCTGCCATCCGCTCCAGCGTACCGTGGTACCAGAGGTCCCGGCAGGTTTGCGGGCGCGATGGTTCGTAAGCATTCAGGAACTCCACCACCGGATAGTGCCCGCGTTGTCGCGCCAGATCGGACGGCATTTCGCCGAAGTTGGACCGGGGGCGATGGGGAACGCGGTGCCGCAACAGTTCCTGGATCGTGTCGAGGTTCCCATTGTCCGCGGCTTCATGCAGGGGAACCCAGCCCGTTCCGCTATTGCGCGCCTGCAGGTTGGCGGACGCCTTCACCAACATTCGCACCATTTCCAGCCCGTTCCGCTTGGCGCACGCGTACTAGAATTAAAGGGACATTAATTTCGCTTAACCATCAACCTGAGAACATGTTTTCGTCTCAACTTACGTGCAGTGGCGTGTTGCCCTTTGCATCGCGACTGTTAATATTTGCGCCCCGCTCGATCAGCTTCAGCAGGATCTTATCGTCCGCGTGCAGACACGCCAAGTGGACCGCCGTCTGGCCGTCCTGGTTCTTCGAGTCGATGTTCCGGTAGCCGCACTTGAGCAGCTCCGACACGACCGTGTAGTTGCTTTCCTTTGTCGCCCGGTGCAGCAGGTTGGTCGTGCCGTGGCTGCGTACGTCGTGCGGTGGCGGATCACTCCGGCAGATCACCTGCAGCCGCGTCACCAGGTTGCCCTTGTCCTTCTGGTAGTGCTCGATCAGCGAGTCGAGCCCGTGGATCGGTGTGTGATCGTGGATGGAGAAGAATGCATCGTCCCCGTGGCGCCGGATGGCGTAGTGCACCACCTCGCCATTGAACAGCACCGACAGCACGTAGTCGCCCTCGGAGGACGAACTTTCGCGCACCAGGAACACCCCATCACCGCCCTCTGGAAGGAAAGGAAGTAGCATGGAGTTTAGAAGCGATTGTTCTGAGTGGTTACGCGTTAAAAATTGCCTTACCTCGTCTTAGAATGTCCTCCGCTTCTTCGCGCGAAATCTTGCCGTGGAACCAGCAAAGGTTCTCTTCTCGGTTCATTCTCAGGATATAGGATTTGGTCTGCGAATTAAAAAAAAAAGCAAAGCAACAAAACGCATTAGAAGCATTCTCCAGCGCACATCGCAGTAGGCATAGTGGGTCAAACGATCGCTGGCAAAGGGATACAGACAGATATGCATTTAATTAGTCTAAATTGTTGCTGATGGACACCCGTGCCTGTAAGTGTATCGCTTTCTCGCTCTTTCGGGGTAAACACAGCGGTAGGCCAGAAGGGAACCGCGAGCACGGTCCGTCGAACAGGTTGCACGACGGCGTTTGGTGCGCTTGCGCTTTATCACGGCGACTGGCGATACGGATTTGCTTTGCGCACGGTCAGCCTATGGCGCTATTGATTGTAATTGGCGATTGATCGCACGGACATTGTGCAACTGATGAGAAGTACTGGAGCACTCTGACGCGACCGAATGGAAAGGCAAATAGCTCGCGCACGGACAAGGAATCTTTGGTTTCTTATCGTCACCGAAACTTGAAACGTCACAACGAAACACACTGCTTTCGAAAGCGCTTACCAATATTTCCTGTGACCGTTTTGACACTCCTTTATTTTCCCGTATCGCCCCTCGCGATTGCTGTCTACGCCCTTTGGAAGCAGGACAGCGCGCTCAGCACATCATGATTCCAAGTGTGTTATCGTTGCGATATTTGGCAGGCGAAGAAGGTACACGGAATGCGGGCTGACACCAAGATGTGTCGTCGTCGTCGTTCTGAATTCGTCGCAAGAATGCGCATGCACGGTTCGATTAATGGCAACCAATAGTTTAGTTTTGGACACTTGCTTCTTTCAACCACCACCGTTGGTGATGTGATGAGCAAACACTCGATCATAAAAACGCGAAATCTTGGCCTCAAACGATTCACTTGTTATGGCGTGATGTGTGCGTGTGTTTTTTTTTATCGAAGACTAAATAATGGAAAGATTAGCGCTGCAGATTCGCCCTTCGTGTGTTTTCTTCCGTGCGTTCTGGAGAAAGATACTTTTGCTTTGCCTCCGTTTGACAGTTCTTGCTGCTGGTGTTTGTGTTTGCGTTGCACACTCATCGAAAGCGCAATTCGCTTTCTCTTTCGCGCAGATAGTCGATGCTGCCTAATCGATGCTTCCAGCTGTTGCTATGTTTTCGGTTCGTTGTGCGAGCGAGCGAAATTGCACCGAGGGAAAGATAGTCTAGCCGTTCTCTCCACCAGCGGACCAATCCAACACATGCGTAATCCAAGTAAACAAACGCGCATCGTAATCACGAAGCGCCAACTGAGCGAACCGCGAACAAATTTGTGGTGATTGGAATGTTTGTATACCTAGGAACTGGGTTCGGGTAGTTCCAGGATTCCTAAACGCTATATCCGCGGATCCAAAACGATATGTCCGGATTTGAACCGGTTTTGGTCCCATCTGCTACTCGTTTTTTTTTTGCTAACCGGTTTACACGTGAAACCCCAAAATAGTCTCAAAAACCCCCGTCGTCTGCCCGGGGACCAAAATCTGGGACATATAGTTGGCAACCGGAATTGATTCCTATCGGTTCAGCGGCGGATCGATAAAAACGATAAATGAAACCATGTGTTTGTCGATTTAAAAAATACTATTTAAAATCTGTAAAAAAATTCAGTGTGCATTTGTTCGTCGGTTTTTGTTGATATGGCTTATCACCAAGTTTATCGTTATTTTTATCATGTTAGTTTGATTGCTACAAGACTGTCCTGTGCAGAGAGTTTATTCGGGACTGTGAGGACCTGGTAGAATAGTCTCATCTAGGTTTTTTTTTTTTGTCGAAAGTACGCTCCATAGTGCTCAAAGGTATACACATAATTTCTATGGTCTGCTTATCTGTTTTAGAAATATCAACGCATGACTTTAGTTTTCTGATCCAGATGAGCTTTGAGGGGATTTGCGTGGCTTGCAATAACCCGCTAGTAAATATTAAATATACCAACTGCCAAATGCACTTTCTGCGTAAGCTAGCTATAAATTCTATAGATTTTCTGAGTTAATTTCAGTTAAATAATTCCTAGCCAAGTATCGTGTTTACTTTTCTAATAATCTTCTGCACGTCTTGAGGATTTTCTAGAATTTCTAGAGCTTTTCCAATTGTTTTTACTACATTAGTTCATTTATTTATTCCAATAACAAGAAGGATCGTTTCTATGAGGGATTTTTTACGTTGGGCTTTTGATAGAGAAGGAAACTCGAACTACCCACAATTTTTCGTTCCCTGCAGATTTGAAAATCTGTCATAATCTTTTTTTAACACCTTTTTCCGCATACCATATGCATGGAATTGCCAAAAGGTATGCAAAAATCTGGATACGTTGCCCTCAGTTATCTGTTTTAAAACAGGTCCATGCGAACTGCATCCTGTACGGTAATATTTCATTTCGAAAAGATCGCACCATCTACCGCGCTCTCTGGTGACAACGGATATTGCTCCGGAAAGGGCCATAAATCAAGCCGGGAGGATTAAAGTTGCCGGCAGCAGCTTACCTTTACAATCACATAGTCGCTTCGTAACATTTCCGCTGCCCATTGGAGTTGGCGGAATTGAAAACTGCCCGCCGCGCGAGTGCTTCTGGTTGGAAGGAAGGTGCGGTTCGGTTCTCTACAATGTCCTCCTGCTGGTGTAAGGTGGATTAACCGATCGGAAATGCAGCACGTTTCTTGTGCCCGTCCGGGTGTCAGCGGGAGGTTTATAAAGTTCCGGTTCCGAGTAAGCAAGTACCACCTGCTGGGCTGGTATGGCGAGTGGGCGGTGGGGAGTTAAACGGGCGAGGAAAGCGTTACGATATTGTTTTTCCCTCCTTCCTTCCGGTCGCCGGTTTGCGGGTCATGTTTTTGTTCTCGTTAGATTTTCGCACTAAAACGGAATGAGGTGTTGGAGACAGCGCCGCACGAACACACACAACCCTTCCTCGCAGTATGAGTCACTGTACTTCGCGAACCGCGCGTTGAGGCTCCGGCGCGTGGCGTTCGACAAGGCAGTTAGACCCCCCCCCCCTCCCTGGCTGGGGGATGGGCGACGATGCAGGGAACAAAACAAAAGAGATAGCAGCTGGCGATGTCTGGCGCTGTGTTGTCGCGCTTCCCACCGTGGAGTCGGTACAAAGTTCAAGCAACTTGTGTGCCCCGCTTGCTGTTTGAGTAATCCGATAAACTTGCCAAACACCACCGGACCAGCGCACGAGAATGTCGCCGGCACAACGCTAGATGGATAGCCCTTGCTTAGTATTCAGTTTATTGCTCGAGAAATCACAGCACCACACGCACCTAGTTCAACGCAGACGACGGCGAAAAAAATGATTCATCGCTTCTCATCTCGTTTTTGGGGGGATGGTATATGTGTCACAGCATCGCCAGGGAGATCGTAATTCTCGTTGTTCAGACACAATTAGATAACGCACTATCAAGTCTAGGCAGGCGCTCTTTCTCATTTGAACGAAACCATCCAGGCACGCGAGTTTACTGAACCTCCCCGATGAAACGATAAAACTCGCTACCCGGCGAATAAAGTACTGTGTGCCTGACAATAAAGGCACGCCTATTTAAATTGGTAAATACAACTCGTGATAAAAAATCTCTTTCGTTTGGAGCAGACCGTCGCGCGAGCACGTGCTTTCCCGGTTGCGTCTAGAACAAGACTGACGATTACGATGCTCGACGGTCGTGCTGTTGGTTGTGTCCGTTCCTCCATGCATACTTGCAAAATTGTGATGAGTGTTCACGCGAAGCACGCCTGCCCCCGACGACGAAGGTTTTATTTTGAACCTTAGCACAACGGGAAACATCTGGTTCTAGCGTGGGTAATTTTTGGGGAATGACACATTCTACTTGTATATTCAAGAGGAATTAGTAGGCGATCGAATAAATAACTGACCAATGATTTTTTTTTGAGTCAATAAATGTTCACAAAAAGTGACAGAGAATTGGTGATGAAAATATTTTCCACGTATATAAATCTCTTGTGACAATCTTAACAGTCCCTTTTTTCTATTGAGGAATAGCACTGTTTCATTTAAAATTTGATTTTCACAATGTGCAATTTCACGTGTGCAATGTCTGTCCATTCAAGAGAAGTGTGTTGGTCTGTGTGGTTCTGCCGTACGTTCAAATATTATATCACCGTCGCATCATCTGCGCGTGGATGGATTAGGAAAAAACGGGAAAAGGGAAATAAAAGTGTGGGGAGGCTTCATTCATTCGTCGGGTTCATCGCGATGAACAGCACATTGTTTTGGCGGTGATGAGTCATCGGGCGGGCCGCAGTCTTGGGAGTTTCCCAGAACGTCATACACGCGGACCCGCGTGTTCACAGCTGGGAAGCGGACGCCCGGTGTTTTGTAGATAACTACATTAAAAATAGAATTCAAACTATTTGCTTCGATTTGCTTGGTGTGGATTCGTAGAAACAAGTCCCATATTGTCTAGTGGTTAGGATATCCGGCTCTCACCCGGAAGGCCCGGGTTCGATTCCCGGTATGGGAAGACATTTTTTTAAGTATCAGTAGTTAGTAGGAACACTCACAACCATGGCAATGAATTTTAACACGTCTTAGAGGCACGGCAATTATTCAAAACTAGAAATAAAGGTGCCGAAAATCAACTTATTTTGTCGTTCTTACATGTTTAATAGGATCATAAAGGAATAAAAGTTTGCCCTGCAACGATAAACACGCGACCAAAAAGGGTATGAATAAAACATGGACAACTTTTTTGTCGTTCTTACATGTTTAAAAGGATCATAAAGGAATAAAAGTTTGCCCTGCAACGATAAACACGCGACCAAAAAGGGTATGAATAAAACATGGACAACATTAACAGGATAGGATGACTTCCATTCATTTGAAGAAGTGATGATGATGATTGGCCTGATTGAATGAGAGACCATTTTTTCTGTTGCATTTTTTTTTTCCATTGCATTACATGTTTAAGTTGTATTCTAATATACATCTTTTCTCTCATGTCTTCACTTTCTTTCTTTTATTCAAAATCATTTCCTTCATCTTGAACTTCACTTAAAGTACCGTTTTTAATATCGATCCATGGTTTCATGTTTTTTTTATTAGCCTGATAAAAATAAAACATTTACAAAAGTGTTGAAAGAATAGTGGATATGAAATGTATGTACGTTCGTATGGATGCGTGTATGTATGCATATGTAGCATATGTTTGTATGTGTGTGTGTCTGTATGTGTGCCTTCTATTTACAAAGCGCATATAGTGTTCTGATGAAAGACGGCTCTTAATTCCCTAGCACGTAATTACAGATGAAAGTGATCGCTGCAGGATGCACGTTTAGATCGTAGCCTAAGCGGTTAAAAGAAGAATCCAGCTTATCCCTAATGGTAACGGGTAACGATCGGTTAGCAAATGCTCACATATTTAGTTTTCTTTTTGCAGGCGCGGGGGACCGGGAGGGAATCGGAATGGAAGTAAATAAAATTATCGTTCGTACCCTAATTAGCAAATCCCGTTTTTTTGTGTTTCTTTCTGCTCATAATAAAAGTCCTACCAACGCGTCTCGTGCTAAAGGGTAGAAACATCCTCGGTACCCTTGCATCGGCGTTCGGTCCCCGGTTTCCTGTCGTTCGCCTGGCGGTGGCGTGATGATGAAGTATGTGTGCGGTGGTTGAGATTCGATTGGGTAGTATCCGCTACTAAGACGAGTCAACAATGTAAAAACCGAGCAACAATACGCAGATTGTTAGAGGAAAAAAGAACATACTTTGTTTGTTGTTAAACTTCTAATGGGAATGAAAGAAAGCATCACTGGCGAACCCACGCCAAACAACGCCGCCCTGTACTACACTAGCTGCTCTTAGATGGATAATGCTCGCTTGCGTTTCCTTTTCCTCTCCTTTCTAATCCTTGTAGGTGCATCCTGCCTCATCGGCACCGTCGGCACAATCCTGGACCTGTGGAAAAAGGCAATGCAACACATCAGTAATGGCCGTTGGCTGTAGGGGTTGATTAACGCTTACCCTATCGCACAGCTGGTTGACCGAGATGCAGATGCCACTGACGCAGCGCAGCTCACCCTCGGGGCATGGGGAAACATGTGCCGTCGTGAGGAAGTCCCTGCTCGTGCTGCTGATCTTGAAATCGTTCTCCGAGTCCGAGGTCATCATGATTTCCTTGCTGTCCTGGAAGTTCACTGCGGGGTGAAGAAGAAGAAGAAGAAGAAGGTTAGAATGAAAAATGGTTCTTACGTCTCTCCACGATGACAGTTTCGAATGCTCGAGCTCTTCGATTCCTCCATGGCGATACCCAAAGGCCCCGTTCATATTACCCAGCGACTTTGGCACCGATATTGTCCGACTCGTTTCGGCCTCCGTCTGATCTTCGAGCCGCGCTTCCGTCGATCGATCGGTGCTGGTAGTCGTCGGTTCAACGCTCTCCTCCGTGCTGCTGCGATTCTGGTGTCGATTAACGAACGGCGCGTTCTCGGCCGCCGTTGGCTCGTACTTGTCCGCCTCCTCCTCCTCCTCCGAGGTGCCGTAGTTGGCGTACTCCCGCTCCCCATTACTCGTTCCCTGATCGCGCTGCTCGGCCTCCGCCTGCGTTCGATCTTCGTTGGTGATGGTTATGTAGGGCCGACTGAAAACGGTAGGTTAGCGGAGAAAAAACCGTGGCAAGTAATTAACGTACGTGGTTCAGGAAAGCCACACTACAAAGTGGAAGTCTACAGTGAAACGGAGTACTTCCAGGATTGGCCGTCCAGTCTACAACTGCTCCTCGTTTTCGTGTCCATTCCTTACCCGATCCGTTACTCCGTCCATTGCGTCACCGTCACCTTAGTAACACTCTTTGTCTACAGCGTCCGATAGTTTGGAGTCACGATGGACCTACCTTTGAATACTCTACTTCATAACCAGATGGTCCCCTCAATCCCCTCCCCGCAAAACTACATCGAGCCAACTTCACTCTGTGGACACCTGGATAGGTCCAATAAATCTACGTGCTCCCTGGAACTAACCGGTCCAGTCCAGTCCGCCCTTACCCTCAAGTGCTCTCTACCTTCTGTCGGTCCTGCGTACTCCGGTAGGTCACGGTCACGGTATGATTGCTGTATGTGCGTACGTGCGTGCGTTTCCTGCGTGCGTGAGTGCTACGGCTACGTGTTTCCCCCTTTTCCTCCTCTTACCCATTCGGACTATTCGGGACCTGTACTTGCACGAACGGGTACTCCCGCTGGCTGCCGTAGGCGGTCGGGTAGGTTGTCGGCTCGTCGTAGTAGCAGTCCAGTTCATCGGACGCGTCCGGGCAGTCCTCGTACTGGTCGCAGCGCCACTTGTCCGGGATGCACTTGTCGTTCGACATGCACCGGTACTCGTCCCGCTCGCACTGCTTGCAGTCCGTCTCGTCCTCTCCACCCTGGCAGTCCTTGATATTGTCGCATCTGAAGAAGAGAACGATTTTTTTTTTTGCAATGTCCCAACTCTAAGGCTCATTGATACATACTTCCACTGCAGCGGGATACAGCTCGAGTCTGCACACCGGAACTCGTTGGCGTAGCACTGGCCGAGCCGAGTGGGATCTTCGCAAACGTTCCGATCGTCCGAGTCTGGATAGCTGTCGCAGTCGAACGTTGCCGTCAAGGCCTCCGAGCTGGCGATGATGTGGGCGCATGGTTCCAGAATAGCTGCAAAGAAGAATGGTTCCAGAATAGATAAAAGTATAAAAACTGGGGAAACTTGCGGTGTGCTATATGGTCTCGTAGGACGCTTACATTTGCAGATTCGCTTGCATGGCGTCAGCGTTCCCATGCGGGTCGGGCGACACTCGGGCTCGAGCGCGAGGCACACGAACTCCGCCACCCGCACCGAGCACTTCGAGTTGATCAGATACTGGAAGTGATCGTACTCGAGGCGTGATAGCTGACGGTTGCTCGAGACCGTCAAGTCGTAGGGTAAAACTCCGCGGCAGAGGGGCAGTGAAGTTGACTGGCAAATGCCTACGAACGGAAGATTGATAAGACATGTTATTAATTCGAGTAATTTTTGTTATGATTGATTCTTCTGGAGAAACTGCAATTCAAGAAAAAGATGAAAGGTCAAGAAATTAAACCTACCTTCTTCGGAAATGTTGAACCGTTTGAGTCCTTCCGTTGTGATTTCAAAGCGTGACAGGATTGGGAGCGTCGGCGAAACCTTCGTCCGGTAGAGGCTCGAATCGGTCGTCGCCGAAGGAATCGTAACGTTTTTCTAGATTTTTGTCAATTGGGAAAACAGGCATTATAATTCACACTAGCTAGTTTTTTTTTCGTAGCGTGTGTTCGAAGGTAAAATTAAACATGAACATTCATTTCACCAAACCTAGCAGCAACCCCATGCGTTAAGCTATTGCAAGACACCAGCAAAAAGGATCATTTCGGACCTCACAAAAATCCCCACAAATACATGTACCACTGTGCATGTATCGGTGCAAATTGTGCTTTGAGCTCTTCATAAGTAATCCTTGGGGAATTGCTTCCATTTTTTCGAAAACAAGGGTCAAGAAATATCTCATCACGCATGCATGTTTTCGGAGTGTAATGTTTTTGGGTATTTAACAAACATGCATGCAGTAGCTGTGTTGTCCGTTCAAAAAAGTGTCCTATTTTAGAGGGTGCAAGCAATGTGTAACGAAAAAGTGTTGAAAAATGTGTCAAAGATTATTCAAACATTCTGTATGTAGAGCCAAACATAATATGGATTCGTTTACAAAAAGCATTTCCTTTTTTAAAGTATTGTTTGTAAAAGAAACGGGTTTCCAGCGGTTTTCCAAAGGTTTAGCAAAAAAAGTGTGCCACAGTCGAAAATCTTCATAATTTTGAATTTTGAATTTGTTGAAGAGACGTTTTAAACTCTTTACGCACATGATTCAACCTATTTTTAGAACGTATATCCCAGAACACAATCAACCAACAATCTTTTGTGATTCCTAATCGACCTTTAAACAAACAGTTTCAATTTCGCAAACCCATTTATACATAGTCAGTTGTTAGAAGTGAATTTACAATTTTGAAAGTGATTGATAAAAAGCGGATCGGAATGACTCAAAAAAAAAAATGTAACAGAAACATTAAAACCCGTAAGTAGTATCGCAAACCCCCAGGAACAGAAAGGAAAACGAAAGGAAAAAGAATAAGTAATCAGGAAAAAAAATTGGTTTTCAATTCACTTGTCTCAGCTGTTCCAGTTGCATCAGCTGTTCGTTCAGCCGGCGCAACAGCCGCTCGTCCTCCTCGATCGGGACGCCAAAATTGTTCTGATGGCCGGAGGTGAAGCCCCGCACCTCCGGCCCGCGCACCACGTTGCCCCGGAGCCCCACCTGAATCGGTGCCGGCTCGTACGGCCGCGTCGTGCCCTCGTTGGCGCCACGGCTCTCGCCATCGTCCGCGTCGAGAAAGTCGTCCTCGTCGAAGACGACCCGCGCCTTGGTGTAGTCCTTGAGCGAGATGGTGCTCGTCTTGCGGATCGGCGCATCGGTCACTTTCACCACGCGAGCCGGCAGCTCCTCGCTCGCACTCTCCGTGGCGGTCGTCTTGGTGGTGGTCGTCGTGGTTGTTGCCGGCCAGCCGAACGTTCCGAGGTCTTCGTGGTGGTCCCGCTCGAACGTGGGCTTCCGGGCGTGCGGCCCAAACACTGCCAGCAGGTCGTTGTCGAGCCCGAACGAGAACTTGCTATCAACGGTACGCCCTGAACCCTGCGTGTCCTTCGGCTTGGCCTCCTTCGTTGAGCCGCTGCCTCCGGGGAAACGGTGATCGTGCAGGTCGTTTGCGCTGGTGAAGTCATTGAAGTCGATCGAAAGGTTCTCGTCCACCTCGTAGCCATCCTCACCCAGCAGCCCGCTGCTCATGATGTCCCGGTCTGGAAGGTGGAGATGACACAATCCCTGTTACATAATCGGATTCGGAATATCTTTACGAGACGATGAACTTACCAACGACGAGGAAGTACACGACCAGTCCCAGTAGCCCGCAGATCAGCAACAGCCCGAGTGGCCACTTGATGTAGCGCCAGATCACTTTGAGCACCTTGTACAGCAGGTTCCGCTGAGTCGTCGGGCGAAAGAAAGAACTGCTGGAGGACGAGGCAGAGAGGGGCGTTTGTGAGCCGGCCTTCCAGAAGTTGAAGCTCTGCCGGTTGTGGCTGCTGCTGCCAAGGGAGGTGGGTGTGGGCGATGAAGGCAGGGTGTGGGAGTCTGTGGAGGCCGCGGTGTATCCACTGTATGGTGTGCCCTGTATGGTGGAAAAGAGTCGAGAATGCAACAGGAGGTCAGTCATACGAAAAAGAAATAAAAACGTGTGAAATATTTAGCTAAAAACTCTAACCGGTATTTATTTCATTTTACTGCCCAGATCAATCGTAAAAGAGAGCTCGATCCAATGTTTAAATAAGAACATTTGTACCCTTAATAATCCGTTATCCTTTGACATTTAAAACCCGGCGTATCATCAGTTGCATACTTCTAGGCGCTTAACTAAGAGATAAGGTTTTGAGCCTTCGTCTTGTCTGTCCTTCGAATTTATCGAAAGGCCGCAGCCTCCAGGCCATTCAACGCTACCCTCAGGGAAACGCGACTCACAAGCATCGTTTCGACATCGACAAATGTGGCAAACTCCTCGGTGCCAACAAAACATTGATCTTGATCGTGAAAGTTCACTCCGTTCGTTCGATCGACGCAAGGTTGGTTGGATAGAGTTGGGCCGAAAATTAATTTATATTTCCCGTTACCATAGCAACCACAGCAACCGCAACTCCTGTACGTGGAAAATAAGTCGCGTGGTTTGAGACACGGCGAACTTTGATTGTTTGTGGTTAAGAGTTTGTTGTGGCCTAATATGCCTAACAATATGAGTTTGTATGTGGCCCTGTTTCAGAGTCTTGTTGTGGCCTAATATTCACTGCGCATGTTGATGATGGCCGTTGTGGGGTAGTACACATACTGCTTGCTTTAATATATCCTCCGTTTGTTCCATTAAACTGCGATAGCACGCGTGGGTAAGTTAAACGAACAAAAATCACATCGTTCCTCAATGTAAGGTTCCTGAGACTACACCAGGATGTAACGACTTATGAATTGAACAGGGAAATATAAAACGCACCATGAGGACGTACAGAAAAATGAATCAATGCAACATGGGTATAATCTGTGTACCTTCGCCAGTTACAACATCGCATCAGTTCGCAAGAAGACCGTGACGGAAAAGAGTCTGAGACAGCCGGGGCATTTCTTTCCAGTGAAGCGAGGAAGAGACCCAGAGAGCCCTCCCGGTGTCAGTGTGCATGACATATCCGGCATCGTCTGGCATCTGGAGATGGAGACCGGATCGCGCGGGGTCCGTTTGCACGAAGCTTTTACGATACGTTATCAGTTCGAAACATTGGACGCAGCTTTATGCGGAACCAAATTGAATTGCGACTGCGCAAACCAGTATGGAGTGGCTTGTCCAGCATCTTTTCAACATTTTTCCACAAAGTATATAAAATAAAATCTGTTACATTTGCACTGCTTTCAACAGACTTCTTTCCTATTCGTTTTTGTTACATTCAAGTTCAACTTTGTAAAACTAATTTTAAATTCTTTGTCTTTTCTCTGTCTGTTTCGCAGCATTTCCGAATTAATTTGAAACCGAATTACCCAATCTAACAGCTGTCAGTTTTTCATTGTCAGCTAGAAAAATTGAAAAGCAGAGTATATAAATAAAATGAGAAGGAATAAAGCAATATTAAACTGTTGAAAAAATATATAGCTATGGAGGAGTAAGAGTGTATGTACACATATGATGATAGTGGACGAGCATGAATCAAATGGGGGCCTTTTTTGTACAACACATTCCTCAATAATTCTAATCTTTGCTTAGCAAACTTTTATATACAACCTTTCGAAATACATTTGTAAAGGTTCTTAAACACATCGCCAAAAACATTCACTAAAAACGTCCAAAATTCTCACATGCACGGAAAATAAATCCGAAAAAAAAAGATTTATGTAAAATAGTCCCGGCACGGGGAAAAATAAGCGTGACGGAAAAGGATAACTAATAGTTTTGTCAAGCCGTTGCAGGCAAGCAATCGATTACTTCACCGAACCTGGGCATCCGAGCGATCGGATCGGGCACGGAAATACACCATCGATCAGGTCGAGCAAGGCGAAAATTAATCCAGCATAATGAATTGATTTGTCGCGAGAAACGGCACGAGCAAGACGACGCCAGCGGAAACAGAGGGAAGAAGAAACAGGACGCCAGCAAAGTGAGTTGGGCTTCGACTCCTTTTTTTTTCTTGGACGAGACGAGCGGGTGGACTAATGATTCTATTTCAACGGTTCCGAGGGCAGCTGTTAATTGACTGTCGTTTGGGGCAACACGCCGCGACCAGAGCGGGTCCGAAGGCGGATGGTTTGCAGGCACGTGCGGAAGCGTGATAGCAACTCCAAGATGCACACATGCCCCGAAGGAAGAAGGCGAAGGCAGCACCAAATTGGGTCCATTTCTCCGTCGTAACGGACTCGTCTCTCGGACTCTCGGTGGAGGTGAAAAACAACCGGGAAACAGTTGTCGCATCCCAGCCCACCGAAACCGGGCCGACCTGCAAATGCTGGACGCTTCTAATCTAATCAACCTAATCGCATCGCATTACGGGTAATGTATTTGCATTAATCTTCGTTGCCGCTCACGGTCTGCTGGTCGATGTTCCTCTCTTTTGGATGACTTTGCTTCCTGCAAGCGATTGGCGACTCACAGCGCTGTCTGGATGTTTTGTTATACTCATCGATATTTTTCCTTTTTTTTTGCTCACGATTTCGCCTTTTTGAAACGGCGAGTAACCGTTCAAAATATTAGTTGACTGTTGAGGAACATTTAATATAAAACGGTCGACCAATTTTATGAGTAGTTTTAAATTGTAAACAATTTTAAACTCGATTTTTGTTCGTAACAATCAGAATTGGTATTCGCTCATACTCAAAAATACTGATTCCAAGACGAAGATTCGAAAAAAAAACATAGAAAGCAGCACAGTTTTTCCGGGCTGAGTGATAAGTATAAGGCGCCAAACGCGTGTTACGGGTGACGGAAGACCCCATGGAAAACTGTTTGATTTTTGTCCACCATCTACACCACTGTTCACTCCTTTGCCGCGGACGTGACGAAGTCAACGGAAAACGATGGCAAATAAACGGCGGCGTACAACGAAACCTTCGCCTCCGTACGTACGTCCGATTGAATAACGCCATCGAGCCGCTCGTCAGGAAGGCGTTGAGAGCTGAGCTGCCATCGGCCGTGTAACGATTGCATCGTGTACATGCATTTCCCACCACTTGTTGTCACCGCTTCTGTGCTCCTTTCGGGAACTTTCCCCCGTCGAGGAAATGGCAAATCACCCGGACCGGTGAGGTTCTGATTGATCGCACCAATTACAACCTTTGGTTTGCTGCTTGGGATATCGTTTCTAACGATGGCGCATCATAACTGGGGATGGCTCGGGAAATTGAACATACCATTCGAGCTTCGGGAGAAAAATGAGGAAGACTGTACGAGTTGTGGTTGTCGCATTTTCAAGGCGTGCAGGTACACACGGCCTGATTAAAGGTATTTATTTCATTCACTCGGTAGGTGATTTCGACAAAAAAGCCACAATAAAATTGAATATGCAAAAAAAGTCCTGGCTTTCTCGGGCAGCTAATAAAACAGCCATTTAAACACTTACTCTGATGGTCTTTGGAGTCTCGATCAAGAGTCCGAGCTTTCCGATGGAAAAATCTACTTGAATTGTCTGGTTGTCTACGTGAAAATCGTGAATTTTAAGAAGTCTGCTTGAGGATGTCTACCTTTGTTTTCGTTGCGCCAGGAAAGAAGAGTAACGAAGAGGGGAGCTCTTTTTTTAATTGCGAATATTGTTTGATTTTGGTAGAAGTAGCTAGATTGTTACAGTTTGCTTAGAAATATTAATTATTAAAATTAACTACCTAACAAAATGGTTTAAAAAAAATTATGGCTTTGCTGGGAGCTCGCTTTTTTCTTCCTTAAATTTGCTACCGAACATGGAACAGTTAAACTGTTTAGCAAAAAAGGCTCGACTATTTAGGTGCCACGGTTGCAACTTTCTCAAACAAAATACATAGCCTAATGTTCTACTTAACTGTTCTAATAATAAATATTTATTATATGTAATATTTTTAAAAGATATTTTATTCCGTTAAATTTAAAACTTCCATCAAAGAATGAAGTTTCTGAGGAATGATTATTCCAAAGGAATAATTAAATAAAAATTAACTCTTAAGCCATTTAGCAGCTCGAACATAATGATGAGAGAACTGTCAACAGCGTTTGACAGATGCAATTAAATGAAAGTGGCGTCCGTTTACTGGCATCTTTTGGAGGAAACGAAACAAAAATGACTAAAACAAACTATGATTCATCCAATTGGGTGAAGGTTTTTTGTCGAGTTTAAATCTCCTCAAATCGCGAGCACAACTTTAACAATGACCCTGATCGGTCCCTTTCCCCCGTCACGCGGAAACATAATAGCCGATGATGGTGCACATTACTCGTCCGGAGCCGTTCAGGTTCAGGCAAGCCCCCTTTTGGAACCTCGACAGCCTATAGGACATCCTAGAGCTCCCCCCCCCCCACCCCCCGCCGTCGTCGGTTCGGTGGCGCCTCAACATCGAGGATCGTCGACGATCAATGCGGTCACATTTTTACCCCGGTTGCCCGGTGCACCTGTCCGTGTGGTACTCCGAGGCCGACTGAAACGCGGAACCACCGAACACTCCTTTCTCGTACCTTTCGCTCGTCGAGGCAGCGTTTAATTAATGTGTATGCAAGAACGCAAACCGCGTCTAAGCCATCTTGCCTGCGCACCCTTTCCGCGCGCGCGTTGAAATCACTCTCATCAATCACGCGCTCAATCTGCACGTGTGTGTGTGTGTGAGGGCTTGCTGTGCTTGCGAAAGTTGCAAAACCGGATGAGGTCCCCGGAACGGAGCGGAGGAAGATCGAGCCCCGGAGGGTAATAAATAGATTGTAGGAGATTCTCAATGCAGCTGATGCAGCTAATGCAGATGCAAACGTGGCGCAAGGTGACCCGGCAAAGGGGGGGGGGGGGGGGGGGGTGGATGGCAAAGGCATCGAATGCAAAGTGGAATGTGGTCGTCCGATGGGAGCCCTCGGTCGCCTTTTAAGGGACTCAACTGTCGGTCGGGTGAGGGTCTTCCATTACGCTGCGATAAATGTTTACCCGCCGATGCGTCACAGCAAGACACGAGTTCTATTATTTTATTCAATGGAATGTTTTAAAACAACCTTCCCAGCAACGAGAAGAACATTTTGCAGAACATTTCAGTAGGTCAGAGAGATTGAGCTAACCGAAGGAAAATCCAACATCCGAACCTCATTAGCGATCGTAGCGAACACACAGAAACAATCGCACCGAACGTGTGATTAGCTCCGAGAGGCAAAGGAGCATTAATTGGCGGCAGAAGTTTTCGGTCCACGCTTCGAACGATTCCGAGATGCCCTTGGCTTAGATAGAACGCACCGTAGAGGATCTCCTCGACCCGAACAGAAGGATTGTTTCATACACTTGAATGCATGTCATTGATGTTACTTCTAATTACGAGTGGTCAAGACGTTAGTTTTTTTTTTTAAAGGAATTGAACGAAACATTACGATGGAAACACTAAGAAATTGATCGGATTTTTTTCGATTTCAGTTTATGTACATTCTGAAATTGCTATGCTAAGTTTAATTTAATATGGCGTGCAAGGACACTGCTTGTGACTGTAGATTAAATAAATTCATATTGCGCGCAACGCCATGGACGAAACTGAAGCAGAACGAAAACTTTAAGTTTTTTTTTTAGGTTAAACCTGAATGGATCAGAGGAATGGATTTTTTGCTTTTACCCACATGACTGAGCGTCGTCGATTTCGCACCACGTGAAGCAATTCACGTTACCATTTTAATTCCATTGCGTCGTGCGCGCATCAGCTAGAAACGTTCGGAGGCGGTCTCGCTGCTCTCGTGGATGAATCGATAATTAGATTTACGAAAGTAGCGACTGAGTTCGCAGACAGCGACGCAGCAATTGTCGTACGGCGTGTTCTTTTTTTGTGTGTGTGTTTTTTTTTTGCTTTTCAAACCGAAAGCACGCGACCTTTGCCATTCGAATTTTGTGTGATGTGCTTTTTTTTGGCCTCATGCTTACTTGGCGCTCTAGGTTTGAAAAATTGCTTCGTGTCGATGTTTATCTCGAAGAACAAAGCTCGCGAGTAGGAGCGGAACCGAACGCAACGTTAGAAATGGAAATGGATGTTCATCATGCTCTCGAAACAGAGCCACCAGCGAACCAAAGAAGGCAAAAAACGCACCCGTCCCGTCCCGTCCGTGGCGTTGAAGTGTGGCATTCGGGGAACTTCCTTTTCTCATGCTAAATCCAATTGTGCGACTTGAATGCTGCTCTGCGGACGACCATTTCGATCGGAAACCGAGATCATCCTACCGATCGAAGATGCCCGTCGTAGATGGCGCTCTTGACGCTCCCAGGTGACCCAATTGTGTTGTGGCCGTGCCGCCGACAGGCATGACGACGGGGGAAAGGTAAGCATACCAGAGATGACAGCGCGAACACACACCGAACGTAGCGGAGGAAAAAAGGCCTCCTCTCTTCATCGAGGCCACGAGAGGCGCAGCACTTCGCGAGCCGAACAGATCCTTGGCACTGAGGAGCGCCAATCCTACTCCAATGGATCCACTTCTCGGCGAAACTCTCGTGCCGATCCCTAATTAGTGTTTGCGTGCTCGCGCCTGTCGACTGTCGGCGGCGATTGGCCCCCTATGACATCGTTTCCTGTCGGCAAAGGGTCGTCTAATTGCTCGGAGATTGTCCGATCGAAGCGCCTTTGATGTTATGTCACTCCAAACACTCCTCCGGGCGAGCCTTGACGTGCGGAACTTGATTCATTTCCTTTCCGTTTCTCGTGCAGAAATGGGTCCGGGAAGGTCAGCGAGATGAAGTGTGCCTGAAGGACGCGTTTGCCACTATCTGACAGTTGCGGATCAGCCGGGAAGTGAATCAACGCAGGTGGATGCCTGCGCGATATTCATACCCCTAGGAAATAGGAAAAATTCATCTGATTTCTTGTGATTCCCATGGAACACCAGCGTCCTAGTAGAAGATGGGGGCGGGACACCACGTTGCCAATAATCGATCACCGGATTGTGCCATCGAGCTACCCTCGGTAATCGCACAGCGGTGCTGACACCACCGAGAGGGGGAGCCGTTCGGCGGAACTGCAGTAAATTATTAGCTCCACCGCTGACAGTTCATTAACGGGTAGCAAGGGGGCTCTTAAATCGCGGCCAATCGGAGTGCAAGCCCAGCGTTTCTTCCACACCTGCCAGCGAGATGGCGGTAGGGTTGCTTTGAACCTCACCTGACACGAGTGTGAGATGAGAACATGATCATGTCATCGGAAAGTTGCGTTAGCGCGTGCTCTACCCTGAACCTGCAACGCATACGACTTGAGTGGTGGTTACGCCAAGAGCAGTGTGGAGCCTCCTACAATAGATGTAGACAGCTCCAAAGTTCGCTAGAGTTCCCCATTCGACCGACTGGTGGCGCTCCGGTGACGATTCAGTGGATGCGTTTTTGTCCTCCTAGGCTTTTTCCACTTCAGCTATCATCGTTTCTTACCATGCGCTGAACTCAAAACGCATACTTTTGATCACTTTGTTTTGCAGTCAAGTTTGCCGCATGGGCTTGGGTGCGCCATAGGTTTGGTTCAAGATCGAAGCTACTACCAACCCTCTATATGAGCTTCCTACCTACCTAAACCTCACCTTTCTTCGTTTGCAGAACTTCACAGGGGATTTGAAGCGGAAGGGGGTGGCGGAGGACACATTCATTTCTAAGTAATGCGTTAAATCCGCACATTCCACGTGCATGTACAGTAAAAATCCGCATGTTAACGGGGGCGTTGGTGGAGATAAAGTGTCGGGTCGTACGTGTGCCTATACTCCTTCAAGGAGCGGGTATATGGGTGCAGCAATGTGGATGAAATGGAATGTCTTTGTTGCGCTGGAAGTCGCGCACACTTCACACCTCCCGAGAGCGAGTTCTTCAATCGACGGCCGTCGATTGTGTTTAAGAGTTATAACGCCGTTGACCGGCGCTTTTTTGTCGGTTCTCCTCTAAATCGCCATTGTCGGTAACGGTAGGCTAGTTTTGCAATTAAACCACGGCGTCTGTAGGTGTGTTTAAATGGTTTTGTTCTTGTGTCCAATCTCGCCTTCGTTGACTTAAAGTTAAGTTCCTTGCTCAAATTAATACATGGACTGCAAACAAGCTCCCAAGGATCTTGCTGACTTTCAAAAGACCAACACAGTTTATGATTGTCGACGAAATAAACTTGCTTGCTATGAATTGAATGAATGGTTATGATGTTTCTAAAGTGTGCAAAATTGTCTACAAATGGCATTGAGACGCATGTAACTCAATGAGTCTATTTCCTAAAGAAACTGAATGTTTTATGCTTTTGTGCAACTTGTATGGCATTCATCACGTTGAAGGAAAAGCAAATTGATCCTCAAATGTCTATGAGTACGATTTCTCCGATACATGACAAAACGAAAGGGACCGCGTCGGAGAGGGATCAACTGAACCATTTGAACCGTTTCGCTGACAGATGGACATGTTTAGCGAACGCGTAGGAACCATTCACACCCCAGGCGCGATGTCACCGCAACCGAAGAGTGGTACGATTTATGTTACCCCTCTCAAATCATCAGTTAACGATCTCCCGAAAGGGTCGAAGATTGACGATCGATAGCTGAAAGGCAAAATGATGTGTCGTTTTGAACGTTTGCTACAATCGTGCTGGGTAAGTAGGTGAAAGACGTGTGCTCATGTCCTCCGGTAAAGGAAGAGTTGGGGATTCTCGCCCGTCACACACAATTCAATCGACCATTTAACGAAGTGCGAGCGCACGCTTGTCACAGCAGAAATGTCCATTTTAATGAACCCGTTTTGCATGCGGGAATTGTCCGGGGCTGCCCGGGCATGTGTACATCTGATTGCAGCACGGTTACAGCGAGTCGGTTTGTATTTATCCCAACCGGCGAATGGAAGCCACTTATGCAACCGCACCATCGAATCGATGGCGAATCATGACATTTGATTAGGCAGCTCTTGCAGGGTGTACAGTGTTCGCTGTTTAAGCGCGAAGAAATTCCTCCCACCCGGTAGATTAATTGAGCTCATTCCGCCATACCTCAACTGAAGCGAATCCTCTGGTAGCATCTTCACATTTGCACGCGAAGGGAACATGGTCGAACATGGTTGAATGGCGTACGGGTAAAGTGTAAACGGCTGCGCCACACAGCACAAGCCCTAGAACACGTGCTTTGTGTGCCGGGTCTTATTTTCTCAGCCGTTCAGCAGCATTAAAGGGTAAGGTAAAACTTGTCACGACGGCGACGCCATCCCAGGCCGTGCCCGTTTTGTTTCGTGTTGTCTTTTCTTCGTGTCACGTTTGTAAAAGCCATCGATACCGTGAAACAACGGCTGGTGAACGAGAAGATCTTCTTCGAAAAATGAAGACCCATTTTCTCTCACGATTTTCATTCCTCCTAGCGAAGGTTGTGGGATAGGCATGAAGTTGCGTGATTGGTAAACGACCAATATGAAATCAAAAAAACACTGCTCTTGAGAGCGAAGGCAAGTGGGAAGGAATAGATCGAACCCAAAACGATACTTCTCTAACCGACTAAACTCCATCAAAGTCTACTGGTACAAGTTTTAAGAAGAATTGAAATATCTTCGTATCTGCAGGTTGCTTTGGGAGCGAAAGGAGATTACAATTGTTGATACAACTTGATGCACAAAATCAAAATTGAATCATCCATCCAGTGTAATCTACAAAAAACACCTTGCGCCCGGCGAAACAGCCACCCATAGCAATCTTTGGCCAATTCTCTCCGATTGCAACAGTAGTCGTGTAGCAAGGTACCACCATAAAAAAAAAATATCACGTAAAATATTAACCCTCCAAGCGCTCCAACAAACGGAGTGCACCATCGTTTTCGTTACTTTGCATAGCGATCGCTCCCGCAGGGCTTCATCAATTTCGCTGTAAAGAGCACACGCTGAAACAGGGTTTGCGAAGTCTGGGCGATTGTAAATTAAAAAGAAGCGAAATGGGGAAAAAAACCCTCGACAACAACAGCGTGCCGTAAATTTGCCCACATTTCACAGCCTTTGAGCTATTGATCTTTTTGGATCGGCGTGAGTTACAGCGCGGAAGAGGCAAAGATTTCGCCAAGAGCGAGACGGAACAACAGGCACCAGTTTGACATTTCGAAGCGTAGCGATTATCCATGGTACGGCCCGAGATCCGATCGACGTTATGACAATATGCAGGCGATCTCGAGATTTCGAGATCGTCGCTCAGCACAAAAGGGTCGATAAATAGATTGGCGATTTAGGATCAACGAGCCAAATCGCTTCTATATTTACATCGTGCCGTCAGAACGTCAAACGGGCTAAGGGAGCTCACCGTGTAATGGATTGATGTATAGTTTACGCTACATCTTTGCTACCCCCATAAGGTGTTGAGCTTTTGGTAGCGCAAAGATCACTTTCGAAACGCCACAGAAGATGTATGCTGGGGCAAATTTTCGTTTCTTTGGAATGAATGGCATTTTTCGACGCTCCATGATTCCGAAAAAAAACCTAAAGGTTTGCAGTGAGATCGGTTATAAGTTTATTTGATCCTTGGGTAATCGATGCCTCGATCGCTCGAGTTCTACCCCCTCGGGAGGAGACAGCTGGAGAAGATGTACAGTTTTTATTGACCCCGTTTGATCGTGACGGGTTGGTTGGTTTGCTCATCAATTCGGTGTTTATGAATCCCGCCGCAGGAGGGTGCGAACCGTCTTGCAACGGTGACTTTTGTTTCTGTGCAAATTACCGAAAAAGGGCTTGAAGGGGTTCAGCAGTTCGGCTGAGGGATTGCAACAGCTATTGCAGTTCTTCTCGTGTATTCGTTCTGCCGCAAGGAGAAAAAAAAACGAGATTAATGTCGCAGTGCCTTACCCGTTGTTGCCTTTCGAGCGTGGGAGAGAACCGAATTGCGGCAATTGTGTTCAGTTTTAGTACACGATTAAATGTCAAACGTCAAAAGTGACAACTTTTCGATGGAGCGCTGCCTTCTATTTTTTTGACAATTGCTCATCACCCTGTGAGTGTTTGGACGGCAGCGTTTTAAGTGATTTTTGAAGCACCTTTTCTTCGGTTAACGAGCCCCATTACCGTTTGTCTAGGGAGGGGAGTTACTGTTGGCAAATAAAAATAAAAGTTTGATTCTTTCACCGTTGTGATTGTGTCTTACTTGTTCCCACCGCCATAAGGCACCGGCGAAATGACACTGTTATGCAAACGCCACCGGGACGTTGTTCCGTGGGCGAACAAAGCTGCCCATTTTTCCCACCCATTCGCTCAGTAAGAGGGGTCGGGGGAGGGGGGTGGGGTCTTCTTGGGTGGTCACTTATGCGGCGGTGGGTGGTGATGGCAAAACGATGTAAACGGTGTGCAATGGGTTTGTGAATTTTAATGTTGTATTTTCGTAATAAGATAAAGGAATGAAAAGCTTGATAAAATCTGAACCAGTGTCCGTTGAGTTTATGCTCTTCATAAGATTTCAGAGATAGTGAAGATTAAAAGAGATAGTGAAGTAAAGGATCGCGGAAGTATTTTTGTATATATATCAGAACTGGATGCAACAAAAGGAATTATCGCAATGCTTTTTCTTTCTGAATGTGTCTATCTTTGTTGATTGTGTTTAACTGGTCGATGAAAGTGTTTAGATTTCTAAACAAAGACCTTTAAAGGTATTTTATTATATCGACAACGGTGAGGAAAGCAAACACTGCGCATTTTCCCACATCGCCCGAGTGGTGTGAGATTTTTCCGTCGCAGTCCATTTCCCTTGGTCTCAATCGGGCTACCTCAAGAAGGTCACAACAATGGCCGTCAGATTTTCGATTAGGCGAGACAAAAAAAAAGCATTCGGCCACTCAGCTGCACTCAATAGCGGGGTTGGAAAACTACAGTATTTTTCTCTAAGATGACTGCGCACTTCGTGGTACGTGGTTCTATCAAGAGAGCATAAAACAATTTAACACAAAATGCTTCCAGAGGCACCTTATAAAAATGTAACTACGGTGGACGCTTATTGTTCGTACCCCAGCCAAGAAATGTGTCACGCTCGGGGATACACGAGATGGCTGTTTGTTGATTGATTTTACAAACAACTTTACGGGGTGGGTTGGCAGTGAGCTCGGTCCTTCTTCGGTGTGTTGGACACCTATTTAATGCTTCGTACGATATCGATCTTACCGGACGGCGAAGGACCTTCTGTTGGTTAAGTTTTTCCCTGCATTGTGTTTGTAATAGACGCACAGATGGTCAGGAGAACCGCTTGTCACAGTGGAGCGGCGACCCTGAAGCACACGACATGTGTATGGGAAAATTGGCTTCCGTGGGAAATCCATTTTCGTGGCCGGCCTTGCAATGTGGCGCTGGGAAAAGGGTTCGTTGGTTTGTTCTTTTTTTTGTCTCCAATTAAAGCACAAACTTACCTAGGAGGGGAAACCGGGAGAAAAGAAGAAAAGTATTGTTTGTTAGATGAACGGCTTTGTAAAGGAGTGATAAAGATATTCAAATGAAGGTCTTATTACCCGATCGATTGTCATTATTTTCTTTTGGATTCAGTAAAAAAAAACAGCAAACAAAATTGAGAAAAGCTGTCGATAAAAAGTTTAAATGTTAATTAAGATAAAATCGATAAACTGTATAAATGATTCAATTTTCCTTTTTGTCATGTAGGATTAACAAATCTTATGAGAATCTATCAAAAGCCAACTGTCAACCGCTTCAAATGGATCAGCATTTTCGATCGATGTAAATGTAAATGCATAAATGTCAAACAATTCTTACCAAAAAAAGGTACTAAACTACATCTTACAAGGTTGTTTTTTGCAATAAGGTACGAAAAATCTACACTTTTGGTGGCAAGTCAATCAACTTTTCTTCAATATGATTGTTAAATTATGATTGCAATCATTACCACCATCATCGTAAACATCCCGAATCGCCCGTAATCATGTAATCGCTACCGTTTCATTTCCATTTTCCGTCCCTTCCACTCCACTCCTCGCTTCGTCTGCTTCGTGCATCATTAAACCTGACCATTGTTCGGATCGGTTTCGGTTTTCCGCGGGCGCGATGATGCTGATGATGTTCCAATTATGATGGCTCCTTTAACACCATCGCAAACATCAAACATTGCACTGCGTCGGACATGAGGCATTTTTTTTTTTGTGGTTGGAAAATGCTCGTGGAAAAAGCTCCCGCATTGAAGAAACCTTGCCAAAGCAAGGGCTTGGAAGTGATGTTTGTTTTCGGCTGGCATGGCATCACGATGGCTGTTTGCCAAACGGAAGGCGGAAATGGCGTTTGGCCACGGTCGGCTTAGTCGGCTGATGAAATTGACCGCCCTGAGCAGGCCAGAGAAGGGTTCATTCGCCGCGTCCGCCAAGGTTAGCGGGAAAGGAAAATTGATTTAAAAAAAAAAAGAATGGAAAGAAATTGATATCAAATGCCAGTCGATGCCGGTGGCGCCATTGAGTTCGTTGCAAAAACTGGCGGGAAAATATAAATACGTGCTTTTTGAGGAAACTGCTTGTTCCTTATAACAAGCAATCCAACATGAAGATGAACATGGTGCTGTTGAAGTTGGGTAGATTGATTAATTGTGCGACTATCGATCAGCTCTATACCGTTGTGCAATTGTCGGGGTTAGCAATTAAGATTCCAACAACCATTGCATTTCACTTTTTCCCTAATGCTATTCACTTTTTTTCTGAGACCGTGCAATCTATCCTCCATCAGATTGAAACACGACCTTTCGGGCTTATTATTGAATCACATTTTCATTGCATTCATTTCCTTCCACTTCAGCGCTGCTCATCCTACTGTTTAAGGAAATATCTATCGATTAATCACGACAATAAATGAAGATGAAAATGAAAGCCTTTTTCTCAGTGTAAATTCCGCAACCACTTCCCCTATGCCTTTTATTTCTTGTAGCATACCATACAACTTTTTCATTCGGAACATTGCAGCGAACATCGTGAGATATCTTTGTTGACGAAACAGGAGTAATGCTTTGCACAAGCTTACTTTTTCTTTTCTCCAACCAAAAGGCATCTGTTTGACACGTGGATTGATAGTAGAAGGAGTCTTAATTTAATTGAATTTTCTTCCCCAAGCATTTCTACAAGTAAAAAAAAAGGGAAACTGGCTCGAGTGTGATCTGGATTTGACATTTACAAATAGACTTTGTAGCAGAAGGAAAGCCGAACCACCGGCGGTGCTGCAATCCTTCATTCGCGCCGACAAATTGCTGCGAACGCCAGAGACAAATACTGCGACCCGCAGATGCCATCGTTGAAATGTGAAGCACGTCCGCGGAGCATCGTCCATTAGTTCGACGTGGCGATCGTCGCGATAGGCGAATGGCGCAATGCATCGTGCATCGGAGCACTCACAAAAAAAAAAGCCATCGTCAGTGGGTAGCGAACCACAAGAAAGAAGCAACCGACACGTCCGACACGTGACACGCAGCAGGAAAAATCTCTATGCAATGCGAAAACGATGTAAGCGTAACCGGCGCCCTGCAATCGATCGATGCGATGAAATGGTAAATCACCGCGGGACGCCGATGACAACGCCGTCGGCGAGATTTTTTCATCGCGTGAGACGGAACAATGCGCGGGAAAATGGCGCGTGAAAGTAAAAGTGAAGATGCGCGCCACATAATGGCCCAGCCGGCGCCACGCTGTGACGAGAAAAGTAATGCACTGCTGTATTAGTTTCAGATTAAGCTGACGTAATTAAAATCAATCTAATAGACCATTAAAGTACGATAAATTTTTAAAGCTTTTTGAATTTGCCTTTATGACACATCATAAAACAAACGTCAACCACGTCTGTAAACATACGATTTAAAAAAATAAATTATGACATAAACAACTAAGTGAATTGACGATGACAACATTCAATATTTACTTCGAGTATAGTTGAAATCACAAAAAAAAACTTGTGAATTATGCATTTTGTATTGAATTGCCAAGGGCAGTGTTTGTTGTAATCATTTGACACTTTTTTTTTAAATTCGCAATTTGTAAATTCTGTACTAAATAACTCGTAGTACTAATGTGTACTAAGCTGTCAATAACCTGCCAGCCAAGGCGCTTTCACTGCAATTACGATACGAGCGATAAATTAAGTTCGCCTTCGGCCCAAATTTCCACCGACTGAACCGAATCGCGGCGTAAGTGTGGAGCGCGGCATAAATATCGCTGTTTATTCGCCCCTCGCTTATTATGACATTTCGGTGGAAATATTTTGTCATACCGAAGGTGACAGCCACGGATAGTAAAATCCCATCAGAAATAAGATACCCGACGTCAACAGCAAGGAAAAGAAAAAAAAAACCCCTAAAGAAGACGGCTGGGAGCGACATCTTCCAGGGGCCAGGGTGAAAAAGAAAGACCCCCCAAAACCGCCTTCGATTCAATCGCTTTTTTATGCAGATCCACGCAGCGCCTCGGCTGATCCCTGTGCATTCCGGGCAGGCACACTTTCTTCCCGACGGCCCGAGCAATAAAATAAGAAAATGATAAAAGTAAATAAAAGTGAAGATAGCACACGTAACGGCGGTGGTGCATTCCCATGGGGTTTCCATCCCGACGACGACGCCGCCGCCACCGACGACAGTGAAATGCAACCGGTGGGCTATCGAAAACTGCATTCGGTTCCATCACGCGTTTCCCGGCTACTTCCTGGGCGCGCTGATTTTCCCCTGTCACCTCCGTCCTCCCTTGGTCTGATGTAATCGCCTTCCCGGGCGCATCACAGGGTTCACCGGTTGCTCCGTTTCGGTTCGGTTATCAGATTCTTTCGGTTTCGAGCGCACTCTTAAGTGTGTCAGTCCGGCTCCGGGGAGAAAGGGCCGCCGTGTGAATATACATACAAATGTCTTACGACGCATTCCCATTTCAAAAACACGTGAGGCAGCGCTCGAAACGAGGACGTGAGGGTGTGGAACGTGCTTTTGGTGCGCGAGCAGAATATTTTAAATTTCCGACGTTTGCGCCGTCCGGGGTAAAAGTGTTCGCATCGTTCTGTTTCATTTTTCTTGTCTTGTTACATTCCAACTTGGGTTTAGTGTTATTGATACTGCCGCATGTCCCGATTACGATCGCAAAAAGGAGTTACTTAATGTTAACAGCCACAGAAACAGAAACAAACCGAAATACCAAAGCCGTTAAAGATGTACCGCAGAAACAGCTGTTTACTCAGCAAATGGCAGCCGATGGTGACATTTCACGCGATCGCAAAGTGATACGCGTGTACAATTTGGTGCCAGTATTTTGTTATCACGATCATGATGCACCACGATGTTGCCTCGTGGAACGAAATAAAGTTTAAGAAATCAATTTGCGATCAGTTTTAAAAGGGAAGCTATAGATTCTTATGCTTTCTCATGAACTGGTATGGTGTATTCAACGGTTTTCAACTATTTACTATGTCATATTTGTAATGTTGTATTATTTGACGCAGATTAAGAGACAGTAAGAATTGAATAATTCATTTTAAAAAGGGTGTACAACTGTTCGATAGGTTTGCCAAAAATAACTAAGGAGGACGTAGCCAAATAAAGGCCAAATTTCCCTTCATGGATTTTTAAACAATCCAAAATAATCAGTCAATTAATTGCTGCTTAATTACATTCCTATTAAGATTATCGTAAGGTAATAATTGAAAATATTTAATAGATTTAATAACTTATCAACCATTTTATAAATATTTGTACATTGTATAAAGAAGAAATGAGTCTCTTTTTCCACTCAAAGAATGAACGTAATAATTAAATTAAATTTTAAAACAATTGAACATCACTCATCCATCATAATTATGCAATCCAATGTAACGGAATGCACTACCTAAAAGAACAACATCCTGCGATGGTTGAACTTGCCGGCGGACACAAGAAGCGCCTCTCATTACCACATTAGCTGGCCTTGTCTGTTGGTGGGCGTGTGTGTTGCTTGTATTTGTATGGTTTTTGCTATGTTTGGTCAATCAAAGTTCAGCCGCGTATCGATTCGCGCACATTCAAGGGCACCAATTTGCGTGCGGCTCCATCATTTGCCATTTCCACTCCGATCGCAAAGTGCAACAAACAGAACCAAAGCTACAAAGCAAGGAGCGTAGGAGTGTGGAAACCAGCTGCGAAAACTGAGGGGGGAAAAACAGAGCATAAAGCTCCACTTTTTGGATCCTCCATGAAAATGGAGGGTTCGTGGTGGTTGTGCGAAAGCATTTGTTTTCCGTTTCATTAGGCTCTAACATTGAGCTAATGTTCTTTTTTTTTCTTTCGGACAGTTTTCCCCCGGCTTGCACTGCTCTTTTTTCACCTTTCCTATTTTCGGCTCAAGGGTAAACCGTTGGTGAAATTTTCCTTTCATTGACGATCTGTTCATGTCATTTCGGATAGGTTTTTCTCTTTTACTCTCTCTCTCTCTGTTTCT
Organism: Anopheles atroparvus; assembly: GCA_914969975.1. Classification (NCBI taxonomy): domain Eukaryota; kingdom Metazoa; phylum Arthropoda; class Insecta; order Diptera; family Culicidae; genus Anopheles; species Anopheles atroparvus. Next base: position 20,751,680 of record CAJZCY010000004.1, read on the forward strand.
TTTCCCCGGCTTTTCGAGAAAAATTGAACATTGGCGAATGAACGAAGGCTTTCCTTTGCGAATTTTCTTTCGACACTGCACGCTTCGTGGGAAACCGTAGACATCTTTCGTAATTTAAATCTAAACCGGTTAAAAGTGGAACCGATCGGCTGCAAAATCGAACCGATTCGTTTTCCATTCTCTTCACCTCTACAAGCGTCGTGATCATGAGATATTGGATTCATCTCGCTCCGAAAGGGTCGGTAAGGCGTGGATTTCCGGCCAATATGCGGCGTAACGACGCACGTCGTTTTCACAGGCGTCGCGCGCTTCGAGGCGTTCAGATTACGCCAGAGGAAAATTGCATGCGTGAACCGTTACGCAACCGATGCGCTTGCACGCGCCCTCGTGACTCGTGGCGTGTGCAGAGACGCTGGAGATGTGTGTTTTTCACTTACATCTCCTTTCTTCCTTCCCTCCTTTTTTTCCCCTAGACACTACCTTTAATGATAGTTCCATGTTACCGTGTCGGAAATTGGTTCGCGGTCAAGCGGGGTGCTTTTCTCGAGGAAAATGAAAAGTGAATCGGGTTCCAGTCGCGGCGTGGATGACCGAGAAAGAGCTGGGCGTAAGAGGGCTGGTGCGTGTCGAGGCGTGGGTTTTTCGGGGCGTTTTTAATCGTTTCCATCTCAACCGTTGCTGGGTCAACCGTGGCTCGATCTTGGTTTGTGCATAATTGAAGCAATCGATATCAAGATCCATATTTTCTAAATTGATATATTTTCACTAGTGTCAGTTTGTAATGGTTAACAAGTCTATTTGATGATATTCTATTCCTGATTGAAATATCATTGCAATAAATTTTGATTTTTTTTATCTGGCTTAAGAAATATACAATTTATTTTAACTAACAAAAGTTTTCGTAGATCACCAATGAAAACAATTTCAACGAAGCAGTATTTAAAATAATTAGAATCATAAAACTTTAACCAACTTACTCCTTATTTAGCATTCATACGGAATCGGGTTTGGATAAGCGCATAAGAATCTACTCTTTCTTTGCATGTCAAGCTTGTGTGGTGCTTCTTCATGATATCTTTAGTTTTGTTTGTACTCCGTGGCAATAAGAAAATGACTTTCTAAAAACAGAAGGTTTGAACATTAAGATGCACTTTGGATTCATTTATTTGAATGACGACGTATCACACAAAACCAAAACATTTCCTGCCATTCAAACACGGCTACCACGTGCCTGAGAGGCAAACATTTGCTACATCCTCCAACTGACGAACGTTGAAATTAAAGCTGGAGCAATCGAAAGGCACCGAAACCACCGATTTGATCGATTCACCTTTCAACTCCTTTCGAACGTGTCGGTCATTTTTGCCGCGTCCGCAGTGTCATTACGGCGCGTAGTAGAGTATGGCGCGTGTCGCTGTTACTGCTCTTTATTAATGTAATCCTCTCGAACGACGCGCGCTGTTCGCTTGTGCATTTCAATTTTTCCATGGCGGAAAAAGAGGCCAAACCGACGCGGGACCGCGCGGTCGTACGAAAAGAAGCGTGTCCGAAATGGCGCAACTACGCGGGCGCCATTCGTTTTGGCGCAACGTTCCGCGATGGCCACCCGTCATTCCACGGTCGTCAATGTGGCCGTAGTAGTCGTTGAACTGAACGAAATTCAAACGCATTTTGGCCGCCTCCGTGGAAGGGAGCGCGGTTGGCTTGCGATCGTTTATATGGCGAGGGGATTTTTGCGCAAAGTACCGTGGCAAATGACTTGCTGCACATGTGCTTTCGAGCACGTCGGCGTCAGTTTGGGCCAGCGATTGATGGACGGCACATGAATCGACAGCACGCGGAAATCGAACTACGAAGACAGCACACATTCTATTCTTCACCTCGTTGCGTTGCGTCAACCAGAACGTCCTCCGAGTCTCGTCCAAACGCTTGCACAAACCTCTCATGTGTGTTTCGCCGCTAATTGACTGGTCACGAATCTGGCGGATTGATTTCTGGCACTTCAGGAGGTTTCCTTCTGGTGTACCTTTCCAACTGGTTGCTGCAATATCGGAGGGCGATGATTTTATTTTCGTGCAATAAGCTTATGCTCATTAGTTCAACGAGCACCGGAACGGATGCATCCGGGTTGTATCCATTTGACGTTCTTAAACCCGAGCGTTGTGGGTCATAAAACTCAGTCCACCAATCGGCAGAACAGTGAATCGAAATTTAATTGCTAAATAACTGGATGCTCCCGAGACTTTTCTGTTCGTTCCTTTCACGGATGGTTGAAAACGAATGTGATAAGTATATTTTGCACTTAAATATTTACTGCTAGTACATTATTCGGTTCACGCGATGCGTTCAAATTGTCCATTTGTCAGAAACAGGTTCAATTAATATATATTAAAAGCAATCGTAATAAATGGAAAGTAAAATACTTCCGCCTTTTATCCTTCATGCGTCTATATCTGTTGAAGATATATTTTCACGTTTTTTGGCGAATGACTGGTTTACTTTATTTATTGTATTCATTAAAAGAATCACGAATGTTTTTCCGTTAAAACTGTTTACCCATCAAGACATGCGTTAGTTCAAAGAACTCATTAATGCCACCGTGAGGTAAATGTTTATGTTAATTCCTTTCATTAAGCACATACAGAAAACTCCTGTTGCCCCGTGAAACTGCAAGTACATACATCCACGATAAAGCACTGTTAAACATCTGCATCCGCGTGTCTTTGTCGTGTTTGTCACATGAGTAAGCCGCACACACGATGGACGTCGCACATTAGCGGGCCCATTGTCTGAATGGACCGGGAGGAGCGGGAGGTGGCAATGTTGGGCTCATAAACCGGCGCCTTTATGCCGTGAAGCGGGAGCAATTAAAGCTGGTCCAAGCACTCCCGTAGTGGTAAAAAATAAATACAAAAAAAAACCAGGAGAATGAACGGGGCGAATTTAATGTTGCGAAAAACTCACCTCGCTTGATGTGCATTCGCATTTTCCTTCACCATGGCGGCAAAACAATAGGCCTACCCTAACGCCGGCATGCGCACCGAGCGTTCCGATGTAGCGTTCTTTCTTCGCGTTCGCCCTCGGCAAATAACTTCCGTCTTCGGGCCGGTCGGGGCCGGCGGCCTCGGCGCGGTTGGACTGCGAAAAGGCTCTAAGACGGCCCTGAAGGAATGTTTCTTTCTTCTCACAGGCCGTCCCTTCCTTAGGTAAGCCATTGTTGGTGTGGCATTATGGTGCGCGATTAGTCACGTAATAAAAAGTGACATACGCGTTTATGAGCGTACGGAGCGTTCTTCGGTGTGTCACTCCCTGCTGGTAGTTCTCGCTGAGGTGGGTGTGTGTTTTCTAACGCAGGAAAGGCCTGAACTGTGACTCATTGAAAGTAATTAAAGTCATACAGATTTATGGGCAACCAATCCCTAAAATTGCTCGATTCAAAACACCTTTTAACCCGATTTGTGACAATTTGAGTGTCTTATTGTTACCTTCTTGGTGTTTTTTCTTGACAATATAAAGCAAAGATACGGCCTGACGAATCTTGTCACGATGAAACAGTTTCATACTTCACCACCAACTTGTGTTTAATGAGCAACAGCTGTTGTACGCGAATACGAAAGTCAAATGAGTTTCCATGGCGACGCAGTGAAAGATTACCAAACCATGCAAGTGCGTTTAACGTCTACGTTCGCTGCCTACTACTGCCGTTACCCAACAGGGGTCCTTGCACGCGTGATGATAAAATTGATAAAAATACGTTTCAATGAGAAAGAAGGCAAAAACATGCCTCGAAACAAGTTCCATGATCGTAAAATTAAACATTTCCACCCAGCAACGTAATATTTTCCCGCCCCGGGGCGTTTCATCAGGATGCCGAATCCAACGAACCAATTTCCCTGGCATGGCGAAGTGTGCAGCAATGTGTCGGCTTCTTCGTCGGAACGTGCAACACGAAAGGGTCGAAGAGGACGGAGGTGGAGGTGTGGGGAGGAGATGGGCGAAAACACAAGTATCGGAAACATTATCATACTTATCGTTTTCCCGCGATCACTACCCTCCCGGCAAAGGTGGAAAAAAGGGCCGATAAGCGAAACGATAGACGGCAACGCTTCCGTAAGCGACGAACCCTTATCAAACCGTGTCGGGGATGAAGTTAGGTAAAAAAACAAAAAAACAAAACGTACACAAACACACAAGAGTTGCGGCCGGATATCGGAGGCCGTTAGGCTTGTCGCGTTTTTTTTAATTTTTTTCCTCAAATGACCCCAGTGACCAGTTGAACAGACATTCCGGAGGCCGGTTTTCCGAAGGCTCCCGCAACGGGTACGTGTCATCGGATTTTGTTCCAGTTAATATTCCACCGGCGCAGCGCGGTCCGGCTGGCACAGTTCGCGCGGTGGTTTATGCTAATGAAATTAACCGCAGCGAACGCGGCTGGCATTGAGCCAAGGAAAACCAGTTCTCGAGAGCGTCGCCGGGCGCATCCGAACGGGGAGGTGGAATCTTCCGTTTCACGGCGTGTTGTCGTGGCGAGTTGTCGAAGCTGGTGGTTCGGTCGGTTTCTCGAATCCATTTTAACGACAATGCACCCCCGATTGCAGCTGCAACTGCAGCACGGGGCAACAAGCCTCGCAAAACACAGGAGTTTAACTTTTACGGTCGTTTCTTACTCTGGGGTTCTTTTTTCTGACGTTTTGTTTCGGAGAGCATTTTACGATGATTATCAATTTAGGGGGGTCTTTTTTACGACCACAACCGATCGCCAATCCATGGCGTCCATGCAAAGGCGGTGACCTCCAGCGCGTCCGAGTGCGGAAACAATCATCGAAACTGGAAGGAGCGATTTTGCGAACCCGGGCGACTAAGTGCACCGATATTAACCGGCCCGCTTCGGTTACTTGGCACAATAAAATTACTACCGATTTCACGTTTCAAGTTTGCGAACCGTTTCACGTTTTTCCTCCCGCTCGTCCTACACCTCAGCTACAGGGTGTGTAATTTGCTGCGGTTTGGCACGATGGAACCGAACTGAAACCGACTCGCGCGAGATGCAGAGCTGCACCGCGGAAAGCTGGTCAATGTCAGGCCGGGTCAGATCTTCACCGGGGAAGCTGCTGCTGGCACCCTTCGGGGCGTTTCGAACGAAACATCCATCATCCTTGCCCTCGCCAGAACGCCAGTTGGCTTCGCTCGGTAGCCCGATCGGTAGCTGTGCCGGTTGAAGAATCCGAACGAAATCGTGCGTGGCATTACGCTAAACGGCGATCAATCAATCGGCCTAATGAGAAATGGTAGCCAAGAACGAGAGGGACCACTTAGGAGCGACATTACCGGGCAATTGTTTTTTTTGGTGTATAATTATTTCGGACACGTTCGAGCAGCATCGCACGGCCGTGGGGCGTTTGAGTGTCCGTGTTGCATCTGCGCGAGACGAAATGGCAGTAGCTCCAGAGTACTACAAAGTAACCACCAGCAACCTTGTTTGAGGTTCTTTTTAGAAATTGATGGATTGGTCGAATAATCCCTGAAGTTTGGTGAACTGAACAACTGCAGATTGTTTACCTGTTTTGTAGATTTTGTTAAATAGGAGCAGTTAAAAAAAAGAAGAATAGTCAAACCTGGGAGCACCAGGGATTGATATGTTTACTTCGACTGCAAACGAAGCGAAAACAACCAAAATGCTTAAACGTCAATCTCTGGCTTTACCCGTTACTGAGCGTTACTGCTTTAGGACAATGTAATTCTAACCGTTATTATCGCAAAAAGGAATGGACCGGCGTGAGTTTTTTAATTTCATTCCATTCCAAATTTTGTGCTAATTTTGAAATATGGCGTAATGGAGTATTTATATCGAATAATTATTTGAAGTGATTTCGATTGGTTTGGTCAATTGTGGCAGCCTCACGGCACGATGAACAATCCTGACTTATTTTTTGGTTGATGTACTACTCGAAATCAAACGTAAAGCAATTCATCTAGTTTCAATCCCTCACCGAAGCTAATGAACGGGGACAGTTTTATTTAACCGTGTTGCTCGTACCAATTATTTTTATGATGCCTCCTCCCGCAAGGAGGTAAAAATAGCATCCAAAACCGCAAATATCAAGGTCGCGTTTGATGAGCTTTGACATTGGAACGAAACAGAGCTCCAAATTATAACCCCCAAATTATTGATTCACCTTTTGCCACAATTCAGTGGTTAATCTAGGAGTCATCCTGGTAATTTATGGAACAGTCCGGCTGGTTCGGCACCGTGAAGCACCATAAATATGTTGACGGCGCTCGCGGTGTAGGTTATGTTTGTCTTCCTTTTTTGCTCATCATCCCTAGGGCAGAAAACGCTCGAGTATAAGCGCACGGGTATCGATGTAGCCAATAAAACACTCCCAGCCGTGTATCGATTGTACGATTTCCGCTTCGGCGCTCAATATCATCACGAGCTTTATTTGATCCGCGGTGTGTTATGCGTTTTTTTGTCTCTTTCCCGTGGCCTGCGGCGAAAAAAAATTATCGTTACCATTTTGCGAAAAGAATGCGTGGAGAAGGGAATTCGCAAGAATGTTCAAGCGTTGCTGGTCGTTCGCTCGTTAGTATGGTTGGTTGGTGAAAAAGACGAAAAAAATAAAAAACGCACACCCTCCTAGATCAAAAATCAACACCGATCGAATCTCCCGATCGTGGGACAAACATTTAATCTCAAAGATCATCTCCATCATTTTTGGGCCGCCGATCACTCGAAGTGGTGAAGCATCCGCGCAAAAACCCTGGTGGTGAGCGGTTCTATTTTACGATGCAATAAATATCGGCATTCAATTGTCGCGAGCCGACCGCCTTTGTACACTCTGTCCCTTTGGCAAAACCGAAGGTCTTCGGCGAAGCAACGTTTGCAGCGAAGGTAACCACTTCTTTGCGAAAAAAGCGAACGGATAAACGGAACCTTCCGTGGACAGATGTTTATCGGAGGTTGCTGCCGCCACCACCGATGGAGGGGTTTTTCCTTCACCGTGAGTCAGGCCCGGGCAATGTGCAGGCCCTTGAACGTAGGAGGTTTCGATTGCGATCGTTGGATTTTAGTTTCTTTTATTGCGCCCTCGCCACAGTGAACTATGCGGAAAACATGAATTTAACGTTGATTTCGTGATGCACATGTGGCAAGTAGCGTTAATGCGGTGCATTAACATTTTGATGCACATAGTACATGAGAAGGAAGTAACAGTGCTTAAATCATCATCTAAAGGGTTTTAAAACGAGAATTTAAGCTTATCGAAATAAATCAAAAATTGAGAAATAAGATAAACCATGCTTTAGTTTTACTGTTCAATCATATTGTTGAATATTTAAACGATGAGTACAGTACAAATTAAAGCTAGGAAAATATCTTGTTAAAATAAAATTTGACCTCAAACAATAAAAATTGAAACAAAAATTATAACTTCTTAAGCTTAACTAAAAACAATTTGAATATGTTTTAGAACATATGAAAAAGGTGATCATTCAAAACATGCGTAAGATGTTTCACCAATCTTTTAATTAGTTGAAGAAGGTGTTTTGCAGCATCTTTGGGCATTAATAAAAATATCTCAATCGAAATATTGCTGCAATCATATACTCAGAGCATTTGTATACAATTTTAAAATAGATTTCACCAGCACAACAAACATATCCAATCAAGTCTACTATAAAAATAACAGTTTCCCAAAAAGGTATGGAGTAAGATTTGACTGGAAATAGGATTCGATGCTTGCAATACTTTTCCACTTCCCGTTTAACACACGCCGATAAACACAATAGAAGAGGAACAAAAGTCTCAATCTCATAAATTTACATTTATATTTTTAGCCTAACATCGTTAGCGACGATTCCTTCGACTCGGGTCCGCAGAGTCAGCAGCGGCAGAAGAACGACTCCGCCTCAATGTCAACGGATGGTTATCATCTCCGATGGCGAGCCGGTTGCGCGTGAACGGATGCTGTGCTGTGAGGCTCTCTTCTTGCCTTGGTTGGCTGCGCGTTTGAACTCTGACTTCGGAGGGATCGCAACTGCCGCGCCGGCCAAGGGTCGGGCCAGCCGATTGCTCCTGCGCCGAAACGAAAAGATTCATATTCCGGTGCGGCTGCTTGAAGGACGAATGCGTCCATTTTTGGCCCGTCAATGTCAGGCTGCAAACTGGATCTTCCAACGGGCTGAAGTTCGAGGCGCGCAGCACGAACACGCAACCGCACGCATTCGAAACTGGATTGCCGAACCGTTTCGAGCAGGCGGACTGGCTGAGTTTTGAATTTATGATAAACGCCTTCGACTTCGGACTGCGGTTGCAAAACGTGTTGCCGTGCGGCTTCTGCTTCGAGGCGGCTGCTCGATTTGCATTTGGAGAATCTCGAACTCGACTCCGAGGCTGCAGCTGGCGCCATTTGCATCGATGCGGACGCCAGAAGGGACGCATCAGAATGGGGCAACGCGCGTGAAGGAGTTATGCTAAGTTTTATTTTCCCGCGTCGCCACCCCCGGAGCTGTGCTTTTCCACGGAACTTGAGCGCGTGAGTGTGTGTTGAAATGGATTTTCGGAATGGCGGTCAAGTTTAGTATGGTCGTAAATGTAGCTGGTAGAGATGACAAAGACGGCGGACGAATTTCCACACCGCCCGAAGTGGAGCTGACGAAATCTTTCACACCGCAGCTCGACATTTCTTTAGTTTCTTCAGCACGCATGTTTTTCGAATGGTTTATCGAGTTTATCGTAAATCTCTTGTTTCATACTCCAAAATGTTTTTTTAAATGTTCACTTAACTGTTAAGCCAAGACGCATTGTTGGGCATGTATTGTGGCAAAATTTATTTCTACTAGAATCTTAAATCTACCACCAAACTTGAATAATTATCGTACGTGTTTTATAAGAACACATTGAAAGGTTTTTAAGAATTAATGGAAGCTGTATGTCACCGTAGGAGTCTTCCATTCGGCAAGGTTTCTAGGTTTTTTCCACTTCGGTATGAAATACCTTATGAACACTGTTCTGATGATCTCTTGTTCTTTCTCTTTTCCACTTTGAAGGAACATTATGCCAATTCCTCGGCTATTCCGTTGACCTTCCAGCTGCACGTATGAACATCCGACGAAACGTGGCCACGGCTTGAACGCTCGAAACCTTCAAGCGGATCAATTTGATGACCGGCAGTGCTCTTGAACCAATTTCGCCACCCGAACGCCGATTATGCCCCAATATGCCAACGGGGCGCGATGCGGCTTTCTCACTGACAAACCGAGAGCGAAAGTGGTATGTGCAGCTGCTCAAGGGAAGGTGCGAGAAATGGCTCACAACAAGGAAAAGATACGGTTTAAACCACCAACGCACACACGAGATGACCGCAAACGGTGCTGATCGTCGTTTTCGCTGTCGTTTGAAGAGTTTTTGGTTTTCCATTTCAACATTTCTCCCGCGGAGCGCGTAATGGCCTTCACCAATTGTTGGCCCCCTGCTCGACCGACCGACCGGAGATTTGTTCCTCTTCTCGCTTTTGAAATATTTTAACCAACCTTCAACGCGCGCAGGCTTTAAGAATGTATTTTTGGCCAAGCGTGGTCGCGCGGGTGGAGTCGGTTCGGTCCTGTTTAGCATAACTCGCTCTTGCAAGCGTTCAGGGATTCCAACAGGCAAACACACGAGCGAAGAGAAATGGCCGATGGACGATTAACTAACAAGCGCGAGGAAGATTCTTCAGCTAGCTGCTGCTGGTGCCGGTTCCAAATCGGGACGGGAAAGAACGGGTTTGCAGGCGCAGAGAGAACTTTTCCTAAATCGTTCCGCACAATGCCGACGGAATGAAGGTCAGACGGCCGGAGAACTCATAACGCATGTGTGTTTGAGCGTCTGTTTCTTTATTTCGTTTTGTAAGCGAATTCCAAAAGCCTACAGCTCGTGTTAATGAACTTTAGAAGGTAAAGAGCTATTTTCAAACCTCTTAAAAAAAGCTGGTTCTTGAAGGACCAGGAAAAGTTTAACGGAGGAGACAACAAATCAAGAAGTTTGTTAATGTGCAATTAGAGAGAGACACATCATAGGAATTGTTTTCAAATTATTCCTAAAATTCATATTTTATACACGAAGACAAAAATCAATGTTGTTATTTTAGCAAAGTTGTTCAATTTTTGCTTTAGTCTATCAATTCCTGAAAAGAATTAAAATCAAATAAACCTTAAACCAAATCTTGGTAAAGGGCATCAACAAAAAAGATGGGCCCGTTTGATTTGGAGCCGGGAAAGAGATCACCAACAGGAAGGCATACCAATTCTGTACCTTTCACTTTCTTTTACCCTGTGCTCGAAAGTGAAGTTCGGCCTGGTTCCGTGAAAGTTACCTAACCGACGGATCTGTGGTCTGTGTTTCTCCCCGACTGGCCAGGATCAGCACTTAGCACTCCCCAAAACAATCGACCGTATAATCCGGCGCGTCCGAATGCGTCAGAACCGAATGCGTCGGCGAGATGGAGATAAAATTAGCACCTCCAGCGAGGAACCAAATGCCACCGAGGGCGTGTGCGTTTGTGAGTGTGGGTTAGTGTTTGCTGCAGCAGGCGGCGGTCAAGAAGTGGCGATGAAAACATTCTTCACATTCCGTTCCGTCAAAATCCGCACGGCCAAGAAGGCGGATATAGGAGTGTTACACGCTTTTTTCCCTCATAATTTACACCGCACCATCCGCTGCAGTTTGGTACGCTACATTGCAGTGCACTTTTTTTCGATTGGCATTTAACGTGCGACAATTGGGGTTTCAGCCACAGGTTCTTCGTTAGCGCGGCGCTCCTTGCGTCCCCTGCCTTAAGCTGATGTTGGTTTTCGATGCACCCTACCGTGCAGCCACATCTTCTCAGGCAAAGCTCAGTCACGACCGACTCCGGCTGACCTTTGCGCGCCGCACGAGCGAGCATGTTGCTTTTCGTTTGTTTTTCACGATGGGAAGATGCGCCGCGATCGTTATTTGATCGGCCCCTCGGGAAGCACCTGATGATGGTGCTCGAAGCCATGGCAAAAGGTTCACCGGTAAGAAATTACACTCATAAAGCCTTAAACTGGAGGCGGGAATGGCAAAAAGGGCGGTGGATCCACATACCGTGAGTTTGAGCCCTTTTCGGTCAGGGGTTCGCCGCTTGATGCAGCATTGAAGTTTTTCGTTTTTGCATTCGTGTTCAAGTTTTGTGTTGAGTGAAGAAGAGTGAAATTATGCATATTGGAGAACAACGAGGTTTTGTTTTCTGTAAATTTAAGTAAATAAAATGGTAGCAGATTGGTTATATGGTTATATATTTAAAAAAATAATAATAAAGCTAAACTCTCCTTTTTAAATATCCTTTTTGTTCAAAATGGAGCCGCCATATACATTTTTTTACCATATAAAATACACCATTAGAAAACAGGTTAAACTAATAGTATTCTGATGAAAAGACATGTTTTTTTCCTTATGCAAATATGGAAAAATTAAAAAAAATTGGTGCTCATTATGTCGAGCCTTCAATTCGATTATTCAATGTGTTTAAAATATCACCATCGTTTAAATACAAAAGTTTTTTTTCATCTCATGTACTTTTCCATCAATCAAGTAAACATAAAATATTCCTATGCAATGATGGTTTTTTAAAGACTGTTTTTTTATGTCTAATGTTTTTATTTTTTGCTTTCCAGTTTTAAGGCATGGGAACGGATCGGGTATGGCACAAGCAACTGGCAAATATGCAACCCAGCATTGCTTTAAGGTGAGGCAAACCCGAGTGTCGACAGTAGATACTCGGCAAAGGGAACGACTACTACATGCAGCCCATTTCCATTAGCGCCGGCAAGTTGCTATGCTTTTCTGTTGTTCTTCTTCCCAACAACCAACGATTCGCTAGATGATGGGAATATGCGTACTAAACGCGTTTGTTTTTCTCATTTGTTCTCTTCTTTTCTATCTCTTTCCCGTTGGTGTACACTGTTGTTTTTTGTTGGCAGACGACCGTTTTTCTGCGCTTTTCAGCGTGGGAAGCCGTGAAAATGCCAATCGCCCGCCAGAATCAGCAAAGAGCACCAGATCGTTGTGGGAGATCGGCCCGGTTTCGGGGTGGTTGGTTGTTTCTTTTCTTTCTGTTTCGATCTCCAGTTGTTTCTTCTTGCGCGTTTGCTCCGCGCAACCGTCATCGCTACTCGCGGAATACACCCAAAACGATGATCGGTCGGGGAAGATACGTAAATGGTTCATAAAGAAACACACTTCGGAAACGTTCAGATTCCACCCCGGCGCTGGACGTGCTCTACTGACATTACAACATTAGGTCCAGTTTTTGTTTTGAGTGATGTCGGCCCGCTGTCTTGGCCTGTGAAATATGTGCACCTATATTGTATCCCCGCGCCGAAGCAATTTAGCTTAGGGGAGGGTTTGGATTGCCCTTTAAATGCTTCATAAGCGAAACAGGGGATGGGCGAATGCCCCGACTTTTGGGAGTATCTCTTGTGCCAAACTGGTTGGTTAATGAGATGCACTAAATCATGTTTTATCTTTATAAACTGTAACAGTTTTCAAATAGAAACTATTTTGATGGTTCTGCAATATTTAAAGTTTTCTAACTACCACATTTCTTTTGGATGGGCGCTTGAAGAGCAGCGTGTCCATTTTAAGATACTTCCAGCATCAGCTTAAAGTGTGCCAAATGTCTACCATCGAGCAACGTCAACCACACTTTCTTTCTCCTTGACAAATCTTAAATTTTCGATAACCAAAAACGGCCAAAACTTCCGCAGCCTGCTCGTGACCGATGCATCCTCCCCATTCACGGCCGTTTGCCATCGCCGTTTGATGAATTTTTCACTTTCGTTTTCTTTTTCTCGTGCCCAATTAAAGATTCGCTAAGCTTAGCTAAGATCGCTAAGTGCACGCGCGCAACGCGTCCCCCCATTTGGCCACCGTATTATTTATGGCCCGACTGACGCCGACTGACCATATTCTGCTGCGCGTTCGCACTGGGAGGGATTCCAACATCGAGCGATTGGCAAAAACTGCCGAATTATTTTTTTCACTTTGCTTTGCTGTGACCCGGATTGACCCGCGGGCGGAAAGCTCTATTAGAAGGGCGTCATAACGAGGCGTGGACGACACACACTTCCTGCTTATAAATGCAAACGCTGGATGGTTTTACAGGGTAGAGGGGGGGGGGGGGGGGGGTGGCTATGGGGAGGTGCTATCGATTACAATAAATTACGCCGCACAGGCTCGAGCGGTGGAGATGATTGAAGCCGTGCTTGAGAGTCATGCTGCGGACGTTGTGTAATCTTTCGCAAATTCCTGTTCGGGCATGCAAGCCTGAAAATGGGTTTGCTACGTTAATTTTTAACCCCTTTATGAAAAAAAATTGTTTTACCAGATCATTACATCGTATACATCTGAGATGGCCGCATTTTGTATTTGTGGAAATGTTCCCCATTTACAGGGAGTCTTTGTGTGATCACTTAAGAAAATCATTCTTTCGTTGATTTCAGCGATGGGATTATTCTTGCTAAACATTTTAAATCATGCTGCCAACAGATTGGAGTTGACTTGAGTAGTTTTACATCGTTCTACATAAGTTTATGGGTGGCATTTATTAAACCGCCCACGTATATTATTAAGTCATCGAATTGCAAATGGAAAGATCTCAAAAGCAACTCTCTTAATTCACTTGCAGATAATAAGAATTGCAGCATCGCACCTGAAAGAAACGCAGGCGTGAATGCATAATATGCGCAATTGTTCGTAAACGCCGTGCATAAGATTTAATTTGAACGAGGTGGTCCGTTTTTGGGCAAGTGACCACCGGCATGACATTTTTCGTGCGAAACTGCCGACAGCTGAATCGGGTTGGTCAGTTCGGGCCGGGAGTTGCATTACATCAGCTCCCACCAATTGGGTGCCTCGCCCAAACGCCCGATGGAAGGATGGAAGAACCATCGTCAAGGGGGTGGGCGAGGGGTGGCATAAGAAGAAGCAATTGAGCTACAATAGCAGGAGAGCTAATTTCGCGTGACATATTGATTGATTAACCATCAGATAGTGGGACGAGTATGGAGTAGCCGAAATTCATTTTTGGGCCCGTTATTTTTTGCTCTCTCCTTCGTCTTCTGTCTGTCTTCAATGCACTGCCCTCCGCGGTGCAAAGTGGGTGTCAAAACGAGCAACATTATGCTTCGCGCTTATGCTCCCCTTGGCGTGCGAGGGAGAATAAGAAGCAAGAAAAACGTGTAACGCACCAGCTTCGCCCAGTTTTGCCCTCCTGTGGGTCTTGTTTTTTTGTTTCGTACCTTCGGTGATTTCGTTTTTACGGTGATGAGATTTCTGACGGATCGGGGTCATACGCGCAAATCATCAGCGCCACCGCTTCCCCTCAAAATAAGGCCGTTGGAATCGATGTCTCAATTCTGAGGTGGTTATGGCAATTTTTTTTTGTACCTTCTTGCCTTCTTTGGGAACGGAAGTGCGCCATGATTGACGCCATATTGCGGTACGCTTTTCGGTCGCTCGGTATTAACGACTCCGGTGGGAAATTGGACTGATGGCGAACTGATATTTCCTCCACCTTGGTCATCGAAGAATGCGTTGAAAAAAAAAAACGCCCCCAAGCAACCACCCAGCCAGCTGAGCTGATTTTGGGTGTATTTTATGCCACTTCTGCTTTCGGTTAAATGTCACAAAACTAATCTCCGAATGTTTGACTCGCTGATTGATACGACCGTTCGCTTCGGTCGGTTTTGCCGGCCCTCGGTTCGGTTTGATTTATTGGTGTGTCTTTGCCGGTGAACTCGTTGCAAATTTGATTCGGCGAATCTTTTGCATCGACCAGAACATCAAGGGTAAAGCTTTAATTTATCGAAATCAGATTACATTTTTTCAGCGAAAAAATCATCGGCCTTGGCATCTAGGCTAGCTTGAACTGTTTAGAAAACTCCTCATTATATAAGAATTGTTCAGAGCTTATTATAAGTTTTGATTACATCCAGTTCCAATTTTCGCAAAAAAAATGTTTCCTCTGCCAGAAGGTTTTCTCAACCCAAATTAAAAATACCTCAAGAAGTTCACTTACATGCCAATCTTTCAACGGCTTAAGGAAAAACAGTCTCGAGAGTGAGATAGTAAATCAAAAAACACAAAATGTCAGTCGCAGTGAAACATTTTCTGTAATTTAATATTAAGTTCTATTTCATTTCTGCTATACAGTAGGTTCAAGGATATTCGCGGATTGACACACCTGATTTTTATGAAACGTTCAAATTAGAAATCAGGAGTAGCATTCTTTTTTTCCAACTATATATCCAATATCAATCACCAATTTGTCAATTTCCTTTGCTCAATGCCCAAAAACCATTTGTTGCGAACAACGGACGTTCGTTCGCGATACATAACTTAAATACTGTAAATGTATGTAAAAGAGCCACTAAGTAAACTAACATAGAGCCAAAAGCCACGAAAGTAAACAAAAACAAACACGAGAACTGTCACTAGTAAATGGTGTTTTTTAGCAAGTCTCGATTGATACAGGTCACCCGAGGTATCTATACACAAAAATAGATTAAATGTTTGTGATTGAAATAGATACCTCGGTGTTTAGGCGAAATGCAGTGCGAAAATATAAATATAAACTAAATGGTTTATAATGGAGCTCAGTGTTGGCGTGGATCACCGCTCTATGTTGTTTTATCGGGACCTCTGGTGCGTTCGTAAAAGTTTAACGCCGCGAGCGAAGTTACATTTGTAACACAATTATTGCATCTTCTATTCCCCATCACCCTTGTAATTCTTTAATCGTCTTCCATTGGTCATTTCACTAAAGGTAATGGACAAAAAAAGGGAACCGTCGTATTAATTTGTTTCCAAATCGTTTCACGAACAACGAAACTATTTTTACCAATACCAATGTGTTGAGGTCTCTTCCCAATTTTTGTAATAAAAAAAAACCACAATCAAAGGGCGAACTTGCCAAGCGTCAAAAAGGCCTCTGCCATGCAGTTGATGGTGTTAAAAAAAAAACATTTCGAGTTGACTCACCACTTCGCGGTCCATCTGCAGAATGTACTGAAATCGGCCAATGTCGCTGATGGTCAGCTCCTTTCCGCCGTATCGCCCGCCGCCTCCGCCACCACCCTCGCCCACCACGTCCGCCTCCCCGAGCTCGCGGCCCTCGCTGTAGAACTGAATGTTGCGCCCGTACAGCCCATCCTCGGTTTCGCCCTCGCGCCGCCGGCTCACGACCCCCGGCGAAGGCGTTGCCCTGCGGCTAACGCTCAGATTGTTCTGTGGTTGCCCGCGAGGGGGTGGGGGCGGCGGGGGCAGCTGGCGGTGGCGGCCGGCGGTCACACCCACCGAGCTGCCGCAGTCGCTGGACGCGTTGTTGCTGTCGCTCGCCACGGAAAAGCCGTCCTCGTCGGTGGCACCGGCCGGGCGCGTCGAAACCGCCGGGTAGGAGGAGCTGCGCAACGGCGACGGCGAGCCGACGCCGACGACGACGCCGCTCCTGGATCCCGCCGCCGACGACTTGTGCAGCTTCGGATTGTGCACGTTGTATTGTTTGTTCACCATTGTTCACCGCGCACACCGTTACCGATCGTCGTGAGAGTTTTATCCTTCTTCTGCGCAACTTTCGGTTTCTTGCTCGATAATTTCAAGTCCGTCTGCCAGATGCGTGCCGTTTGGTGTGACTCTCTGTCCGCCTGTCACTCAGTGCTTCACTTTCGTTGCGAGCCCTCAACGGGAAAGGGTTATTTAAGGGTGCTGTCAGGTTTTCCGCCGACCCTCACTCACTCACTCACTATCTCTCTCTCTCTCTCTCTGCGGAGCGCAACGAGAGAAACGGAAACGAAAATGCGGTAACGGAAAACAAACACCAAAATGGCGGGCGTGAAAATCGATGGAAAACGATACTAATGCCATGGGGGCGAGTTGTTTACGGTTCTATTGTTCGATCGCGGTCGCAGCCACTGTCGGAAGCCACCGTTCGAAGGCGACGAAGCCGGAGGGGAAAAGTGTGATCAATCAAATCAAAACAAGTCTGCGAGACCGGGGGGAAATTGATTCGTCTCATCCCTTACTTTCTTTTAACAGTTTAAAACATCCGAAGGTTCCGAAAGTTTCGTTCGCATTCGATTGGCTTAAAGTTAAAATTTCTCGGCAACTATTTCAAGGTGGAGTTCAACTTCATTACGACAGGATTATTTATCGCATGAAAAAGGGAAAATCGTACTGAGATCCATGACCGTCGGACTTCTTAAATTGTTGCGCGTGATGTTTTGTTAAATAAAAAGAAAAAATTTCCCGATGAAGGAAAATCGTTTTGGTGCACAATAAAACCAAAACAACGAGGAAACGAATCAAGTTTCATACAAAAAAACAATGAAGATTCTTTTCAAAAGCACAACCGAGTTGTTATCTTTCCAACAGAAGGATACAAACATTTTTCACTTATGTAAGGTAAGTGCTACAACTCTCTTGTAATTTTGCGGGGAATGAAAAAAAAACAGTTGTGAAATGAAATAATAGATGCTAGAAAGCATCAAGAGTCAATGCTGTTTTAAAATGAAGGATGCACCGAATTTTCACCCGCAAAGCTTAGGTTGTTTGCAAAAAATGTATCTTTCTTTGCTTCCAGTAGTTTTCATTCTTTGGCTTTGGCTCCGTATCACTTGACCTTAATATTCGAGTCCTTATTCGACATAAGAAGCTAAGAAATCTTTTTCCCACGACTGCTCTTCATGGTCCATCTAAAGTACTGACACTTCATAAAAATATTTTGAGAACGTATCGACAAACAATTAATCAAAGTTATTAAAACAAATGTTCGTCACTTGAAAACGACACTTATTTTGCTTCAGTTTCAGGAGCTTTAGAAAAATCCGATCGATTTTCAAGCGCCGTTCCTTCGTTCCCCTGCCTTCAGGCGAATGTGCTAAAACACCGAAAAATCGTTGTCTAAGGTCAAGTAACCATTTGCTTCGTGGTTTGTTTCTTCACTTCAAACTTTTGTCTGGCACAAACACTCGTTCGCTTTCTTTCTTTCCCTTCTTTTCCGTGTGGCGCCACCTTGTTTCCCCCGCAAGAGACTGTGGCGAGCGTCTCGAGTGTATCCTTCACACAAAGTGCACGATTTTCCTTGCAATCACGCACCACCAAAGACAAACGCACACAAACTGCCATACACACTAAAGGAACACGAGAAGAAAAAGCAGACACGAAACCGTGCTCGGCCGTTTCTTGCTATCTTTTCGTCACTGCAGCGCGATGCAACACGCACGAAACTTTGCGCGAAAGAGCAACAGATGATTGGAAGACCGTGAAAAACCCGCGTGCACCGTGCGGTGCCGTTCTCGTCCTCGGTCCTGGGAGAAAAACAGCGAGCACAAAGGTACGCGATACACAAACACACGCAAACACCCACCTCACTGGTGCGCGGAGCGATCGCGTGACGACTAACGCAACGATCGACAGACGACTGGACTCAAACCGCGGCCGACCAAGGGCCCTTCCTTAAGAAACCGCGCGCTCGTGCGATCGATCGATTTGCCCCACGCGGGTTTTCTTCCTTCGCCCACAGCTCGCGAAGTGAAACCGAAAGTCTTGCCGGCGCGCGATCGTGCGCAATCTTCGGAGCTTTCGGTGGGAGCTTTTCGGTTCGGAGCGTGTGGACGCATGGTGGGGTGATATCGCACTTCTTCACTTTTGCTTTCGTTCGCGAGCGTTCGAGACGCGCGATGCTAGGCGATCAGCTGACAGCGAAACGGGATCGAGCGCGAGAATGTTATCGCCGTTTGGAGTTCCGCGACTTTGCGAAGATCAATCACCTGAGAAATGCGTTCTCCATTGCCATTTTCAATTGCTTTCTTTATTTATTAAACTAGAGAAACATTGAAGACTGTAACCTCTATGAGGCTACAATATCCGGTAGCAAAGGATGCTAAGATGCAAAGATGTCAAAAACATTCACATCGGTGCAGTTCCGGTCTGTTTTAGAACCCACGCACGTATGTCTTGCACGTAACCCAAATATTTGTACGTAGTACCAAAACTTTGTTCATAACCCTGCAATGTATACATGATCAATTAAAATTCTTGTTTATTGATACTAAAACTTAGGTGTTTA
The DNA here is from genome assembly GCA_914969975.1 of Anopheles atroparvus. Classification (NCBI taxonomy): domain Eukaryota; kingdom Metazoa; phylum Arthropoda; class Insecta; order Diptera; family Culicidae; genus Anopheles; species Anopheles atroparvus. Next base: position 20,770,804 of record CAJZCY010000004.1, read on the forward strand.
AAACATTTTCGCCTCAATGAAAAGCGGTAGCGATAAAACAGCTTACTCACAGTTTTTTATGTTTCCTGGAGTTTTCTAAAATAATTTTTCTAGAGGATTTGCAAGCTTTAGAGTACATCCTTACTGATTCAAATCGGTCCAACCGTTCTTCAGTAATGTGGCTTAATACATTAATGTTTGAAGATTCATTAACATTTCGTTCAGAGATTCAGATTCATGAATCTCGTTAAAAGATTCATTCATATTAATCTGAATCTGAGCTACACAACTCTAGAACTGTTGGGATTTAGCAACGATTATGATGTAGCTATAGTCTGGTGAATCGACAATGGAGTTAGTTTAAAACCATTGAACAAGTTGAAACTGAGAGAAAAGTTTTAATTTATGACGTGTAGTTCTTTCGTGTTTGGTTCTTTCCATCAAGTGTAACCACAAACATAACACAACTATTTTAATGCTACAAACATCCAGCTAACCAACACAAGAACCAGAAAGTAAGTCAATGGCAGCAGATAAACCATAGCTTCTTATTTGCCACCGCGCCTCTGTCGAGTCGAAGGATTATGATCGCACCACCGCCGTCGTTAGGGGGGCTTGATTGATCGATCGGTCTATCGACAGCATCGCTGTTTTACTTCGATTGTGCAACGCACTAAGGTGAAGATGCAGCGTTTTGCCTCGGTGCTAGGAACATGCGAGATCTCTGACGGATTGTCCATGGCAGTGCGACGTGCAGGTTCGATTGGTCTTCATAATGGTGTTGCTGGTGTGGATTCCTCCGGAAATTCCAGCACGCCAACACCCGATTCATAGTCGCCCTTTCCGTGTCCTGTTCCGTACCGGCGCAACTTCAACTAAATTGTACCCACTGTCTGCCTCATTGCACATCTTTTTGACACACCGCCTGACGGGTGCCATTATGTATCTATCGTACGCCGAAGAACGCCTCCATCTCGAGCCTAGAAAGATCGTGTTAGGTTCTGGGGGGTTTTGACTGCCTCTTAGTTCAGTGTATTCTTCTCTTGTCCCATTAGAGCAAAAATTATGATGATGATACCCTTCGACGCCATCTCGACGCCAACTGCTCAAAGAGTGCATTCCGTGCAAGAAGATGACACATTGAACGTCCAATTACGGAGGAGATCGCCGAGTGTCAGTGTCACTCCCCTGCGGTCCGAGACTGCAGCTGTTTAATTAGAGACAAAGTTGCTCCGCTCGTCACCATGGAAACCCTCCTTTTGACAGCTGTCAGTGCGGTTCTACTTTTGTGCGCCGCACCGCACCACGGAGAGAACGAAAGCGAAGCTGACACAGTTATTTTTTCTTTTGCTCCACAGCAGCCCAAGGTCATGCACGACGATGAATGGCACGGAAAATCTCGCCTTTGGAAGAGGCAATTGATGAGTCTCATCCATCATATAATGGATCTGGCGCGAGTTTCAATCGATCTCGATCCGGCTCTTTTTGTCGATCGACGTGGGACGTTCGAGTGGCAGCTTTTGGGATGGTGTCTGCATGGGTTTTTCTTTTTTCTCGATGCCCTATAGGATAGCCGCTTTGTGTCTCTAAATACTACTTTCAATGATCCACATTCCGAGCGTCTAGATGAATAGGTTACCAGGGTGAATATTATTTATTTTTTCAATGCTTTCGTTTGTGTTTTCTCACCCCTAGGGTTCCTCAAGCCGCCATAAGATGTCTTGACTTTGAAAGTACGAACATCAGACGAACTCGAGAAGAAATGTACGCTGTCATTCAGACCTCAAACGAAGTGCTTCTTAAGGGCATTTGAATTAAGTCCACAAAAAAACAAGACTCAGAAAAGCTAAAGTGGCTGAATATTGATTTAGTTTTTTTTCTACTTATTTCCTAATCAAAGGTTTTTCTGTTCCAATGTCAATGACATTGAATTGAGAAATTAAAAATGATTTGCCCTCTGGTTTTCCGATCTGGCGTCGCGTCAAGGAAACCCCCGTGCGCCTTTCAATGCGTCGTCACCTCAAACGGTTTCGTCTATATCAAACCGAGTGCATTGAGGTGGTTTGGCTGGAGCCGAACGAAAATGTCGAGCCTAAATTGCCCAACTACTGAAACTCACTCGCTCGATCGGTAAACGTGCCGAATGGACGAGTAAAACAACCAGGGAGGCCCTATTCGAAGACGAACGTCTTGCAATGGCTTTGGTGGATGGTTTTTGATGAGCTGCTCGCTCATTTCCCGCTCGATTATTCGTCGCCTCCCGCGCTACACACACACACACGCCGTCGTCGTCGTGACAGATTCATTTTTCCCCCTCATCGGGATTTCGGAAGGGCTCGGCCGACGAACCCGCGCAGCCTTGGAAGTCCGTCCGGTTCCCACAGTATCGAAAACAGCATTTGCTAAAGGTTTTCTTCCCCGGTACGCGAGCCGGATGGCGAGAAAAATCATCTGCAGAAGAGAGGTAAAAAACAATTTAAAGCTCAACACCCGCGCCGACTCGTAAAGGTAATAGGTGGGGCAATATATGTTTTGTTAGCATACTAGGAGATGTAGAAAATTAAAGAACGAAGTTCAACAGCAGCGAGAGGATGTTCGAATTCCTTTTCTCGCCAGCTGGCACGAGCTTATCTGCATGCATCAAACGCTTTTGCTATCGATTTTACACGGAACTACGCATACATATTTTCATGGATATTTTGCAAATGTTTTTGACATGTAGCTTTTTGAGGTGCAATTTGACAACGAAATCGCAAATATATTTTATCTGTTTAATATATTTGCGATTTCGTTCATCAGGTATTATATGATGCTAACAAAAAAATGTATTCAACTATTGCGAAGATTTTTCAAAATTTCCATTTGAAATTAAACCTGCTTTTAATTAAAAATTATGAAGACAGGAGGAACGTTGCATCAGGACTTTTATAATCAACTTTAATTTTTCGCACTCTTTGTGATTTTCAGTTTCACAAGGACCCGTTTATGTGTTTCATTCCCTCTCCTTTTTTGCCAGTGTAAAATCGTAAGCAAACTTCAAAAGCAAAAGACATAGTTCAAATCAAAGCAGATAACTCCTACTATTTTGAAGGTTTAAGTGACTCAGCTGGAAGGTGAAGTGAAAACAAAATTTTTCACCACGATTTAAAAATAGTCATTACATAAAAACAAAAAAACTCCTTCTGTCCTTGCATGCCAACAATTCTCAGCGTTCGTACGCATCTCCGCGCCAATAAATGTCGTTCTGACATACTTTCGTAAATTATCCGGACCGGAGGAAGAAGCGGCGTGAGGTGTAGGTGTAACGAGGAGGGGTTTACTGGTACCCACGGCTCCAGTTCGATCATTATCCAATATCGGCGCGATTATTGTACGCCAGACCGATCGACCAACCGACCGACCTACCAGCCCGGTAAAGGTCGGTACGTGGTTTTACTCTTCGTTTTACGATATCCTATTTACGTGCTCTCCGAGGTGCTTGGGACGCTGAAGGGAGGAGGTGTTTGAGGGGGGGGGGGGGGGGGGGAGCATCAGGAGGACTACTCAACATAGCTCAGGAATCCCAGGAGAAGATGGAGCAAAGAAGAGCCTGCACGTGAGTGAGGTCAAGTTTTATTTCGGCTATTCCGTACGGAGGGACGGCATCATCATCCCCGGTGTCCTTTTGCAAGTCGGCCGCCAACAGATGTGTGGCTGGCTGCTTGGTGGTTTAATTTTACCATTTTTCCCACCTCGAGACCAATAATTAAATGCGTACCACGTGCACTACTGACCTTTCGGGTTTGACAAACGAAACGGAAAGAAAAAAACAAGGAAGCCGACGAACGCTGGGCTCTTGAAGCGATTTACCAGTCCAGTTTATTTATGCGGCCAGCTTTCGGCCTTTCAATAGGGATGATTTTGGGTTTTTTTTTCTTCGAAACGCACTCCACCGGAGGGCCCAAGTTTGCCAAAAACCTTCTGCCGTCATCATCATCTTTCGCGCCAAACTCATCCATCAACGCATTGGTCGGGGTGGCAGCCAGAAAAATTGAAATACGAAGCCAACAGGCGCAGGCCAAAAAGTGGCCAAATTATTAAGGACAAGTCGGTCGACATTTTGCATGCAAATGAAGGATAGGACGGGACGGGAGGTGGGGTGGTGGGATGTTTCACCTTGGCGCCTTGGTGTCGATGGATTTTGACGATATTTCTGTTGTTCGGTTCATATTTCTTTAATAATTTGTCAACCTGTTGGTCGTGCTGTCGAAAAGCAACGAACACTGCTGTGAGTAATTGTAAGACTTATTTTGTTCGAACACGTCTTCAAACTAATACAGAAAGCCTTAGAACTATGCAGAGAACTTGATCGAGCCCAAAAGACAATTTATAAAAATAAATTTTAACTAGATTTGAATACAAATATTTAAACATTTCACAAATGATTCCCTCCCCTACTACAAATCGATAAGTCATTCTTTCTATTTCCTATTTGTGTCACTCCTGAAATTCATCCTTCCCAGATCAGTTTAACTACTTTACATTAGTCGTTAAAACGAATAAAACAAGCAAAGTCGAATTATTAAGGGCCTTGCTAACTGTAAAATAACAATTTTATTCATTTTCAAGTCCCATGTTATCAGATTTCGGACATTGTGAATATGTGAAAACAACAACTGACGGCGAAAAAGAACTGGAGACGCATCCTAAGTATCTTTTTTTCTTTGGTCCTCACAGAGATGTCTTAAATCTAACATAGTGCAAGTATAGCCATTAGAAAAAATGTTTTCTAATACTAGCGCTCAGTTTGCAAGGGTATAAAATTATACTTTCAAAATTCTGTGACATATTTTATGATGAAGAGAATAAAAAAAAAGAAAACATATTAGGCCCTTTTTTGCAGAAATAAGCCCTGCTTCAAATATCTTCCATTGGACATTCTTATGTGCATTCGAAGTAAAGAAAAAAATCTCTTCGTCGTCACTGGTGTGAACCTATGGCTATGACCCGCACTGTAGCAATTAATCTGGCACTGACAAACTGCACTGAACTTTGTTGCAACCGTCTGCACCGGCATCGTGAAACCGTTTCGTGTCGATATTACATCAGCGCATCGATAATTGCTCAATCATTACATGCTGTTGTTTATTATTCACTGCCAAACTCATGCGGTGTTTATTTTTCAGTTCTTACACATTGGCGTTCTCAATGTTTTAAGGAGACGATACGCAGCGAGATGGGAGAAGGAGTTGTATGCAAACTTACCACACATTTGTTTAGAATCCTTTTCTTCACACTGCACTTATCTGAAAATTTAAACTGCATTTGATTGCGGCCGCGTCTCCCCGTGTCGCGTCCTTCGCGCTGCACGATCTACAATTAAAAGTTAATCACATATTACGCAGCCCGTGTAGCCATTAGGGACGTACGAACCGGGCTCCCCGGGGTGAAATTTTGCCTCGTTGCCAACCGCGGCCGGTTGATAAACGACGGAAGCGATTACATTTTACACAGTGCACAGGAACGAAAGCAAAAAGAAAGAAGTTACCAAAGGAGCACACCCGAGCCCGGGAATGCGTGCCTGGAATTTCCAACCCCTGGAATGACCGCCCTTTGCTGCCCCTTCCACAGCCTTCCGTTCAAGTGCATTAAAGTACAATTTTGTTGCCGATTAGCCGCGGATCGCTGTTACGCGTGCGTATCGTGCGTTGTTTCTGCTGGACGGAATGTTTCGAAGGCAAGCAGGGCCGGGAAAGAAGGAAAGGGGAACGGCGAGAAGGATTTCAATGCGGAACCTCACCGATGGGTCGACCCATAATCCGCTGCCGCCCACCCAAACGAGGAGCCCAGCCTGTTACGGATGCGGGCGGAAAACGAACGTTGTTTTCTGGTCCGGTCTGTTCCGTTTCGGAGGTTCAGCTTTGTCTTACACACATGTAGCGGTGTCTTTGGTTGTCTGATTAATCCAACGATCGAAAACAGTCAAGGGTTTGCTTTAATCGCACATGTTATGTTCGGACGCATGCATACTAAATACTCTTCCAGCGTCGGCTACAGTGATGCGCAGCCGAAACGTGACACACCCAAGTGTATAATTTTTAAGTACAAAAACTACTCCAGCATTATTGTTTATGCAGTAATCCCTTGAAAATGTGGATGCATCTTTTGGCGTGTTTAAACTTTCCCGGAAAAGCCGTTAATGCACATTTAATAATCTTTTTTTTTTCATCGACCAAAACTGTGTATCTGACAGTTACTATCGAGTGACAGCTGCCTGCGTTTACTAATTAAAAGTGGACGCAACAGTACGTGTCCTTCTTGGAGTGTGATGCACTGTAACTGTTACAGCAAAACGTAAAGCAAAAAAAAAATAAAACCAACGAGAAACGAACTTAATTTCGATCACTCGAATGTTTGAACGGAAGGTTTTCAGCCGCCAGCGAAAAGACGGGTACGATCCGGAACGAATTGGATGACAGCGATGAGTAACTTAACACATCGCTGTGGGGGAAGACTAAACTACATAAGCCTCTTAAAATGTGATATGCTGATATCCCTTGCGCTTAACAGCTACGCGGTTTAGTTTTATGTTTTTTGTCGCTCGCGTGTTTCAGCCAACCAACCCCTCCCTTCCCCCAGGCACGTCTACCATCCACGCCGTAAGGGTTTCTTCCCACGAAATTATGACTCGCTCGTGCGATGATCGTTCGTCTTTAGCCTTTCTTGTGCTGTTGTGTTTTGGCTATCGCCACTAAACGTTTCGTCTTATGCTCCGTTTTTCCTATTTTTATTTCTCTGCCTCCGTCCGCGCCGAACAGCCGTATCTAATGGCGGCGCTTCGTGGATCACACTTGTCCACCCGGCTTGGGTTTGTTTTGGGGAGGTTTTGTTTTCGTTCCCTCCCGCCTTTCCTCGACCGGTCGGTCGATATTGTAAACGCTAGTCATGGTTGTGGTGCCGATGATGATGATGATGATGATGATGATGATGATGATTATGATGAAGACGAAGTTCGTGGAAATCGTAGCCCCCGCCGGTCACGCACGCATCCCGAGGCCGGTTAATCGATTGCCGTTGATGGACGTCGGTAAACTCAGGCAGATAGCGAAAGGGTACTCGAAAGGGGAAATTTAGATCAATTTTACCCTTTTCTAGTTACCTGCGCTGGAAGCAATTACCCAACAGTAACATGGAGAAGCGAAAAAATGGAACCAATAGGATTAAATATTGCAGTGATTGCAATGTGCAATGTGTAAAGTGTAATAATCCATGTTGCTCCAGCCAAAATGATAAATCTTATAATAATTATAACAAGTTGTAAGAGATAGAAGAATGTCTTTTCAACGACACGACAAGATATTTTCAAAAGTTTTCCAACTTCTTGTTACTTCAAGTGTCAAAATTAATGCAGATGGAAAATATTTTTAACACACTCGCCACTAAACGTCAACATTTGCCTTTTCTTCTCATGAACTGTCAAAATATCCACAAAAGATTCTCTTTTCTTTTTCTAGTTGGCGAAAATGCTGCCATTCGGCATCATACCTTCCAATGTTGGGGCTTACGAGCACGTTTTCCCCTTTAATGTAGGTGGATAGTTAATTCTTGTTAAATTCGGGGGAGGTCCGGTCTGGATTCGAACCAACGCCGCCGTGGATCATATTCGAACAGGCGTACGCGCTCGACTATCCCGGACCCCGTGGACGAAAGTTTCTATACTTGAGCCCTTTAGATGCACTTTGATTTCAGTTTAGATGCATTTTTGATATTCCTTGGCAAAAAACTGGGCGATAAGTGAGAAAAAAACATTCGATAAGCTCCTGTACGTTCGGTAAGGATCTTCTTATCTTTGTGCAAGGCTGTGGCACAAATTTCCTGAGAGCTGTTACGAATGTCACCCCCTTCTATTTACAATTATTTTCATTTCAGACTTTCGTGATGAACAATAAAAGTAACTATAAACTTTCGCAAATCGCTCATCGTCATTAGTTCTGCAGCGTGGCCATTCCTGCACGTCATACCGAACCAAACAAACGATCGGAAACTTGTGATCTCCCGACTGTCGATGACGCGGAAGACGATTGCAATGCGTTGCGTCATTACATGCATTAAATTCCCGGGCCGGGATGTTCCCACCGGCCCACCAATCCCGCCCGGTTGGTCGCGTTTCGGATTATGTCATTCGGGCCGAGGCTGGAGAAGCGTTGCCGCCGATAGGGATCGATGCTGGCACGTTGAGTGGGTGTTTCGGAGGGTGATGATAGTTATGCCTGCGGGGCGGCGAGGACGGCGATGGGGGAAGACACCAGAAACAAACCTTTCTCCACCCCACGTTTGTTTTGTTTCACCGAGGGCCGACGCGATGAAGGGGGCTCTCCACGGTGCGGTGCATCGAAATGATTTCCCGGTCCCGGCGGCTTCACGCTTTTCGCAGTGACACCGACCGATCGATGGCCTACTTCCCTCGGGCTGGAATTTCGTTTCCCGATCGCAATCCCTGTTCCCTTCATCCCGGCCAGCCAGCTCATGTTCCACTAGCGTGTTGAGCAAACCGTTTATTCACAAACCACTTCTTCCCAAATGAGGCCCCAAGAAGCATGCCCGGGATGAGCAACAAACCGTCGGGTTGGCGTGTCATTTGTGTAGCACCCTGCCGTTCGATACAAACCGCCACGCTCCCTGTTTACGGTGGGAAAATTTCCTGAAAAAAAAGAACATCTCACCGGCATTTGGTGGTTCGTTTTTCTTCCGCCAACCCCCGGCCGTGCCTTTTCGAATTCTTCCCCCGTCTTGTTGCTTGCTTGGACATTGTGGGAAAACGATGTCGATGGGCGCACAAACACGTAATCTGCCCTGTGTTAGCAGAGGCTTGTTTAATTCCAACCGGTTGCCCTTTTTTGGGTTCTTTTGTGCAGAGAAAAAAAAAGAAGATTCGAATCATCGTGCAAAGCCGTACGACGAAAGCGTACAATGTTTGCCGATTAATTGCGCACACTTGCGACATTCTGGTTTTTGCGCCAGCCATCGATGGCTGCCTCGGCAATTGGCGTTTTGAATTGAGCTGTTTCGAAGACGCCATGGTGATGCAAAATGCAAAAAGTTCATTTTCCTGCGAGAAAAGGTTCCTTCTTGCCCCATTGCGCTCTCATTGGGTGGGATTTTGGTTGCCGGGTCTTTGTGGATTTAAATCTAAGGTACGAACATCAGCAGCTCAGTACAATTTATGTGTTTAAACAAATGATCAAAACATACAATGCGCTTATGTTTAATTAGAATATTCAAACACTACAACTTCAAAATATAACCTCAATTCAATGGAAAGACGAAGCAAACGCATTTTTTTTAACACAACCATTTTATTCAGTGTAAGCGTAATCCATGCATTCCGTAAGTAAAAAAAAAAATGCGAGCAAAAAATCGCAAATTAATCACGTCACACTGTTAATAACTATGGAGCAACCGTGAAAGTAAGCAATCAAGCTCTCAACAACTTTATCTATTTAATATTTCAATATATCTGTTTCAAGGGCAGTGCAGAAAATGTTTGTGTTTGCATAGCTGAACTTAAAACCTAAATCAGGTTGATCCGAATGAATCACACAATCGTAAATCGGGGCACAACATTTATCGGCCCCGCTTAATCACTTTTAATGCAGTTGTTATTACATTCGGCAAGTTATTTTAATTGTACTTGATTGATCCTAATGCTATCGACCAATCGATATCTAAATAATGTCTCCCGGGGCTCAACCCTTCACAGGCACGACGGTGGGTACGTTTGTGTGTGCGTGTGAAGGAGAGAGATAGAGAGAGAGATCGCCAGTAGCTGGCTGCAATTAAACGCAGGCTTACAATTAGTCAGCGAGCCCTGCAGCGTCGTTGGCGGACTTCGAAAAACTTCGAACACATTAGCGCACGAATGATCGAAATGAGGTCGCCAAATCCGCGCCATTCGAACTCTTAAAGTGGCCCCCCCCCCCCCCCTTTTGGGTGCAGACAAAATATAGTATACCTCGACGAAGGAGCGACGAAGACCCTCCACCCCTCCTGCCTTCTTGATCCGCAAATCCGCACCCTAGCTTGCTGTTTGCTCAGCGAGTCTTATCTTCCAGATCGTGCAGAGCGTGTACGCACCAAACATCGGTCGGGGATGTGAAAAGTGAAGTTAAAAAAAAAACCCTCCAGGAGACCTCACCGCCCACACCCTAACCCCCCGCAACTCCCTTGGACGATGATGCTTCGCGACGCACGACCGGAGCCTGCTTGTTGACTGGAAAACCGTTTCCCAAATGGACAGTAATTATGATTTATGCGCGATTCGCATCTCTAATCCAACCGACGGAGGGTGGCATGGAACACAGGGGGAGAAGATTTGGCTGGCCAGCTAGGTTGGACACTGGGGCAACAGGGAAATGAGGGAAAGCAATAGACGCCAGGCCAATCCAATCCGCTGGCGCCAGCGATCTAATCGATTAGGTCGGTCGGTGTGCCATTGCGTTGCGTAGCGTCTGTTGAAGCTCTTTATCTGATCTTTTGAGTTTGGTTGTTTATGATTTTATTTATTTATTTTCTTTTCTTATCAAAAAGTTCAATGCAAGTCATAACTGGAATAAACTTCGGTGGAATAACACCGTGAAAACATTAAGAAAAGATAAAGCCTTTCATGATCAACATAAATTGGAAGGCAGGGAATAAATCGTTTATACACCATGGAGAGATTATTTCCAAAAATACCCTCGTTAAAATGATCGACTTCGTAGGGATTTATTCGAGAAGGACTCAATGTTTTAAGTGATACTTGCAGCAAATTAAATGAATGGCTTAGCCGTTTTTTTTTTATAAATATAAACTCAAAGTTCTATGTATATTGGATTTTTTTTCATCGATTCAAGATCATCCTTCGTTTGAAAACACTTTGTTTTTTTACCACATGCTTACTTTAGGTGGCCCTTTTTTGCAATTGCCCATAATGCATTCAGCCCTTCTCATCTGAGCTTATGAACGATCCTATAATTGCTCGTAAATGTATTTAATCGAATTCCATTTAAAGGAATCATTTTCATCCGGCTCGCTTCGGGCCTGTCGGACGTGCTAAACGCTTAACCACTGCGTGCTTCAACCGACCGGCGGGAACCAGGACTCATGTAACACAGGAAAGGTGCGAGATTTTCATGTAACAGCACGAACCCCGTCCCACCGTTTCACAATTCAATTGAATGCAAATTACGAACTAATTCTACACTATTTCCTCCCGGCTTCGCACAAGCCGCGCGGGAAGGCAGGCGAGGAAAAACGGCCGAATCGATCTATCGGAAGGGGGGAAAACCTCCTCCCGTGGCCTGGTCGGCCTCGACCGACCGATTACGTCACCGAACGACGGCTGAAGTGCGCACCAGGCGGGACTAAATTGACTCATTTCCTAAAGAAATCGTTCCGTTGATTATTATTGCACCCAGCGCTCGTGTGTATGTGTGTCCCGGGTTGGTGACGCGTTCCATGAGCATAATGTTGAGCATGTGTAATGTAATGTTCCCTCTTCGGTGCGACTTCTAGCGCACGGGAACGGTACGTATAAGCTAGCTGTTTTCCGGAGCCACGGACCCAAACCACTTACTTCGCACCGGTTGTGTTTATTTTTATAATTGCCCTGCACTGCTCTTTCGCCTTTGGCCTCTTCCCATTTGCTCTTTTTCCTCTCCACAAATGGAGTCACGCAATGTGTGCAACCGATGTCCATAAAAACGCATTAGCGACCAACAAACCCGCGACGCATCGGATCGGCGCATCGAGAGCATATGTATGTCGGTTGGTCAGAAGGGTTCGCACATCCGAGCAGCGATTAAAACACAGAAATCAACGGCATCGGAACATCGCGTGCGTTCGAAACGCTAGACTGCGTGCGGCATTAGACGACGAACCCTGTTCATTCTTTTTTTTCCCTTCTAAGGCTTCCGATAACGCGCGGAAGGGTGTTGTTTCGGGGCGTTGGGTGTTTGGTGCGTGTTTTTTTCGGCTACTACTTCCACTGAACTGTCCAAAGACAAACACCAATGTAAGACGTAAATAATTCATGGAAGGGAGAAGATATTTGTTCGAAGCTTTAATTGAATAGTTTCTTTTACTCGAATTCTCAATCTCTTTTTCTTTGATAGGAAAACGTAAACATGATGATGAAACAGTTACAAGTAATAAGATAAGAATTTTCATCGCAGTAAAGCGGTTCAGGTTCTTTCTCTTATCCTTCGAGTAAATGTGAAACAAAGCGGACAGCTGTATTGAATTATTATTTTTGGTGTGTTGTTTGTGATGCGTTATACGTAAGAGGGTGGAACGGTTCTCGTGGAACGAATTAATCGATAGTGTGGGTCAAAGAATGCCACCTAAGCGTCCATAAAACCAGACGACTGGTGCCATTGCCTCAACTTGCAAAGCTCTCTGGGTCGGTAAGGGTGGAATTCCAATTGGTTTTGATTCATTTCAGGTTATTTTTTTGTTTCGTGCAAAATTTACGACTTTTAGTCCGTCCGTGATCCGTCGCATTTGTCGCGTTGCTCGAGAAGGAAATTCGATACGCCCACGCGTTTGGCAAATGGCGCCGAACTGCTGCACAAATGCAGTCCTTCGGCACGCACGCAAGTCCTGCACACAGCGAAGGCTTCTGCCTCGTGTCGGGCGTGCTGTAAATCATATTTGCAAATTGGTGTTGATGGCTGCCTGGTGCCACTCTGAATGTCTCTCGCTCGCTTGCGTCACGAGCGGATCTGGAGCCTGTCCGGTTATATTTAGCATACGTTTTGGGCCGGCACGAATCCATACCGATCCAAGGCTTAATTGAACGTCATAAATATCCGACCAAGTGACCGAAAAGTGAAGCAAAAAAAAAGCTGCATGATTTAGTTCAAGTGAGTTTTTTTCTTTCTACTGCAAATCAATTCAACTTCATTACACATGGCGCGAATGAAACTTGCTTAATTTTATTATTTTTTACACCTTATGATACATTTTATTACCCTGCTTATTGAGGAAACCAATCGGACAAGCTTTGAAGAACCTTAAGTCCAGTCAATCATCTAAGTGGCATATAAAGAAAATGCCAAAAAATATGTTTGATAATCTAACATAATTCAGCCTGTACAAAAAAATAGCTATCAATGCAGTATGAATAGTAAAAATAATGTTGAAAGCTACTACTACATCTTGAGAATAGCTTTGTCATTTTTAATGCTATAGTAATTTAAGTTAGTTCAATTAGCTGTTGAAATTATTTTTATTTGTTGATTTGGGACAACTTTTTCTATAAGTCTGGCCTAGGGTTTTTCTTCATTTACTTTTACTTATTGCTACTTCCAATGGAAAAAGTACTTGGGAAAAAAATCAAACATATTCAGTTGCATGTTACGGAAACTAACTCCAGCCCCTTTTTTTGCCAATTTTACTTTATAGTTACCGGTTTTTACTACATAATTGGTGTTCACAGCTAAATCAATTACATCAAGCACAGCGTTTTGATGTGTTTCTCATCGATCGATCGTAAATTCCATCTGAACCCTTCGATTGCCTAAGGGAAGGCAAGCCCTACCCTAATTACATCGCTTCGTGCTGGAGTGTGTGTGTGTATATGTGTGCCGTTTACTCATATGACCCCACCCCGTGTGACCCCAAGGGTCACCAAGAACCATTGCAACATGTGTCCACGGCATGTCCTCCTCAGCTCGGCACCTCGGCTCTAATTGCATCCATCAGGTCAAATTCCACCGACTCGATGTCGGCTCGTGCTGTTTGATTATATTTTGCTCGCGCGCGGCTGCTTGTTGGCCCCCGGATCGGCAATCGATCCGACACGATCTCCGATACCGAAAACGTTCCGCGCGTAACGGCGAGCATTTTACAACAAAGCGAACCAAACCCCGAAAACCCCCCGGTGGCGTTTCATTTTTCTCCTTTTCTCTCCTTTAACGACCGCCACATGCTGAGCGGTGGCCACAACGTGTGCCCTAGGGGAATTACGGGGAAGAAGAGGGGAAAGGGAGGTGAGCAAAGCGGCTCGGGGGAGGTCTTTAACGATGCCGACTGCCACCCGATCAATACAACCGGCGATTTTCCGCACGATTTTTTTGGGACAACCTTCCAAAGCGCGCCTACAATGATCGTGTGTTCTTTTTTCCTTCGTTTTTTCGTTCCAACTCACAATTAGTCTGCGGAAGTACGCGACGAAACTCAGGCCCTTAAGTAAGTGATCCATCACGAGCGTTCATGTATCATATTTACCGAGTTTGCGACTGCTTTGAATGCTCCGTGCCCGGCAGGCACGATATTGACGGTATGCAATAAAATACAGATCTTCCAAGATTCTAACGAAAAAAAGGTCGTAGTGACGTTGCCGTTCACCTGATTGAGATATATGTGCCATGTAGTTGTCAACGGTTTTATTTTAACAACGAATTTAAGACAGATCTTCGAACGTTTTATTCTTGGATGGTTCCGTTATACCAAGTAATTTTCAGACCAGCAATTAGTTTGAACCAAGAAACAAGCGGTAAAATGTGCTTGATAGAGGCCAGCAAATAATGTTTTACACACAGAAAATTCAATAGTAACAGAAAAACAAGCTTCAAATCGGGCATTCAAAAGAAAAGGAAAGAAAGTGCAAATGGATTTACATACATGCAAATATGAAATGAATACTGCTTATTTTAATTGCGATGATTTTAAATACATCGTTTAGTTTGAAAATAATCAAAATGTGCAAGCATCTCACCATATGTTTACGAATTGATATTCTCTTCGAGCTTTGCCCCTAAGAATTAATCACAGAAATACGATTCCTTTATTTCCCAAGAGTTGTTAAATGTTCATCAACCACAGGGGGGCTCTATAGAAATCCTTATAGTCCTTTTAGAAATAGGTAACTTTATATCACAGAGTATCATTGTACAGCAGCAGAGAAATTATAACGTTTCAGCTTGTCCATCAAACCCCTAACTCCAAAGCTTCTATGGTTCATTTCTCATTTCAGCATGGCCAAGGATAATCAAGTCAAATGGCAAATCTCCTACCGCAGGTAAATCCATTTCAAAGGAAGCCCTTTCCAACGAATGAAAGTTGCAAAAGCACGTAATGACAAGTGCTCACCTCGCTGCTCACCTTCCAATCAATTAGGTAACGCGGATGCGAATTACACAAACGTCCAACCCCATCTGACCCCTTTCTGCGTCTTTATCTGCTCCGCGATTCCGCGAACGCGACACAAAGGATTCCGCGGCTCCCAGCAACTCCCAGAGGCTCCTTTTGGCAGCTGCGCTCGGCTCCACCCTTCGCACGAGTTTGGTCGGCTCAGCCAGAAAGGTCAACCTGCCAGCGGGCCCCCCGACTTTCTTGCCATCAGTCAGCGGATATGACACCCGACGTCTAATGCTTCCTGCTTCAAAAAGGGCGCTATGATACGCGCCCAGGGTTCGCTTCTTTGTAGCGTTGTGCCTGCTCAACCCTTTCCAGGTTTCTGGCCAGGGCTTACAAGTGCAATATATGTGCCTCCTTTTCGAGCCAGGGGCAGCACACAACCACGTGAGGCTCTTTCCGCTAGTGTTTACTGGGATTCCTGATTTATGGCGCTTCCTTCAACCGAACGATTCGTTTGCCCTGGGATCGGTCAACCGTTTTTCCTTCCGTGCGTAACCGAAGCGTTCCGGCGGTGGTTACGCACCGCAAAATTTGCGAAACCCATCGAAATAAAAAAGAGCAAAACGAAAAAGAAAATCTTGCTCGCCAAAGTCCGAATTGAATCCGTTGGAAAGCTTTATTGGGATGATTGGGGTTTTTGAGGGTGGTTTGTTTTTATTTTTTGAGTATGGGGTTCATATCCAGGTTTTAATGGCCGACGGCGACGACATCAATACTGGTATTTACGACCGGCAATTAGCTCGTTTAATTTGTTTCCAGTTTCTCGACGTGGGAGAAAGGCTGACCAATTGGGTGCAGACAGGAAGAAAGATCTTTCCCCATGGGTTTGCCTTTTTTTTTTTTAACTCTGCCGTCCGGAACAGGTCCACGCATGGAGTAAAAAGAGTCCAGGAGGAGGGACAAAAAATTAACCGAGCTTGCTTATCGTACTTTTATTGGTTATTTAAACGCCAGATATAAAATAGAAAAAGCTATGCAGAAGACATAGCACAAGACACATTTTTATATTATATCAAAGCTGAAAAGGTACACCAAGGAATATTACCAAAAATAGATTGTCAGTTTGTCCGCAAACGCCCATTTGCTCCGGGATTGATTGCTACCGACCATAACAAGAACGTGGCAGAAAGCTAGGATTAACAGTTGGGTCTGCGCTCGAAAAGGAAACATAATTTGACCGACGTCCGGATTATAATCAGTCACTATTATTTCACTTAACCCTATTGGACTGTCCAAAATTTAAAAGGAACCAAAAGCAACCCTCAAATGAATGAGCCAAAGCCAAAACATCAACAACCTTTCGCTCGCGGTCGCTTTTCTCCACCGTCGCCCGCGCGTCGTTTTGGGCATCTTCCATTAATATTCTGCGATACTTTCACGGGCCAGCAAATTATAACTGAGCGATGCTTATCGCACGCAGAAACGGTATCAGATCGGATTCGAACGTCGGTTTATTTTGCGCCTGTCGTTTCTTACCCACCTTTGCCTTCGCTTTGCGCAGAGAATGAGCACCGAAAGCATCGAGAGCTCAACCAACGGAACGGGCGCTCGGTTGTTTGTTTGGACAGTTCGGAAGCATAAAACATGACAACAACATCTGGAAGGATTGTTTTGTTTACCATTCTCGCCTGTCAGAGAGCTGCGGAAGGCGAGCATATTAAATAACACACGCATACGAGTGTAGTAAAACAATCCGACGTGCGATCCGATGCGAAATAGTTTCAGTTGGCCAGCCAAAGGGTGTAACTGATTATGGTTACAGGGTGTACGCATGACTTGAGCAAATTAAATTAAAAAGAAAAGTTGTAAAATTAAATAAAAGCTGTTGTAAAGTAGATTCAATTGTGAAGCATATCATTGCAAGTGTTATGGTTGATTTTATTTCTATGAATCTTATTGTGGCATCCTCATAAGCAAAAATCGACACAAAAAGAACATTAAAGATGAGTATTTAATATTCCCGATGTTAATGTCATTGTTTACTATGACCCAGCACCTTCTCACGTTACAAATTTCGCCAGTGACAACGCGAATTCGAAAGCAATTGCGCAGCTCACTTTGAGCTGTCATTCAAGATGTAAACAAAAACAATTCCGTAATAAATATTGGATTGAACACAAATTACTTTGTTAACAAAATAAATTAGAGTAAAAATAAGTACTTGAATTTATAAAAATATGTTGTGAACAGTTTTGTGTTATAAAAGCGCGTATACACATTGAAACATTCTGTGAAACATTCGGCTGAAACGTTTTTTTGACATTCGACTTGAGGGGAAAGTATAACAGTAGAACAGTTTCGAGCCCGGTTTGACATGTTTTGGAACAGGATTATGTTTAACGAATTTCCACAAAACCAAATCTTAATTCGAAACATTTACATTTTTTTTGTTTATTTCATACGTAATTATACTTGATTTCGATGTCAATAATTATGAGTGCAATTAAAACAATTTTTTCTTAACAGAAACACAACTGATTCGGCTAAAATAATATATTTTGGGCCAAATAGTTTTTGGGTTTTGTTTTCCGGCTCTCCACATTGAAACAAAAATGAGGGGAAAAATTGATAAACCAGGTGTCAAATTAGATGTCAAAATTATGTTTCAGCCGAATGTTTCACAGAATGTTTCAATGTGTATACGCGCTTTAAGACTGCATTGATGATTGCAGTTTCACCATATTCAACTGCCGGTTCAAAATACGTAAACAGACTGATCTTCGATGACGCTTGGTCACGCACGGTGTTTGTTCAAACTGAGCTTCTTTTGTCTTTTTAGCAATGGTCATTTTATGTTTCTATGCTTTTTTGAAAAGCAATTTTGCGGGAGTCATTTCGTCACGGACATATTAACCTGCTTCTGGTAGAAAAGATCTTCCAAACAGAGAAGAAGACGCCAACGGAACTTTATGTAGCACGGGCAACAAATTCAGCTGGTTGCAAACTCCAGGGATGGTGCGATACGCATACAATTGTAAAGATACCTCTCAAGCATTAGATTATGTAAATTCACGCCACAAAAGATACGTAGTTTGCACAACATAAAAAACACTTTGATAAAGAGCATCTACAATCCACGGGGAATATTTTAAATCAAGGAGCAACTGTAAGACCGGGCTTGAATCGTTCACTTGACTGACTCTAATCCGCTTGGCTGTAAAAATATTGCAACGAAGTGAGAAACCCTGGCGTTCGTTTGAAGGGAAGCTTTACGTTGTGATAACTCCCTCGAATGGCCAGGGATTATGACGTAAAGATGATGTGGCAGCCATCCGCCTCCGGTAAGCCATCCGCCATGTTGTATTTTCGCATTTCACATCGACGCAAGAAAACGACCGTGTTCGTGTTTTAATTGAAATATCTTCGAGGTGCATTATCTAACTGCAAAGCCATGGGCCCTGGTTGCCTGCTACCTGGTTTCCTTCTAGGACCACTGTGGCTCTAGTTCGCAGCCTCTGCAACCTGACATACACACACACACACGCGCACACCGGGAGCCCTGGATTGGCATGACTTCTTATCTCGTGCGCGTATTATGATTATATTTCTTCATTTGTCACGTTTTATCTAAAATGGTTTTAATCTTCCATTTTTCGTTTCGACAGTTGTGTTTCCCTCGCGATGTGCCGTTCAGCTGTCTCGTTCTTGCGTTCCACCTTCCAGAGGCTTCCTACGTGCTGGGCGAGCCTATCGCACGCAATCAGCACGCGAACCAGTAAGCCAGCAAGTGGGCAGCAGTCTGCCGGAACTTTTCAGAAGCTTCAGGGCTTCTCAGACGCATTTGAACAACTTCCAATAGGCTTGGTAATGAATGCATACGGACACGGTTATTCGTTTGAGACCTCCTCTCGGACTATTGACAATTTTATACCGGATTTCTCGCATTTCCCCTTGAGAAGCGCTGCATTGCTGCTGCACAACAGCAATCGTTTTTCCTCTGGTCGGGAAGTCGCTCCCGGGACTATTTCTGGGCCGCCCCAGAGGGTCTGTTTCGTGACACTATCGCCAATCGCACGTTTCGCCCTTCCGCTTTAACCGTTGTCCGCCACCTTTGGCTAGCTGCGTGTGCGATTTTGGGACGAGGGAAAAACTAAACCCTTCAACATTCAGCTGCACGATGCAAATGCCTGCCGGTTTCCAATACCTCTCGGATCGGATGTGTCACGCAGCCTCACGCCAGCCAGGAATCGATGCTTTCAATTGGATCAAACGGGGGGGGTTTTATTAATTAAAAGGATTTGTCCCCGCCACCCTTCCCTTTACGTTCCTGGGTTTTTTGCTTCCCCCAACACATTTACCTCCATTCTTCGGCTTCGTTGACGCATTATCACAAATCTTAGTGACACCGTGTTCGACGAATGGCCTCTTCCTGATTTTCCCTCGTGCCGACTAGGACTTTTTTTCCTTTTTTGGTTTCGTTTTTCGCACATTTTGGAATCTCCTGTTGGTTCCGAAGTTGTTTAATTTTCACTCGAAAGCAAATATGCTCCTACCAATCGAGAGCATGCGAACGAACGCAAATCAGGAAAAAAGTCACGAAGTACATTGTGCTACTGTGCTCGCGTGTTAGTGGATTGGCCGCATTTTTTGTTCATGTCAACGGAAGGATAGCGACTTCAGTTTACGCCACTGGAAAAAGAAAGCCTTAAGAAAGTTTTTGAATCTTAACCTTTTTTGTGTGAGCAACGGTTTGGGAATGGCAATGGTATTTAATGCTTGACTCTTATCTTTTTAATTTTATTTTTTTCTTTGCTTTTTTCCTTAAAGCCAATACTTTCAAACTGTTCAATGCTGGATATCACCGTAAAATTGCTTTACTTTCTTTTATTAACTTTATGTTTTTACGTGCCTAAATAATATCAATCATTAATATCAAATTTAACTACTATAAAAACTGCAACTTTTGTAGAAATAGAAATATGTCATAAAAATACCGTATTGATTGTATCAAGCTTCGTTCTAGATACTATTTGGAATGGTTCCTATGGTAGAAAGTTACAGATCAACCAAACCTATGCATTTCTGTCACTTCCTACGACTGTCTCACATGTCGTCTTGTTTTATTTACATTGAGGATTGATTTATTGGGAATCATTGGTCAATTTACATAATTTAGCGTAACTCGGATCGTTCGCCAGACGTCTGCGTCCCCGAACCACCTTCAGCCGGCGGAGATGACGAGGTGTAAATGCAAATTAAAACCAGCGAAGAGCCACGAAGCTCCACCGTGCCCCAAAACGCGCCCGGCCAATTGCGAAAGATTTATGGCGAACACGCTGGAACCAATTGAACCGGAATTGAATTAGAGGAGGTGCAAATCGTGGCGTAGAGAAAAGCAAAAAAAAAAAAGGGAGTACAACTAGACGGAAACCAACCGCTCGTCGTGCTGGGCGTCAGTTTGGAACCAAGTTAGTTTGCTTGCGCTGCACCGGATTGCAATTAGCGTCCAACTGCTGGCGAGTTCGATCACGCGGGACTTGATTGCTTCATTTTGCTTCATCGGAAATGGACGGGGTAATGCCGCTTGAACCGTTTCAGTGAACCCTGATCGCGCTGATTTATTCACTTTTTATCCTATGTTGGATGTCATCGTAAATTTAGCATCAACAATTTTCCTGAGTTTTTCCTACATGCAGCGTTTGTTAGGACATTTTTTTCTCTTCTCGCCACTGAAGGTAAGATTTTTGTTCTTTTGCAAAGAATGTATTTTTAAAAGAAAAAATCATATGTCTGACTGAAAGCATGGCTGAAATCTTGATTCAACACGTCATATTTAAAATGAAATGTACCAGCAACACTCTCCCTTCCACGTATAGTATATTTTCTAAAGTTCCGTAGTATAATAACTTATAAAATAAAAAACAACGGATTCTTCATGTTTCTTTAGATTGTACACAAATCTGCATAGGGCTAAACTGTAACCCGATGGAAAACATGCTTACACCTCGATGTCCCAGGCCCAATGACCTGCAGTAAAGAGCATGTAACATTAACCTACATAAAGAAAAAAAAACCCCCCGAGAGAAGCATCTCGACGGTCTGTGTCACTTCACGGGCTTGCCTTTTCGTTGCTTTGCATAATACTCCAGCTGCGAGGAGCGGGAAAAGGTGAACCATTACCCACCAGCCCTGGAGGGATGTGCAAAGGCGTGGACGCGGAAGCACGTTGTCATCCCCGAGGCCCTCCCTAGCGAACGCTAGGGTTCAGATGATCTTTTTTTTCTGCTTTCAATTTTGTGGAAAACTCATGCTCTTACATACGTTAGTTAAGATTTCCAGGGCAGGTTCCAGGGAACGTAGATCGGTTCCACAAGCTTACGTGCGATAATGTAGTCATCATCTTTTATTTTTGACTTCATCCAGGACCTCCAGGATGAGTCGAGCGTTGCGGTCGCTTCTGTCAGCAACATTTACAGCCCGAGGAGTTCGTAACGCAATGCTTCGAAGAAAAGCACAGCTAAAGCCCCCCTTTGGCGGATGATAAATGTTGTCCTCATAATTATTCTCCATTCCACCTTTCTGCTAGCTGCATGAGCTATAATTTTCACCTAACGCACGCATCAATCGCGGTGCAGGATGGGAAAATAAAATAAACATCTGCAATAAAACCGCCGCGATTATGGATGCAACGGATGCAGCCGGTCGGCGCCGTCGGTGCAGCGTGGCGCGGGCAACGGGAAAACAAAACAAAAGAAAGAAAAACCGTTTTTCACCAGTGCTTGAAACCTGGCAGCTAACCTTTGACTGTACAACGTGTTGTACTTGGAAGTTAAACAAATTTTCATAGTTATAATAAGTTAATTTTCATAGTTAAGTAACATGTCTTTTTAAATCTTCACAAAAATGGCATTAAAAGTATTTGTTTTTAGGGTTGCTCTCAAATTTTCTGCAAAGAAACTAGTCGAGGATGTTTAAAGAAATTGAAAACAAATTTCACCAGACTTTCCAAGATAACAGCTTGCAGCTTGCTATTGATATGGACAGCATACTTCAAGGGTTATAATTTCTACGGCCAAAGCTTTTTTTCATGCCTCCACCGTGTCTCCGTCAGCGTTCGCACGAATGGTCAACGTGCCTCGAGGAACAAATCTGCACAAACGACTGAGAGGCTGCGTTGCAAGTGCATCGTAACGTATCGCACGTAAGCGTGCAGTATTGCTGTTTGATTTGCGCGAAATCCCCCCCCCCCCCCGAGAATGAAAGGGTAAGGGGGGGGGGGGGGGTAGGTTACTTCGATGCAGATGCATTTGTTTTTCCCTTATTTCAAGGGAATCGTTGCATAAGATCGGCCGTTAACCGGCAACGATTGTCGCACGAACGATTCATGTCGGCGCGTTAATATCAATACAATCGATCATGGCTTTATAATTTGCCGTTGAAAAAAACAACTGTTTCAAGAAAGCCATCGAGGATCGAAGAAGATCCGTGCAGGAGAATGTGGAAAGTTTTTGAGAGTGAGTATCCATTCCAGCTGATCGAGCAACGAGTATGCTGAGATGAGCCATAATCAGTTCTGTTTTTCTTCTCTAATATTTTTAATTATTAATGATGAAGCTGATCAACTCTTGCTCTTATCGTCCCGCTGTGGCTGATGAAATGATGCACTTTTCAAGTGTCATGTTTGGCCCGTTTGGACGTGCAGTGAGGCCCCTTGCGGGTTGGAAGAAGAGCCGCACCATGCGAACAGTCTTGTGGCTTATCAGATGCACGAACGGGCACATCAGAAGCTGCCATCTTCCAAAGCTTGAACCCATTGAACCTCATGCTCATCGGGCACGCGGAGTGATACAAAGGGTGAGAGAGAAAGGCAGACGCTTTTTACATTTCTTTCATGGCAGCCGTTATGTAACGATCGTCCGGAGGATTCCCTGAAATCAATGCAATGTAAGAGGAACGATATATTCCAAAAGTGCATCCCGTTTCTTTCGCTGCCCTTTTCTTTTCTTTCTGCTGTTTCTTTCACAAATGGTTTATACTGAAACCCTTATTCTTCTTGTGGACCAAATTACAACCGGATTATGCGGGATACGGTGTTCGATCCGCGGGCGCCGGTAGGCCGTGAAAGAAGATGTTGCGAAGGAAAAGGTAAACACAAATTAATGCACAAATCAACTGATCGACTGCGGAGAAGGTGGCTGAAGGAGCTGGTGGCAACATTTCGTGTGGCCCGATTCATAAATCATGATTTGTCACACCTGCATCAAAGGGAGGGTGAAAGGACGGTAAGTGCGGTGCTGTCGGATGGGTTTTAATTCGAAAGATGGCTCCCGACGATCGGCTCGTTAGAAAGGCAACACCAGACCGCACCGAGCCCTCCACGAAAGGGGCTAAACGGGGCCACAAACGCATGCACTTTTCGCCACCGTTTCGTGGAAAGTGTGGGGAAGGATAGGAAAAAGCCGTAGCGGAACCATAAGCCCTTGGTTGGAAGCGGTGGGACGGGCGGGCCGACGCACCGGGGATCAACAAAACAATCAAGGTGAGAAAATCGGCCCTGGTCCGGTGAAAGTAATTCTCGCCAGCGTTGTTTGCGGTGGCCTCGATGATTAATGGTACACCCGGCGGTTGCATTCCCGAAAGTGGTGCATTTTGTTGTGTGCGGGGCTGGCGAGCAAAACGGTGAGGGGGGGGGGGGGGGCTGGTTGCAAGGAGGTATCAGCTCCAAATCTTACGCCATCCATCCGGCAAAGGCAAACAAAAGGCAAACGGCGTAGGATGCGGCGACGAAACGCCATGGGTGAGCAGGCGAAGTGGCGAAAATATGCCACCCGCTCGTTGAAGTCTCCGATGCATCATCCTGGGGCTGAAGAGATTGGAAGATGTAGGGCTTCTCGCCTGGTGCAGTGCATAATTAATTGATCAGCACTCAACGGAGCAGTAATTACGTCGGTTTATCTCATGAGAAAGGGGGCTCTTCTTTGTCTATCCGGTTCCATCAAGAGCGTAAGTGGTGTTTGCTTAATAACATGCACTTACTTCCAGAGCGATTTAAAAATTATGATTGAGGACGAAACAAAACACTTAAAACAGGAGCAACGGGAGAAAGGAAAACAAACCATTTCCAGGTGGCGATACAATATTCATTTAAATGTGTTTTTGTTTTCCAATGCGGTATTGTCGAACTTAATTCGTCAAACTTTCTTTTAGATCGAAAAATGTACATAATAGAGTTTCTGTATAAAATAACTCTGTGGTATTTACTTCACATAACTTGGATTATTTTTCTGATGGTAAAATATTTTTAGTTAATTTTATAAAATAAATCTCTTTTGATTTATTTGAGTGATGTTTGTGTTGAATCCAAACTGTATTTCCCTACAATGATGCACTGAATCCGGTGCAAGGAACAGCGAAAGGGACTTTCAAGGAGCACGATCGTTAACCCTACAAACTATCCCAAAACATAAATCCGTTCGCGCAGTTGGGCTTGCTCGCCGAAGACAAAATTAAACGCTCCTCGATAGCCCGATATAGATTCAATACAAATTACTTTGCCCTCTCGCCCTGATAATGTATGGCACGTCTTGCAATTCTTCGCAAGCGCGTGCCAAACGCAAACCAAGCTCCGGTAAAAAAAACCCTTGCGAAAGAGAGGCTGGTGCTGAAGGTCCCGACGATCGATTTCCTGCGTCGCGTCGCTGGGAAGTTTGCCAAATGCGATATGTAACGCAAATAAGAAAAAAAAAACACATCTTGAAAACGAACGATTTAAAACCGGCGCAATAAAAAGACAACCCACGATTAACGGCAGCGATGAAACATCGATACTGCAACCTGCAATGCAATACGAGCGATTCGTAACGGCTTGCGCCGGAGACACTTCCGGGCAGGCGAGGACCGCGTGCGTGTTGTAGGCTGCATACATTTCGATTGCGTACGAGATCGGTACGACCACACCCGAAGTGCAGTGCAAATCAGGGTGACGTTGAAGAGGGAGGGAAGGCGATATGGTCTTTGCTCAATTTCCCGACGGACGGTGCCAGCTGGACCCGAGGGCACTGGATGCGCCGGGATCCCATGGCGAGTTCAAAGTGCGACTATAAATCTTTCCCCCGTCGGCTCAAGCTCCGGTTTCCGGCTGCCGGCGTTGCTGCGCGTATGTAACGATCGTCTTGGTTTGCCTGGCTGATCATGCAAGGCAAGTGTCCAGTGAGAAGGAACAAAAAAAGAGAGAGAACGGGAGGTATCGAATAAAGATCCTTTCATCCATAGTCCATGCGCTTTTGTAACACTGCGTTTTCAGCGACGACAGCGCCCCCAAGAGTGAGTCCCTTAGGGAGTACTGAGGGAGTAACCCATAAATCTTGCGCTGGCCAGAGGGAGCCACCGATGTCTCTGTGTCTGTGGCCAAAAGGTTTGACAGTTCGCCCGATGACACGCCGCAGCCAGACGCCCTTTGCCAGACTGTTTTCACATGTCGCTTGTTTCGTTTTGTGCCGCATGTTGCATTTTTCTCTTTACTTTCTTCTCATTTCCTTCGTTTCCTTCTTGGTTTTCCCTTCGCTTAACCTCTTCGCTATTTATTACTCTTTACATTGCAATGGGTCACTGGACTTTTGCATTTTGTTGTTGCTGTTAACGGGTTCGCTTGCTACCCACAAACCCATTCGACTCACGGTTCTGAAACGGTTCCCTGCCGGATCTACACCTTCACTGCATCTCGCTTTTCCTTTCTCCCCGAGCTTCTCAACGAATTGTAGCTCTCGCTGTTTGCCATCTCGTTTATCACTTTCGCAGGGTGCCGTCGAGCCACGGATGGGATGATACCGGCCTCCGGCTCGGCGGGTATATGGGACGGAATGGGTGCAGAATTTTGCATACGTTGCGGACAAGGCGTAGCGCTAAGGGGGCCTCCTGGACGTGGTCCGCGAATGCAACATGAATATCCACTTCGTTATACGGCGAGCATAAGTACATGCATCATGATGTAACTGACCTACTCTCAGCGGAACGGTTTTCACCGTCGGACGCTTGCAGGCTTGGCTGGCTGGAGTCTGGTTGGATGGTCCAACTGTCGGACGGTAACCGGAAGACGGTGACGATGGCGAGAGCCTTTGGTAGACGAAGGATTGCTCGACAAAGGTAAAGTCATAAAAATTTACCATATTATTCCTTACAATATTTTTATGCAGCCAAAGAGCTTTTACCCAAAGGAATATTTATTTGATAAATCATGGCAAATTCATCACTGATGAAATAGTTTCTCAAAATGACAGTTCATCGGGTTGAATTGGAATGAGCAAAGTCGTCCGAAAAAGCATTCCTTCGCCTTCGGATAGGGTATTTTAATGCATCGATGATAATCCACACATCCTCCTTTCTTTTGCAACAAGGCGGCGACAAACATCCTTCCGAAAGTCGGCGTGTCGTGACCGGCCGTACCACCCACCCAGAAATTTTCACTGATTTTTATTTTGTTTTTTTCCATCAACCAACACGACATCGTAGCGCATCGTTACGGAGAGCGTTGCAGTGCCAGTGTGACCTTTCACTTTGCTGGCCTCCAAACACGCACGGGGTGTGCTTTAAGAAAACTTATAGGTTTCCCTCGTCCCCCGCTTGCCCAGGACGACGATGCAATGGACAAGAAACGAACCTTAACCAAACACTGCAAGATAAGCATAGTTGAAACAATAATCAACAAAACTGCACGCAATGCAAAAGGAAAGTGACGGTGGTGTTTGGGATGATTTTTTTTCTTGTCTTCTGGCTTTTCCCTCTGGCTTGCCCTCGCCACTTTTGAACCGCATTTGTCACGCGCGCTGCATTCCACGGCGCAATTTGTGCATCCAGCCTACGCAATGTGCCAGGGGTGCCCAAAAATGGCGAACGAGAAGATTACGCCACAAGGATTCCGGTGCCCTGCCGGACGACTTCCTTGACTGCGAGCCGAGGTCCGGGATCAGCACGATATCAAGGAGCGGGGATAAAGGGAGAAACGAAATACCGGCGGCGCCAGACGGTGCGAAGGGAAACATAATTTAAATATTAACGAAGGCGCGCGATAGCAAATATATTGACAGAATAAATGGCCCTCACCAACTTGCGGGACTGGAAAATATGTATAGCACAGAGGCCAGGGCTGGTGGAATGTAAATTAAAAAATAAATTTAAAGAAACCAACCTCCCAACCTGTTCCGGTTGAATCTAGCAGAAAAAAAAAACGTAGATCTGCGAAACGAACGACGAAGCGTCATAAACTAATCAAGCTAATGGTGTCCAATCATGTGCTACAATTAGCTGTCAATATAAAGCACTGTTTGCAGCTGCTACTACGACCACAATTAGTGTCCGTTTATACCACCGCGTACAGGAGTGCGTGTGACGTTCAGCGAATGTTTTGTTAATGGCGACGCCTGCTGCGCGAAAAGATCTCCCTGATCTTGCTTTTTTTGTCTTCTTCCCCCGCCGTGAAACGAATGCAATTCGCCATTCACCGGCCCGTACGTGGGTCGTCTTTCGATACCGGAACGCGTCACCACTGCGATGCTGCTGCTTTAGTTTTCGACCGAAGTTACTTTCGATTCGCCGTGCCGTGTTACCAGCTTCCCTGTAGTTGTCAGGAATTGGTTTGGCTTATTGATTGAAGAAATCGTCCAATTGTCAATAAACGATCCATTAGCGAACACAGCCCATTCGATCCGTGCACCGTATGGGTCGGGGTGAGATTAATGATACCAGGAAGTGCGGACTGCGCATTCCCGGCTGTTTCGAGGCGGTCCACTACAATCACGACCACTCACCGCCTGATCGGTAGATCAAACCGGACCCGAACCCGTGGCCCCCCTCGAAACCTGGAGCCTGCTACCTGTGGACGCCGACTGGCTATAGTAGCTCACACCTTGCGCACCTCGAACGCTTTTTTTCTGGGAGTGCCTGCCGCACGGCGGTGATTCGTTCTAACCT
Organism: Anopheles atroparvus; assembly: GCA_914969975.1. Classification (NCBI taxonomy): domain Eukaryota; kingdom Metazoa; phylum Arthropoda; class Insecta; order Diptera; family Culicidae; genus Anopheles; species Anopheles atroparvus. The sequence continues at coordinate 20,798,848 of CAJZCY010000004.1, forward strand.
CGAACCACTTCGAGAACTGGCGAGCGTTCGGTACGACTTTGTTGACATGGGGACCATGCACAGTCCACCTCCCAGAGACTCGGGCCCACTACCGGGCACCCGCCGATGACTAATGATGGAATTTGTTCACTGACCACCGTACGGAGCCTTCCCCATGGGCCTATCCCAAAATCGCGATCAGTCCTCAGCCCGAACCGATCGTATCGCAGCGTGTTGGAACTTCCACGTCGCACAGGTTTCCCTCACTTAGCCTTGCTCCTTGCCGGACAATTAAGCCGGACCGTGTTGCGGGCGAAGAATGTGCTCCATTTATACTTCATTTCACGCTGTTCTTGGCGTTCCGTAGTGTTCGGTCATTGTTTTAGCCATTGCCCAACGCTCAAACGCATGAACGTCTACGGTAGCGCACGGTGCATTCAAAATGGCCTCGAAAACTGTTAACCAGAGTCAAGAGCGCGAAAACATGGCACCCTGCGGTCGATGTAACCCGATGTTACACAGCGGGAGTTTTTACAGATACACGTAACCGCACCGGAAAGAATAATTAGTTCGTTTGTCACTCTTTTGACATTCGCCGTTCGCTGTTTGCGGCCTGTTCGAAACCGATCGGGGATGTCCCGTGATGTTTGCTGACCATGGATGGGACCTCCCGGGTTTCTCCGGCTCAAGAAATCAACCTCATAGAAATAACACCATTCTCAGGCGTTCAATTTAAAAGAAGCAAATAAAAAAGAACAAACCAAGTCATGAACCAAAAACCAACTCGGAGCCAAATGCATCAACAGGACAGCTTTGCGGTAAGCGGCTTGTTCCTTTACATTACCGATGTGTCCCCTTCTATGTGACTGAACCGATTTGACACTGACTCTTGACATTGACACACCGGTGGACAGGCTACGGACAGGAGGTTTGTTCGATAGACCGTGAAACGCACATTCCAGAGCAAGATCCGCCAATCCGAGTGGAAAGTGGACACCAACGGTTCTATGGGTTGACGCATGCCAGGCAAGTCAAAGCACATCAAGCCGGAGTGGGTGTAGCAGGGATTGTCTGGTCTGGAATGCCTGGTTGGCGTCCGCAAAGCTTCGGTTAGGGAATCAACAGGATATTTTTTTTTTTTTGCATAATGATTTATTATTTCCTATTACATCTTGTTCGACCAGATTCACAAGTTCAATGTACTCCAAATGTGTTCCAAAAAGAGAACACCTTCTCAAGATCAACAAAAGTATGATCCAATACGCAGTGGGATATGAAACTTTTCCTCAAGCCAGATTGTTTTCCAATGGCGACGAAACTTTTTGGTGTGCCAGATGTTTTTAAAAAAGCTCCAAACTATTTTTGGCATAAATACAACACATCAACATACAACAAGTCTCAATTCATGAACTGCCGCCGAAATAAGCTCTATGTCTGTTGTGCATTTAATTGTTAGCCTTCTTGTTTAATTCCATCGGAAATCATGTTTTTCTTTCATTCTCCTTTCACTATTTTCAACTCGAATAAAAAAGGGCCCCATCTAAGTTCATTCAATCCTTTTTTTTATTCTTTGAGGCAACTATAGTCATTAACACAACTGAAGCCAATGGGATATTTAATGCAGCAATCAGGCTTTCCGGACATTACCGACATACTCTCCTGAACGTTGCTGTCCTTGGTTTTCCTGGATCTCAAACCATAACCCCGTCCAACCACAAACAGAACGAGACGAAACGGTGTAAATTGAAATTTCAAAACACATGATGGGACACAGAGCCCATTCCCCCCCCCCCCCCTCCACCCCCCCCATCTCCCCTTCTCATTCACTGAGCCCCGAACTGCGAAGGTCCAATCTGATCATCTACCCTGCGCTAGCAGCACAATGACAAATTGATGCTAATGTCGTAATTGAGTGTTCACATCAGCTGTCCAGGTAGGTGGGAACTCCCAGCAGTGACGAATGGAGGGAGGGGTTAGTTAAAAAAGTATAACACCCACCACCGCGGGGTTAACGGCCAACTCCAACAACGGGGAAAGGGATATGGAGGGCAAACCAGTGGCAGGAAAATTAAGTACACGTAAAACAAGCACAACGAACGAACTCTGCACAACTGGAAGCGGCAGGCAAAGGTGAAAGGAGAATGACAAAAACGCCTCAACAGAAGCAACCCACCCCCGGTGGACCAAAGGAGGGTAGTGGCCAAAAAAAAAATTGCTCCCGGACAATGCCGATTCTAATTATAACCAATTAATTTAACAGTATTGCGCACGTTCGCGCCACATTTGAGCGGGCGACAAAATGGCGCCCAGCACGCTATCGCCGCGGGAAAAAACGGCACTTGCGCTGAGGTGCTTTTCCTCTCGAAGGCATACGGGGTTGAATCTGGTTAATCTACTCTGCCGGGTGTCTTTGGGGTGCTTTGCTCTCTCATGCAACGGAACAAAACATGAACCGTGAACCATCGAGGCGTCATGTTTGAATCAAGTTCAACCACGATTCGGAGTAGGTTGCACAGAAAAGATCTGCACCAAGCAAGCAAGCCACCATTGTGTTTTCCATTGCAGATTACGGTCGTGGGGTTTGTTGCTGGTCAAAAGTTTGTTGACTCGGCTGTACTTGAATGTGAACAGATAGTAAGGGTTCATTAAGAGGGTGTTTCAGTGCAACGTTTATAATATTAAAATATTTTAAACTCATAAAACATGTTTGTGTTAATATTTCAAACAATCAAGCTAACAACGTCGCTTAGAATGGTTCTTAAGCTAACTAAGTGTTTAAAAAATATTTATGGAGATGCAATTTTTTTCACCAAAAACAGTTCACCATAAACTTTAACTATTATTTTCACAGGCAATGGCACGAATTCTCAACGATTAAGCATTAACGATATGGTCGCAAAAATTTAACTAGAAAAAAAAAATGAATAATATATACTGAAACAGAGTAATGTATCAAATTCTTCCACCAGAATTCTTCTGGAAACGAAATTTAAAAATCATTTGGGCAGAGATACTCTTGAACATGATGATGACACGCCGAAGCCGCGAATTGTGTCAGTCGGTCAGCAATCAGCCCAAGACCAAGATGGCCAACCAATGGCTAACATTCATCCCACGCTCTCATATCACCCGCCGTGCGCAATTGTATGGCAACGGCGGAAAATTGCCCCACGCGGCGACCGAAAGAAGCGCGTCACATCGATTGACATCTGACAGCTGCGCAATATCGCTGTGTCCGGATCGTAGTAGCAGACGTTCGCATAAGAAGACGCACGCAGTGCCACTAATGTCGAGCCGAACGGCCGAATGTCATCCATTCTCCAGCCCTCGCACGCCTGCAGGTTGTTGCAACAGAAGACCGCGGACGCATGCAGTGTTTACACGCCGTCAACTGGTGATCACACGCCCGAGCCGATTTGCGACAGGCTGCTGGTGTCAACCCATTGTTTCCGATGATACTGTGTGGGAAAAGTCACTCTGGGGAAATGGGCTAAGACTCACAACTATATGACGCTTTTCGGTGCAGCGATTGGCTACGGCAGTTTGTTTTCTGCCGATTTGGAGCACGGGGAGTAATCACGGATGACCTTAATGAACATTCTCCCCAAAGGCAAGATTTGTGAAATACACAGGCGACATTGGAAGACATTCCAGGACATCTGTACATTTGTTACTTGCACAACCGATCCAATCCCTACCACGAGGAAGCGGCTGTGACGTTGTGAGACGTGTTTTATTTCCCTCGTTTGTCCCCTTGTGAATTCTTCTTCTGACCTAGGTGCAACCCATTGTTTGCTTTATTTTTCTTCTCTTTTTTATCCTTCCCTTTATTACCCTGGTGGACGGTGGTAGGGGTCACATCTATGTCCTCATAATCGTAGTCGTAGGCGATTTCTTTGTCTTCGTCACTGGTATTGGTGTCGGTAGAGTCCTGTGCTCGGGCCGTTGTTTTAGTAGCTAGGATACTCGCCGTAGTCGTAGCTGTACTCGACATTGCTCTGCTACGGGTAGTCGGTTCAGTCGTTGAAAAAAGAGTCGTTTGTACCATGCAGGGTATTGGGGCGGCCATGATGGCGTCGGCAGGAGGAGTAACGGGAGTTGTAGTTGTGCGGGTTGTGGTTAGCATACTATCGGGATAAGTGGTGGTACTGACCTGGGTCGTCGTAGTTACGGTGTTGGTTGCTGGGACAACGAGCCCGATAATTTGAGCCGATGCTACCCTCCTGCTGGCATCTGTAGCTGGCGTTGTTGTGGATCCCGTTGCCGTTGATGTTGCTGCAACTGCAGCAACGGTTGTCGGTTGTATTGTTGTCGACAACGTCGTAGCCAGGATGGTTGTACTACCGAGCGAAGTTGTAAGTGGTCTCGTAGTTGTGGTCGTAGCTGGCGTTGTTGTTGCAACCGTTGTCGTGATGGGTCTCGTAGTTGTGGTCGTAGATGGCGTTGTTGTTGCGACCGTGGTCGTGATGGGTCTCGATGTCGTTGTCGTAGATGGAGTAGTTGTTGCGACCGTTGTCGTGATGGGTCTAGTTGTCGTAGATGGAGTAGTTGTTGCGACCGTTGTTGTAGTAGCTCTTGTAGTAGTTGTCGTGGGCAGTGTTGTGGTCACAGCTGCAGTCGTCACAGGCCTTGTCGTTGTAGTAGAAACGGTGGTTGACATCGTGGTTGGCTTAGCAGAAGTGGTCGTCATAGTATTCAATACTCCAGGTTTCATTGTCGTGGAATTTAACTTGGCTGTAGTGGTCATCGGTTTTGTCGTAGTTGTGTTGAGAGCTCCTCCCTTTACTGTCGTGTTAACCACCCTTGTAGTCATTGGCGAAGGAATCCGCGTGGTTCTAGACTGCTTGGTCTTCAATGTTGGTAGAAGGCGTCGAGTCGTTGCCATCCGTCGCTTGGTTGTGATTATCCGTTTTTTCAATTGCATTTTAACCCGCAGATAGATTTTCATCCATCCATGGGGAACATCTTCCCACGCTTCAGACTCCTCTTCCTGCCGCCTTCTTTTGCCACATTCAACGTTTAGCACGGATGCCAATAGAATGCCGAGCACAACCAAACCAATCGATAGCTTCATCCTCTTGTCCAAGGTCCAAAATGGCAAAACTTGTACGGTCCTCCTCCAGACGGCTATATATACGACGAGCAGTATTACATCCAATGGAGAACTAATTCACTTTTAATATTAATTTTATCTCGTTAAGTGGGAAGCGAAAAACCATAACGATATAATTTGACGGAACGGAGGTACGGAGTAGTAATTTGTAGAAATGAAGAATACAAAATACAGAAATAATGGCAAAGCCTTCATTAATCTTGAAACGTTTTTAAATTATTTTCGAGCGATTTTAAATTCCTCCCATTTCTACCATAGTATATGTCGTACAGTTGTTTAGTTCTGTAAACTGAAGTATTATTTTGAAATTTGAAACCCCCCATGAATTTTCACAATTCATTGAGACTATCACTGACTGACAACCGATTAATTTAAATGAAACAATGAATGTAACAAAAAGGAGATTACTTAGGAGAACTCACATTGTTGGTGATTATTATCTGCCATTTGCCAAAGAAACATTTGTCTTGGTTGGTTAAAAGTGGTTAAATTCTGCCAATGTCGTATCTTGTCTGGTCTGGATGGTAGCTGACTTGTAAGCATCCCAACAAGTCAGCTACCATCTTGGATTGATACATGAGGAACAGATCATTGAGGCCCACAATTGTGCAATGGTAATAACAAAAAAAATAGAAAAGAAATGCCCGCAGATACGGACGATTGCACCGACGTTGAACCAATACAATAAAAGGTGTTTCAAAAGTTTACATCTCGAAAGGTTACGCGAATAGGCGGCATTCGCGTCACCTGAACGATCACTATGCTCAACGCCGATCTGGACCTAGTGTCCAGGTTTATGCTAGCAGATAGAAAGAAAGATAAAAACCACCCACAAATGGTGCTTCAAAGGGTGCCGGGCGGACGATTCGAACGACTTCCCAAGAGGGGCATGCGGTTAGAGGGAAGTACTTGTCCGGTGTGCAAAAATAAAGAAGCTGCCGTTCCGTGACCACAGCTTGTTTCTTTGCTGCCCAACACGGGTGTGCGGTGATCGCTCTATAATTTTGTGCCGTGAACTTATCGATTATTAATCGATAAGTGGCGTGAAATTAGGATGAAAATCCTAATCGAAGAAGCGGGGAGTTGATGATTACCGGGTCGCGATTTGTTCAATTGCAACAGGTTTGATCTGTACGGGGGGAATGGCAATTGAAAACTTACCACGTTCGTTTTGCCATCTTGCGGTTTGGAAGACGACTCAGCGTTGGTTTGTGCAAATGCAGAAGAAAGGATTACTCTGGGGCAATACAATGGCACGGTTTTGGGGCTAGTGAAGCATAACAGTCCATTGAGCAAAAACCTATCACAAAATCCTTTCCCTCATCTACATTCAGTGTTGACCCATCCCGGGATGAACAAATGTGAAAGTCATACGTTTCGCCCGCTTATGCAAACTAAACGGCATGGTGTAGCACATGGAAATTACATAGAATAACATTCATTTACAAGCATACTTAGAAGGCATCTTTGGAAGCATCCATTATGGATGACGCGCGCAAGCAAAATTGTAACCTTATCGAAGTTTTTTCATTGTCACATAAACACCTTGTGCATCGGTCAACGTATTTATAAAAAAAAAGTCGATTTGTCAACGTATGACGTTCAGAGAACGCAAAATGTATTCGTATTCAGAGCTATGGCTCCTGAATAATAATCCTACACAATTTAATTTTTTCCCTCAAAGCCCCGATAGAACATCTGTGTGAAATATTGAAATATGTTATTAGAAAGAAGGACACTCCAAACAGGATCGGAAAAATTAACTTTACAAGAAGAAACAAACGACAAACGTTCAACCACTGTCACACCTAATTTGTTCAGAACTATGCCACGAAGGTTGAAACTACTAAGTATTGTAGAATTCGTTTGTATTCAGGTTTGGTACTTTTGTTTTTCTCAATTACATCCATTGTAAACCACGCAGAAAATAAGCCAAAAACTAGGACCAATATACCCTCGGCAGCATGAGCAGATCCTTTCTAGCCTCTTCCGGATCCACCACCACCAGAGCCGCCGTTACCACCACCATGGTTGCCATTTCCGGCATTTCCTTTACCAGGATTGTTATTGTTGTTGCTGTTGTTGTTGTTATTGTTGTTGTTTCCGTTTCCGTTGTTATTTGGTCCCGGTTTAACTGTAGTGGTAGTAGTGGTCGTTGGAATCGTCGTTGTGGTCGATGGAGGAGTCAGCTTCACAGTTGTAATCGGAGGTACGGTCGTTGTCGGAAGAGTAGTGGTTGTAGTGAGAGTAGTGGTAGTAGGGGGCGTAGTAGTTGTTGCAAGAGAGGTTGTTGTTGTAGGAGTCGTAGTTGTTGTAGGAGTTGTAGTAGTTGAAGGAGTCGTAGTTGTTGTAGGAGTCGTAGTTGTTGTAGGAATCGTAGTTGTTGTAAGAGTCGTAGTAGTTGTAGGGAGAGTAGTAGTTGTGGGTAACGTTGTAGTGGTCGGTAGCGTAGTGGTCGTCGTAGGAAGCGTAGTTGTAATTGGAACCGTAGGCTTAGTTGTAGTTGGTGTAGCCCCGGTTGTTGGAGCAACAGTTGTCGCAGCTGAAGTCGTCATTGTTGTTGGTAGGGTAGAGGTAGCGGTAGCATCCTTCGTAGAGGTCGACAGGACAGTTGAAGTACTAGTCGGGGGCGGCATAGTGATCGGTTCGGTCAACTTCACCGTTGTAGATTTCACAATCGGAGCGCGTGTTAGCAGTTTTTTCGTAGTGGCCACAGTCGTTTTCGTTGTTCTCGACCTTCTAGTGCGTCTTGTCCGGGTAGTTCGGGTAGTTTTCGGCATCTGTTTCGTTGCAACAAGTCTTCCAAGGGTGGGCTTTGCTGGCATGTCGGTCGGAAGGCTCCGCTTGCCTAGCCATCCTTTGTCGGCGGGACGCTTGCTTACATCCTTACCGGTATCCTCCGACGAATGGCGGCCGTCAACTGCCTGAACCAAGCACAGGGCACATACAGTTGCCAGTAGGACCCCGAGCGCAATTCGCATCGCTAAGCTGTTCGGTGGAATGCGCGAACAGAACTCCTCCCAATATGGATCCGCCTGTTTCTTTTATAATCTCTGCCATCGTTGAAAGCGAGTGTCTTGATTGACATTTAATTTCGCGAGTGTTTATTATTATTATCAGGATATTAGAAGAGTTATCTCTTGCCAGTTACTATGTGGCACGTTTTAAGTACACCTGATTATTTTACTATCTACTATCATTATTTTTATTGCCCTTTAATCAATCAACTCTAGAAATGACCTTCTGTTTTGTTTTAAAATAACATTTAATAGAGCACAAACCTTTCTGTCAAATCAATGTCAATCAAATGCATATGGCGACAGTAATATCAATGATGTGAATGAACTTATACTTTTGCACTTTAAAAAACTTAGTTGCACTCAAGTCAACTATAGAGATTTTTTTTTCTCGGTTGAAAAAAAATATTCAAAATACATCACCAAACCTAACGCCGTCTATTTTAACGCAGTGTGGTTGGTTGTGGTCAGCCGCCAGTTCTCCTTTTCCTTTGGCATATGGTTTTTTTTTAGCGTGCATGTTTTAAGATTTTTTGAAGGAAAAGAAAGTTCAAATCAGTTAAATATTATATAACCAAGCAGCTGGGATTTGCTATCTGTATTCTCTTACCTCTCTTATCGCCGTCATATGATTTACATTTCCTATTTTCCCTCCTCTAAAGCACTCTTCCCCGATCGGTAGGGTAGGGTAGGGTCGGTAATATCGGTTACTAGGGCCACGCGGTCGGTTAAGTAACGCCCGATAAGGTAACGCCTCTGCGGGTGGTGGAAATGGAAATCGATTAGGAGCTTTATTTGCTTCCTTTTGTTGTCGCAGGCGACGCGTAAGCCGATCTGAACCCGATTTGCGCCTGTCCTTCCGTGGACGATAGACGATCAATTTCATCTGCGAGTGCGTGAATGTTTGATGGATTGTAAAGTGCTGGGAACGAGGCTACCTGTTTCTAATAGTTCGGCTTTTTTAAATTGAATGTTTTGTCTGATGTTTCATTCTTTTATTACACCAAAATTGAAACATTAGGTCTTTGGCAAAGATTTGGATTAACACAACGAAAGGAATGTTATACGGAAGACGTCAGAAACTTCTGAGATACTAGAATAATATACTGCTAAAGGATCAAGAAACGGATAAATTTAAGTTAAAATGTTTAAGTAGAGGAAGAAGAACCTCTTTTCAGAAACAGTATGTTGTGATTGGATATGTGGGTGCTACAGGTTGGTTTGTTGGTTCCACTAACTTTTCAATCGACCCCGTGACGCCCCTGTTGGGGCAGTGCCGAAGAGGAGAAAGGACCACCGTTAGAGGAGCCAGCGTTAGCGTTTAATAATAAATTGCAATTAACATGTATAAACGATTCAATTACCGACCGGTGCGTTCCGTGCCGCCGCGGATCGAAAGGATTGGGGAAGGCGGCCCTTTTTTTTGCGAAGTGGAACCGGCACGCGTAATCGGACACTTGGCCTAAGACCATTCCCGCCTTGCATTCCCGCGGACGGCGCCCGGAATCGTTCCCAGACATTTGGCACAATCTTGACGGCGTTTCTTCTGTGGTCTGAGGCTTAAGGGAGAGGCCTGTAGGATCCTTAAAACAAGAGACTGGTCAGTGAAAGAGGTGACAGTTCATAACCATGCTATTACACGTTTCGTAAGCTTTAGCACATCTTTAACCTCCTTTTGGCCTGTATTTAATTTATTTTACATTCCACCAAATCAAATTGAGGATGATTTCCAGTTTTCGATCTCAATTTATCGGTGCCGTAGCTTCCTTTACCTTCCCGAGCCTACCATATCCAAAACCAGTTGACACTCGGCAAATGTTCATACTCGGTCAATGTTTCTATATGTACGTTACACAACGCTTTTTGTTCGTGTAAATTTCAAATAAAGTGATATTTTTCGATTTAAATGGTTTTCTGAAGTTTCAACGCATTTTAAATGCTTCATGGATAAGATCCCTGGATGACAGGGAAAAGTTCTTAAATTGGGTTTTAACTTCGATCGTTTCCAACTGCTCTGAAAATGTGTAACGTAGCGCCATACGATGGGCGGATTACAAATGACCGGGAGTGCAAGTGTTTTGTCAAGCCACCCACCACCCGCATCTTCGTTATTATATACGATTTTTATTTCCCATCCAAAGACGCAGTTACCTTTCTTCGACACAACACACCGAGCAACAAACTCGGGACCATCGGCCGACGCGGCGAAAGAAGTGCTCGACTCGGCCGCTCCTACGTACGCCATAACCACACATTAGCGGCTCGTAAAACGTGCGCATGGCGAATGGGGCCGGGTCTGCCCGGCAACGTGCGATGAGGATTTGCGTAACGTGCGTTCGTCGCTTTAGTTTTATCGCCCCGTGGTATTCCTAATGCTTCTCGTAGTCTCCCGTATGCCGGGATGTAAAGTATTTTATAAATGTGCAATAAAGTTTCATTTATCAGCTGTTAATCGAGTTCCGATAGGTTGCCCAAGGGCTACACGATGTGATGGATGGAGGAAGGCACTAACAATTATATTAACAACGTGTTATATTACAATGATCATATTTTATTGACAATGGACCATTTCCTTACATCGAACTGGGGCTTGCGGCTAGCGGAAAATAGGTTAAATCGGTGTGGCATTAGCTTTAAACGTTGCTAGTCTCCATACTGTGTACGCCAATCATTGCTCACAATCTTGCAAACAGATTGGTGGCAGAACTATGGACGTTCCGATGATTTATGATTAATCTCCCTGTTTTTTTTAAAGGTATGCTTACCGAAACTCTTTGCATATTTGATATTAGAAGGCCATACAAAAAATCCCCTTTGCAAATTCTTCCACATTATGGCGGTTATGACTTAATTGGTAAAAAATTAGCGAATAGAGACGTCTACTCCTGAATCGCTGCCTTGCTAGTTCAAGAAAGGTCCGAATCCGTCATGTGTTATGGTCAAATATTTTATTTAACAGCGAAAAATTTCACGCCTGTCACCATTTCGCGGACCCGGACTCATGTCGGGGCAACATATTGCATTCGTTGCAAATGCTCGTGTCCGCTGTAACCTTAGAGTGGCGAGCAGTTTGCCAAACCTCGTACGTCACACGACCTTTGACCCGAACATACGCTGCCAAGGGTTCAAAGAAAGAAACGCTTACACTACGGAACGGTATCGAAACGAATCGATTTCCAGGCTGCACCCAGCCCCGGACAACCTGGGTGCCGTCGAGACGGTATCGTGCAGGATGCGGGATTGGAACCGAAATAGTTTAATTCTTCCCCCCCCCCCCCCCCCTCTCCCTCTTTCTTGTTCAACCTGTATCGGCACCGTGAAAAATTAATCTGCCAAATTGAAGCTGTCCTGAGCTACCGAATTTCATCGAGTTTGCTGCCAAAGCCAAGGTTTCCAGTAACAGGAGCATTTACTAAAAAAAAAAAAAACATACGCAAAGAAATCACTTTTAATGCTGGGTCCTTTCAGCAGAGTATCAAAAGGTTAATCAATTTTTTCGCAAGTATTGCAAATTATTTAATTTTTAAACTATTCGAAGCTCTTTTGGAGACATCATAAATTAGGGTTACGTTCTTCCTAGCTTACAATGAAAAGAAATTGAACATACAATCTGCGACTCGATTCGCCCATAATCGCCGCAAGGTGTCCATTAAAAAGCCTCAGCCATGGTTTATTTGTCCGCCTGTTGATTAATTGCCTTGGTGGGATTTACACACCCTGCTGATGCTGCCTGTTGTTGCTCCAAATGTTCGACTGTTCACCCCCGATCGTGTGCTCGACAGTCAGGCCGTGAGGAAAGGAAGGACCAGGTAGATATGTTTACAACATTTTCCGCCGCGGCAGTGAAATATTGTAGCCCAAGGTCCCTCGGTTGGTATGTAGCGACCGAAAGCGTTGGCGGGCTGGCCGAGCCGGGTGACAGCACGGATCGACATGAGTCGAAATTTTAAGGTCAAACGCAGCATGGGCACGGCAGCGATAGGGCTTGTTTTCTCCGGCCTAAGCACGCCTGAAGGAGACAGTGTTCTCTCAGACATGCCCATGCTCCATTTTGATTCGGTGTAATATTTGAATTTGAACAATCAAATAGGCAGGACTAGGGGCACCTGCGCTTAATAAAAACATGCTAAAAAGCTCGAATATTTCATTAAAAACTAAACGAAACTCGATGTCACGTTTGCACAGGTAAAAAATCATTACATGATTCATCAGGCTCTTTTGTAGCATTCCCGAATTACATGCTAAGAGTAATATGCTACGTTTAGTGGCTGGTACTGTAGATTATAGTCCATCTCTAACTAGAACATCATGTAACTAATCACTGTATATAAAAAACAAAAAACAAAAACACTGCAACGAAGTTGCAAAAGAGTCCTACTTTCTGGGATAAGCTGTTTCCAGAAATTTCAGGACAGAAGAAGTGATATCGACAGGTATCGTGTATTGACTATTGACACAACGTGCAAGACAACCCAACCATCGTCGATGGCGAATTGTAAGTAATTCGATTGTCACTTCAAATCGTTATCAATTATCTGGCTATCGATTCTGCAGTTCGGGCGAGGGTTGAAAGTTGTCCGCCTGCAGCTCGGTTACACAAAAAAGGGGTAAACCATCACGCGCCGCATCGTTGGGAAAGCAGCTGCTAATGGGTCGTATTGGCTAGATGTGAAACTCGTGGTAATTCCTACGAGCGCGTGCGAGAAATGATAAATGTCCATTCGGTTATCATCTGGTGTGGTGAAGATTTTTATACAAAAACAAGCATGCAGAGCTATGCAACAGTAATACAAGAGAAGCAATTGCTAAACGCTAAACCCATGGCGGTGGGGTGGGGGTCGTGGTTTGATTCTCTGATATCATCATCGCCAGTACAACTACAACCCGAGATGACGTATTACATAAGAGCCACCTATTGCATAAAACTCTTGGTACCTCAGCTGGTAAGCTTTCAGTTGAATCCTTTAAACAAGGAGAGACATTTTGATATCATAGATCAAGAAATATGCTATTTCAATGCACAAAGAATAGCTGCAAAAAAAAAACATTTTCATTTAACGGTCTTGCGATGATTTGTTTATGTTTGGTTTGAAATTTGAAGTGCTCTGTGTACGCTGCGGACGTGCTCCAACTGTGAAACGTCAAACGGGTTTGCTGGGCGCGCGAATATCCAATGTTGTGTTTTGAAACCTTCGCCGTGCAAAGTGCTATTTTATTGTATGGTAAACAGGCCAAGAAATATTTTTTGCCAAGAAATATGATCTATAGTCAGGAGTAAGTGTCCTTTGTTTTGAAATGTGTAAAGTGAGCCGTATTAAAATAATTCTGCCTAACTAAACAGCTACGCCCGATCGATCGACGACGTGCGCGTGATCGTGCGGCACGCCAAACTCGACCACAAAAACCTCACCAACACGGCACAGGCCATCTACTATCCCAGGGATGAGCCCGGGCATGATTTGGGCAACATCAAGCTGCTGGAAGTGGACGAGCACATTCTGCAGGCGGTGGAAAACAACGATGGGGTGTGCTTCAAGGGGGCGCTCAACGAGAAGGTGGTGTTCTGCACCGAGTCTCGTACGTACGAGGTGAAGGAGGCGGAAATATCGAACAGCTTGCTGCTGGTGAACGGGTTGAAACTGGCCCAGGCAACCAGCCGGTCACCGATCAAAAGCCCAAAGGGGGGCGTGAACACGTCGATGGACAGCAGCATGGAGGAAGAGGAGGATGCAGAAACGATCGACACGATCGACGACGTTGAGCGTAGGGAGGTGGTCAAGGTGTTTCACGATTATTTCGAGCTGCGCCAGGTAAAGCCCAAGTACCGGAAGATTATCGATCTGCTGCGTCTGACGCGGTACGCCGGCCCGGAGAACGAGCATCTGATCGATCGCTCTCTGCTGTTCCGGTTCGGCCAGCTGCTCGACACCGTGCAATGTAGCAAGGACGAGTTTCACGAGGGCTTGAAAAAGTATCGTGCCATCGAGGTCGACGATCGCGTGCGGATGCTAGACATTGAGTAAGGTTACCAAAACCTTCCCAACCTAACGCACTGGGCTCCTTATCAATTTCAAATGTTTCTTCCAGATACGAGTATCGCGTTCTTACGTTGCTGTTAGGCGTTTTACTGGAAAACTCTTGGGAGCTAGACGCGATCGATAAAGACACAACGCTGGACGCGATGCAGGGAATCATTCCATACGAGATCGTCAACGGTACGTTCGATGTGTACACGATCCCTAGCGAGCGCGTGCCGGGTCGGTGGCAGTATCGCGAGGACATGGTGTGTGCGCTGTTCGCCGAGAAAATCCTCCAGAATGGTCTGAAGTTCCACATCGACGAGTTTCTCGTCACCTGGCAGGAGGCGCTTCCAGAAGGTTTCGAGGTGAGCGAGAAGTATCTGCGCGGGATCGGCATCGTCGATCGCGAAGGCAGTGTGCCGTGTGTGCGCGGTCTCAACGAGGCCGATCTTCCGATGAACCTACTCGTGCGCCTGAGCACACTCTTCCGCACCAAGGAACGGTGGAACCTGGAGCAGATCGAGCCGTACATCGAGTGCTTTGCCACGCCGGCAGTGGGCGTTACGTCGATTCTGGCAAAGTACACCCGATCGCTGGTCGTCAAGGGTGTTCGGATATACGTTTCGAAGCATTAGCCAGCAGCCGAAACGAAGACTGAGGATGTACCATTTCATTATTACTTAGGAAAAAAAGGTTTATTTTGAAAAAGAGAAAAAACCTATTCTTTACAAAAATAACTTTACACGTGCAGTTGGTGTATAGTGTCTCCTTAGTTTTGTTTCTTCTTCTTCCCGCGCTGTTTCTTCGCCGCAATGCGCTCCAGCTCGGCCCCCCGCACCAGACCGATCGCAGACAGTTCACCGTCTTTCTTCTCCATCAGCGAAAGGTTCGACGCCGGGAAGCGGAGCTCCATGCGGTCCAATACAAGTGGCGTGGCGAGCAGTTTGCTCAATTCCAGCCGCCTCGCCTTAAACTGTCGCTTCTGGCGCGATTGCTCGAGCTTGCGCATCTCTTCCTGCTCGCTGTCCACTTCCGAGTCGTCCCGGAATTCCTTCGCCAGCTTATCCTCCCACGACCGGTCCGCGCCGGAGCGCCGCTGCTGGAAATCCATCCGCTCGATGTCACGCGCCAGGTTGACGCGCTGCTTTATCTGGCGCATAATACGGTCGGAGGTCGGATACAGCGGCAGATCTTCTGAGCGCCCGAGGTCCTGGTTCAGCTTCACGTAGTCCTTCACCTCGCTCGCCCCGATCAGCAGCACGGCCAGGCCTTCCTTGCTGGCGCGCGCCGTCCGACCCGATCGGTGCACGTAGTTCTCCGTTGTCTTCGGAACCTGATAGTGGATGACGTGATCGACGTTAGGGATGTCGAGCCCGCGGGCGGCCACGTCGGTCGCGACGAGCAGCGCCTTCGGGTTGGCGGTAAAGCGCTCCAGGTTCTTCAACCGCTGGCGCTGCTGCATGCTCCCGAAAAGGCTCAGGGGGCTGCAGTTGAGATATTCCAACAGCGACACGAGACGCTTCACGCAATCGATCGAGTTGCAGAACACCAGCGTACGACCCGGGTGCCGCTCGATGAAGTAGTAGAGGAAGTAGTCCTTCTGCTCCATCGGGCACACAATGCGCGACTCGGTGAGCGTGTGCGCGGTGCCGTGCTCCTGCGTGATATCGACGATCTTCGGGTCTGTCATGCCGATGATGTGAATCAGATGCTGCATCCGCATCCCAGGGGTTTCTTTTATCACCTTTTTGGCCTTTTTGGGGTTCTCTGCAAGCACAAAAACAAATCGCAAAATTACAACGATCGTGAAGAGAAGAATGAAGAAGTTCCAGAAAACTCGGGTTTCATTTGGCGAAATACCTACTCATCAAGTGTTCCGGCAGTTGGTGGTCCATCGTCAGCGTTGCGGAGAAGATGTAATTGCGACGACGATTCTTCGCCTCTTCGTTCGCGTTGATAAGCTCCAGGAGCTGCTTCAGCTCTTCAAAGTGTCCCTTTTCGAGCATACGATCCGTTTCGTCGATAACGAGGAATCTGGAGAAGGAAGGCAATTTGTTTTTGAAAGTCGTCCACGTATCGAAAATGCTGCGCATCCACCAAACCTTATCTGCGTCACTTTCGCGAGGTGATGATTGCCACCCTGAATAAGCTCCCACAGTCGACCGGGCGTGGCGATCACGATCTCCGGACACTTGCGCAGCAAACGCTCCTGCTTCACCACGGCCAGCCCTCCAAAGACGGTGGCAATGTTGATGCCCGTATACTTCGCCACAGCCTTCAGGTGATCGTTGACCTGCACCGCAAGCTCACGCGTAGGCGTCAGGACCAACGCGTACAGGGGTTTGTTCGGGTCCGCATAACTCTTCTTCAGTTTCCCGTTCTCCTCCGCAAACACCCGCCCCACGTCGTCCGGCAGATCGAACTCTTCCGGTGGCGGTGTAAGCTCGTGATCACTTGACCGCTCGTCAGCTACGCTTATTGGTTCGTTCAGCTTCTTCAGCTTCATGATGCCCTCCAGCATCGGTATACCGAAGGCCAGCGTTTTGCCACTGCCCGTTTCGGCGGCACCGAGCAAATCCCGACGCCCGAAGATGGCCACCGGAAGCGACTTGCTCTGTATTTCGGTCGGCACCTTGAACGCCTTCTCCGCTAGTGCCTTTACGATCGGTTCCGATACGCCCAACTGTATCCAGGCCTGCGGGAGGAACGGAAGTGCTAAAGGAATGCAACGATAATACTCTCCGCAGTACCTACCATGTAGTCCACTGTTGAGTAGGATTCTTGTGGTTCAGTATTCACATTACGCTTTGCGACGTTCTTCTTCATTTGCTTCTCCTTCTTTTGAGGTGGTTTCAGCAACATCGAAAATCCCGGATTCAGCTTCGTTTCAGGCTCAACGGGCATTGATTTTATTTCTGCCTGAGCTTTCTTAATTGTTGATTCTTGGTCTGGTTTCACCGGGTCCACCTTTTTCGAGGCTGGTTTTATCGGTTCTGCTTTGGTGACCGATTTCACCGGTTTCGTTTGTGAAACCGATTGCACCGGATCCGCTTTCTGGACTGGTTCCTCTTTCTTCTTCTTTTTCTTCGGTTGGTCGTCGAAACCAGAATCGTCCTCGGTCGATTCTCGAAACGCTGATTTTGCCAGTTTTGGTTGCTTCAGCTTCTCCACCCTGCTGTACAATTCCATCTCGGTTTCGCTTTCAGAATCATCGCTTCCCTTTCCTCGCTTGCGCTTCGACTTCTTCTTCTTATCATCATCCATATCTCTGTCATACTGAAACCGACACCAACAACAGAGTGTGTGACTTTATGGAATTTACCAAACGATGGTTAACACAAATAATTACCGCTACTTTCTCCTTCCGCACGAAGCTTCCACTGTAGTTTTCCATCACCTCCAAGCCGATAAATCCACCCAAATCGGCTCCCTCATCGGCTATCACGGGGCCGCTAATTTTAACCGTGGCCCACGAGGGTTTACTCCTTCCCTTCGGTTTACTCTTTCCGTTGGGCTTTGCATTGCCATTTTGGGGAGTTTTCTTCGGGTTAAATTTACGTTGTTTTTGCATGTTTACTTCACTAATCTTAAGTTTCCCCAGAACTTCTGTGAACTACACTCGACCGAAAACAAACGCACGTGTGCTGAACGACGAGAGCCGGTACACGAAATCAAAACAAACTCGATCGCACTTGACAGCACAGTTGACGTTTCGAGATGGCTTGTTACGTACGCAGCCATATTGTCGACACCCGGTTCGCGAACTGGTTAAGAGACACCGGAATCGGTTCTTAGCGGTTCCGCGGAGGATCGATAAAAACGATAAATGAAGCCATTTTTCCGATTTGACTATTTTCTCACGTAAATGAAAGAGGTTGTACTGTTTGTATGACTGGAAAAAATCAATAGTGAATGGATGTTTTAAATTTCCGACAAAATGTATGGCCTTCCCTGGTACGTGGTCATATATGTAAGAGGTTTGTAGTGTGATTTTTAACAATGTGTAGGTAAAAGTGTGCATTTGTAGATAAAAGTCGTTTTTTATCCGAAGGAAGGAACTAAAATAGGAACTGCAAAGCCCTGATAAAAAATAAATTCTTTCTTCTAATACTGGATGAGCAAATCGTATCAAATAGTACAAACAAATCTAGTCAGTTACAGATGCAATATTTGGCCTTTGTCCTAAGCTTAAGATAGTTTACTGGATTGTAAATTGATATTTTTTTTCAGAATTACGCTATAGTTCGTTAAAATAAAACGGTAGTACTTTTGGAATTGGAGAGAAGAAACGGGAGAAAAGTGAATGTACTCGTGGCAAAAACGAAAGATAAAATAAATAGTATTTTCCTACACATAATCATTTCCCGTTTTCAATGGACATATACATACCGCAATAATTTCCCAAACATTTTGTTCTAATTTTACTCCTACACCGAATCAGATGGTCTCAACGTTTCTCAAAACAATTAAAACAAACAAATTAAAATCGTTCACACTTGCTAACAAAATTGAACAAGAATTTAAAATTAAAAACAAAGAATGTGGGGCATAATTAAACCGTGTTTAATGTTTTCTCATGTTACCGGGTAAACTGCATGATGCGTCAACGCCGATCATCCATAAACTCTGGCGAACGGTGACCGTCACTGCTTTAACCATCATTTGAAATCGCCTCACGTGCACGCGACAATCGGAACGAGCATATATCGCAACCCAGCCCGCAAAGGATAGCGCTAACTGCCACACACGCCAAACCACTTCCGCCACCTCGCTAGGTCATTGCCGGACTTTCGAAAGAAGTATCTCCCGCGCGCAGCAGCCAGAGGAAGGACGACCGGTGTCGTCTGCTGCCCGATGTTGCCCGACGCAAACATATGCTTTTGCAACGCCGGGGTCCGTGACTTTTAAAATCCGCACCCACGCGCCAAAGCCGCCGTTCACCGATAGCCTGTATCGACCTCAGCGCGTGTACTTCCTCCTGAGAGGAAGCTTGAGCCTCTGTCATGTTTATGCGCCGAGCTTGACTTTCTTCCGGAACGATCTTCTCGATCGCTGCTGCATGGCTGCAGATGCAACCGCCTGCAAACGATTCTCAACGCTTTTCTAGCCTGATGACACCATCAGAAGCACGATCGACTATCGACCGAGTGACGGAGGCCTCCGCGACGATGGGAGGGTGACGATAAACGACGGGGTGCAAAAACAAGCATTCACAACAAGCGCCGCTTCAAACGCGCGTCCGCCCGACTGTTTGTCGATCAAGAACATTTAAGCGAACCCCTTCGAACCCGGCCAACAGTACGCTGCCAACCGAGCGACGCTGCGCACGCACTTTCAGTTTCGTCGTCCTCCGCGCGAGAAACAATAAGCGAAATACGCGCCCCGATACCCTTTTAAACTCGCGCGCGTGTATGTGTCCACTAATATCGGTTAACTGTAGCTCCGCGCGTCGCTTTCCGATAAACACTAGTAATTACCCTCAATTTTTCTCTCTTGCTCGGCTTGTGATAGGACACAACTAGACGCAAGAGGAAAAAAAATCAATAAACAAACAGTGGCAGCAAACCAATAGGCTGTTGTGAAGGGAGAGGGGAAAGGGAAAAGTCGGTCTATGATTTGATGCACGTGATTTGTGTCCGGTGTGAGTTTGAACGCGCCTGCATTATTGGTCTAGTTTAAGAACTAAACGTTTGCGAATTGTGATACCAAAGTTCCTATTGGTTTTTCGTTGATCGCTTAAGTAAGTGTACAGGATCGCTTAAACACAGGAATAAGCACTGGAAATATAAAAGTTAAAATGTGTAGAATTTTTTTTCAATAGGACCACAGCAGTGGTTTATGTCTACAGTGCATTTACAATTGCCTATCAATAGCATAATTGGTTTTGAGGCACGAACAAAGTTACTTTCAACGGTTCAACTATAAACTGAAGGTTCCAATTGGGGGGGTTAATTAAATTAAAATCATTGGCATCCCATCAGCCCAGAATGGAAAGCCATTTTAATGAGGCTTTATAATTAATCGACATATCCCTCCTCGCCCTCGCCGAATAGGGCGCAACCCAAAACGCACGTGATTGCATCCGTTTCACATTCGTGCCACCGTTGGAGCTCTTTCCAGCGTTGTACTTTTTTTTCTTCTTCTTTCTAATTCATCACCGAATGTCAAGTTCAACTAGTTTCAGTGGTTCTGTGGGGTCGGCTATGGCTAGTCCCCGCTCCTTGCAGTGAGCATTCGATCCCCGATTTAAGTCGTGGATCGCGCCACCCAACATAACCGATACGACATGCCGCACCGGGCGGGGAACAAGGGCAGAATGGAGATATTCTGTAACCAACAACCCCATTGCTCAATCCCTTTTCGGAGTTGATTTGATTTTTGGGAGCTCCATCGTTATCAGTACAAACATCGAACGCCTAGGGGCGCGGGAACTCCAGTGTGTGTGTGTGTGTGTGTGTGTGTGTGTGTGTGTGTGTGTAATATTGTGTTTGCTAACAACTCACTTCCATTAGCTGGTACTGCCTGGTTCTAATTGGGTGCGTAGATTCGCCAACATTCAGGAATCACAGGTTAAAAGATTTCCTCAGTGACTAAGGGTAGCAATGGGGTGTGAGCTGAAGGAACATTCAGCTTTGAGCGTTGCAATCGATCGCAAGTATATGGCAAGCGGGTGACGAAAGAAAAGTGAAAGACTATTCCGACAAATGTGCTACCGAAAAGGCGGAGGGGCACTTCACCTCTATAGCGGTGTCACTATACTTTGCAAGTCTTCAATCCCCTCCTACATTATCCGTATTTGATCCACGATCTAGCAGGAGGACCGGTGACGGTCGTGTTGCAGTGTCTGCCGAGGCGGACAGCGGCTGGCTAGCCATGCATTTCCTTTCCTGGCGTGTGAAAACTGCATATCTGACAGTGACACACATTCTGCAGGTGGCGGTGGAGATGCTGTGGTATCTATGTATGTGCGCGCTAGCATTGGCCACCGATGGATAGGAGAGAGAGCATGATGCAATTTGCTAGTTCGTTTTCATACTCTACTCATACTTGACTATTCCTTGAAATTCCTTTCAGTTGCAAAAATCAGCTAAACATGATAAGGTCAAACTGTGAACTGAAATTTTCAAACCACCATTGCTTAATGGACATGCAAAGAGTTGCCGAAAACACGACACCGCTGAACGTCCCCGTTGGGTGGGGGGGGGGGGGAGAGAAGTCTGCCTTCAAATGGTTTAAGCAAGTTGTCTAGAGGGACCTTCCTTTTAGGGTTTTTTTTTTTCTTCGACACGTCCCTCACCGCCGGAAGGGTAAATTAACATGTGCAGAAAAAACCAAATTCGGCGCCAATTATTACACTCCCGGTCCAAGCGCTGCCGGTGACGAACTCTTTCAATCGGCCAATTATCTTCTCGACGCAGGCGAGTGCATTTTTCACATGCACAGAAAAGCACAAAACCTGTTTCTTCAAGTAGTCAAAAACGTACGGCGATCACCGCCTATCACATCACCGTTTCTTCAGCTTTGGTCACCGACGAGAGAGGAAGATTTCCTCGTTGTCATCAGCTGTCCGTGCGGTGTACACCCCTCAGGGCATACATAAGAGGCGAGCCTCCAGACCAACGCCGGAATGGTTGAGAGAGAAAAAAAAAGCACACGCCATCTACAGTATCAATGAAAGGCCTTCGCAAAAAAAAAACGACACTTCTCGTATCTCGTTAAAATGCATGTAACCTGACAGGGCATCGAATGAGTTTCTGCAGCGTGTAGAATTCAAGGGTACGATCGGAGTCTTTTCATTTCTAACTTCTCTGCCTCGCAATGCGAATCGCGGAGGAAGTTTACTTGTAGTAAAACAGGGTTGGACTTGTTGGCGCATGATTTCACTCAAAAAGAACTCCAGTTCCAGGCGGGTTCGAACATTGATATCGATCATAAAATGTCTATAGACTCTTGAACTGGACCCAGCTCAGCGGAAAAACCAAGCACACACCGATCTTGATGTACCGGCTACGGACGAAGTGAGAAATATAAGGTAAGCACCGGCTTATCGGCGACACCTGAACCTCAATTATGTTAAGGTCAGCTAATCGCACTATCGATGCTCCACATCCACTTATCATCGGTTTCACAAACACTAAATTTTTCCAAAAGCCAGAGCCACCAATGGATGGCCTTAAGAAGAAGAAGAAGAAAAAACCTCTTTGAATCTCAACAATTGGTTGAATAGAGGGAACCAAAGCAACTAACCGCGTGACGCTGACGGAATGGCTGAGCCCGTACACGCACAACAACACGCTATCTCGGCAATGCCTCTGATACGAAGATTCATCGAAAATGACGATCACTCGGAAGGGACTACTATTTTTATTGTCCCATTTTGGGAATGTATCAATCCGCGAAGCTTCCATGCGAGGGTGTCATATTCAATTCACCACCAAGTCCCGTGACTTACGGTCCGGAATTCAAGCGATAAGCGACACATCCCGCTACTGATTGCTGCAATCTTCCCCGACCGGTGGATAGGATCGGCAGACCAGTGTGCTCGTTTTGTTTGTGGTCGGGTCTATCTCGCACTGGCAAGGACCCTGGCCTGCCGTAAGATACGCACACCCGCGCTCGAAGACCGGTAGCACATTACCCCCGCAGGTGCAATAGTGCTCCAATAAGGCACTCGTAAACACGGCCGATTGCTTGACGCTCCCATACGCAACGTATCCTCCAGCAACGTGAGATTCCCAGGTCTCTATCTTATCAATCGGTACAAGATGAGGCGCATTTCTGATATCGAGCCGGGGAGCTCGAAACCGGGAAGGGAGCCAACGGGAGTGGTTGCTTCCCATAGGCAGAGAAGGGAAGAGACTGTGTGTAGTGTACTCACACGACTGCTAGGAATAAGATCAGATATCGATTGTACTACCCCGGCCATCGACCATCCCTACAGGTTCATTCAAACAATGTGCGCTCGATTTGCGCCAATTAATCATGGACACCCGCCGCTACTTACTGCCCATTATCAGGCGAGTGTGCGTAGGTGTGTGGTGGCCTCTACTTGGATTTAGATTGTGCAAGATCGATCTTACACACCGGTCGGGGAAGATTGATTTAAGGGTGATGTGAAATGATCTCACCGAATGATAACGCCTTTGTCTAAACGCTGTGGTATTTATTTTCCACCAGAAACCTAATTGCAATGGCAAAAACAGTTCTACATATTAGTTAAGTACTGTCCATGCATGTTCTACTGCTCTGTGATCTCCTTTTTCTTTATTTAACGAATTGCTTCCGTTCGCCACCGCGTAGTACTTAGCAGTAAGTAGTGCGAAGTGCTTTATCTTGCTAGTATACCGTTCTGTCATTACTCCACAAACTTCCCGATCAAGTTATCAATCAGATATCAGTCTAGTTGAACGTCTCGTAAGTGTAGTCTAAACAAAAACAACATCCGTAGTTCTTGTTTGTTGAAACTTCCAATAACGGTGCGGCTTGTCGATCATCGGCACCAGCTTCACCATACGCGGAAAGAAAAGCTACACTATGGACGCTCTGGCGCCGTTATCAAGCGCCACACAGTTGACAGAGCGATTTGTTTTTGTGCAATGTTCAAACTGTTTGCACAGTTGTGTCAGTTGACATTCTCTGATCAGCGCACCGGTAGCGAAGGTAGGAAAGATGAGCGGAATATGCAAGCCTTCGAATGAGGCGTAAGAAGTGGAACTCTCAATCCGTACATCCATCCGCATTTTTGCTTTGAACGAAGCACATTGGAAAATTACCTGCCAATCGGGGCATCCCTGTGCCCCGTTGTGGGAAATGAACGCACTAAGCAACAATTGATTGCCCGGAGGATCGCTCGTCACAGTGCTCTTTCCAAGTGCATACGGACGTCTATTAATCTCATCGAATCGTAAATCTATCTCCACTTCAATGTATTTTCCCTCCGAGTGAGTTAGTTGACGATAAGACTCGATTGAGGGTTGTTTCTGCTGTTGACAGTAAAGGGCAAAAATGCGTGATTAAACAAAAAGTTTTTGCTCTTGGCATCACTTTAACATGCGTATTTTCGTAAATATGTACCCTTCCGCGGGTTCAGCAGGTTTCGATGTAGCGACACTCTTCTGAAACGAATACACCGCAGACGTGGGTTTTATCCTGCAATCGTAGACTGTAGAGCTATTTACGGCCACTTCATGCGTTCCTTCATGCGGGCTAGCTCTCGACGCTCACTTGCTGTTGCCACTTCAGAGGCGGCGGGACGAAATGCTCCCGCATTATTCCCGACCCCCTTGACGCACAACCTAAGTGAAGTCAACAAGGTACATCAATCGGGCTCATCGGGTGGGGGATGAATTGTTGCAAAAAATCAATCAAATCGCAGCGAAACGGTCCAAAAATGTGACGTATGTTCCCGGGGAGGGGAAACAATCAGTCCATAGACGGAGAGATGGTCCGCGAGATCGCGGATTGTCGCAGTTTGGGGGGGGGGGGGGGGGGGGATCGATCCGCCAAGGGTCGATCCGCGACGGGTGACATATCGCTGCAGATAACGGGTAATGTGCTTATTGTCCAATTGATTTCCAATTATTATCAGCTATTTGATACGCCCGAGGGTGATAAATCGGGCACAGTCGTGAACGATCTCTTCAGTGGTGCAGTACACCTCGGCCGATCTGTGCGTCCCCCGGTACGGTACGGTTGGTCTGCTACGGGATACGTTGCGGTGTCCCAACTAGTCTCGGAGCCATTGAAGACCATCTTCGAACCGAATTTGAACCAGTGAAGGTGACTAGTGGATGTTAGTTTCAGAAGTCAACACCGTCATTTCGACAATCAAGCTTCTAGCGTTTAAGTTTATTTAAGTTGGTGGCTAATAGCAGATATCTACTGTCTTCAGTAGGATACGCTGACAGGGCGTTAGACGGTCATCATGGCAGATGAAAAAGTGAAATCCGACCCATCGGCCCCAACATCCACGGAGTTCGGCGTGAGCGACTTCAACTCGACGTAAGTACTGCAGGTGCTCTAAAGCTTGTTAGAAATAAATTATAAACACTCCTACTAAGCGTAACCGGGATGGCAAAACAAGCGGTTTTAGGCTTTCCTGTTATGATTTTTATGCGACACAATTATTGCAGAAAAGCGATCCTAGTGGTATAATTCCAGTATATTCGCAAAATGTTTGTAGAGAGAAATTTGCTTTGTTTATAAGATATTCAGCCTGTTACTATTGTTCCTCAAAAAAAGCACTGAATGGGCGTTATCAGGTGTGTAATCGAAAAAAGTAGATGTGTAATTTGTCATCCGGAGAAAAAAAAACGCCCTGACAACACCCGCTCCACGTTCAGGCACAATATACCGTGGAGTCAATGGTACTAATCCTTTACTGTCGATTGTAAATTTATGGCCGACAGCTATGAACGGTACTATTGGCCATAAATCGGGCAATCAGTTCGATCGATCAATTAGCCCACGAATGAATGGGAAAGAAGCTACCTCAGGCGGTCCGTGTGACAAAAGCGTCATCCATATAACGATGGTACTCTAAAACGGAATGACCCAGTAGTCCGAAACAAATTGCTTGTTAACAGCTGCTCCCTTTCCGTGCCTCCCTTCCCGAAATGGTTTGCCCCTTGTTTCGATTGTTGAATGTTGAGCTTGAGCGGCAAAGATAACAACCCTGAATTCGTTCCCTGATCGCCCACACACACGATAAGACCCTCGGGATTTCTTGTCCTGCACGCCTTTTCTTCAAATGTTAGCCTTTCGTTTACTTTCTTTCCTTGCAGCACGAAGCTAGCCGACTCGCAGACCATCAGCGATGATGCCGAGTACAACCCGTTCGAGCACCGGCAGATCGAGAAGCCGAACACGACCCTCGGCTCGCTGACCCACTTGCTGAAGAGCTCCCTCGGTACCGGCATTCTGGCCATGCCGGTGGCGTTCAAAAATGCTGGCCTGCTGTTCGGTGCCATCGGAACCGTCGTCATCGGACTGATCTGTACCCACTGCGTGCACATACTGGTAAGTGGACGAAGATGGATTGATGCTCCCCAGCGGGACTTCCACCCCCCACTCCCCCTCAGCACCCTATGGTCTATTGTGGCCGGCCTCCGTCAAACTCGTGCCTCGTGGCTCGTGCCGGAGATGAGACCAGTGGATGATTGATCCGACCGGGAACCGAATTGTGTGTTGTGCAATCGATCCGACATGAGTCATATGACGTTCGACAGGCGCATTGTTCCTGTTTCGCAAACGGTAGGCGATTGTTGTTTGGATGCAAATTTACAATCGACGAAAAGTGCCACCTGGCAATCATACCATCATGTACAATTTTGTACAATGAGCGAGACGATGGCCCGATGAGAACGGCCCTTACTTAGCCCATGTAATGGTGCCATTGGGTTTAAACGTTTTGGGAACCAGACACGTTCCCCCTCTCATCTAAACTAAGATAGTGCCACAAAGTGCTACTATAGCAGCTGATTGACAGCTGATTGTAGGGACAATTTTTATCGCAAACCATCAACAGTGAGTTTGCTTTTCGAGGAACTTGCTGTAGTAGGGTTGAGAAACAGACACGCTGTCACCGGTATGTGCATGTTTTTAGCACCACAAGACTCCACACATGCAATAAAACACGAGAAACGAGAAGTGAAACCATTGAAACATGATCGTACGATCCCCTGCAAACGATCCTCTGTAATCCAGTTAGCCTTGGAATATGTCGGCTTCCAGTGGACCTTTTGGTGGTTCAAGTGCATTGGACTCGGAAGTTTATGCTTCGCTAACGAAGCATCGACGCCGTTTAAGATACTCCCTTACCGAGAAGTCTCGGTGTATCCTTTCAAGGTGATCCTTACGCTGTCCGGTGACGGCCATGCTTAGGTGTGCGAAGCATCAATGGGTGCAAGGAAAACGGGCAGGTTTCGGTTCAC
Source organism: Anopheles atroparvus (assembly GCA_914969975.1). Lineage (NCBI taxonomy): Eukaryota > Metazoa > Arthropoda > Insecta > Diptera > Culicidae > Anopheles > Anopheles atroparvus. The sequence goes on from CAJZCY010000004.1 coordinate 20,825,909, forward strand.
GTTCATCTTTTTGCAGGTTTTGAAACGAAAGTATGCGAACGCATGCCATCCCTCTCTTTCCCCTGACAGTTCCAGCTGTTTGGGTGCACTAACCCCATATCCTTGAGGGAACCTATGCGCCGCACGATCGTGAGGCGAGTATAGACGGCTGTTTTGCCGTGGGAAGGAATATGGCGGTGACTTACAACCAGTGACAGCTTGCACTACCGCTAGCAATTTCTGACCCATCGCTGGTGGCCTTCGCAGTGATTAAACCGTTTCCACCTGCGACGGTTCGATAAGGTTAATGAACGGTGAAACGGTTCAACGTTATCGATGAATATGCGTCAGTATGATGATGAAGATCTTTCCCCCCACTTGAGCCCTGCGCATGATTTATGCCCACGGTCGAGTGGTTATTGTTTGGCGCAGCTTAACAAACGAGAAAGCAAATTGATTCCCCCGGCGGCCGGTTGCCAATCATCTTCACAATCATAGTTCCACAAGGAGGAGACGGGGAGAGTATATAGGCAGTTACGGCGGTAGAAGGATTCGGGGGCTTCTTATCGTGCCGCCATTCAACGCGACGGTTTGACTTTTATTTATTGCCCCGTAGTTAATTGGTAAAAAGACAATTAAGAGAGCCACACTAATATTAGACCTATAGTCAGTTTGATAAACAATCACTAGATTTATGGCACTCCTTTTGGCTGTCCTATAAGGGATGAACAGATAAAACAGATGGATGGTTTGACATGCACTTCCAAATTTTAATGGACTGGTTTGAGGCAAATCATTTTCACTTCTTCGGATTTTGGCCAAGTCATAAACAATTTACTAATAATTTACTTAAACAATGATTGCTAATTTATCTAAACCAAACAGGCTCGACTATTCGCGTCACTGTTATGGCACTTTAAAGTCCGAACTACCTCTAGGCTATACGTGCTAATTTACGGCCAAATGTGTTTATAGGATATTTCATCGACTTGCAACATTAACGTATCGATTGGTTCTCATGGCTCAATCAGTAGACCGGCCATAAACTGCATACACCAGTTTCTAGGTTACCACGGCGCTGGCCATAGTGCTGTCCACCGCCAGTTCGGTCCGACGTTGACATTTCTGGCCAATTCCCTGAACTTCCGTCGAGTGCGAAGGCCATTCGAACACTTTCGGTGTTTTTTTTTTTCTTCATATCGCTGACCAACCAGTTCCTTGGAACGCAAACATATAAAATTAAATAAACCAGAAACCCACTGACGACACATCCATCCCCCGCCGCACGTGGCGGTGTGAAACTGTGCCACCGATAAGCTCGTAAAAGGTATATTTAGTGGCACTGAAACCGAGTGGCGGAAGGAACATGACGGTGGAGACGTGCTGAATCAGTTTGATTTCCGGTAATCAAAACAATCCACCCTTCGGACGGGCACGAGTTATGACATCAGGCCGGGCTGACCCGATCCGTCCCAACCATCGTGTTGCGCTTGCAGTGATAACTAATTCCGTATCGTTCGTATGCGATCATCCACTTCCGTCTTCTTTCAGGTCAAAACATCCCACATGGTCTGCCAAAGGACACGCGTGCCGGTGCTGGGCTTTGCCGAAACGGCCGAACGCGTCTTCCAGTATGGCCCGCCGAAACTACGACCCCTGGCCGGCTTCTCCAAGTAAGTAACCCACCCGCACACACCAGGCAAACACCTAGCCCAAACGCAAATCCAAAAAACAGCCAACCCTCACGACCTTCGTGCGCGTCTCGCCGCGGCGTGATGATACGAGCATTTTAATTAATTACACAACCGATCTGCATATGAATGAAGCGGCGTCCTCGGAGCACCGGTCTCAGAGCGTTTGTTTGTCTGATCCCCGGATGGTTGGCGCATCTTGCCGTGTGTGAACCGTTGGAAAAGATCTTCATTGGTGCCGGTGAACCTGTGCAAAACCGGCATCAGCAAACTTACCCAGACTGGCGGTCGCCAAACGACGCTAAGCGTGGCTTGTCCCAAATGCGGACTATGGGACGGTTTTTTGTTTACCATAGAAAACTCGGCCCTGTGTGGCGGCTCTTCAACGTCAAGGCCGGAATTTTAAATTACCTGCATGACGATGCGGTAGACTTTGGGGCACTATTTATTTGCTCAGTACCGAAAGAGGTCGATCGATCAAACTTGCCAACATTTCATATCACATCAGCTTTCAATGACATCATGTTCAAAGTTCAAGGTAAACGGTTAAGATTTGTGCCTTTTTGAATTTAACATCTCGTTTTTCTGTGCGTTCAAATCAATCTCATAAGACTATTCTCCAAGTTATTTAATTCTTACTGGCTACTTACTTGCGTGTTCTTACCACAGGGCTTTCGTGGACTACGCGCTGATGGCGACGTACTACAGTGCCGGCTGCGTGTATATCGTTTTCATCGCCACGTCCTTCCACGACGTGATCAACCACGAAACCGGCAACGACTGGAGCGTCCGCATCTACATCCTGCTGACGATGCTGCCAATCCTGCTGATCGGCCAGATCCGGGAGCTGAAGTACCTGGTGCCGTTCTCGGCCCTCGCCAACCTGTTCATCGTGATCACGTTTGGCATCACGCTGTACTACATCTTCAAGGATTCGCTTAACTTCGACGACAAGCCGATGTTCGCCACCTTCGGCACGCTGCCACTCTTCTTCAGGTAAGCTAAACAGGCGCTTTATTTAACGCACAATTCTTTAAAAAAAATATTGTTTTTACCGCGCGTACATTAAATTACAGTACGGTCATCTTCGCAATGGAGGGTATCGGTGTAGTGATGCCGGTGGAAAACTCGATGGCCAAACCGCAGCACTTCCTCGGCTGCCCCGGAGTGTTGAACACGGCAATGGGCACGGTGATCGTACTGTATGCCGTCATCGGTTTCTTCGGCTACGTTCGGTTCGGCGATGAGTCGAAGGGAAGCATTACCCTCAACCTGCCACTGGAGGACACGTAAGTAGTCTGCGCCAACGCTAACGTTCACGTTACCCCTAAAAATCCTCTTCCGTCGTGCCACAGGTTGGCCGTGGTGGCACAGATCCTGATCGCGCTGGCCATCCTGTTCACCTTCGGGCTGCAGTTCTACGTGCCGATGGACATCCTGTGGCGCAAGATCCACGACAAAATACCAAAGAACAGACACATGATCTCCCAGATCGCCCTGCGCTCCGGCATCATGATCCTAATGGGTGGCGTTGGGTTGGCCGTGCCCGAGCTCGAGCCCTTTATCGGCCTGGTCGGAGCCGTCTTCTTCTCCAGCCTCGGCCTGTTCGTGCCGTGCGTCGTCGAGACCGTGTTCCTGTGGCCGAACGAGCTCGGCAAGTTCCGCTGGGTGCTGATCAAGAACGTCATCTTCGGCGCGTTTGCCATCTTTGCCCTCGTCGCTGGTGCGTACGTCAGTATCAAGGATATCGTAGCGCTGTACACCGACGATGACGAGCATGAGTCGTAGAGACGTTGGAAGCTGCTGCTGCTGCTGCTGGAGTACCGAAGGGCTAACCGAACAAACCTTGCACACATTAAAAACACTCGCACGATAGGTCATAGCGTGTTCGCACAAACTGTGTGTCTTAAATTAAGATATACTGTGCGGAAATACAACGTCTACAAGAACGGTACTACATAGGGAAACCATGCGGGAGACTGGCATTGATCGTCGCGGAAAGCATTTATACGCCAGCCCTGATACATCCAAAAGGCGGCAGTATCTTTTACGACACCGTTCTGGGACCTCCATTCAACACCCCTGCCGAGAGTGCTTAGGAAATAACGGCAAAGGCTATTATTTATGAACAACACGTGTTTTTTTTTTCTTGTATCTTCTATTGCATAGGATAAATACTGTTTTTGTGAAAAAATAAATTTGTTGATATATAATAATAAACGATTAATCAAATGCTTTGAAGTGTACCTTGTGTTGTAATGTTGTGGTACATATTGTTCTTTAATTTGAACCGACTTGCCTTCCTCAAACAAAGTGCCTGCATTCTGTTAGTTAACAATTTAAAAAAAAAAACGATACTTGTTTACTTTGTAATGTTGTTCTGCCGTTAATTAGCAACTCTTGAACTTCAATTAGCGACTCATAAACATTAAACTGCAACATGAGGTGCAGCGGGCGCGAAAGTAGAGGATCTAATTTAGGGGCTGCTTTATTAGCTGCTAATAACGAGCGTAAAATAAAATTATTTTACAATCAATTTATGGATTGTTTTTACGATCGCGGTCCCACGTACAATTTGATGTTTAACCAGCTTATTTGATACGCTTTTAGCGCCATCTGTTGGCCATAAGCCGCAACAGGAACTTTTTTCACCGGGGCAAAAACGTGCCGTTTTAAAGTGCGCCAAGTGGCTGGGCAAAACTGAACTGACTTCTCGGTAGAAGAAGTGCAAAGGAGAAATGAAATGTAAACGGAAAGAACCATCATTCCACCTACACTGCACTGGCGCCTTTTCAATGCATGGGGTAATTTCCAAGAATTCACATCGCCGGCAGCACTAATACGAAACCACCATTACTCCGAACGGCAAAACCCGAGCTACATGCTAGCAAGGGGACAGAAACACAGAACGGCGTGATTGTAACATTAGATTGTCCCATTGTCCACCAGAGATTGCAGGGATTCGAGCTACGCTACGCCGTGCCGTACGCATCTTATCTCTTAACAACTTCCTATCTGCTTTATCCGGAATATAGTCCCGTCGGAAAAAAAAACACGAAAACACACGCGTGTCGCACGAATCACACGTATCGACTGTCAAACTGTGGTCCAACCAGTTCGTGCGTGTGTGCCGCAACGGGAGGAACGCACTGTGATCACGATCGTAATCGAACCGCACACACCGTGTGGTGTCCCACGAGATGGAGCTTCAGAAAGTAGCCGGCGTTGAATCAAAGTAGGCCGCACATGCCGCCAAATCGCTGACCGACACTGACTACTGTCAAATGTGCGGTGTAGGATGAAAGCAGTTTTGTTTTAACGCCATCTCGCTCTTTTGTCCCTTTCATTGCAGCGGACTGTCGGAGGAAGTCGAATACGAGCCATTTCGGCATCGCCGTGTGAAAAAGCCAACCTCGTAAGTTTTTTTTTTCTATACCGCGATCTATCCATATCCTGGTCTTTGAACATTTTCGTTGTCCCCCGCAGCACCAATGGCACGATCATTCACATGCTCAAAGGATCGCTCGGTACCGGCATCCTGGCGATGCCGTCGGCCTTCCGAAACGGTGGACTGGCATTCGGCGTTCTCGGCACGACCCTGGTGGGACTTATCTATGCGCACTGCGTTTACCTGCTGGTAAGGCTACTTGCTCGCTTTCCATCGGGCAGAAATGTTTTCATCATCGTTTGCCTTTCTAGGTCTCTACCTCTCAGAAATCGTGCGTGCGTACTCGCACACCACAGCTGGGCTTCTCCGAAACGGCTCAAAGTGTGTTCCGGCACGGTCCCATTCCCACGCAACGCTTTGCAAATGCCGCAAAGTAAGTACTCTTTCCCGAAGGGATGCTACGGTTACAATCCAAAACGTACTTACCCTGCTGATGCACTTTTTCGTTTTCATATGTCAGAGCCTACATCGATTACTCGCTGCTGATCGTCAGTTTCTTCTCCGTGTGCGTGTACCTGCTGTTCATCGCCACCACACTGCACGATGTGATCAACAGCAAGCTGGACATCGGCTGGGACAAGCGCACCTACATCCTGCTGACGGCCGTGCCGCTAATATTCGTCACGCAGGTGCGCAACCTGCGCTATTTGGTCCCGTTCTCCGCTGCGGCCAACGCACTTATCCTGGCCACGTTCGCCATCACCCTGTACTACATCTTCCGCGAGCCGATCGATCTGTCCGGGCTGGCGCTATTCCCGGAGATTACCGCACTGCCGTCGGTTTTCGGGTAATCCCGGTATGCGATGTTCCTTCGATCGGTCAGTAAACGATCGTCCGTTTCGTACTCTTTTCAGTACGGTGGTGTACGCGGTCGAAGGAATCGGTGTCGTGCTGCCGGTGGAGAACAAGATGAAACACCCGGAACACTTCCTGGCCTGCCCGGGTGTGCTTTGCATCGTGCTAAGCTTCATCACGGTGCTGTACAACGTGACCGGATTTTTCGGTTACGCACGCTACGGCGCCGGAACACACGCCACCGTTACGCTCGACCTCCCGAACGAAGAGTGGTAAGAGACAAACGAAAGAAGAGGAATCCTTGTCCGCTTGAGCACGTCCCACTGATGATTCTCCTTCCCTCGTTAGGCTTGCTCTGTCCACACAGCTACTGGCCGCGTTAGCCATCCTGTTCACCCTCGGCATCTACTACTACGTCCCGATGGACATACTGTGGCGCAAGGTGAAACACTGCTTCGCCCCGGAGCGCCATAATTTCGCCCAGATGGTGATCCGGTTCACCATATTGGTGGCCATGACAGGGCTTGCCCTGGGTGCGCCGGAGCTGGAACCGTTCATTGGTCTCGTCGGATCGATCTGTTCCGCGACGCTCGGGCTGCTGACGCCGATCGTGTTGGATACGGTCTACCGTTGGCCCACAGCCGGTGCCTTTGGGCGTTACCGGTGGAAGCTGGTGAAAAATCTGCTACTCATGGCGTTTGGGCTCTTCATTCTCGTAGTCGGCACATACTTTAGCGTTAAGGACATCGTCGATATTTACGGAAAGTAGATCTGCAGCCGCAGCTTGTTCAGCTCGATCGAGGCAGCGCGTAGGTTTAAGGATTTTCCTTAAAGGTTCTTATATTCTTATTTACCGGACTCTGAAAATTAACTAATTGAACGACTCACATGCCCGATCGCAAGGCGCATAGGCTCAAGGATTCACAACTATTGTTTCCTCTCGGTACGGGACACTGAAAATGAACTTCGAGGTCGAGGCAGCTCATAGGTTAAAGTTTCACTTATATTTTTTCCTACTTATCGGACTCTGAAAATGAACTAATTCAACTTCTTGTAAATGATAAAACTTTCAAGAAATCTATCAACAGTATACAATGCAGTAGTTGCGTTTATTTGATTGTTTCTACAGAGGATTGTAATAAATACACGCATAGAGTAAGTATGGGAAGATGGAGAGGGGCCCGGTTTACAGAGGTATGTAATGTGTGTAATGCCGTTTGCCGTGGAGAATCGTTCGCGGAGGGTAAAACTAACTATTACGGCCATGTTTCGAGCAACCAAAATATGTGAAAAATCAGCAGCGCCCTTCACTTCACCACACGGCCTACTCTCGACCGCTTGTGACCGCGCTCCCGGCTGCGCGTAAAAAGTTGATAAAACCTGGGGTCAAATACTGGACGATGATCATTTCCGTGGTTTTTTCTTCATTTTTTTCTACGTTTTCGATTTTCTATTCCTCACACAAGCAGCGGTTAGTCATTTAATTAAAGCTAAGGTATAATTTATACACTAAAAAAAAAAGAGATATTCCGGAAAGCACAATTAAGCAGTACACGGTGGCGCCCTCAAATATCATCGTGCTTTCCTTTCTTCTGTTGCTTGTCTTACGTTGCTACTGGGGGAAGGTAATGCCTAACTTACCGATTAATCATCCCTGCGGACGGTGGGAGGGATCGAGGGGAGTCGATGAGCACGCAGAAAGGACGTCTTCGTGGTGGACGAGTGAGTTTCTGCTACAGTCATATAATTAGGAAAGAAAATCATCTGCTTCACTTATCCTCCGGCGGGGATGGGAAAAACGTTTGCAAATATCGTAAAACTTCGGGATCCTGGTGGCGGAATGTGTCCACACTCTGCTCCTGCATTGCTCCCTCTACCCGCTGTCCGCCAACATCATTACCATTCGCGCAAAATATTCGCATTCTTCCTACTTCCTCTCCTTCCGGGCGCAAGAGTTCAGTCATCGCCAAAAAACAATTAATTCATCGTAACGCAGCCCTACAATTCCCTCGAACCCGTTCCGTATTCCTCGCCTCCCCCCCCGCACAAACATCTTCTCTAAGCCTTTTTCTTTTTCTTGTTCTTGTCGTTCGCGGCCGGAGCCGTTTCGGCCTTGCGCTTCTGGTTGGACTTCTGGGTGCCGCCACCGGCGCCTCCACCGGTACCGGCTCCCACTCCACCGCCTACGTTGCCGCCGCCCGTTTTCTTCTTCTTCTCGAGCCGCTCCTTCTCCTCCAGCTCCTGGTTTTCGCGCTCGATCAGCGTGATGAGCGTGTTGCAGCGGCGCTGCAGCTCGAGGGCGGTGCGCGACTTCAGGAACCAATCGAAGCGGAACTGCGGGGCGGACCGGACGGCAGCCCGCAGCTCCTCGTACACGTTCTCCTTGTCGAAGCCGAGCTTGTGCAGCATGCAGACGAGGAACCGGTCCTCCTCCTCGGTGTAGTTCTTGCCCTTGTTGTTTGCGTACGCAATTCGCAGCTGGTGGAACGGGGCACGATATCTGGCCATCTGTTGGTTGGGGAAGAGCGGGCGTTAGGGAATTGCAAAAACAAAATGACGGTCGGGTTTTTCTTAGAAAATGTTGATTTATCTTTTAACGGTAAAAAAACGGACTATCTAGGGTGTCTAAGGTGCTGTCCAATGTTAGCTATGGCTGTTGGCCACCTTTCCGGCAAATCCCGATTTAGGGTCGTTAAGAGTCTTCGGCTTTTGAAGCAATCCACGAATCAGCCAGATTATGTGCCATCGAACAGAATAAAAAGAAAGGAAGAGGAAGTGATGCACTTACCTTGCTGTCCAACGCACGCTTAATGGAGGCACGGCGTTGAATCTTAGCCTCGCCACGCTCGATCTGCGCCATGATGCGCTCGATGTCCTGCAGCTCGTGGCACCGCTCCCAGAACACCGCGCTGTACTCCATCACCTCGTCCGGCGACTTGCCCTCGACCTCGCGCGCAATGTTCTCGATGTCGTCCCGGCCGTACTTCTCGTTCGCCTTGATGAACTGGTTGAAGTCGCGCTTGGTCCAGTTGGTGAAGCCCTGCGTCAGCAGCGACTCTTTCTCAACGAGCTCTTCATCGCTGAGCGGCTCCGCCTCGTCGATCTTGCGCTGCTCCTCGCGCTGCACCTTGTTCGCCTCGGCGCCGAGGTCCGGGTTCTTCGGCACCTTGTAGTTGACCGTCTTGCGGTAGTGGTAGATCTCCTGGTCGAGCAGCTCGAACAGGCGGGGCGGGAAGAACTGGAAGTCCTGCACGATCGGCTGCTTCGGTGGGCGGGGCGCCTTCGGGGCCTTCGGTTCTGCCACACGGAGCGCCTCCTTGAAGTACGCGTCGACGGCGTAGTTCGCCTTGCGCTCGCGCTTCGGCGGTTCGATCCACGAGCCGAGCGTCTGCAGCTTCTGCTTCTCCCGGTAGTCCTCGCCCTCGAACTGGTACACCGACCGGTTCTCCAGGTTGTCCGTGTCGAGCGTGAAGCTGCGCAGCGTGCTCTCGCCCATCTTGTCCAACTTGGCGTTCTGCTCCTGCGTTTTCTCCTCGCCCTTCTGCAGGATCGCGTCGATGTCCTCGTCCGTGATCTCGGAGTCGCGCGACTGGAACACGTGGTTCGCCCCGAACCGGATGATGTTCAGCATCTCGTCTTTGTTCAGCTGCGTGGTCTTGTTGTCCACCAGCCGGCCCTGCTGGATGACCAGCTTGTCCAGCTTCAGCTTTACCTCCGCCCGCTCGACGATCTTCTCCTCGACCGTGTTCTCCGTGATGAGACGGAACACGCGCACCTGCTTTTTCTGCCCGATGCGATGCGCCCTGTCCATCGCCTGCAGGTCCATCTGCGGGTTCCAGTCGGAGTCATAGATGATGACCACGTCGGCCGTGGCCAGGTTGATGCCCAGCCCGCCGGCACGCGTCGACAGCATGAAGATGAACTTGGTGCTGTTCTCCGCGTTGTAGTCGGCGATCATGTTCGAGCGGTCCTCGTGCGGCGTCTGGCCATCGAGCCGGCAGTACTGGTAGCCGCGCCAGTGGCAAAAGTCCTCCAGGATGTCCAGCATGCGCGTCATCTGGCTGAAGATGAGTACGCGCGAGTCCTGCTCCTGCAGCTTCCGGAGCAGCTTGTCGAGCACCACCATCTTGCCGGCGTTCTCCAGCAGGTGGTAGTCGGTCGTGTACGGCGGGCCCGGCTCGGCCCCGTCGAACAGGTACGGGTGGTTGGTGCACTTGCGCAGCTGCATGAGGATGTTCTGCAGGCGCATCTTCTCCACCTTGCCCGCCCCGTTCACCACGTCGATGTCCTTCATCAGGATCTTGGTGTACCAGTCGCGCTGCATCTTCGACAGGCCGACGAAGATCTTCACCTCCTTCTTCGGCAGCAGCCGCTTCTCGACCTCGGACTTGAGCCGCCGCAGCAGGAACGGCTTCAGCACGGCGTGCAGCCGCTCGACCAGCGAGTTGTCGTCCATGCACTGGTTCGCGTCGAACCAGCTGTCGAAGTCATCGGCGCTGTTGAAGATGTCCGGCAGCAGGAAGTTGAGCAGCGCCCAGAGCTCGTGCAGGTTGTTCTGCAGCGGCGTACCGGTCAGCAGCAGCCGGTTGGCGGTCTTGAACTCGCGCAGGATCTCCGACAGCTTCGACTTTTCGTTCTTGATGCGGTGCGCCTCGTCGATCACCATGTAGCGCCAGTTGAACCGCTTGAACGTCGCCTTCTCGCGGATGCACATCTCGTACGACGTGATGCACACGTCCCACTCGCCCGGCGTCAGCACGTCCCGAATGAACGCGTTGCGCGTCTCCTGGTCGCCGATCAGGCACACGGCTCGGATCGACGGACACCAGCGTGCGAACTCGTTCACCCAGTTCTGCAGCGTCGACTTCGGCACGATCACGATGTGCGGTCCCGGGTTGTTGCGCAAGTTTTTCAGGTAGCCGAGCAGCGAGATCGTCTGCAGTGTCTTACCGAGGCCCATCTCGTCCGCCAGGATCCCGTTGATGCCGTTCTCGTACAGCGAAATCATCCAGTTCAGCCCGCGGATCTGGTAGTCGCGCATCTCGCCCGCCTTGATGTACGGCGGCGACGACTCGAACCGGAACACCTGCTTCGCCTTGTGGTTCGTCTCGGCCAGCAGCTCCTCGTCCTCCTCCTGCTCCGTCTTCCGGTGCCGGTGGTCGCCCGTATCGGCATTTTTGTCCACCTTCGGCTTGCGGCCACGCGGTGCCTTCGGCGGGCTGCCCTTGTTCGGTGCCGAGTTCATGAAGTGGGCGAAAATTTCCGTCTGCTTCAGCAGGAAATCGAACCGCCGGCCACGGTCCGTCTCCAGTGTGGCATCGTAATCCGGTTCCTTTGTGTTGGAAGAGGTAGTATCGGAGTTTGATTCATTCTGCGCCAGGGTGAGAAAATGGGATACACGTGTGAAATAGAGACAACAAACATCATTCCATGCACAGCAAGGCATCTACCCAGACCCTAAACCACCATCAGCAAGTTAGCGAAAGAATAATTTTTGTTTTCTCTGGACATTTTTTTTTTCTTTTCATTTCGCTTAGCATCATTGGCATTAGCTGTCAGGCAGGCAGGCGTCCCATGGCTTTGCATTAGAACACCAAATTGCATGGCGTGAAAATAACTCACTTTTAACCGCCCCTGCACAATACCTACCGAGTTTTCGTTAGTGTCCGCCGCTTCGACGGCATTCTCCTCCTCTTTCGACATGTTCTGCAACTACACTTTATCCTTTCCAACGGAACAATATTCTCGCAAACTGTTTGTCGACACGGTCTGCACCACAGCAACCAAACATCAAAAGAGCGGCGAATCCCGCGATGGTTTTTTTATTTGTCAGTGCTGCCAAACGTGCCTGTGTTGAGCGTGTGGGTCGACAGTGCTGCCAGCAAGCATCTGGTGTGATCTTAACGAAACATTTAGCATCGGATTGAGGTGAAATTTTATAAAACGTTGCATTTTATGCGAGTAGGCTTGTTTCTCGATGGAAGTTGGCAATAAAATCATTTGCTTATCTATTGGAATCGACAACACCCGCATCTAAAAACACTTTGTTGTGAATTCACTTTGTTGTGAATGTTAACATTCGTTTAATTGTACACACCTTGAACTTATCAATGTCATGCGGACCTTCGTCTAGAGTCACCTTGTGCGTTCCTAGCTGTGGCAAAATAAAGTGGTTCTGCCGGTACCGTGTGTGGAAAAGAAAGGTTTCGGTTTTTGTGGTTTTGTGAAATTTAATTTATAGATTTTTGAGCTCTTTGTTAATGTTTTATTGTGTCCCCTAATGAATAAAATTAAACAATAGGGATCGGAACAGGGGAACGATTGATCGATGGCCCGAGGTTCTTCACTCATCTTGCAGTGAAATTTGAAACCCCACAGAGTGTGTTTATATTTTCGAAAATTGAAATGTGCTAACGCCAACCTTTTTTTTTCTTATTATTGTTTCGCTTCGATTGGGAATGATTCATCGAAAGAAGGCAAGTAGTTCCGACTGGCGTTGTTGAGCAACAAAGTAGTCGGGTTGTGCGTGCCTATGCTGACGTCACCAGAACTGCAGTTATCTCGGTAGACTTGCAGACTTGCACTTTCCTAATCGTAGCACTCGGCGGTGCCGTGCAGAACACTTGAAACTGCCGGCGAAAGCTGATGTAACAACGTTAACGTTTGCTGCTGAAAAATGTTGGCAAGGGTGAGTTTTTTACGCAGGCGACGCTGTATATGGCAAATCATACCTGTGCTAATGTTTTGTGTGTTTCGCAGAAGGAGCAACCGGCGGATGAATTTGTCCCGAGGGACTATCAGGTGGAGATGAAAAAAATCTGCCTAGCAAAAAACTCCATAGTCTACCTTCCAACCGGAGCCGGTAAGACTCACATCGCCCTAATGGTGATGAAGGAAAAGAGCTACCAGCTGCAGTCGTCCATCGAGGAAGGCGGTAAGCGAATGTTTTTCCTCGCGAACACGATCGCGTTGGCCAAGCAGCAGGCGCAGTTCTTCTCGCGTCATCTGCCATTCAGCGTGCGGCTTTACACGAGCGAAGTTAATGTAGACGCTTGGAAAGGGGATCGCTGGAAGCAGGAATTTGCACAGATCCAGGTTAGCGTTGTCGTAAACATCTTTTTGTTTTTAACCGATACGTGCTGTTGTTTGATGCATTTTTGTTTTCCTTTTGGGGAAACCTTCATTAGATTCTTGTCAGCACGGCTCAGATCTTGCTTGACGTGCTGCGGCACGGCTATCTCAGTCCTGCCAGTATCAATTTGATCGTCTTCGACGAATGCCACCGGGCCATCGGTCAGCATCCGATGCACGCGATCATGAAGGAACTGTTTACGGTACCGGAAGGAATGCGACCGCGTGTCGTCGGTCTGTCCGGAACGCTGCTGTATAAGGAGCTAAAGCTGGCGAGCCAGGTGCCTGATGAGCTGGAGCGGCTTGAGAACACCTTTATGGCGACCATCGCGACCGTGGGCGACTGGGAGCAGTATCAGCATGTGTGCAGCTTCTCGACCAACCCGAGCGAACGGGTTAGCTTTTACGCGAAGCCCCTCATGCTTTCCGTGGGAGTTAGCTGTGCAAAGCTGATCGAAGCGTTCCTGAGCCAGCTGGATGCGCTGCATATGCCGAAGTATAGTACAGTGCAAATCAAATCGCTACGCCAAGGTTATACGAAGCCGGTCAAGGAGGTCCGAAAGGCGCTGGGCGAGTTCATGTATCAGCTTGAGCATCTCGGCGTTTTCCCGGCGTCGCTTGCTATTCTGGGCATTATCGTACAGTTGGAACTGAGCAAGCGTGGGTCGGAATGCGATACGGCGCGCCAGATGTATCGTGGGTCGATTACTTGTAAGTATGGCATTACGGGTAACCTACCCGTAGCTTGTTCCAATGGTTCCCATGGTTATTCCTCGATATTTATGCGTTTCATAATTGCATCTCCCTCTTTTTTTCCCATTCAAAAGTTTGCGAGCAACTCCGCCAAATGCTGGTGCAGGTCATGGGTTCCGAAGATGTGCAGAAAATAGCCCTACAATTCTCCAGCAACCGCGTCGCGCAGTTGCTGGTATACCTGAAAAACGAGTATCGCAATACGGAAGATCACAAAAAACAATCACTGGTGTTCGTGGAACGCCGGTTTACCGCGAAGGTCCTTTACCATGTGGTAAAGCAATTTTTTGAGTTTACCACGAGGCAGACGTCGTCAAATTCCGTTGTCGAGCCGGAGTTCATCGTGGGGCGCAGTTCGACCCTAGACGAATCGATTGGAGAGATACTCGTCCAAAAGCAAGACCGAAAGGTTGGTGGAAGCGTATCTTCTTAGTTTTCTAAGCCATATATGTAAAGCAACAATCCGGTGCGTATCCGTAGGTCATCGACAGGTTCCGGAAGTTCCAGGTTAACGTGTTGGTTGCAACGAACGTCCTTGAGGAGGGCATCGATCTGCAGATGTGCAACACGGTGGTCATGTTTGACCCGATAAAATCATATGTCTCTTACATGCAGTCGAAGGGACGGGCTCGCATGAAATCCAGCACCTATCTGATGTTTGTGCCCGAGACAGAACGTGCAGGGTTTCTTAATCGAATTCGGCTGTACGAAGACGTTGATAAAACGCTCAAAAAGGTAGGAATGTTGCGTTCCGGCAATTCTGGATTGTTTGTTTGCAGGTGATTATTTCCTCATTTTTCTAGGCACTCATCGGCAAGACCATCGATCGCCCGCTGCCTTTGGAACAGGACATTCGCAACGAGCTTCTCGATGACATCATTGCCCCCTTCTACACTCCAATCGGGGCCAAACTGGACGCTCTGGCTTCGCTGCAGATATTGAATCGTTACTGCATGAGTATGCCGAGAGATCTGTTCACCGGAACGAATGTTACCTGGGAGCGTCACGATCGGGATGACAAATTGTTCGTCAGCATCAAGCTTCCGTTGCAATCGACCATCCGGGAGCCGGTGTTCGGACAAAGCTTAAAAAATCTTAAGCTAGCCAAACAGTCCGCCGCGTTCAACGCATGCAAGAAACTGTACGAGGCCGGTGAGCTGAACAACCATTTGATGGTAATCAGCAAAACGGACCAGGTGGAAGCTCTAAGTGAACAGTATTTCCAGCACTGGAAACAGATTGATGCAGGTAGGCTATGCGCAGTGGATCGATTTATGTTTGCCGATTGTGTTGATTATTTTGCCTTTTCCATCGCCAGAACCGAATCCCCGCATAGCGGGAACGGCCAAAAACATTCGGGGCCATAAACTGTGTTACCCGAGCGAAACCATCGGCTGCACGCCGCGAGCGGATGGCGAAGAGTGCTTCGTGTACGTTCTACGCATTCAGACCCACTTCGAGGCAAGTGAGCGCATCCTGAACGTGAAGACGTTGGAGGATTTGTACAACTCCCCAAACAGCTTCGGCATACTGACCCGTAAGCAGTTGCCCCCGTTGGCGCGGATGAAGTTTTTCGTCACGCTCGGCGGGATCCGGGTGGAGCTGGTCCATGAACCGCTGCGCCTCACGCTTGCTCCCGACTCTGGTGAGCTGCAGCGGCTGAAGCGCTTCCACCTGTTGATATTCCGCGACATGCTGAAGGTGTGGAAACCGTTCACTGTGCTGGACGGCGAACCGGAGGAGAACGGCTTCCTGATTGTGCCGCTGCTGCGCTCGGAAACGATCGACTGGGAGCTTATCAAGCAGTTTCCTTACTTGCGTCCAGCGGCCGAGCCAAGTCCGCGTATGCGCCAGCAGCTGCGCTTCGAGCCGGAACGGTACCTGCACCGCGTGATTCATCCGTGGTACAAGCACGACCCAGATCAGCACTACGTGGTGGTGCGGGTACACGACGAGCTGCGCCCAACCAGTCCTTTTCCGAACGCGCGATACGACTCGTATGAGGATTATTTCGCCACCGAGCACCACCAGACGATCGTGCGCCGCGAGGATCAGTTCCTCATCGAGGTGAAGGGCATCACGAAGAGCCTGAACCGGCTGCACCCGGGACAGGAGGCGGACGGGGGTAGCAGCTCGCGGGCGAAGCACCTGGAGTTTCAGGAGATACTCTTGCCCGAGCTGGTGCACAACTTCGAGTTCTCGGCGGACTACTGGTTGAAGGCTACGCTGCTGCCGAGTACGCTGCACCGCATCCACTATCTGCTGCTGGCAGAGAGCATCCGGGTGGACCTGGCGACGAACGCTAACATTGGGCAGCAGGAGTTTGCCGGGCCGCCGCAGGAGCTTCGCTGCGATCGTCTGCTGATGGTGGTGGACCAGAAATCGGCCGCCAAATCTGGTACCGCCGGATGGGGCGACTACCACCGGGATGAATACGACGATGAGACAGACAGCAGCGACGACGAGGAAGATAGAGAGGATGAGGATGAGAAAGAGCGTACAAAGTTGCGCCGCGAACAGTTGCGCGAGGTGCTGGTGCAAATTCACAGCGAGTCGCAGTCCGTGTTCGACCAGATCCTGCTACCGTGGCAGGAGAACGAGGAGCCACTCGATCTCGAGCGCCACTGGACGGAAGCGAGCAAGATTGACATCGATTACTACTGGAGCTTCACACAAAAGCACGGGACGGCGGCGCCCAAGGTGTCCCTCGATAACAACCACAAGCTCACGGAGACGAACCTGGATAAGGCGCTGAAATCGATGCAAATCGAACCAGCAATGCCGGAGTCAGCGGCACCGACGGGAGCGGCGGAACGCCCGTCGGCACCCCTGGCCATCGAGGATGGCTTCGGGAATCCCGGAGAGATCCGCATACTTAAGCTGACGCCGGCGAACACCGCCCAGGTGTGCCTGCAGCAGGCGGACATTCTGGAGGCGCTCACCACCAAGCCGTCCGGCGACGTGTTCAACCTGGAGCGCTTCGAACTGCTCGGGGACGCGTTTCTTAAGTTTTCCGTGTCAGTTTTCATCCTGGCGAGCCACACCACCTGGCACGAGGGCTACCTGACCACCTGCAAGGGGCGCATCGTGAGCAACCGGAACCTGCTTTACTGTGCCATGCAGTACGGGTTGCCGGGCATGATCAAGGTACACCCGTTTGATCCGAAGAACGACTGGGTGCCGCCACTGTCGGCGGTTCCGCCGCCCGTACACCGGGCCATGGTGGAGGCGAACGAAACGCCCGCGCTGCTGTACAGGCTCGAGCTGTCCACCGAAGAGATCCAGTCGGGTGTGGTGAACGCCGACACCATCGAACGCTTTCTGGCGCAGATCCAGAAAAACGAAGTCCCGAGCCGCTCGACGCTGCAGAGCGTGCTGCAGGTGGTGCAGATGTCCGATAAGGCGGTAGCCGACGCGATGGAGGCCCTGCTGGGCGTGTGCGTGAAGACTGTCGGATACGAGCGTTCGTTCCGCTGCCTGACCCACTTTGGCATCCTGCCGAAGGGTGCAGACGTGGCGGGGCTGCTGCAGAAGCACCGACATTCCATCGTCGACTACCGCGAGCACCGGGACGCGATCGACCAGATGCTTTGCGCACCGGGCAACATCGAGCGGGTGCTTGGGTACGAGTTCCGCAACCGGACCTTCCTGCTGGAGGCTTTCACACACGCCACCTACACGGGCAACCTACTGACCGGCAGCTACCAGCAGCTGGAGTTCCTCGGGGACGCCGTGCTCGACTTCCTGATCACGCTCTACATCTACGAGCGCAACCCATCGATGTCGCCCGGCAAGCTGACCGACCTCCGGTCCGCGCTGGTCAACAACGTCAACCTTGCCTGTGTGCTGGTGCGCAACGAGCTGCACCGCTACATCCTCTCCCAATCGCCGATGCTGACGGGTGCGATCGACAAGTTTGTGAAGGTGCAGGTGCAAAAGCAGAACCGCATCGGCGACTGGGTCCGGCTGCTGCGCGAGGAAGGCGACTCGCCACTGGTGGAGTACGTCGACGTACCGAAGGTGCTGGGCGACGTCTTCGAGGCGCTGATCGGTGCCGTCTATCTCGACTCCGGCAAGGACCTGAACGTCACCTGGCGGGTCTGCTACCGGCTGCTGCGCGACGAGATCTCCAACTTTTCGCGCGACACCCCGATCCAGGTGGTGCGCCAGCTGCACGAGCATCCGGACGCGAACCCACACTTCAGCGCCCCGCACGTCGAGGACGAGGTGGTGATGGTGAAGCTCACCTACTCGCTGCGCAACCAGCGGATGAAGGTGTACGGCTTTGGCAAAAACAAGGAGGACGCCAAGCGTGCCGCCGCCAAGATTGCCCTCAGCAAGCTCAAGGAGTAGTTGCCGTCGTCACGGTGGACGATTGCCTTACGCATCAGAATCGCCCTGGGCTCTCTATCGTCTGTTTTATTCTATTGTTCATCCCGTCGCGATCTGTTGGCGTTGACTTGAAGCGCACCTCGCCAGTGGTTGAAACATTGATTTGGCTTAAGGCCGTGCAACACTCGCGAAAAATGGTGCGTATGCTGATAAATGCGCTCATTAATTGCACTTGATCAATTAATGATATCGATGGTTCTTCCATGATTCGTTAGGTGTAACCAAAACTATACGTATAAGGATAGAATAAATAAATATATGCATAGATTGATATGTGCTAACTTGAACACATCAACATTCGACGTCGTTACGTTTACCATAACGATGAATGGTTTGACGTTTGCAGCAATGAGTAGGACAGATTCAGTTAAAGCAGTGCACATTGTGCTAAAGGGAGGTAAACGGTGTAATTTTAACAAATTGCCTTGATGTTGAAATGTTCCTTTTGCGTATGTGGTGTCCGAAATGACCGTACCTTTCGAGTCGCAAGTCGAGTAGAAAAAAAAAACAAAAAAGAAAAGAAAAGACGACGACTAAATGTTAATCCATGTTCTTACAAGTGAACAAATAAATACAAGTTTTATTCAAGTTTTGCTTCTAATCATTAAACTCTGCGTTGCGTTCCCGGTTAGCCGGCCAACAAACGGTGCCGGTCTACCGTAGGTTTCAGGTTGGCTTAGTAAAGGTAAAACTAAAGCAAACGAGATAAGTGCACTTTATCAATTGAAGAAATCAATTCCGTCGGTCACTTCCGCTATCTTCTCCGCGAACCGTTCGTTCTACATTTACAGATTATGTTTTTGTGTTGCTTAAAGTCGGTGCGCGCTGTGCGTTAAGCGCTGTGATGACCTTTTTTTCCTAATTCTACCATCTAGCTAGCAGTTCGCTCTGTGAAAGCAGAGTTCTTTATGTAGTTTTTGTTTCCCGTTCACATCTTTCTTTTGAGTAGAGTATTTAGATTTCTCTGATTCCACGGAACTCGAACGTTGTCAACGAGGGACGGAGTTAGGTTTAAGTCGGCCAATCAACGAGCAAACCTATGTCGTACGGGATTATTTTTCCTTTTCCGATGCAAAATCATCGCTTTAAATAGTAATCTCTTTCGAAGTTTTTTTTTTGGTCGATCCAGTGCAGCCTCCGTGAGCGTATAGACCATGGATCACGGCATGTGCGCACATTCGTTTGCTAGGATTCAATCTTCGCGTTTGTTGTTGTGGCGCGATCGGTCCTATATCACAGAGTCCCTACCGCTGCCATTGCGGTGCCGTTGGTTTCCATCTCCGGTCGTCTGTTCACCCTCGTGATCGTCGCAGTTGAGCGTGATAATGCTTGAGTCGCCGATCGGTGCCGCTGCCAGGACGAGATTCTCCATCGAGTGGCCACGGCGCAGCAGCAGGGTATTTCGCAGGGTCTGCGTGAAGCCAGCGGCGGGTACCGTCACCGTAGCGTCACTGATCGTGGTCGGCCGCAGGATCTGTCGCACGTCCGACGCCGTCAGTGGTTGTGTTTGCTGTTCCTGTGCGCTGATGGAACTGTCCCCGTTGGCGATCAGCGAACGATACCGGCGGCTGCTGCCAAGCGTTGAGGAGTTGTAGAGGGCGCGCGGTGGTCGCCCGAGCTCGAGTGCGGTCGCTCCTTCACCGGTCACCGGTCCACCACCACCAAGCCCGCCAAACTGCTGCAACACGGAGCAATAATCCGGTGGAGGTAGTTCCCCGCCGGACGCAGGATTCGCACCGAGCGACTCGCACTGATCCATGGTCGTTTGGGGAAGGGCCGCACGCTGCCGGCTGAACCCGATGGCCCCGACCGCTGCCGTGCCCGCACCGCTAGATTCCCCGATTATTCGGCGGACACTGCGGCGGATGCTGTTGCGTAGCATCTTTGCGATCCGAGCGCCCGTCGCCGTCGTGTAGGAGGGCGGCGGTGTGTACTTCGGCGGTGCGTCCTCTGCGTCCCGAGGCGCACCCCGGGAATCGAGCGAGAGTGAGACGGCCCGGTCTGATGAAGCGTCGCGCTGCTGGATGCCCGATGATGTGTGCCTGGTACCGCTGGCGTTGGACTGCTGGGTGGCCGTCGAAACGGCAGGACGGCGCGAGTGGATCGCACGGATCCGACTGCTCGTGTCACCATCGATCGGTGGGCGAAGCAGAAGATCCACACGCTGCAAAAGAAATTCGGGAAAAATAGAACCGTTAGCGTACTTCATCCTCGCGTATCGTGAGCGGCGGAACACTTACGTCCAATATATCCGGCGGGCCGCTGCACAGGTAGCGATAGATCTGCACCACCATTACGATTGGCACCAGCAGCAGGAAGCTCACCTGCACGAAGCCACCTACCTGGCGGGCCCACAGCGGCCAGTAGCTGCTTGCCAGGCCCGCCCCGGTCCCACCGGCCGCACCGGACGTAGCCGATGGCCAGTTGAAGAGTGCCGCACTGTTCGACAGCCGGTACTGGATGATACACAGAAAGATAAGCCCGATCGGGAGCAGGAAGTTCCACGCGAACGCCACGAACGCCGAGAACGACTGCAGGACCTGCAGATCGTTGACTAGAATGTCACCTGCGTGCATGAAGATAAAGCGATTAGAAGATGTGTGTGAAGTGGTGTCACATCCGCGTATTCCACTCACTTGTAAAGGGTCGACCGCGGACGAGGAACAGCGCCAGTATGTGCCCGATCCAGAGCAGCAGCAGCCACCAGGCCGCACCGAGAATCGTGTCGAGATAGTGCACGATGTTGATGCCGCCCTCGGTGGCCAGTGGCATGCCGAGCAGCAGACCGGTCACACAGCTCAGCAGGATGGAAGACGGTGCGTCTCCGATGGCGCCCGCGATCGGTTTCCACATGACGCACAGCTGCCCGACACCGAACAGCACCAGCGCCAGGTAGGCCAGCAGACCCCAGATCGGCTGAATGCGATCCGGCGAGGCGGCGGCCAGCGCGGCCGGCAGCAGCTCGGTGACGAGCCGCAGCACCTGGTAGCCCGATTCGGTCTCTTCGTTCGTGCGCTTGAAACTCTCCCCAACGACGCTCGAGTAGCGGACGAACCACCGGTTCGGGTTCAAGTAGCTGTGCTGCATCGGAATCGGTTGGTTGCCGTTGCGCAGAAACACGTTCGTGCCGAGGTTTTCTGCAAAAGGAGGAGGAGGAGGAACACGTTGATTAGAATGCATTAGTTAGAGCTGCATTTAAAACTAGAACATCCGTGTTTTGGTGTTTATCTGAAAAGACCCAAAAGCGATCAATTTGTGTCAACAAAGCAACACGCTGACTGTGGTATTTAAGCTTATTATTTCGGAAGAAGAATTTAATTCTTAAAATACTATTCGGAATGCACGGCACAAACTGCACTATCCTTTTCGTACAGCTGATGGAGGATTGCCACTTTCCAGAATAAGCAAGATTGGCAAACCTTATAATTGGATGTATATTCGGATTACCTTATAAGTAATCGCACGAGAGCGATAGATATACTTCCTATAGAAGCTTCCACTCCGAATGTCCACTTTTACGCGGCGCGTGTTTCAAAGGTTAGTTGCTTCATTAAGTTTTCTTTGAAATCTATTTTCAACATTTGCAAATACGTCATCATCATCAATGCGCTCGTGTTGACGAATAAGGTTTACACGAACTATAAACTGTGCACAAACATTATTTCATACGATACACATTCTAATAGGTCTAACCTAACAACTTGCCTGACGTATAAGGGACTTAAATTAAGGGTCTGTAGATAGTTTTTTTTTTTTCTAAAGAAGTTTTAAGATAAACTCCCAAGGAAAAAAAAAGATAAGAGAAAATGAAACAATCAAATTGGAACTCTGCAGGTGAAAGGTTGTCAAAGTGTGGTTGGTTCGAAGTACGCTAGTCAAGTTAATTGAAGCATTATAGTTTTGAAAACTCATCCAAAAACGCGTGTTTTTTTAACCTAAATATTGCACTCTCTGTTTCTGCAATACGGATGGAAGATGGAGGGCGAAGGAAATTTAAAAATTAACCAACACCGAAGGCAACAAGTGTATCTACCAAATGCCATTTACGGATCATGAAAAGTATTCGAAATGAGGTTATGGCAATTTGAAGAAAAAGATCAACACCTTCACATATTGAGTTTCTCGGCAATATTCATCTCAGCATTTGACTTAAGGCTTCATTTTCATTTTACAAAGATTGTTTTGCTGAAGAGTTATTCGAAGAGGAAATAGAATTGATTTTCTGGTGTTTTAATCGAAGTAAAGT
Organism: Anopheles atroparvus; assembly: GCA_914969975.1. Classification (NCBI taxonomy): domain Eukaryota; kingdom Metazoa; phylum Arthropoda; class Insecta; order Diptera; family Culicidae; genus Anopheles; species Anopheles atroparvus. Next base: position 20,848,344 of record CAJZCY010000004.1, read on the forward strand.
CTCACCGTACGAGCCGGGCGAATAGTAGTACCCTCGACTGCTGAGTATCTGCACACAGGCACTTCCTAGGACCGCGGCCAGCAGCAGCCCGGCGAGCGTGAGGAACGCAACCACGAAGGCATCGCGGCGTAGCTCGCGCCTGGTGCGCACGTTGCAGCTGCCCTTCCGGTTGCTGCGGCAGTTGAGCGCGTAGATCGACACGCCCAGCAGGCCCCAGGTGAGGAACGCTTCCTGCGCCGCGCACGTCCAGCAGAGCCGGTTGAGGAAGAAGTCCTGCCAGTTCGTCGCCGGAAAGATGCTCTGCACGCTGTCGTAGTTGATGAAGGTGAGCAGCTTGGCGCAGGCGGCCACGAGGGCGGGCAGCGCCAGCAGGAACAGCCCGATGACGACCTTGCCCAGCGAGCGGATCCCGCGGCACAGCGCGACGAACACGAGCGTCCACACGATGGCCATGTTGAAGGCGAGCTGGAAGCGTATCGCGCCGATGCCGGAGATGACCCGCGGCAGGACGCGACCGTTGCTGCCATCGAATGCCGGTCCCGACTGGTAGATCAGATGGTACCGCTGCAGCACCACCCCGTTGAAGTAGTCCGCGACCGTGTCCGGCAGGCGGTAGGACTGGTTGTTGTCGTTGTTGCTACCCTGCTGGCCGATACCCCGGTACGCCTCGAAGCGCTCCTGCCAGCGATACTTTTCGTTGTGCGTGATGAACGCGTCGCGGAAGTACACGAGCAGCCAGGCGAGAGAAATGGCCGAATAGAGCGCGATGAGGGCCTGGGCAAGCAGTAGCGCGATGCCAATGCCCTTGCAGATCGGGCTGACGCGCCACATAGTGACCGGGCCGCCGCGGATGCGCGCACCCAGCACCATCTGCAGCCACATCATCGGGATGCCGAAGAAGAGCGAAAAGATCAGAAACTGCACCACGAAGTTCGCCCCGAAGTGCACGCTGAACACGGCAAACCGGGAGATGTTGAAGAGCCCAAGCGTGCAGAAGGTGGTCGCGAGTGGGCGTGAAATGGCGTGCGGCCAGCGTGCCTTCGGTCGGCCATCGTTTCGCCGGCTGCTGCGCCGCACCGTACCCGCCTCCGGTTCCGACTCATCCTCCTCCGGCTGGTCGTCCGGGCTGGAATCCGCACCGACTGGGACGTTCGCCGTGGAGGCACCTCTTCGCTGCTGATCCGCTACGGCTGACGTTCTGTTCCGCCGACTGTTGCCTGAGGTGGAGGAGCTGGTGATGGTGGCTACTTCCTGCCCCGATTCCGTGGTGTCTGTTCCATCTCGGGGCTGCTCTGTCGAGTGGTGAGTACTACAATTCAACAACAACAAAAAAACCACATTAATGCTTGTCCAACAACAGTAAACCTTAAATCCCAAACAGCTGAAGTTTATTACGCGGCCAAAAGCAACGATGAAAACGGATTCTTCACACCATTATAGAACATTTTCGCCCACATTCACAATCTATACAGGCTGCTTTTTGCAGACTGCACGCTTCCGACTGACCAATGTCAAGGACTAGGTCAGGTTCGCTGGACCGGAATTCAGGACTTTGGGCCGGGAGCCCGCCGTAATAAAAAAAAAAATCAGAAAAATGCGCACACCGACACGAACGACCGAGCACCACGCAGGCCGCAGATAGCAAGCCCCGGTGCAGTAAGGAAAATGTCAATATGCACCAAGGAAAAGTGTGCCACGGCGATGGCAAGTTTGTTGATAGCGGCTACCATGGTGACCAGGTAACACACAAGGTGGAGTAAAGTACAGCAAGGAGCATTTCCAATGAGGAAAAACGAATTAAACGACTCTAATTCGCATCCAAGGGGAACTATGTAGTTTAAGTTTTGATACTAGGATAAGATAGTGATTAATTGAGACCAATCGATAATAACGAAATGTTTAAAAAAAATCGCTTTACAATATCATTTCTAGCACGGGATTAGTTCCCGACCCCAAAAAGCTTGAAACGTTTAATTTGTTTCGAAGGGTGATTTTCACAATTCCCCACCCTGTGGTCACCGGTTGTTTGTGTCATTTGCTGATAATTATAACTTGTTGCCCGAAAATTCTTCTCAGCTCATTGCTTCTACAGCACCTCTTGGTGATGGTGGCAAACTGTTTGATCGCTGCTTGGAATTTTATGTCACCTTTGGGACGATTAATGGCTCATTAATAAGATGGTTTGGTTTTTTATTCCCCTTATTCCTTTTTTATTATAGAAAAGTAACGAAATCTGACGAAAAATTGCCAGAATTATCAATGCATTTCCGTCGAACAGTTGGTTTGCGATACTGAAGTTATCGTTATCGGAGGAGATAAGATGCTCCGTATGCTTAGATAGGTACGAGAAATACACGAAACACCTGAATGAAAATGTTCCGTTGCCTATAACAAATCTATCATAATAACATGCAAGAGGTATTTTTTTTGTTTAAATATTTTAAATCCTGAAATTTAATTGAAGGAGATTTTTCTGCACTTCTTCTTTTGCAGTAATGGTATGGTCTGTTCAACTTTCAAATTTTCATACATTGGACAAATGAACGGATCTGTCCACATGGCTTCTTGTTTGCAATAACTAGAAATTTTTTGCAAATCCAAATGGCAAGTCATCGGTCAACAAGAAATGAAATGATGCTCTTGCATCACCTGCCCCGGATATCCTAATAGCCCCGACGGTGGAGAAGTTAGGGTACTCTTTTCACATCCGAGAAGACCGGAGAATTGTCGGAGACTAACTTTGTGCATCGTCATTTTCCTGTCCCAAAAAAAAAAAACCGGTATGTAGAGGTTCCATGTAAACAAGCTAGTGGTGTGGTCGTGAAAAGATTGACGGATATAGCTTCATAGGGAGAGGAAGCAGGAGTACGGCATCAATCATATGACAATAGGTATCTGACTCATCTGAAGTCGATACGTACCGGTCTTCGGCGTTTTCGGTCGCCGACGCTATCGAGCTGTAGGTGGTGGTGGTGGACAGCAGCGACACCGGGCTGGGATTCCGCGAGCTTCCCAGCGAGCTGCCCTCCTCCGACTCTGGCGCACCGTAGCGATGGTGCCGGTGGTGCGTGTGCGACGTCGGTGGCGGCTGCTGCAGGTGCTGGCGGGCGTCGGTGGTGTAAATGCCTCCGTCTTCACGGATCATCGGTGGCTCGGTGACACTGTTCGTGCGGATGATGAGCTCGTTCGTCGCCTCGTCCCGCTCGACGGTGATGGATCCTATGCGAGGCTGCGACAGAGCTCGCCGGCCCGTCTGCCGAGGTCTTGCCTGCACCAGTCCTGCTTCCTCATCCAAATCCGTCTCGAGGGGTGGTGGAGCGGATGCGTGCACGATCGACTCCCGGGCGATCCGATTCGAGCCATCCCCGGGAGGCACCGGCGAAGGTGGCAAGGCAACGACCAACCGCTCCATGGGATGGTCATCTACCCGTTCATCCACGGTCAGACTTCCAGCTGGTACTTCCCCGACCGGCAGTGTGCTGATGGAGCTGAACTCGAGCGTTTCATCGCTTACGTCGCCGTCGCCTACAGTTGGCGCCACCGGTGGGTTCTCGGGAATTTCTTCCTGCTGCTCGGGCAGATCGATCAGGTGCTGCTTGCGCATCGAATGCCGGTGCCAGCTCGGGTGATGATGATGACGAAACCGCGTCTCATGTTGCTGCTGCTGTTGCCGGTGGTCATGTACGGTGTCGTTCTCTGATTGACCATATTGGGACACACTCGGCGGGAGATTTCCCGAAGGGCCTGGGAACGAACGAAAGGAAAGATACAAAAATCCAAATCAGAAAAAAGAAAAACACAAAAGGCAATCTCACATACACTTGTAGCATTTGTGTTTGCGCACTTATGCGAAATAAAAAAGGAGATAAGTAAATAAACGAAGCATCAAACAGTAACAGTAATAACAACCACTAACACTTCCGGCGTTTGTTGAACGCGGAATGTTGCCGGCTTCACGGCTTTCGTTCGTTATCTTCCCCATTCGATGTCGCGATGGTGTTGGTGTTGGCGCTGTGCCTTTTTTTGGGATGCTTGCGAATGTCTGGAGCTCCTTTAAAGGTTTCTCATCGACTCCCCACCGACTCAGTACGCGATCAACTACGCGCAGGGTGCCATCACAGTAGGCCCGGAAGCAGTAACGCACCGCGCAAACGTTACCCTGGTAACCCATTGCAAAGCTCGATCAGAAGATAATTTTGTTAGTCGAACAAATTGTGGGATTCGATAAAGTGTGTGCGCGTGTGAATGTGGTGCAACAAAAATATAAAAATAAAACTTCTACCAACATGGAGATTAGTTTGCTAACGCTGGCCCTGGTGGTCGGCTTGTTTGCGGTGGCTTATCGGTACTACACCAAAAATTACTTCTACTTTGCCGACAAGTCTATCCCGTTCCTGAAACCCTCGTTTCCGTTCGGCAATGCCACGCCGCTGCTCATGAAAAAGGTGGATCTTTTCGAGCACTTCAAGAACATCTACGATGCGTTCCCGAATGCAAGGTAGGGTACGCAGGGGATGCGATTTACAAAGCACAGTCATTTTGGAGACAGTATTTTTTTTGTACAGCTTATTTCTTCATGCTAGATATTCGTTACCTCTTGTTTTTAATTTCATATCGTGTGAAGAATCTTCGGAATGTTCAACATGCAGCAACCGGCGTTCGTCGTGCGTGATCCCGAGCTTGTCAAACAACTCACGATCAAGGACTTTGACCACTTTGCCGACCACATGGCGACCGGGTTCGACCTGAAAGACGAGAACCACACTGACATGTTGCTGGCAAACTCGCTCGTGTCACTGCGGGGCCAAAAGTGGCGCGACATGCGGGCCACCCTCAGCCCCGCCTTCACCGGAAGCAAGATGCGACTCATGTTCACCCTCATCGCCGAGTGTGGCCAGTCGATGCTGGCCCACTTCCGGGCGGAGGAGCAGAAGGCGATCGGTGGTGGCGCGTCCGGGCTCCAGCTGGAGATGCGGGACGTGATGATGCGCTTTGCCAACGATGTGATCGGGACGGCCGCGTTCGGCATTAAGGTGGACTCGTACCGCGACCCGGACAATCAGTTCATCCGCATGGGGCGCTCGGTGACGAACCAGACCTCGCCGGTGAAGATGCTGAAGATGCTCGGGTTCACATTCGCACCGAAGCTGATGCAGCGCCTGAACATCGACTTCCTGTCGGCCGAGGAAGATCGGTTTTTCCGCGACACGTTTCGGGAAACGATGCGCGTGCGCGAGGAGAAGGGCATCTTCCGGCCGGACATGATTGAGCTGCTGATGCAAGCGAAAAAGGGTAGCCTCCGGCACGCCCAGAAGGCGGACGAGGGCAAGGAAACGCCGGAAGGGTTCGCGACGGTGGACGAATCGCAGGTGGGTCGGCGGGCGCACGATCGCGTCTGGACCGACAGCGAGCTGATCGCGCAGGCGTTCATCTTCTTCTTCGCCGGCTTCGAGACCATCTCCTGGACGCTTTCGTTCGCGCTGTACGAGCTGGCGGTCGCGGAAGACGTCCAGCGGCGGCTACACGACGAAATCCGCGACACCGAGGACTCGCTGGAGGACGGCAAGAGCCTGAGCTACGAGCAGCTGCAGTCGCTGCCGTACCTGGACCAGGTGATTTCCGAAACGCTCCGGAAGTGGCCCATCGCTACTCTACTGAACCGGGAGTGCGTACGCGACTACCGGTACGATGACGGTAAAGGCACGTCGTTCACCATAGAGAAGGGAGCGCAGGTGTTCATTCCCATCATCGGGTTCCACTTCGATCCGAAGTACTTCCCCAATCCGGACCGGTTCGATCCAGAGCGGTTCAGTGAGGCAAACCGAAAGAACATCCAGAGCGGCACCTATCTTCCGTTCGGCGCTGGTCCCCGGAATTGTATCGGTAAGCATCTTCTCCGTGGGTTGCCTTCTAGCACGTAAATAACACAATCCATTTGTTCTCCCTTGTTCGTCTAGGATCCCGATTTGCCCTAATGGAGACGAAAGTGGTTCTCTACTATCTGCTACTAAACTTCCGCATTCTACCGTGCGCCAAAACTCAGATCCCGCTAAAGCTGAAGAAATCGTCTACCCAGTTCGCCACCGAAAAGGGCGTCTGGGTGGAATTCCAATCCCGCACCAAGTGACCAAGTGACTCACAAGTTACTGAACTATAGTTTATAGCCATTCTACAAACACACTTCCTAAGCAACAAACTATCAGAGTTTATTGTACCAGTCTGTCTGTATATCTATATATTTTTAAAATAAACAATATTTATGTACTTAGTCCGTTACTGGGTCTCGATGGCATTTTTAATGAAATGTCGGCATGAAAAAGACTGAGATAATTTACCTAGCTTTTTTTTATCTCTTCCTGTTTGTCAACTACACATATTTGCTTGTGCCATTTTTTCGATTCCAGTATTGAAGCGCCGGAGATGACATTAGTTTAGGGCCTGGGGGGTTTGACTCCAGAATGCCGTCACGTCGTAATTATCATATTACACTATGGAAAGTCAACAGCCTGTTTGCGGATGGACGCGCAGTTAAAGAAAAAAAGAAGGGGGCCTTTGGAAATATGCTGAGTCAGTTCAAGCAGATCAAATACCCCTCTGCTTGTGTCTCTTTCTACCAGTCCGGCATTCTTTCTCATCCCACCGGAGGTTTGTTAATGAAACTCCCGAAATTTGCCTCCCACCGCCATCAATCTGCGGTTTGGTCGCGGGGTTAGAATACGCGTTTGAAGGTCACATCAATACAAGCGGACTCGTGTGAGCGTGTATGATGGTGGTGCACATTAACGGCTAGCATGAATGTACTGCTCCATCCCATATTTCTGCGTTGTCCCGCGGATATCGAGACAACCGAATGGGAAACTTGTCCGGCAGCCGTTCAGTGCTCGCCAACGCTCTCGACGGAACGGTCGTTCAGCTCGGCAGCAGTAACGAGTTAAGGTTTTTTTCCCTCCCATTCCGCTATCCAATCCAGCTATCCGTGGTTAACTGCGCATCAGCCATCGAGTGAGACCATTGGCAAGTAAGTATTGTTTGTCCCCGTGTTGTCTTCCAGAGGTCCAACACAAGCTGGACCGTATAATGGGAAACATTTTGAAACACATTAGCGGCGCACAATTCGAAAGTGCACAAGACCGTTGCGTGTTTGCCGTCTGTGTTTTTGTGTGAGTGTACGTCTATCATTTTGTTTGTCCAAAAGTGAGATCATCGAACAGATTCGACCTTAGATGGCTACGGCAACGTCTACAGTACGTTGTTAGAATGTAGTGAACGTTTTTCGCTGGATGCTCCCAAAATAGATCCACCCTACGCATTTTATTGATTCGCAGAAAAAAAATTTGACTTTGTAAGCGATTAACAAACTCGCTCCGAATCCATCTGTATTATTTTTTTGTGTGGGAGTTTTTTTTAATTCCATGAGCAAATTTGTGTAGTATCATTTGTTCATCCCTAATTCGCCAATTTATATGCTCATCTCTCACATGCTTTAAAAAAAGGAATGTTCAAAAAGCTAAATTATTTCAAACCGTTCTACCGCCATAAATGGAGTACTACTGTGCTTCTGCAATCAACTTGCGCGATTTTGGTGTGAACAAATACCTGTAGCGGCGTACGCATACATCGCCGAACTCAACGGCGTTTGTGTTTATCAATTTGATTACGTTATCAAGAGACCACCGTTGAATCCCGTTGAGGGTTGGTAAATAAAAGCCTACGATAAGGTTTGTAAAAGCTTCCTACGCTCAGTTTTACTTCGCAAGCAGGAAGCGCAACAACGAACACCCGATCGGGGAAGTCACATCATGGCGGTTGACATTGTAACGGTGGCAGCGTTGCTCGCCATCGTGGCGCTGGTGTACTACTACGTGCAGAAAAAGTACCAGTACTTCCTCGACAAGCCGTACCCGCATCTGAAGCCGTCTTTCTTGGTGGGCAGTTCTGGTCCGATGCTTTTCCGGCGGCGCGACATGATGGAGCATATCACCATGCTGTACAATTCCTTCCCGAATGCCAAGTAAGTGCTGATCTGATCGGGATGGCCAATGGTTGAGCGAAGTATTGTGTTCTCAACATCGTTCTTCTTTTACTTGAAAACAAAAAAGGTTATTTGGTGCGTACGATTGCCTTACTCCAAACATAACGATCCGCGATCCGGAAACCCTGAAGCAGATCGCGGTGAAAGACTTCGACTACTTCACCGACCACACGCCGTTCCTACCGAACGAGAAGGACACGGCGCAGAGTGAGAACATGTTCCTCAACTCGCTGTTTATGCTGCGCGGTCAAAAGTGGCGCGACATGCGGGCCACCCTCAGCCCGGGCTTCACCGGCAGCAAGATGCGTCAGATGTTCGAGCTGGTGTCGGAGAGTGGCCAGGGAATGGTGCGCCATCTGCTTGCTGAGGCGCGCCGCGACGGGGCGACTCAGCAGTACGAAATGAAGGACATTTTCTCGCGCTTTGCCAACGATGTCATCGCCTCGGTGGCGTTCGGGATACAGGTGAACTCGTTCACCGATCGAGAGAACGACTTCTACACCAAGGGCAAGAAGCTGCTCGACTTTAACTCATTCACGTCGAACGTAAAGTTCTTGCTGTTCATGACGGTGCCGCGGTTGATGCTGAAGCTGAACATCGAGCTGATGGACGCGGTGCTGTGCAAGCACTTCCACGCGATGATACTCGACAACATGCGCGTGCGCGACGAGCAAGGCATCGTCCGGAACGACATGATCAACACGCTGATGCAGGTGAAGAAGGGAGCGCTACGACATCAGAAGGAAGAGGTCGAGACGAAGGACGCCGGTTTTGCGACGGTGGAGGAATCGACCGTGGGCAAGTCGGCGATCACGCGCCAGTGGTCCGACAAGGAGCTCGTCGCGCAGTGTTTCCTGTTTTTCCTCGCCGGCTTCGACACCGTGTCCACGGCGCTCGGGTTCATGTGCTACGAGCTGGCGTTGCACCCGGAGGTTCAGGAGCGACTGTACCGCGAGATTGTCGAGGTGGATCAGTCGCTCGAGGGTAAACCGCTGTCGTACGATGCCGTCCAGAAGATGCAGTACATGGACATGGTGGTGTCGGAGTCGCTGCGCATCTGGCCACCGGCGCCGGCCGTTGATAGGTACTGCAACCGGGACTATACCTTCGATGACGGCGAGGGACTACGCTTCAAGATCGAAAAGGGACGCACGATCTTCATCCCGATCGCGGGGCTGCACAGCGATCCGAAATACTTTCCCAATCCGACCAAGTTCGATCCGGAGCGATTCAGTGAGGAAAACCGGGATAGCATCAACCAGGGTGCGTACCTCCCGTTCGGGGTCGGTCCGCGCAATTGCATCGGATCCCGCTTTGCCCTAATGGAGGTGAAGTCGATCGTGTACTACATGCTGAAGAGCTTCACCTTCGAGCGATGCGAGAAAACGCAAGTGCCGTTGAAGCTGAAAAAGAATATGGCATCGATAAGCACCGAGAAGGGTATCTGGATTCGCTTGAAGCCGAGGGAGGTCAGCAACTGATTACAGCTGGGTGTGCATTTAATGTGACGCGGTGTCGGTACCAATACAAATAAAGTACCATAATCTACCATACACTTGACGCGTTGCTTATTGCCAAACAGTTATATCCGGAACTAGACAACATAAGTACCAACACACGTTAGAAGAACTCCCAAGGGGGTGGATGAACAAAAATATTAGCTTATCTTTCCATTTAAACACACATCAAGAAAACGGCTTCGATTTGCAAAGGGTTTTGTACTAGATAAGCACCGGGAGGGGTGCATAGGTCTGGCTTAAGCCGAGGGAGGTCAGGAGCTGCCTTACCACTACAGTGCAGATACGATAGTACTTGCTCTTCTTAATGGAATAGGTACACGTTAAAACACATTGGGTAAGGTCAGATTGTCTGTACCAAAAGACGGCAGCAAAGCTTATCAACAAATCAAAACGTTTAATCAAGGTATATCAAATGTTGTGTCGCGTTTCTCCCATCGCCCCCATCTGGCAATCATTGCTCCGGTAGCATATATGGCTATCAGGTAACCCAATTTCGAAGCTCAATAGCAAGTCCTTTGTCACCAAAAATGGAAGCAAACGCACCGATCAATCCTTGTATCTGACACGGTACAAATGGGAGACATCTTCATACTTGGGGTGCATGTCATCGCCGACCGATATCAAAGTTCACTTCAAGATTTTCGTGTACCGTGAAGCAGAGATTGTGAGAAAACAGGTTTCAGTTCGGAGTTCCTGTAGCTTTATCGATTGTGAGAAGGGGGAAACGGATGATTGTCAGATACCATCACCTCACGTCAGATAGGAGGAATAAACAATGCCGGCAAGTGCTTGCCAACATACGCCCCTCGCTGTCCACTCCGCTCCGGCATGGAGCACGTGCTCTTCGGGTTGCGTTACTAATCAACACTTAATTGGATAGAGCATACCAAGGGTCAGCCTGGTTGTTAGTGCCAACTCACGCCTGTGTTGGCTGTATAGGTTGCCTTTTTTTAAATAGTATAATAGCGATGGCTGTCGTAGCACAATTTTCTGACCTACGAACTTCATCAGGGCATCAGGGGTTTAAATGAATGGCTAGCCACTAGGAGCGCAATTCATCGTATACACATCGAGACCAGCAACATTCCAATTACTGACGTATACTATGCCAATATTATTCCACTCCTAATAGCACTGAACCACGCACACTGTAGACGTCCCCCGAGGGAAACGGCGTGTGAGCAGTCGGTCGTCGCCGCTGCTTGAAAATGGAAGTGAACCTGCTGTACGTGATTCCGCTTGTGTCGGCTCTGTTGGCGCTCTACCTTTACCTGACGAGAAACAACAGATTTTTCGAGAACCATCCGATACCATGCCTTCCGGTGGAGCCGCTGTTTGGGAGCTCGCGCCGGTTGATGCTCAAGCGCACCTCATTTCAAGATTTCATCCGTGCAAGCTACGACCGCTTCCCGTACGCAAGGTAAGTGTAATGTTTTGTGTGTGTGTGTGTGTTCCTTGGACACATCCTGATTTGCCTGATCACACGGTCTCTTCCTGCAGGATATACGGGATGTTCGAAATGCTCTCTCCCATGTTTGTGCTGCGCGATGCCGAGCTCGTCAAGCGGGTCCTGGTGAAGGACTTCGACCACTTCGTCAACCATCGGCCAATGTTTCCGGGGAACGATGATCCAAAGTCAACCATGCTGCTTCCAAAGACTCTCTTCGTCCTGACGGATCAGCGCTGGCGCAACATGCGCACGACGCTGAGTCCCACGTTCACCGGCAGCAAGATGCGCCAGATGTTCGAGCTGATCGTCGAGTGCAGCGAGCGCATGGTGCAGCACTACCGAACGGAGGCCAACGGTCGGCAGGAGTACGAGCTGAGGGACGTGTTTATTCGCTTCACCAACGATGCCATTGCGTCGTGCGCGTTCGGCGTGCAGATCGATTCCTTCCGGGACGAGCAGAATGTGTTCTTTCGGTACGGCAAGGAGATCACCAACTTTAGCCGCCCGCATGTGTTCCTCAAGATGATGGGCTACCAGGTGTTCCCGAAGCTGATGGCACGGCTGCAGATAGACTTTTTCGATCGCAAGCACAGTCAGTTCTTTGTGGAACTGTTCCGCCAGACGGTGGCGGCCCGGGAACAGCACGGCATCGTGCGCCCCGACATGGTCCACCTGCTGATGGAAGCCAGGAAGGGTGCGCTGCGCCAGCAAACGGAACCGGGACGGGCAGCGGAGGAACATGAAAGTTTCGCCACGGCCTACGAGTCGGAGACTCTGCGCAGCGATACGGAGAGTAACCTCGACGAAACGCTCAACGAGACGGCCATGGTCGCGCAGTGTATAATATTTTTTGTGGCCGGATTCGACGCGGTCGCGAACGCCATGACGTTCGTTGCGTACGAGCTGGCGATTGCACCCGACATTCAGCAAACGCTTTACGACGAGATCCTCGCGACGCAGGAGGCACTCGGCGGCAGCTCGCTCACCTACGACGCGCTGCAGCGAATGCGCTATCTGGACATGGTGGTGTCGGAGACGCTGCGCAAGTGGCCCCCAAACCCCGCCAGCGATCGGGTGTGCACCAAGGAGTACACAATCGCGGGCGAGGACGGACAGCCCGAGGTCACCATCCCGAAGGGCGCCAGCGTGTCCATACCGATTGCTGGGCTGCATTACGACCCCCGCTACTATCCCGAGCCAGAACGCTTCGATCCGGAGCGGTTCAACGAAGAGAACAAGCACAAGATTCCGCAGGGTGCGTACCTTCCGTTTGGCCTTGGACCGCGTAACTGCATCGCGTCCCGGTTCGCCCTGATGGAAGTGAAAGCCATCGTGTACCATCTGCTGTTGAACTTCCAGTTTGTGCCCACCAGCCGGACACCGATTCCGATGCGACTTGCCAAGGGGTTCGTCACGTTGAAACCGGAGAAGGGAATGCACATGAAGCTGGTTCCACGGAAGTAGCATTCGTACCAATTAAGAAATCAAAGTAATTGTGTGTTTTTTTCGAAATTGTCAATGTTGTGCAAATTGTAATCTCGTTATCAAATGTCTAACTTATCTAACAAGACACGTGTTGCTAGTGATATGAGAAAAAAGCGAAAATGTCGGTATCTTGGTTTGTACAAAGTTACCACAAATTAGTGCTTTATTTCGGCTTCTTGCTATCACAGCAACTTCGACTAAAAGAGAGCGCCTGGCTGCTCGCCCAGCCCTTTTATCCCCACTTTACACTAATCTCTAACGCTGCTACATGGGCCGCCTCTGAATTAGCCGCCGCGGCTGTCACTTGACTGATAGTGCAGCTGACAGTGACGGTGTTGCTTGTGTGTGAGTAGCAACAACACGACTAAATGCATCATTTAAAAAGGGCTTTTTAACTACGCTTTAGATGGCCCTCAGCCATAATAGAAAACCGGTTCATACGGGATGTGTAGATTCGTCGACTTCCATAATGTGATTGATTGATAAAGTATCTTATCGGGCGACCAGAAATCCCATCGCGTGTCACCAGACGACAAAGGTCCTATAGAGGGGCCCAGTAGCTGTTCAAAAATAAAAGCTATGCTTGCCATTTATGGTTCGTAGGGTATCGGCGTAAGATAACACATTCAACGTGGCGCATTCTATGATTGCCATATACGGCCCGTAGGGTATCGGCGTAAGATAACACATGTAACATGTTGCAATCGCTTACTTATAAAAAAAAAACAAATTTATTCAAGAGTGATAACACACACCCGTATCGGTGCAATAAAAAAGATTCATATCAGCAGGTGAACAAATGTTACAAAATTCTTAATGCATGGGGACTGACAAACCGTTACATGAAGCAGCTGTTAGTTTATTGTAACAGAATGGATAAAAGAAAAATATCCAAGAGAGATCCTTTCGTCCTCTACAAAGGTGACTTATTGCAAGGAGCTCACCGCCAAATCCTTTCATGTTCAAGTTCAGATGTGTTTGTGTTCTCAAAAGCTTCGTAATGTGCCATCGAAAACAATTATGCAAAAGATCTTAATAAATGAGACTTGTATTAGAGCCTACACTCAAGATACTGGCACAAAAACAAGAAGCTTGTTGTGACTAATATTTATGTATCCCGCCATATGGCGCAATAGGACACAACTTGATAATTAATTGATATCAAGGTGTTTGATTCACATGGATTCGTCCCGTGAAGGAAGTGCAAAAATTAAGCATTTGAATTCGATCGAAACATCTGACGTCACTACATCCGTATCTTTAGCCAGCGATCGTGCCTATTATGGTCTAAGAGATGAAATACCATTAAGAAATAAAGCCATGGTACCGGTATGTTTATTGTTCCGCACAATATACATTGCTCTACAACAACCGGACCGACAATGTGCTCCGCGTATCTTTATGCTCCGATCGCCCGGTTGGGTTCCACTCTCGAAAGCAACCGAGCGAATTATTGCATGCAAGCGGTGTACTACTTCCCGTCACGCTTGTGACTCATTGTTTCCGAATGGCTCTTTCGTCATCGGAGACGGTAACCAATTTGCCCTTCTGCGTCAGAAAGGGTTTTTTCTCTATTAATTTTAATTCCTAAAACCGAGCCGCAATGCACACGCCTTAGACCGTATGCTGCTCATTCGCGAGTGTCACCGAACGCTAACAATTTTGTTTTGCACGTGTAGCATACTTCCTCACGACTATCGCCCCCGTTGGCTTCGGTCAGTTCGAGCGCATGAACGTCTAATGCGCGAGGTTTAGCATACGAGACATACATTCCCAACGTTACGCTTTGGCTACATTCCAAGGGGAATTATTCTCGCTGCAAACACGCTGTTATTCCCTACTCCTAGTCGCCAACTCCGACCGGCAGTTCAAAGATCGTAGGAACATTGCGCGGTTCTCGTTCCCGTCTAGTTCGTGGGTGGCACGCGAATTCTAATTTCGAGCCTCGCACAAAACAAGATGCGTGCCAAACGGGGGCGAGCGATCAGCATGCATCCCATTATTACGGGTCCATTATGCGGTGGATGAATGTTTCACTTTATTGAATTTGTTATACCCGGGTCGTGGAGGTTCGCTCGTGGCATAAGGCGATTAATTTGGGTCAATTGAGTTTAACCGAATTATCTACCAATTGAGTCGCTCTCCCCGATGCTACCCAGCGCGGACCGTCTTCGTTCTCGCCGCCGGGCTGGCGGACGATGGATCCGTTCAGTACTCCGCGCTTAAGCGCACCGTATTCTTCCTCCCTGACCTTTCGCAGTTTCTCCATCTCTTGGGCCATCTCCACCACGCTTGGCAGACGGTACTTGCTCAATCGGGCCCGTAGCTGCGCGTTTTCCTGCTCGAGTTGCGCCACCTCCCGTTCGGCCCGTTCGATTTTCGCCCTCAGGCCGTCCAGTTCGGCTGCCTTCCGATCCAAGTTTGATCGCGCCCTGCCATAGCTAACGGTCGCCTGGAATAGGGCCATCTTTTCGCGCAACATCTCCCGCTTCACCTCGGCCCCGAGCCGCCTCAGTTCGTAGTCGGTGCGCTGGGCCGCCTGGAGATCGCGTTCGCCCGAGCGCCGCTCGAGCCGGAACGCTTCCAGGTTCACCCGGAGCGCATCACTCCCGAGGCTCTGAAGCTTCTCCTCCAGAAGCTTGCGCTGCTCGGCGACGGCTCGCACGAGGGCGTGCGTTTGGTGGCGAACTTTTTGTGTCGCAGTTTCGCACCGGCGCACCCATCCGAGACAGAACGCGCGGAATTGGTTGAAGGAGAGCGGTGGTGTTGGGCCGGGGTGGTGCTCCCGCTTTCGGCGTGCAATCAGGGCCTCGAGGGCGGCGACAGCCTGGTCGGATTCTTCGATCGAAAGCTGAAGGTCTTCGAGCTCGGCGAGCCGTTTGTATATTGTTTCAAACTGGGCGTTGGTAGCGGGATCCATGTCTTTTCTTTTCCAAATGTCACATTTGTCTGATTAAGAACAACGACTGCTACGATTGTCATACTAAGCGTTGATTCACAACCGACTACTCTGTTGTTGCATTTATGTTGAATTAATCAGCCTTATCTTGAAGCATGGTTTGATTGGAAATAATTTTAACCAAACAAATCCCTAAAAATAAACAACACGCGCGAGTTAGAAAAGCAAATACTCACCATTAACGACATCGCTTAAATGTCGCGAACGTTCACCACCAATCTCGGCTTCCGGAACGATTCCGCCATCCACCTGCCGCTCACTTTCACTGGTCGTGCCGTCGACGATAGTCCTTCGCAGTGAGGCACCTCGCTTAAATGCGTTCAGAAACTGCGTACGCTTCCGCTTTGGCAGCGTGCAGAAGTGCTTGATATCACCGAACCGAATGCGATCTTCCTGATAGTCACCGCTTCGTTCACTGCCAGCTTCGCAGCGGTCCGCTCCCGTCAGCTGATAATACTGTAAACTTTGACTACAAACTCCTTGCTCCTCACTAACACAGACCGAGGGCGGCGCTGCTACTACCACGTCGCGGATCACTTCCTCTTCTTCTCGCTTGTCGTTGTTCACACGCGGGCTGGAGTGTGCGTCACTTTTATCTTCACTTCCCACCAATCCCTCTTCGTCGTCCACACCGTCCATCTCGTCCAGGTACGCGTCCAGCTCGGACAAATAGTCCGCCACCTGGGCGTTCGGATCTTCCAAGAAGCTTTCAACAAATTTCCGATTCAGTTGCAACTTTTTCCGCTTCAGCGTACAGTAATCACCTCCGAGGGACTGATTCGGGTGGTTTCCGTTCCCTTCGTTGACGGCGCGGCTTCTCCAACCCCTGCGCCCGCTCCGGAGCGTGCAGAAGTTTCCCAAACCTTCGCCACTCTCGGTGTCACCCGGCGTGTTCGTGTCCCGTTCACTTCCGCACCGCTGGAGTCTCTGCTCACCGTTGCGCCGCTCGCAAAAGTTCTCGAACGTGCACATGTTCTGTTCGTACAGCAGGCTTCGGTTCGCTTCCGGTTGATCGTCATCGTCCTTCGCCGCCGATCCGGCAGCCTTTGCCAGCTTCGATCCCATCGCTACTGACGCTGAGGGAGACTGTGGCGTGCGTCGACCACCGACCGGGTGTCGCAGCGTGCAGTACTGTCCCTGCTGGACGAGGCCTCCGTTTCGATCCGCCTGTCCGCTCGCCCTGCCGGTATCCTTCCGTGGCAACGTGCAGTACATACTGCCGCGGCCCTTGTCATCATCGTCGGCCGCCATCGCTGTTTTGACTGTTGATTGTGAACTTGCTGCGAGCTGATTTACAACATGCTCATGCCGACGATCCCGCACACCCCGACGGCTGTCCTCCTGCTCGCCCGGGAGCTCCAGGTCACAACTAGTGGCATCCATCAGCATTAGCGCACCTCTCACTCGTTAGCAGCAACCGCAAAAACTGACCAATCTTTGCAAACAGCCACTAAGCGGCTTCGCGCACCGGTGCGATGTTGTCGCCGCGCACCGATCCGATCACTTCCTGCTTGCGTTCGTCCGACTTCACCATCACCGTACGGCACATCGTTGTCCGGGCTGGAACGAAACGAGGGGAACAGAAGGAAACGACTATCAATAAACTATACTCTTCATGTTTGTTTTCTTAAACGGTTTGAGTATTTCTTTGATTGACTACCGACGGGTTAAATTTAACATTTTTTAGAATGGCAAGTTTTAAAATAAGTACTAAACATCCTCTTATTTGTATCCTACTCGTTTACGATCATCAATGATAAGCAAAATGTATTGATACAGTGGACCAAAAAATATAGACCAATAAAAAGGATTGTCATTTGCACCTTTAATTGTTTTACATGCTTTACATTGGAGTTGAGAGCATTCTTCTTTGTTTTATACTTTTGAAAAAACCACGTCTATTCGTTTTTAAGAAAACTTCTAGATGATCTCGACGGTTTTAGGGCAGATTGTGGGCAATAAAAACATGTTTCCAATTATAGAACGACTCGACGTTTTAAGTTTATTGTGGAATATTGGAAAAGAAAACAATCTTTTGAACATCAGGGAAATTCTCCCGGGTTCAAATCTTCACAGCAAATCATTCGTATGTCCTTTAATTCTTTTCATGGAGAGGTATTCTTTGCTGAAGTTAATGGCGCTATAATTCCTCTCGATAAAAAACTTTCCGAAATAATATCGTAATCGGCAATCGTTTTTAATGACAAGAGAAAAGAGGTCAAGCTCATTCGAATGTAATGGTTCATTTATATTTTAAGGTGTAATCAAGGGCCAGAAGAATTTTGCTCATAGCTCAGAATATAACTAAAATACCCATCAAAACACGAAAAAATCAATTTTATTTATATTATCTTGTCTATAAGATGCTCGGCTGGTGAACAAATTAACGTAATTTAATTTCATGCATTAACATCAAATGATCGAAATTGAAAATGCCTGGTATATCCGACGGTTTTGTATGTTATGTTTCGCAAAATTACAGAGGCGGGTGGAAGATAAATTACATGCCTTTTTCTAGGCGATAGTTTTCTGTTCAAAACAGAACTAAACGCAAATTTTGGGATCGATGGTTTCCAATTGTTCACCAACTTTCACCATGAGACCTAATAATAGGGTAGATGAACCACTTTGACCAATTTGTACACATACTCTTGCCATTGTTAGTTTTTTTTACTTGGCAATTTTTATCCATTTAACAATGTTATAATTATTTTTCTAAAACGGTTTTCTATTCGATATTTACACTCCAAATCGTATGTTGCAAAGGTAGGAATTAGAAGAAACAAAAAATGAACACATCCGATGACCTCCCTCAAAAACTGACCCTCAATTGGTGGCTTTAATTTGCGGAAACGTTGAATATTTTGGCTGGAAATCAAAGCCACCCGAAAGCCGATCGACCGCAGCGAAACTGAACGAGTGAACGATCACTTGAAATTAACGATCGCAAGATTGGCTCGGGCCGAAATTTCGATTGTTTATGACATCGGCGAGGAAAACGCGCACCAGCCCGGGTGGAAAAGCTATGCGCACACACCAAGCAGCGTGTTGCATTTTAATGTGCCGAAAACTGCGGAGTGAAACCTACCTACAAGGGGTGAAGCTGAGCATGGATGGAAGAGTTTTACGAAAATTGCATTCGAAATCGAAATCGATCGCAATCGGAAAGATGGATTGAAAAGCTGGTGATTTTTTATTTAGAGAAGTGGGTGTTTTTTTGTTTCAATGGGCTTCTTCCTTTGGCGGTGCATTATACATCCGAGTCTCCGAGAATAATGGACGATTGTGTTGGACGTGCGCCGGTAGCGGTAGCATGGAGCTCGAAGAGTTTCCCCAACCGCAAACCAAAAAAAAAGCCAGCTGCAACATTACCATTTTCCACTGCCTCATCCTCCACCCCCAATCCATCATCCGACGCTAGCGCGAAGCCACCTTTTTTCGTCATCGAATGGTGCGCGGGCGGGCTTCGCGGCCTGGGGCTGTTGCAAACCGATATATCCCACCCGCGAGGAAAGAGAAACCCGGGCAACCCTCAACGAAACCTACGAGAGGGGAAAAAAAGAAAGACAAGTCCACTAATAACGACTCGTGCCGAAACGTGCTGAACCGTAACAGGAAACTATTCCGGCGGTACGGTCGGGCGCGGTGGTTTATGGTTTACATTGCAACCCTCCGGAGTTGGCTCCGATGTTCTTGTGCCGCCCGGTGGAGCAATCGTGCTTGTCAATAGCGACAACGGTGAGCGTGGTGGCCCTTTGCATCTTTGGGAACCCATATGAGGGTGCATTGTATTTAGTTTGTTGCTGTCTGCCATGTATAAGGGCGTGGGTTGACAAGTTTATGTTTATCGGACAAATTTAAATGTAGTTTAGATAAATTTGATCCATCCATATTGCACACACTTTTTTAAAGGAACTGGAACTAAAGCAGCAAAGGTATGCAAAAAAGAACAACTATTTCTTCAAAGTTCTACAGGAGGTAAGATCATTTTTAACGGAAGCCTTGAATTTAATTCAAATAAAATAAATTTACCTATATTTCACGCACGAAGAACATTTTCATATATTATAAATCCATATCCGATTTTTTAATGCTCCTTTAGAATTTTTTTTTAAGAAGTGTTAATCTCAAATAATTGAATGTTTTTAGGCATAACACATGACTGCAACCCGATATAAACTGTATATTTATTCCATAACAATTTAACTATGATAACTATGTAAGATGAGAGATGCTCTCTTTTTGACTCATGATTGTAGATTTTGAAGTCTCACCAAGACCTTCCATTATCGAACGTATAGCATTGATCTGAATACCAATTCGATCTTATCTCAAAATATAAAAGGAATTTAATGAAAAAAAAAATCAGAAATACCATGAATGTTAGAATTAGAAGAAAATTAGGATTTATCCTAAAAAAACAATTTATTTGTTCAATTCCAACATTAAGTGAATATTATAATTGGAAGTTTAATTTGCATAAGTACTACATTTATAATTTTTCAATAATCATTCCAACTCTTAT
This sequence comes from Anopheles atroparvus, assembly GCA_914969975.1. Lineage (NCBI taxonomy): Eukaryota > Metazoa > Arthropoda > Insecta > Diptera > Culicidae > Anopheles > Anopheles atroparvus. The sequence continues at coordinate 20,868,315 of CAJZCY010000004.1, forward strand.
TAAAGCCCTGGTGGATTCATGATATGCACTTATCAATTCACTTGTCATTGGTAATTAGACTAGAACGGATTCGTCCAGCTGTTCCTGAATAAACGAAACCAAGTGGGACTTTCAACGAGGGATGTAACAATCAGCTCACGATTCCACGCCAAACGTCCTCGGCACGTACACAAGAACGATTTCCTTCACGCACAGGCGACGAACCCCTTTCTTTTTTCGGCACCAAGTCGACGAGCGGGACACGCACCGCAAGAAAAACTAATTCCCGTCCAAAAAAACACCCGTTGGCCGGATATGAGTGTTTCGGTAAATTCTAGCACCTGACTCAACATACCGCTGTCCCTGTCTCCCTACAAGTGAACTTGTTTCCTCCCTCCGATGGCTAATGAAGGCGGAAATTGGCCAGAACGCCGGTGGTGGAAATGGAAATTGGTAGGAAATCGAAAAAAAAAGTCGACAAAATGGAAAACCCACCAAAGGTATTACGGCTTATGGATTATGGCACAATGCCCATCGGCGCTACTTGAGGCCAGGCCAGCCCCAGACCGGCACCTTCCAAGGGCTTTCGCGAGTCGTAAACGGGCCAAACAGTGCCAAGAAACCCCATCTCTGCGAAGGGAAGGTGCAGAAACAAAACCCTGCCAAAGAAACTACAAGCAGCGAGTGGTCAGAAAATCCGCCCAAGAAACTTCCTCACACCACTACACGGCCGGGCGAACGCGTAACCACCTCTGCTAACGGTACCTTCTTCTGGAAAGAGGAGGATTTCACTCGAGTGTGATATTTTGCTTTTCCACATCACGCCACACTGGCTGGCCTTTTCCCTTTTGCCCGCGGGGTGCCACGGTGGAAGCAATTTTACTATCGTATATTGGCGTTTATTTTTACATTTTTCTCTACACCAAACGCCCGGCCGACCGACTTAAAGAGGCTTCTACCAACCGACTTAAAACTGGCTCCAGTCCCGAGGCCGGCAGGAGCAGCGTTAATCACTTTGGCACTCTCTTTGGCCTTGTTACGAAGTAGGCAGACGGTCTTGCACGGTTCGAAGGCCTCATTTTCCTTCCTTTGGCAACGGCAAGAAACGAGAAACATCACCGTTGTGGCATAATTAATGAAGAAAAGAATTTCTCTCCGAGATGAAGGTTTTCTTCACTCTGAAAGCTCTTTCTTTCCGCGAGGTTAGCTTCTCATCTGGACATCGATTATCCGCTTCCTGTCCTGTTTGAAATAAATAAATGAGTCCAACTTAACCGCCGGATCTCTTCGGCCAAAACGTTGCCAAAAGCGTAAAGCAAGGAAGCCGAAGAAGGAAGTTTAGATTAGTTTCCTCTTTAATTAGCTCTTCATCCCAAATCGATTATTCGTAACATGCTGGAGATTAAATGCGAAAGCTTTCTGAAATTTGCAACAGCTCAAGAAACTCGGTTTCAAGTAGAATGCGTTCTTTCTTTTGATGTTTAGTTCGATTAACGATATTTCGTATAAACTGTAAACTTTACTCAACATTCTAAATGAGAGTTGGGGAAGCATGAGCTTATTTGTTTTTGTTTTTTCAACAGCGCATTCAATTCCTTCGCCCACCTGAAGACTTTGAGCTCAAACATGCTCATATTTACGCCAAAACCTTAACTTCATTCTTCGTTCCTCACATTTTCAATCACCTTAGTACGTGGAACTATTATGGACTTTTTTAAAAGCTGTGCATTAAATCCTTTTTAGAACGCTTGAAAACTTGAAATTAGAGAGACAAGTAAATGTTTGTGGTGTACAGTGTTGTAAAATTGCTCAAGCACAAATACTTTTCACAAGCAAAGCCCAAGATAAAGAGCTGGTGAAGATGGTTTATTTTGAAGTTTAAGTTAAAAAAAAAAACAATTATAACAAGGGGTCAATGGAGTAAGGTAGGTGATTAGTAGAATCTGCAGGTACTCTTCGAAAAAATTCACATTTTTGAAAAACAAAATATCCATTTTACAAAAGGTTAAATTACCAAACGGTGACGATTAGCTTGAAACACCTTCCAACGTAACGACCTCGGATATTCCAGTACATGATTCACCTCCAGATACTTCCTTCTCCTATGCGTGCGTCACCGAACATCAACCAACAACCCTCCCCCCCATCACCACCCTTTCCGCTCATCCCTCCTTACCCTGGGATGCAATTTGATGCATCGAAACCGAAAGCGTGCGCGGGATTGCGTAGAAACCATAATTTGCTCATTGAAATCCGAGCCTCCTCCTCGGCGATCGCTAATGGTGCCATTCATCGCGACGTGTTGCATACCATAATGCGTAAGCGTGTATGTGTGTGAATGTGCAGCTTACCCGCTTCTCCGAGAAAAGTGGACCAGTCCTTCTCCGGTGAACCTCCGGATGCCAGCGGCAGAGTGGACACACTTGTCTTACGTTGCATGTTCCATTCGATTGGGTTTTTGGTTTTTCTATTTCAAGCAATGTTGCTGCACCGATAGTTGATGGGGAGTTCTGTCGCCTGACCGAACAGCCTGAGACAATAGCATAACAAGTGCCAAAGACAAGACACAATGACGAACGCGGATCCAATCGACAATGCGAGCATGGTTTTGGTGACAAACGTAACCGAGCCGGCCCAAAATGCAATTACGCAAAACCAACGACGACTGGGTGCGCTTTCGAGCGCCGCAGTGTTGTAACGAGAAAAAGCGAGACGCCCCGAAGAACCTTGAATTTTATTTCGGCAAAACCAGCAACGTGTTCGCGGAGCCACGCGTTTCGCTATCTTTTTCTCACCCCAGTTTTTTTTTTTGCACACCTAACATTGCCACCATCGTTCCAAAGGGGTAAGGTGAAAAAAGCAACCCTCTTTACCGCCAACCTCATCACGCCGGGCGCTTCGGGAGGAGAGTGCAGCGTGTTTTTCACCACGACAAAAAAAAGTGCGCCTCGGCTGCGCATGGCGGTCAACGTTTGCGGTGAGCCACGTTTTGTTTTCGCGTTTCACGTCTTCTTACGGCCAACGAAGCAATGGGAGGGTGTGGGGCTGAGGTAAGCTGCAATGTAACAGGGGAATGGAGGCCGTGTCGCAGAGGCATTCACAAATTAAGAATGGGTTTGCTAAACCCTTTAATTGCGGTGGTATTTCTGCAAGCTGCGAGTTGCAAATATTCAGTTGCTTCAGTGCGCAATTAAACGATCATCTTTACGAAAAGGTGCATGAAGATGAGGAAATGTTTTTTTTACAATTTCGACAAAAAAGATACTCTTGCTTTTAATGGCAGTAGTTGAGATTAATCAAACGTTGCCCTTGCCGTCATGAACATGTTGTCTTTTCTTCTTCTTCTGTAATAAGAATTCTAAAATCTCTTTCTCATCACTAAAACAACTTTCATCGTTTATATCATACGAGACTTGGTGCGATTTTTATTCCGTCATCCCTGTGGTTGTAGGCTAGTGAAAAGTTTGAAACAACGAGTTCAATCTGTGACGCATAATTCGAACGTCGAAGAATTAACCTCTAAACAACGAAGTCAGTTTAAAGCTTTCCTCAAGAGAACGAAATTAGTTAATTTTTTATTAATTCATTTTGCAACTTACTTTGCTGTGCATGCAAAGGTTTTATTTACATTGTTACATACATTGACCAATGTTAGTAAAGTCGGTGGGGACAGTATTTAAACTCCCCAACAAAGCCGCGTGTCTCATTTCCTCCGTACGTATACCAGTCGAAACACGATGAAACACGTCGTGTCGTATTACCGACGAGGGTGGTTCGTGGATGAGTTCGTTACTTTTTTGAAGAATAGATTTCTTTTAAAGAAAAAACATGTCGCTCCTAAGTTGAACTTGAACAACATTTCATCTAAACGATCGCCGTAATGTTTCTTAAACCCTTCTTAAAAACAAATTTAGTAAAGAACCTCAAAATATGCCGTCGAAACAGTGATGACAGGTTCTTTTGACTCAATTTATCCTGGTTTTTCATTCAGCCTTTTTCAGGTGTTAAGACAGGAATTGCAAATGGAATAGAGATAGAGACGGTTCTTCAATTTGAAATGTTTGAAAGTGTTGGATTGGTTACTGCCTTAATATGACCATTTGGGTCAGTTATTGTATAGAGGAGGGATTTTCATGCTCAAATCTACATATACAATATTATGTAACCACTAAGATTGCCTACAGTTTGATAACCATAATATAATACAATAACTAACCCATCTTTTATAAGGACAATTTCCTTTGAGGAAATTGAGCTCGTCAGTGGTAAGATCATAATGGAACCACTAAAGTCCTTCGAAACCATCCTTAATCATGGAATCAGAATCCTTGTAGCTTTCGAAAACAATGGAAAATTGACTTTTTGTGTTAATATTTTTTTCACATTCTGAAATTACTCAGACTGCAAAAAAAAAAATCGAAAAGATCACGGACTCGTCAAACCACCCTGGTGGTGTGAAAAAGAAAAGGAAAACCATTCATTAACACACAAACACACGCACTGCAGCTGTATTTTATTGTCACTGCAATGTAAAATGGAATTGCGAAAGTTCCCGATGCATGATGCATTTGCAATCAAATAGAAAGGAAGGAAATGCAATAAAATAATACTTTCAAGATCGTGCGTTCCCTGAAAGCAAAGAAACCGTCAGGCCTGGGCTAGACTGGGAGGAAGTTGTTTCTTATCAGCTCGTTACATTCCACTCTTCCCCCCAAGCCCATTCAAACATCGCAACTGCAACAGTGGATTCTCTTCTCCGCGCATCATAAAGCTGGTTCCGCGTGGCCTAGTTTCGTGCGCCGAATCGTTAGACGAATGAGGGAAGGAGCACGCAGGCAGGCAGACAGGCGGATGGCACTAAATGGCCCCCTAATCTAGCAAGACACCAGCCGAGGAGAGAAAAACCAACACGGGCAGCAACCAGCATTGAAACCCCAAGCGTGCCGTCCGGCAAGATTTATGCCGCGAGAAGACCAAGCTTGGTTTTTTTTTTTTTTTTTGTATGTTTGGCAGAGCTTAGGTTTTTATTATGCCTTTTTGGTGGGTTTCTGTTAAATTTCACGTGTGTTTTTTTCATCATCACTGTTAAACCGCATTTCCCTTCCTTCTAGCTGGAACAGTATTTTTTTTCATTCGCTTTCGCCCAAGAAGTGTTGATCATTTCCAACCCCATCAAAGTGCTCGGGGAGAAGAGTGGTTTTTCTTGCTTCCATTTTGCTCTTAATGATGCCTTTGCTCGATGGGGCAAGATTGTCTGCACATATGTGGCACAGATTGGTGGGTTGCTGGAAAAGGGAGACCCCGATCTTTGCTAAACGAACGGGGGAAAGTAAGAAAGGCTTAGACAAATGGTGTTTTCAAGGAAACACAATTGACTGGAAGGTATGTTCACATCTTCCGCCGCGTGTCCGCTACGTCGGCTTTGGCGGCTGATTAGATTGAGGCTGATTGCGTTAAGTGCAGTCGCGGCCTTCGCGATCGATAGGCCCCTTGTTTCCGGATAAACCACACGGATGATGAGCCAGCAAACGGTGGACAATCATTCCGCAATGGTGATGACGACGATCGAAGCGATTGCAATCGCATGCTGTTGACGACGGAGGAGAGAGTTGGTGTCACGATCTCTGATGGATCACGGATGAATGTGTGACTCATGCCGGGGGCAATGGGACGTCCCGACAGTACGCATAAATCGTTCACAGCAGCACCTCCGCGGCGACCTTATTAGGACACGGAAATTGACAATAAAAAGCAAGGGACCGTTGGGGTGCAATTTGTAGCCACCGGGAGGTGCCTCTGCGTGTCATTTAATGGTTCTCCCTTCCCCCTAGCTCTCTGGCCTGCATTCTTTACATTACTCGCCCACCCTGGAAGGGTTGCGCTTGTTTCCATCACATAATTAGAACGTCATTTGAAGTAAATATGCATGGTCTTGAATGACACGAAGCTTTCCATCATAACTGTAATTTATTCGCCAATCATGGCAACGTCTATAAGAGTTTTTTTACTGTTAAAAGTAAAATAAAAAATAAGAGTTCAAACTCCTGTACATATGTATATATGGTTCTATTATCAAACTCAAATTGGCACGAGATGCTAAGCAAAGAACCCCGAGGAGAACAGATACTCCTGATTGCTGATGGAGTTCAAATTTATGGTTTAAGTTTAGTTTTAATAAGTATGTCCAAAAATTCAACGCAAGGATCTTTTCCTTTCTTTAGTTTCAGCTGTCTAGAGTAGGAGTTCTCTGGTTGCTTTACATGCTGGCACTAAATAATAATCTAATCTCGGTTATTTAATTTTATTCTGGTACTATGAGCTATACTATTTAAAGTATCCTTTCAACAAAGCTCAGCGACAACGCCATGGAAAGAATGTTCAGCACTTAATTAGAATTTCTATGATCATCAAGAGGGGAAGATGTTCGGGATTTCCCAGACCGTTGCATAAACCGAACTGTATCCCGTCAGTTAGATTAGATTGTAAAAAGTCTGCCATTGAGTGACCCTACCGATACTTGGAAGAAAATACAGCTTCCGTTCTTCTTCACACTGGGAAAAATGCTTCCCGGGCCAAAAGCCAAACACTAGAGATGTAGCACCGGGTGGAATGGATTACCTACCAGTTCCATCCGTTTTCCGCACCCTGTATGGAAATTAATTAATAGAACGAACGTACGAACTGAACGTCTGAAGCACGGTACGAACGAAGTGGAGCAATAAGATTGGAATGGAATCGCCGTTTCCACTTCCCATGGAGCCATAGTTCCTTCACCGTTTGTTGTTGCTTTTTTTGGGTACTACTTCTTGTGGCACCAGACGACGACGAAGGTATACACGTTTAACAACCCGGCCCGACCCGGCTCATTGGTCGTTCGAACGCCGGTGGGAAGTTGCGAGAAGTGATTGTTCTCGTAAAACCTCCATCGCGTGGCTGTTGCGATCTCTGCCGCGTGTACCAACAACGATCAGTCTGAGCCCGAACAGGGCAAACAGCTTTGGATTTGCCAGAGTTTTATTGGCTGTAACAATTCTGCCCAAATGGAGACGAAGGCGAAGTCGAGAGGAATGCTAAAAGGGCCGAAACAGGTAGGCAGGAGGAACTTGTAAGCAGACGGGAAAAACATGAAATAAACTAGAACCAGCGAAAAACTAAAGGCCCAAACTTTGTGTGTGTGTGTTTCTGGATGGATTGGAAACGGCCTCACCACTCCTATACCCTGCCATTCTGGGGGAAATAAAATTGGGACGCGAACCGGTTCGTGCATCGGTTTCATGCGATCGCCAGACTAACTTTTGCCTCACGGATCGATCACGGATGGAAGAGTTCTTTTTTCGGTGACAGATCACCTTCGGGCACTTACCAAAGACGTGGAAAGGCTGGATTGGCTGACTGGCTGGGAATGGTCTGGAACTCTGCGTACACTGCCTTCAGCTGAACAAACAACAAGCCAACGACACTGTTCTCCACGCTTAATGACGATGATGATCCCGTTAAATCGCGATGATGATCTCACCAAGACTACTCCCAATGAGATGCTGGTTATGCACACACTTCCACCGGGGGATGCAATCGCACTTGCAATCTACAAAGCCCCTTTTTAGGGCTAGCGTAACGCCGTGGCAGCGTTCTGAGATAAAAACTTTGCGATAAGGACCGTGTTCCTCTTATGCACGGCTGCACTTCAAAACCCATCGACGGGGAACGCGCGTTAGTAGGCTCGCTTTATACGCTGGGAAAACGGTTGTTTGTTGGCTCCAACTGGCATGGGTTTCCTCTCTTGCGTGTAGTAAGCATCACTCTTCATTGAACCTCAGCTTCACTTGATCGCGCGTTGGTGCTTCTTGAAGTGAGGAACATATCAAACTCACCAGAACTCCATCGAGGATTGATGGTTGAAACTTCTTTTTTTTTTCTTTGAAGAGAAAGCTAACACTTTGTGGTCACAAACGGAATCACAAACACGATCACACACACAAACGCGCGCTCACCATCGAACACACAGTCTCGTTGAGGGAAACTTTGTTTTTCTCGGGAGCCCTCGGAACGAGATTTTCTCCTTGCTGCCTATGGGACGATACTTGACGCAAGCAGGGATGATCGCGCACTGGTTGGCTGGATTCTGAACGGCCCACCTTCAAGACAAGCTACACATCATCAGCTGCACTTGCTTGCACTTGCCCGCACACACTTGCGTGTCGGGGGATCGCGATCGCGAGATGCCGTTGCGAAAGTGCAACGCGAGACGCGTAAACGTCACCCGGTAGGATCCGCGCAGAGAGGTCGTTGTCACCAGCGTCTTCGGAAGCAAACGTTGCGCTGTGTTTCGGGCTGAGTTTTGTGGACGGACTCTTAAAAACTCCCACCGACACGGGGTTGTAGGTAGATATTATAGGATTTTTTAGTAATTCTATTCAGGGCTTATCCGGGCTCGTTTTTCTTATGTGCCACAACCGTCACAATTTGTCGTGTTCTCTAAGATTTAAGCTGAGACGTATTGGACTTAGCGGAATAGCCCGGATGTCAACTTCTTTGTCGGTAGCACGGGGGGTTGCAGAAAGAAATCACCTTTCGAATTTCAATGTTCAACTTCGCGTTGCCTTCCACTCCACCGCGTGTGTACGTGCTTTGTCCAGGCCTAGACACAACACCACGTCGCGCAAACTATATTATATGGACTCTTGGCTTGAAGGCTACAGCAGGCGAGTGCGGCGATCGCACCCGCACAGAACGGCGCGGAAACGGTCGGACGGACGGACTGGTTGCGACTGACTGGCCTGCGCTGCTGATGGCTGCCCGCGGTGTGTTTGTTTGCCCTTTTACCATTTCCAGGCAGCGATGCGAGTCTCTTCGGTTTCTTCGGTACGGTTTCCGCAGTTGTGTCTCGCATTATGTTTCCAGCACACCACCACTACAAAAAAAACATCACCAACGCCCGTACACAACCATATGTTTGCCCCCCCACTGTACACTGTGTGCAGGAAGCACGAGCGATCAAGTGTTGGTTGGAGGTTTCAATACTCTTTCTCTCTCTCTCTCTCTTTCTCTTTCTTATGTTCGTACTCTCCCTCTCCCTCTCTATTTCTCTTGTTGTTCCTCCAATACTTTCTCGGTGTTTTCGTTCTTTGCATGGATCCGACTTTTTGAGCGATCTAAACACGTTTCCTGCATGACAGTTCCAGGAAAAATATGTTTGAATTAAAAAGACTATGGATTCAACTGTTCTTTACAAATTCGACGAATTGAAAAGTGTGTATGCATGTGGTTTAGAGCATCCATTATTGATCGCTGTTACAACAAAAGGTTTATGTTTTCGAAACAAACAAACAAAACTCTATGGCTTTTTACAGCAAGCGTGCGTTGTGAGAAAGTGATCGTACGAAAACGGCCATGCACTCAGCTTGTCTAGATTCACCTTTACCCGTCCTACGCACACATGCACACTCTTAGTTATTTTTTGCCAGCTCTTCTATACTCATCAAGCGCATACGCATGGTTTATGCTCGGCTACCTAAGACGCAGCAAGTGCCCAACATATGTGTCCCGTGCTTAACGATCGCTGAACGAGCCATGTGCATGCATACCTGATACTGCAGTGCAAGTGACTGTGTGTTTGGGTTGCACACAACAGTGCGGGAATGTGGTGGTGGTTCCATCCATATCAAACCAACAAGTATATACGTGATGCGGCACGCGTGTGCCGGCTACCGGTCGTCTATATATTTACCTTGTGCCGCACGCGATTTCGCGCCATTTAGCATCGGTTAAGTGTTTATTTATCATTACTACGCTTAACTATATTCTGTAAAACGTTTACGTTATCAAGTGTTATTATATTTAATTGTTATTGGATCATCAAATATTATTAAATAATGCAAACACATATTAATTTGAATCTTTAAAAGTTGGAACCGTCTCCAGCAAATAACACATATTTCAGCAATAACAGTGAACCATATCTCGCTGAAAAATGTATTCGTGAATAGGAATAACATTATTCGGAAAATTTAAAGTAGCACTTGAGTAGACGCAAATGCATGATTAAATAGATTTCATTTAAAATCAGTTTGGGTGACTCCATATGAGCCAGTACAAGATTTTACTTACAGCCCTTAGAAGTCGCTCTAAGCTAGTGGCAAATAGAAGAAGTATCAAATAGCGCAGGTCGATGATCCAATTCCCCACCGGATTCAGATGGTACCGCGTACGAGTATTTGCCACCCCAATGAAGTGACTCTTGAATTAGCCCGGAGATGAATCTTGCCGCTTCTCTGGTGGTGAACCCCCGCAAACTGGTTTTTGTGAATGAAAAAAAAAATGTATGCTACTCCGCCTCTTTTCCTTCGCTATTGCTTCCCTTACCTACCAACAAGATAATGCTCCTGCATGCCAGTTCACTTATCTCACATACACTCACTCATTGACGGTCGAAGAGCAATCTATGGTTCCCGGTGGAGCCGCCTATAAAAAGGCATGCGCTGCAGCAATATGCTTTTAGTACTTTTTGAAGAGGCCAATGTTATCTCTGTGTGTATAACGTGTCAGTATGAAACAAGGTCAATGTTAAGTTTGTCATAGAGAAATCTACCGGCGACGAAAGTGAAAGTGTACCTTGCTGAAGGGATCGCTGTCTAAATACTTCTAGACATGGAGATCAATCTATTTTATCTCGTGCCGGTACTGGCGCTCCTGTACTCAGTCTACTACTACGTCACAAAGGATAGTCAATATTTCCACGACAAGCCGATTCCTTCTATGGCGACACAGCCGCTGCTCGGGAGTTCGGGTCGGTTGCTGCTGAAAAAGGCGGCGTTCCATGAGTGGGTCATCGAAATCTACAACAAATATCCGTTGGTAAAGTAAGTATTGATGTAGACCAAACCGATGCGCAAAATAGAAATCTGTGAGTTGTGAGACAACACGCTGTTTGTCAAAACCAATTTCTTTAGAACAGTACTTATTTAAAAAAATATCTTTCTCTTTTCTGTAGAGTTTTCGGAATGCACGACATGACAGCGCCAGTGTTCGTCGTACGCGATCCAGAGCTGATCAAGCGCGTCGGCGTCAAGGACTTTGATTACTTCGTCAACCACCGTCCGGTATTCGGTAACACTGATAACGTCAGCTCGGATGCCTTGTTTGGTAGAACGCTCCTCGCACTTCGAGATCAAAAGTGGCGCGATATGCGGGCCACTCTCAGCCCTGCGTTTACCGGAAGCAAGATGCGCCAGATGTTCGATCTGGTTGGAGAGTGCTGCGCGGAGATGGTGAAGTTCTACAAGGATGAGGTGCGCAGCAAAGGGGGCCCGCAAGAGCATGAGATGAAGGACGTTTTTACGCGGTATGCCAATGACGTAATAGCAACATGCGCCTTCGGTATTAAGGTGGACTCCTTGCGCAACGCCGAAAATGAATTCTATATGAACGGTAAAAAGATGATGATGTTGCAACGACCCATCGTGGCGGTGAAATTAATCTGCTTCCGGCTGGTACCGAAGCTGATGGGTTGGCTGGGGCTGGATCTATTTGATACCGAGCAGAGGGATTACTTCGTAGAGATCATCCGGGACACGGTGCGAACGCGCGATCAACGCGGAATCGTTCGACCCGACATGGTGAACCTGTTGATGCAGGCTCGAAGGGGAGCACTGAAACATCAGAAAGAAGCAAAGGAAGACGAAGAAATGAAAGGATTCGCCACTGTAGAAGAGTCAGAGGTAGGTCGGGCTCATATCAGCAAAGGTATAGAGATGTCGGAGACAGAAATGGTAGCACAGTGCCTAATCTTCTTCCTCGCCGGTTTCGATACTACCTCCACCTGTTTGACGTTCCTGGCCCACGAGCTGACCGTCAATCGAGATGTGCAAGATAAGCTGTACGAGGAGATACGCGAGACCAAGGAGTCGCTCGGAGGCGGACCTCTGACGTACGATGCCGTTCAGAAGATGCAGTACATGGATATGGTGGTCTCGGAAGCACTGCGCATGTGGGCACCGGCTCCTTTAACCGATCGGGTGTGCGTGCGGGACTATGTGGTAGATGATGGAGAGCATCTGCGGTTCACCATCGACAAGGGAACGTGCGTATATATTCCGATTGCTGGCCTACACCACGATCCACAATACTTCCCCAATCCGAAGAAGTTCGAACCGGAGCGCTTCAGTCCGGAGAATCGCGATAAAATTAATCCAAGCACGTACCTTCCGTTCGGGATTGGCCCACGAAACTGTATCGGGTCTCGCTTTGCTCTCATGGAGGTTAAGGCGATCATCTACTACATGCTGATGGAGTTCACGTTCGAAAAGACCCCGAACACGCAGATACCGTTACGATTGGCCAGAGGGTTTGCTGGGATGCGCAGTGAAAAAGGAGTGTTTGTTGAATTACGACCACGAAGCCAATAAAGCCAATCACTGTGCAGTGTTATCTTATCAAGACTAAAAAAACGAAACATGATATTCTTCGTGCCCACACAAAACCAGCTTCAACAGTTCGTTCTTCCGATCTAACGAGTAGCGATTACATTAAATTGGTTCATTGGTAAAATTACCTTCAAGAACGTTCTATTTTCTTCTGCATGTATTAACAGCAGTTGAAGTAGTATCAGGTTAACAAAAACTAAATGCCTTTTATGGTCAATCGTTTTGACAAAATCCCCAATGCCACCGCGGCACGGAAGCATAGTTTGTGATTCAAAATGCTCGCAAAGTTACAAACAGCGCATTACCTTATCTTTCCCTCAAGTGCAAGCGTATGGAGTACTTGGACAAACTAACGTTATCTTCTTCCTTGCACAAATGAACAGATACCATGGCAAGCGGTTTTGCTAAGAACGACGTGTTGAGAGAATATTTTGTAATATGTAACGTTTGTTTTTTTTTATTTCGTAATCTCCGCCATTTCTTGATTTATGAAATATGTTTGAATCTTTTGGATAACAATTGAATTTTATCACGTGTATTCGATATAACACCAACGGAATTAGCTATAAATAGCTACCTCAAAGCTCTCAAATGGCGAGAATTGCCCCCTCCATCAGTGCGAAAAATGTGCTTGTCATCTTGGTAACTCCATTTTTATTCGTATTTACATTGCACTTTGTGTAATTACTTCTACTTGTGTTTACTATATTGCCTCTTCGCTAAATCGTTTGCTCTCCTACTCTAGTGGCGTAAAAAACCAAAAAGATGCTATTTTCACTCTCAGTTGTATTTGTGAACAAAACAATCCCTAGTGGGCCGGGTCGTCTTATTAAAAGGCTATCATTGTCGCGCCAACATTCAGTGTCACATCCAAACCGACCGGAGAAACTAGAAACCTGTGAATAACAGTTAGGCGATAGTGTTTGTGCATCGTGCTGAAGGGAATTTTTGCTGCATCCACGATACATATGAAACATGGAGATCGATCTGGCGTACCTGGTGCCGATACTGACGCTGCTATACGCGATGTATTACTATATAACAAAGGATAACAAATACTTCCACGACAAGCCGATTCCGTCCATGGCGGTCCAGCCACTGTTTGGAAGCTCGGGACGTTTGATGATGAAGAAGACTTCTTTCCACGAGTGGATCATCGAGATCTACAACAAGTATCCGAGGGTGAAGTAAGTGTTACGCTACAAATTCGTTGTAAGGTGATGTGTTGGGTGGTTGAGTTGTCGGTAAATTTTAGTGGATGTTGGTGGAGTGAGTTTTATCGATCGTTCTAAAGAATTACTATTCTATCGATTTTTCCTGATGTAGAGTCTTCGGAACGTTCGACCTAACGTCCCCGGTGTTCGTCGTTCGCGATCCAGAGCTGATCAAGCGTATCGGCGTCAAGGATTTTGACTATTTCGTCAACCATCGCCCGATATTCGGTAGCTCCGATAACACAAGCTCACATTCCCTGTTCAGCAAAACTCTAATCGCTCTCAACGACCAAAAATGGCGCGATATGCGGGCCACACTGAGTCCCGCGTTTACCGGAAGCAAGATGCGGCAGATGTTCGATCTGGTTGGAGAGTGCTGCACGAAAATGGTGAAGTTCTATCAGAATGAAGTGCGCAGTAAAGGCGGTGCGCAGGATCACGAGATGAAGGATGTGTTTACGCGCTACGCCAACGATGTGATAGCAACGTGTGCCTTTGGTATCAAAGTGGACTCCCTGCATAACGCCGAGAACGACTTCTACGTGAATGGCCGGAAGATGATACTGTTGCAGCGACCGATCGTGTTGCTGAAGGTGTTTGGATTCCGGCTGGTACCGAAGCTGATGACTTGGCTGGGGCTGGATCTGTTCGATCGTGAGCAGAACGACTACTTTACGGAGATCATTCGGGACACAGTGCGAACGCGCGATGAACACGGGATCGTCCGTCACGACATGGTGAACCTGTTGATGCAGGCCCGAAAAGGAGCGTTGAAAAATCAAAAGGAAGTGAAAGAGGAAAGTGAAGTTAAAGGTTTTGCTACTGTAGAAGAGTCCGATGTAGGCCGGATGCAAGTCAGCAAGGGCATGGAAATGTCAGAGGCGGAGATGGTGGCACAGTGTATAATCTTCTTCTTCGCTGGGTTCGATACTGTGTCCACCTGTTTGACGTTCCTGGCCCACGAGCTGACCGTCAATCGAGATGTGCAAGATAAGCTGTACGAGGAGATACGCGAGACCAAGGAGTCGCTCGGAGGGGGACCTCTGACGTACGATGCCGTTCAGAAGATGCAGTACATGGATATGGTGGTCTCGGAAGCACTGCGCATGTGGGCACCGGCACCGTCCACCGATCGAATATGCGTACGGGACTATGTGGTGGATGATGGGGAGAATCTACGTTTCACCATCGACAAAGGCACGGTTGTGTTTATTCCTATCGCTGGCCTACACCACGATCCACGGTACTACCCCAATCCACAGAAGTTCGACCCGGAGCGCTTCAGTCCGGAAAATCGCGACAAAATTAATCCAAGCACGTACCTTCCATTCGGAATCGGTCCAAGAAATTGCATCGGATCTCGTTTTGCCCTCATGGAGGTTAAGGCGATCATCTATTCCATGCTGATGGAGTTCACGTTTGAAAAAACGCCAAACACGCAGATACCGTTACGATTGGCCAGAGGGTTTGCTGGGATGCGCAGTGAAAAAGGAGTGTTTGTTGAATTACGACCACGAAGCCAATAAAGCAATTCATTGTGCAATGTAATCTTATCATAGTCGAACAGATGTGTGGTATATCTATTTCCTTCTAATCACTCAACACCAAGTGACCAGTGTTCGTTTAGGTTGCTGCTTTTATAGCTACAGTGCTTCTAGACTACTAGATTACTTCGATATCTAAAATCTTCCCCGGTATGTATTAAATACCGTATTTGGAACCATGAGGAAAGACAAATTGTACGTCGCTTTCTGACTGGTGTTGGTTCCTCGACTGGCTGAAACAAATGAATGGGTTTCTTGCAGTTTTCTGATGTCCTTGTCATATGAAGGCTTTTTGTTTGATCCGATTTGATTGCAGGTTGCGTCAAAAGGTACCGACTACAGGTAGAACAAATCGAACCACTCAATGCGTAGAACATTGGGGTTTGATACCGACGTTACGAAAAATCTTGCTCGTTGGATCTTACCGATATGTCGACTCAGCAATCACGGTGATGTCTCTGGCTGAATCCAATTGAAGGAGATTTGCAACTCCAGTGATTGCAACAGTTGTAAATGTTCGCTTCTTTGACCGACTTTCAACTTGGTTCACGAAGACTCCTTTTGAAGACACCCGTCGTAGTAGCCTTTGACAGGCACCCTTGGGCTTTGTCGTAGTATCCTTTGACTTTATTTAGTTTGAAACGATTGCCGGGAGTTGAATTTTCTGAAAACGAAATTTTCCTGATTCATGATGCTGATAGCCAATTTTGGCATTGATTTGTAGAAACGAACAATCTCGAAATTTAAATTTGCTCTATGCCAAAAATACAATCCTAGTGGCATACGATTCGAACGTAATGTCACGCGATATAAACGTAGCGGCACGCATCTGATGGTGAACAAGCCAACTTAACGTTAAAACCACTTTTCAAATGTTCAGATCGAAAACGAACTCACTGATGTTGGATGATAGAGCCTCTAGGATGCTTTCCTTGTTCGAAGGTGCAGGAGCCGTTATCCGTTTCACAAGCTCGGTAATGTGCATCATTACTTCTTGCACATCGCTGCCTCCAACGCAGTTTTCACTGGTTACCATTTTAGGTTTCTGACCGATGGTTTCGATAACTGAAGCGCTTTTTAAAACGCCCAGCAATTACCTCGTCGCCGTTATTGTAACACAACTATTTCTTCTTAATCACTCAAAACTGAATGACCGGTGTGCGTCTAGGTTGCTGCTTTTAAAGCTACAACGCTACAGCAATTTGTGACTACTAGTCACATTCCTTAGTTTGTGTCGATATCTAACAAGGTGTAAAATAAATAAAAATTATAGACAGAAATAGACTAAACATTATATTATTTGTGCCAAGACAAAGCCAGTTTCAACAGGTTTCAACGCCATTAACAGTCGTATCGGCTTAAATAAAAATCAAATGCCTTTTATGGCCAATCGTTTTGACAAAATCCCCAACGCCATCATAGCACGGAACCGTCTGTGATACACCTTGCTCGCCCAATGTTAAAATGCGCATTTCCTTGTCGTTTTCTTCATGTGCTCGCCCATCATGTACGTAGATAAACTAACAATTAATTACGTTATCTATTCTCCCTGACACAAATGAACAGATACCGTGGCAAGTGGTCATGATAAGAACGACGTGTTCAGTGGGTTTATGATAATGTTTGTTATTTTTTCAACCATTACTTCATGTATAAAATATGTTTGAATCTTTTGGATATCCATTGGATTGTGTCACGTGCCATCAGTTCCATCAATATCTCTTAAATGGATGATACACCACAACATTTACAATAAAAAGCAGCGAAGCGTAGCAATAAAGCTCCTATCTCTCTCACAGCCTCTCAGTTTGCGAGACTCGCTGAATTTAATTGCCACCTCCCTTGTTCGTAAAATGTGCTTGTCATCTTGGTAAATCATTTTTTTTAATTCCTATTGTACATTTTGACTCTTCGCTAGCGCTTCGCTTTTGGTCTCTCACTCTAGAGGCCTGGATTGCAAAAAATATGCTCATATCACACTCCGTTGTATATGTGTGGAAAACACACTCGTGTGCCCGGCACGGATTGCCTTATAAAAAGGCAATCATTAGCGCGCCAACATTCAGTGTCATTGCCAAACCGGCCGGAGAAACTTGGAACCTGTGAATAACGAGTAGTATTTTACGGATTTTTAAACGCATTCACGAAACATTTGAAACATGGAGATCGATCTGGCGTACCTGGTACCGATACTGACGCTGCTATACGCGGTCTACTACTACATTACAAAGGAAAATAAATACTTCCACGACAAGCCGATTCCGTCCATGGCGGTTCAGCCACTGTTTGGTAGCTCGGGACGTTTGATGACGAAGAAGACTTCGTTCCACGAGTGGATCATCGAGATCTACAACAAGTATCCGAGGGTGAAGTAAGTGTTACGCTATAAATGCATTGTGAGGTGATGTGTTGGGTCGTTGGGTGGTTGGACTGTCGGTAAATGTTAGTGGAACTCGTGCGCTTTATCGATCGTTCTAAAGCATTACTATTCTATCGATTTTTTCCTGGTGTAGAATCTTTGGAATGTTCGACCTAACGTCCCCGGTGTTCGTCGTTCGCGATCCAGAGCTGATAAAGCGTATCGGCGTCAAGGATTTCGACTACTTCGTCAACCATCGCCCGGTATTCGGTAGCTCCGATAACGCCAACTCTCATTCCTTGTTCAGCAAAACTCTAGTCGCTCTTAACGACCAAAAATGGCGCGATATGCGGGCCACACTGAGTCCCGCGTTTACCGGAAGCAAGATGCGGCAGATGTTCGATCTGGTTGGAGAGTGCTGCACGAACATGGTGAAGTTCTATCAGAATGAAGTGCGCAGTAAAGGCGGTGCGCAGGAGCACGAGATGAAGGATGTGTTTACGCGCTTCGCTAACGACGTGATAGCAACGTGTGCCTTTGGTATCAAGGTGGACTCCCTGCGTAACGCCGAGAACGACTTCTACGTGAATGGCCGGAAGATGATGATGTTCCAGCGACCGATCGTGTTGCTGAAAGTGTTCGGATTCCGGCTGGTACCGAAGCTGATGGCTTGGCTGGGGCTGGATCTGTTTGATCGTGAGCAGAACGACTACTTTACGGAGATCATTCGGGACACGGTGCGAACGCGCGATGAGCACGGGATCGTCCGTCACGACATGGTGAACCTGTTGATGCAGGCCCGAAAGGGAGCGTTGAAAAATCAAAAGGAAGTTAAAGAGGAAAGTGAGGTTAAAGGCTTTGCTACTGTAGAAGAGTCCGATGTAGGGCGGATGCAAGTCAGCAAGGGCATGGAAATGTCCGAGGCGGAGATGGTGGCACAGTGTCTGATCTTCTTCCTCGCTGGCTTCGATACCGTATCCACTTGTTTGACGTTCCTGGCGCACGAACTGACCGTCAACAGAGATGTGCAAGATAAACTGTATGAGGAGATACGCGAGACCAAGGAGTCACTCGGAGGGGGACCTCTGACGTACGATGCCGTCCAGAAGATGCAGTACATGGATATGGTGGTCTCGGAAGCACTGCGCATGTGGGCACCGGCACCGTCCACCGATCGACTGTGCGTGCGGGACTATGTGGTGGATGATGGGGAGAATCTACGATTCACCATCGACAAAGGCACGGCTTTGTTTATTCCTATCGCTGGCCTACACCACGACCCACGGTACTATCCCAATCCGGAGAAGTTCGACCCGGAGCGCTTCAGTCCGGAAAACCGCGACAAAATTAATCCAAGCACGTACCTTCCATTCGGAATCGGTCCAAGAAATTGCATCGGATCTCGCTTTGCCCTAATGGAGGTTAAGGCGATCATCTACTACATGCTGATGGAGTTCACTTTCGAAAAGACCCCGAACACGCAGATTCCGCTACGGGTAGCCAAAGGGTTTGCTGGGATGCGCAGCGAAAAGGGAGTGTTTGTCGAATTACGGCCACGAAGCCAATAAACCAAATTATTGATCACTGGACAACAAGATTTACAATAAAACGACTGAAAGACTGAACGAAACATAATATTTTGCTCGTTCTTGGCGTAGCGATCGTCGTGTTGGTTAAGGTTAACCATTGAGAGCTTACGAGACCTTTTTCCCCTTTAACGTACGTGGATAATCAAATCAATTTTCGTAGCCTGGGAGATCCGGTCTGGACTCGAAACCACGCCGCCTGAGAGTTTGTGCCCCGACGCGGTCAAGCAGAGCACGTGTAGCGACAAGGATCGACGAACTTAACCTTGAGAACGCATCGCCACCAGGCGAAGCACATCAACATTCCGGATAGCAGACGCATCGTCAGCAACCTTCGTTACATCGGTTGATCAACGACCAGAGTGCACCACTTTTCCCAATAGCAGACGCACTGTCTCGATTTTCCAAATAGAACCGCACCGCATTTAGTAGGGAAATAGTTTAGTTCATATTTGGGACTCAAATGAACAAGTCTTTAAAGTGTTGATAAATAAAATTATAATTTTAAAATAATGTTTTCTCAAATATATCATTAAGGCCCAATGCATTATGTTTCCAGCAAGAATATTTTTTATTGAATCCGTAATTATTCAAATCATCATCATATAGAAAGTTGCATATTATTAATTTATTTAAATTAATTGTTTGTGTTGCAAAACCTTAAACACAAGATTCTGTGCACGGACTGGAACTGGAACAGGAAACTGGATTGCATCATGTGCATATGTGACACACAAATTAAATTCTCAGAGAAGAGAAGTAACAAATATTGTTAATGGGCGGATCCTATACACATTCCTATATACATTCTCATAGCCTTTCAGATTGCGAGACTCGCTGCACGAGATTACCTCCTACCGAGAACGCGTTGTGCGTAAGATGTGATTGTCTTCTTGGTAAATCCCTTTTTTATTCCTATTTACATTTTGACTCTTCGCTAGCGCGTTGCTTTTGCTCTTATCACACTTCGTTGTATTTGTGTGCAAAACAATCTCATGTGGCCGGCACTCGTGGCCTTATAAAAAGTTTTCATTAGCGCAACAACATTCAGTGTCATTGCCAAACCGGTCGGAGAAACTTGGAATCTGTGAATAACGTATATGCGTAACGTAGTGAATGTGCCTGGCCTGGTGCTGAAGGGAATTTGTGCTGCATCCACGAATCATTTGAAACATGGAGATCGATCTGGCGTACCTGGTGCCGATACTGACGCTGCTATACGCGGTCTACTACTACATTACAAAGGATAATAAATACTTCCACGACAAGCCGATACCGTCCATGGCGGTCCAGCCACTGTTCGGAAGCTCGGGACGTTTGATGACGAAGAAAACTTCATTGCACGAGTGGACCATCGAGATCTACAACAAGTATCCAAGGGTGAAGTAAGTGTTAAGACTATAAATTCATTGTAAGGTGAGGTGTTGGGTCGTTGGGTGGTTGGATTGTCGGTAAATGTTAGTGGAAGTAAATGGAGTGAGTTTTATCGATCGTTCTAAAGCATTACTATTCTATCGATTTTTTCCTGGTGAAGAGTCTTTGGAATGTTCGACCTAACGTCTCCGGTGTTCGTCGTTCGCGATCCAGAGCTGATCAAGCGTATCGGCGTCAAGGATTTTGACTACTTCGTCAACCATCGCCCGGTATTCGTTGGCTCCGATAACACCAACTCACATTCCCTGTTCAGCAAAACTCTAGTCGCTCTTAACGACCAAAAATGGCGCGATATGCGGGCCACACTGAGTCCCGCGTTTACCGGAAGCAAGATGCGCCAGATGTTCGATCTGGTTGGAGAGTGCTGCACGAACATGGTGAAGTTCTATCAGAATGAAGTGCGCAGTAAAGGCGGTGCGCAGGAGCACGAGATGAAGGATGTGTTTGCGCGCTTCGCTAGCGATGTGATAGCAACGTGTGCCTTTGGTATCAAGGTGGACTCTCTGCGTAACGCCGAGAACGACTTCTACGTGAACGGCCGGAAGATGATGATGTTCCAGCGACCGATCGTGTTGCTGAAAGTGTTCGGATTCCGGCTGGCACCGAAGCTGATGGGTTGGCTGGGACTGGATGCGTTCGATCGTGAGCAGATCGACTACTTCACGGAGATCATTCGGGACACGTTGCGAACGCGCGATGAGCACGGGATCGTCCGTCACGACATGGTGAACCTGTTGATGCAGGCCCGAAAGGGAGCGTTGAAAAATCAAAAGGAAGTTAAAGAGGAAAGTGAGGTTAAAGGCTTTGCTACTGTAGAAGAGTCCGATGTAGGGCGGATGCAAGTCAGCAAGGGCATGGAAATGTCCGAGGCGGAGATGGTGGCACAGTGTCTGATCTTCTTCCTCGCTGGCTTCGATACCGTATCCACTTGTTTGACGTTCCTGGCGCACGAACTGACCGTCAACAGAGATGTGCAAGATAAACTGTATGAGGAGATACGCGAGACCAAGGAGTCGCTCGGAGGGGGACCTCTGACGTACGATGCCGTTCAGAAGATGCAGCTCATGGATATGGTGGTCTCGGAAGCACTGCGCATGTGGTCACCGATTCCGTCCACCGATCGAATATGCGTGCGGGACTATGTGGTGGATGATGGGGAGAATCTACGATTCACCATCGACAAAGGCACGGCTTTGATTATTCCTATCGCAGGCCTCCACCACGACCCACGGTACTATCCCAATCCGTATAAGTTCGACCCGGAGCGCTTCAGTCCGGAAAACCGCGACAAAATTAATCCAAACACGTACCTTCCGTTCGGAATCGGTCCAAGAAATTGCATCGGATCTCGCTTTGCCCTCATGGAGGTTAAGGCAATCATCTACTACATGCTGATGGAATTCACATTCGAAAAGACCCCGAACACGCAGATTCCGCTACGGTTAGGCAAAGGCTTTGCTGGGATGCGCAGCGAAAAGGGAGTGTTTGTCGAATTACGGTCCCGAAAACAATGATTTTTTTTTTGTGATCGTTGCCTTACCGCGGGCTGTGTATGTAGTATGGCTAAGATTTACGTTTAAATAAAACTGAAGAACCGCAAAGTCGGCTTACACCTCGAATGGCTTTAATTTCGCGTAAACACAAAACCACTGACAATTGAGAAAAATCGGACAGTAGAGTTACCTAGGTATAGCTTTAAACCATACGTGCCATTTTTGGCGATGATCGACCACTCCTCCCGGCGCAACCCAGCTGATCCCCCCATCGAAAAACGTGCGTCCATACCCTTGCTCAATCAAATGCTTTGTCAAATCTGCTTGTCATGTTGGTCGCCTGTATTTGTCTGTGAGTCATGCCCTACACCCACCATTAAACCAGGTAAACCCCCCCCCCCCCCCTTCCATTGAATATTTCAAATAATACGTCCATCTGCCATCCTACTCTCCAATCGCCGAATTCGGGCTATCTAATCTCACTACCACAACAAGGCGTACGGTACATCGCCCCGACCCCCCTGGCCGATTCGCGTAATAAAAAGGAACACATGAAGGTGGCTCGGTCTCAGTGTCCATGTGAAACCAGAACCGACCGGTACAGACGATCGTGATTTTGTGGTGCATTCAAGACGGAAAAGATGGTTGTTGCTCTTATGTACCTGGTGCCGGTGCTGGCGGTGGTGTTCTACGTCTACCGGTACATAAAAGAAAAGGGCAAATACTTCGACGACAAGCCCATTCCGGCGGTGCCGGGGAAAGAGATATTTGCCAGCTCGCTCGAGCTGATGAAGAAAAAAGTGTCATTCAACGATTGGATTATCGAAAACTACAAAAAGTACCCGTCGGCCAAGTAAGTGTTACGTGGTAAAAGTTTCGTGGCCTCTTGCTAACATCAGACGAGTAAAAGAAAAAAAAAAACCGAACGGTGAACAACATATGGAAAGGCTGTTTCTTGTGAATCGATGCTAAGATGCTTCATGGGTGGAGCAAATTTTATCAGAAACAGTTAAAAAGTGAAGAGAAAAGTTAAGTGTTTGTTAATTACATGTCGAGGTGTCCTTTAATGAAGAAATGCGGAAAGATTGCTCACTCCTTTTTCGATCGTCTATTTTGTTATGCTGCGCAGAAAAAAAGGTGTTAATTGAACTATATTTCTTTCCGAGTGTCATAAACAGTATTGTATCACCCGCTGGATAATCCATGATGATGACTATAAGTGAGAAGAATGAGTACAAAACCCCATCAACACTTCGACAAAATTTAAAAACAGATTGTGCGCCAGGGTTGTACGGTCCATCGAACAGTTTTTTTAATTTATTAGCACTCATTATGTGGAGTGAGGAGGGGGGTTGTTATGGTTATGATTGACATCCATCTTCCATGCAATTGGTGAATTTCTCAGAGCAAAAGTTGACCGTTTTCTTCTACAATTGAAGCTGCAACCAAACCTCATCGAAACGATACGTTACGTTGCGTTACGCTGAGTTGTGAACTTTGCATTTTGCAACATTCTGAAACGACTTAGGGCATCCAACCATCCTACATAGGTTTATTATGCCACACCAAGCTTCCTTGCCATCACCCGGTTCGCTTTAAATATTTTTTCTCCCAGCAAGGACCTCCAATAGTCTTTCCGTCCGTTCCTTGTGCTTAAGACAGGTGATAAATGAAGCACAAAGTAAAACAACCTTCATAGATTGACAACAAAAGATCAATAAATAAAAGCTGACACAAAATCCATTAAAATGACAACTTTTCTAACAATGAGCTGAGCTATTATGATTTGAAATAGTAAATAAATAATATTCCTGTAGATCTCGATAGGGAAATTATGCTACAAGAATATTTAATCGTTGATCTTTAGTATCTAACCAACATAGTTGACGCGTTGGTTTATTCGGTTGTCTTTCTACCTTCACTTAGGATCTTTGGAATGCCGGACATGAGATCGCCG
Organism: Anopheles atroparvus; assembly: GCA_914969975.1. Taxonomy (NCBI): domain Eukaryota; kingdom Metazoa; phylum Arthropoda; class Insecta; order Diptera; family Culicidae; genus Anopheles; species Anopheles atroparvus. The sequence goes on from CAJZCY010000004.1 coordinate 20,892,303, forward strand.
GTGTACTTCGTCCGCGATCCGGAGCTGATCAAGTGCATTGGCGTGAAGGATTTCGACTTCTTCGTCAACCACCGACCATCGTTTGGCAGCGTGGAGGATAGCCACCATAGCGCGTTGTTTAGCAAAACGCTCCTCGCCCTTAAAGACCAAAAGTGGCGCGACATGAGGGCCACTCTCAGTCCCGCGTTTACCGGAAGTAAAATGCGGCAAATGTTCGAGCTTGTCGGCGAGTGCTGCACGGAGATGGTGAAGTTCTACCAGGATGAGGTGCGCAGCAAAGGTGGCCCACAGGAGCATGAGATGAAGGATGTGTTTACGCGCTACGCCAACGATGTGATAGCAACGTGCGCCTTCGGTATCAAGGTGGACTCGCTGAGCAATACCGAGAACGATTTCTACATGAACGGCAAGAAGATGATGGCGTTCGATCGACCGATCGTGGTTTTGAAGCTGTTCGGATTTCAGATGGTGCCGAAGCTGATGGGTTGGCTCGGACTGGATCTTTTCGATCGGGAACAGAACCACTACTTCACGGAGATCATTCGAGAAACGGTCCGGACGCGCGATGCACACGGGATCGTCCGACCCGATATGGTGAACCTGTTGATGCAGGCCCGAAAGGGAGCACTTAAGCATCAACGGGAGGAAGAGGAAGTGAAAGGCTTTGCAACTGTCGAGGAGTCGGAGGTAGGCCGGATGCAAGTCAGCAAGGGCGTGGAAATGTCCGAGTCAGAGATGGTCGCGCAGTGTGTAATCTTCTTCCTCGCTGGCTTCGATACCGTGTCCACCTGTTTGACGTTCCTGGCCCACGAACTGACCGTTAACCGTGATGTACAAGATAAGCTGTACGAGGAGATATGTCGAACGAAGGAATCGCTTGGAGGAGGACCACTGACGTACGATGCCGTTCAAAAGATGCAGTACATGGACATGGTGGTCTCGGAAGCACTGCGTTTGTGGCCACCGGCGCCGAACACTGATCGACTGTGCGTGCGGGACTACGTGCTGGACGACGGGGAAGGTTTGCGATTCACCATGGAGAAGGGCACTGTGGCGTTCATTCCGATCGTGGCCCTCCACCACGATCCCCAATACTTCCCCAATCCGGAGAAGTTCGACCCGGAGCGCTTCAGTCCGGAAAATCGCGCCAAGATCCTTTCCGGCACGTACCTTCCGTTCGGGATAGGCCCACGGAACTGCATCGGATCTCGCTTTGCCCTAATGGAGGTTAAGGCACTCATCTACTACATGTTGATGGAGTTCACGTTCGAAAAGACCCCGAACACGCAGATACCGCTACGGTTGGCCAAACAAATGGTTGGAATAAGCACCGAGAAGGGAGTGTTCGTGGAGTTCCGTCCGCGAAAGCAGTAATGCTCTGGGACCTTTTGCTATTCCGTTATCTTATCGCAGTCAGTATGTCGGTTGCATACGTTTGAAACGCATAGACTTGAGCATAGATTTTATATTTTGGAAATAAACTAACCACCCGGAACAATTGGAACCGGAACAAATGATAAGATTTTTTTTTTGTATTATTACCAAGTCAAATAAAGTATTAAAAATTGGATATGCTTACTGGAAGGATTTCACGAACATTTATTTCTTCTAAATTAATAAAAAGCAAGAAGATGATAAAGAAACCTTTTCGGTAACAATTCCCCCCTTTCTCAAACACGCTTGTGGTTCGCATCTACTTCATTAATTCGACCATCACAAATAAGGTCGGTCATGCTGGTCAACCATTATCCCAACCATATTTGGCTCCGACTCATTGAGCTTCTCTCTTGCAAAGGGTCTGTGCGTGGTTGGTTCAAGAAATTGCATCGGGTCTCGCTTTTGCCCTCCATAGCAAATTTGGTTCAATAGAAAGCTGCCGCCGGCAAATTTATCGAATAATTTTAACTAATTGAAATAAAACACAAACACGCGACATGCGACGTTGCAGGTGGTTTTAATTCAGTCGAAAATCCTTTACAATTTGAAATAAATAATTCATGTGTTAACTTGCAGTTACAAATTCAACTCAACAAAGTAGAGATCGTTATGGCCTTGCTGGCCCATTAGTTCACGCCCTGAGAAGCTTCATAAGCTTATCAACAGGCAGGGTATTATGCTATCCGGTTTGGCAAATGATTAATCAATTGTCTACCTACGTTAGGAAATGCATCATCTCTGCGCATTCCTCATCCCTTTCCCAGGAGAGGAAGGCAAGATCGTTTCCCGGTGGACCTATTTTTTTTCCTTCGTTTCCGAAGTTGTCTAGTTTGTCCTTTCTCAGCGATTTAACTGCGACAGATACTCCTCCGCCTGTTCGCGCAGTGCATCAACTTGCTCCATTAGTTTGGCCTAAAAGAGATGAAGAAAAAAAAAACACGGTAGAGAAATGAAAGTCACCCGCTTGCGCGCCGTCTGGTGGCGGATAGCGCAATGTACGCTGGGTGATGCGAGCGAGGTTCTTCACCTTTGCACTCAGTATCAAATGGTTCGCCGTCCGGTAGTTCATGTGCTCGATGGTTTCGACCAACTCCCTCGATTTGGCACGGGCGATCGAGGCGAGCGAGGTGTACCCGGCCCGGTACAGCTGTTTGGCGCGTCCCTACGAATGTCGAATGCAAGCATGGAGTGTTTGTTAGGGCATCTGTCGATCGGCATCAATTATCGGCACCGGATTCTTACCAGCTTCACCGACGGCAGCTCGAGCAAGGGTAGCAGCTCCTGCTTGCAGTAGTGCGTCAGCCGTTCGGTCATGCCCGTGAGCAGATGCTTGAACGCCCACAGCTCCGGTATCTCTTCGCACATCCGCAGCAAACTGTACGCCGTCGCGGCGGCGTTGGTCATCAGCCCCTGAATGGAGCCCGCGTTGGCGTGGTACTTCTGGGCGACCTCCTGGAGCCCCGTCTGCTTCCACATATCGTGCACGATCAGCACGCGGAAGAACCGTTGCACCTTGAGCATCATCTCGCTGGGCACTGCGCTCCGCGTGAGGATCTTTACGATCAGCGCATTGTTGATGTTGTACCGCTCGGCGACGCGCAACAGTTCGTTCGAAAGTTTATTTGTCTTGAACCCAAAAAAAAAAAAAAGAAATCAAAGAAAAACTAAAATGGTGGAAATCTATGGTGTTTGGAGGGCTTGGCTTTGCGCACGTACCAGGATGATTAATTCGTCCAGTTTGAAATGAACTTCCCGGCCATCTTCCAGCAGTATAAGGTAGAACAAATCGTACTCGTCGAGCACGCAAAAGCGCTGCCCCAGGGTCTGCATCTCGTCGTAGTACCGGACCGCCTTTTCCATGTCGAACCCGGCGCGGATGGCCGCCTTGCCGAGCCGATTCACCTCCAGTGGACTCGTCCGATCGATCGTTTTGATCAACTTGCCCGGCAACGAGGCCGCCTTGTGCACCCGCACGAACGGCCGATCGCCCGGCACGCTGGTCTGGTAGGGGCTTTTGGGCGTCTCCTGGCCGGTATCCCCCGCCGCGCCGCTGCTGATTTCCACGACCATGTTTGGCGGATTGCGCACGCAGCTGTCGTGCGTCGCCTTGATCGCGTTACCCTGGTACAACTGCACGATCGTTTCGTCGGTGATGGCCTCCAGGTCGATGCCGAGCCGTGCGGCCTGCTGTGCCAGCAGGGTGCTCCCGACCAGCGCCTGGAGCGCATCGCGCGTCACACACAGATCCAGCCCGATCGAGCTGAGCACGAGCGACTTGAAGCAGGCCCGATCGGCATCGACGAGCGACGACTCGGCCGTGTCCATCGGCGAGCAGAGCATGTCGCACACCTGCGGTATGTCGCGCTGGGCGCAGATCAGGATGGCATCGCCCGTCTCGCCGAAACCCGCACGACCCGCCCGGCCCACCATCTGCTTGTAGCGGCTGAGCGTCATGAAGCTCGTGCCGATGTAGGGCGAGCGGATGATGACGCGCTTCGCCGGCAGGTTCACGCCGGCGGCCAGCGTTGAGGTGCACACGATCAGCGAGAGGATGCCGGCCCGGAACGCGTCCTCGATCGTGCGCCGCTCGTCCTGCGTCAGCCCGGCGTGATGGTAGGCGACACCGACGCGAAACGACTGCGGAAGGATCGCCGCGATCGAGCCATCGTCCTGGAGCGACTTAATGATCTGCTCCTTCTCCGCGGCTCGATGCTCCGCGAACGAAGCCGGCAGGTGGTTCGCCAGCAGCGCACACAGACTCTCACACTTGCTCTTGGTGGGACAGAACACCAAGCAGGAGCCCTCGGGGATGACCTCCATGATCAGGCCCACGACATGGTCCTGATCGAGACGGCGCAGCTCGTCGGTGTAGTCAAACTGCAGCCGACGCTTCTCGCCGAACACCTCCTCCGTGCGCTGGGCCTGCCCGCGCACCTCGTACAGATCGTCCCCGCACTTGACGTACTCCTTCAGCTCGACCGGCCGAAAGTCGCGACAGTACACGTCGGCCAGCATGAACCGGGCCACCTCGGTCAGATTGCCGATCGTCGCGCTCATGCCCACGATCTGTATGCCCGCCCGCAGCGCCTGCACCTTCGTGATCAGCATCTCCAGACAGGCCCCGCGTCGCTGCTCGCCGATCATGTGCAGCTCGTCGATCACGATCAGCCCGATCTCATTCGCTCGCCCGGCCTCGATCAGCGAGTCCATCAGGAGCAGCGACTTTTCGATCGTGCACACGAAGATGGTGTTCTTCTTGCGCCGCCTCCGCGGCGGACACTGCCCCTTGCCGCCGGTGTACTCCTCCAGCAGGAACTGCAGCTCGATCGAGAACGGACTGAGCGCGATCACTTTCTCCTGGGCGAGCGAAACGTACGGCACGATGAACATCACATTGCGCAGCCGGCAGATGATCTCGCGCAGCATCAGGATCTCGGCCACCAGCGTCTTCCCGCCGCTGGTCGGCAGGGCGTAGATCAGATTGCGCCGCTCGGCGATGGCCGGCAGCGAAAGGCACTCGTGCTGCCAATCGTACAGCTCGCCGATCCCGCGGAAATCGCGCAGTATCCGCCGGACGGCATTCGGCAGCCCGAAGAACGGTCCCTTCTCGAGGAACAGCGACGATACGCGCGGATTATTCTGGTTTGCATCGGGCGCCCGCACCGTCTGCTGGATTTCCTCATCCCAGTTGATCGCGGCCAGGGTGCAGTTGCTCGCTCGCAGCGGCTGGCTGGCTCCCTCGGCGCCCACCGCCTCAATGTTGGTCATGTCGAGCAGCGTGCGCTCGCAGTTCGCGAAGACCCGCTGCAGTTCGCTGCTTACCTGCCGCTGCTGGCTGCCATCGCCGGTTGCAATCTGTTGCAGCTGCGAGGGGCGCTCCGGTACCGCTTGCGACGCACCGATCGCATCGATCTTCTCCTCGCCCTCATCCACGAGGGACTGTTCGAGCCGCAGGTACTGCGAGCAGATGTCCCGGTTGGTGTACACCTCGAACCCGTTCTCCTGCCTCAGCTGGTCCGTCACGCGCGTCACACCGCCCGTCGTACAGCTGAGCCGCCTCATTTTGCTCCGAATGATGTCACCCGTATCCAGTGCTTCGCTGTTCGCGTCCTGCCAGCAAGGTAACAAGGTTTCCCTGAGAAATTCATCACCGTCGTCGTCGTTGCTGATGCCGGACCACTGGGGGCGTTCAGCCTGTTCGCGCTCGCATTCAACCTGTCCGTTCGCGCTCAAATGATGCGACGATGATGGTTGGGGCTCATTGCAACCACTGTCCCCCTCCTCGTCACTTGGTACCATGCCGTCCATGCTCATCTGTAGCACGTAAATCTGGCGTCCACTGGCGCTCGATTTTCGGCGTTTCGGTGTGCTGGCCAACACCTTACTTTCGATGGCTGTAAAGAAAAGGAAACGAAATGTGTGTTTAAAATCTCCCATCACAGCCTACTATGACACGTGCCTGAGGGATTTACCTCCAAGTGAATGAGATCGTTTATGAAACGATCTGGTCGATTGGTTTGCCCCCGTCGTACCGCGTGTAGAAGGGCCTGCCGCCGCCGCCGCCGCCGCCGACGGTGATATACGCGCCATCGTTTGCTCGATCTGCTTCTCGATGCTGTCCAGATCGACCGCATTGAGCAGGGTGTTGTCCAGCTCCATCAATTTCGAGCTCGATTCATCCTTTCTTTTGCTCGACCGAATCGCCACCGGCGCTCGGAAATGTGCCGTGCTTGTTGACGCTGACGCCGGTCGGCGCTCCGGCGAAACGAGCCCTTTTCTTGCTTTTGTGGGCAGCTTTATTGGCATGCGGAAGCTACGATTGCTAGACATTTGTGTAGTTTTTTTTTGTTGGTCTATATAAACTCTAATAAATTATACAATTTAACAACATTAATATGCACTGTACACTTTGATGATTTGTTGTTTACACGTTTTGAAGACGGTGGACATTTGTCTCCGATCGCGGAGCCGTTTGTGTGTGTCGGTGTGTACGATGTGACGAGTGATCCTGTCATGATCTGCACCCACGAGATCGGCAACACGATGATCACTAAACTGATCCAGCTAAAATGTTGGACAATCTTTTCTGAATATTTCTAGCTTTCGAAGCACTTTGCTTTTTCGCGAAGGTAGCTATGAAAAAATCGTAGGAATAAATTGATGTCGATTTTACACTACTCCAGATTTAGGTTACTGGTGAACTAAGTTAATCCACGAACCTAGGCCCCTACCCCCTCTCGAACCCGGAACGTTTCCGAACGAGTTCCAAATCACTGATCCCATCACTACACACTGAAGTACAGTATCTTTTATTCTTTTCCGACTACGCAGAAAATTTTTTAGCACAAAAGAAAAAATTCAATTGTGCAACAATCTAGGGCAGGAAAGGTTAAAATAATAAGTACAATATACAATATGGAAACTATCATAATATGTTGTATTGGACTACCAATATTTTATCTGGAAGATGTATTCAAAATTCACAAGTTCATAATGACGTCATAAGCACTGTGCATCGTCTGCGATGTATTTTAACTGCAACATTTTGAGCAGTACGCAGCCATTTGTTGGCGATGTTTTGAATGCGATTATTTGTGTCTCCGCTTTGGAAAGGCGGACGCGATGATTTGTGTCCTTGCTTTAGTCGAAACTAGCGGTGGACACTTTTTTACAAAAGATCCAGATTTTATCGTTTTGTAGAAAAAAAGGGAACGGGAGTTCAGTTCGTCTAAACGATATTTTTCTATTTTTACCGATTTGCGGTTTGGCGGACGATATTCAACACGTGGTGTTTGGTGACACGTGGACGGGAGAAATAGGAATGTATTGCGAAAAATTATGCCATTTAACATGTTCTATTCCTATTCCGCTTCCGTTTGTTGATAAAGCTACCCCTGTCGTTGTGGTTTTACCGTTTATTGTAAACTTATCAAGTTACAATAGAGAGTTGGACACGGTTAGTTTTATTTTTAAATTATTTATTGTTTATTGTTTTATTTTCATTTTCACAAGATAAGAAGAGGTTGACGATAAATAATTGCGTCGTGTAGTAACTCTGGCCCGACCGCGTGCCCCCGCAAGTCACGAGGGCGAAGTTAGCATTTGCGCTGCGTTTCCCAGAGCTTTAGAGTCCGCGAACACCGGCACACACACAAATGCCAGCGAGAAAGGTGCGCGCAAACGGTTTAGTCTTTTGCTGATCCCTGACTGAAGAAGTAGCATTTTCGTGCCCCAAAGCGCGCGCGCTCGCGCTCATAACGGTAAACTAACATAAAAACTCTTATAACATTGAACGAAAGTGCACCAACAAGCTTAACCTAGTTGAACCGATCGGAAAACTGTACATTATTGATGCGCTTACTTCTTAAACCCTAACGTTAACTTTTAGCTGGGGCTGTGTTTACTACTATCGATATAAACTTTACATAATCGTTGACGAGAGTTCGTTGTAGGAATTCGTTTTTTTTTTAATTCATTGTCCATTCCCTAATAGTAGTAGATTCGTGCAGTAGCGACTATTACGTTACATGACAACAATATGATTATAGCGTAAACATACTGCGTTTCACACAAACGATCAATATTGTTTGTGTTATCTCATTTTCCTGCGCAGCTTTTTTTATATTGGTTTTTTTTGTGCGCTCGGACTCGAACAACCAGAAAAACCGAACGAGAACATCTGACAATCTGCTGACCTCTATTGGTTGGAGGTTCTTGAGGTTTCCTTAACAATTTCTACTGTTGAAAATGAAAAGGAAAATGTTTGTCAGAGTTGAAATGCATGAAAATGCAAAGTCGAGAAAACATCGAAACCGGAGTTCGATTCGATTTTCTCCACAACTTTTGCTACAATTTTGTGCTAGTGTCTGTGTCTCCTTCAAAAAACTTTACTTTCCCTACGATGAGATCTTTTTTTTTTCTTCTTCATTTTAATCCGAAACACCTAACCCACCCTCCCTTTCCTTTCTCTCTTCGCCTGTTCGCTTCTCTCTTCTCTCTCGCACCGCATTGTTCTTGCTGATAATTTTGGTATTGGTTTGTATGTTCGTATAAATTAATATAAATTCTCTTATTTAAGACTAGATTAACAAAAAAAAAAAAATACATGGAAAGTACCAAAAAGAACAACCGTACCGTCGACGGGTCATCGGTTAATGTGCGCCGAATGATTGTTGAACTGCAGTTACCGGAAGAATCTTTCTCATCTAACCTTTCTCGTTTGCTTTTAAGTAGGTGGTGCACTTTCTGCTCCTGTTTCTATCTTTTGTAGAATCCTTCTGCATTTACTTATGAACAACGTTCTAATTTGCTTACGTTGAAGGTCTGATAACTGTCGGATCCTAGCTTACTTATTAAATGCCTATTTCTTTTTGTTTCTGCATATTACTATGTACATGAAAATGATACAAGACGAAATCTAATCAAGCCGCTTTCTACTCTCTTTCCCTCTCTCGCTCGCGCTCGCTCTCTGTTTTTTTTTATCTGCATAAAAACAGCCACCTAACCTAACCTTTTCATACATGTTTTTACCTAACAATTTTCAACCTTCACTTCTACCAAACCCTAACTCACAAGTGTTTAATTCGTTAGCATTGTTGCTAGTGTAATGAGATCGCGCTGCCCTAACAAGTAATTCTAAAGTGAAACTAATTGCGGTTACCGAGTAGCAGTCACCTAACCTGAAGCGGTACCGGAAATGTGTATCCACGGAATCGCCGGCGTTAAAAGCACAGCAGTTTGCTTGCTTGCACTTCCTACTCGAACCGGGGGGGAAAATCCTAAGCCCATACAGATAGTTCTACGATTAAACCAATCTTTCACTCCACCCGGTACGACGAAAGACAAAGAGAGATGGAGCGAGAGAGAAAGGGTGATGGTGAGAGGCGAGGGAGAAATCTACATTGTATGCGTCCGGGTGTGGCTGTGGCTGGTTGGGTTTCAGTAAATCCAGTACAAATATAGCTTAAGCCCTAACCCTATGTCGCTGTGTGTTGTAATGGCATTGCTCGAGCGCGCGCTTCTTCCTCTTTCCTATCTATCCTGTTTGCAATTTGCGCGGTTGAAACGTATGTAACCCCAGCTAGATGACTTTGTTTGTGTTTGTTGAAAGTGGTTCCGCTGGATGTGCCTCTCGAACTCTCGAGAGTCTGTGCTTTAGTACACAAAGGCGTTTTTTTCTGATCCCTATCCTGTCCAGCAGCGGTCACTTTCGTTCAAGTTCTTCTTGTGAGGATCTTACTTACGCCCCCCTTTTTTTTGTTGATAAAATCCTTCCATCTTCACTTCACTGACCACCCCTACTTCCCTCCGTTACTACTCTCCTATTTAGCTTACATTCAACTTACATCATTCTTTGGCAATAAAACGGCTACACTCTAAAAAAAAAAAAAAACTTAACCCACGGTTCTCCCTCTAGTTCTGTGATTCGGTTGCAATGAAACAAATCCTTCTCCGTTTTCCGTGAAGTCTTCCGATGCGCCGTTGGTGGTTCAGCCAACACTACACACCTCCTCTTCCTAACTACCCCCCTTACTTACTACTTTTACTTTTGTACAAGCGTCACTGAAATCGTTTTTTTTTTTGTTACATACTCTAGTATCCTTTCCCATCTTTTTTATTTTGTTTTTTTTTTTTCATGTTTTTCCTTAGTAATTATTATTTTGTCTTTGCGAGCCTTATTTTCGTGTGTCGGTGTTTTCCTGCCCCAAAAACAGTAGGAGAGTTCCTGCTATGTTTTCTCACTAGTGACAGGTTTTTCTTATTGTTGAAAATTGGCGCACTATTTCAGGCAATCGAGGGGAGAACAGAAAATCTTACATGTTAAAGGTCAGTAAATTAGCTGCGTCACTAATTTCCACCCGCGGACCCTGAAGGAGTACCCTGAATATTTAGTTCAAAAGTAAATGCGCGTGCCTTCGATGTGTTCGAATGATGGTCGCTGTAGCAAGAAGAAAAAGGCGTCGATATCTGGACCAATGCACTCTCGGTGGAAAGCGGTGGAAAGAATAGGGCCGCTGCAGCAAACTAACATGCCTTTTCCTACCCTCCCCTCTTCTACACTACCAACATCATGTTTCTTGAATGAACATGTTTTAACACTTTGCCCCGCCTTTGCTACAATCTTGCCCGGAAGGGAATTTCCTTCCCTAGGGTGGGCAGCAGCTACTAACTACTACTGTGTTGAACTTAACGCGCACGGGGTGACGCACCATTTACTACTTATCATCAAAAGCGTATGAAGTTTCCGTTCTGTTTTTCTTGTTTTTTTCTTTCTCGTGTGAATATTCCTACGATCTCGTTTTCTGTCACCTCTCCACTTTCCTACGCACTTTTCTTGTTTTTCATTAACTCGAAATAAATCTTTGATTTTTGTTTGTTTTTTTGTAAACTTAAAGAACCTCCCTTTCTTTTTTTTTTCATTCTTTTTCCTTTTTTAACATGTTTCAGTATGCATCAAACTTTTAGTTTTTTGTTTTTTTTTCGAAATGCAGAAAAACGTTTTTGAGGAGTGGAAAAAATGACTATATTCTAGAGGGAATGAATGCGTAACGTAACAGACGTATGAGAAAAAATATTTATAAAAGAAAAGTTCGCAACAAACAAGAACAAACTTAGAAAGCAAAGTGAGGGGGGGGGGGGGGGGGAGGAAATGTCGCCACACCATTAAACTCCCGAATGAGAAAACAAAGGTGTACCAATTGGACGCGCGCGCGTTTGCAGCCCCATTCTCCGGTCGAATGATGGCCCTAACACTATTTACAGTAACGACCGGGAGGGACGGGAGCTTTGCGCACGGTCACAAGAACTTCGGGGGCTTCCGAGAGCTAGTCACGGATGTCCGCAACACCTTCCACACCACCGAGGAGGGGTGTGGTGGTGGTGTTTTACTTTTTCTTCGAACTCCGATAAGGAAAACTGGGTCCACCAAGTACTTCCTACCGGCCCGAAACTCTACCGCACACGTCCGCGCGATCGGTCCCGCGGTTTGGACTTCCCTCAATTTCTTATCTTGGCTGGCGTTCTTTTGCACATTCTGCGTGAACGCGCAAGGGTGGCGCGGCCGGGATGAATTGGCGCGGGTTGGCTGGGGTTTGTGTTCATTCAGTCGTCTCGGGGTCTCTTTAAACGCTATCAGTGGCTCCTTCTTCTACGGTTTCCTCTTCGCTCCTAGTGCGCGGCACAACTTCATAGTGTTACGTATTTACTTTCTCCTTACGGCCCATCCCCATCCCTTCCCCTTTCCCTTGCCCCATCTTCTCTTCTCCGCGTCGATCGTCTGTGGTTGTCTCTTTTCTCTCTCTCCGTCGCATTCTTCTTCTTTTTTACCCTCTCCAGCAAACGAACATATCTTTTTGTACATTGTCGCGCCGCTGTTATCGCCGTATCACGAGCGAGCGGCGCGCTGCTCGTGAGTGGCCAGTTATTTTAAAGAGCCAGCAAGAAAATAACCTCGATAATAAAGTGCACCACACATGAAGGTGATCGGTTGGGTCGCTGGATGGTTGTTGGTGGTCTCCCTCCCTCCCCCCAGTACAAAGTAACAATAAGAAAAATGGGGTGACAATTTCAAACGTTGTAATCGTGTTTTCCACTCTACTAAATGTTTCAACAGTTTCATAGAATCGAACACAAAACGCAAAAAAAAAAAATCATGAAAATTCTCGTAACTCGCTCGGTTATAAGCAATAAGAAAATAATGGTAATAGAGAAGAAAACTAAAGCATACATGCGCCGATGACGGCGGGCCTGGGGAAATCCTAGTAAATTCTAATATTTACAACAGTGCGACCCGGGATACAGCAGGGTAAATGCAGCCCCGCTCCCACTATCCGTTCGCGGATGGAGCTCGAGCGAGGCGGGTAGGAACGATGGAAAATGGGGATGAAAGCTTATACAGCTATATGTATACATGTATATAGATATATACATAGATTAACCACCTTAAGAACTATGATACCGCACACGCACGTACGTACGCCAAGCGCAGTTTGTTTGAGTGAAATCCTTGAATTTGTTTTTCCGATTTTTTTTTTGGTGATCAACGGCTCCCCCTCTCCACTGTTCCTGCCCTTTGACCTTATTCACATTCTAAATCGCCTTCACCTCTCTCTCTCTCTCTCTCTCTCTTCTTTCGTAGGCATAGGTGATGGATGGGGCCATGGCGTTCCCTCTTATCGTTCGACTGACCTCAAACAGCTCCACATGTCAGGCAAGCACCTTGATGACACCCTTTGCTTGACCCACTAAACGACGATCAGGCGGATCTCCTCTAGCGGGTGTTTTTCGGGAACCGGATGCGAATGTGTTCCCCAGGCACACTGTATAATTCTGCTTGTTCGCAATCGGTGCGATGATTACCGAAGCCGAGGTGCGGGAAGGGGGGAAGTCGATGAATGTGTGCGCCGTTTTAGAAGTAGATGAACTGCACGTCGGTCGGCGTTTCCGGTTGCTGCTGCTGGGGCGGCCCACTACTGTTGCTGTTGGCGCTGGCGGCGGACAGCTTCTGGGGCGCCTGCTGGAACTGCTCCTTGCAGCTGCTGCCGGCCGCCGCGAGCTGCGCCTGCTGCTGGGCCGCCTGTTGCTGCTGCTGCTGACACTGCTTGTCCGCGATCTCGCGCGCCACGATTTCCTCGATGATCTTGACGATGACGTCGATCTTCTCCAGATCGTGCATCGTCACCCGGCACAGATCGTAGCCGACGGCGAGCTTCGTGGAAACGTTGAGGCCGCGCGTTGCGGACGCGATGCAGGAGACGGCCAGCAGGGAGGGTTCCACTTGCATGAAGATGGTTTCTGGAAGGTCAAGGTAGAGAAAAGAGCAAGAATTACTACGATGGTTCAACCTCGGGATGGGATATTTTCGACAGTTTTTATCAATGAAACAAAAAAATGCAACATCACAAGCAAGTGTTTGAGAGAAGCCTTAGGCAGCGTGAAAGTTTGAAATAAAACACCACAATGATGAACCTTTGCCAATACAAGGATACATCAATAGAAAGGGACTCCGATCCATTTTTCTTTTCTTTTGAAGAGCCGTTCCAAGAATCACTTATGATCGTTTTCGAAAACTCAGGTAGAAAGGTTAAAAGTTCTCACAAAACTAAACCATGCCTGACGGCGATGGATCGTACTTTCCATTTATTTCCAGAATAAATGTGTACGAGTGAAAATGGTTGCGGCATTAAATGTTGTCCTTCCGTGCGAAGGCAGAAGAACACAGGATAGATGAGTAGAAATATTGAGTCCGGCAGGAGTTTTCCGCAGTAATTCGTCGTTGTCTGCCGTCCTCTCTTTCGGTGGATGTTTTTCTTTACTCATATTTCCAACCCACCCATGCCTTCTCCTGCGTCTCATGGCTGGAACCATCTCTTTTGCAACATCCCTGTCCGTTTGTGCCGAAGAGGAATAGAAGCGAAAGGACCGTCCGTTTTTCGCCTCTTCCGCTTGCTGCACAAGGATAACAAAATAGTGCGATGCATTTTGTTTTTAAGACTTTTTTTTTTGTTCCTTCAAGTCTGTGTATTTCTCCCCATTTTCGTACTACAGCAAAACAACTCGGTAAACGAAACGCTTGTTCTGACCGGACAACAGGATATGTGTGTGTGTGTATTAAATTTCGACCAGAGAAGAAACAGGACACTCACATCAGCGCGCTCCTCTCCATTAGGGCAAATCGTGGGCATTTATTTAAATAGCACTCCGTCTTCGCCGTATCCTTAAAAAATAAATTTGTTGCATTCTACTCTCCCCATGTCCTCCGGTTTATCTTCGTCGAAGAAGTCGCCATGGTGTATGGCATTGGAGGCAAAAGAAAAAGCCATCAGTGCGGCGAGTAACGGAATTCTTCCAATCTGATCCCGTCCTTGAAGAAACACATCGCCGATAAATGGGCAACAAACAAAGGGCCGCCCTAAATGGAACCATAATTTTTAAGGCTAAATAAATAATCAACCAAAGGACGGGCAGGATCTTCGAGTCTTCCCCTTTGCCATTGCGATCGTGCGCACACGTGTTGTCACGCAATCAATCTTTTGCACTCGTATTCCACTTGCATGCAGAAACATCAATAGAAAAAGCCCCTTTCGACCACACTCTCAATCAGATCTTCGATTGTTTGCGTTTCTGATACGGTTTGCAGTCTAATCGTGCGTGCAGCCGTTTCCCTTTTTTCTTTTTTCTTTGAGTAAATCGTGGATCATAAAACGGCAGAAAATCCCTAACAAAATATAGTCCATAAAACTCGGCTCGCGTCCCTCTAGACATCGATCGAAGAAAAATGCAACGTTTTCCCTGTGTTTGCCTGTGCAAGGCCCTTTTTTGTTTGGGTAGCGATTGTCGGCTTCTATCGAGCAGTTTAACTGTTTAAATTGCCCATCTTTTTTAACGATTGCATTGCACCAAACCCGATGTGAGCAAAATAAATCCACACAACAAAATCCTCCTGCTGAAAGGTTCGACAATTAACAAATAAATTCTTGCGCGCAAACGGGAACGTAAACGTAAACTCTCATTAGAACGTCAATCGAAGGAAGGCAATGCAACGGTTGGGAAGGTTTTGTTGCTGGTTTTATGATCTTTCCGAGCCTTCGATAACCCTCAAACACAATCTTTATTTACTTCCAGCTAGGGATATTTAAGAGCGCCTTGTGGCAGGCGAGCAAAAGGCAAATTATGCGGCAGCTAACGGGAACACCGCGAGGAGCAAAAAAAAAGAAAAATAAAACGTTAGTAAATTGGCGGCATCCATTTTCACCGAGGAACGGCAGGAATGTAACATATTTCAAGACTTTAAACAAACACACAGCCAACGGGCGGCTGACCCAGTTGTCTGAAAGGATCAAGTTAAACCGCGCCAAAGGATGAAGCAAGAAAGAGAGCGAGGGAGTGAGCTCTGGAACTGAACGAGAAAACCCCTTATCCAGCATATTCGTCTCCACGAAGACAAAACGACCAACAGGGCGGAAGTGTATCGGATTTCGGAGGCGTCGGCATCGGTACTAATAAGAAAAAAAGGCATACAAGAAACACTCGCCACAAGGCAAAACTAGACATGGAATGTCTATAAACTGCAAGCTATAAGGCGGCACACAAACTCGTGACTTCGCTGCTGTGGCGTTGCATCATCGAGCACGGGGTGCAAATTCGCGTGTCTACGCGCTATCTTATCCATTGCACCGCGAGTCCGCGAGGAAGAATTGTCCACTGGCCGAACAAAGATAACCATACCCAATTTAAAGTTGTACTGGGGATGGAGGAAATGAGCTGTACAAAACATCGGCTACCACCTGCAACGGAAGCCTCTGTGTGGATAGCGATCGCCGGTAGGATGACTTTCCGATTGCAAAACACTCTCCCTGTTTCTCTGTTGCTCATCGATGGCATTTAAACGATATCCGCTGGTTATCGGAATTCGCCAGATGGCGGGAACTTCCAAGTCCCAGCCGTCTGTCGTATTTAAGGCCAGGCCGGTTTTAAAAGGTGTAAAAGAACATGTGCAAGCTCTCCTTGCAAAAGTGTTGCACCGCCAGCAGCATCGCGTAGATTTCGCCAAAAGTCCATCGGGGAGGCCTCAGCGGGCGCCAGGTGTTTTTCGTCAATCCCCGCGCTTCCCTGGTCCGCCCCCTTTCGTTGTCTTCCGTTTGTCCAACTCCTGTTTTGCGCCTAAAATTCGCAAGCAAAATGATGATGACGATGCTGATGGGCGCCTGATGTTTAAATGCCTTCATCTCGAATGCGGGTTGTAGTGTCTCACGTCTTGCAAATTGGCGCGAACAACAAAAAATGGCCATGGCGATCAATTCTGTTTACAAACAGCACACAGGATCACGAGGAGAAACGGAAAACAACGTTCCGAGAGGCGATCGCACATGTCGAATGTTGTTGTAGCGAAAGCGAAGCAGTTGCACCTTGCACCCAAGGATTTCTTCGTTCGGCCTTCGTTGGGCGGCTGTAGGCGCTAGCCTAAAATAAGCATCCAGGAAAATCGCTCCAAGAGGAAACATATTTTTGTTGTGTCTGCGCCAACGCAACCGCCGCCGCCGCCAGCCTGCCTGATGATGCGTTCTTCGTCACTCGAGGCACGCAAGGCACCTGCTATCCCGTCCGTCCATCCATTCACCCTGTCTGTGGTCATCATTATCCATCCATCCATTTTTGTTTTCAATTTTCAGCGTGTGTTTTGGGGTCGCATATCCGCCGCTGTTGCATCTTCTCGCTCGCTTGTTTCCTTTTTGCCGCCGCCTGCCTAAAACTAAAAACGCACCACACGATCACGATCATCCAGCGTACGTCCACCTGCCAGTTTCTTTTAGTCCTTGCAACGAAGTCCACACACCTGCCTTCGCTTTTCTTTTTCTTTTCCTTTTTAAATTTATGCTCGATTGGGTCGCGATTGCACCTTCAGCGGGGCACAAGCGCGCTAATGCCAGCGAACTGATGAGGAGAAGAGCGGGAAGCAACACACGGAAAACAAATGGGACCTAAGCGTCATTATCTTAAGAGTGCTGCAGCTTTCTTCGTATGATGATCCGGGGGTTCCTCGGTGCGCCTTAACCCCACACACCCTCAGGGTCCTCCCGGCTACTGTTTGGAATCATTTGAAGGGCTCTTAAGGCACATTCGTGTTGCAAAACTCCCCCGAGGGATGATCGAACACCAACAAAAAGGGGAAGCTTTTAGGGGCAGAAGGTTTGGCGCATGGTTTCCGGTTCGCCCGCGGGATGTGCATCTGCGCAATTATTTGGCACACGCGGACAAGACTTGAAAGGTAGGCAAATTTGAAGCCAACTGAATGGAAAGATAAAGAACCTTTCGGGCATCGCCAATTTCGCTTCCCTCGAATCGGTGCTTCAAAATAAGATCTTCTCTCGGTTCATCGATACGAGGAGATCAAGGATGGAATTTTTCACCGCAGAACAAACACTCCGTCACTCAGGAACGTGTTCAAGCATATCGCCACATGCGCCAGAGACCACCATACCATCTGGACATTGAGAAAAAGCATAATTTCTTTCGTGCGTGTGTTTTACTCTAGACGCAGAGATAAACCTCTTCGGAGAAAGAAGAGCGCTCTAGCGCTACTAATTACGGGTGTAAGTTGTGACGAAGGTTCCGAGGTCATGGTTCATAGGCAGAAGGGATATAACGGGGCAACCCCTACCGAAAACAGTTCAAGGGTAAAGATAAAAAATTATAAAATAAGTGTCATTTGTAACAAGCAAAGGGAGTAGGACAGTTTTCTTTTCTTCTTCTTCTCCTTTGGTTGGCAAGATGATGGTTGTTCCCCCATCCAATTCTACCTTAACCGGAAGAAAATAAAAATGTGTCCTCCTCCTTCTTCCTGCAGTAAAAGGTGAGCCCCGCTCTCTGCCTCGTCTCTACACGTCGTGTGTGCAAACACCGGAAGTAAAGTAAAGGAACCATTACAAGGAGGCGAAAAAAATACATCTGGAAGTTCAGTAGGGCAAAAAAAAGGCGGTTATCTAACCGATTGATCAAAATGATGATCACATCCATCCATACAGATGGCCAGGCCCGGGTGTATGAGCGCCCATTGTGACACGCGTGGTGAATATCTCCTTCCGGAGCGACGATCTATGTCCCATGTCCACCCCTGAGGCTCGACGAAGCGAAGACGATGGCGACAAATGTTGCCACTGCTTGCCACAACAGTCTACGTACCTGGGCGTCCTTCCTTTCCTTTCCGTGTTCATTCTTCTTTTTTCCAGCTCGATAAGTTCGGGGTGAATCGAAAGGGCCACACTTTATTATTACTATTATTTTGTAGTGCTGTAATGCAATGCTAACGTCTTCACCACCTGGTGTCGTCGTCGTCGTCGTCGTCGCTTTTCGTCCTCCTTACGCCCGTAACAATAATCTTTCGATCGGAGCCACATATTTAATCGAAGGACGAAGAACGCGACGTCGCCGCCAACGACTCCTCCCTCCTTCCCTTTCCTTTGTTCCACGCGGCATATGCTGTTAGGTTCGTCTCCCCCTGGTGATCCTCCGCCTTCGTAGCTGGTGACGCGCTTTTGTCGAAAAGCGAAGAAAAGGTGCGCTCAAGAGTATGCAACCCTCCCTTCTGCCCACGAAGGTCCTGGCCCTTCAGCTCCGTTAGCTAGTTGCCATTTGTCACAGTTCGCTGCTAACGATTTATTTTTTTATTGTTCAAATTTCAATTCAATTTTTCCTTTGCGCGAAGGGGTCCATCTAGATCCTTCGACGCGCGTCGTGTCCTTATCAGCGGCGCGATGGAAACACAACCCGGCAGCAGGAGTAAAGGTGTTCAGAAAAGCTTCTTTTCCTTCCCTCTGTTCCCCCTTTCTTGGCGATCGCTTTCTCGGGTGGAGGAACACACAGGACGCCCTATAGGACGTTTCCTTAGCTAGCGACCCACATCCTCCCGCAATGCTCCCGTCGTGCGTTGATTATGATTATTTCTATGCTCCTCGATTGCTGTTCCGATCAGCGGGAAAATCAACAGCTGCCTTGTCGTTAAAAACTCAAACCGACTTTACGCAATGGTTTGCGAAGTCATAGAAGAAAACGCTTCGAAGGGTCGGATCGGTGCAGTTTGAATGCAAAGAAATTCGTGCTCCCTCTACGCGGACGCTAAAATTCGTGCGCATTTGAAGAACGCCCTCCGATCGCAGAGGGGGAACAGCATAATAATACACCCGGGGTTCAAAATCCCTCTCGGGGATGAAATAACCGGGGAAGTAGTGAGTGGAGAGAACGCCACTAATTTCAGCAAACTGCATTGGCACGACCGGGCAGGAAATCCACCAATTGGCGGAATTGGAAGGAACACACAAGCTCTGATCAGACCGCACGCGCGTTCTTGCTCGAAGAAGGATATTCTTGTGGAGTTTTTTTTTCGATCTTCCCTTAAGAAACCAAATTCCAGAAAAAAGCCGGCCTGAGGAAACATTTTTCATTGGTCACAGGAAGGAGGAAAGCTAGCTTGCTTTCATTTTTTACTTGCGGAAAAAGAAATCTGGCACGGTGTGATTATACTCTTGCAGTAGCTTTTCGATCGAATAAAACTGATCATGATAGCCGATGGTGTTCTCTTTTATCGTTCTTCCTTTGACGACGCGAGATTTGGCGAGATCATTCCCAATAGCAGGAGGAAAGGAAATGCACAAGAAAAGTTAAAAAATATCGCACGCAAACGCAAAGATTCCAACAAAATCTACCAAGCAATCTTTCTTATCTTTCGATTCGCCTCACCGTTCCTGCTCTTCCAACAAAGCTTTTTAGACGCCTTCCGTTCGTTTGTTTTATCTTTCCCTTTTTCTGCCGAAAGCAAACGAAGGTCAACCATTTTCCGGGCACCGAGGTAACAGCGAGCGTTTGCAAGGAGAGAAATCGAACATCGTAACGAAACGGTACGGCGAAGGAAAAGCATCTATCTTCCAATATTCCAGCTTCTGCAATATGGAGTAGAGAATAGGAAGACAACACAAACACTGCTCTCCGACGTTCAACAAGAAAAGGCGAGCAAAAGTTTGGGTTTCCGTTTCGAATCGCGTACCGGATTCGATCCGATCTGACGATCTTTCTTCATCCCTCAAGCGTCCGAAGGTCCCCCGGCAAGCAAGAGTCTCAGAAGACCTCACCAAAAAAGTATGCCGTGTGTGTGTGTGTGTGTGTGTGTGTGTGTGTGTGTGTGTGTGTGTGTGTGTGTGTGTGTGTGTGTGTGTGTGTGTGTGAGTGTGAGTGTGCAAAAGTGAGGAACAAAACCCAACCGCCGAGCTAGGAGACCTCGGAGGCGAGCAAGCTGTGTGGCTTCAAGCAACGGTTTTCCTTTCGGTTTCAGGCAAAGGGCTTTGGGAAGGAGATGAAGACGGTGGTTGCGGCGGTGATCACGAGTTTTCGTCTCGTCTTTCGGGTGTGTGTGTGCAGATTTTCTTTCAACCCTCTGCCTCCACCATCATCACCACACCAATCTCTCCTCTTTCCTGCGTGATATTAATAAGGTAGGTAGTTTAAAAGGGGAATTCTTTTCCTTTTCGCGAACCTTTGCTTCGGGGTGGTTAGCTAAGGATCCTCTTGGCAAGCGACTGAATTAGTCAGAGAGGTACCAACAGGAAAGGAAAGAGAGAGAAAATTCGCAACGAGTTGAACAAACGAAAGCCCGCACACTACAAACGAAAAATGCCGATACACGGGAGGGGCAGCGTTAAGAAGGATTTTTTTTTCTGCCACAACTCGCCAACCAGACAGACCTTGCGGGAAGGAAGGTAGGCAGTACGAGGGATTTGCGCATACATAATTTGCATCATATCGAGACGGCGTGAAAGAGAAGCGCAGTTAGAGGTACATTTGTTTCCATCCATCCTTGCGAACTATTTTACCTTGGATGCTTGGTGTTTCAGGTACTTCGAAAATCAACTCGAATCGCCGTTCAGGACGGTTCATGCAGAGGAACGGACACCTTTGGAAAGATCCAGCGCCGTCCGGAGGCGACGCCATAAATCTATTTTAACCCCTTTTTTTGCCACAAACCAATCCAACGGGGTTTACCGACGGTTGAGCCTCGAGGAGTTGGAGAAACTCTCAGAAGGCGGCTAGAAGAGACCTCGTGGAAGTCGTGCCTGTTGCCGGCGGCTCATGGCTAAGCGTGCGTATGCGCACAGAAGACAACTCTTCTTTCATTTCGGGGGCTCTACGTCTGGGCCGAGTCTTGAAGGTTAACGTGTTTCGTTCCTTACTTTTTCCTTCGTGGACTTCTCCACCGTCCATCACCGAACCGGCGCACAACACAAACTAATAATAAAAGCGTTAGAGAAGGTCCTTCGTATTCGAGAGGTTGCAAAAAAGGGTTACCTGGTCGTTGCTTCTCTCCCTTGTTCTACCTCTTCATCGGAGGATTCGATTGATCGCATCCGACCTCCGTTTGGAACAGGTAGACGACAGGCAACGATGGAACGAATCCTAATCTACCGAAAAGATTCCTCAGCATCTGAGAACCTCACGACGACGGGTGGCGCCCTCATGAATCCTTCTTCTTTCGCCTGCTCCGCCGAATGCCTCCGATATTTCATCGATAGATGGCAGGCGGACATTATAATATTTGTAAATATTGGTCCACGGGCGAATTCGATACGGCGTGCAGAAAGAAGAAAAGGGGTTGGAATTGAAAAGGGGCGCTCCAGTGAGCAAGAAATGTAATTTACATAACTAGCCGAGATATCACACGAGGGCATGACATATTTTAACCTTCTGCCCTCCTAAAAATGGCTCTTGAAAAAATATTTATTAGCATGCGCACATTATTGGGAAATCGCAACGAACCCTAATTAGCATAGGGTTCTTTTTTAAAAGGTAGGTATTTAGGCGCCTCGATGGGTTAGCTAAAACCCGTTACCGGTAAGAGAGTGGGAACGGAATGATTTGCAAGGAAATGTGGGCTCCCGAAGTCCCCGAAAAAGTTTAGATTTAAGTCATGAAACCAAAATATTCCATGCACCCAAACCCGAACGATTGGGTTAGTTTTTAAAAGATTGCCTTTTGCTCATGGGTTTCCTCTTCTCTTCCACCGGACCGAGCGGGCCTACAACAAGATCCTCTCGTCGACGCCGCCAACGCTTTCTCATCTCGTTACGGTCTACAGGCATTCAGAGGAAGAAGCTTGGAGGACGACGGGCAAAAAACTTTCCTTCCAGGAAAAATTCAAGATCGAAGATCGGCGAATGAATAACGCAACGCAAAGCAACGCAACACATGCTGAAAGAGCGAGGACCTTCTTGCATCTCTCCTCTCTCTCTCTCTCTCCTCGAGCGCATGGGATTGCTTGGTCCACTTCTTGCAGCATCCTTGGTGGTGGTGTTGGCTTTCTGGTTCCCACCGTGGCCGAGCGGAGAGCTTGTGTCGAGTACCCGTCGAGCCAAGTCGGGTAGACACCAACTGCGAATGCAACTTCTTCCCGAAGCAAACGGCACATACAAACACATATCGTATCACTTGCTGTGAGGGCAGATTGAAACACACAAAAAAAAGCTGCACACAACTCGAGGAATGTCCAAACAAGCGCTGTGCATATGCACCATATGTTTCCTCGGTGCAACACAAAAACGCAGAAGCTGGACGTCTTTGGCGAGAAGACGCAAGGCGTTCACAGGACCCTTGTCTGGGTAAACACAATTAGATGGAAGCAGCAAGGGTGGGGGGTGGTGGCAAGAGGAACGAACGCACCAACAAGTTGTGTGTGCGAACTGCAATTGCACCGCGGTAAAAGATGGTGGACACAGCACTAACACAAACATGTGGTGGACCTCTAAACAGGCGCAGCAGCACCGAACATGATCCTCACAAACATTTCTGTGTCGGGTCTTTCCATTTGCTTTTGGCATCAATTCTTCGCCGGGTAGGATTTTCCTCTATTTTACAGGCTACAGGTTTCAAGGATGGAGACAAACAGAAAACAACGTGAAACCCATTAGATAAGCACCCGAAACGAGAAGGACCTACAAGCATCTTTATCTAGAAAAGTGTTGCAGCTTGAACAGCAAAATCTTGAAACGAATAAGACATCTCTTTTCTGTGCAAAAAGTGATCAATGAACTCTCGTGAAGTCCTAGTCTAGAGTCCAAACAATTAAGATAAAATAAAGTACCGAACTAGTTGTTTTATTAGGTTAAATTCCTTCCCAGAGTGGTGATCTATGGATTATTTTTCGAAAGGCATTAAAATCTAATAATTTATATGCTGCTCTGCGCCATGAACTCACTTTACTTATCCTAAAATAAATTTTTAAGTGATTTTGTGAATCAAGTTCAGGTCAGCTCAGATGATGGAAGAGAAAATCAATTATAATTCCAGGTTTTCTGTTGATATACGGTTTCCACATTTTCCCCTAAAAAGTCCAAGCGACCACCGAAAAGTGTGATCAATAACCTTTACATTCTTGTTTTCGTTTGAAATCGATCCGAATCGCAATCTTTCTCTCTTGCCCTCTCTCTCTATCTTTCGATGGCTAACGATAACGATAACGACGAAGGCGTTTGTGTTTCAAGCGAATGAAGGGACAACATTTCCTTTTTGCTTTTTCGCCCAGCCTCCTTCGCTGGACCAGTCTTGGCAGGAAACGCGATCCCGCGATCGGGTTGGAAAATCGATCGTTGGTAAAATGGTATCGACGATGATGGCGAAAAGAACACGACGATGGTCAACGGCATTGCTGGCGTTCTTCGCCGGAGGACGATCGCCTTGAAAGTGGAGCTCCTTCTGCGACCAAAGAAACGATTTTTCTTCTGCTCTCTCTTACCAACCCACAACCAGCAGGCTTTTTTTTTCGTTCGAGCTAAAGCTGGGGCTTTTGTCCGAAGGTTTGTTACTTTAATTATTTATGTGCATACATCAGCCGAAAACGAACAAAGGTGGTAGCGGCGGGCGAAGGCAAGGAAAGCCATGCCAGGCGAGACAAAAGGGGGGAGGAAAGGATGCGAGACAGAGAGGATCCGTTGCTGGGCCCTCGTCCGCCAAAATGGTTAGAGGCGGCTCTTTAAATACTAAACCAAAAAAAAAAAGCAAACCATTCGCGAACCCTTTTATTTCCACCCAGGGCACGTGCTCCGGCGTGCTTGCGCTGGGGTCTGTTGTTTTCTGCCATTTTTCAAGGCTTTCCTCCCCAGTTTCTTAATCGATATGATCGTCTTTGTGGTGTCCGTGTCTACCGCTATATTATGCTATCTCATGGTGGTTATGCTGCGCGCATAAACCTAGGAATCAATAAGCAGCGCAACGAGACAGACAGACGGACACAATCGGAATGAATGACAGAAGACAAGGGCAAGAAAAGAACCAAACGAAATTAAATGTCCCCATTTAAAGGGACAGCCACCAACGAGTTGTGTGTAATTGTAATTGCTCCAAGGTGGGATATATGGAGCCGGGGAGACGAGAAAAATGTTAATACAACTGCCTCCGCTCGACTTGAAAGAATATGACCTTCTTGGTCACCATTGAATTTTTTTAATGTTTCAGTAGAAGGAAGGACTTTAGCAAGGGAGATGAGGAGCCTGGGTGGGATGGTGTTGTCTGGCCGGTGGGAGGATGCACATGTCCTACGTGGAACCATTTCAAGGTGTTTTTTTTTGGTTTAGTACTTCTTGTGCATCTGTCCCGATTTTAAACGATCGAAGACGAGAATGATCGAAAGGTGTAACTGAAGGCACGGCGTCTTTAACAATAAAAAGAAAAGAAAAGCGACAAGCTGCAGCACCGGGCAGCGGATCCGTGACATATCGCATAAACTCCGCTCATAAGCACACGTATGAAAACACAAAGAGTATGTTTAAAAATGTGCGCGCGCAAGCTGCAGAAAATTATCGCCTCGCCGCGTCGCCAACTAAACCCCAAACCGAAGTCATCCGATCCTTGCTGCAAGTACAATAATTAAACCAGAAAAAAGTTAAATAAAATGTACACATACGATCACAAGAAGAAAAGAAACGGAGAGGTCTGTTCCCCGGGCCCGTACCGGACGTGATTTTAAATCGGAAATAATGAAGAAGGATCTGGTTGCCTTCCTTCCCTTCGCGAGGCTTGCCAAAAAAAAAAAAGGTTCACGCACGCGCAGCGCAACGGAAAAGTCCTTTCAGCAGCTTCCCGTCATCACCAACGGGAAGAAAAGAGAATTGGCCAGGTGTGATTTTAATACAGATTACAGTTTTTGCCTTCATTTTTAAGAAACTTGCATTTAAACCGATTCAGCCAAGACAAAATATATCACAAATTTCTTTATCCCTGCTCTGTTGGATATTGAAAAAACTGCTTCTCGAGAGTGATTTAAATTATCCTTCCATTTTTTTGCCGGCTTTCTTCCTTGTGGCGTGTGTTGCCACCATTCGTTAGGATTTTTTTTTTTTTATTTGTGAAAGATTAATCCATCCTAACTTTCTGTCTCCGTGCTTGAAATGGAACAGCCGAAGACTGATGCAAGAGGGGTTAGGCTTTTCTTTTCTTCTCCTCAAGAAAAAAAAACATAGTGAACGTTTCTCATTTTTTAATTTCCTTCTCTTACCTTCTTGGCAAATATAACGGCCAAAAATGCTATCCCAAAGGAAGACTCTGGAGAAAGTAGCTGAGAGTGCGTGATGGTCGTAAAACCGAAATTCAGTGGCAATTGATTTGGATTTGGATTATCATTACACGATTGGGAGAAATGCTTTCCCCTTACTGTACTTTATTTTTCACTTTTGGTCCCCATGAAAAAAGTGAAACGTGTGAGATATCTTGAGTATTTAGTTTTCTCCCTATGGTTTCTTTTATTTACAGTAAAATGGTAACAAATGAAATTTGAGAAATTGATTTTTATTTTTTTTATTTTTTTTAGTGAAAAAACTTTCATCTTTCGCAAGAACTCTTTTGGGGTGCTTTTTGCAACTCCACAGGAAGCGTCGTGAGGCGGAAAATTCAACAGATCCTCCGACCAAGGGGTGAAGAAGAACGAAGAAAAGTGCCATCGAAATGATGGAGTGATTTTTGGGTCTTTTTTACCAGCAATCTCTAATTAATTTTCTCCGCACCAAACGTATTCCTGTGGATACGTGCGATCGAGGATTTATGATAGGTTTCTTGCTTCCTTTTTTTTCCTGTTCATCATCTTTGAAATATTGCCAAACCGAAAAGGAGAGATTTATTAATTGAAAGAACCGACTCGTCCCGTTCTGGAAATCTTATCCTGCCCGGGAGCACGACGACGGTGTCGGCAATACCTTGATTGAAGGACAATGTTTCCCCCTTTTGCTTCACGGAGCCCGGACCCCGTTGAGGAAGGACTAAAAGGGTAAGTGGTAAGGAATTTTATTACCCAAAACATGGATTGCGCAGCACCACAAGGCAGTACTCTCTCCTGGCTGGTAAAGAAGTAATTAATTTATTGATCATGCGGTGTCCCACCATCAAACGCATTGGAAGAGAGTAACAGCACACGATAGGAGGAATAGGATACAAAAAAGGCGACAAAAAAGGGGTGGTAATAAATTTATCCCGTTTTCTCGTGTCCCCACACCAGGACACGACACCGGTATCGGGTTTGAAACAGCAACAAATCCCCGAAACGGCGTCACACACAACCGTTATCCGTTGAAACACACACAAGTTTTTGTTGCGGCTTTATCGGTGGAAGGGCCGCTCTCTCTCTCTCCAACGAGGAGGATGGAGAAGAAGAAAGTGGTTCCTCGCCTTGTTGAGGAGGTTTGCCGTTTGTCCCGGGACGGTAGAGGAGGAACAAGTTTTTCCTTCCGCAAACAGAGTCGATATGCGGCGTGCGTGTGGGAAACTGGTGCCGGTTTAACACGGGACAACCCAAAGTCTCCCAGGACACGGACCCTTTCATTCCAGATTTTGTTTCCCTTCGATCGGTCTCCCATGGCAAGGATGGCTTTCCCAACGGTGGAAGAAAACCTGGGGCATTTGGCTACAAAGTGGCAGCAAAGTTAGTGTCGGTATCGTATGCAACGACTCATTAGCCAAAACGTTCCAGATCGTTACAGACCGTGCGAGGCTCACAATGGCCGTCTGGCTCGATGTTCCATTGCACTCCTGTAATTCCTACTTGCTGACTGACTGTGTCCATATGCAATCCAGGTCTCATTCATTAGTCAGCTTGTGGAGAAAATGAGGACCGGATTTTTCTCACACACGCAAAATGAAAAGCAACCAGAAGGAAGAATAACCGCCAAGAAGCACGCAAAAAATCCTTTCGTCAGACCATGTCCGCACAAAGTGCGCGCGCGACTTTACTTCAAAAGATTTGCCTGCCAGCGGAACGAGACGAGACCAGACGAGACAACGCCACAACCACCATATGGGAACGCCTGGTGGTGGCATCGAGGAGTCTTGCCGTCGGAATGATATGCCAATCCTGCGCCTCCTCAGCGCTCGCTTCCCTCCCCAAAGGGGATAGAGGAGGTGCTGGTTTCTTTAACCGTATCAGTGCGACAAACAATTGCATGAATTGCAAAAATGGCTAAATTTAGCCAAACCACCGGAGAGAACAAACCGGTCGGGTTGGTAAGTGGAGATCCTCGTCTTCGTCGTCGGGCTGTGGTGCGTGAAAAAGAGATAACCTACCATACCCACAGAGACGCGCTTTGCCTTCGGTGGGGGGTTTGTGACGAAAGGAGCAGCAGCTGTATGTATAGGCTCGTTTTCACATGACTTTTAAACCGGTATAGTTTCCCTTGTGCGATACCGCTTCCTTACACCATACTCGTGTACAACATTCTGGTCTAGGAACGGCTCGGGTTCCCTCTCGTCAACACGGTGGCCGTTTTAAGGTAACGATAGATGTTCATCGCCTTCTTGGTCGGGTAAAATCCCAGCCGGCCGAACTTTATGGTGGAGGAACTCCACCAATTCCTTCCAAGAATTCCCGGCAGGCAGATGGTTTTTCGATCCTGCAGGTGGTAGGGGTGGAGCTCATAATAATCCGCTTCCTGATATCGCCACAGGCGGCTTTGTCACCCCTCCAAGACAAACTATCAACATCGAAGGCAACAGGCCCCATTTCGGAACTTCTTGGCCTTATTTGTAATTCTTCTCTGCTTACTTATTTTTTTCTTTATTTAACTTGCCACAAACCGATAGCGAACGATAAGATCTCTGCTCTTCAACGCATCAGGCGAAGGTGGTAATTGTACGGTCGTCGACTTCACCAAGTTCCAATTATGAAACGAACTTCACTTCAAGCCTGCAACAATGTTGCAAACAACGTGGAATTGTTGGGAAGTTACGGTGGCTCACGATAAAGTCCCGACCCCGGAAGAAATCAAAGCGTAGGTAAACACATGCGTCGTCCGAGCGTTGAATCTTCTTTGGGGGACCTTTATGATTCGTGGCATGAAATGACAAGGGAGGCACAACAAGGACCAGGTGGAACGCGTTTAACGCCACCTCATCAAAACGCGCTACGCTGGCGAGCCTTTTACGATGCGAAGTTGGAGTTGGAGATTACCATTAAAATGTTGACTCTCTTCTTGTACCTCTTCTGCTGGGAGGAACACGCGGGCACAGCAGCAACATCCAGGACACTCCTTCGTCGTTCCCATAGGAAGTTGTCAAAAGGTTACGAATACCGCCGCAAGCAGGAAAGCGGGCAGCGCGACCAGACCACGGAAAAACTGGCACTGCCTAAACGTGGCAAATGACCCTCGCGCTCGCGACGACGCCCATTTATGGTGGTGGCATGTGAGGGGGATGGTAGGCCAGGGGGATAGCGCGCGGAAGACTTTCAAAAACGGACACTGTTGAGTCCGAGTTGAGGAAAAAAAAAATTAAGTCACCCTTCAGCAGGTTCAAAAACCCCAACGTTTCCAACAAGTGTGTGTTCGGCCACCACCATCCAAAGTCAAGTTGTATTCCACACCTTGACCAGCCGTCTCTCCTTCCTTCCCACAGGCCCTAGAGCCGGATCCGGCGTGGACTAATTGGCTCTTCCGCCTTCCCTCCCTGGAGAATCGAAGCGGGTTGAGTTGATCAACACCTCGATTGGCCGTTGACATTTTTGTGCTTGCTCTCTCCGGAATATTTAAAATTAACTGAACTTGGATGCATTAAAAAAAAACGGTGAAATGACATTAGAAGAGGAAGCCAGGACGGAAGAGTGAGTCGAGCAACCGGAAATTAACATAAATTTCACCCTCAACCTGCGCGCGCGCGGTGATCGAGGTGTCGCGATAGGACAAACAGGCGGGCAGGTCAGCACGACCCGGTCAATTAAGGACACGTCCGGCCTCCTCACGAACTGGGGAGGAAAGTTACTGGGGTTGGAAGGAAACAGTCAACGCACGCAACAACACCTGCACAGCCTAACCCGGGGCAGGGTTAAAGTACCTGGCACCGAGAAAGCAGGACACAAGCGGGCTACACCACCACATCACGCCGGACTTAACGTCGAATATCCTGCGGGAGTTAAAGGTGCCAACTGAACTGAACAACAACCTGTCAAGGGAGAGTGGGGACCGGTGTGTTTCCGATCCTGAGGGTAGTTTTATTTCATTTTTACTTTGGTGTGTACTTCCTCCACCGTTTCCCACCGAAGCGCCCAGTTCTCTGCAAGGAATCGGGAAAGGCTATAGGTGGAGGATTCCGATACACCGGTCGCAACCGAGCTGCTGCTACTCCTGCTGGTACCCAAACATCGTCGTCATC
Organism: Anopheles atroparvus; assembly: GCA_914969975.1. Classification (NCBI taxonomy): domain Eukaryota; kingdom Metazoa; phylum Arthropoda; class Insecta; order Diptera; family Culicidae; genus Anopheles; species Anopheles atroparvus. The sequence goes on from CAJZCY010000004.1 coordinate 20,921,904, forward strand.
CTTGGGCGCACCATTGCATTAACGACGGTGTGGTGTAATGTGGCAGATGTTTGATAGCCAAACGCGGAGGGAGCGCAACAGGCAAAACAACACAAAAAAGGAAGGAAAATAACGCGAACCACTCAATTCGAATTGAATCGAGCCCACACTTTCCTCCGTACGATCTCCTCCGACTCCAGGAACTCTCGGAGGACGTTAAAAAGGATACACGACGTAGTCGAGGAAAGAAATAAAGCGAAACGAACGTAAAACGATAGCAGATGTTTTTTTGACCTCGAGCAAACGGGAGTGTGAGATCCTTCCTGAGAATTCCGTTGGACGTCCAGAGGATCGAAGAACTTACAGAGGCTACTCTAACTTCCTTTGTGGACCTCTACGGGTGTCTCCTTTGTGGAACTCCACGATTGGAATATGTTTGACGTTATTTTCTTTCAATTCTCAAGAGGACCCATAGAGCTACATTTTCCAAACATCTTCTGGCATTGGTCCAGAGCAGTTCAATAGCCACGGTTTAGCAACTTAGGGTAATCGCAGACCTTGAAAGGAGGACCCGTTCCAAACCACTCAGAGCGAGCCATTTAATTGCATTCTCTCGCCCCAGAAAAATCCTCGTGCCGTCTCGAGTGTGGAAGGATCTTCATGTTACCTTCTTCTCCTCCGTCTTGTCATCTGTAACCCCTTTTTGCACTCCGGTCCGGCAAACGTTCGTTACCCCCATTACCGATAGGGTGCCTGCTCCAGAATCAAGCGAAACATCACCAGGAAGCGATAGGTCGCAAAAGAATCGTCTCGTCCCGGAGGACACATGAAGTTCGCGGGGAACGCAATCAGCAGCAGCACAACGTACAGGAATCTGGTTCGCTTCCGCTCGGCAACCGATAGTGGTATGTGTTCTGTTTTTTCCTACCCTACTGCCAAGAAAAGACCGAGGTCGAGGGCTCGGCGCTTCGATTCGCGCTGTAAAGGTGGCTTCTGCTCGCGAACTAGCGCGCGCGCTCGCGAGCAAGCGCTCAATAACCTTGAATTTAAATATCCCCGAAAATGAATGGCACATTAACCCACGTGAAGAGGGCAGCGCATGGTAAAGGGGTGAAATAAATTTGGAAAAAAAACCATGAACACATACACACATCTCAAAAGGGAAAGAGATTCCTCCGTTCGTGAGGCGACGAGATTCGATCGGGAGAATTTTAACTGGCTGGCAGGCATTGGCATTGAAATCGAAGAATAATTGTCCTCGCCGTCGTCCTCGACGAAATGGAAAGAGGAAATTCAAACCAACCAGGCGATGCGATGCGGCTTTTAAAGTACGCGGAGCAAGCAAGCAAAAGGTGGTGGTGGTGGCTCTGTCGTCTCGCAAGATCAGGCTTTGTTGCGATGCAATAAAAACGATGCAAACACCAAAAACCCCAAAAACCGAACACCGTAGAGAAATGGTCGTTGGTGAGGCTGCTGGTTCTGCGGCCTGGTTTTATTTGTTCGAGCTCTTGCTGAATTCCATCGTCACCCATCGAAGCGCGATCTGTTCCCTCCGATGAAGCAAGCTCAAGCGTCGTCGTTTTCATCAGGCATCGACATCACAACATCGTCCGGGGGCAATAAACGGTTTGTAGTAAAAGAATTTTATGAAAATGACCTCGAATTAGAGACCTCTTTTTCTTGCTCGAATGGGCAAGAAGATGGTTGGCTCACACAAAATCGCCATGGTACGAGACCGTCGCACCAGAGTCCCTCGTCAAGGCCAAGCACGACGTTGCGATATCCCAGAAGCTGTAACCACAAAGGGCCTTTTCTTTCGTACAGCCGGTCGTTCGTTTGACGCTTTGACAAATCAATCCAATGGACGCGCAAACGCGAATTGCTCAAGCGCACAGGGAAGAGTAGAGAGGGTCCCGTTTTATGGCGATCATTAATAACATAACCTCAAACTGGAGGGCAGCATTCCTTTCAACCTTTTTTGGACCGTTTGGAACGACGCTCCTAACCGTCCTCGCAGTGGATTCGGTGTATACACTAAAGGGAGAATATATTATTTGGCAATTCTTATTGCTCTTCCACAGGACACCGAATTGCTTAATTGTGACACGGAAGGTCCTTGCGTCACCACGCGCGGTGACAGTTGCAAATAGAAGATAAGGAAGGAAGCGCCGAACGGACCGACAACGACACCATATGGAACTGACCGTTGGGCCCTTCCGTTCTTGCCTTCTTTAATCGTCTCCTGCTCCAAACAAACTTCGCAACAGTTGCAATTAACTACTGACCCTCGATGCAACGATCCTTTTTTTCTTATCGATCGAACGCATCGATCCCAGCGCGCCCACAGCACTTACCGGTATTGCAGACGTGTATTAGCGTGTGCGCGTGCTCACGCAGCCGGGCGTCGTCTGAGCCCCATTTGGCGCGCTCCAGGATATGGTCGACGTAATCGTACGCCGTCACCGCGTTGATGTTCCACTCGAGCTTGCTGATCAACAGCAGCTCCCAGTTCTACAAGGCAGAAGAAGAAAAGAGGAAGAAATAAATTAATTAAAAAAGCACGTTAAAGGATAATGAAAGGATCAGAGTGGGGGCTTTATATGAAGGAACGCCAAGTCGTCGCGCGTGCCGTGCCGGTCATCTGTTGCATTAATACGACTCGCCTGCCTGGCGTCTTTCTTCGCCATGCATTTTTTGTTTGATCGAAAATGATCTTAAATTTATTCAGGAACGTGGCTTAAGTAATAAGTAACAAGTCGTGCACGTGCCTTCTCGAACGGCGTGGTGGGGAGCCACGAGCCACGAGGGCGAAGAAGATAATAAGGTTATGTGCATAAATTTCGTGCACTGTTGGTCGTGAAAACTGACGGACGCACGCTTCCTTCCCCATGACAGGATCCCCAGGAACGCGAACGAAAGTAGGCGTACGCTTCACTGGCGTGTGTGCCGGAGAAAACTTTCCATTTCTTAACCAACCGTATCTTAATCGTAATCCTACGCCATACGACTGGAGCTGCACCTCGATCTATGTTTAAATGTGCATATTTGGCCTACGAGACGCTGACGATGAGGATGAGAAGAGGAACACATCTGTCGGCCCGGCAGAGGACCCTTCTTCTGTTGTCTTCAAGACAAAAACCGTTAAATTGCATCGAACATGCCCATGTCCCTCTCGCTCGAGCAAGCGTTCAAGCGTGCATGTTTATATCCTTTTATAAACGCCCCGAAACGAGTGTTATGACTTCGTCCCGGGTGTTCGTTGGATCCTTTTTTTCTATTCCTCTCGCTACACCGTCGTTGAATGTTCCCATCGAATCGGTCAAATTGAGGTTATGCAAATGTTGTAACAACCCTGAACACGGGGAAGATGGTGTTGCTTGTGTCTCGTTTTTATGTGACTGACCGCAAAATTATATCCCATCATAAATCGCTTGCGTTGCGCCTGTGGGCAACGCACCGATCCGATCAGCATACTACCAAGACATGAACCGACGGGGGAAAGGAGACGATTTTTAATGCAACGACGGGGACAGCAGGAAACGGCAGCGTTCTTATGACTGATTGTGCGCGTCGGGATGTTGATTGATTAATATCTGGCTCTTGCTCGACGACCCACGAGGGACACTCACGGGCAAACCGAACACCACCCGGTACTAAACCACCGAAGCAGCATCATCATCATTTCGGGATGGTTGGTTTTTCGTGGTGGTCCCGTCAAGATTGTTTCTTCTCGTTGTCGTGCCTGGCTGTTGCATCCGAGACAACTGCATTCCCTCCCAGCGCACGCGAAGAAGGACATTCCTCCGGCTTCTCCTTCGCCAACGGTCAGCAGCTCTCGGAGGGCATTTTATTATTATAATATCCTCCTGCCATTGCATCTGTCCAGGCAGCCAGCCAGCGTCTTGAATGGTGTTGTTGTTTCTACCTTTTCCTGGGACGCACGGGATCCTTCCTTTCTTCCCGGGCAGTTTTATCCTTCTCCGGTGATGTCGTCGCCGTCATGCCGCCGGGTCCGTTCCGGGTTCCGATCTTCTTCTTCCAAAGGGGACAAAGGTAGAGAAAATCCACACCAAATGCGCTGATGAATGGACCACGGTGGGTAATCTCAGAGGCGACAATATTTGCGATCGTCTCGGCGCATCATCCATGACCCGCAGTTGCTTCATCCCTCCAATGGGTACAAGGTTCATGTAGGGAGGTTGGTGTTTGTGCGATTATCTCCCTTCGTGCTCGGTGATATCCTCGTGCGATTTGTGTGCTTCCATCGTCTCCAGTTGCATCGCTACTGCGGGTTGCGCGCTTCGTTGCTTCAAGGATGTCCATTTTTCACTGAGCTTTCGATCGCCGGCTTCTGCTTGCGATTCAACGATCCTGCTTTGCCGATTGTCTTGAACATAGACATCTCACGCTGGTCCCCGTAAGGGCAGACACTATTGCTCGGGCACGCTAAAATCAGAACCGTACACATTAAAAAAGAAAACGATAATAATCGCACCGTTCCCAAAATCATCGTCCTCGGCGATTGATCCAATCTGCGGGGCGATCACAAGCCCTTCTAACCATCAAATCTCATCTGTGATTACGAGCGTGAATAGTTGCTTGCCGTGTTCGCAGGCAAATATTGCCGGACGCGGACCAATTTATACCTGTGTGTCCTCCGTGCGCCAGTATGCTTCCCCTTCCCGCTGATCGTCCCCCCTCGCTTCGCGTTTAGTGCCTTAGGTTTGCAAGCAAGATGAAAAGGAGCGCGCGTGCGCTCCTGCGCCTGGGAACATATATCCTTAACTCCGGAGCAACAGGCGAAAACAAAATTTAACCAAATCATCATCATCATCATGATCGAGAACACAGTAAAAAAATAAAAACATAAATCCGAAACGAGACCGTCCGAGCTTTTTAAAAATAATGCAGACAACCTCTTTTTAGACGGACCGGGGGAGGAAGCCTACTACTGATTTGACCGATGCGGGACACACAAAGACTTCGAGGGAATACCCCCCCCCCTCCGTCCACCCTCCCCTGAGTTATCCTCACCACCCGGATCCACTCGACATTCCTTAGCTTAGCTGGAGGAAAGAAAGAAAAAAAAGGAACAGCAAAACGAACTACGCGCCGTGTGCGTGATTCTCAAGATCGTGTGTTGTCTTTCTTTTTTCTTCGATTTTGCTTACCTCCTTTTTTCGGACATATTTTCATATCCTTCAGGGAAGGCGCTAAAGGGAATGCCGCCTGGTCATTCGATAATCACCCTCTACCCTCACCCCCCCCCCTTCCCCCCCTCTCGTTCGTCCTTCACGTTCTGCTCTTTGATGAATCAAAAATCCGTTTCCAAGCAGGCCAAATGTAGGATGGCCCGCCAGTACAGCGAGCATAAAAAAGGTAGCACCTTTAGGTGGGGTGGTGTTGTTAGTGTGCCGGGGCGGCTTCTCCTCGTGTTATTTTTTTTTTTTTTGTTATTCTCCGACACGGTCAAAATTCGATTTTTGCCCGACGCCACACTACCACGGAGCGTGAAGTCTCTACCGTTCTCCTTCAAAGAAGAAACCCCGCTACAATTCTGCGCAAAGGCACGCACCTCCGTAGGCGCCTGCTGAGATCTTAGGCATGGGTCCGGGACGTTTCACACAAACGCACACAACCCCACAACCTTAGCAGGCTGGTGGTCGGTCGTAAAGGACGACGCTATATATGCGCCTCGCTCCTACTTTTTATGAACACAAAATAACGTCCGTTTGTTGCCGCTTCGATTTGATTGATGATCGGGAAGATAACAGGGGCCTACCAGCACCGAATGGGTAGAAGCGCGCAAGAAAGGTCCGCGAACCATCGCTTCCCTGCGCGCCATTCCTCCCCGGTGTGAGATTGTCCCCCGCCTCGGCAAGGTTCCAAATTGGACGCCAGGAGTGTGTAACCGCCAGAAGGAGCGCGCTCCTCTCGACCAAAAATAAAGGCCGGTGGTTAGTTGTTATGCGCCAGCCAAATCGCGCACATTATGTGCCATCTTCATACCCCGACACCTCAGCCCCTCTCCACCGAAGGGTCTATAAAACGCTGCCTTCTTTTCTCGTGCACTTGAAAGCGTACATACACCTCCGAAAATGTACATACAGCCCCGGCTGAACACAGGACACGACACTCGATCTTGCCTCGATCAGCAGGACGGCCCACGAAGGCTCTGGTTTCCTTCTCCTCCTGTCCCTACTCTCCCCTCCTCTCCTCTGCCTTTCTCACAGGAACTAACGGACACACACGGAAATCACCAACAATCCATTGGATAAAGAGAAAAAAAAATCTCCCCGTTAAAAAAGTGGAGGACAGCATTCCATTCACGGTGGGAAAGGAGGAGTGGGCAGTTAGTTGTGTGGCCGGATTTCACGTATCGCGTGTGTATTCTGCAGGAGAAGAAGTTTGTTAGAGAGGCCCCGGCAATCGGTGGGAAACATAAAAAAAAAAGTAACGAGTACAGAAACCTCCATGTCCACTCCATTTCGCATTCCGCAAGAGCCCTTCCGCTCCCCTGCCTTTCTCCTCCACCTTCTTCCACCACCCCCCACAGCCCCCCCCCCCCCCTCCCACCAATAGGTATGTGTATGTCGATGATTGCCGATGACAGCAAGGACGAAGGAGGTCCCCGGTCCGTTGTTCGTGCGGAGACATCCCAACTGTCTCCCTCTCGCTTTATCGGCCGTACCCCCTGCCATTCGTCGCAGACTTCGTGGAAATCGTAAAAGAAAAGGTTATCTGTCAGTCTCGGATCTCTCGCTCTCTTCCTGTTTTGGAGCCGCGAAGAAGCGGGATCCGGAGAAGAGGAGCCCGCGAAATGCGGGAGGAGAGTTCTCCCACCTCTCATATGATCGCGGTGTGTTTCATTCAAAATTAAAAGTTCGTCTGCACCGCGCACTGTCCCCCCTTCGGTCGTCGGTCCCTACCACCAAGTTCGTCCTTTTCCTCTCATCCACTCAACTATCCTTTCTTCCCCATGTTTCTTTTGATCTTTCTCTTTTCATTCACATTCTTCGGTCTTCTTACTCCGCGCGGCTTGCCCACCGAAGCATTCCTCACCATTTTGCACTTCTTTGCAATTTGTGTCCCGAAATATATATTCTCCTTTTTTTCTACGGGGCAGATGAATCTGTGTTTTCTCATCGGAGCCACATTTTCGAGTCCTCGCTCGGTTCGCAAAGGTGAGGAAGGGGTAGAAGGTTAAGAGTGGCGGGTTATGGTTTGAACACGACAACAGTAAAAACAAAACAAAAAGAATCCCAGCGGCAGAAAACACACAGCGCCTGTGGCAGCAGTCCATTTAAAGGCGCTCTGGTGGTGGACTTCTAACTGTGTGCAAAGAAGCTGCGTTGTCGTTCGCCTTCTTCGGCGAAATGCCAGAAGATACCACCCGAAAACTGGAAGAACTGGAGAGGGGAAAAAAAAGCAAGAACAATCCTTCACGCAGCCGAAGATAAAACAGGCTTGCAGAAGTCGTGGAAGACAACGCGAAGGCGCGCCGCCGCAAAAGAAGTACGCAAAAGCACCAAAGCCCCAAAAGAACCGGCCCGCGAGAACGAGGCGCAGCGGCGAACGGCGAGGCGCAGCGAGGACGACCACAGGAAGAGAAGATGAGAAGATTGTGAAAAAGGCAACCAAAGATAGCGCTGCAGAAACACAGTCAAAGATCCGCAGACAACCGAAACACGCCAAAAGGCACCGACGCGCAGAGGCCTTAAAAAACTGTGTCTCATGCTTCCTCGCCTGATTCCGCTGAGGTCCATCGGGGTCCTACGATGGAGGGATATGCGCCCCAGCATAAGCGTGAGAGGGAGCGAGCAGAAGCAAACTGGCCAAGTAAGGTACGCAAAAATAAAATATCAAGAAAACACATATCTTACTTTTTTTAAAGGCCAAACCCCGCCGGGCGAACCGAAGCCCATGAGGTCCCAGAGAAGCCTATGGAGTTTGCTTGCGACTGTATGTGTTTGTGTTCCGAATCTGAACACAACCTGGGCAAGTAAAACAACGACCCGAAAGGAAACACAACGATTGAATAACGTGTGAAAATGTTGTAAACTCATTTTTCAGGATCTTCTCGAGGTGGAGGAGGACGGGCAGGACGAGCTGATGGCCAGTAGAAGGACCCAGGGACCGGCCGATGATGTGGAGTACGAACACAAGGGTAGGACAGAAGTGAGAAAGAGCGAGAGGACCAGATTTCGCCGATGCCCAGTTTTGGCTTTCTTGTACTTGCGATCTTCGGGATCCTTCACAGGTTCTTCGAACCGCAATCGGTCCCTTCTAGCGGTTCTTCTCACTCTCTCCGCATCATGCTAGCGACTTTTTTTTACCGTATGGCTTGTGAAATGACACCAGCCCAGATCTCTCTGTCTCTCCCACGCTCCATCGCTTCCCGGTGGCGAATTCATTCTGGATTTAAGGTTTTTTTTTTTGGTACATTTTGTATGGCCTTCCCTTGTTTTTCTGGGAAACAGACGATAGGAATTTCTCGACGAAGCTCTCCCGTAATGCTGAGCCACCAGCCATCGTTGCCAATACAGTAAGACTCCCCGGACCTTTGGATTTCCAGCGCGCTCTCTCAATTCGCGATCTTCGCGCGGCCTTTGTGGTGATTTTCCTCCTGACATAGTCCTCCACACATACCAGCACTCGACCAAAGAACGAACATCATGTGCACCGGTAGAAGTTCTTCTAATACATATTTACTTTGGATGGCTTTCTCTTTCTCCCGCGACAAAACAAGAAGGGGTTTTGGGGGACGAGACGAGAGGAGAGCATATTTTTGCGCGTTTTGCAGGGTTTTTTTTTTTTAAATCGCGGCCTGTGGTTTCGGAGCATAGGCAAGTACCGTAGCCAGCCGTCCATCCCGCGCGCGCCTTTGACGACTCCTCCATTGGAATCTCTTTAGTTGGAGTACCATCCGACGTCACTTCCATATCTCGGAGTCCTGGTGTGTGCGTGTGTGTGAGCGCAATATGCCGGTGGAAATTCTGAACTGGATCTTGTCGTATCGCTGGTGGTTGCCATGTCCTCCTGGGGAAGGGAGAGATGGGGACCAACGCCGGCAACGGCGAGACATACCAGAGAAATTGGCGGAGTTTGGTAGGAAGTGTGGTAACTGATGCGATGTGCAGATGTGGAGAATGATTGGCTCCACCAACCGAACAGAGCTTCTCACAACCGTTTCCCGTTTCTTCGGGCATTCGGGAATGGAATATGCTCCGGTGGTCCTGCGGGTTTCCCGCGCAATCAATCCAAGTAAAGAGAGAGGGCTGCGTTATGCGCGCCCTTTTTCCTGCCGTATCTCCGATGGCGATTTGGCGACCGGCAAGATCGGCAAGGGCACACATACTACATTGAGAGTGAACTGGATATGGTAGACTTGTTTGCTCGTTAGACCGCCGTTCCACAGCAACTCCAACATTCTTCGCAGGAAAGGGTTCCCATCGTAATGAAGGACCCCCCGTCACAAGTTTTCGTTTCCATTGTTCGCGGATGATAGATGGAGAAGGACGTTGCTCTGCGAGAACAGGATATGATGTTCTGCTCGAACACACCAAAAAGCCTAAAGGTGCGGATATATACTTGTGATTCCACAGTGTGGTCCATTGAAATTTGAGAGCAAGATCTCACGCACGGAACACGTTGCCGCGAGAAGCTTTTATCCTGTTTAAATCCATCCGAAAAAGACCGGCCCAGGCCCCACCGCGGATGTAGAGATCTCCGGATCGAGATTAGGAAGCGTTTGGGCCACCCCCTGCGCAAGACAGTCGAGAGGGTCGTCTCGTATTATTTTCGCTGGTCGGTACACCCCAGAGAGAAGGTCCTTCGTGTGTCTCGGTGGGCCAGTGTGATTTTGAACCAAGTTTCGCAGATCCCTCAAATCGAATCCCTTTCGGCTGCTTGCCCCTTTGCAGCCCGACTTCCTCCACTCGCCTAATTTGTAGGAGTGGGAAGGCTGCGGACGTGGAATGGTGGAAAATATATTTTGCCAACTTCCCAATTAGTAGCACACAGCGTAGAGCTGAGGGGGTGAAGACACCTTCTCTCGCTCTCGCATTTTGCTACAGTCAAAAATACAAGTCGTTATCGTCGTCGTCGTTGTCGTCTTCGTCGTCGTCATGCACCGGACGATCATCTCCGAACGGATCTCTCCTCCATTAACGTCATTTCGACGATGGGAAGGGAGTAGGTGGAAACTGCGATAGGGGAGAGCCATCATCGTAAAAAAAAAAAAACCTCGAAGAGAAGCCAGAAACGCCATACCCAAGCGAAACGATCGCGCGCGCAACTGCCTGTTGAAGCGCGCCAGATTTTACGCTTCCTTTTGGGCCTGGTCCAGGTTCGCGCGCGCAACTTCTGCCGGTTCATTGAAAAAAAAAGGCCCCACTCTCACACACACCCATGAAGAAAAGGGGAAAAAGGCACAGCCAGTCCAGAGAGTGGTACCCATATGGCGGCGGCAGGTTATGCTGGAAGTTGCGAGCGCCTAAGGAGTTGATGAAGTCTCCACACCGATGTGTTTCGCTGCTCTTTCGCTTTCTCTGTCGTGTGGGGTGAAGAAGTCCGTGGCGGAACGAACGATCCACAAAGGCATATGCTCCGTAAGTTCACCCCCTCTCCGCCAAGTCCGTGACCGACGCGGAAAGAACAAGGCTCCAATAACGATGGTGGAAACCACTAGGCACGACCGATAAACCGCGAGCGAGCTAAAAACAACACACGCCACATAATAAATGTAAATCTTTTCGGTTTTTTTGTTCTTCATCCCGGCCAACATCTACAGCCACCGTGCGTCGCTGAAAGCCTCCCCCGGCCAACGATCGGGTGTATCGTCGATGGAGCCATCCCACCCCGATCCGAGAAGAAATTGGATGAGGTTCCTTCTTTCCTTCTTTGCTCCAATAGGCTGCAGTAACGGAAGAGTGCACTACTAAAAATTGGCGCGAAACTTGGGGGGCGTAAAGGCGGCCTGGAGCCGTTCATGTTCCCAAAAACCATTCCATTCCTTCCGCCTGGGGTTGCTGGTGGTCACGCTGCTGATCCTCCTCTGATGAAGATGGATATAGTAGAGAGGGCGCGAGCTCCTTCTTCGCGCGCTTTAGCCTCTTCTCCTTTCAGCGCCAAGGGGTGGGCTGCGCCACACTCCATACTCTTTCATCTTTTCATCCTGCGCGGCAGACACAATAATGCATATCCATAGGCTGCGACAACCCCCCCACAACCCGCCTTTCGTCCTCTAGACTTCCGCCAGTTTTAGGGACCCGGTAGCACCTTCGGAAGTCGAAGACCGATCGCGCTCTCGCCTCGCTTGACAATACGGGCCAGGGTCGTCATGCGGTCCGGGTGTTCCTTTGTGTGCCGCCGTCTCCGCCGCCGTCGCACTGGGTTACCCTGCCGGGCGCGATTGGACCCGCGAGATTGTGGGCGATGTCCACACCGAAGAAAATTTTGCGCTTAATTGGGTTTGATTGATATCGTATTACCCCGGTTGTTTCGGTGATGGTTGGCTGGTTGGTTGACTGGATACACACCATCTACCATCTTTTCGCCTTCGCCGCAACGGCCTGCATTTGAAGTTCAACCTTGGCTCTCCTTGCCGTACGCCGGAAAAGTGCGCACCATTCGGTGGACATGCGCGGGTGGGTGCCGGCGGTTGGTTACCGCACATCCGTTTCACCAAAAATATATTCCTTTTATTTTTTCCGGACTAAATCGGGACACGAGCGGCAATTGGGCACGTCGACGACGACGACAACGACAAAAGCGGAGACGCGAAATAAGTGCAATCATAAACCCGGGGAGGTGCTGAGGAGGAAGGGGGCCAGGATGGATTGGGTCGGTTCGGTCTCTACTTTGCTTTTTTTTTTTTGTTGGCGGGTGTTGGTGATGGATTAGCGTCACCACACATCCGGGGCGGGCGAATAATATAGAACACGCCAACGACTCTCTAACGTGGGCGCTGCTGCTGCTGCAGTAGAAGGTGGATTGAGCCGCAATTTTTGGCAAATTCTCCCGGCTCGGGATATCGTCATTTGCGCCTTTCCTTTTGTCCTTCTCCTGTGCATCTTCCATTCCATTCCATGTTTGTGTGTGTGTTTGTGTGCATATCCTCGGGGCATCGCTCTCGAGACCGCACAGCGTAAACGGAGGGTTTTTTCGGAGGTTGTCTATCTACCCCAGGATTTGTTTAATTAAGCCCATTTCGGCGGATGTCCTCGTCCTCTCCCGACCGTCTCGATTCCAATCCGTAACACACCCACCATGCAACGAATACACCGCCGGGGGGGAGGACAACGACGAGGTACGCGTTTCAGCGCAAACTGTCTGTCCATTCTAATTGTGGACCTACTGGTTCGGTGTTTCGTTTGGCGGTGGCTTAGCAGCGGCACTCTCTCGCTCGCTCGCTCGATTTCGGCACAATGTCGTCGGCTCCCGGTGCTGGCTTTTTCGCTTTCTTTTTCATCGTCTGCCATACGGGAAGAGCGTGGGAAATTGTTGGATTGCCTTTCCTGCTGCCGCGCGCAGTTCGCGCACTGGAACATTTCCATTCGTTTTTCTCTTACTCTGCCAAAAAAAAAATGCTGATGGCGCAGCGGCAAACTCATCATCGGCGGGGCATGATCATCTCATCGTCGGCAGAGGAAAATGTGCGCATCTTCTCTCTACTCAGGCCGGTGAAGAAGATGATGAAGCTGCGGATGATTCCAATGCTGCCTCCTCCTGTTCTTCCATGTAGGATGCTTCCGCACCACCCGAGAGGCGGCAAGCGAATTCGATGCGCGCCTGGTTTGCAAATTTTCTGCGCCCGCTTGCGTCAATGAAAGTTTCGCTCACTTCCTCGACGCCTTCCCTACATGCCAACACCGGGGGGCTGATGGAAAAGAGGTAGTATTTTTTAAATTAATATTCGTTTCGTTGCTTCCATCTCCCTTGCGAAAAACTTGCCCTTTTCTTCTAGGTCCTCCACAAGAAAGGGTGATTGGCTTGGAGGGTTCGTTCTCACCGCAGCTCCCTCCTCTCCTTTCCACTCCCTTGTGACTAATAGAACACTTACTCGCGAAAACCATTTCCGCCCCCTGCTGGTGGGGGTTTTTATGCACGAGCGTTAAGCGGGTAATAATTTGCCATTTTTCTAGACAGAAGTCGATGCTCGGCTGGTGCTTGTTTTTTTTTTCCAACACTCTCTTTAAATGGCGCTTCTTACACCCATCCTGAACTGGCAGCAGAAGCAATGATCGCCGGCCTTAGCCTTACCCCCAGATATGCCGACGAGATGACGATGTGCCAAGAAGCACAGACGGTTCTCTTTAAATGGCCACACCACGCGAACCAATCTTTTGCGCCACCGTCCGTGTGTGTGTGTGTGCGCGCGCGCGTGGGGGGAAGAAATGAGCTGGGGGCGGAGAGGAGTTCGTTGTTGTTTAAATCCGCAGGGAAACTTGAGCGTTTGATTCCAGGTCGAGTCATCATTATTTGGCCGGTTATAATTATTCCTTACTTCCTTCCTTCCTTCCGGCCACACCGGAATAATATCCTCATCTTCCTTCCTGGAGAGCCTTTTCCCTTTTCTTTTAAATGGCCCCCTTTGCGACTCGGATGAGGTTGATTTCCTTCCGCAAACTTGCGTGTGGGCACAAACTCCGTGATCCCTATGCCGAGGAGGGCGCGTCAAGAATGGTGTATGATGATACTGACTGGTATGAGCGCCTTTTCTTCTGTCCATAATCGTAACCGACACCTACACCGGCCTGTCTCTCTCTACGGAGAGATCCAGCGGGTCGTTGTGGGGTGATGATGACCAGTCATTCCGTCGTCCGTGGGTCCCTGGTAGTTCGTCTTCGCCATACGATCGCCACCGTTTTATCGTTCACGGTTCGTTGGGTTGGCCGTGGTCGAGAAGTCACTTCCTCCTCTAACTCTAGGGTGGTCAGGTGTGTGTGTGTGCGTGCGCGTGTCTTGGCTGACCGTCTTTAAAGCACCTTCGGACTGAAGAAGTTCGTTTTCTCCGGGCCTCGGAAAACTATCCAACCGAATGCGCCGTCGTTGCTAGAGACCACAACAAATTACCAGCGAAATCTGCTTTCCCTCGCTTAAAAGTGAGCTACCTAAAAACTTATTATGTTAGGGGGTGTCATAGTCACTTCCGGGGGAGCCAAACAAGAAAAGGACAAGTCAGTTTGAAGAAAAAAAAAAGACAAAAAGTGACCCCATAAGTTGAAACACTTTCCAGAGATCGTCTTTTAATCAAGATGAATTCCACGTTGTGTCACCAGAAGGTTTCTTCTTGGAGAAAGGGTGTGTTAAAATCTGGGAACTTGGGGGATCGGTAGTCGACCCCATAATGCGTTATCTTTTTAATGGATTGTTGCTGTTTTTATTTGCGTGCCGTTCCGTTGCTCCTCTAGTTCGATTAAAACCCTTCTTTAGTTGCGCGCTTGCTTCCTTGCCGGATATCACGCAATATTGTTTGCATGATGATGCCCTCCACAATTCCCTTCCTTTTTCTCTTTCCTCCACCATCAAGCCAGAATTCTTGGGGGGCGGAAGATTGGCAAACCGCAGCCACACTTAAAGACCAGCAAAAGGAAAAAGCAAATTGCGTGAAGTTCACTGAGGAGGAGAGAAGATTGGCACACGAAACTTTTCGGTGTGGAAATATCTAGCACATGTTTTCGCAATAAAAAAAAAGAACGACCAATTGATCGCATTTCGATTCGCTCGATCTTACGAAATTGCGAGTCTGCCAGAGAGGAAGTGTAAAGCAACACACAGAGACGAGAACACACCGAACCGCAAACAACAGGATGATTTGTAATTTTTCAAATGGGCAAAAAATTGCAAAAAAAAACACACCCTCTCCTATCCCCGCACCCACAACACGGTTCATTCTACTTCCAGCAAAATAAACTATCATTTCGCGCTGTTTCCCGTCGATTTTTCTATTTTTGCTACACAGGCGGCTTGTTTCTTTTTTTTGCCTTGTTGTTTTGGCTATTTTTCGCAAGCTCCTGCTTTCAGCCCTCCACCAACAACTCCACCCCCTTAAGACATTAGTTATTTTCCCTTTTTTCATCTGCAGTGCATTGTACCCCGTTCAAACCCCTTTAACATTAGCCAAACAGAAGAGAAAAAAAAACCAAATTAAATGTCCAAGTAAATTGAAACTGAACACGTCCGAGTAGACACAAACGATCAGTCGCCGTCGTGCCTTCTGGGTGTGTTTGTGTGTGTGTTTGTATGTTTTATGAGTGTGCTGTTGGCCCTCACCCCTCCCACCCATCGGACCCATGTCTGCCATGGGAAAACCTAGTAAAGAAGATCTAGCAAGGCTAAGAATGAAAAAGTAAAACTCCAACTCTATGTACGCACCCTGAAGAACGAACCCCCCCCCCCCCATTTATACATATGGTAGGAACTTTGCCAACATTGCATCACCACCTTCAGCCCCCTTATCCACTAACAAACCCCGCCCCCCTCCCCCCTTCAACAATCTAATGCCTATACACACAAATACAGATGGCGAAACGGGCCAGAAGAAGAAAAAGAAGAAGAAAGTGGAAAAAGGGACGGTGGTTTCGTTCGTGTCGCGATTTGCCGGGCGCGAACACACCACCACCGCACTTACCCTTATCTGATCCGGCGAAACCGCATGGTCGGTGTAGGCACTCAGCACATCGACCGTTAATGGCTGACATTGGCGAATTTTCGACGCCAGCAGCAGGGTGCAACAGCCGAGCAGCTGCAGGTGGTAGCGATCGATCGGCAGGGCGCACAGGAAGCGATCGAAGAAATTCACGGCCAGTGGAAACGTCTGCTCCTCGCACTTTTGCTCGTCGCAAACCTGAACCCGCGATGATGATGATGACGGCGGCGGCGGAGGCGGCGTCGGCGATGATCGAGATGTGCCCGTCCGCGTGGTGGTGTTGGTGCGCGATCATTTACCAACATACACAGGGCAAGTATTCAGTCCAAGAGCCGCACGGGCCGGGGCGCAGAAGACGAAGAAGCGAGAAGAAAGAGAGAGAGAGAAAGAGAGATGAGAAACAAAAATTGGCAAGGTTATTAGAAGCGACGGTAGGAGCCGGCGCGCAAGAAAGAGATCGAGGCGAGGAGGAGGAGGAGGGAGATGGAGCATGATGTCGATTGCCAAAAATTCGCGCACGGTGTGTGTTGGGGAGCGCGAGCTTATATCGCGTACGCAACACGCAGCACACAAGAGTTGCAAAAACTCGCTCCATCATAACCGCGAGGCGCAAGAGTCAATGCTCCCTTCTTTGGGGCTCTTTAAAAATCCTCCTCTCCCTTCCCCCCCCACTACCATGGAGCGTGCCCTGCATCCATGCCTTATTCCAGTTTTATTTTATTTTTTCTTAGTCGCATATCTAATGGCAAGTGAAGAAACCTCATTCCTTGTCTCTAAGCCATCTCTCGACACGTGGAGGTTTCTCTCTCTTGGGGAAACGGAGCTGTTAGAGATTGATGG
Source organism: Anopheles atroparvus (assembly GCA_914969975.1). Classification (NCBI taxonomy): domain Eukaryota; kingdom Metazoa; phylum Arthropoda; class Insecta; order Diptera; family Culicidae; genus Anopheles; species Anopheles atroparvus. Next base: position 20,938,375 of record CAJZCY010000004.1, read on the forward strand.
GGAGCGAGGCGACCGCGCAATGGCCGAGGCGACCACTGGTGGAGGTCACAGCGCGACCGACAGCAAGAGGGGGTTGTTGGGAGGGGGACGATCGAGTTGGATCAAGTGAATGGTTTTTATGGGTTTTTAATTTTTAAAGTCCTCTGCGCATCGAACCGAGAAAGGAAAACGCGCATCGGTCGCGCGTGAACGTTGCGAAATCTCGCTTTGCGGGCAAATTAGGATCGTGTAAAGGGGTGTTGGGAGTGCGCGTGCGTCGTCGTTACCTCCAGCATCCACGTGGTGACGATCTTCCGCATGTTCGGCTTGATGTCCTGCTGCACGCCGGCGAAGTAGTTGCACGGTGGCATCGTGAGCCGCTCGAGCCGGATCAGGTTCTGGATGACGCGATCGTCGGTGATCATGTGGCGGTCCGGTTCGGCGAACCGATTGTCCACCTCCTCGTAGATGATCTCCTCGCAGGACAGCTCACTCAGGCCGAAGTGGGTCGTTGTGCTGTTTGAGGAGGAGGAGGAGGAGGAGGAGGAGAACGAGGAGGCCGAGGACGACGAGCTGCTGCTGCTGCCGATGCTGGTGGAGGCGGGTGAGGTCGCGGTCAGGCCGTTGGCAGGAGTCATCGCTGCCGTCGACGGTACCGCCGTCGCCGTTGCTCCTTGTGGTGCCATTGTCGGTTCCCGGGCACTAATACTAATACCACGTGGGCTCGCGTTGCAGGTTTTATCGCGAAATACTTCCGCTCAAAGCAGCCGCCAGCGTGTTCCCACACGTACCGTCGTTCGTCCACGGGGCAGCAAAAAAGGGAGCAGCGGATTTTGGTGTTGTTCTTCTAAAATCTTCTATTACGCGGTGGCACCTCGCGCTCGTGGTGGTGGTTTGGTTCACACTCTCCCAGTACCAATACTTCCCCGAGTGACCGTCCGTCACTGGCGGAGACGTTCCTTCGAGCGAACGAGCGCAACTGTACTGCGTGAGAATTTGCTGCGAGCAGAAAAGTGTGAAAGTGCTGCTGCTGCCCGTCACGACGTCGTCGCCTGCTTTTCTGACAGTTTGTTCTCTTCTTCGTCGCCGGTGGTTTTGTCACTTTTCTACACGACGATCGCGGCGGCCTACTTAAACCATGCAGAATACAAAAAGGAGCTAGCGCTGATTGTGTGGCTCGGAGCCGTTGCGCGGTTCCGCAAGACGCACAAGAGTAAGAAGTAAAAATCACTGCACCAAAAAGACTCGTTCGGTTCGTTCCTCCTTCCTTGCTGCTGTCCTGTTATTTGCTTCCTGTCTGCCGCGGAGCTAATGACCGCACTACCGTTCCCGAAAGGACTGGGGATGCAGCGAAGGCAGCTCGAAAAGTTCTACGTTCCAAAGTCCAACACACACGTCCCCACAAACACACACACAGTCACGCACGTCGGTTTTGCACACCGAACGAGAGGAACACTATTGCGAGGCTAGCTAGAAAACTTTTCGCTGCGAAAAAAAAAACCCTGAATCCGTTGCCGTTGTCTCTGCCGCGTGTTCCCGTTCCGGGTGAAATCGTTCTTTTTCTATTATACTTTTTCGTTGCGTTTCTTGTTCACTGCCAAACTGGGCGAGGGATCTGGAAACACAGAACTGGATTAGAGAAGGACACGTCTTGGGGTGGGACGACGACTTCGGCGCGGGGCTTCCTCGTCTCGCCCACAAACGTACGGTCGTCTTCCTGCGAAATGTTGCAATAATAATATAACCGAAAAAGTCCCGTTACGACGTGTCCGGGTTTTTTTTTTCAATACAAAAGAGGGGCAACAAAAAAAACATCTCTATATACGTATATCGGCTTTGCCTGTTCTCTTCCACCGGTCGACCGGCTGATGACGGGGCCTCGTAGTATGAGCGTTTAGTATGGTGGTGTGGCTCGAGTCTGCTGCTCTATCGGCGTATCAGTCGCAAGAGTGTTCGGTAGGAAAACACAGGCAAGGCCAGGAAAGATCATGTACGGTCAGTCAGTCGGTCGGCGGTGCTGATGATATACAAAGTATATGCACACGGGGAGACCCACGAACGCACACACGACCACGCGGTGGGCGATGAGATCGCAGGAATTCAGCACTTCACCAGCGAACGGCGCGGTATGCACATCACACACGACAGAAAATGCGGCGCAACGCGGACGACGGAAAGCACACGGACTCAATTCGCCGTGTGTGTGTGTATAAACACACAGAAAGGTCGACACACTCGATAAATATTAACGCGCGAGAAGAAGAAGAACGGCGACTAACATCGACGAACATAAGAAAAGAAAAAAAAAACAAGATTTTGCTCGTCCTTCTTTTCCCGTGCGCACACACGCAGAACGGCTGGCCTGCTTCGACCATCGACCAGCGCTATACCTTTCCGTCCCGTTGCCCGACGTACGCCGTCTTTGATCGGTCTCACAGTCGGTATTGTTTTTCTTTGGCGTATTTCTTGTTTTATTTTCGCCGAATATTTTAGCAATACGGCCCGCTCCGCACACACATGCACACGCGCGCCCGATTTCCTTCGCGCACACTATACGCACCGGCACTGCGGCCCCTCCACCCGGCCGTCGTACGCTTCTTCTCCCTCTTCGGTGTCTGCCGGCCGGCTTTTACACGCTTGCAAAGCGCCGGCCCGACGAGGCCACACCGCGCAAGTGTCCGTTGGACACTTTGTATTCGATCGGGTCTCCCCGATAAGTTCCCCGGTGGTGTGGGTTGACTGCCGGATGGGAGGAGGGGAAGGGGTTGTCAAACCTTAAACAAACCCTCTCTCACCCTCTCTCTTTCTCGTCAGTCTCTGTTCCTCACACGGCTGGGATTCGCGTTCTAACTGTCAAGTTTAAAACCCACCGGCGCAGCACCAACTAATACCGGCACTTTCTACCCACCCCGCGACCGGCTGACGACAATATGATGATGATGTGTATTACACTTCGGCGAAACGGGACGTCAACAAAACGTGTCGTGTCGTCGTGGTGTATGGGTGGCCGGTTTTTTTTTCTTATGATAAACGATAAGAAGAAGAATTCTGCAAAGTAATTGCTTTGTTTTTTTTCTTGCTTTTGCTCGCTCTGCTCCGGTTCAATTTCAAGGCAGCCACATACCTTTGAGCACACTATCTAATATCAGCAGACACAAACACGCACACACACACGGGGATGAGGCCACGCGGGTCACACGTTGCACGTTATGCACTCTGGGGCTTATCCGGAAATTCCACCGGTGGGTGGATGGAGGTAGTTCCGGTGGTTTGCAAAGTTGCAGCAAAGCTGCCAATCCTATCCACAATGTACTATTTTTAATTCACTACTGGTTCTGGTGAACTTGGATGATGTTCACCATCCCAGGCGTTGCGCAGAATGACGGACTGCGGGTGCGACCGGAACCAATTGTCAAATTTCTCGGTACATCGCACAATTATACCCCCGGTTCGACCAATGTCACACGAATGTTCAAGTAAACCCCACGCACACACACACAAACACACAACCACCAACACACGACACGACTTATTGCCTGTTTGTGGATTTCTTCTTACCGCAACGGGGCTGGTTGCACTCTTATTACTCAGTCTTAATCGTTGCCGGGGAGTTCGGGGAGCGATAAGTGGTTTGCTACTCTGAGCCCACTGTAAGGCAAAAACACACTTCAGTGTTTACTTTCTTTCTATCCGCAAGACTACAGCTGCTGAGGCTACAACCGTACGCTCTGCTTGTTCAAGCGCTTCTGATCGGACCTGAGCTCGCTGCGCATGCGGTTTCCATGTACGTATTTCTGACAGCATCTCACCGTCGAACCGGTTCGGGCGAACGATCCGGAAAACGGAATGCCGGTCCATTCGCGATGCGTTGTTGTTGTTCCTATTCTGTAGTCTGTGCTGCTTCCCCTCACACGCGCAAAAGGGGGTACACCGGTTGGTGCGAGCGGAGCGGACGGAGTGCCGAGAGCGAGAGTACCGGCATCGGTACTGCGCCGGGGAAGTGAGCGAGACAGCCACGGTCGACCCCGCAGCCGATGTAACCGGTACCGGTTCAGAACCGCTTCCGAACCGGAGTGAGTGTGTGTCCGTGCTAAAGAATTACGGACCGCTAGCGCGCGCGCGAGAGAGAGAGAGAGAGAGGAACGAACGAAAAAAACCCGTACACGCGCGGATGGTTGTGTATGCGCAAGCGGGATCACGAACCCACCGCAGAACAGCTGAGAGCGAGAGAAAGAATGAAACCGTGCGTTCGTATCTCGAGTGCGCAGGAATGTCAAACCGCAGGCGTTTTCGCGACTGGAAGGAGTAAAATTTGGCTGGAAGAAGACGCGCGAGCAAGGAGGGACATATGTGTGCGCACTGTTAAGTGTTTGCACGGATCTCGGCTCGGGTTCCCGGAAAGCCGCGGCAACACAAACAGGGCGCGTATGCCTCGCCATACATGCGCCGCGGCTTCAGGTGAAGTAATAAATGCAAGAAAATATGGCTGCGGCGAGCAAGGAAACAATAACGGAGTAAGCGAGAAGGTTGCGCTTACAACGTCTGGCAAGGCAAGTCTGGCCGGGGGGGAAAAAAACTTCCCGAAGGGAAATTCGCAACGAAAACGACCGCAGCGAATCCTCACTGCAAAGCAAAGGATTCTTTCGAATGAAACATGGCAAAAAAAAGGAGACGGAATAAGGATAAAAGTGGAGAAAACCCCAATGCGCAGGAGAAAGATGATATAAATCGCTGGTTGCAGCGAATGCTCCCCTCCCCCTTTGGTAGAGGAAAAACATGCATACGCCGGCTGACCGACCGACCTGCCGCGACCACATTATTAGAGTGCAAAAGATTCGCGATGATGAAGGTGACGAAGAAGCAAATGGTAAAGCAAAAAAAAAAAAAACGCACGACGATGATTTCTGCGCCGGATGTAGCCTGCGCATGTGTGCGTGTGCGATGATGTGTGCCCCTCCTGCCCCTCGGACGGCCCATCTAACCGGCAAACGCCACCGAGACGATAATACGGCCCGGCATATGTGCGGAGAACCCGCGACGTGGTTCGTTTGTGCGAAATGTCGGATGAAGAAATCGTTCGAGTCGAAACGAAAAAGGATGAGGTGGTGCGCTATACGCATGGGACATGGAAATGGTGGGGAGGGGGGGGGGGGGGGGGGTTCGAATGGAGCGATTTGTAAACAAAGCGAACGACGGCGACGGCGACCACCCCGGCAAGGATTGTTATGCGGTTGACGGTGCGGCAAACATTTTTTTCGTCTTGTTCCTCATTCTTCCAATGCGTCTTCCGCAGCCGCACGACGGCGAGCCTCTCTTGCTTGAAAACGAAAAATATAAAACACCCTATCGCTAACTTAATTCCACCACTAATAGGAACCAGCGGACTAGCAGCCGGAGGGGGGGAGGGTTTGTGACTAGCGGGTGGTCGTGTCGCGGCGAAGATGTTGGTTGGCCGTAAGATATGTAAATTTTTTGCCGGACCATTCATAAATTCGGAAATCGGTTCCCACATCACCAGCCAGCGGTTGGTCGGTGGCATGAAGCTATAGGGCTCCTACAAGATACGGTAGGAGGAGGAGCATAAGCATAACTCGTTTCATTTAACGTAAGCTATTGGGCAAAAAAAAAAACCTTCTGATCTCCAAGGATAGGGAAGAGAGAAAAAAAAGAATCCACTCACGCGGATCCCTAAGAGTTATCTTGTGCAAGCCCCTTCTGTGCCCATGAAGTCTCAGGCAATATTGTAGCGAAGTGTAACAAAAAAAATAAAACCAAACTAAACATCGAGTGGTTATTAGATATCGAACCGATTACAAAATTTACTGTGGTTCCTTCCCAATCGCAAGCCTGAGGAAGGCACCCTGAAGGGCACCTTTAATACCTGCCGTAGCCCAAGTGCGCTTTAAGCCATATACAGCACATTTGCCAACACACTCTCTAGGGCCTCTAACCGCTATAGACCACGGATCAGCACGCACGCCACCTCTACTAAGCCGGGCCCTGCAATCGGATGGTTGGCACGCTGTTTAAATTGCTTTATCTCCCTATCACGCCTTTATAGCCTGAGCCACTCGCTCTCGTGTGTCAAGTGTCCGCTTCCTTACAATGTCTGTTTGGAGCTACGAGCTCGGCGATCTCTCGTTTGGTGTGGCATCAAGGGGCCCACTATCAACTCCCAAGCGATTCCGGAGCTGCGTCGTGCGGATTGATTTGTGTTAGAAAAAAGCCGGCCCGGTCGGCAGGAAGCGAGACGCAGAGGAAAAGAAGAATAAAATAATAAACAGACACTTCAGAGAGCAACACATACGCAACGCATTGGTTCAGGGTGGGTAAGGGAAGGTGAATCTGAATGCCAACCATGCGTCCCCCCACCGTCCTCCCCACCCCCTTGATCTTCCACTCCATGATCCACGCGCAGGCAGCGTTAGTGATGCGAAGTCGCGAGAGTTCAGTGAAACACATCCTCAAGGTCAGACGGCGTTAAATGGGGCTGGTCGCCGTGTGCTGTGTCCGAATCTTCCTACGAGCAATTTTTCTATACCGTTCTGTAGATCTCAGGATTTGGCTGCGTAACAGCCTGAACAGCCGAGGAGGTACGAAAGGTACTGCAAATCAACGACAAATGTTTATTACTTTACAATCCCATTTCTTCGCCTCCAGAAGAAAAAGGTGGTGGCCGGACAGGGCGGGTAGCGTTGTCACTTTTACGTCATTATGAATTATGGTATCGGTAATCTCTCTAGTTGCCGACTCTTTGGTGTCCAGGTAGGTGTAAAAGGATCAAGGAAGCGAAGGACATGTGTAGGTTCGGCTGCAAAACCCTGGTATAGACAATAGGGCCTAGGGAAATCTCTATGCCACCGACAACGTGATCTTTTTTGCATCCTTGTGCTCCGCAGGAGAACTCCAGATCCTTGACCGTAAGAGGTTCTGCAGTAAAACCAGGTTATTAGCTACGAGGGAGTTGACTTCGAATTGCTTGTGTGTCATAAATTTGCGCTTCAAAATGGTATTCCAATGAGGAACATATTGACAACAGATTGATTCCGAGCTTCAACGCTAACACGTTCATGGAACGAAGACTTTCCCCGAGTACCTCTAAAACGCCGTTCTGCTACCTCTGGCAGTTTCGGGAGGAGTTTTTTTTTTTTTTTTGGTTAATTTTGTGAGGAGAGATCCTGTGGAGTTTTCGGCACCCATAGAGTAGAGCGTTCAGAAACCAGAAACGCCGTTGTAAAAGTCGAGAAAATCACTACCCGGTAAGGCGGTCCCAAAATACAGGATGAAAAATCAAAAACAAAGCACTTAGGCCTAAGGAGTTTTGTACCGACCTCTCTTTTTTCGTCATTACACACTTTCGTCGCACCCCGGACCGCTTCGCTGCACGTCTTATCGTTCGGCGTGCTTTCCCTGCCAGCAAGGGAGATTCCCAAAAGTTGTCAAGAAATAGGAACATTGAATAGACGACGATGACGCGATGGCAGGCAGCTCTTCACGCACCATCGCTATCAAAAACACCGAATTGCAAAGTGAGAGGGCGATAAAAGGGAAGGAAAGAGAAAGGCATTTCGAAAACAACGATTGTAAAATCTCAAGTACCGGCGTCCCAGGCGAAGAACGGGCCCGAAAGTGCCTACGGGGTGCCTGGAGTGTCCTTGTGGCAACCAAAACGTTTCGTACGCCTACACCGGATGAAGTTGGCACTATTTCATTCATGCGAGTGAAGGAGGGAACCCGATGGAAAAGTAAAATATTGGAAATTTCCAATTATTTTCCAAACCCTCCGCAAGATGATGGTTGATTCTACACCGGGCCTATCTTCTTGTTCTAAAACAAAAGATATTCACACCGCACTTCCACGAGGCATCTGGCAAAACAAGGTTTATCATCGAAGCGGATGGAAACTCAGCGTTCGATGCGGATCCGCGTTTGATACCGGGTGGTGTTATGGAACCGATCCATTATGGTATGTTATGTTTATCGGATGAAAAAAATGCGTCTTTGGGCTTTGGTGAGACAATAAGACGCAGACAAGAACAAAAAAGAAAAGAAAAAAGAAAGAAACAGGCAAAACAAGATCATCAACCCCTTTCGAAACTCGTTTTTGAGCACAGCCGATGGATTGGGCCGAGTTTGACAACTCCACGCCACGGTTGCCAGATGGACGCAAGAGGAAATATTTCGGTGAGTAATGAATGGATCGAGATGGATCGCTGACAGCACTTTGTGTGTGCGTTGGTATGTGTGTGTGTTTAACGTGGCTTTTTTGTTTCAGGAAGACGCTTTCTTGAGATGTCAACAAATTAGTGCAACCCTCCAGAGGTCTTCCCCTTATTCCGAAGTCGTTGTGTCCCCTACTGCCACGATAACTTCTTCTACTAGGAGTAATTTGTTATGAGCCAGTGACTTCGCCGTAACCTGCGGCGTCCACATGCGCACGGTGGATAGCAAACCGAAACAAAGAGCACACCGGGATCGCTCCTGTCCCGATGCATCCGGATGTGGACGTATTTTCATCCGGGCAGCACGTCCTACGCGACAGTTGTGGCGAGGAGAAATGAATTAAATGTACCGACCGATCGGCATCAGAGATCGTCGTAATGGTAGCACCGGACCGCAACCCGGGAGCCCGAGAGGTCACCGGGCTTGAAAGCGTGCCAGGAAGGAACTAGCTGCATAGCGTGCATCTTGAAGACATGTGGAAAAAGGGGTCGCTTGTCGAACAGGAGGTACCGTTTGGGTTTTTTTTACTTGTTACTTCCTTAGAAACTCCCGCAGACGGGGAGGCGTGTGGTGATTGTGGAGGTGCAGGAGCAGCTCCTTTGCTACCGGAGGGAGCTAGAACTGCCACACAATGGTTCTGCACTCTTACCTCCGTCTGTACCGCGGCTCGACGTTGCTCAGAATCCTGAAGCCGATTGAGGGGAATCGCGCCGTTGCCGTCATTCAACAATGGACTTGTGGACGTCTAGCCGAAAGGTGGAACAGGAGCCTCGCCGGTGGGGAGGTACACCGGCCGAAGGAGTTGGCCCGCAACCGGGAAGCGCAGTTGGAAGCGAGACCGACCGCCGTCTCTTGAGGGAAAAACGCGAGACTAAACACCTGGACCATTGCTGTTTGGCTGTATTTTATTTTATTTCGTTTTTGCTGTCGTTTCTTTTCTTTCCCCTTTAGTTTGCCTTAGGACCCCGAGGAGCTGTAGCACGGTCGCGCCAGGGTGTTGCTGCAATCAGCTCCAGGATAAAAAAAGCAGGAGAAAACACGGAAGAAGGTAAAGTCTCCCTAGCTCCTGCCAAGCTGTCGCGATCCAACGCAGACGATCCTTGCTGCTGTTTGTGACGAAATGTCTCTCCTTCTCTTTTTCTCCGCAGTGTACATTTCGTCCTGCGGCTCTCCGGGGACCAAAGAAGACGTTAAATGGCGTTCCATCACACGAACGAAGCGTTGTTTTCGGGCAGGATGGAGCGTCAAGGACTGAAATGGAAGAGCTTCAAACGCTGGCAAAGGAGGTTTGTCGAAGGTAGCAGGGATACACCGGGAGATTCTCTTGAGTGGGAAACCAACAAACCCGTCGATTGTAGCGTGCCGTTGTGGATCAGTTTGGGCGTGAGGAACCGCCAAGGAGACTCCGGGGACTCCAAATGTGCGTGAACGGCGCCGCACTGCTCTGAAGGAAAATGATTCGCAAGAACCCGAAGAAGACGCAGAAGAACGCGCTCGCCCTGCGGACGACAAGAAACGAGGGATTGTGCAAAGATTTACCTGCCGAAAAAAGCAAAAAAAAAACATTGAAGGAGAACCGAAGGGACTTCCGAGTAATTTTCATCCTTCGCCCGAGCTGACCGTGTGTTTGCCGTTTAATGGAGGGTGAGATGAAGGAGTGACAGAGACACAGAGGCTGGATGGAGTGTGTGTCGTTCGAGCGGATGTGTACACTTCGACCCGCGGTGGAGAAGCCTTGAGGACGACGGCGAGGAAGCGAAAATCTCAACCCAACTGCCAACTCCATCGTCCTCCGGCACGGCAGCTTAATCGTCTCCTAAAAGACCTGGCGCTGATCGTGCGGGCGCTACATCCGCCGGGACCACCTTTTCAAGTTCCGAGGCGAGCTCCGGTGGATGATGAAGTCGTTTTTCGTACGCATCCACTTATCGATCGACCGATCGATCGATGGATCGATCGAGCAGGAGAGCCCGTACCCAACGCGCTACTAACTAACGACCTTAATGGGCCAGAATGGGGAGAGAGCGAGCTGCTTGTTGCTTGGGCCAAATGTGCGTTCGTACATTCTAACAACTTAATTGTTGCCGCCTCGATCGATCTGCCATCCTTGCCATTGTGGGCGCAAGCGAGCGGAAGGCGAATGGAATGTGCGTTTCTGGTGCGATTCAACCTTGCCGTGTCTTGTGATTTTTTGTCTATTGTAGCTGCAGGTTCTTGAACAAGAGGCACTTGAGCTTGTACGATATCATTAGACGGACGGACTCTCCGCAACGCAAGTCACATCGTTTTGAAAATCCTTTTTCCTATTCCAACGCGTTTTAACACAATGGCACATCCCGGCGACGCGCGGAAAGGCATTGCTCGATTCCACCAGGGAAAGCTGGGGAAGGTCTCGAACATATTTGAAGAAACTATTTACCTGCTAATTCCCGCATTCCTCCCATCACCCTCGGCTCAGAGTCGAGAAGCCGTCCGGTGGTCACCCCCGAAGTGCGTTGTATTTTTAGCGTCCCACGGATGCTAAACGATGTTGTTTGAACGATGGCGGAAAAACAAACGTTACCTTCTGTGAAATTGGGTGTCGGGCCGGCCTGCTGTGGAGGAATTTTTCGGAGGATTACACCGAGAGAACCGAGAACGGAGATCGCCCTTTGTCTTGCCGTTTTTTTCGTTTTCGGGTTCTTAAGGATCCCTCAGGATTCTCACGTGGTGCGGTTTCGTGAGGTCTCTGATTAAACACTCCGGTTTAATGATGGACGAAATAAATCAAACCGTCGACGGTGCCGTCGATTGAAAAACGAAGCTTCCATAGATATTACCCTGGCCAAACCGTGCGCACTCACCGTTCTCGGAAGATCTTAAGATCAAGATCTCTAGCAGGCCCTCTTAAGAGAATCGCCTCTCCATTCAGGCTGTCGCCGTCCGGAATCCTTGATCTTGCGACCGGCCGAACTGATGCAATTCCATTTCCATTCAATGTTAGTTGAACGAAAATTCATTCCTTCCCTGTCCTGCAAACGCGTCGTACCGGCAGGACCTCTTTCACTGGCCAAGTCGAGATAACACATCGAATGGCGACGTGATGGCAAGGGCAAGGCAAATAGATGGCGTTTGTTCTGGAATGTGCAAGGCTCGGCATCCTTCTTCTTTTCGGGCCGTTCCCAGGCCGAGTCCCTACTCGGGCCACCCCGAACGTTGGGCGAAGGTGTCAATTTAAAATCGTGATACTCGCTTTCCATCGGCGCGTCCCCGTTGATTAAAGGACCTCTGCGCGAGGGTCGTCCGCGAAGAAGAAAGGAAAACACAGGCATGTTTGGTGAATAAATAAATAGAGCGTTGGAGTGCGAGGGCACGGAAAAGCAACCTTTAAAAAGGAGAAAAACAACTAATCCAACTGACGGGAAACGCTAAAAATAACAATATACATTTTTCAGCTTCACCTTTGCTCAGTTGTTCAAGCAATGAGAACCGCTTCTCCAACGATGCTTCGTTGCAAACGAGAAGCTTGTTTGAGGTGCGCTTGTTTGTTCCTTCCCACAGCGTGCATCCAGTGGGAAAAGGCGGGGAAATCATCCTTAGATGGTGGGGGAAGGGGGGGCGAACAAAATCCTTGCGTCGGTCGCGATAAACGCACGGTCCGAAAAAAGGAAAACCAGTGATACTTACTGACAATTATTTGCTTTTCTAATCGTACCCGGAGCGGTTGGCGAGTTGTTGCCTGTTTTTGAGGTAGAGGGGGATTTTTATTTTCATTTTCTCTTTTGAAAGCCAGCTCCTACAGGGTTGCGAACGTTTGCGAAGGTGGTGAAGACGGTGTGAGACGGTCAGAAGAAAAGATTCCGGACCCCGGGAAAAGAGGCACGTAAAGGCGCTGTTTGCTTTTTGTGTGTGTTCGCAGGCCTGCCGAACCGCCAATGTCTAACCTTGTCTTATTTTCGCCCGCACAGTTTTCGGTAGAACCACATGGAACCTAGATGGTGGCGTTGCAGGCCGTTCGGTGGACCGCAAAGAAGGTTTCGCTGCCGGAACGTGCTATGATCACCCTCGCACTTGATCGATCAACCTCTTCTCGCAGCGCCTCAAAACACGTCGGCGGCTCATGGACGTGCAATCCTTTTCGATTCCTTCCAGCCCTGACGGGGTTACCTGACGTACCCGGCGCGAACGAGATAATCATTAACGTGCCACTTTTGGGCTCCTTTTTTTTGGAACCTCACGCTGCGCCTCATGCGCTCCTTCTCACTTCGGACAACCAAACGTACCGCCTCCCCTGAAGGGAGTTCTCACCCTCAGCGGCTCTGGACGAATCCTTGCCGCTTCGTTTGTCCGAATCGTTTAGTCAGACCATCGGAGAGGTTTTTGTTTTCATGTTTCAAGCAGCAGTGATTTGCGTTAGTCCATTTTTCACATCGCTGGTTTGAAGGAGTATTTTTTTTTTGGTAAAGATTTCTTTCGTAAACCGATCCGAAAATCGGTGGGGCGCTTTTCGGTGCTTTTTTGTATCGACTGGAAAAAGAATATAAAACAACTAAGTGGCAAGCGTGTAGAGTTCAAGCTGCTGAGTTTCTGCACGGCACCAATTGGAAGCAAATCCAGGCCATACATTTGGCTTAAAATGCGTCTGAAAATTGACAAAATAATTTACCTTGCACTATATTTGAAGAACGGACCTTGTGGTGGATGACAATCATTGTTAAATCACCAACAACCAACATCGTTTTTTTTCCAATTAATTAATCGCACAGCTCTGTCGAAAATCTCCTTTTCGCTTATTGACTCGACGCAAGGTCGATCATGCAGGCGATCTGGCGATCTTCAGGAAAAAGACACGGAAGCCTTCGACAGCGAGGTATACGGCGATGGATTAAACGGTGCTCCGCTGCTGGTTCGTAGTCTTACCTCTTTTCCAAAACTCTTTTCGCATAATCCCTGCCGGTACCAGGGGAAAAGGGGGTGTCGAACGAACGGAACGGGGCAGAACCTCCTGGGCGCGCTGGTGGTCGGCTGGCCGAAGCAAAAGGCAAACTTGCCTAATGCGTTCTGTCACTATCCTTATCCCTTTTTTGCATGCACTCTTGTTTTTATTTGTCTTGTCTCTGCTGGCAAGGTGGAATGTTTCGCATCGGTTTCAGATTTCTCGTGTGGCGTAGGAGAGGTATGATGAGATTACCGCAGGTAGAACACTGAAGAACTGGGGTGTATCCTAACGCTGGACTTTCACTGTTTCATTGAACTGTTCGACAAACAGGACAAATCAGGGATCTCAAAATCAACGTTTGCTAAGAAGCAAAAGAGGACAAAGTTGGAGGCGGAATTCAAGTTGCGACCTCGGGCCAACGTTAAGCGAAATTTATCCTGGACTTTTTGACGTTTGCAAACCTTCTTGCCTTGGTTTGTTCTTGTCAATTGGATTTACACTGTTTTGTTTCAAATAATACAGCCGTTCGCAGTTTCTACCGTCGTTTGATCAACATAGTTTGTCATTTGATCAACATTTAGTGTCGTTTGATCAACATTTAAAAGGAGGGGAGTAAAAAGGAAGGGAAGAGCAAATATAAAAAAAAAACACACAGGTAAATCATGCAATGAGTATCAGTCGATAACTCAAATGGCAACAGTTTTATTCCGTTATGCACTACTTATAAACAAGCCTCGACGCATCCAAAAAATACTATGTGGTTTGTATCAACTATGGATACTCCGGATACAAATTGACTAAATGAACGAAGAAGACGTCCGCACCCTTCATTGAATATCAAGATTGATCTTAAAAAACTTCTTAAACTTCTTTCCGGATCAAAATGTTTGCAAACATGAACGTGACACCTGCCAGTATTAGTTACCGCTGTTATTGAACTTAATCAATACATTTCTCATTAACACTAAAACGATCAAGATGTTATAAAGACCAATTGTTTTTCTACCAATATTTCAGAGGCTTTCAGAGGAAAATTAAGTTCGTAAGATAAAGTTAAAAAGTTTAAGAAGACCGTCAGTACTTCTTAAAACGCAATACTGAAAAAAAAATTCCAGTTCATATAACGAAATCAATCTAATATAAACGTTCTATGTTCATATGACCTTCAAAAGCACAAAAAAGAATGATCAAAATAAGTTTTGTTAATAAAGAAATCTTTAATTCTTATGCATTGCTTCCATATTTTATAATCTTCTGTAGAGACAACCAGTATTTTCGATCCAGTTCCGGTCCAGCTAGTGTTGAAAGGATAATATATTTAATTATTATAAGATCATCCATACCACATTTCGCCGAGCTCATTGTTTTTCTGCACCTCATTAGCACATTAACACAGCTCAAGAAGTTCATCGCGGCGGATTATCGACCAGCTGCATCGATGGTGCAGTTGCACTTCGCCCGGTTGTACACCTTTGTGTTTAATTATTGGATCAGGGGGTTTTTTTTCTCTGCATTTCGTGTTTCTCTGTACATATTTCGCATGCTTCTCCGACGTTGCTTTTTTGCATCTGGTGTGTAAACTTTGGCAAATATTAAATGAACACACAGAAAGCAAGGAATGAGAAGCGACCTTCGCGTCCCAGGGCCCGTTGCGTTGTGGAAGCTTGCATACTCGTATTGCATGCATTGCCACCCTCCTGCAGCGCCTCTGGTAGGCAGCTGTTGGTGGCTAGAAAGGCAAAAAAACAACTCAAAAAGCGACAAAAGGAGTTTGCAAGTGTAAACAAATAAAAAACCTCGCGTGAGCAGCAGCAAGAAAAGAGCTGACCGAGCAGGCCCGATAATCCGGTTGCACGGGGAAGTTGATGTGTGCTGCATTTGTCGGCAAGCTGCCAGGCTGATGCTGAAGATGTGTATGTGTGTGTTTGTGTGCAGTTGGTCCCATGGTGCACCCACAAAAGGGCGTCCTTCGTGCTTCAAGGCGTCTTCAAGAAACAAATTCAGAAAAGAGGCTTTACTGAAGGATAATTAACAGAGAAAAAAAAGTGAAGCACGGCAGGACCTTCCGAGTTCAACCCCGACGAGCAGACACAAAAGAGCCACGTGCTCGCGAACAGTATGCAATCAGAGCAGTCGTCCTCTTCCAGTCCTGGGACACCTGAGAAACCAGGTGTGCGCGTGTGGGTCCAAGTTGGTGGACAGTGTAGCAATTCGCCATTATCGACGCACGCCGAGCCTCGGAGGAGGAGGAGGAGGACGTCGTGCACGCGAGTTGCGGCAGTTGCAGCTGCCATAGGATAAGAAGCAAGGGACGATCCAAGTCCAAGTTTACTTTGTGGGACTTGATCCCGTTTCTTGCTACATCCCGGCAAGCACATAATTTATCGTAATCGGGCCGCAGTTGCATTGCAGCCGGATTGTTCAACTCCAAAGGATGGGTTTCGCTAGGTTCGGTATTTTTTATACGTTGTTTACCTAGAGCGACGTCGGAGAAACTTTGTTCGGATTCTGAGACTTACAGGCAGGGCTTTCTTTTACAAAGTAGATCACTTCGTGGATCGGGTCGCTTTCTCGATGAACTCCATCAAGGAAAAAAAATAAAAATAGATAGGGACCCAAAAAGAGAGAGTGCCAAAAAGGTGTTTATGTTCGAAAAAAAAAAATCTAAAGTGAATTCTCTTCTTCGACCATCCGAAAACCGGGGATTTTCATCCACCCGAATCGAGGTTTCGAAAGGTGTTCCAGAGAGGCGATCATCGGTGAAGGAACCTCAATGCATTTCTAATTAGAGCACGAACGCACAAACCGTCGTTAAAGTGCCTTCAGCTTCGGTTCGCCTTCACAGCCCCCAGGATTCAACGCAAACGGTCCTCGGAGGCTTCCACAGCCGGAAAAGGACCAACGGGATGGTCCAAAAATCTCGTAACTTACCTCTGATGGGCAAAGAAAGAAAGCATATAAGAAAGAAGGATTGCAAAGAATGAAATAAAAAAAGAACTAGATCAATCTCAGATCTTGCCCTGCAAACGGGACGAAAGCCCATCCCGGTGTGTCCTGCTTAAACTGGTAGGAACATCAACTTGCAAGCGCATCCGGAAGGAACGGTTTCGAGATGGTGAACGGTCGAGGGTCTGCTGTAGGGAAGTGATGTAAGAAAGACAACGGATAAATCAGGACCCCAGCCCATGGCTTCGATACACCTGGTCCTGGATGAGCCGTACGGGACGTTGATAATGTTTTTATTTGCTTTCGATACGACGAGAAAGCGGCAGGACGGGAGGTCGACTTGGGAAAGTAAGAAGAACGGGGAAGACGAAGGGACACTTTCACGCCGTTGACGTTGAACGGCAAGATGATGATAATAACCGTCGGACGGTAGTGACGAGAAGGGGGAAAAAAAGAAACCTCCCAAAGGCCCCGGATTTCCCCTTCTTTCGACTTCGGGGCTCGCGATCTGTTTGAGGGAAATTTATGAACCTCAGTTGATTTCCGTCTTGCCCGTTTCGGTTTCAGAAGCAGACACTGTCCCGCGACGGCCGACAAGAAATCCTGGGGAGGAAAGTTACCTTTCTCCCCCTCCGAACGGGAAAAGGTGCAACACGGGTGTAAGGAAAAAAAAAGGAAAATCTGGAGAAAGTTAAGGGACACTTTTCGCGTACTGCAATCACTTTCGGTACGGTTCGGTTCGTGAAGAGCCGTTTCCTTCTTGCGATCGCCGCAAGTTGCACGTTCCATTTTAATTTCTGTTTTTTCTTCTTGTGTCTCGATAGAAACCATTCCACACCCTAGGACTCAGTTCGATTAGGAACCCCTCCGAAGGCTGCAAGGCCCACCCGTCCAATGTTGATGCATCCTAAGGATTTGGTTCGGCTCGGTTTCGGCTGGTCGTAAAATTTTATTTCCTGGACTTTTCGCTTTTTTGATTCGGTTTAAATTGCTTCCCCCCGGGTAGGCGCGCCAGGACCTTGCTCATGGTGCAGAGAAAGAACTGCGTGTTTCATTTTTTTTGTTGGTGACCCATTCCTCCCTGCCGTTCCTTAAGGGCACTCGTTAGGAATTTTATTTAAGAGCAATTTTTATGTCTAATATTTGCAGCCTATTTTCTCAACTTCCTTAATCCATAGACATTTCCTAGGTCCTTTGTCACAGAAACTGTTCGTTTTTTTTATCTTGTTGATTCCTGTCCTTTTTTGGCCAATTCAAGTCACACGAATGTGGAGGGCCCCCTTAATTAACTTAAGGATTCGATTGTGAAGCCAATTGCGAGCCTATTGTGCGCAGAGCTGATTTGCCTGTGAGAATGCGTGAACGCGTATTTGAATCGTTTTCTAAGGAGTGGGAATCTTGGAGATTTTTTCTTACTTTAAACCAATAATCAATTGATCGGCAAACATGGAAGAAAAAAATCGTTCCCATGATCTACCGGAGGCCAAATCAAATAGGCAAAATTCCGTTCTTCATCGTCCTTACGGGAAGTGGCCTCGTTATTTTGAGATAATCATGAGGCAAGAACAGGAAATATTCGTGGGAATTCAATGTAAGGCCCTTATCTTTAAAAAGGCAGTAAAAATCAAATTGTCAAAGACACTGATCGTTTTGTTTTGGGAATTGTTCAGATGAAACTCACTTTAGCTCTTTCCATGCAAAAAGAATTAAAATTGTGTTGTGAATTTGCGACTTCTTAAATTCTGATCTGAATATGAATGAAACGCTGATTGAATAAATCAGGTATAATCTGTTGAACTATATATTACCACTATGTCTCCATTATTCGGTATAATAGTATAAATAGAGTAGAAATGATCCAGAAAAGTAGAGGCTTAATGCTTTGGGTTAAATATTTAGCAACACAAGTATTCCCTACGCAAGAATAACCTAACAATCTGAACATTTCCATTGTCCCCTTAAGATTCGCGGCAGCGTGTAATTTGATAGCGAGAGAAAACTTAAATGAAAAGACCACCAACCAAGTGATGATGATGGTCAATTTATGAATGAAACAACGTCCAATTTGCGTTAGAAAAAACATAAACAAAAAAGTGTGTAATAGTATCAACTTCAAATGTGGATTTTCGCCGCTCATCTTCCCTTGCTTAACTTAACATGATACCTTATTTTTTCCTTTCCAATCTGAGCTTTTTTTGTTAAATTTTGTGAAGCAAGATGTTAGTCTCTGATTGCAAAACATGGAAAACGCTCGTCCTGAAGTCCGGCGAGAGGTGGACCTAAGTCAAGGAAGCCTCATGACGATCATGGTCCAGCCGATGCTCCCTGCCGGGTGCGTTAGAATTGCACTTGAAACGATCGACTTGATCGAGGAAACTGGATCCCCTCCTTGACCTACACCACCAGGACCAGAGTTCCAGTGCTCGGTTCCCACAGGACTCGCCCTTTGTAGGAATTTTACTCATCGAGCCTCACGGCTTCGGTCGATGGAAAACGTGCCGTGCCGTGACGAGGCTTGGTGTTTTCTTCTAATGGAAATCGGATACTTTCCCATCGCGCATATTTTTGCTCATCCTTGTCAGTGCGGCTGTCGAAGGGCTCGCACAAACTCCCGACTCCTGGGTGCTTCCTGCTGTCAGCGTCGGGCCACAGTTTGTCACCCGTGTAGCTGGCATAATGTTTGGAGAGTTTGATTTCTTGACGGCTGGAACCACCGGCGAAGTGATCGTCGATCGCGTACGCAGCCGTAAGGTGAAGGATTGATGCTGGGCTTAAGGCGGGTCGAAGATCAGTTACGTGCTTCTCAGGGGATCCTTGTTCACACCTCCGCACAACAGCGGCTGGCAGCAGTCAAAACGCCGCACTGCCTAGCCTGGGAGTGTCATTGATCCTTTGTTTAGGGACAGTTTACAACGCCAAGAAGGGTCGCTGCGGTGGGAATCCTTCTTTCGTTTGCACAACAGTCGCTCAATGCATTCAGCATGCAAATTACTTTTCTACGATCAGTTTTATCCAATTTTTTTATTATCAAACTTCTTTATAGCATGTAATGATTTAAATAGTATAACCCAGTACATTCTCATTCATCACCTGATCCTGTTGTTGTCCGTTCTCAACGTTTCAAATCTTTGTCTTTATTATGCTCATCGTGCAATCCTTTGACATGCAATAATCTCTTGCCGACGTCATTCATTTCTTATTATAAAGTTGTTTGACTGTTGTTAATATATAAAATTTTCTTTAAAATGGTGTTGGGAATTGTACCTCATGACGGGTGGTTTTTCATCATAACACTGGTTCATTGCTCTTACAGCTCTAATATGCAAAAAATGACTAGAATAATCTTCGCAATTTCATTGTAAGTTGTAGCAAACACGACACGGTAAGCTATACAGTCAATAAACAAATTACTTATTCTTTTTTCTACGCTTAATCAATCCAAAAATAGCGCTGATATCATATACTCTTCCAAATCCGACGAAATTTGACGAACCACGCGATGTAATGGAAATTCTTGGCAAATATTGTTAGAAGGAAGTTTACAATTTTCCATGAAAAAAAAAAACCAATCCAACGTGTTGTGTTGTAGGAAGTACGCTCAATTACTTGAACCTCTGTACATGCTGTAACTCTCCAGTTGTCATTTGGAGAACCATCCAGCAAGATGTTCACGGTGCACCGTTGTGTGGTGCATCGAAAAAAAAAGCAGGAAGGAAGGGCCGAAGAACACACAAAAACCGCAAACGAACTATTATGAGTGTTCTTGGCGAACTGACAGAAACAAGTACCGTCATGCGGAAGAGGTCCTCCTACTAGCTGCACGCATTCGCAGTCCACCCGGCTGCAACGGAACTGTACGTTTAAAACTCCTTTGCTTCGAAAGCACTGTGAAAAGATGGGCTGCAAAAAAAAAAAAAAAAAAAGACAATCAGAAGACGCTCTTCTGCTTTATGCAAATGCCGGCAGATGCGCCGGGAAACGGTTTTTGCAGAGCAGAACAAGACCGCGAATGGGAAGGGCTCGGTTTGGCTCCTTGAGGTCCTTTGAACTCTTTTGTGCGTCGGTTGGCCTCGTGCACATGACACGGAGTCTTTCTTCCAGGAGGTCATTCTTCCGGATGCAAAACAACAAAACATACACGCAGCGGGAACAGAAAGAAAAAGTACAGGCCAAAAACCAGCAAACCAGTTGCAATTGTCGTCGTCCGTCGTGGTTTCTGCGATCGGAAGACGGAAACACTCACGGGGTTTCAACTCCACAATCGAGGTTGTTTGCCCGTGGATGTGGAAGTCCTGACGTTTATTTTCTTCCGGAGCGGTTAATGAACGGTAAAACAGGAACTCCCAGGGAGAGTCGTTGCCGACTTGCCGCCAGAGGCAACTTGAACTCTGAAGCTCGGAATAGGGGGTTTTTGGAACCTTATGCTGCATCTTGGTTGACTGAAGCGCGTGAATGACAAGCGAACAACTTGTGAACATTAGCAGACGCAGTTGCGGAACTCCTGGGGAGCGAGAGTTTTAGAGCCCTGCATTAAATGCATTTTTTTAAATTTCTCCCATCGCCTGTAACCGGCTAGAGAAAAAAAAACAACAATCATCTCACGACTCGTTTGACATCGTTTGTACAAGGAAGTAAGGCACCGGGCTTTAAATCACCCATCCATCACAACGGCAAAGGGCGCCTGATTGGGAAGATCGGACGTCATCGTCTTCGGCATGATGAAACGAAAGGAAAAATCCGTTTCCTTCAGGGACTAGGCTTTCACATGGCAGGACAGGGTTGTATGCAAATGAGAAGCTGCCAAACCTGGGCGCCCTTTACCGGCATTTGCGATGATGAGAAGCTAATGAATTTTTGAGTTGCTGGTATTTTGATTTCCTTGTGAGTTTCCTTTTTTGGACGGGAAAGCAAAGCAAAAGGGATCGAGGGACGATGGGACGGAACAAAACTGTTTCTTTTATCGGTAATTTATGCAAGTGCAAGGGAAAGGTTTTTATTTTGCCACGATGCTGAGGATCGAAGGACACACAAGTGAGTTTAATTCTACGTTGAAGGTGCATGCGAATGTCGAAGACTTGCAATGGGGAAAAGCTGGAAAAGTCCTAGTATCATGTGTCGTTAGTTGCTATTCACCATCCTGTTTTTATGCTGTTGAATTTTACTGTTTAACTTTCACGTTTTTTTTTCTTCTTAAGCACGGGGTTGAACTGGCAAACTTTCAAGAAAAGTCATGTTTAAGATGCGTAAAGATGAGAAAGCATTTTCTCAACCAATTTGAATCCTATTCGCTTTCGGTTCGTTCCTATGCATTCAATTTCATGCACTTCAAAAATCTAGGAATTTCCGTAAATGATTTATTGTTCATCATAAATAAAAAAAGATGGTTTGTCGGAACATGATGATGAATTTCTTTTCCATTCCTTTGCCCTTTCGTGGTTCGTGGTTAGCGCGTTTGCATTTAGCGCCATTCTGCCACCCGGGGAACAGTATTGAGTTTCCATTTCGATTTACAGGCTTGAGATGCGGAAGATAGTTCCCCTTGGATTTGCAACTTGAACAAAAATGCTGCTGGATATGACATCCCCTCAAAGAATCCTTCCAAAGACAAATTGGCGAACGGAAATTGCGGAAAATCGTTTGCGCAAGAAAAGTGTGCTCCTTTCTTTCGGGTTTCTGTCTTGATCGTCTTTCGAAGAAAAAGCAAACATATATAGATACTGGGCAGTATGCCATATCGAAGAAAAAGGGAATCCAAGCGTGAAAAAAATAACGGACGGCATCGGAGGAAAGGAAAAGGACGCGAGGGTGCGTGGCTTGCCCAAGTCCCGAAGGGCGAATTAGCTCGAAGGTGTCAACAATAGTTGTTGCTGCAGCTGGCGCGAAAGCTGCCCGAAATGTCTCCGAAAAATCAGCCATCCAAGCAAGACCTCTTCCTTCGATTATAAGAAATGTATTTGGAGAAGGCAAAACAGAAAACGAAGAAGGAAGACTGCACCCGGTGTCCTTCAGGCGATCCGCTCGATCGTACACAATAGGACCTTAACTAATCTAATGTCAGTAGAAGAAATCGGCAGAAGCAGCAGGAGCAGCAGCAGCATAGATGGCGGAAAGGAGAAAGTGTAATCCTAAAGATTCCTCATTGCTATCTTCCTTTTCTCCTCGTGATTGGTTTCCTCGGATCCCTCCGATCTTCCCTTCTGCAGGCGATCCGGTGCAACGATGCAATTTTTCCCCAACGGTAGGCAATAAAAGACTAGATGTGCATGTCATTCTTGCCTGGGCGAGATTAATGGATTTTCGTGCGAGACACGCAGGGAAACTCACAATGTACGAAGGAAGCTGCAATGGGTCGGCCAAAAATTGCCATAAGACACCGCAGTGCCGTACCCGGGACGATTCGGTGGCCCTGTGGGTTGACCTTTTGTCGGTCGACTGCTGATGGCGAAGACGCGCGTCCTCAGGTCTTAGGCGACTTCGATGGATTTTCCTCTTGATGATGGTTGGAAGATGCGGCAGCCATCTCGCAACAAGGTAGCCAGGAAGGTGTCGCTTGGCATGCTGCGATTCGACTGCGGTGGTCAGTAGCAGCTGCCGAAGGTGTCGGTGACAGTTTTGACAGTTGGCCGACAGTCTAGAATGTGCCACGTGGATCGGGCGTATTGTTGTGTGATAGGCGAGCTCAGGTAGAATAGATCTGAACTGTATTCAAGAAATTGGAATTATAATGAGACATGAAGCGGACACAGATCGATAGACGATGGATTGTTGAGGACTATGAGACGTTTCACAATCATAAAAAGCAATCGCATAACATTCATGCCAAGAAGAGTATTTATGTTTTGTTATAAAGCTCCTCAGAACCTCAGAAGCAGAATGTTCGCTGTAAACTGGTTCACAAAATTTAGACTAAAGGAATTTCTATCTCACAAAGCTGGTTTTGACCTGCAATTAGAATCGATAATCATTCTAATTTTTATAGATAACATTCTTCCTTCCACTGCTGAGAGATCGTCAGATAAAGCTGTCATTTCATCGTGTCAAATGTTTCCACAGGGCAAGAACAGGAAAGTTTGTGCGATCAGAACCAGAAACCAACCCCCGATTGACGATTGAACTCAATTAATTGTTCCCTAACACGCAAGCGTACTCTCTGGCACCCCTTTTTGGAGCTGTTTTGAACTGACTCAAACGTTCGCTAAAACAACCCCGAGCTCTCTTGCCGGAGAGGGGGAAAAAGAAGGCTGACCGCACCGAAACCTAACTTTCGATCGATTATCAACTCGCCGGGGGAAAACCGGCACATGCAAACGTTCGCGTTGGCGTGGACGATTGCTACGATATTAAGGCACCCGGGTGCATTAGGGTTTACGTTCCATTATTTTTTCGTGTGTTTCGCCGACGTGTTGTTCCCGGTCGGGGTCCCTTTTTGCCCGGGGGCGTTAGACGATACTTTCGAAGGTGGATACAATTTCACCCAGCACTGTCCGAACCTCCAGAGTACCAGTTGAAACAACAGTTTTTCGCCACTACTCGTCATAGACATGTGTGGAAACGGTCTATTATTTTTACGACCAGCGCGCAGGGTCCTACGGGAAAACTCGGACCGATCGGTAATTAAAGGCGAAAGTCTCGTTCTATGAAGGTTAAAATGGTTGAATGTTTATTGGAAGATGGCACGACTAACGCAAAGGGAAAGCAGCGATATTGAGATTTGTGGTGTTTCTGCCAATTGGCATGGCTGGGTCTAGTTACGCTGGAGGGGTATGTTATTTTTTTTCTAGGTCAGGGTCTCCGGTCACACTCCCGGAAGTGGGAAAAAGTGGAACAAATTTATTGCTTTACAATTGATCGCCCACAACACTTTCACCGGCCATGCGGGTCGGTTGGTTCCGGAGTCGGCAATTTGAGCCGCCGCGTTTCCGAGATTATTTACGACTCTGCAGTGGAAAATGAAGATCTCATCTCGCGATGACAGTGCTATGAAGGAGGAGGAGGAGGATCGCCACCGTCCGGCTCGCGCGTTTGGTTCCCATGGTGGAAGCCACGTACTCTCGCGCACCATTACTTTGTCTTTGAGGTCCTGCGGGGACCGGGTAGAACATGAAAACGTACTCAGATCCATTTTAGGTCGGAGCTGTGCAACCTGAGAAGCTTGCAGGAAGACACGGAAGACTCCGACTTTTGCGTTCGAGCAACCTGGAAGAAACCCTGGAAGAATCTTCTTCACGGGAAGTCTGAGAACGTCGATGCTCGCATATCTCGGCGGAGTTCCCGAGCGTTGTTGTTGATTTGCGTGTCTCCCGTGGACTCCCGGGCAAGTCGTGAGAAACGAATAGAGTCCACCGGCCGGGATCGAGCGTTCTTGCTCCGCTTTTGCGTCATCGGAAGGACCGTCTGGTAGCGAGATAACGAGCCATAATTGTGCGCACAATGGCTGCACCCGGGGTTGCCGCTATTACACCCTTTCATTTCGGTCCAGATCCATAATTACATGCCAGCACATGCACAAACACATGGGCCACGACATGGGCTACGTCGGTTATGCCTTTTCCTTCCCAGCGCCGGCACGGGTCCGGGTGTTCCTCGCCGATTCTCTCACATTCCCCAGGCAAACGGGGGCAGGATGGAAAAAGGGGTGCGTGAGAGAATAGGGAGGAGAAAGTGTCACACTTGGACTAATTTCCAGGCCCGAAAAATGTGTGTGTCCAAACCCTGAACGATTCTGTCACCGATTCGAATTCGATCCGTTTGGCCTTCGTGAAAAGTGAAAGCAACATGCGCAACACAATCCTTCTCTAGTCGGGGAAGGATTTTCCTCTTCCCTTTTCGTCCTCCCTTTACCAAGATGTCGTGGTGTGTTATGTTGCTGTTTTTTTTATAATTCTCCTGCTTCCGGGGGTTCCCTTTAGTTGAAAGAATGGAAATCATAATGGTCCACGGGATCGGGGATCACAACAACGCCCCGCAGGATCTTACAGTCCAAGGCAAGAATCGGGACACTCGTAGGAAACAATCGTCAAAAATGTTGCCCCGCAGGCCGTCGCCGCTTGCATCCCGAGGTTAAGCGCGGTGTCAGCATTGTTTGGCAACGTGGAAATTGAACGCGACCGGGTTCGATTGTGTTTGGATTGATTGAGTCTGAAGTTAACGGAAAATTGAGAAATGTTCACCGTTAAGTACAATATTTATTTTCTTAAAAGAAAATCTTATCTTATATTCGGATTTAGAAAATATCGCTTTGCTAGAAAGGTATCAACCATGTATAGTAGAAAGATAGCAGTATCATATGGAATAAAACCACATGTTTCTTTTCTTGTTCTAAAACTGTCATTTGTAAACTAACTGATGATACTAAATTGGTAATTCGTAAATAAACTTCATACTCTAATTGTGTTCGAGCTAAGGAGACTTTACCGTGTAAAACAAAACCTTAATAAAATGTTTGGCACATTATTAATTCTGAAATCAACACCGTGTTTGGAAAATTACCGAAACCATTACAAATAATATACAAGACGAATAAAGCAAATATGTGGTTGCGAAGTTTCAAAGGTGACCACACATAAATTGGTAGCAATAGGCTTGCTTTTAATTATAATATTCAATTTTCTCATCACTCTTCTCTTAAATGCTTGAAAAAAAAATTACTACAAGAAATGTAATCACCGCATATAATAGAACTCCCCATCAAGCGACCATTTATTGTCGTGTTCAATGGTTGACCTCAACGAATTAAATGGCTTCCAAACGAGGTGCTCTTTCGCGCTCCGCTCGCGTCTTCAAATCGCGCCCTCGAGGGCTCTTAAACGGCTTGACCGACTGCCTGATGACCAAAGGACACCGGTGTAATAGCCACCGTGAAATTGAACCGACCACACGGATCGTAATTACAAACCTCTCGTGAGGCGTCCGAGAAAAGGATTCGCGCCTTCCAAAGGATTCGTGGCGGTCAACCCGTCAGCGCAGGATCGCCATTGTAGGCCGCGAAGTACACGTGAGGTCAATGCGCGAACCAGGCCATTTGGTTGCGGTGGTTCACCCCGGGGAACGCCGTCCTGCGCGATACCCTGCCTCTGTACCGTAATCGACCGCGGAAAGTCGCGATCACTTTCCCTCAAAGTGTTTAAGAAAGAACCCTTTGGACGAACGCCCAGAAGGAGGAGGTACGCCAGGAGGTGACCAGGACGAATTATAAGAAAAAGGCGAAAGGGTTGAAAACGGATCCTTAAGACATGGATCTTGTCGTTCGCGGTTCGCGGATTGATCTCTGACCCTCCGAGAGAGCGGCAGAGAGAGAAAGGTCCTTTTCCCGAGGCTGGCCAAGGGTTAACGGACGGAACGTGATTTATTCTGCCCCGCGAAGACCTCCCGGGGACCTCGCGGGAAACATTCGGTATCGCGGGGTCATCACAGGAGGATGATACAGGACCCGGGAAAGGGAACGGAGCAAGAACAAAAAAAAAAACCCCGTGATGAACCATTATTTGTTCAACCCGTTGTCCCGTTTGGTCCGTTAAAAATGACCGAGCGATCGTTAATTTCGTAACGCGTTCGAGAGGTCCTGCGTCGCAAGGACCTTTGGCCTCTCAAGCGCTAAAAAAAAAAAAAAAACGATGCGGTTGCATTTATGGAGTGAACCAAATTTTACTATTTGTTATTATTAATGATGATGACAAACGAACGGACGAACGGACAAACGGCGATCCTTTCGCGATCGGGACATCCCTGCTGGTTTTCGTGGCGTACCTTTGGAACAAAAAAAAAAAAAGGATAACCGTTCGAATCTGCGTGTGTGGGTACCTTCGGCGGACGAGGACGAACTGCGTTGCCTGTGGTTTCACCGTCATTAGGCACACGACAAGCGGAGTTTTGGAAAGTGTCGCCCTTTTTGATCCATATGTCCTTCGACCAATAAAACGTTCAGTCCTCCCTCGCAGGACACGCGTCGGAATGCGACTAAGTGTTATTAAATTACGTGGTTGTGGACATTCGGAAGCCGACACGAAGTTTCCGATGCAGCAACAATGACCGATGAAAATTCGCTTTTTCATGCAACAATTACGCTGATGGCATCGAACAAGTAAAATAAATGAAAACCTCCAGATAAAGGAAAAAAAAAAATTAGAAAACGCAAACGCTTATCGGAGGATCGTCCGGGTCGAAGCGGGTTGACCATGGGTTTTCCCCGACGCGAACTGAAGCGTGGAGGCGTGTGTCGTTATTTCTTTTTTAAAGTTCCGCCAACAAATTACGTTACATGCTGCCCTTGAAGGGGGGGGGGGGGGGGATGGCAATGAGAGTTTTCCGATGACGATGATGAAGCAGTTCGAGGAAACGCGAGTGACGTTATTTGGAAAAAATGTGCTGTTATTTTTAAGCAATGAAAAATAAATTGTAATAGTAAACAAATCCTTGACATTACATTGATTCCAACGATACTCGTAACTTAAGGATCTTATGCTGAAGCGCAGTTTTGGAAGGTCTGAGCAACTCGCACAACTCCAGGAAAAGGGCCAAAAGGCTAACGGACCTTAACATATGCTGTCAATAAGGCTGGGTTGCAATATTTTTCTTTCCAATTGTGCATCGTTAGAGAATACAGAAACCATTTTTTAAACATCTTTATTTATCCCAAGGCTCAGGTAGGCATGACCAAATTGGTCGTTACGCCAGGAAGGAAGAAGATTTATCCCAAAACACGGCGTAAAATATGGTTTTCTCTGAACTTGATGATGTGTTTTTTCTTAAATTCCTTCTAGTAATATGATGAATTTCTAAAGCTACATCTTTTATTTTGTCCACACAATTTGTCGTTAAGGGAACCCTAGAGCGTTCATGGCATGAATTGGCTTCAAGAATTGTACAACAATTCCTAAACAGGTTAGCTCAAATAAACATGGGCAATGTTGAAGAGGAAGAATCACTTCCCGAGGAAAGCCGGGCAAAAAGTTTGACTCTTGCGTTCTCTGCACAGATATGCAATAAAAGCGGCTTTAGATTAAGGCTTGTTTAACAATGTAGTTTTATCAACTTGTTACATCTCTTCCCTCTATTTTTCCACGTTATTTCCCTGCAATTACGTTACGCTAACCCTTAGCGTTAATATACCCTGCCTTTCCTTGCGCAGCGTTCTCTGCAATCGGGGACTCCTGTTTACCTCCCTGGGATTTTCTAAGCAAAATAAAAGCAACAGTTTCTCAACGACAGTGATTTTTTTTACACTTTTTGGGTTTTCACTAAAAATTGGTAGCAAAGTATAGACGGAAAGGCAAGGTCGCTTTCGTTTATAGAGATTTAAAAACTTTATTCCCACCAACCATCGTAGGCGAGGTGTAGTGGAAAATTCAGACTGAAAAATTCTTGGAGGCGTAGCAGGCGCGAGTTTAAAAAAAATATGCAAAAATTGTGGAAAGTATGGAATTTTTCCAACTGTTTTTGCCACATGCCGCAATAAACTAAAAACGACAAAAGTCGGTCCAGTCGTCCACATTTCAAAATTTGTTTTGTAAAGACCTGACATGATTTTTAACATTTCTTCACAAGGATCAATCACTGTGGATTTTTTCTTCATTTTTTCCATCGTTAAAAATATATTTCAATGTGAATGTTAATCTTATATAACTTGCGGATTTAATAAAGAGGCGTTTGTACTAAAGATGAAATATTAGTAAGTAATGAGTAAAACAAAGCTTGGGATAAGAAGGTAGGAAGTTTGTGTACTTCCTGGCGATGGTGAGAAAATCTACCACAGAAGGCCTCAAAAGGATACACCGGAAGGCACACGGGGAAATTCCTGCGCTAATTAAGGAGTATTATTATGAACCAGATACGGAAAAGGACCAGGGAAACGATTTACTGGCAAATTAGAGTGTGCACAATCGGTGCGAAAAGAAGAAATAAAATGCCATTCCTAACCTTTCCTTAAGCTTTCTTCCGTTCGATTGGTCGCTTCCGCCCTGGGAAAAAACGGAACGGAACTTCCTCTTTGCCAGGGTGCGCAGTTCAGCCGCGATCTTGTGCATAAATAGCTGCCTGTTTTCCCCGGGGCAGGGTCATGTGAATTTCTTTTTCCCATAAATCCCCCAACCGTTATTGATTTACCGTTAAATTTCGTCATCGTTTTCGCGGAGGTTTTCGCATTGAACATCTTCTTCCGTCTCTGGCCCATTACGCCTCTTTTTCTCGGGTCGGGTTTGGAAGCCCTTTTTTTCCACTCTCAAGATGATTTCCTTTCTTGTTGCATTTCTTCCACTTCTGGAATGCGCCTGGCCTTGGTTTCGCTGGGATGCGCACGGGACGAAAAGGTGATCGAATTGTATCAAAAAACGGCCTTTTCATGCGCTCCAGATTATCTTCCCCTCGCTTCCTCGCGGGTGCACTTTCCTTGCGAGCAGCCTTGCGTTGTGAGAAAGCGGTTTCGCCAGAGTAAGTTATGCATGCGCCATAAAATGGTTCATTTCGCAGCGAAAGGACGAACGGACGGTGTTCCCTTGCCGATAAATCACAACCGATCACAAACGGCTCAAAACGGGCCGATCGGCGGAGGACCTTTTTGATCCTTTCCCATCTTCCCCGGAAAACGGGGTTTGCGTGTGCAGAATGGTGCAACGGAAAGGCGTCCCTGGGGGATAAATCACAGCCGAGTGATTGCTTTTAATTTCCCATCAAATCGCAAATTGCAACTCATTCTTCTCGGTAAAGCGTTTCTTTTATTACTGCCACGGCTGCCGATGAGGACGACGAGTTTAAGTGGTTCAATGTGCGCCAAAGCATATCCTTCGTTTGACGAGTAGGAGATTTATCCTTTTCTATTTCAAGTCTTCGATAAAGCATTAAACGTTGGCAAAGGGAAGAATCGGGGATAATCAAAAACACGTAAAAATCGAACACACCAAGTTGTCTTTCTTCGTTAAGGCCATGCGTTTTCGTTAGTTTAAAAATTGAAGGTAAAGCTGTATCGAAATTCGGTGCAATTTTTTCAAAAGCGAGTTCCCTATCAAGCTTTTCACCTGGTTTATTAGAATTTACGTTTTTACACATCTTTCTATTTCCCCAGGTCGTTGAGGAAATGAAATTTAATTGCTTCAAATCGTTCATTAAATTAAATTCCGAGTTTTCCACGCGAACGTTTTGAACTTCTCTTTTTCGCTGTATAACGTTGTATAGAAGGTTTATTTCTTTATCTTCTTCCGTAGATCAGACAAAAAGGCATAAAGTATCGTATCAACTAATGGCATCATTTGAAACTAACCAAACATTAAAAAGGAGTTAAATTGAGGCCAGAAAATTAAAACTAATTGAATCCTTCCTTTTTCTTTATGAAGCTTTCAAAACGTTTTATGATGTACTTCTGGAACTTTTTTTATACTAGATGTAAGCTAATGCATATTTTTTTCATTTTTTAATCAATCTTTAACATATGAATGCATGAAAATCTTGCCTTAACTAAAGATAAACATAATAAACCTTCATGGACATATGGAGAAACAGTTCGTGGTAAATAATCCAAGCTTGGCAAATCATCCGATTTTTGGTACAAGGAATGTCTGCATCATAATAATGAAAATTGTTAAACTATTTCTGAGCACTTTTGTCCTATTTTTCAACGATCGTATGTTAAATTAAATGACGAAGCTTATCCATTTTTAATCCACTTAATATTCTCGCTAAACATTGCAGTTCTTACCAGCTCCCGGAGTTGAAAAGAGTGTTAACTTTAGGAAAATTGCGATTTGCGACTACACACTATTACTAGCCAACTAATCACGAGCTTAGTCCAGTTTTCCTCTACATTAGAAACGCTCATTTGAACGCCTCATTTTTTCGGCTAGCTCGAACCTTCTTTCCGGTCGTTCCGAAATCTGTTTGACAAATTTTAATTGCTTTCGTAAAAAGGAGAGCATTTCGCTCTCGCTGCGACTGGAAAAGCGACTACTGACCGCAATAAATTGCTTGTAAGTCGTCACAAATTTTCCCCTGACCAGAGGACCAGAAAGTGACCGGCAAGCAGTTCAGGAAAATCCCTTTTGCCGGAAAAAACGGCGAACGTTGGACATCGATTTGAAGGAAGGTTTTTTTTTCTCTTTTACCAAGGAAGATGTCATCACCGGAACGCTTTCGTAACTTTATATTGTGTGTGTGTCTCTTCCGTCCCTGCCGGTCACCTTGTGCGTAGCCCCTTGCGGAAAACATTTAAAAGAAAAGAGTTAAAGGAAAAAAAACCGGAAACGGGCGTCCTCGCGGCAAACCGAGAACGTCCTTTTAAGCCCTTTCCCAGCGCGATCGGCACAACAGCAGCACCGTTTTGCCTCTGGCCTCTGCGAAGGATAAAGAACGGTTACAATTTCTTCCTCGGGGCCTTCGCTGGATGAATGTGTGTGTGTGTGTGTGTGTGCGGTGTGTCGTCCTTGAGTTGAACGTTGCATTTCTTCGCATCATCGACTGTTGGCAAGATAGTTTTCGGGGAGTTTTGAAAAGACATCCCCGTTTTCTTTTCTCCTCAGTGTGTTTCCACATTTCCCTTCAGACCTGGTGCGGTGAATTTCTCCTTCTTCCTTCTTTTCGCTAACTTCCTCACTGCAATTGTGCAATCGGTGATTTGTCACTCATCCTTCGGTTGCGATTCAATGTCTGTTCTGATTTCTTCCGGTGTAGGATTCATTTTGGTGTGTCAATTGTCTGATGATTTGCTAGCGAGAATGGTTTCTTTTTTTGGGTGTCGATGAAAGTAGGTAAGAGTAATTTATTTGTGTGAAATATGAGCCCAACTTCATCTTCGGTAATTTTCGTCTTTTTTATTGATCAACTAATGGTAGAATTGTACAGAGACAAATAATTTGTTGTTTAATACAGTTAGACTTGAAATGCGTTTTAAATGGTCAGATGAACTTCTGTATTTATTTGATGATACATTGTTTCGATTATTTATATCGTCTTTATTATTATTTTAATTTTTCTTAGCGACATCGAAAAAGCCTGCCATACAAAAAGCACACATTAGATTTGTTTTGCATGATCGTGGAGATGTTGAAAACTACATAATTTTACTTCAGCCGGTCCAACGCGGAAACCAACGGAAAAGACCAGCAGCAGTAATTCCGAAATTTAAATTTCCACTTTCATAGATCTCCTGACCGATAGTAGCGCTACCTATTGACAACAATATGGAGCACCCGGGACAAACTCCAATTTTTCTTATATGCTGAAAGAGAATTCGCGGTTAATTTCCTGACTAAAGAAAAGAGAACGGATTTGAATGTCTTAGCTAGATTGTGCACGGAGGTAAAAAACCACAAAGTTTTAGAAAGAATAGGGAACTACGATTGTGTCTTGGATGAGTGTTGCACGGAGAAAAATAATCCAACGATTTTGAAAAATGAACTAGCGGTGTGTGTCCTGGGTTAGTGCAGCACGGAGGTAAAAAATCATCGGTTTTGAAAGGTAAAATGGGAAAAAACTGTTTTCGTCCCGGATAGATGATGCACGGAGGTAAAACATTAAAATATATTTTCTTCGATAAAAAAGAGAATTACAAAATTTAGCACGGAGAGAAAAAATCGATCATAATTGATCGACAGAAAAGAGAATCAAAATGTCGTGTCGAGCTAAGTGCAGCACGGAGGTAAAAAATCCTACTTGTTGAAAAGTGACAAAGATTATACATTTTGTGTCCCGGATAAATTATGCACGGAGGTAAAATATCAATGATTTTTCCCGTTTCATAAAAAGTGAAAACCAATGTGTGACACGAAGGGGAAAAGTCGTTTATAATTGATCGATAGAAAAAAGAAGCAAAATTGGGTTGTGCCTCAGCTGAGTGATGCACGGAGAGAAAAAATTACCTAAAAAAAGAGAAAAGGAAGGAGTTTAGGATTAAATTGAACCAATGGAAAAAATTGGAGAAATTTTAAAGTGCTACAATTTTAAATTGAAAATAAATCATTATTTTACATTAATAAAATTAGTCAGGTGAACTATCTATGCACATGAATAACATTTACAATACATGATAAATAAGTGAAAATGCCCATTTTAAACGTCACAACAAGTTGCAAGTTTTAAAGTTCTTCCAGCGTTCTTCTCGCTTTCGTTTACTTAGCTAAAGTTTTGATGATTTCTTATTCATAAGCCAGCATCGTTATGATCGCTACCCAAGGAGACAACTTTCCGCCTGCCAATTGAATGTTTGATACGATGGATTTGATTCTTCTTTTTCTTCTTTAAAACTTCTTTTTTTTTCCTTTAAATCTATGCGAGGTTATGGTTGACTGGCAGTGGGGAAAAAAAAAACGCCAACGGATATTTTCTCCCTTCTCCAAAATACTCCCAGCTGGTAATGCAAATTCGCAAAGCCCCGTGTCTCCGATTGCGGTACGTTCGTCCTGTCCTTGTAAATATATTATCACGTATCCTCCTGGCGGCTCACTTTAAACGCGCGCACAGACACCGAAAACGTGCCCTCCTCTGGAGGTTACGGTAGGAAAAGCCGTAGCCGGTAAAAAGTTTACTTTGCAGCCAAAAGTTTGTCTCCAACGGTTGTGCTCCGGTTGTGCTTCGTCCGCTTTCTCTTTGCCAGTTCAAGTTTTTAAAGTCCTCGAAGCAAGCGGCAAGGACACGGTGACACTATATGTGTATGCTTGCCGCAGCGCAGTTAGCACCGGCTGGTTGCTCTCGTGGGCCCAGCGGTAAGGGCGGGAAGATAATCGCTGCCATTTTCCACATCCTTCCGTCCGGTCGGTGGTTGGATTTTTTTTAAATATTCATCCCGGCGCTTACTTACGCTTTCAATTGGCACCGGGACCAGCTTTTTCCTGAAGCAAACAGATTGAAGTTTTCCATTTTTAACTTGGTTTTTCTTTTCCTTCTTCCTGGGAGCATTTAAGAGGCATTAAAGCACTGCAGTAAAGCTAGGATAGGGAAAAGAGACGGGTAAATGGTCCCACGAAACAAGTAAACGGAAGTAGCTATCGATGAAATTCTTCAATTTCGGATGTTGTTTTCGAAAGCTTCCCGAGAATCGAGAGGTCCTTTCACTTTCCCTCACTAGCTGCAGCAGACGTTAGGCGTCTCGATTCCCCAAATCACCTTCCGGGGAGAGAAAAACAAAAACAAAATGCCGCCTCCAAAACTTGCCCAGAAACCAGCACAACCGATCGAATCGAGCCACTCGTTCGCGCTAGATTAGAAATGGCGTGCATTTGCTGCCAATAAAAATCCTTTTTGTACGAGAATGTGTCCCCCCTCCTCCCCCGCTTGCCCAAACCCTGTCCACCCTCCGCAATGGATGGATGGATGAATCCGTGGGCCCGCGATTTGGACAAACTGGATCGATGGATGCTGGACGGAGGAATTCATTGACCTACAAATTATTCATCATGGCAAACAGCATTTTATTATTCAATCTTCATTTTCTATTTATTGCCGTTCCGTGCGCCAAGTGCTGGATCCCCTGCTGCCCAGAATCTTTTCGCGGGAAATAAAACCAACACCCGTTGGCACTCACACACACACATTCAGAATAGTCGCGATTCCGCGTAGGCCAACTTCCTGGAAGTTTAGGTCCAAATAAAAAAAAAAAGGAAGAAATGAAACAAAATTGCCCTGAAATCCAAAGCCAAAGCCGTCAATTGCAGGGATTCCGTGGAGCTACCTATTGTGAAAAATGGGGACGAACTTTTTCCTGTCCCGTTTTGTGACGGTACTGTGAAGCTTGCTTGTCCAGATTGGAAGGTCCTTGGAGGCGCTCCAAAAGCACAAGCGAGTGAATATGTTTGGAATGAAAGGCTACAACCTGCACCTGTCCGAGTCTGAAGCGGCCTCCGCACACAGAGCCACATGATTCTTGCTCCCCCGGCGATGAAGAGGCAAGGCAAGGGGGAAACCAGGATTAGGGAGTTTCCGTTTTCCACCAGAGATCGCA
Source organism: Anopheles atroparvus (assembly GCA_914969975.1). NCBI lineage: Eukaryota > Metazoa > Arthropoda > Insecta > Diptera > Culicidae > Anopheles > Anopheles atroparvus. Next base: position 20,973,360 of record CAJZCY010000004.1, read on the forward strand.
TCAATTCCGGGCATGTCAAATCGAGCCAAGCGGGTGGATGGATGGAGCAGGAGCAAACTTCAGGTGGCCAAGGTTTTGCTTCCAAATATTCCCGGCCGGTGAGACTCAACACGTTGAGGGAGCTGGAATGCGCAGGGGTTTTCCCCGGTGGAACGCGTTGCATACATACACTCGCAGGTCCTACACAAGAGCACATGCTACGCTTTCGACCACTCCTGGACACTTGACAGATTCGGCGAGCCGGTCTCTTCGCACCCTCGCACGGATATTGATTTATGTCCCGTCGCCCGTGCGTTTGGCATCGGAACGATTGTCTCTTCCTCATTCCGGGAGGTTTCCGTTGGGCGAAAACCCATCGCTCAATCTTCCCGAACGAAGACAGGAGACGCACGCTCGCTCTCTCTGTCTCTTGGGACACCTCTGCCGGATGTGGTACCCTCGCTGTCTTTGACATCCCCCAGTTTTCCCGGTCTGTTCTCCTACGCTTCGACCACCGAATCGCACACGTCAAACAGTGAATGTCGTTGGAACAATGTTTGCTTTAGGACGACGGTTTTGGGCAAGTGTTTGAATGTGTGTGCAGGTGTCTTTTTTAGTTTTTTTTTGCATGAGACTCCAACGAATTCCCCCTACAGGGAGCCTAATCCTGCCGTCATAGGACGGTCGTTCGGGGTTTTTTGGAAAGACCTCCTGCTCCCGTATGGCAGAAAGTCCAGGTCTGGAACACCTGACTCGGACTCGGCGCCCCGGGTGTTTGAGGGTGTATATTAACAAATAATAAAACCTACGTCGACGTCAACGTCGGTGTTTGGCAGACTTATCCTTTGGCCGCCGGTTTAGGGTGTTCGTCTGTACGACACGGCAGGTGAACGAGTCGTTTTCCTTATGATTGCAACCATTGCGTTCCGTACCCGCACCCAGTCCAGTGCAGGATTCCTTTTATTTCAGTTCAACCCCGGACGGCTCCCCGGATTTCTTTACCCCTCGCCGGAGTCCTGTAGGGCCGGAGATGGGACTCATTAGTTCTTCAAACATCGCGGATGTGTGTAGATCTACTCGAGTGTGTGTACATTCTTTCCCAAAACCCATTCGGGATATCACGGTGGTCCACCCCGAGGGGGCGAGATTGGGGACAATATTTGCCCTTTCCGGGAGGAAGTGGATGCCCAAAATCATCCAATGTTCCTTGCTTTGGGATTGGGAGTTCCGTAGCGAACCAGTTAAGTATCGACTAAAGCACATTTCTCGCACCTCACGCGCGCGATCCTTTAATCTCAGGCGGGGTTACGGGGTGTCAGTTGAACGGGGACAAAATTAATTCACTCCAGGGTGGCGGGAAAATCGAACGTCGTAAAGTTTTATCACCAGCTTGCGACACCGAAACCACGAACGAGCGCCCGCTTTTTGTGACTCCTTGCCGGGAGTTCAACGAGACCACGAGCCGATTCTTTGCCGATCCTCACCTCACAGCGGATAATTGAAGTTTTACCGCTCCGGAAAAGACGATACTTCCAGGTGGTTAGGTCGGCGGCACGGAATGTCTTTTCGAAAGGTGCAAAATACGTTTGGAAAAGACATGGAATGGGATGAAGGTTTAGGTGCAGACAAACTTTGTGCGGATTCGGTTAGATTTAGATGGAAGGACAGTTAATATTGGCTTCATTTGTCTTGAGAGATACTGATTGTGGCATACAGAGAAGACGTGTTATAGTAAACCTAACTGTAAGTTGGACAGCGGAAAACAAACCATAGGTTTTCTATGGGTCTTAAGAAGCAATTTGCATATGGAAACTTTTTTTTAAACATTTGTTATCAGTTATTCTCATTCAAGGGGCAACAATTTGCGCATTGAAAAAGATAGAATTTTGAATGAAAATTTTTCGTTTTAGTTTCGCCTATCAAATATTTTTAACAGATAACATGAGACGGTCTGCCGTAATTGTGACTCGTATACCCTAAACGAGTAGGCAGAACCAAATAGGTCGTTATGCCAGGGAAATAAAAGAATGGAAGTGTTCGATTTAGCAACACTTAAATTTCTCTTTCAACGAGCTTAGACTTACGCACTGTCACCTATGAAAGGAAAATTCTAAATAAAATGTCTTACGGTTTTTTTCAGAAGAAGTTGTTTGCAATTGAATAAGAACATGTTTTGCTAGTTACGTTTTTAATAATGGTGAACAAAGGTTAATTTTAATATTATATTAAAAAAAAAGTTATGGTGCGGGTAGATGATTGCAATATTGCAGAACTTTACGTCTTCTTGCACGATCTGTCATTTGGCGGCAGCAATATTTATACCATCGTTGCCCGGATGCAAAATTGCAAGATTGCTACAAATGTTCGACTAAAAAACTGTACAATATTACGAAAAAGTAAAACACCTAAACATTACGAAAACAAAAACCATCATCTCGACTCGCCTACTCTTGACATCCGATGGGTCTGTCACATTCTGAGCTGTCATTGCAATATTTCATGACCTTTACCAACAGGCTCGATAAAGAAAAATCTTGCAATGCAAAAAAAGAATTGCTTGCTTGGATGGCTCGTACACGATAGCAACGGAATGCAATGTGCGTTTGACAGATCTTTACGGTAAAGATTGCATTCGTCTACCCTCACCATAAGAGATTACAATAAGTTGAAGAAAAAAACAAAATGGAAACAAATACATGAATTCAGGATGTACAAAAAGGCTGCTTAGGGTAGCTGTATGTTTTGAAAAAGGACTAAGAAAACATTTCTTTCGGGCGAAAAAACCAAAATTAGGTTTCCTTCTGTTCAATTTTCCGTGTGGCTGACTGTAATGTTTTAGCAAGCTGTCTGCTTCAGTGGGAAAGCTAAGAATGAACTGACGAATATTAAAATTTCATTAACACCTTCCAGGGCACTTGGCAGCCTCATCAAGGTATCGTTTGTGTGTCCTTATGGGTTCCCCGGCGAACGCACCTTTAGACTCGCTCTTCCTTCCCGATGGAAAGCCCTTTTTCCGAAGCGATGACTCCATACCGGAGGCTGGCAGATATAAATCTTTCCTTGTGCTGCCACGCGTCCGTACGTCTTCCTTCGGGAAAAGTGCGTCGTTTTGTACCGGATTCGGTGCGGGCGTCATAAACGAGCGCCGTCGCTCTAATATTTCCTGATTGATTATTATTATTTCACGATTGTCATTGTCCCGGACGACGTCCCTGTTGCTCGGATGCCGCCGGTGTCGCCCCTTTTTTCCCCGTTTCCACTTCACTTCAGTCGTCCACCAATTTGCAGCCTATCCTTGACTACCGCAAAGGAGCCGGAAGTTTTTATACACCACTTGTCACCCCTGAGTCTCTCTCTCTATCCCATTCTCCCCGGGGCATGGGGGGTTGTGTTTCATGGAATCACTGCCATGGACGTCAAAGTCGATGGTGAAACAAAAAAGACGAGCGATGGAAAAAGAATCGACTCCCAAACGGAGGCGAACGGAGCTGAACGGAATCGCCGAGCCGTCCACAGGATCGGTCAACTGAGATGAGATGGTTCCCGTGGAGGATGACAAGTGTTCGAGTGAAGCCTTCCTTAGGTTTTTTTTCCTACCTCTATTTTTCCACCCGGCCCTGGTTGTGTGATAAATTATTTATGTAATCCATCTGATGATCGGGATGATGTGGAAATTTATCGTTTTGCAATCTTCGGGTTTTTCTTTCCCCGTTTTTGTGCGGAAGGAAGGGAAAAGAATGATCCGATCCGATTACTTGTCATCTGCGGGGAGCGGAAAAGCGGGGGTCGTCCCATCGGTGGCAGCTGGTGTTTGTTGGTTTAGAGAAACGATAGAATGACACTCGGCATCATGCAAGGACATGTTCCTTGCCCAAGGAATCGGGAGGATAAATCAGTCTCGAGCGTGGATCGTGGCAGTCGATGAGCTGGAAAACGACGTTCACTCCCGTCCGGAGTCCCGCAACAGGAACGGACACCGGTTTGGGTGATTTTGGAAGAGAGAACTGGTGTACCAACTGTCACCGCACGTGGCGGTCACACGCCAGACGCGGTGAAGTTTGGCGCGATGCGATGCGCCTCAAGTGGAGTAGCGAAATGCAGCACGTGCAGCAACGCCTGCTCGGTTGTTGGCAGGGCCAACTGTCCCGCAACAGTGCCTACGCACACTCCCGAGGGCGCTTCCTAATTTCTAACCATAGCCTCAACTTGTAGCTGCAAAAGGTCAAGAGGATGGTTGACGAGAATTGATCGTAGCTTTGCCCACGAGAGTCAACAGTCGGTGATGCTGAACTCCCTCGTCTCCTACGGAAAATGCAACTCCAGACAACTCCCATGAGACACAAGTACACACAAACTTTCATAAGCAAAGGCTATAAAATATTCCACATCCGAAAACAGGAAAAAATGCCACGGCCAACCGACTTTCAAACGTTCAACTCAATCTCGACCGCCATCATCATTCCATTTTCATTACATTGTGCCATTTTGGCAAGACATCACATGAGACCGGTGGACTTACTGGACCACTTTCTTCCGGGCTTTTGGGAAGAAAACGGAAAAGAAAGAAACAAACGGAAAGCCCGGATACGGAAAGCCCGGATGCGAAAATCGTCCCACTGGTTTTGCTGGCAGTGTTTACAACCCCATTTGGCTTTTATTTTCCTCTCGGAGTGGGCGTCGTAACCCGTTTCGGGTCTTTAAACACGGACGATGTTGCAAATGCTGTGGAAGAAATACATTTTATATCGAAGACATTTGTATCCTTCTCCAACGTCCCGTCCCGGAAGAATTTCGACTTGATACAAAATATAAATTTAAATGAAAAGGCACTTTTTACGTTGTTCGTTAGAAAGCCCAAGAACAAGTGATGGCAAATTGAAATAAAAAAACTAAACATTTGAATAAATCACTTGATAACTCCTTAGAAAACACATGAAACAACATATCCTTTTCCTTAAAATTCAGCGCCTCTGTGTCAACTTTTATTTTTACAAGCAAATCTCGTCAGTAAAAAAGCAAACAGCAATTTTTGTAAATAAAGTGCGTTCGAAAGCAATTCTAAGCCTCGTAATTTATCCAAGGTAGTCAGTAAACTGTGAACATTTTCAAAGTTAAAGGAAACTTTTCTTCTACCTAGGCTGTTATTAAAAAAAAAAAAAACTGTTGAGTTTATTGTTCTCCGGATAAAGTCGTCAAACTCCTTCTCTAACTCCTCTATTGTTCATCTAGTATTGTATTGTATTGTATTGTATTGTAAGACACTAACCTATACGAAATTCATGACTACAAAATCTCAACATTTGATTTAGTGAAATTTAATGGATCGCAACAGCAGTCAGGTTGAACATCTGTTATTCTACAGACTTATCAGGCAACGTAGCCCTTGGAAGGAAGATACATTTAAGGGTTAAGCACGTCCCATAGCACGTCTCATACGTATCTGATTTTAAGGACTTCGTTTACGCCAAACTGAATGCACTCGCTTTAAGCAACATCAACAGGGTCTCGGTTGGCTCCATTTTGGCACCGGGTGGGTCATATTTTCCTCTTCATAAACAGAACTGTAAGCATCTCCTTAGGACCGTTCACGGCCACTTGCCTCTCCGAACTTTACGATCATTGCGACCCACTCGTGACATGTGGGATTTCCGCTCCATTTCGCTTACCGGAGAGGAGTGGCGGTTTCTTTCTAAGGTTTCCCATATCCTTTTTCCTTCACGGTGGTGCTCAGTTCTCCACTGGGACTCGTTGTTTTCACTGTCCGTTTCGATTTCGATCCGGGATGCAACCGGGCCGGACTTTACAGCAAACTGACTCGCTTTCGCTTCTGAGGCAAATCTTTCGGATGTGACTCAAGAAGTCGGTGCCGAATCGCTGTTCGTAAATCCGCTCGCTTTACGAGGCAACAGTGCTGGGTGGAAAATGGGCCAGAAGATGATTTTAAATAAATAAGCAGTCTATAATCGAATGATGTTCCTCGCCGCGTGTCCCCTTTCCTTTCGGCGCCGCATGCCGCATTGTTGTTAAGTTTGTTAAGGAGGAATTAGAGAGATCGTGTCGGGTTTGGAGGAGGTGAGTAGGAGTTCGACTGTTTGTTCCACGGCCGATGCGTCGATGCCTAACGATGTCTGATGATGAGACCTTCGCAGACGTTCGCTTGGCGGAACGGAACTGGAACACAACCGGGCCAACAATCAATCATTTCTCTAATCAGCCAAAAAAGCGGAACCAGCTCCTGCTGGCGTTGATGTCTGCGTTCGCGTTCGCTCGGTTGGAGAGATCTCCTCCTCCCGGAGGCGATCGCAAAACCGGCGGAACCCGATCGTTAAATGGGCTAATCAATCAATTAATTGGAACCCGCGCACACCTTTCCTGGGACCTGCCGGGGCCGGGACTGATTGCGCCGGCTGAATTCTTAACCACCGTTGATGGACAGCAAGGTGGACTGTGGAGCCTGTCACACGGAACGCAGCGTAGACGGTACACACACATGGGTCCAACGGAAGACTGTCGCGCCTCATCAGTTGCCCCGGGTACCAGCTGGCAAATGGCGAAGATCCCGGTGTCTTTGGCTGGCAAAAATTCGTTAGACTAATCGAATGCCGAGGCCCCGAGTAGGCGAAATTAATGTCAATTAGTCAGCCTTGCCCACGCCGCTAGGAATCGGCTCTAAATCATCGGCGCCTCCGATCGGCCGGTACGAGTCCTCGAGACTCTCGTCGTAGGCGCATCATCGTTGTCGAAATGTCCGTCCCAGTTGATTGTCTTGTCAGTGCTGCTCGGGATCGGACATGAGCGACATTTTCGCCCAGGTAAACACCTCTCTCTCTCCCCTACCACCTCTGAAAAGTTGGACGGTACAACCAGATTGCAGATTATGATCCGGTTGGACGAGAGTGAACCTGCAACATCGAAACATAGTGTTGCAATTAAGGTGCTGCTTCTGTCCCCGGGGACAGCTCTTGCTTTGGGGCAGTCCCGTTGGATGCAACAAAACGGAAGCCTAATGTCAAATGATAACAAAAAAAAGGAGTTGCAAAAAGAACCGAAACCAAACCAATTCAAAGTCCATGTACCGAACTTTCCTCCAACCGGTCTGGCGCTCTCTAGCAGATTTTCTGATGACATTTGCGCCGATAATGGCCACTTTTTCGGGCCCAACTCGAGGCTCGTAGATTTTCGCATCGCGATCGTTTGTTTCAATAACGGACCATCCCCAATCATTGCCTTTGCCGGTTCGAGATCGAATATCCATTTTTCCAGAACTTCCCGGACGTTTGCTTCTCTCTTTCTCCCCATTTTCCTGGTGATGTATTTCGTTGCAGTATGTTTTTGTTCCTACTGCAGTCCGATAATGTCCGTTAGGTCGTATAGTTTTTTGCGTGTGTGTTAATTTTCGACATCACAAGGACGTATGCATTGCCGTACGCAATCGTGAGCTCTCTGTGTGGTCCCGTAATCGCTCAGTAGCTTGATGTTTGGTCCATAAATCGGCCTGCGGGAAGCGAAAAATAAACTTCGGGAGATATACAGCAAAAGGAAAAGTGATTTCCACTTGCTGAGTGAGTGAAATGATTCTGCTGTTCCGTCCAAAAAAACAAAAACAAAAACTCAAAATAACAGAAGGGATTAGGGGATGTGGAAAGCTGCAAACATTCCTGGTTGGCACGTGGATGCAAACCCGGCAAGCAATGTGGCTCAGGTACGCCGGGGACTATTCGAAAAGTCCCGGTGCAGTTCGCCCGTTAATTCGATTAACTTTTTGGTCTAAATCTCTTCCTCCACCACAGGTCTCGGCATCCTCCGTTGGTAAGGGGATGATCCTGCGCTTTTTTTTCCTGGTTGGTACATGTTGCTTAGTTCAACCTCTTCTAACGGGACGACGGAAGAATGCAAAAGTTTGCAAGTGACATTATTCACGCTGTGAGAGATGGAGAGGCGATTTTGCCAGCCGAAAATCACGTTCCTTAAATTAGCTCGATAAATCTTGATACGGCTGCACATGCTGGCGGTTGTTGCATCGTCTCTGCAGCAGAACAAGGTCTGTAAGATGTTTGCACACATAAAATGCACCAACAAACGAGACGGTGGCCCAAAAGCTCTGCAACGTGGCATGGTCGAGGCGTCACAAGAGAATTATAACCACCGAGGTCATTAGGGATTAATTTCCCTCAAGGTTCGGTGAGCTTTGGTAGCGGAACGTTCCCTTCAACGCGCTCATTATTTGCATAATTATTCCTCCGTGCGACAAGGTATAAAGATTTATTTTTATTAAATAGCTGGTATAAATAATCGAACACGGGATGGTTTGTCTGCATTTAAATAGTGCCTTGGTCCTTGCTGAAATATCCTCCGGCAAATAAGTTTAAAAACTCGCAGAAAAACCAGGTTGGGATTTTCCTAAAATTGCCCACTCCTCCAGCAAATGATAAGCATTTCTACTTAACGGGGATCTGTTACATGTTTTTGTGTGAATTCCTAATCAAGATGTTGGTCAATTTGCTTCTGTGATCTAGATCGTTGGAGTAAGAGTTAAGAGTGGACTTTACAAGTAACATTTCCGCACGCGAGCAAGATATGAATTTTGAAAAAAAATCCAAACCATGTAGCAATGTATTCGCTTTTCTTTGATCGTCTTATTCTCCGTCTTTTCTCTATGCGGTTCGAATTCGAATGAACTACACCATTGAACCAATCCCGCACAAAAAGTTTGATGTGGAGACGAAGATCAAAGATCCTGAATACCGGCACAACTCGCTTGTAAAAAAATATAGCCGTGGTTATGCTTACCCTTTCGGTTGAATACAAACCAACCGTTATGCTTATGCCCAACAGATGATCGCTTCTATCTTTACGGCTTGGTATCTTAGGGGTCTCATTGTTCGAACGAAAAAAGAAAGTAAATTGTAGTGACGAAAGTTGAAGGGTAGATAAAATCTTAAATAAATCCGATTAAGAACCCCTTGGCACAAATAAAGTGGAGATGGAATACCATAGAACTATATGAAATTATTAGAAGACTTCATGTTGAAACACAGGATTGTGTTGGGGTAGACAATATAGAAACTAAATTACAAATATGTAGGAATGAATTTAGATTGAGACAAAAACTGATGGTAGAAAACATTCTAATGGAAAACCGCTATGTTTCACAACAGGAAAAGTTTCTTATGCTCTACTTGCAGCAAATGCAATGCTTCATTTTATAATATTTCAAACATTACGTAGTATCAATTTTTTTACGTCAAGCCGATAAGCAAAGGAACAAAAATAAGTCCACATGATCACACAGTAAAATGAAACAGAAAAAAAAACAAGATAAACATCTACTAATAGAGATTCGATTACACAGATCAACTGATAAAAACATCCCTCGGAGGCAAGAGTCTTACATGTTGGACTTATTTTCGATCGCGCAAGAGAAATAATTGCCCATTTCACAAGGGCCTTCACAGGCACTCTGGCAGCATCCGGCACGGGGAAAACTATCGGCTCAGTTGAATCCACGCCGATTGCAATCTGACCCCGAGGAAAAGTTTAGCTCGGATCGCTTATAAACAAATAGGCGTCTGAAGGTAGGACAAAAAAAAAACGGTGTCGAATCGCACAGCGTGAGAAAAGCGCATCCCTTCGGTTCCGGCAGCAGGGAAAACACGGTTCCCTGCCCGCGAAACATGTGTCGAGTGGTCGTGCTGTGAGGGAATAAAAAGAGCAGCAGCGAAGGAAAAAAGGTGATTTTCTGAATCAAGTGAAAATGAATTTTATCCCAATTCCCGATGGAACAACAAAACTCAGCACTTCCCGACCGACCCGGGGGTTTGGAACGTTTCGGGAGACCGGGGAAGTTGACGGGGGTATCACGTGTGCGGCGTGCGGAACATAAAACGGAAAACTCGGGGCGTAGTCGGCGTGCGTTCGGAGTCCGAGCATCGAAACATCGCATGGCAACATAAAACATAGCCAGGCCACACGCACTCCGTCGGTTCCCTTTTCCTCGCAGGGCTTGCGAGAGCATCATTTTATGTGGCTTGCTTTCAAGTGTTTCACGCGCTATTTGGTGTGTGCGGCAAAGTCATCAAAATTCACCTTACATTGCCTCGGTTAATGTTGCTTCTATTATTGCCTTCTTCTGCGACCGTTTTCTTCCTATCGGTTCGCTCGGAACGCTCTCTTCATTGATTGATAAGTAAATTTTCTGCAAACTTAGAGCTTGCCAAATCGTGCTCCATGCAAGTCGTAAATTAAAATTAATGAATGTAGGGTTAACAGATGCACGTCTTTTCTTTCGACATCGAAAAACACAGTTTGTTTGAATTAAAGCTTATATTAAATTATATAAAAGCACATACAAGTATAGAAGCCGCTTTCCAAACAATACAAGGAACAAATGACAGCTCGCAATGTCAAATAATACTAAACTTATCGTTTTAGTGCCAATATACTTTTGTCAGCTCATATTTTGACAGTGCTTTTAAACTGAATTTAAATGCGTCTTTTGTACATACTAATAATTGTATTTACAAAAATTTAATACGACGGGGAACATATTTTGAAATGACTATGAGTTAAGCTGATGATGAACATATGCATCATGGCAACGTTTTATAAAAGAGAAGTGTCCATTTGAGCAGCAATATATTGCCAAGCAGAGAAACTCCTTAGTCAAATGGGAACCTTTTTATTTTAATTCCTTTTCAATATTTTTTTCCACAAACTTATCAATCCATTAGGCCATCTCGCAAACAGCTTTCGCAGCCTACGCCGAACGTGAACGATTTGCCTAAGCAATGGTATCTATAATATTGGTTTTCGCGGACCATACAAAACAGCACGTCGACGATGCGGCGTGTGTGTCACCCGATGTTTCTGTTGGCGAGAGGAAGGGAAGAAGTATGAATATAAAACATATTTATGACAGGCACAGCCAGGGGTAGGGTAGGAACCAGCGACTACATTCACATGAAAAGGCAACCCTTGGATGTGACTTTTCTCGAGTCTCTCGAACAGTGGACCAACGGGAAGCTGGTGGTGAGTATAGCGAAACCGGGAAGGAAAGCCCCTATTTTGGGCTGAACAAAAAAGAAACAACAGCAGGAACGTGTAGAGCACTCGATCCTTACCCTAACCACACCTTCCTTGCATATGCCATAGTCTTTGATCTTGTTTTTCGATTGTCCTGGGTTTTGTTGGCGGATCATTTACTTCTCTTCCATGGAACAAGTGCAAGGACTGACAAAGCGCAACAGAAAAAAGAGGAAAGGGACGTACAGAGTTATCGATACCCTGTGTCATCGGGAAAAGGATCAGAAACATCACGGAACGCGGAAATAGCATGCGCCAATGTTGCCATAGCGTCCAGGCACCTCCGGAAAACCGTCCCCGTTTCGGCCCAGTCCGATAAATAGAAGTTTGCGACTTGCGACTGCATTTGCGAAGTGCGTCACGCACTGTGGCTGGTCTTTTCCTGCCCCGAGTTTTCCCACCCTGCGAAGGGGCCTCGGGAAATCGTTGCACACCATCTGAAAGGGGTGGTATTTTCAATGTCCTTATGCAACGGACCCTCGCAGAATCCATGCACTTGTTGTCTGGCGTTAGTTTTAGTCGGGTTTTTTTCCTCAAGAAGAAAAGCGGGAAATATGTTCCCGGGAAGTTTTCCTTCGCCTGCCGGTGCGTCGATTGTCCCTTCGCGAGTTTCTGTTCTTATTCCTCAGGGACAAGTGCGTGTTCGTGGGAGTCGCGTGTGGTTCTCACGACAGGTTGTGAGGAACAGAAGCAAGAGTAAAAAAAGGACGCAAGGGTCGAAGGGAAGTCTGGTGTAATTTACGGTTTAATTTACGGAATTCCTTTCAATTTTTCTTACATCACCCCGTGCCTTTTCCACGTGCGGTGCGCAGAAAACACGCACCAAACGGAACCATTTTCCCTCCCCATGCAGCTCGGTGAAAATCGACGCGATTTGGTTTCGGGCTCATTTAATAATGGCACCAGTTATCTAATTAAGTAAATTGAATGTCTCCTCGTATCCAGCCATTTTCTTTTGCAGTCACTCGCAGCGGTGTGTGTGAGAGAGAGAGTGAGGGGCTTGTAAAGATTTTCCACCAAGTTGCGTAACGCGCAGAGGCAGCGAGGAAGAGAATGGAACCGCGACGTGGGCGAAGAGCCTCCAGAACCGCAGCCCATTTTCCTCGCCCAGCGACAAAGATTTTCTCGCCCGCTCGCCAATGAACAGGAAGGCCGTTGGGTCTACAGGTTTCGCACAGTTAAGCGGTCATTTCCTGGTAATTAGGGCCGTGCTCTGACATTGCTTTTTCCTGGTAGGGGTAGGCTTGATGGGGGCGCGTTCGTTGTTGTTGCGCGTTTCAAAAAGCTAAACAACAATAAAAGCTCCCTGGTTTCGCTGATATCGTTGATGGTTTTTCAAGCGTCCCTTCTCCACCTTGGCCGTGGTTCACGTGGCATCCTTAGAGCGAGACACAAACGCGAGCACTAACGGCGGAAGGGTGGGATTTTCCATTTTCCCTAATGTTATTAGATTGTGCTTATTTATCAGTAACGGTTTCAATTATGCTTGAAGTTTATGAAAAAGGCACCGCACCAGACGCAAACGCAACGATGGGAAACCAGTTAAAGGGGAGGTAGGAAAGCTGTCAGGGGCAGAGAGGCAAGAAGCTGAAATCCAGCCGGTGTGATGGTAGGAAACCCTGGCTTTTTCTTTGATTAGATGCTTAGGTGCACAATCGTACGGTAATTACAGGAAAATGGCATCGAATCAGAAGTGGATACTTAGTAGATGTGCTTGAGACGCTGAAAAATGTGCTTTTTGTGTTGATTTCAAGTAGAATTCAGATAAGTAGCTTATACTTTCTGTTCACTGACATGGTGTTGAAGCATATCGGTAAAAAGGAAGGGTACTTATTTCTTTCTAAAAATTTAAAACTAGTAAAGGTTCACTTTAAATTGCGTTTCGTCGTAGACTGTTTTAATTGACATCTGTTGGGGGACAAATTTAAAAGTTGAAACAAAGAAAAAAACCCACAAATAAGTTCCCCAGTAGCTCGTAAATTGGCCTTTTTGATTACATTTGAATATGCTATCGGGGAACAACAACGCTAAATTCATAGCTACTTCCTGTGTTTGCATTTCACTCGAGTGTTAAGACTTTAATTTCAGCGGGCTGCAAATATTTTCCACCCCGAAAAACGGGAGCGTTTTCATCAACCCTTTATTCTCATATTTTTATTACAATGTGGCGATTCGTGGACCTCTTTGTAATCAACCAATCATCTCACCTTTCTACCTGAGCGCCTCTAGCGGATGAAGAGGGGTGGCAAAACGATGCCGTTGGGGAAAGGGAAAAGGTTTGCAAAAAGGATACGCGCTGCAGAGCATGGATAAATTAGTTAAGTACTCAACTGACCGGGTTCAAGTGCTAAAGTAATTAGCAGCAGCAGCAACAGTGGGTGCACACACACACACACACACCAGGTTGCTTGGTGTATGAGCGTGATGGTCCGTGTCCGCGTCCGCCATTCGCCTGTTTGTATTTGCCTACAGTCGGATCACACGGTCGACCGAGCGGACATTCGCACATTGGAAACGCGCGGACTCCCAGAACGACCCGATCCCGATTTCGTCCTTATAATTTCACGATGGACGCACAGACGCATACGAGGGAGGATGGAGGCACGAATGGCAAATATTGCAGTTGCATCCTTAGCCCCGTAGGCGCATGTGGGTGTGTGTTCATGAGAATGGAAAAAATTCGATTAATGTCAATTACAATTTACATAATATTTGCCTCACCGGAACGCCCCGTTCCACGCACTGGAATCATGCAAAGGAAACGGACGATTATGGGATGAGCGACCGTGGTGGGGACATGTTGCAGGATGTTGTGACCAATTTATGACCGCCGGTTCGATCGGTCGAGGCCAGTTGCGTTGCCAGTTGTGAAATCGGTACCGGCCGCGATGGGTTTTGATCGGATAATTTATGATATGCCGCAGAGCGGATGCCGGTAGTCGTCGCCCGATGCAACCCGGGCTAGCGTTCTCATATCCTTAGTGCAGGGATGCAGTTTTCACTGCACTGCACATTGGTGCATTCGGTGTCCATCCGCAATGCCGCGTCCCGGGCTGGATTTATTCCCATCTAAATGTATCACGACACTTGCATCGAGAGAGAGACCGAGAGCGAGGAAACGGCGAGCGCAAACGTCCAATCGGTCGAAGGTTAGTTGCGCCTGGGACATAAATTTTCCCTGTCATGGGTGGACTCATGGTTCCCTGCAACGCGGATGCAGCTCGATGCAAACTGCGCGACCGCCCTGAACGATCGCGACTCCATGCACCCAGTTACCCCCACAGTTGGAGCTTGATTGAGTTTGACTTTAGATAAATTGAACAAAAATCAAAAGCCCAAACATAGGCTACCCTCGTAGCGGCGGCACCCCGACGAAAACCCCTTGTGGTCCAGCCTATCGTTTTCCATCACCGTTTCCCTCGCGCTGCTGCCGAGGCTTCACGCGCAACCGCCAAAAGTGATTGGTAGTGTCGTCCTGTTTGGTCTGGATGAAAAATAATTAACGAAATTAAATGAATTTATTTGTTTTGCACCGACCGACACGGTCACCGTCGTCTGACTGAACGTGCATGTGGTGCGTTGCAATCGAAACGAAACCCGAGACTGTAAGATGCGCTTGCCTTTTTTGCAGATGCTTTCGGTAACATTTTGCCTCCAATGTCCTGCACAGAGGGTGCTGGAATTGAGCAGCTTCCGGTATGAGAAGTTTGCGGCCATAGCTCAAATTTTATTTTCGGCTCTGTTTGAAGTGAAATATTGACAGCGAGACGGTTTTTATTGCCGTCTCGTGACATTGCCTTTTTGGTCAGCGGTTATTAATGGCAGGAGATTACAGCAAAAAAGATGTGTTTTTTATTAGAGAATTGATGTTCAACCAATTTGGTTTCAGTGCATGATCTTACTGTAGGTTATCCAGTCATATTACTTTAGTTGATAAAGATCAAATTTAATCGAAAATAAATAGATAAAGGGTATATAAATATAAATAGAATTAAAAGAAACCATGAATTGAATAGTATCAAACTTAAAACAGAAAATGTATTGTGTGCACAATTCTAAAGCATTTCATCGAAATTAGTATTTTTTTTTACAAATTCAAGAAATCAAAGCAAAAAGGACAATTACTCAGACTAAATTGCAAAGATACTGTGAAGCAACTTCATAGTCCAGTCCAATTAGCAACTATGCCATGTATCTTGAGACGAATCCAGTTTTTCAAAACCTCTGCAATCCCTTTACATAATGTAAGTCATCTTGGTTTTGTAATTAACTTACCAATTGCCCTAATAGGTTTTCTCACATCTGATCATCACTATTAACGCGAAAAGCGTGATCAGCTGATCGAAACCACCTGCAAACAACTGTATTGCACTCACACCACGCGAAACGAAACGTTAAAAGCGCGAAACAAACACACGCACGCTGGTTTGACGACTGATAATTGATAGTACAGAATCCGAGCACTGATAACGCTTAAGTGTGCGCACCGGAGAGCCGCGTTAGAGAGCGGACGAGATCATTCACTCTCGGTCCGGGTGGATCATCAGTTTGACGTTTGCTTTGCCACGGATTGTTTGATCTGGTGTTGTGAGGATGCTGTTGGTGAAATTTTTGTTAATTTGTGTGCCGTTTCTCACCCTGGTCGGTGAAAGTTACGGTGGGCTTCCTATGGTGGTCACCACTTGGGCCTTCACGAACGCGACGTTACGAGGCAAGCGGGGGTAAGCTATAGTTAGTCACGACAGCTCACGCTATAGTTTTGTTCCATCATCTATCCCGCAGCGTACCAATCGTTGACGGTTGGCAAGTTCGACCCGATCGAGGCGCTGGTCGAGGGTTGCAGTGTTTGCGAGCGGGAGCAGTGCGATTTTACGGTCGGCTACGGAGGCAGCCCGGACGAGAATGGCGAGACGACGTTGGACGCAATGCTGATGGACGGTACGACGATGGATATCGGTGCGGTGGCGGCGCTGCGGGAAGTGAAGCACGCGGCCGAGGTGGCCAAGTACGTTCTGCGAAACACGAAGCACACGCTGCTGGTGGGAAGCCAGGCGACGGACTTTGCGCTGATGATGGGCTTCAAGAGGGAATCGCTACAAACGGACGTCTCGCGGGGCATGTGGACGCAGTGGAAGAACAACCACTGCCAGCCGAACTTTTGGAAGGTATACGTTGAGCGCCTTTCGGGTTGATAGCATATTTGTCTGTCGTTTGAAAATAGTCATGCTGATAACACATTTTGATTGAGAGGGACGAGATGCGATGCCAATTGATAAACGACGTAACAAAATAGCATGCAACAATCCGTTGAAAGGAATGAATACGATTCTGTACGATTGCTTCTGTACAAAAATGCACAGGATTTAAAATTGCTCCACAGCAGTTCGTAAGAAAACGTTTTGCATTGCAAACGTTAAGATTGTTTTCTTTTTCAATACTTTTAGAACGTGATTCCTTCGCCATCGATGTCCTGCGGACCATATGAGCCAGTTTCTGCCAACTCCGTCCAGCCCCGCTTCGACTCTGGGGTGCCCACCAATCGCTCAGGTCTCGATTTCGGCCGGTACAATCACGACACCATCAGCATGATCGTGATTACCGCGGATGGGCACGTGGTTGCGGGAACATCCACCAACGGTGCGCGCAACAAAATCCCGGGCCGTGTCGGCGACTCGCCGATTCCGGGGGCCGGTGCGTACGCCGACTCCGAAGTGGGTGCAGCCGTGGCCACCGGCGACGGGGACGTGATGATGCGCTTCCTGCCGTCGCTGCTGGTCGTTGAGTGGATGCGCAACGGGATCGGCCCTACCAAGGCAAGCCGGATGGCGATCGACCGTATCACCAAGTACTATCCGTCGTTCGTCGGTGGAATTGTGGCCACGTTGAAGGATGGCCAGTACGGGGCGGCCTGTAATGGCATGGAAGAGTTTCCATTCTCGGTGGCCGACAGCACAATGGGTGAAGGAGAGGTGCGGGTTGAATCTGTGAAATGTTAAACGGAAGAGAAAACAAACAGTAAAAAAACACAAACGATTGACTGGGTCAAGAGGTATCCATTTTCAATAGAGATCACAATCCTTCTTGGCTCTTTCGACGGCATTAAAATAACACTTCACCACAAGCTATGCCAGTAATTTAAAATTAATCCGTTTACAGCAACAGTAATAAACGCAGTGAAACCTCTACAACCGATTAGAGTTAACCCGATTTGTGGTTGTTTTGATTCCGAAGATTATCCCGTGTTCATTAAAGCGCAAGAACGCCACCGTCTCCCGCCGAACATCGCACCTTAAAGCCCACACTCTTCGGCGCTTCGGCACCACGGTCAGACGCCGTGCAACGGGCGAGAAATCATCAATCGTAATCCAATAAAAGGATTTTCCTTCGGGGCAGAGGGCCCCCGTTCCTGCCGGGAAGCGAGCGGCGTGCGGCCAAAGCGGAGTACGAAACGTTGATCCCGTCTCTTCCGGGGTCGTGGAAACTGGAGGGAAGCACAACGGCAAACAATCGGTGTGGCCCGTTGTTGTAGTAACCTAAATCTACTAGGCTCAAGGATGGAACATTTTACTAGCTGCGCTGAGTTTTCCAAGCGAGATCGAGCGAGCGAGCAAGGATGTGTTGAAGTTTCCTCGGATCTTAAAGGCTAAAGAAGGCGATGAGGAAGATGGAAACGGGTGGAAAGCCTGCCAAACAAAATATTCCTTTCTGGGACCGGCTAGGATGCAACACCAACACCAGCATCACCATGCACCCGGGAGTGAGTCCTTAAAACCAAAAACAAAACGAAAAAACCATCGACCTAAAAATCTGTGTTTGAATGTGTTGAAAATAAAAACTGTAAATAAAATGTTGCACTCTTTTTCCGCCCGAACGCATCGCCTCGCAGACAGGTTGGCGGAAAAATGGGGTTTGCTGTCCGAAGGAAGCGTCCTTTTTCCTCGGATCCATCCACATTTCAGTCACGGCAAGGTAGGTTTGTCGGTTGGTGTTTTCCTGCGGGTTTGTTTGTGTTCACAGGATGGTTTTACCTTTCCATATTTTTTTTCTTTGCGAAGCACCAGAAACAGAAGCACACTTATACATCACACGTTAGACGAAAGATTAGCAAAGAAGAAATAAAAGCAAACCCACACAAGGACGTTGTTGAGACAGTACAACAGTAAAAATAAAAAAATAAATAAAAACCATCATTCGAAGATGAAGAAAAGTAGCAAGGGCTCCCGTTACACGTGAAAAGCCGGGGACGGGAAAAACGGTGACGTCACCGGAATCTCTCGGTTTCCCTCTCCGAAATGGTTCTCCGTTTCGCGATTGGCTGCCGCAGTTCCAGCCAGCCCAGGCCACGCCCAGTAGTGGCGCGGGTTCAGTTTTCCCCATTTCGTTCATGTCGCCGACCGGTTTTACAGGGATAATGCCGATTCCTGCGCATCGAATGTCGTCCGTTCTGCTTTCACTCTAACAACTCTTCAGGAGGTTCATCGCGTGCCTGTGAGGGAGAGAGAAAACCCGCTGCAATGATCCTTACACTAGTATCCTTGTCAATGCGCCATGAGCCTTACCAAGCGGGGGTGAAAAGGATAGCTTGAGTATTGCCAGCATCCGACACTTGTCCGTAAGCTCCTCGATTTTCCCGTTCTTGCCAACAAGTGTGACATGTGTTTCCACCGTGCCAAGATCGCCGGGGAAAACTCACCCCGCCGAGCGGAGGAAGCAAAAAAAAAAACATCCCTTTACCAGGAACAATAGGACGACACCAGCCAGAGGGCCATATGGGCCCCGCTTCGGTCCCCTCGGCCCTCGCGCATACCGACCCGAGCAGCCCTCGCTGAGCGGACAGGCTTTGAGTTCACATTTATTGAATTAAGCTTATCATTTGATTTCGGCAAATGCAAGCAACCGGTCGCACGAGCAGCAGCAGCATCATCAGCAGGTCCTGGCTTCGTCCTGACGCCGTTTTGCTAGCGAGTGTACATCCAGTGTCCGCCGAGGTCGATCCGTAGTCCGAGTGGCTTCCGTGTTTCGTCCAGGTTGGTTAATTTGTTGTTCAGACCACGCGTTTCCTGCGAGAGTCAGAGCGAGTGAATTGATGATATGAAGTGTTAACTGAATCGTAATGTTTTGTGTGTGAAAATAAATCGCTTAAAAAATTGCGTTGACTGTCCGAAATTACTAGTGCGTGCTGACACAAGTTGGGAGTAATTTTCGTAAGTGTTGGTTCATAAAACAAACGAAGAAAAAACTCCGTCGTAAGTGAAGTGTGGATTGTGGTTACTACAAGACACATAAAAAAAAAAGGTTTGGTTTCTACTGTGATTTTAATGCAAGCAAAACGATCAACATTTTGGTAGAAGATATTGTAGAATTTTACAGCCTTACCTACTGGACTCTTTCCAAATTCAAAAAATCCACAAAGCACTTTTCCTCTCACACATCCATTTTTTCCCGGGCAATCGATTACTATTACGGCGCCATAACCATCAGCGCAAAGAAGTGCGAAAAAATTGCGTAGTGACGACGTGCGAATCGCCGATTTTGCCGCTTCGGCTCACCCGTCCGACCGAAACGGTGTGTTGAGTGTGGAAAATTCATGGATAATAAAAATAAATAAAGCAGTATCAAAAAAAAAAAAAAACACCCGGTGTACAAGGAACCAGGAAAAGCTGCCTGCCGTTGATCGTCCTTAAAAAAAGGCGAGAGCACAAAAAAAAACACACACACACACACAAACTACGGAAAACGCCGAGTTGCACCTGACAGACATTTCGACGCGTGAGGTGAATGTGAGTGTGGGCATAAAGCAAAAAGAGTAAAAAAAAAAATACAGCAGCAAAAAATACTGACAGCAAAAATTGAACATACTTCGCAGCAACTTCAACAACTCCGCGTTTCTCGCGCGTTCATGAGCTCGTTGGCTCGTGTGGAAGGAAGCAAATTAATATTTAATTTCATTTTCATCCCAGCGGGTTTTTCCTCGGCGCCTATTTGTCTGCCCAATACAGGTAGTGTTATTTTGGTCGGCCATCAAGCGCACCATTGCTGTTCCGACGTTTTCACGTTATCCGTGTTAAAAAAGTAAGCAAGTTCAAGTGTTTCAAAGTGGTGGAATTGTAGCTGACTACAGCATCCGGTCGATTGCTTCGTACGATTGAGCGCGCAGTGATCAGTGAAAGTATTATTGGCATCAGCATTACCATCATCTGCATCGTTTTGTTTCGTTTTCTTGCTCTCCACCGGCGAAGGAACAAATCGTGAAAGCAAGTGCACCTGAATGGTTGGAAACCCGGTGTAATCGACAATCGTGAGTAAGCGTTGCGCAAATTGACAGTTGGCCCGATCGTTCCGATTCCGCGCGTCCGTGTGTCGAATTGATAAAATCCCCCCCTCAGTAGCTTGTGAGCCCGTGCTGGCATCCACGACACCGGACATCCTCTTGCCGGATTGTCTCGCCTAGGATTCTCTTTCGTGACGACCGGGTGAAGAAAAAATCGCCAAAATTTATCCCCACGACATGGACTACTCGTACCTCAACCAGGCGGCAGCTAGCTTTGACTCTAGCTGCCTCCAGGGTGGGATGGACCCGACCGGGCTCGGCAACATGCCGTGCTCGTACGGCGACCTGACGTCCTGCAGCCAGATGTCGCAGGCCGCCTACCGCTACACGGCCGCCGCCGCCTCGATGGCCCGGTCGTACAATCCCGTCGGCACGGGCGTCGGGCCGGGCAACGTGACGATGAGTGCGCTGCACCATGCGGCCGCCGCCGCCGGCCCCGGCTCGCAGTGCGCGGTAATGGGCGGCCGGACGCACCAGGACGTGCACCGGGCTTCGATGTTCCAGACTTCGATGAATCTGCAGTGTAAGTATCCGCTCGTATGGCTATGGTGCAGCTCGACACTCTACGATTGATTGACGGTTCGCGATTTCGGGAAAATCGAAGTTTGGGGGAAAATCGGACGAGGCACGGAAGCTGACAAGAGATTACATGAAGCGCCCATGTAGGCCATCGAGTTACAAACTCGATGTGAACGATAGCTGAAACCTCACACGTTATCTAGCAGGTTCTATTTTGGGTTGGCAAATAAAAACCGGCAATCGAATGATTTCACTTTGGAAAAGTCGCTGCGGATTTCTGTTTGATTTGAATCTTTGACACAGGGGAACAAAGTTCGCTCTTTTGTTTGTTAAAAAATGACGATGCTCATATTTAACACTTCTTGCTATTGCTTGCCACTCAAGATAAAATTCCTTATCCTGGATTAGGAATATCAAATACTATCTAGCGCAAAACAACTACACAAATTATGACATACAATAAAGAAGCGCATCTGTGGGATTCGAATAAATAAACACACAGAGATTGTACTATTCTTGCATCACTATAAGTTTAAGGTTTGTTTTTTTTTTATTACCTGTGCTGTCTGATAAAGAAATGCTTATAAACTAGATTGTCTTTTGGAGTGACGCTGAACGTCCGCTCAACTTTCCATCGTACAAAATCACACATTGGGGTTATCGGTAGTGAAAGGCCCACCTGCCTTTCCAGTCCTATCTGGGCCCCAAAACGTCACGTTTCGTAGGCACGGTGTGCTCGACAGGATCATGCTCATCTTCGTATTGCATACGTTTACTGTTCTATAGGAACGACGACCTTCCGCCGGGAAGGGAAGGCGCTTTTGGTAGTTTAATGGTTGTCTTTAATGCTAAAATATACAGATCACTTGTGTCTTTTGTTGTTGTTCGGCTCGTGGAAAAGACTCGTTTTCGAAGCTTATGGGGAGGGCGGTTTGTACCTCGCCCATCTTGACCACTGTAGCTGCAGCAGCATCGTCGTTTAGTTAAGCCTGGATGCTCTTCCGGCGGCACTCGCGGATGGCTTTGTCCAGCTGCTCAAAGTCGTAGAACACGCGATACTCGAGATCGGCCCCCTCGAACACGTTGCCCACCGAGGGCTTCAGGTTGAGGAACAGCAGCAGCTGGTTGCGGCTCTTGAAGTCTTTGATGAGCGTATCGATAACCTGGGCCGCAGTGAAGTCGGCACCGTAGATGTGCGTGCAGTCGATCACGACCGGGATTTGGTTCTTGAGGCCGTGCTTGTTGATCAGGTTGCGCACGTAGTCGACCGAGGGGAAGATGAGACAGCGGTCGGGCGTTAGCATGAGGTACTTTACGCCGCACGGTGTCACCGCCTGGTCCATGTGGATCTTTGGACGGGCGGCGTGGTAAAGGATGAACAGGATGTTGAGTCCAATGCCGACCAGGATGCCGTACTCGAGCGGGAGGGCAAGGCAAGCGACAAAGGTGGCAACACCCGGTATCAGATCCGTCTTCTTGCTGCGCCACATCGGCTTGACGACGCGCACCTCGATCATGAAGATGACGGCCGCGATAATGATGGCCGCCAGGGCCGCCCGAGGGATGTAGAAGAAGTAGGGCGTGAAGAAGAGAAGCGCGAAGATCACCAGGAGGCCGGTGTACAGCCCACCGAAGGGGGTACGCACGCCACTAGCGTTGTTGACGGCACCACGCGACAGCGCTCCCGTGCCGGGGTATCCCTGGACGAAGGAGTTGGCAATATTGGAGACACCGATGGCGATTAGTTCCTGAGTGGCATCGACCGGTTTTCCATCAGCTAGAAGGTGGATCGAAAGAAAGTTTATAAGGAAACGGGTTCCTCTACGAAAGCCCATGACATGCTGTGCAATACTCACCGAAAGCCTTGCAGATGGCAATGTTTTCTAGCAGTGCAATCAGCGGGATAACTATCAGCATCGAGCCCAAGTTCCCCAGCATATCACCGAAGCTCTCGTATTCCTGTGTCACCGTGCCATTGCCGTCGACCACCTCCGGAACGGAGAACGGCGGTGCCTGAACACTCGGCAGCCCGCTCGGAACATCACCGATCATCCGGAACGGTTGCTTGCCGTTCTCGTAGAAAGCCGCCCCGATGCCACCGCACACAATCACGATGATCGCATTGCGCGCCGTCCCGATGAGCCACAGTGACTTGTTGATGATCCGCTGCACGACGGACTGATCGGTCTCCTCCGGTGGGCCTACCTTAATGCGCGGCAGAAGCCTCATCAGCAGCAGCACTATGATGCAGATAAAACCCATCAGGGCGTCCCCGAGCTGCGTGTTGTGGATGTCGTCTATGATGGACGACCACTGCTCAATGAAGGTGTTCCCTTTGGCGACGATTCCGAGCAGGTCCTTCACTTGGGAGCTGAGGATGATAAGCGACACGGCGGAGGTGAAGCCGGAGCTGACCGGACCGGAGACGAAATCGATGAGAAAGCCCAACCCAAACAGGCCCATCAGGAGCTCGATGAGACCGCTCAGGAAGCAGAGAAGAACAGCCCGCTGCCACACGCCATCGCACGCTTGGAAGGTGAGAAGGGACGCGATGGCAGTGGGTCCCATCGGTACGTCCTTGCAGGATCCGAGCAGGATGTACACGAAGCACCCGACGAACGAACCATAGAGACCATACTAAAGGAGCAGGGAAAGGACATAGGACACGTTAGTACACCAGCGCTCATCGGTTTGCTTTCGGAGGGGCACACTTACAGCAGCCGGTAGTCCCGCGATGCTACTGTAGGCAAGCGCCTGGGGAATCACGGTCAGGCCAACGGTAATACCCGCCACAAGGTCACCCACCGCGTCATCCATGGTGTACTTGGGCAGCCAGTTCAACACCGGTACTCGCTTGTAGAGAATCTTCCGGCGGCATACGTTCTTGCACTTGCGCCGCATCCACGGTCCAATCGATTTGATCTGATCCATCATCGACTGCTTGTCGTCCGTTACTGCGCGTTGACGAAAGGGAAAGATTGTTAGCACCCACGTGTGTCCGTCCAACTTCCAACCACCAGCGGCTGTTCGGAACTTACGGATAAACTCGTTGCTTCCCCGGTAGCCAACTACATCCTTGTGGATCGGTGGCACGCTGAGCGAGTGTTGCGATCCGCTCAATCCGTGAATGTTGTACACCGAGGCCGACTTGATCTGAACCTTGTCCAGGTGTGTGTCGCTCGACGATCGTCTGCAGGTGAGACAAGCGCGGAAAAGAAGATAGAGATAGAAAAAGTCAGTACTCCAGCGGGAAGAAGCACACTGTGCACGTGCTGTTTTGCTCGCTCGGTCGCTTCCGTTGCTTGCGCTTGGACAACCAGGTGTCAATTGTCGCGTGTCAGTCTGACTCACTGGACACTCACTGGTGTGGTGCGCGGGTCTCAAGGTCACATCCCCTGGATGGGCAGCGCTACGCGACGGTATCTGCGTAGTAAGTTTTTGCAAGTGCGCCAATTCTTGAATGGCCGTTGCAAAGTTGGCGGAATCAGTTTTTCAATGGACTCCAGAGGAATGTGGTATGATTCACACGAACGCAGGCTTGGTTCTGCTGAGAGTTGCAGATTTGGTAGCCTCCTCCTGCCTGGTTGAGGTGCTCGTTTTCCATTTAATTGTGGAATGCAACGACCCACCACTGTACGTGAAACCAAAACAACGTTCAGGCAAATGTACGGATCTAGCTTTAACCGGATGCGAACACAAGGGAAAGCTGGTTTCATCGGAACCACAGTCATGCCACATGCAGCCGGTCTAACGGGAGCAGGCATCCGAAGATCCGAAGAGCAGTGAGAATTCAAAAAGTTTGTTTTCATTGTTTCCCTTGGCACAAAACGGCCAACCGTTTGAAGAAGCCGTCTTTCCGGCCATTAAAGTAATGGTGACGACAGCGACAGTGCGACGTGTTAGTGCGGTGCTAAAATTAACATTTTTGCGAGTATCGTCGGGGCCCTTTTCGCGTTCTACCGCCGTCCGTCTCGGCACTCTGAAGACAAACGGGGTAGGCACATCAACACAGGCAACTTGTGCAGGCCACAAAGCAGCGCCAGTATGTGTGCGTGTGCACAAAGGACGGTGTTCTAATCAGCTAGAATCAGCTGACGTAACCCCGAAAGACTAGTGAAATGTCGGTGAGGAAATTAGGTCATGTGGAAAGTTTGTGTTTCAACGGCAACAACAAAAAACAAAAAAAAAAAAACAAATGTATTCAACTTCGACCTTCGGTGAAGATGGGCTTCCAAAAACTAGCGAAAGTAAAAGTAAACATTGAACCCGGCGGAATGCGCACATCCGCGTCAGATTTTGTTACGCCACCTGCCTCCTTTTAACGTCATCAAGTGCTCGAGACGGGACCTAGGTACTCAAGTGTCTCAAGTTAGGAGTGGTAAATCATACACACAACCTGCACCGGACTCTCTTTCGCTTCCTTTCGACCCTCCGATGGGAATGCCATCCGTCTGCATGGCAATGCGAGTGCTGCATGATAACGGAGCGTAGTTTTGTCTTTCCATCATAAATCCAACTGTCCGGAAGGATAAACAGCGCGCATCCATACGCGCTTTGCGGTGGTAAATACAAGGCGGGTCCGTTTGCTGCCGCACTTGTAGGCCGTGAGGAGGCTTTAACCGAGGCAATGCCACATGCCGGGTAATGATCCCCAAGATATTCCACTATGATTCCGCAATCTCACCAGTTGTACTAGGTGAACCGGATTAATTTTACGACAAGATCGAGGTTCTACGAAGCAGCGGGATGAGTTATTAGCTGGTTTCTTACACGAGATATACCTTTGCATGTGTGCTACGGTTGCGGCAAAGATAATTATCGGTCTACGACTAGGGCCGGCTGCCAAAACTTGTGTACCAGAGGCTCGCAGCTGACCGTGCACGTGCGGTGCAATGAACGACCGTGATTTTGACCGTGAAAATCTGTGTCAGCCCTGGTAGTAGTCCTAGGTGTCGCAGGTGATTTGTTAGTTGAAGAATGTTCAAACACATCGCTTATTTCTTTTATGATGTGTTTTTCCTGATTTCTTGACTTTTTGTTCTTGTTCTGTATTGACATAGGGATGGATAGGGGTTAGCATAATCTTCACGTGATGCGTTTGGCAGCGAGGGTGCGATGGCGGAAGAACCTCGATGGGCAAACGGGGCGAAACGGTCGTGATGGCATCGGGTAGCATAGAGCGTGTCGACCGTGATGTGCCCGAGACCAAACTGAAATACGAAGTTCATGAACGCGAGAGCGCAATTTGGGGAACCGGTCTATTTCGGGAACCTCGACAACATATACCACACTACCACCAGGCCAGCAGAGGAAAATGGGAGCAGTTGGAAGAACAACTATACGATTCAGTGCCGTACCCCGATGGCTTCACTTTGGTGTCGAATGGTTTACAAAAAAAAAAAAAAAAATATTTCGCAAAAGCTGTTAAACTCAGCTGACCAGGCGGCCACTGTTCGAACGCTGATTACGTGAGCCTGTGCGCATGTAAAAATAAAGCGACCACAAGTAAGGAAAGGTAACTCTTTTTTTGTGCTGTTGCTCCCTTGTGTGTTTCGGGAGAAGATAACGCTTGTCATGTACACCCTTTTCTGATGCGTTTCCTCCGAGCGGAAACAAGTTGCAAGTGCAGAAATGTTCATTATCCGCACATCAACTCCCGCAATGACAGTGACAATCGCGGCCTGCTGTCAATTGCAGTCTTGATAACGCCATAACTGGGTGTCATAATTTAAAAAAAATGCATTGCAAAAATAGCATCACAAGTCAGCAACAGACCGCACTGTCCATGTATCGGAGTTCCCAAGTTTGACTTGTGTGTCATGTTAACAGTAGGATAGCGCGTCCGTTGACAACGAGATACCGCTTCACGAGACTCCGATAACGCACTGGGGCTGGAACGGGAGGCCTGCCTCCAGAATTCTCGAACTTTGCCTTTAATTGCCTTTTCGGTGAGTGCGCAAATTGCACCTGTTTGTTATTTGCACTGTCCTGCTAATGTTATCTGTTTGACTATGACGGTTAGAAGTGACATGGAAGGGGGTAGCAGGCCGGCAAAATCTACACACAAAAATGCCACAAACAAATAAACAGGGCAATTTCGGCAGCATCAGTGAAGATAACGGTGGGCGAGAAATCAGAGAGCGAGCCAACGAATAGTCCCAGGTAGTTGAGTGCTATAAAACGCAAGTATAACAAGCTTATCAACGGGGATGCTTAATTGGTTTGCTTTGTGTTTGAGGGCTTTATTCGGCAAGCCCTCGTAGCCGCGGGTTCCCAGGGAACCGTTTACACAGCCCAAATTTGCGCACCTTAGTCACCGAGCGTAATTTGTGGTTAATTGGATTGTCGCGCATTGCGTCGCGTGTTGCGAGGCTGTCGTCACGCGATACAGCGTACACAGTGCGTATACCATACCCCCGAAGGCGGTGGTATCTAGAATCTTACCTAATCTCTATGCGAGGGATGGACAGACTGAACGTGCTGCTGGTGGCAGGCTCTGGCGAGTCGTTCGAGTTTGCCATGTTGGGCCGCACCGTTGATCGCAGTGTGATCGGGAGGTTCAATTCCGTTCAATCACTGCCAAACCAAAATCCCGTCGCGCACAGCTCGATCCTCCTCTATCCAAAGCTTCAGAAAACCCCTTTTACGACACGCGCGAGTTTTGTCTTGCCCCACCGATGGCTACCGATCGACTAACGATCGGTTTTTTGATCTTGGATCACGCTAGAGCGCGCGGGATAAAATAGTGCACCGAAGTAAGCCAACCGTCCGAAGCCTGCGCAAATACGCGATTGGTTTGCGACCGAAGATGGGAAAGTATTTCGCCCGAGCAGGCAAGTAGGTACGGTACCTACACTACCTGGCGCATCCAAGTGTTGGATCACTGTCAAGTGCACAACCGCGTACAAGTGTCCCGGTGTGGACACAATCACCTCCTCCCCCCTTAGTGTACGCCACATGCTTCGGTATTTCCTAGTACGTCGACGAAGCGTCGGCGCTATCAACAACTAAGCGAGGGACCTTGCTCGGTAGCATTTGGCGTCAGCTGTCAAAAGTTCCGGTGTGTCCCCGGGGATGATCTGTTTATAGGAACGTCACTGTCACTGAGTACGTTCTTCATTTCAGTTGTTTTCAAATTCAAGTTTTTGCCCAGGTATGGATTGAAAATCGTTATTGTCTGAGTCGTCGGCCACTTTTTCGCTTTTATCAATAATCGACGTATCTGTATGATGTGTAAAAGCGGAGAATTTACAACGATAAGCTTCGGTTGCAAATGCTTTCCGCATTACCAAAGGGAACCCCTTGGTTGCAAAATTGCAGTAGCGTGCAGCGCTATGTGTCGCGTTATCGATGGCAAGAGCAGTTGTCAATCATTCACAAGTGGGCAGATCAGCTCGATCTGTGACGTACACGGTGCTTGATTTATGCCCAACAAGATTCCACAAGGTTCCTTCCGAGGTTTAAGACCCCATGAGATAAACCGATGCCTCCGGTCCTGCGCGGACCGTGCACTGTCAAATCTGTCGCAAAATTGCGCCTTTCCGATTGTTCGCACGTGCTTGATCAAGTGGTTCGTTCCTTCGTATCGCGGCTGGCGGATCGATTTTTCGTGTGCTTCCATTAGCGTACCCGTGCTGCTGGTTTATACGCAAACAAAGCTAGTCGCGACCAAATCGCAGACATTTTTAATTGCCCACTTATGTCGAACGCCAGGATAAGGGTTGTAAACGGTTTGGGTGGCGATAATTATGCGTTGTTTTTTTACTTTGTTGTGACGCTTTTCCATCATTTATTGGGCTTGCAAAGATTATGATAATCTTAATTACTTCGGCGAGAATGTTTTTTCATTAAACAATGAATACAACCGCAGATGCTGATGACCAATCAGGTGAACCCGCTTTGTAAAACAGACTCTCAAGAAGTTGCATTAAAAGTTTTGTAGAACTTTAGTTTTTTTTAAATAAAATTACAGGGACAATTCGACGTTTTTTTATCTTTCATTCTTCACAACGAAGAGCAAATAATGTATTCGATATGAGGACATCTTGTTGTATCATTGTATCAAACGAATCGAGGATTGAATTTGTGCAAATTGAAACATTATAGATCTTTTATGATGGATAATAAAAAAATAATTGTAGCTATTCTTTTTTTGCAAAGCTGCCAATCCAATATTTTTTTGTTCCTATCATACTCGAGCAATACCCGAGCGAATGAATACCGCCCAACGTTCGGAAATAGATTTTCTTCCGAGATTCGCAGGCTTCCTTTTTTTACTGTCGTATTTGCAGGCTTGTACCATCTGCTCCCGTTGTACATTTTACTTTTATCGTCTAATTGATTCTTAGAACCCAAGTGGAACCGGGGTGTGCACGCAAGGTTCGTTGTTCGGTCGGGTGGTTTTTTTTTCTTTCACTCTCCGAATCAACAACCCCGTTACACCGAAAACCCCTTCCCGAGATTGGTCTACTCTCTTGGGCGCTCTGGCAAGTGCCCGCTTGCGTTTCTGTTCAATAGCTCAAGGATGTGCGGTAGAAATGGCGGTAAGGAACCGGGACATGAGTACGACGCGGTTTGCTTTAAAAATCTGTTTGAAGAGACGCGCCCGATAAGAGTGTTGGAGTTGTTCTCCCAACGTCAAGCCACTAGACACTAAGCCCTCTGGTCAACATTTGGTCTGGGTTGTAGTTTGCAGTTGCGTGTAGTTTGCGAATAGTACGTTGCTCAGGCAGCAGGTGAGTATCTACGGGACAATGCTGAACCAGGGCTGCTCTCGATAGAATAGCAGGTGGTCTTATCCTCCACCGGTTTCTGCTGGAAGTGCAGCTCAGAAGCGATAGTGATCACTCAACTAGACCACTAGGTCAACGCGTGTGTGCAGGGACAGACCATCGAGCATCAGATCTAGGTCCTTTGGTGTCCACTTAGGCCGATGAGTACACGTAAACTGAGATTGATTTGCAGAATAAAGAAGAGACTTACGACATTGCAGATCCTTCCTTGTTGCTGGTGTTTCACAAAATTTTACTACACGTCCACAGAGGAGTTTCAATTCTTCTGGTAATGCTTTTCTTTAGTGAAAAATCACCGAAAAAATACTTCTCAAAAAGATCACACTATCACACCACTGTAAAAATGCCGGTCCGCCGTACGCGGAGGTCACTTCCGTCCGTTTCCCTTTCTTTTATCACTCTCAGATGCTTCGCTGCGCCAGTAGGAAAAGAAGACGATCCGCCCGCACCGTGCGCCAACGGTTTACTGAACCGACCTGGTCGGCTGGTGGCAAATTTTAATCAGTCCACCCTCAGAGGCCGCATCGTGCGTCTCCTCGGGGTGCTCACGGTGTTCCGACGAATGGTGGCTTGGATTTCCCGCGAGGTCAGGTACGCGGGAAAGGTGCGAGTGGACAGTTGTCAAGTGGCCACCGCGCGGACAGTTCACTTCCTCGGTTACTGGCTCGGCAAGCTTTGCGAAAGAGTTAGTATAGTTCATTGGCTCGCTCGCTGTTTGGTGACGTCGGTGGTAACGCTCTCTCTCTCTTGTCCGCGATGATGAACCGCGGGATGGTCACGTTTATCGCGGCGTCCTCCCGCAAGCACGCACACAGCGACTTGCGTGGGAAAACCGCGGTTCTCGCGCCGCATTCATCAAGTAACTCGCGCATTTCTTTGGCGGCGTTTATCTCGCGCTTGAGTACCTCCTCCGGCACACGTACGATACAGACCACGACGGCTATTGAGGAGCGATTCCATTTTCCCCCAACCTTACATCTGAAGCAGGCAGGTTCACGAGCATGCCCTGCACCGAGAGTGATTTTGTCTTTCCGATTTTCTTATCGGCACGTTGAAGTTGACGTGCCGTGCCATCCGAATTGGTTGTCTACTTATCGATCGTCGTCGGACAACCGGAGACAACGGCCAGTGAACCTCAGGGAACCGGCAGGGTTGGGCGGGTTGTAAGAAATCGAATTTGCTAATTGACAATTGAAGTTCGCCGTTTAAGTGATACCGGGCAAGGAGGAATACACCGAGTGGTTGGTGGTGGGAAAAGGGAGGAAAGCACGGACGCGTTTGATAATGACATTTCGCACGCGAGTCAACACGGACTGTAAACGGTTCCGCATTGCACTGGGCGTAAGTGAAGTGAGTATCAAAACAGCCAAATATTCATACAGACATAAATCTTGCCCGTGTTGACAATCTGTCGCGTAGTGAAATGCGTCACGATAAAGTGATGGCCCCTTGGGTCGCCAAGGGATCTTCTTCACAAGCCCGAGCCAGCTTGTGTTGTTTGTCGGGAGACTCGCGAGCCCCGCTCTCCAACATTTGATAACCCCGATAACAACACCGCTACAGAAGATTCACTTCGGGAAGCTCCTATCAGCCTACGATGTCGCGCATTATGACTGGGCTCACATCCGACCTTTGTTTTTATTTTGTGTTTTTATCGGCGAGGTTAGATACATCCTTGTTGGGCGTCAGTGCACCTGTCATTAGGGCAAGGATGAGTCTTTTGTATGGTCAAAACACGATCATAAACTCCTGATAACGCGATTATACTCCAGGTGCACGTTTCTACTGTTGCAAAAACGCGTCAGCTATATCCCCACAAGGTGTGCAAAATGTTATTACTGGAACCTTCAAGATTGCGGCTGGTTTGTATTACATACAAGACAAAGCATGGCTGTAAAACAAAATAATCGAAACCCAATCTTGACGGTTCAGTGAACGAATTGAAGGTCATCCTGGGTGACAATTGGTTTTAGTAATCGCGAGCCGCGGTGGTTGAAAATAGATTTACGGTAGGTTTATTGAGCTTGCCGTTCCGTTCCCGTCTCTCTATCTCCTTCAATTTTGCGACCATCGAAGACTATTCGGTGAGATAGGATCTGCATCGGGTGAATCAGGTCAGTTTTATTGCCACCAGAGAGACCGCGTCCACCTGATCGATAAGGGAAATCCAATCGAAGCAATAGAGTCTGGCGCTAGCTTATTACCGAAATTGTTCAGTCCAGCATTGATATGTCGTTCGATTCGCACGTGATTTGACGAGTGCTAAGCTGCCAGATTTTTACCAGTGTCGGTTGATATTTCCGATCAGTGTGCTTTTACGTTCGAAACTCGCCACCGAAGATGCTGCGGTGTATCATCGGTTGC
This sequence comes from Anopheles atroparvus, assembly GCA_914969975.1. Lineage (NCBI taxonomy): Eukaryota > Metazoa > Arthropoda > Insecta > Diptera > Culicidae > Anopheles > Anopheles atroparvus. Next base: position 21,005,427 of record CAJZCY010000004.1, read on the forward strand.
ATACCGTTAGGCGCTCGTTTACGATTGTTTTGAAAAAATATCTTAAAGCTTATCGGATTGTTGAACGAAACGTTGATTCCTTCATACCACTAACAGCCCTTCGATAAACTTCTACACTAATTTCACCAGATTGCGGAAGTAAACCACAGCACAGGTAAACGAGCTCCCGAAAGGCCTTGAGCGGTTTGGGTGGGAGGACATTAAACCAAAACCACAAGACCCATTATCGTAACTAATCGACCACGCCGGGTAAAGTTTTCCGTGCCGCCGGGCAATTAAGTAACCGGCCCGCAGCGCATTGGAGGAACGAAGGTGATGAGCCGGAACACGACGCCACACGTCTTCCGGTGACCGCCACCGGGTACATAAACTATTAGCCAATTCGAGGCATGGATGCAAAGTTTATAGGTTGCTTCGGTCGTGATTTAAAGCTGCATGAAGGTGTGCCGACCTAGAGTGGCCGAGAGAGGGGAAGGATTGGTAGGAGCATCTCAGTGTACCGGATGGTATGTCCTTTCCGCCCTCAAGAAGCGTACGTGACTTACAAGCCTTTCCGGCATTCGGCCGCAAGACAACTAGACGATAAATATCAAGCCACTAATTGGCAGGCCGACGTTTGCCCAGGCCGTACGAGCTTCTCCATTGTCCAAGCCAAGTCTGTGGTCTGTAATCTGTTGGACCGTTGGACCGGCCTTTCTTGAGTCGAGCCGCCATCTGATCTGATCGAAGGTATCGAGACCTAACGGAGCTAACGATGGCAATGGAAAGGCCGCAATTAAACCGGCATTAGCTCTCTAAAGCGGCGTTCTAATAGCGTTAATGTTATAGGCACTAAATTTACATTACACGCACGCTCGTCCTCCCCGCGCTTCGCCCCTGGTTGCGTCTTGGAGCCGTCTTTAGTGGCTTTCGGCGTTCACCTCACGAGCGAGCGTTGGTGCAGGCGAAACGGTCTCTCATAAATAATTCCTCTGCACATATGAGAGACAGCGAGAGACAGAGAAAGAGGGGAGCCATCCACACCACCACAGCATAGACAACAGACAGAACAACTACCGAACGGGTACCATTACGAGAGCACGACTGTTTCTTGGTCTCTAAAGCCGTCTCTAAAGTCCTGGAAATGGATGACTTTAGGCCACACGGCGGTGCAGAACGACATGCAGGAGCTCCTATGTGTTTCCCAAAAACACAAATGCACATACGCACACACACACACACACAACTCGTGTGGTCGAGCAGTGGTTTACCCTTTCCACCGACCCGGTTTACTCCCCCCCCTATGACGATGATTATCACTGATGCCGGCGTAATTGGTAGTGTAATAATAAATTAACATTCCTAGACCATAATTCTATTCACCAGTCATCCAGCCCGAGATGTCCTCGAGGGGCCTTGGCAGGAGTGTTTTCAGCTCACCTTTTTCCTTCAGTTTCCAGCTAGTTTTTCCTGTGGAGGATGTGGGAAGTCTTTGGGGATTTGTAGAAAGGTTTGAATTCTAAAAGACGCCTACGCTCCGCTGGACGAGAAGAAACCATCCTGGGCAGCAAACTATCCCTTTCGGCTGTACCCCTTTTTTCCCGGGGCTATTCCCCGGGATTTGATTTCTTTTGCATGATGTCTTGCGTGCCTCCGGTTGATGACTCATGGGGCTCTTATAAGCTCAAAGCCGGCGGAGGCGTCTGTTGTGTGTCTTTATCCGGAGGCTGCTTTTGGGCCACTAGCCGATTGGCAACCGGGCAACGGCGGGCTCACAGACCACACCAAGGATGCATAAAACCAAACACTCACACATGCCCGACCGGAAACACAGTTGGGAAGTCCTCGGTCCTCAGCTTTTGCGGTGGTTTTCCACCGTGCAGCGGAACACGGGGAGGTCATAATAAATTCAGCAGCAGCAGCAGCAGCAGCAGTTTACGGGCGGATTTTAAGATTCAAATCTGAGCTTAACTCGATTGCCGCACGCCCGGTAATTGTTGATAATTGAGAATGATTTTGCAAATTGGATTACCACCGGCAATTAGTAGCCATTTAATCGGATATCATATTTCACGGCAACGGTGGAGAGCTTGCTGCACGGCACGGGTTTTCGGCGGTGGGGCGTTCCGAGGCGGTTCGATCCGATTCGAACCCAGAATGTGTGCATGTTGTTGTTTTTTTTTTGTCCCCACGTCCGGTGCGACGCCGGGATGCATCTGATTTCGTTGGTGTTTATGTGCACCGAGCTGCAGCGGACAAGAATGAGGATTTATTACCAATCGGTGCTGGTGGTTTTTGTTTTTTCACCCACGCGTTCCATCAACTTGCTGTCTTGTTCAATCGTCAGTGCGGTGTGTATTAAATCATGTTAATTATGCGTCAATGCGGCTAGAACATGGTATGTTGCGCACTCGGGAACTATCCTTTTGTTTTGTGTACTTGAAGCGTTTGAGGTAGTTCATGCAGGTAACTGTTATTTTTCCTATCAGTAACATGTCAATATTTACAAAGAATTGTGATTGTGCTTGTCACCTTTGGAGCCATTAGTTGTTGCCAAGAAAATTTAGTTTAATCATTTTTCGCTGCCTAAGATGGAAGGTTTGGTTTGTTCTTCACGAAAAATAATGATCATAGCCAGATCTTTAAGTTTCACATTGAAACTGTTAATCTTTGGTATTATTGCATGCAAAGAAAATTTTGATTTGAGATGTCTTTCAAAATATGGTGAAGTTTATATGTGGCAGAATAAACCTTACCATAGGTTAGGATAAAGTTATCAGAAAGGCACAAATGTTCTTCGCTAGAAATGTTAAATGTCAATGCTTCTTCAGCTTCCCATAAGTCGTATTGATGTTAGGCAATTTAGAAACAGCGGTCCGTTTTTATGATGTGCCTGCACAAAATGAAGCACTTTTTCCAGGTGCAGATGAAATCATTTCCTTCGAGTAACATTTATCTTCACTTTCATCGCTGCTGGCCGAAGCGTCTCAGTGCCGTCATAAGAAATCACCGACGTTTTTCTGCGCGCGGATGTCTTCAACTACCATCCCGACAACAAATCTCGCTCCTCCTTCGCTCAAGCTTGTGCCGAAGTCCTTGTCGAATGATGGCTGTGGTCTTTTGTGGTGGAAAACCGCGTGTTGAGCCATGGATGGGGTGAATAAATGTACCGAAACCGGATGCTATTTGTGCTGCCGAGATTTCATCACGTATTCGTGATGTGTTGTATGCATTTTGCATGACGGATATCGTGTGAGCGAAACGGGTTTCATGGTATCCCATTTTCGCAGAGAAAAAAAAACTCCAAAGCTTCGTTTCGTTTCTTTCCCTCTTCTCTGTGTCCTTTTGATCGCAAGTCATCGGGGGTAGATTTTCATGTTTCTTGAAAGAAAGCCTTGCTCGAGTTGATTGTTTATGATGGAGGATGGTTCTCGCCGGTCGTCGGCCGCCCCTTAATCGTTCCACTGGAGCAGAAGAAACAAATGGACAGTGGAACCAAATGTTTTTCACTCCGTTCCACGTCCCCAGTGTAAGCGCATTCGCCGGCTTGGGTGTCCATCGGAATAAAAGAAAACGAACTTCGGGCGAGGGTAAACAACTACAACATACTCTAGCATTTCCACTTCAATGCATCAGCGTGGAGTGCGTGGTGCTTAGGTTTGAGAGATTGGCACAGTAATTGAACCGGATGGACACAGCGCCTTATCTTCTGGGAGACTTTTCCGCCTAGTGCACCTAAACCCTAATCTTTCTTTTCCGCTGGAAGGGCAAAACGAGGGAAGGAAAGTTTGAAAAACTATCCACCAGCCTGGACAGGGCAGGATTGCAGATTAATACCGATTGACCATAATCCATAACGCACAAGGAAACGCCCGGTCGTTTTGTGTGCTTTCTTACAGTTCGTTGGGTTTTCTTCGACCGGTCATCCCTTCATAATGTCTGCGCAAGGCCATTTTTCCAAGTCGTCAAAGACCAGCAGTGGAGTTGCTCAGCGAAGAAATAATCCTTAGTACGTCCTGTTTTCGATAAAGGGGAAAGCAAGAAGATCGAATGATTGCAAGTTACTGAGGATGAGAATAATTTGGAAGTTTATGTCTATGAAAATCACTCCATGTACAATGTTTTACCGCTGTATCTTTTTGTTGAGATGACCACCAATTGTATGGATGAAGGAAAATAAAATGGTTACGAAATAAATGACAGCAATTTTATTTTTATAAGCTCATCATTGATTGAGAAAAGCTTTATTTCGGGTGAATCATAATATTTTCCTCTGTCATTTCCAAAATTTTGAAACAGGTTTTATATGAACGGGCCTACCAGAACAAATGATCCTGCTGGGTTACTAATTATTCGACAATTTGTATCCAATTCAATTTCGAAAACGGCAACATATGAGTTCGATTATTTGTCTCAGGATACGTATGAAGAGATATTTAAGCCGATGTTGTCTTGTAAAATGTGATATACCAACTCAGTTACCAACTGTCTGCTGTTTCAAGGAACTTTTGCACCTTCATTTTGACAACCTCTTCTCGGCGATTTGAAGAAGAATATTTTTATGAAGAGTTTGATCAACCACAGAAATTCCTATGCCATACAGCTTTTCTGTGTTGAATGTTGTCATACAGACAGACAGACAGACGTTGACATTTACCACAAGTTTGACATTAATCAACAAACAGATTGTTGACAGGTTGACAGGCTGACAAAAGTAGTTGTGCACTTTTATTTTGCGAAAAATAGCTTGAAGCTTGATAAATATAAGTAAACAAAATAGTTCAAGAAAATGCGTTTTTGTTCGGTACTGGAACAAATTCTGCAGGAACCCGATTCAATTTACTCCACGACAGAAAAAAAAAACACTTCTCGGTTCATTGTGTCTGTTTCAGATGGATAAAATAAAAGTCATCAGCTGCCTGGTGAATACCGACGCACTGGACGAAAAAAAAAAACGAAAGAGAATACTAGCGCCAATGCCCACCGGGAGGCAAAGCATCCAGCATGAACAGCGAGCCCCAAAACACGATGAGCCGATGTTTGGTACAGCACCCCAAAAAGCATCATCGCCGGAAGGTGGCAGTGGCTAAATATTTACCCATCGTTTTTCCACCCATGCTCCTTGCTAAGATTCCGTCCGTCCCCTGACGTTTGCTTCGATGTTTTTTTTTGCTTTCTTTTGTTTCACAACGCGCCCATTTCCCCTCCCTACGGACGGCCGGTTCCATAATCAAGCCTACGTTTCTCATCAAATATACATCGGCTTTGAGGCCAGGCGGCTTTGGACGGCCCCGGACCGAGCGCAGGCGATCCTTCCATTCGCACGTTCCGTTTCGCTCGTTGTAGGCCATGGTGGAAAATTAGCTTGTTTGCATTGAAATTTCCGCCTGCCCGAGCATTGCCAATTGTCTCCGGATGCTGGCGATGCTGCGAGACGGCCTTGATGAACGGGGGAAAACCGGTCATCGGCTAGTGCCGGGTCGTGCCGGCTCTCCAGGGATGACTGAGGCTGTGTGCGCCAATGCCTGCTTGCTTGCGTGAGTTTCCCTTCGCTCCTGGGAAAAGCTAGCCTAAGCAAAGTAAACAAAACACTACACGCAGCGTGATGACGAGGTGGACGTGCACAGGGGGGGGGGGGGGGGCAGTGTTGGGGATGAACAATGGATGTACGGATGAAGAGAACGCAGCAAAAAACTCGTTCTGGCCAATATGCATAAATCAAGCACGGGGGATGAAAAATGGCGGCCTAAAGAAGGCGGGAAAAATTGAGGCATTCGCTTAAGGGGTCGGGCTGTCTGTTGAGGGATTTTAAAGGAATTGGGCGTCTTTAAGAGAAATACTTTTCTGCTCGACAAACCGAGTGAACCGGTCGTTGAATTAGACGATAAAGGTTGGATTGGGTGGAGGCGCCTGGTGGTTGCCTCTGTGGGGAGCATGGAGACGCATGGTGTTTCGTGGAGTGTGGGGAGATTGTGGAGAGCATTTCATAAACGGAAATTGTACACCAATTAAATTTCGTTTAGTTAGAATGAAAACATGCTACGGAAATTTCGAACTAATTTCAAAAGTAGAAAAAAATACAACATTCCACATAATCTTTGGATTAAAAAAAAAAATGAAACACGACGGAGTGCAAGAATTAAAGATTGACCTACCGCAACCGTAGCTAAACATTTATCGGGAAAAACGGAGCAAGAATAAAGATTGAATAGTAAAGACTGGTTGGAATTCAATGCAAAAAAAAAAACTTCTATGAAATGATTTCAACGGCAAAACCTAACCGAACGTTCATTTCATTGCTTCGGTCAACCGCAAAACGCAGCCCGGAATGGAAGCTGTCGTAGCTAGCGAAATCTTCCAATCGTGAATCGTGCCCGGAATATCCTTTGCTCAAACACTGATCCTTCTGTGCACGGAACAGCTTCAGATCTCCCTGGTTCCAGCCAGACACCCGCGGTCGACGCCTTTCAGATGTTGCCAGAAAACCACCAGAAGGAGGAATAGAGACAACGAGACACGGGATCAAGGCGTAAAGCCAGCATCTATCTATCGGTGAAAGATAAAACTCTCAGCCCTCAGCCGGCCGGGGACTACGATAGGGAAACCTGTTGAAAAATCAATAGAATGAAAGCGGTTAAGCTCGTTGCTTTGGCGGAACCACACAACCGAGGGTCGAGCGCTCGTTTTGCTAATGCAAATATCCTTCTGTTTGACAGGGATCGTAAGCGCTAAAGTGTTCAAATGTGTGTGTGAGTCTGTGAGTAGCATCAAGCAGCTCCCAGAAGCTGCCAGACGAAATGACGCTTATCGGAAAGGCTCCCATCCGTTCACTGTGAGCCATTTTGTGCTGGTCCATGTTTAATTTTCCTGTACGGTGTGGATTGGTAGTTTCTTTGCGATTGGGAAAATACAACGTTTTCTAAACGACCGCTTCAAACAAAACGGAATGACGAAGCGTATGAACCGTGGTTTGTGGTTTCGAATTTAGGAACACTTTATCAGTAAGTTAAACAACACGGTTCCCCTTCGATGCCTTCTTTGGTGAGGCTGCAGAAATGAACAATTATTTTGAAAAAAAAAGATCATCGTTTTTTAGTTAATTGAATTGTATCGATTTTGTAGTTTCTTTTTTCGTGTTTATCGCCTGTTCTACATATAGTAATCTTCTTCTGACGACTTCGCAACACAACTCGTAAAAATAAATACAATAAAGTCATCACCGAGGCGCTTCATTTATTGATTTTCTCACCGTCACCAAAATGACTGTTTCCAACATTTGAATTAGATAAGGGAAGCTTGCCATTTTACCACTGGAAGACTTTAAGGTAGCTAAACGGCAAACGCTTACTAACACCGAGCGATTGCTAGTTGAAATCGCGTGTCACATGAACGGAAAATCGAAACATCGTCTCTCATTCGACTCATTCAAACACGAACACACCGATAAGCGGGTATTCTACTACGGCGACAAGTAAATAAATAATGAAAAATTTAAAACGATACAAATGGTGGGGTTCGCCGCCAGGACGCCGGGCACGAAGGGAGACATTTAAATCAAGCAAAATGGAGCAACAAACAAACAAAATGAGAGCGTCGGGAAGTGATAAGGGATGCGAGAGCGAAGGAGACCTAGCCCGATGGTGAAGTGAAAAGGGAGAGGGAAAGAGATAAACTGCACGAGGTTAAATATGAGCCACGAGAGAAGGATAAGCACGTGCAGACGTCTTTATGTTCGTGCCGAAAGAACACGAGGGCTTCCTTGCTGCCTTGCTCCTTGCGGGGTCGACTTTGGGAGCGAGCAAAACGAAAGGAAACCAGAGGCAAAAGAAGTCTCTCGTTGCAACTCTTCGTCCTTGCGCTTGAAGCGGCACCCAGGTCCGTTAGCGGCCATTACTCATTGGAGCAGAAGATAAACGACGACATGGCGAACGCTTCCTCCGCTACTGCCACGCATTTGTCGGTGCGCATTCACATTCGGTCCGCGTTCTCCCTTTTAGTTTCAGGTCGGCCATCGGGCGAGTTTCCTTTTTGGCGCGAGAAGCCGAGCACGCTTGTCATCTCTTTCCCCGAGTTGGATGCTACGCTACTTTCCCCTCCGTTTCGGGCAAATGGTTTTAGGCAAAGCGCTGGTACTTCGCTCTCCCCACGTTCTTAGCGACACTCGACACTGTCGGTGTAGTCGTGAGATATTGCTCGCTGCCTTACAACGGCAACCACCATTTAAAAAGCCTTCCCTTCATTACGACCACCACAAGTACCACCACGAGAATGAAGGGACGACCGGAACGGTTGCCAGATTGAAGCGCAACTTATAACGCCATCATCTTTTTCTTTTTTCCTTTGTTGGGGGAGATCTTGGAACAGCTGAAGTTGCGCATGTGAGATGAGGTTTCGGGGTTGCCCCGGTGCAGCTCGTTGCTACCATGGGTCGCCTTTTGGGGGCCGCCCGGGTTGGGCTGTAAATAATTTTACTACCGATATAAAAATCTTCACCTAATTTCAATTAATTAGCACTAATGAATGGAGTCGTTGCGTTTTAATTTGATGTTCATGGTTGGCGCTCGGGATGCCCGGGGAGGCCGGGTGTGCCAGAGGGAGTGACTGCTCTCGGCCCTGGCTTTTCGGAGAAAATAAAGCTAACGTGACGCTTATGGTCGATACAAGTTTTACGCTTACGTTTCTCGTTTATTTATTCTTCTTGCTGCGAAGCTTTCTTTCACGATTTTTTATTTGATGGTTTATACTTCTGCCTTCTCTCCATCCAGCCGGACTGCCGTATAAAGTTTACGCCGGGCACGACTCCGTCCTCGCCGAGAAGCGCAAGCAGCGGCGGATACGAACGACCTTCACCTCCGCTCAGCTGAAGGAGCTCGAGCGGGCGTTCCAGGAGACGCACTATCCGGACATCTACACCCGGGAGGAGATAGCGATGAAAATCGATCTGACGGAAGCGCGCGTCCAGGTGAGTGTGGTGCTGACAAATGTTTTTCCTTTTCCCCCCCGAATTGTAGCTGCCCCATTTTCATCATAGACCCAACGATAAAAGAGATCCATCCATTCATCGTGGAAAAAAAGGGTCAATGCTCCGCGAATCTCCGAACTCTTCGGGTTGATTGATTAAATTGTTTTCCTTTTTGTGTTTCCCTGGTTTTGGCCTTGCCCGCCTTGCTGGATGCATTTTCAATTTACTAGAGTTTCCATGAAACATGAAAAAATTCAAGACATAAATAGAAACCATAAGGAAGGTCCAGAGAAATTGTCTATAGCTCCATCTTCCAGCAACCTACTTTGGAAACCACCAGCAACCAGTAGCGCCTGATTCTTACAACGGGAAAGGCGAGTAAATAAAGTCCATTATTTATGACACATGCCTCGCTCAATATTTCATAGGCCGCACACGACTTGCTTTTGGGTTGAGGAAACACGTCCTCCGAAGGCTCTCCTTAGTTGTTGCTAGGGAACATTGAGGCTCGAAACCGTTCCGTCGTTGACGGACGCCCACGCATGTGGCCTAGAGCTCCTTGGCAGCTTGACACATGCCTCACGATTACGAGACGCCCATAAATCTATCACCTTCCACTTCCGTTTGCTTCCTTCTACAGGACGGGTCGCTTAGGTTGGGTAGATAGATAGCCTCACTGTTCCTTTTTTCCATGGGCTACGCCATGCAACTTCCCGGGCAATCTGGGAATGATGAGTTCCAGCTATTCCTCTTTCAGTAGGCCAGCGCGAGCTTAGCGTCCTTTCTATTTCCGTCCGTCCTGGACCTGGGAAGGAGGAAAAAAATAAAACAAATCCCACAAGCATCCAGAAAAGCAGGTCAGCAACGGAGAGACAGGAACAAATCCCGGGAAGCAGCGACACCGGAGGGAGAAACAGAAATGATGGATTATTGGGTGTCGTGTGATGAGAATCGTCCCTTTTCCATCCCTCACACAGACCCTTGGTTTCTCTGACGACTCAATCAAACGCTCGTTTCGTAGGACGAGGCAATCAAGTGGCCGGTAAAATTGGTGGGCCCCATTTGCCTCGTTTTCCGGAGCGCTGCCGTGAGAAATCGCCGATCAAGATGTCAAATGTGTGTCATGGATGGCGCACGTGGCCCGGTACGAAATCGGAAAAGGACCTGTTTGGTTACGCACCGGCCCTCGTATGTTATCTTCCCTCGTTTTATCGAGTGCATCTAATTCGGCACACGAGATTCATCGGAACGGAAGACTGCTGGAACGAATTCGTTCGAGGGTTGATAAGAGCGCGTTGATAAACGTCGAGTGGAAGTTGTAAAACAAGTGTAACAAATTGATTTTTCCACCAACAATTTTCCGGCACGCCTTGTGCGAAGGGCTGACGTGGGTTGACGAGTTGCGGGGTACGATTTGTAACCTGATACAAGCGTGTGAAGTGGCCAGAGCAGGCTGTCACAGGGATCAGGGGCCTGGTCTGGGTTAGACGGGAAACTCCCTCAGCAAGAAAAGACGGGGAAACGATAAAAGAATCTGGCTGGGCGTGAAAAAAGGGGCACGATGGGATGGTTGTGTGTATATTTCCCTCTTCGGTTTGGGAAAAGAAAACTAAAACGAACGGTGGGAAGTAATCTATCCGGCTCTGCATCCGGAACCGGGATGTTAAATGCCGGCAAATTACTTATTACACGATTGCGACACACTCTCCTACTCTAGACGCAGATCAATAAGCGGCTCGTCGGTTATTCTTGGCATTGCAGAAACATGCCTGGGCAACGGCTAAGGGCCAAGAAATTGGAGCTGTTTTGATTGAATTACATTTCCATGTTATCTTTAATTACATTACACCAATATTGTTCTCAATTTATCCCGGCTAGTCCCGTTAACATGACTTTCCGATGAAAGGTGTGTTGAAACAGCCCTTCCACTAGAAGAAGCCACAAGGCCTTGGGGCGCTTAGGTACGCCATTGAAATTGAAATGGAGATAATTTACATACTATTACATCGGGTCGATGGAAGTGGCGGGTAACGTAAACATTCCGTTTCCGTTAATCGATTTTCCACTGCGAGCCACTTTTGATGGATTTCCGCGCCAACCGGTGACGTCAACCGCGGGCGTTTATGAGTGGTGTTTGACGGTGCGATCGTATGTCAACCTGACAGCGCTCAAAGCTACCAGCCGCGTCGGCTGTCAAAGTGTTGATCGAACCAATTTAATCGCCCTGTGCGTGTCGCCGTTTCGATCGAAGAATTTAATTGAACTTCCAATTCAATTATCGTGCATTATACTCGCGAAAGCAGACACGAGCAGACGAGACCGGTCCTGTCGGTGGATGATGATCAGGATGTGCGCCATCCGTTCGTGTCGTTCGCAATCATGCCCCCATCGGTGGAGCGGAAAAGTCGACGCATTTTCTGGCCGGTCAGCAACCTCCAGCGTGTCTCACGGGAAGTGTCCGGCCGTCGTGTTAATAATCAATTGCATGTTATTGTTTGTCAACACCAGGGAGTCTCATTCAGACGGGATCTACAGCGGGAAAATCGACGCGGGAAAGCAATGAAGTAGTGATTATTGATGTTAAAATTTTCGAGCCAATTCACCGGCAGTACGGCTTTACGAGTCCAAAATGAAACTCCACAAAAACACGCAGGGAACATGGGACAGCAAAAACCCGTTAAAATTCATTCCCCAAATGTTTCATCTCATACATAAACCTGCACGAAAGAAAAAAAAAAAGGATATACCAAAATAAGGTAAGCCCAAAACTGCGGAATGCATTTTGCTAATGAAATTCCATGTATGTATTGCCCGCCATGTTTATTTCATTCGTTTGGGGTGTTGGTTTCACTTTTTTCTTTTGTCTGTCCGATGACGGAATCTCTCTGCCAAAAAAAAGAATGGCGAAATTTTGTTCAGCTGTCGAAGTCGATATTTTAAAACCACTCGTCCACTACTTTCCACACTTGCTTTCGCTCCTCTGGGACACGGCTGGGAAATCCGGGTGGAAAACTGTCGGAACTCTTCCCGGCCCGGTGCTCGGGAACAACGCTCTTTGGGATTCGGTTCAGGTCCACCAGTTGCAGACTCATTAAATTCGATTTTGATTGTTGAAATATGAAAATACTCCTCTCTTCTCCTAACCGGTTTACCGGAGCCGGGGAGCCGGTGAATCATCGGATAAATGTTCAAACCCTCAACTCAGGATGTGCAGGACACGTCCGCAGCCAAATACAAAGTATGACGTTGGAGCCGTCTGTCAATCAGTGTTTCGCGTCAGGCCGGGTGGAAATGTCTGAAAATCTGGTTGCCGTAATTAGTGTCAAAACGTGTTGGCCATCGTCAAATTCAGTTGGAATAGAGAGAGAGACGCGCAAGGTGGGCTAGGATTTGGATCACGCATAAACGTGCCTCAGGAATCATCGTTCACCGTTTGGAGGAGCGTTTGCATTTGATTAGTCTGTCAATTAACGCAAGCCGGACGAGATTGTGGCCACATCGCTGCCTCGGGTATACTGATGTCGGGTTCCAGTGGAAATGACTAACGCAAACAATGTGACTTGTGCTTAACGGAAATTCAATCCTTTCAATTGGTATTGCAATAGGTAGATTGTAACAAATATTTTAAAACTGATCCGTTCATGTGGCTCTTTTTTATGTTTATTCCTTCTTTAGTTTTACTGTCCATATTGTTCTAGCAAAAAATAGGGAAGTTTATGATTGAGTTTGATCTTTTGTGCATGTACCGTGTGGCAACTCAATATGTAACACTGTTCTGATCATCTACATCAGGATGGTAGACTTATGACTATGTTTTAGAAAATAATAAATTAAAAACTATGTTAGAAAGCCACTAATTCTAGACAACTTGTTGAATGTTGTAGAAACCGAAACATGCGAATTTTGAATGCCTACAAAATTTTATTTTTAAAGTGTACATAAGTCTTAAAAAATACAACAATGTTTTTTAAGAATTTTTGTCCACTTCCTCTTCTCTTCAACACTTGTTATTGTTTCAAATCCAGAAGATTTAATTGAACTTTAGAAGTTGAATCAAAAGAAATTAGAAAACCTCGAAAAAATTCGTATGCTTTAGAAGGGGTTAAGAAGTAAGAATAAATTCTGGAAAACGATAGGAAAACAGAGGACAATTGGATTAAGAATTAAACATTATTTTACCAGAAAAAAAATTTCCTCTTTAATGAATCTCTTTGTGTATTAATGCTAATTAATTGTGTATTAATGCTATTTAAAGAATTCTGAATAAATTTAGCGATTGCCATACTTGCTGTCAGAAAGTTGAGCAATTTTTGTGGAAAGCGAATCATCCAAACCATTTTCCAACACAATTATTGGCTACGTAGACCTCCATCAAATGGGTTGTACGTGAAGGATTATGTGATTAAAGCAGGAGCTGAAACAATTTCCAGAAAACCAGGATGCATTTCAACGCCCCTTGCTTGAACACCTATATTTACGGTTCACTCTTGATGTACCGGCTGCAAATCCTCTCGTTTAACAGCAAACATCGCGAAACCTGCCGTTGTTGCCAACTGAGCGAAGAACGACCCCGACAAAGGGGACGAACGATTTCCTTGTGGTTCGTTCCGCTGGATGATTGAATTAAAATTCATCACACATCTGTGGTGTTTGATGGCACCGGCACGTCCTTCCTCTCCCGTGGGTACAACACGGCCCTTTTTCCGGTGGTAGGATGCATTTTAGGGTGTTGTAGCGGACCCGGAGGGCCATTAAACGCCTATCGAAGCCAGCGCCTATTCAGCTGTGTCCTTTTGTGCTGGGAGATGATGGTTTGCTGAAGCGATTTCTATTAGCCCGAGGAGAGGGAGACAGCTTGTCGAAGGGTCGAAGGAATGCGAAGAGGAAACAAATCTGCACTTCTAAAAACGTCCGACAGGGGCGATAGTTTTTGTTGTTTGTTGTATGGCGAACCTTCGCACTCAGATTGAGCTGATTAGGACATCATCCCTGACCCGAGGTCATTGAAGCAATAAAACTGTATCATGCACTGCAGTTAAGACGTCGCCCACGATCGCCTGCTGATGAACTCTGTAGCTCATCGATAGTGCCGATCGGCATTCAATGAGATTAAAGTAATTGTTTTCCAAAACCTTTGCCGGAGCACTCAGAAGAATTAAAGTCTTTAGCACATGAGAGTGCAGGATGCTGGTTATAAATTGTCCTCTTCCGATGACGCAGATGACGTGTAATTTTTCTTCTGCCCGTATTGAGTAATGATCGAGCAGGGAAAAGCGAAGCGAAATAACTGTGTTTTAACCTCGCCAGCCCGGAATGTTTTTATTTTTATGAAATCTTTTTCCAGCAACAGCAACATGCAAGAGACTGGCCGGATGAGGCCATTTTGTTTTTGCTGATGGATTAAAATGTACAAAAAAAAAAAAGAAACAAGGCGAAGAAGGATGCGTAGAAGGGCAGAGCGCAGAAAAAAGAAATTGAATTGCAAAAGAAAGTAGAAGACAAATGAACCGATGACCAGGGCTTGGAAAATGCTTGGATTGTCCCGGGCAGCTGACTGACGCACCGGATGCTCATTTCCACACTTCGGTACGCCTGTACGGGAGTTTTCCAACTCGGCACGAAAGGAGAACCGTTCAAAAAGACGTGACGTGTTGAGGAGAAACAAACAAAACGAATGGAGGAAGAAAAAAAAAACAAAACACGTGAAAATTAAATGAGATGACGAACAGAGGGGGGGAAGGCGAATCCACCAAACGAAGAGTACCTTCGTTTTTCCATCGCACATGTGAGATCAGCATCGCACGGAAGACCAGGGACGTTGATTCAGTGGTTTAAGACGTTCTCGGGAAGAAACGGGAAAAAATAACACACAGCCAGGAGGAAGGACGAGCTGTGCGCTACGCACCGAGGCCGGGCGGAAGCCACGACGAAGAGGGTGGTGTTCGCTTGGGGATGTCAAAACTTTGAAACAATTTAATTCATCACAGCGGCAATCCACTGACACCGACGGTGGAACAGCACAAGAAGAACGGTGGCGTTCGGTGGAACGGTTCGGTTTTCCATTCGTGCGCGAAACGGAACGCACAAGACGCGCAGCGCAACTAAGTAGCACAAACGATGGGTTTTCCTTCGGTTCGGGGGATGGTGGGAGAAACCAAAATTCATAGGCTGGATGGATGGGACGAGGTTTGCGAAAGAATGTGTTACCAAACCGAGAAAAGGTTGCAAAATGTACGCCCATCGTTTGCGAATGCGGAGTGGGTGGAAAAGGTCGAGGAAAAAGGCCATTTAAAAAGAAAAAAAACAAACACGATATTGCTCAGATATGCAACGGGAGAGCAGGCTACTGAATCCAAGGCCATTGCTTTTTGATTGAAAAGTTGGATTTTACATTCAAGGAAAACGTACAACTTTGACACCAAAGTTAGGGATCTTTAAAAAATCCCGTGTGGAGCTAATTTTGCCACTCGTGCAATAAGCCCTTTTGGTTATTTTTAGGATTTATATTAATTATTGAATCAGTGCAAGACACCAAACCGAACCGTTCACAATATCTAAACACAAAAAAGCATCACAAAAGCACACTTCTTTAGGGCATAAATAAAAGAAAAAATCAGCTCTCGGTTGCTAATCGAATGAATAATTGATTGAAGTGTAAGCGACTGGGATAGCGTACCTTCGGACCTTCGGGGCGAAATCGATCGCAAATGAAACGATACGAACGAGTGGGGGTTCAAGGTGGACGATTAGAAAAAAAAAGAAACCGTCCGTTTCGGCTGTTAATGATTTGGCAGCATCGATGGACAAGAAATAGCAAACAAGAACCGCGGTTCGAACGCTACTTTCCTATGAAGATCGTAGACGGCAAACAACGGAGTACAATCAGGGAATTTGTTTGGTCAACTCGTAGTGGACCGCATCGCCGCCATTGGCAATGCCAGAGATTCGAGATTGTGGTGAATGAACATGTGTTTGAATTTGAAAAAAGGAAGGCAAGCATGCGGGCAATTGATTTCATCGAAGCGTTCGAACGCTACAAAATTAAAACTGATTTGTCAGGCTACGTTTCAAGGAGCTGGTATTTTCCGGAGCTGGACCGTGGACAAAATCATTTTGGTTTGTAAATTATTGAAGCTTTCTTTAGAAATCTCGTGTAAAGGATCTTTCGCGGTGAAAAAAATTGTCACAGTTTGACGTTCGAGAGCAAATGGACTCTTTCAGTATGTTGATCACAATTTTACAATTCGTCATATAGTTTTAACAATTGCGTAGATCATCAACGACAACCTGATCTATTTTGAGCTGGCCAGAAAAGGAGAAAATATGAACATTATATTCGAAATCCAAAACAATATTCCACATAATAGAAGAAACTATTGCATCATTGTCATGAAAGTTATTGAAAAGTTGCTGCACTTTAAAGACATTTCGTGAAACATGGCGGAACTTCTTCAATCCACTTCAAGATCTTACAAAAGAAAAAAAAACGTCTGTGATTTGAAGAACATGGAATATTTTTTACCTATTTTTAACCGAGCATTTACACTACATTTCAGTCAGGCATTTTTGAAAATAGTTTCAATACTTTTTTTCTCTTCCTTAAGAAACTCTAAAGAGGCTCTTTATGTACTTTGTTTTACCTTAAACTAAGATTATTTAATGATCTGTTAGGACACGTAGTTTTTCGGTGATGTGGAAAATATAATTTCATGTTAAATGCAGTAAAAAAATTTGCCAGCTAAAAACGCCGTCGTTTATTTATAAATCTATGGCAAAATGCGTACAATATGTTCCTGTCTGTTTTCAGCACGGTTATTTTTTTGGTATGTGGCGCATTTTTCCAATCCAATCTCAATTAGCTCCACCCTTTGCCTTTTCCATCCTGTGGGTGTGGATTGAGTCCACGTTCGCCTCCTCCCGGGGTGCGGTCCGATGTTAAACTCGGATGGAAAGCGGCGCTTACCGGCAGCAATAATAGCCCGACACCGTATGGAAAATGGTTCACACATGGTGCCGCAAGAGTGAAATTATTTTTCCCGATAAATATAAATCGTCGCCGTCGTCGTCCTCGCCATGGCACACACACACACACACAGCGGTCTGGCTTGGTGTGTTGCGAGCCGGAACGAGCCACCTGCAAGCCGGTCAAACGGTCCACTCCCGGGGACGTGCATCAAGGCGCGTCCAGATCATGGCGCATCGCGAACAGCCCGACCGCAAATCATGAAATACTGTATCCCACCGGAAGCCAATCTGCCACCGTTGGCAAAAAAGGGCTGGTTAATGGAAAAACCCCGGCCACCGGGAAAGGACACGACGCGGGGAAAGAGTGCGGGACAAAATGGCGAGTGTAAAAAAAAAATCATACACACAAAACATACCATACAGATCAAACCAACGCGAACATCAGCATGTTTAAATTCTAACCAGCCGCGGTCCAACTCCAACGCCAAATCTGGCCCGTACCGGAGTTACCTTTTGCAGCATTACAGCAAGAGTTCCAGAGTGGTGCTTTTTTCGATGTTGCCATTTTGCAAACCGATCATGCCAACCGCTTGGTCAAGTGCTCGGGGGAAAAGGGTTTCCCGGTTGTTATTAGAACCAGCTGGAGTATGATTATTAAAATTTATGCTCATGATCCGCGAGCGAAAAACCACCAGTGGAAAATTATCCCATTTCACAGCAACCTGATCGTGCTTTCGTGGTGTAGCAAGGTTCGGGGCGGGATACGGCTGTAGCATATGCACTGACTTCCGGCAAATTTTCGGCGGGTAAATGAACATTTTTGAAATCTACTGTTTTATTTAAAAATTATTTTTTTAGTGATTTTAAATATGAGCAAAAATTCAAACAAAAAAATGGATACTTAAGGTTCCAGCCATAGTACCATCACTTTTTTCAAACCACATGACAAACCATATACGAAAGGAAGTGTAAAATGCACCAGGTATGCAGACAACCTGGTCAATTATAGAGAAAAGCCGAAAAGTTGAGGAACTGAAAATAGCTTGAGAGCAGAAAGGGATAGTTCAGATAGGCGGAAAAGGTACGCTCTGTCCCATGACACTTCCGGTTGCGGTGTGTCTAATCGAAATTCAAAATTCATGATCAATTATTTATTGGACGCACCAACCGCAAGGGGGATTGCGTACGTTGCGGGTGATTTTTACCTCGTTCTCTTTCTCTTCTACCCCTCACATGATGTGCAACGAGTTGAGGACGTATCTGCAGTTGGCTGACCGGCGGGGATGGACATGTCACAGTAAAATCATAATCCTAAAACCACAACATAACGGGACGGGCCAGTCTAAAACAATAAATTATCTAAACCGGTTACTCGATGGGGCAGCAGGAGACCGCAGGGTTCCCTTTGGAGTCAAAATTGAATCGACAAATCGGTGTGGATTAGGCCGGTAAATAGGGGGGCTTTTCCGGGGCTTAGAGCCTACGGTACGGCAATATCGGCTCCGAATTTATTCAAATCACTTTTTGGAAGGCCTACCGAGTAGCAAATATTTACCACCGAAGCTGGTAGTGCCCTGCGATTGGTGAAAAGGTACCCGGACGTAGCAAAGTCAAGCTCCATCCACAGACACAAAGGGCCATGGTGAGCATCAATAATCTCCAAAACAATTTTAATAATTAGTAGTGCCAGCTCGGCACCATTTTGAGAGCTATAGGATGCAGCAATATGTATACAAATTCTAACCCTTTGCATCCGCGTCAGGCGATACGTTTTGCGGGATTATTGACAATAAACAATGGCTCCAGTGGCTGGGATTGGTTTTTTGTACGAAAGGAAAAACCAACAGTCGATCTAAATACACTGATGAAATGTTGATTGTTTTGTAACAAAAGTTGCAGAGGCAGTGCAGAAAACACGTTGAAAAACAAATATGGACTTAAAAAGTGAAACACAAATAAGCCAGTTGTGCATAAATGTTTCCTGCTTGACTAAAAAATCCCTCTTTCACCTTGCAATGGCTCTATTTAGCTTTGACAGGTCTCCGGGTTAAGCGATTTGACAGCACAAATGACAAATGACAGTGTCAGCTGTCATCAATGACGTTGCTATTATTGCCATTATCAAGTGGACACGGATACGCTTGCTGCGCTGGTAATATTTTTGCACACGAAAAGTCATGTCCTTTGTTGGCGACGTTGTAAACACGATCCACAATGAATAAAAAACATCGATTTAATGATCTGAACCCGGTTTTTCCCGGTAAGGAAACAAAAATGGGATACCATTGGTAAAACAAGGAAGCGGACTTTCAGGCGGACACGCCAGGGGTGCACGCGAAAGCAGGGGGAAACCTTAACGTTTGTAGAGTTAATTGAATAAACATCGCAGTAACACGGTCGAAAAGTGATTTCCACCCTCTCTCGAGGGGTGTTTTGTTGCATCACGATGGCTACCACTCTCCTGTGGATCTCCCGCGCCGCGCCCGGATTATTATTCATCGATTAACAAGTGAAGCCGGTCGGAGGAACCTACGGCCCGAGCACAGACAGGCCATGCCTCGACACCCTAACCTCACTTTAATTCCCTTCGTATGGTTGTTTATTGTTCAGCTTCCGAAAAAGCTAATCAAACGCCACCGGAAAAGCACCGGAGGAACTATTGCTCCGGTCCGCCACGCCGTTTGACGTTTTACACTCTCCCTTCTTTGGATTGTCGACTGCCTTCCTTCCCTTCCTTCCCTTCCGGTGGTGCCATTTTTCATCGAAACCAGCGACTGTGGCAGGAGGTAGCCCTGCATCGCTATCGAAACCGTGATGAAGGGAAAATATTAGCACAAGTGCTTCGTTATCCACTAAGAAGGATAAACAATGCTTACTGTATTTAGTTTATTGCTTTGTCGTCCCTCCCGTCTTCCTCCCTCGTATCGTTTGTTCGTTTTCGCTTGTCTTCATCCGTTCCGGGCGTTGTCGTTGTCGGGCTGGACCAGCAAACCGAACGGCACCCCTCGGGGCGAAGGGCTTGATTTGGTACCGCAGGACAACCCTCCGAGTCCTGTCACCGCTGTCACCAGACCACGCCACCACACGGCAGACCCCTTCTCACCAAGGACCAAGTGAAAAACCTTCCTCAGCCAAATAAAAAAAAATGAGCTAGGGGAAGCCGACCCTTCGCGCCCTTCGTACGCACCGTTTGCGTTGAGTGTTTGCTCGCGAATTGCACGTGGCCGGCAAAAATGAAGATGTCACTTGGTGTTTCGATCTTTGGGGTCTTGTTTTTCCAAAGTATCGCAACATCTGTCGCAATTTCTTTCGTGTTCTTTCGCAATCGGAATTTCGTCCAAGATTGGAACCTAGTTTGTAACTAAATCCGTCAATTATTTTAATATCTTAGACATCAATATCTATTTACGCCTTCATAAATCAATTAAAAAGGTCGTTGTTTCTCATGTAATATTGTACTTTTAAATAAAATTTGCATTGAATGTTTCAACTCATCATCGAGTTTTATTATGAACAAATACATTGCATTTCGATTCATCATATTTACTTAAATAATCAAATTTTATATACATTGATCAGAACATAACTTACTAAAATAATCAGATTTTAAGCAAAACAAGGCAAAGTTTTTGCTTGGGACAGTGTGCGAACGCGGGAAAGTTTCGCGCTTCGGGAAAAGATGAAAATGACCCTCGATTAATTTATGTGTTTGCTTAGCAGTTTGCGCTTCACGTAAACCAGCCTCAACAAAACATTGTTAGGCGAGGAAAATTCTTGACGTCTCCAAAATATCAAAATCTATTCACTTTGACACATGGCATGAATGACGTCTTTCAAATGTTATAGGTCATTAAGTAGTTCAATGATTTGTTAAACCACATTTATCCTATTCATTTTTTGAGTTTATAGAAGACTTTCATCACTGTGTGAATTTGTTGAAAAAAACTTTCAATGACGTGCGTTTTTAAGTCCTTTTTTCCTTTTCTTAGCAATATAATTTGTATTGATTGATGATATCCTTTGCATACCACTGACAATGCGTTGTAAACACACATGAAGGAAAAATAAAACCATTCATTTCCAGAGCACGCACCGTTTCCCCGTAAGCGCTTTTATTGCCAATTGCGTACGTGGCGCATTTTAATGGCTTGCGCCACGAATTTATGACCCGTTACGGTTGATCGATTGATCGATTTAAACGTCACCCAGCTGCATCCTCACATAGCGGTGGAGAGAGTGCGTTAATTTTTAATTCAATCAACACTGGGATAAGAAGGAAAAAATAGCTGAAATCGTTCTTCAAAAACCTCCAAGCATCCGCCACATGATCTTTCGTTTGGCAAACGGGAAAGGCTTTCCATTTCGGAGGCTGTTTGCGCTCACCCGTTTGTTTTTTTCCCTCGCCATGTAAACTATCGTAAAACATCCTACAACAGCAACTCCCTTCAACCCGTGAAAGCCCACGGGACGAGGTCGGGATAAGAAGGTGGGTCCAATTTTATGCGCATTTTATGGGCCATGCCGTCGCGACTCTCCGTGTGGTTGCTTGCGGTATGTTGTAAGAATGAACAAACCTGAATTTTAATCGCCCCAAGTTTGATGGAAGAATTGAAAACAACCCCCAGGCACCAGGAAAGCGGAACAGACGGGTGAAGGTAAAATCGGAATACGATCGAATTAGTGCGTGGCCATGCAGGAGCGAATTTCCCAGTGAAAGGGCCGTTTCCGGCGCCGAGGGTTATCGCGTAACCAAATCAGGCTCTATCCATAAAAAAGCCGGGAATCAGTTTCCCCACCAAAGCAACCAACTCGACCGTGCGAAATTCATTATTAATGTGGGGAAGCTTTGCCTGCGAATGAGTTGTTGGCGACGCAGTCGTTTGGTGTGAGATAAAAATTTGAAGGGCCTTTCGCGCGCCCTGAAAGGAAAGGATCGTTCCAGCAGCCTACAAGTGACCAAAAATAGCACAAGAATGAGGTTGGGCGCCTCCAGGGCGGTACAGAATCATAAATAAGTTTCGAAAAGAAAGTTGGCTTCCCTGTTTGCTCGCTCCACTCCCTGCCGGCCATTTTATTACGGCCATTTTCGATCATAAAAAGGCCATCGGTTTCTAATTTCCTAAACCTGACCTGCCGGGTGGGTGGGGGTGCAAATAAATTGAATTGGCCGATCCCTCGGTTGGTGGCAATCTTTATTGAAGATTTTGTTCGTCTTTTTTTTCTTTTTCGTCCCATCGAGGAAACGTGCCTCTCCTGTGCGATCCTGGCCGAGGGGGGACACGTAAAAGTTGAAAGAAACTTTGCTCCGCGGGGGAGAAAGAAAGCGCAAGAAGCGGTGCTCGGAGGTTTGCAAGGCGACCGCAATATTGGAAACCTCAGGGACAAACTCATTTAATTAGGTGATTCCCTTCGGAGCGCGTGACACTGTTAGTGCCACAGGTAAGCAAGCGTTTACGGACGCCCAACCGGCCTTTTCTTTTTCCCTTTCTTTTCCACCCAGGGCACACACCCGGGGTTTTCCTGTCAATTAAGCAATTAGGATTGGCCGATCGAGCGGATATGCTAATGCGAGGGCGGTTACCGGGGGATATCAGATTGAATCCATTCTTGGTTTTGTAGCAGCTTTCTTAGCTCCTTGGCCAAAGGAGCAATGGGTCTTTTTTAAGGTTTAGCTATCCTTTACCTCAAGGAACGAGGATAGATAAACAATTTGACTCAATATTTGTCCTAACAGAATAAGTTTTCCCCGTTCCCCGTTAGCCAACGCTGGTATGTTGTGTGAAACTTTAATTGCAAAGAAAAACAATATATGGTTAGCCCTTTATGGGAAAGGTAAGCACAACCGTCTTACGGCCACAATCTTACGGGTTCTGGCCTGCTCGGCTGAGCAAACTTGCCATCTTGTGGCATTCGACGTCCGCCCAAGCTGCCGTATGTTTCGTTTCGTTCGCCCCGACATCTCAATCTCAGACATGTCACACTGATCTGAAACGAGCGTCTTACCAGAAATTGGCCATTGCCGAGGACAATGGACAGTAAATAAAGAGAACAAAAAACCCTCCCGTTTCGGTACGATCAGTCTTTTCCTGTCCGAAAAGATACAATGATTCACAAACACAAAAAAGAAACAGCACAAGCAGGGCCCGCTGGTAGGGATCTATAAATGAATTGTTTATTTTAATCATTCATAATCAAATAAAAATTAAGAAAGTTAAACACCGAAAGGCATGCACCTCGCCCACGTACAGTGGAGTGACCATCGCCCGAGACCGGCAGTCGTTTGTCCGATGTTTGCTTTTGTTTTCGTCCTTCCAAGCATCCAAGGGGAATGGACGCAAGGTAGAAGGTGGGGAAGGGGAAGGTGCGCAAGTTCGTTGGAATGAACCGTTTGCTGTCCGGTTTTCTTGGAAGAAACCGACAGCAGCCGTCGCAGGACACGCCGGTCATTTGTCGCTCGAAGTCCGATTGGCCGGGCGATGTCTTTCCAGGCGTCCTGATGAGCCGCGGGCGACGCCCTGGTGCCTAAAAAAAGTCCCCGGGTTCGTCAAAAACCCAAACCGAACAGAAGGAGGACACCTATCATCCCCCTCCGTGCAAATACGTACAGGAAAAAAAGGAGAATCAAGTGAAGGAGGAGGAGGAAAACCCGTAGCCAAACCGAAACGAAAAGATTCCCTGCACTAATTGCATTAAAATTCAGCACGATTTGGGTCAAGACGCTGGCGAAAAGAAAATGAACCGCACTGACCAGGGCCGTCTAGGAGGAGGTGGGCCGAAGATGAAGTGGAATTTGGTGAATGCGGCTAGGGGCAGAACGCATGCCTTGAATAGTAAGCGCGTCGACCGGGTCCAAGTTTGCCCAAGAAGTTGTTCTTGGCCGGCCGGGACAGGAAATGAAAATATTCTACCCCCGGAATGAAGAAACCAGCGCCAACGGATGCGAGGGCGGAATAAAAAAGCGAACGGAAGCCAGGACGCATGCTAAAGATCCGGTAGAAGTTTTGTAGTTCTTCAAGGAATGCAAGCAGTGATTAGTTTTCGAACGTTTACTATTACTGGGCAGTGATTTGTAGGGGAAAAGTATTGTGTTTGTGAAGCAAACTAAGTTAATTTCATTTTTTGTCCATCAAAGTTTTTCTTTATAACGTGAAATGTGAAGTACGTGTCTTCAATTTTTTAACATTAATTTTTATGTTTGTAGTCCATTTGCACCAGATGACAGATCTTGCTTCATGACAAATGGTGCCTGTTGTGTATGGTGAATTTGATTTTTTTAAATTCCCCGTGTTGCGGAAAACTGCTGTGACAAAAAAAAAAAACATTATACATTTATGTGACCGTTATTTACCTGGAGTGTTCTCGGATTTGCTAAAATGATCGATATGTAAGAAACATATAATTTACTTGCTATATTAGACTCACATCTCTTAAGCTGCTGTTAATTTTAGCGAAGGTCCATGCCTCTGTATCTGATTTCTGGGACGATGTTTGTTTTAGCCCATCTTCGTCCGCCTTGACATCCATCGTTGGCTGGATGAATTTGCTTCAGATGACTTAAAGGCAATTTAAACGCATTTCCATCATAAAAACATTGTTCTTTAAACATTTCCGTGGCTCTTCATTTCTATAAATAACATTAAAACAAACAATAGAAGTTAAAAATAGTACGCATCAATTAAATTGCTGGTTTGTAAACTAACAATGAGACTCCAAAATTTGAAATGCGTAGAAAAAGATCCTGGCGTAAGGTCCCATTTGATCTCTACCCATTTTATGGGGGGCTTACGAGATCTTTTCCCCCTTAACGCACGTGGAAAGTCAGCCCTTCGTACCTGGGGAGAAGGTCCGCTATCGTGGGTCGTGTTTGAGCCAGCGTACGCATTCGGCTATCCCGGACCTCATGGATATGAACACTAACATAAATAATATGCGAACATGTCGAGCAGCACGTTATTGCCAAGTAAGGAATTTATTTGAAAAATAAATACTGCCTACCTAATTTGCTTCACCTTAACTAAAAGAGAGCCTTGTTGAGTTTAACTAAGCTATATTAGTTTCGTATTTCATGTATCGTTTCAATGACATGACGATGCATTATCAAAAACCTGGGAGTATCACTTCAATACCACCACTTCGTACTAGGACCTGACATGTCGCGTTAATATCGATAGATAACCACGCCATTCTCAAACCTATGTTGGGGTAAGAGGTGGGACTCATCAAAACAAATCATGAATCACACACAAAAAAAGCGAACTAATCAACCTGAAGCTACTCATCCAAGAACTGATTGTGTTGCTATTATGAGTGAGGGATGGGGAAAAAGGGGACCCTTTTACTGGCAGAAACGGTCAGTTTAAATGTCAAACAGCGTTACTCGGGCAAACAGCGACTTTGCTGCTCGTCCCGCGCACTGCCTAGTAACAGGGAGGATGCATGGGCATTGAAAAGAAACACAACCAACGCAGTTTGCGCACTGATTGGGTAATAGTAAGCTAACTGACCCGCTCGTGTGACAGGGGGGAGAAGAACAAACACAGTCCAACCGTGAGCAACGAAGGCACCGCCACCAAACAATGCAACACAACAATGTCCACAACAAACATTGGAGGGAAAACTGAGAAAAAAAAACAACAACCGGGAAGCATCGAATGAGGACAGAAGGTTGCTGACGGGTTGTAGAACGCGGTGATTTGGGACAATCACAAATCTACACATTTGACAACTGCTCTGCCCACGCTGCCGTTGACTCAGCCCCGTCACCTTTGACAGGACACAGCAAATATTATAAAAAAATAACGGGAACAGCGTGCCCGATAAATGGCAACAATGGCATCCAGAGCTGGAGAGGCATTGTGTGGGTGAATGGCAAAAGTCTAAAGGGAAAGGAAGAGGGGGCCCCCCCCGGAGGTCAAACAAATGGAACACAAAGGTGGCACACAAACAACGGCGCCAGAACGGCGCGGAGCAGGCGAAACACTTTACGCGAGAGCGCGCGCGAATTTGCAAAGTTGATTAGATATTTAAACACGACACACGCGTGCGATAAAGCGCGAGCTTTAAAAATGGCGAGCCTTAGTCCTTCGTCTCCTTCCCCTCCACCCGGACCCGATTCGACGCGCTTCATTTGGCAAAAGGTTCCCTGTTTTGTTCCCGGGTTCAATTTTTTTTCTTTCTTGTTCTTTTTGGCGGCGCTATTTGCGTTCCCAATTGTGTGTTTGTCTGCTTTTGTGTTGTTTCTCTTTCTCTCTCTCTCTCTCTCTGTGTCGATGTTTTGTTGGCGTTGGAAATTTCACTGCCGAGGTTTCCACGAAGTCAACGGGTAGAGTTTTGGTGGAGTTTGTTGGCGTCGCTAATACATGGTGCGAAAATGGGCAAAATATTCACAGTCGTGTGTCATTAATTGGCGCACGTAAATATTAGCTAATTAATTTGAATATTTCATAAACGCCGTGGAGCCGCCGGCGGCCTGTCTTGTCAATGGAGGAGGTAAGAAGAACGAGGAAAGAGAGGTCGTGGTGGAGAGTGGAACTAAGAATGGTTAGAACGGGTGTCACATCGGGTTGTGCATTAAGGTTTCAGAAGGGTAAACAGATGCGTTCGCTTCCGTCGATTGACAGTTTGCCAACGTTGGCCTGGTAGTGTATGTTTATGTGTCTGTGTGTGTATGTGTTCCCCGTTGACTCCTGTCGGCTCCCCTTTCGCTCGGTAAACGATTGCGGCATTAGAACGGATTCACCTCACGCCGGGCGGGAGGAGGGAGAATTTTGTACCAACATATTTACGCCAATCGCATAATTAGTAGTACGTGACCACACACACACTCGCACGCAGCCCGCGGCTTATCTGCACGATGCGGTTGGCTTTATTAATGTTTCATGGCACAACCAGGTGCAATTAAGGGCGAATGGTGGGAGAAATCTATTTTTCATGGCGAATGGCAAGCTGCGGGGCATAAGGCAGCATAGCAGCGGGGCATAGCAGGCCCCCCTTTCGATTCGTTGAGCTGCGCAGAGAATATGCCACCAACCGCTAATATGGATGACATGTCGGTTAAACTGTCGCACAAACTAGGAGAGGTGTTTAAAATGCCATCAAATAAATAATCCGAACAAATTTGTCATGGAATGTCCGGATTTGCTTTACCTCGAAGCAATGAAAACGGTGAACATAATTGTCGTTGGAATTTTGTTGGCACAAATTTATGGTTTATGATTTTAGGGGGGACTTTTTCGAAACATTGTAGACGAATATGTGAAAGTTGATCAATTGTAGCTTTTAAAATAATTAAATTTAAGCTACTTAAATATCTGACGAATGACGCTGGTTGAGGACTATATTTGTACACTCCCGACAATACAAGACAATACATACCTAAACAAGAAAAAGGACAAAAATTGGCTCTGAAATTGCTTGGTATAACGTAAAAGATCGCTTAAAGATTCCTTCGCTATACAGTGTACGGATTGCCATCTCTTGATGTATTCCAAAGTCTAAGGTCTTTAAAAAAACACATCCTTTACTTTGATTAGTTCAAAATCATAACAATATGGATTGGAAAATTTGCATGGTTTCTTTCATGGAACCCTTGAATAAAACATTCGTTTTTGGCTCGTTACAAAGATATTAATAGTTTTCTTCTCTATAGCCCTGTTTGAAAATTATTTTTACAATCTTCAAGGCACAATTTCATTTGTGATATGATTTTTAAATGTTGGTACTACCTTCAGAATTGTGCAAGAATGAGGTGCAAATACACATTAAAGAGGCATGGCCATGAATTTTAAATATTTTTGTTTCAACCGCTGTAACTTTTCGGTCCATCAAAGCTGGTTAAACAGAAAGATCCGTCGAAGCTAGCCGAATAGAAACATCGCCACGACGGCGATGTTTTTATCGCTATAAAAAGGATTGAAGGAAACCCGCGGTCACTTTTTCGGTGCGGGAAGAAAACTTAAACGCCAGAAAAAAATTTTGCTCACCCGACAGAACATACTAATACATGATTAAAGGCAAAAAAGCTGGTAGCTATTTTTTATCCCCCGATTAAGGACCACAGTTACGGACACTCTGTTTCCAACAATTCTGTTGTATCGGTTTAAAACTTGCGTTTTCCTTGGAAATCTAACAACACTGTTTTTTAGTAAGCTAACTTTTCTACTCTCAAAAGACACTGAAAAATATCATTGAGCCTGAAATAGACAGGATTTTTCAAAGCAAAGTGCTAACGTAGCCAATGCTCATCTTGATTAACGACACCAAATTATTTTACGAAATTATATGAAGGTGTAGAAGCTAAGTTCGTTGTTTCTCAAAACTAAAGCTTTCATCAAGCTAAATAATCTGACCTATGAACAGTTTTTTCGTGTAATGCTTAGCGAAACCGGTTGAGATTCTTAAACTTATAATTAAATGAAACAGTGCAGCAGAAGAGTGATGGAAACAGTTAACAATAAAGATGGAAATAATTACTTAAAGGAAAGTCAAGGTTTTTGTAACAAATCGTACACACATTGCATGGAGTTCTAGGAAAATGTGTGTTCCATTCTTCCATCGCACTCGCAAACAGATTTCGGTGGCAAGAAGAAAAACTTGTGAAAACCCCCGCAGAATCACTGTACAGTGTGTTTGTGTTTTTTCGTGCACAAAGGCGACGTTACTAAATCTTTCTCCATTTTTGGTGTTCTCCCCTGTTCTCCGCTGCTGTTTTTTGCTGCACAGGTCTGGTTCCAGAACCGGCGGGCCAAGTTTCGCAAGCAGGAGCGCATCGCCCAGCAGAAGGTGTCCAGCAACAACGGCAACAGCAGCAACGGCAGCAACAGCAGCAGCAACAGCAGCGCCAACAACAACATCGCGAACAGCAACAACGGCTCCAGCAACGCCAATAATCAAGATTCATCGTCCGTGAAGAGCGAGCAGAAGGCGGCGGCGGCGGCGGCGGCAGCGGCGGTGAATGGTGGCAGCACGACCCCGAAGGACATCAAGCCGCCCGGTTCGCCCTGCCTGTCCGTCACCACCCTCTCCACCACGCCCAACTCGAGCGTCTCCTCCCACCAGTCGGTGAACGGTGATATCAAACCAATTAATGGTAAGTGTTTTTCCGCCGATGCCGCTGGTGGCCTTTTCCCGCCTCTGCTATCGGTTTCCCGCTCGCGTATGATCTGCCTTTCGTTTCGGTGGGTGTGATTGTCGCACAATCGTTGTCATCCTGCCCCGGGAAAAACGGGACCCTTTTGGTCACACGTTCTGCGTTTTGCGGAGGACGCGTTCCGTGTTTTTCCTTTCCTAGCCAAACTCCCCCGGATAAGCTCACGCTTTATTCACCACCATCCCCTCAAACACACACAAACCCACACCCTGTCGATATCGGTGGGATTGTGTCGGCGGCAGAAGAGGACGAGTGCGAGTCGCTTGTCGAGAAAGTGGTCCCATTTGGTGCCGGGATGGTGCTGTCGTAAATTTTTCATTATAAAAGACACCGGAAGCCAGTCAGCCCGGATCGCTGGCTTCCCACCGTCTCTCGTTTTTACTTCACCTTCTCCTCCTCTCCATTCTCCTCCTCCACCAAGCGAAGGAGAAAAACAAATCAAGAGAAAACGCCACCACCGAGCCACCCAACCGACTGGTGCTTTTCATTCGCTTTCCTTTGCTCCACGCCCGATTGCCCCAGTTTTCTTCGTTCCCGCTTTCTCTCCTCGGCGTGGCAAGGCATTATCTTCCACATCCCCCTTTCCCACCTCCTCGGCCGAGATTCTCCGAACAGGAAAGGAGGAAAGATGTGCCTTTCTTGCTGGGTGTAACGATTCACGGAGCAACTCGAAAGCTACGCAAGTCATCGTGCGTTGCTTTAAGGACCGCCCAGGGAAGAGGAAAATGAGAGGGAGGGCTGCTTGTGGATGAGCCAGCTTCAGTGGCGACGGCGGCAGGCGCGACATTTTCGAAATAATCTGACATTAATTCGTATAAATGAACGGTGTAACAAGCAATTTTCTTGATTAAACCAATTTAATACATTTCGCCAGAGAAAATGGCTCACCCATCCCAACAAACGCACATACACACACACGTACACACACGCATCGCCCCGGTCGAGCCTTCGGTAGGGCCAAACCAACACGTGCGCTCGGGAAAAACAAAATGAAACATTTCTCTTTACACCGATGTAACAGGTGGTTGAGTTTACATTCGCGGGCGGGATGCCTTCTTGGCGCCTGTGCGTGCATGCGTTCGTGTGTGTGTGTGTCACGTCTTTCCCCCGCGCCAACCACTTTTCCCCACCACCTTAGGATTATGCTTGGTTCTTTGGCTTCTTGAATCGGGCGCTTTCTTCGCGGCAGGTGCATTAGCATTATAGGAGATTAAATGGCGAGGTGTTTGGCTTTGGCAAAGCGCACATTGGCATTTACTACGGTCGTTTGAGTTCATTCCGAAGAGAAATGCTTCGGGCAGGGGTTGAAATTAATTCTAATTAAACGACGTAATACGGCGAAGTAACACGGCGTCCGCCAGTCTGCGTGCGTGTGAGCGGCAAGGTGAATGTAATTTGTTCGTAGATTTCAATTGCATTTGCAGTCGCGAAATTTTGCGATTCATATTAACACAATCGCTCAGCGGGAAATGAAGTAAACAGTTCATGATCGATTCTATGAAGATACTGAAGTATGAAAGGAATACTTTCAACATTTGATACTTTCAAAATTTTTGTTTGAAAAAACCAAGTTTGTTTTGTTGTTGTTGTAGATGTTCGAATTTTTTAACAGGAACCTTTTTAAAGGTCCAAGGCTATTTAATTTGAGCAGAAAGTTTTTCTGGGCTAAATTTTCTTTTTTTTTTGTGTGGATATGTCATACTCATGATTGTCATGAATTTTTTTTTGATACAAAATTTGTCATTAGTGTACTAGTATACGACAGTTGACAAAACTTATCTTTTGCTTTAAATGTTATTTAAATGTAAAATGTAATTTAAAAAAGATAAATAAATTGAATGTTCTTCGTGTGAAATCATTTTCGTGAAATACAACTCACCAACAGACTTTCGAATAAGAATCGCAATGACACTTTTTATAAACTACCCATTGGTTGTTTACTATCAAAAATTGCTAAAAAATATAATAAAAACTCTACCGATAACGCTGCGATGTCACATATCATTACATGTATGATGTTTTGTTAGCCGTTTGGTAGCTCAAGATAGTTCATCATCCAGGCTGCAGCCAAGCTGTCACGTTTGCTGCAAAGTTTTGTAAATCTCATCGCACCCAAAATAATAATGGTTCCCATTTCCTACGATGAACGCTGGAAAAAGACGAAGACGATCCCCAACCATATACTTTTCCGAATATTTCGATATCCGAACAATACGGTGGTTCTAACGCTGGCAATCATATTCCCCGGGCTCCTTCGTGTGCCGCCTGTGATGCTCCTCCCTTCCACAGATCCCCGAGGTGGGCCCGCCACTACATGAGCATGACCGAAACTGGTTCCAACTTTCGAGTTTATGAATTATGGATTATGAAGTTTGCGTCCCGCGGGAGCACGGAACGCTGGCACAGAACTATGCTCCACATTCGTTTGTCTTCTACAAAGTCTCCTGTGTGGTTGTGTCCATGCGTGTGTGTTTGCTAGGGGTGTGGGGAAGTTGGCATAAGCGTCCTTTCGACATCGTTTCCAGCGATCATCCGTTACTGTCGTGGCACGTTTGGTCGTATGTCACATGAGCAGGTCTCAACTCCTTTTTTCCTTGGGCGAACTCCATCGTTTCGTGCCCATCCTTCTCTTTATGCTCGGCACTACACACACACACACACACGCGCTAGCTTCCCCAGACTGACATTTTATTTCGCTAGTTAAACTCGCATCGTTTCCCTTTTTCACTCGCCTTTTTTTTTGCTGCTGTCTCTTCTTTTAGGAAAACTGACAGACGATCTGAACGGAGCGAGTCTTCATAATGGTTCCAGCCATCATCATCTGGTGGTCAGCAATGGTACCAGCAACAGCCACCACCACCTCCACCACCATCACAACAACAACAACAACAGCATCAGCAACAACAACAACAATAATAACAACAACAACAACAAGTGGAACCCGTCGTGCAACGCGCTGCTGCAGAACCAGAAGGCGGCCAACCATCTGAGCATGAATCACAACCTGCAGAACCACCACCATCACGCAGTGGCGGCCCTCTCATCGCCCTTCTCCTCGCTGCTGGGGGCGGCGGCCGGTGGCGGAGCGGCCGGATATCTGCTGGATCCGCTCGGCGGACTCAACAAGACGACCGCGGCCAATCATCTGTTCTAAACTTGCACCCACGGCTTCTCTGACCGTTCGAATGTGTACAGAAATAGCGAAAGGAATGAAGAGGGAAAAGGAGGACGGGGGGAGACGAATGGGATTAACCTCGAGGCGCATCGGAGTGGTTCATTAAGCTTGTCGGAATGTATCGGCGTTCTCCTTGGGCCCAGCCAAAGGTGTTGTTGGTATGATATGATTTAATGTATGTTTGCTTCGTTTCCTTTTTACCACTTCGCCCTTAGACGGGAAAGCTGCTCACCAAAAATAGTACTCCTCTGCATCCCCTCCCCCTCCCCCCTCCTTATACCAACCTATACCTCCTCACGCCAGATTCGTTTGTAGAAACGTTAATTAAACCGCAACTGCAAACCTCTGCTTCGATACACTGTTGCCAGTGTGACGTAGCCCGGCTAGAAGGAGATGTGCTGGAACGACCGGCGTGTGGAGGAAATGGCAACTCCCGAGGAATATGACAGACGGCTGACAGCACGACGTAAGTCTGTCATCGGTGGCCTAGGTGACACTAATCAAAATGGAGGAACAGATGGGAAATAAATAGAGTACAGTAAGAGAAAGCGATACGTCCATCAGTGAAAAAAAAAAAAACAAACCTTGACAACTCCATAGGCTGGCGAGGGGTCGCAAAGGAACCAACCAATGGAAGACCTCCATAAACGGAAGGCCTCATAGTGAGCGATAGGGATGGACCATAAAGCTCAGAATGGTATACGGAGCTCGAGACGAATCTCATTACGATTAGACTAAGCAACATATACGAAGCCGGAAATACTTTTGATGAAGGAAGCGTGTTGAGGACAGTGGTCCGTTGGAGACTCACGTAACGAAAATATTACTTAGTAACTTATCTGAGGGTTCGCCATATTGTAAATAGGTTATCCACAAAGCTAGCATCGAGGCGAATAACAAAGAATTCGTTTAGGAACTCAAATCGGTCCCGATTGTACATACATTTTGGAGAAAAGTGATCCAACGATTCCATTGAGCCAAACATTGTCAACCAGATCGTCAAAAGATCGGAAAATAATACGAGTTTATAGACGCTCACCCTAGAAATGCCATAGTTTGCCAGACAAGTTCCAAGATGGATGATGTCACCTTTGTCTTTCAGTTGAATATTTTGATTATTTCTGAAACGAAGTATTATTAGCATGCCATTAGTTTAAAAAAGTCAGAAAAGTAAATGGAACCTTAACACTACAATAGTATTGCTCCCTTACCGCTTGTAGACAGAGTAGGCAAAGTCTTAAAGTCCTGCAGTTAGGTTTCTGTTGAAGCATCCGTTTTCAAACCGCTGAATCAGCTGGGTTGTCCAAGCGGACTAATCAAAAATGAGTCACGGGTGCAGCGTGGCATCAAACGAAACTCCTAGCAAGAGCCGAGCAACAGGAACGGTGGAGAGTATCATAAAGACGGAGAAGATCTGTGAAAAATCTAGTCCCGAACATGCCAAATTAAGAATTGTAGAGCTAAAAAAACATTGTACGATAAGTTGACAGTAAGCGTAAGTCAAATATACTAAGAATCGGAACAAAAACCAACACAAAAAAGACCACATCATCATACGCAACACGGTGTTCTGTCACTCGGTCGTCGGTATATAGTCTAGACGTCTGTCGAACGTCTAGCACCTGATGGTGATTCGAACGGTGTGGAATGTCTTCGGCAAAAGGAAAGCAAAAACCCCGGTGAAAAAGGTGGCCTTTTCGGAGAAGACAATGAACGTGATGGGGCGTCCTATATTTAAATGCCCCGCATGCATCCATCTGCCTTGTCTGCGGTTCTCCCGATGAAGGGATTCTATTTTCGGTGCGTCCAACTCAATCGGACGTGGGTCAAACATAATACTTTCGCATACCTTCGGTTGATTGGTGCGTTTTGTTTATGTCACAGATGGCGACACGTCATCGTTTGCCCATCTCGGCGTCCATATATGACGAAAGGGCTCTCCCGTAGATCAAGTGCGGATCCTCCACTGGGATCCCTGCGGAGAAATCGTTCAGAATTAGCGGATGCATGCTCTTGAGAGCAACTCCACGGGGAATCTCGTGGTGCCTTTGTTCGCCTGCCGTTACGCATGCAAGCGGACCGATGGAGTGACTTATCGAGGGGAAATTCTTTTCTACCTTGGGCCGTCAAAAAATCGAGGAGATGACAGCACGCGAATGACAGCCAATTGCGGCACACGGTGGTGGTGGTCCCGGTCCGGTTGCCAACCGAGCGAATCCGAATCGTGGGGGTGATGATCACGTTTGGAAGGATGCTACCTGTTTCCATTTTGGCACAGACCGGGGCGGTATTCATCGCTATATTTAGCGACTACAACGGCGATCGCGACGTTTCGTGCCGTGCATTCACGGGACCTTAGGGGGAAAGTCACCGGACGCGTCGCCAGAAACTGCAGTTTTATTGGTCCACTTAAAATGTGCCAGGTTTGATGAAGAGCGGGAATCCTCTTTCAGCTGTTTTGTTGCCGATTTGTTCCCTGGTGTTATCCGCTCCCAATTTCCAACTCCAAAGTGTTTGTTTTACAATGTCATTACGCTGCCAAACCCGGCGACCCGGCGGCGTGCGTGCGTACATTCGTTTGAAGCTCGGGAACACACGGCCGTACGCAAACGGGTTCCAAAAGGACGCCATGCGATAAAAATAGCGAAAGAAAAGACGAGATTCCACTCCTCTCTACCCAGCCATCCAGGAGGTCATCAAACGGTTAAGACTTAGTAAGCGGCCACCGACCAAAGGACGCCAAAAGTGGGCAACAAAACAAAAAAATGGGGGAAGAGAAGTAACATCCGAAAAGAAAACGATTGTACACACAAACATCTAACGGGATGTGTGGAAAACAAAACCGCAATAAAACTCAATCGCGCTCGGCGACATCGTAGCGGTTGGATCGTAACCTTGAACGGAAGCAGGCGGAGAATGATCCACCGCATCCGGAGGAGAGTCCACCAGCGATCCCCCCGCTCCTCTCATGCCTTGCCTGCTTGAAGATGTGTCGAAGTTCTATAATTAAACCGATCTCAAGTGTTAAGCGTCCCTTACCTTGTGGTGCCGGGCCAGAAGACGATACGGCCGATGGGATTTTTCCATGGAATGGGGAAACGGAATTGCTCGGTGGAACGATGATCGCGTAAGGTCACCGCGTGGAGGTTGCAAAATTGCTCAACAGCTGAATCATTGCGTTGGGTAGGCATGTTTTGTTTGCGCACCTAAGCCGGGTTGGATTTTATTAGTCAGAGCTGCGTCTAGTCGAAAAATAGGAATGAATGGTCAAATCGGGATGAAAGAAAGGTTGTTTTGAAAAACCAAATGATACGAACGCTGGATCCGAGTTGTTGTATGCTTTTCCAAGCAAACGGTTTACCTCGATTTTTCTCTCACACGGTACGGGATTGCATCGAGTGAAATCGATTGTTGAAAGATGAAAATCCACTCCGGTGCCGGGTGCCACAAACCTGATCCTGTAAACAAATGCAATCAGCACGCTGGCCATGAGGGGTGGCCACAGCTGGAGCAGCAACGAGATCGCAGTAGAAAACGTGTATGAATGCAGGTTTTGTCGAAAGGAACGATTGCATCAGTGGCAATGAATTCGCGAGATCGTGCAGCTCCTGGATGCAAAATTTTGCGTGTGTGCAATTATAGCATGGAAAAGGCACACATTTGGAGAGTGCTTCTAATTTTAGGTTATTTACAAATCAACATTTTATAAAGATAATCTTACAGCATTTATTATTTTACGAAAGAAAATAATAAAAAATCGTTAATCGTGCCTATTTGCCTATGCTCAGAACTCAGAAAAATGATCTTTGGCCAGCAAATTTCGGCTACTTTTGGAACCCTCTCCTAACCGCCTGATGAATCTCAAATTGACTCCTAGACTAAACAACCGCTAGCATTCGTCTGCGCTCGGTCTGTTGCTCAAGAGATCATCCATTTCATAGCCGAAAACCATCCATCTTCCTCGCCATGATGAAGTGGCGAGTTTTATGTTCGCTCCATTTGCTTATCTATTTTATCGCAGCTGTTCTCGGGGTTTTTCGTTCGCTTTTCCTAATGTGACGTTAAGGTAGTTATCCTTCTGGTCAGGCGAAGCGGCAGCGAAGAAAAAGATCGCGTACGAAAACCCGAAACATCGTTGGGTGAAGATTGTAGTTGTCTGAGAAAATCTGTCATTTTCCGACGAAAATAAATCTACAGATGCTATTCGCTCGCAGCAAAACCCGTCGGCAGCATGGAGTTTCCATCCGTTTTCCGGCCGGAACGTTCTCGAAATAATGATGCGTATTTTATTGTAAACACGTCACTGCTTCCCCCAGCAGGAGGGTAGCGAATGTTTTCATTGCCAAATGGAAGGAAAGTGAAGAAGAAAACTGTTCGTCGAGGGGAAGAAATGTGCAATTCAGTATCGACCGCCTTTGGCGTCTATGGTGGAGAGAGCGTGGTGAGGAAATGTGCTCCCTCAGGATCGAGTTTCGGAAAAACAAAAGCCATCTTGGAACCACGGTCGGCTGTCGCGAAGGGGTAGCGAAGTGCGAGCGAAACAACGAAGTGCGCAAACGCGGGCGCATGTTTTTCCATTTACGCGCACCGGTCATCCCCATAGCGCATGGGGTTGCAAGGGGGGCCATCACCAAACCAAGTTTAAAAGCAATCCTACCGGACACGGCGAGCATCAGTATTCGAGCAGCAGTGCCCATCGCAACACACAGTGAGTCCTCACCGAAGACGCGGCTCTAATTTTTTCGCGAGTTGAGAAAGCAACACACCATCCCCATCAGCAGCAGCAATGGCTTTGGAGCGTCAAGTTCGCATGAAGGTTGGTAGAGTGCGTCCCACGGAAAGAGTGTGTTCCGTTCGACCGTTCTTGGTGAAACGTGTGTATGTGGTTCGTGAGTGAAACTGGTGTTTAAAAAAATCTCGCCTCTTATTTTCCTTCTGCCTCGTGATCAGATCGCCGGCAAGCGTGACCTGGAGAAGGACAAGGAGGCGCAGTACTGGGTCGAGGAGGTGCTGGGTGAGAAGTTCCCGGCCGGCGTCCTGTACGAGGACGCGCTGCGCGACGGCCTGATCCTGTGCAAGCTGATCAACAAGCTGGAACCGGGCGCGGTGGCCAAGATCAACACGTCCGGCGGCCAGTTCAAGATGATGGAAAACATCAACCTGTTCCAGCAGGCGATCAAGCGGTACGGCGTGCCGGACCTGGACGTGTTCCAGACGGTCGACCTGTACGAGAAGAAGGACATCGCGCAGGTGACCAGCACAATCTTCGCTCTCGGACGTGCGGTAAGTAATGTGATGATATTAGGAGGGAGATAAACGGAGAAGGACAAGATCATGTAGAGTTCATCCATCAGTAGTTCTCCATAAGTTTTCCTTTGAATCTGAAGTTCTTTGTCATTTTCTACTAAAGTCTTCAAGTGCTAAACTACAAGAGGATACTTCAGAAAGAGAGCCTTTTTCTTTTATAGATCTCAATAGCCTTTATAGATGAGTTTGACTATGATATCGGATGTCTATAGTATGTAATATTCGAGCCTCAGCTATTTGAGTACACTGTAAAGAGGAACTCCAGCAAGACTAGAGAAGGTATCACCATAAGTATTCGCTATGACAACGTTTTTTTTTTCTGTGTCTTCTCGTAGATTCAATTAAATTTTCCAAGATGCTCCATGATCACTTAAGCATTAAGATATTCTGGTTCGATGGCGACCCACAGTTCCGATATTATTGAGGCATTTTTCCAGTTGATCGTCCTAGATATCTCAGAACCAATACGATATAGAGCTACTTCCTTCGGCTTCCACCAGTAATACTTTACGAGTTCTGGTATACTACGATCCTATAGCTGAACAGGATTGATATAATCTTCACCTTCTAGAATGCCATTAAAATAGCAGTAGTTAATCAACGTTGTCTTTTCTGAAATGATCGTTCAGTTTGTGACCTCAATTTTCGTTTCTCCCCAACATTCTCCTACCCAGTGCTACAAACACCCGGAGTTCAAGGGACCGTTCCTGGGGCCGAAGCCGGCGGACGAGTGCAAGCGCAACTTCACCGAGGAGCAGCTGAACGCCGGTCAGGCCATCATCGGGCTACAGGCGGGCACGAACAAGGGCGCCTCGCAAGCCGGCCAGAACATTGGCGCCGGTCGTAAAATTATTCTCGGAAAGTAAACGCGTTGCCCTGTCCCCGCCCCGGGGGGATGCCCAGCAGCAGCAGCAGTAACAGTTCCGGCAACATGTGTACAAAAATCAACACACACTAACACACACTTATACAAACACATGCACACAAGCGCACACATAGAGCACCCACGTTAAGATTCCTCATGCACACACCCGGCTCACATATAGTAAAGCTGAGAGTTCCACAACCTGTTCCCGATGTAGCAAGTTCCTGATCCTTCAACTGACCTCCCCTGACAAACTGTAAACGAATACATATTAGCGAGTGTGTAAGATATGGTGAACGGAAGCGAAGAGAAGTACGAGAACGAGTAGGTTCGGAAGGAAGTTGCGAGGAAGGGCTTCGAGATTCCAGCAGCGGTCGTCGCGCCCGATTCGACGGAACCTGATATTACTGGAAGCGCGCACGATTTTATACATACTATACCGTGAATTTACTATTGAAAAATCAGAGTAGAGGGCGAGATTTTTGTAAAGAAAAATTCGTTGATAATTTATTTGTAATAAAATTAATCCTATTTCTATTAAAACAAACAAACAAAACAAACGATACCGCGGTAATCAACGGCTGGTCCTTGTTGGGAACATTTCTTATGGTTATGATTATGTGGTGTGAATTATATGTTAACTCGTGGGAATTAAGGGACTACGAAAATAATTTGGAGTGGTCTTCTAAGGCACACTTCCATTGCATCATTTCAAAGAGACGACCGTGGCGCACGCCCACGATCGTGGCGCAAGGAAAAGTGTGTTTCTCCTCAATCTCATCCGCGGACACGAACGACCGCACGGACGGACGGACGGATGGCCTTCTTTCACTGACAGCTAATAAAAAGCGTCCTCGAGAAGGCGAGAGCGTCCACATTTCGCAACGCAACACCGTGTGCGGCTGTTCGCACTACTTTATCTTCGCGGTGGCAACACGAGGCCAACCATCTTTCCAGTCCATTAACCGACGGTGAACGTGTTGACTCGAATGGATCCAACCCTGCTCTTCGGTTCCTTTTGCTGTGTAATACACACGCGTCCCTCGAGCTGGGAGGGAGGAATTTTTCCCACCATACCGCTTTATGTGTGTGCACGGTGAGCTCTTATTTGTTTTCTTTCGTGAGTCTTCAATTTTTTCTCTTCTTTTTGGAGGCCGAGCTAGGCGCTAGGTGGAAAAATGAAAAATATTTTCTTCTCCTCCGACCGATTTTCTTCTCATGGACCTTCGACTAATTATACACGCTTTCGATGGGAGTGTGCGTGCAACGAAGCCGTTGGAAAACTAGCGGGCGGAAAATTCCGTGCCTCGATCCGTGCTCACTGCGAGCTGTAGTTTTGCCCTGCTTGCGGTCGCCCGCCGTTTCTCGCCCTGCAAACATGTGGTGGTGAGTTTGTGAGCGGGTCAGGAAAAACGTGCACACACAGGTCATTCGTTTCGACGGGCGAAGACAATTTATTTACATTCGCCGTTCGATCGATCGCTGTCGGTTTCGGATTGCCGTGCCCGGCTTGGTTTGGTTTGTTATTGCAAACGGCTTTCGGAAGCACCGGGTATCGCCATCAGACAGCAGAAAAGATTATTGTTTAGGTCAATCTGGAATTTGTTTATTACATCGCTTGTTAGAGAAAATTAGCACGCCCCTGCCAATCGGGACGAACGTTTATAGTTTGCAGAACATGTGCATTTACAGCAGCCGATATGTTTACTACCAGCGTCGTGCGGGGTGTTTTTTTTCTGCTTTTTTCTAATAAACAGAAATTGCGAAGCAACATTTTCAGCAACGTTCTTTGCTTGCCAACCTCCCAGGGTTTGTCCAGGACGAGATAAATATCCTTGAAGCACTCAAAGCAAATAACTGCACTCAGCAGCGTACCCACAATTTCCACCAGGTGGCGTAGAGGCAATGTCAGAGAAGCGTTAGAAATGTATTAGTTCTGTCATTTGCCGCTAGACATCGCTAGCCGTCGAACCGGTTTACACTTGAACTCGGTTCGCGAATCGGTCTTCTGAGCGAAATCGGGGACATATCGTTTGACACTGGAATCGGTTCTCATCGGTCCAGCGGCGATACGATACATGAGCCATTTTTGTCATGTTGATGAAAGACGTGTTGATTGTTTGTAGTTTTTAAGCAATCTTTAATATTATCAACCGTTAGAATGCATATTATCCTGACTGATTACTATTTCATGGCTAATATATTCAGGCGTTCTGCATGCCACTCGAATTTTGCCGGTAATGCTCCAATAACAGCGATGTTAAGTTCCTCTAAAAGTTTTTATAGTCATTTTGATTTTAATATCTCTGTTAATGCGTTTAATTCCCGAATCCTGTGTTTGAGGCATGAGTAGCAAAGCGTATGAAATGTGAAAGTATATTTATGTCAATTATTGTTAACCAAATTTAAGCAATTTTCATCAAGACTCTAAATACGACGACGCAAATAAAAAATAAATAAATAAAATAAATCAGATAACGACTATCTACAATCCTCTTCGTGAAAGCATCGACAGGACACCTTTCGTGTTTTGAGGCTTTGGAAATAACTTCAACCTTGGAGCAACCAAATCATGTCAGTTGGCAACAGATTGTTATTGTTTACCAAAGTAATAAAACAAAAATTGGGCTAATTAGGCTGCACACTCTTTCGAGCCAGGGGTTTAAGAGCAACATTCAGTTACCACTAAAGCCAACAGGAAAAAACAATGGTCCGTTTGTCGTTGCACAGCCGTTTTTTTTTCGCGATTATTTGTTTTTTATGACACGGATGGCTGCGACGCGGGATCAATCAAAACCTCTTCCTTCGACCTCATTGGCGTGCTATTTATTTTACGGGTTATTTTGTCTATGTTGAGGAAGAGATTCCCACAACAGTATCAGGTTGTGAAATTCCCCCCTCTGTTTCATTTTCTTCACACCGCAATTTGTAGCATGTGCGATAACGTCCCCTTGCATTGACATAAATCTTGGAGCAGCGGTTGAAGGGAATCAGTTTGATTTTGGAGCTTAGTGAAGAAAGTTGGTTTGATTATTTCGCGGAGGGAATGCACTTTGAAACTTCATTGTGCACGGTTATGTGCCTGGTGATAACGGTGGTTCTGTATCCTGCGGCAACAGGCAATGTGACCAGTAAAGATGTGATTCCGTCGTCCTGCACAACGCTGAACATCAATGAAACTGGAACCTATTCCATTCGCCCTGCCGAAGATGTGGAGCCTTTCTTAGTGTGTTGTGTCTTCGAGGATGACTTCAACCTTGGAGGAGGATGGACCGTGTTTCAGCGTCGATTTAACGGATCAGTTAACTTTTATCAAAACTGGATGATGTACAAGCACGGATTCGGAGATGTGAACGGAGAGCATTGGCTGGGTTTGGAGAAGCTTCATCTCATGACGAGATCGGGAAGATACGAAATGCTGGTAATCCTCGAAGATCATGAAGGAGCTTCGGCGTACGAGTTTTACGATAGCTTCCAAATTGGCAGTGAGGCGGAAAGATACAAGCTGACCATAGGAAACTATTCAGGAACAGCCGGAGACTCATTAGTCTTCCATAATGGAATGAAATTCTCTACAATCGATGAAGATAATGATAAAAGCAAATACTACAACTGCGCAGAATCTTTCAACGGAGCTTGGTGGTTTAAAGATTGTTATCATAGGTAGTTCTCCCATGTGTAAACAATTGTCACGCGTGATTTCACATACCCTTTTTTCTATCTCTATTGCAGCCACTTGAACGGAAAGTATTGGAAAAAGGGTGAACATCTCAACGCTCAAATTCAAGGTGTGATTTGGCAAGCTTGGAAGGGAGACTACTACTCATTGAGATCATCGAAAATGATGTTGCGACGACGTGCAGGATAACAAACGATCAAGAAAAACTTTATGATAAATGTAGCTCGTGTACTAGTACAATCTTATTAAAAGCAACTTCAACATAAAACTGTTTTAGATACTTTAAACTTGATGAAAATCTCAGCTTGCTATTGAATGGAAGTAAAGAGTATGTAACCATTTTAAAGCTACAATTTCACAATTGTAACTTGCCTTTTATTTCAACTTATCGAAGCAATAAAATTTCCTTTCCTTATGCCTTGGCTTTTTCTTCTTATCTGGCGTACTCACAATCTCCAGGTTAACCTTTTCCGGTTTCACGAAGAAACATGCAGCTGCACTTTTGTGGATTTAATGTAATAATGCTATATGGTCTGCTGAAAAAAAAAAAAACAATCGACGCACTTTGGTATGTTGTAGTGTACAGTTCGAAGGTCTCGTACTATTATTTTAAAATCACAAAATAGTTTCCATATTACCTTCAGTATTATCCCATTTCATATCTAAGCACATAGGAAGCCGGGTTTCCAAACTCGATTTGACATGACATTGAGTTTACGCTTGGTCCGATAATCGTTGATACACGATAGACTCGCGTAATTCAAGATTACACTAGCGATTACGCTTCATTTACCGCGCCCTTTAGGTTTTGAAAAGAACTAATGATACACATTTAAATAAAAAAAAAAATTCCTGTTCCTCTTATTGATTGTTGTATGTCCTCTTACATATTTCATCGTGGTATGTACTTTTTTTTAATATGCTGCCAATCTTGCATAGCATCCCGGGATAGTTACATAACGGTTTCATTACTATTGTCATTCTGCAACTGGCATGAATAAAATTGAACACTTTCTAACGTTAATCTCGGAAAACAAGAATAATAAGACTGTTTTTCTTAGTTGTTGCACATGTTTTGTGTTTTAGATAGCCTATTGTGTAATACAACGCATAACACCGATGTAAGAAGAAATACTAATGCACAAGCATATTCGCATTCATTCCATTACGTAACATTACTAGAAGCGGACGCTTTGATCTTATATCGCTATTTGGCGTTCTAAATTTTAATCATCATTCCAAGACAGTCCTGAACATGTAGATGCATCGTCCGTTGACAGATCGATCTGTGTACCCCGGTTACCGGATAAGAAGAGCACGAGGATCGCCTCGCCTATCCGGAAAAGGGAGAAGGTTTCGTGT
This sequence comes from Anopheles atroparvus, assembly GCA_914969975.1. NCBI lineage: Eukaryota > Metazoa > Arthropoda > Insecta > Diptera > Culicidae > Anopheles > Anopheles atroparvus. Next base: position 21,048,869 of record CAJZCY010000004.1, read on the forward strand.
TAACAAAATTGTGTTGACGTTTTCCGTGAACTCAACTGACCTAAGCAGTTAAGATTCTAAGTCCAATCTTAACGTTTAATAGCTTGGGGGAAAAAACTTTGCGTAATCTTTTCTGTGAGTTGGCAACAGACAGTTCATCCGACTTAGCTCTAATCTACTGTTACGTCGAACTTATTTACCAAAATAACGAAACCAAACTCCAGCAAATTAGATTGCAAACTCCTCTTAACTCAGGGTTGAGTCGCAACCTCCAGTTATCAACAGCACCTGCATGCGGGACAGAATGGTGGTCGATTTACCGTTGTGCAGCTAATTTTTCATGTTGCGATTATCAGTTGTTTATGACACGGATCGAATCCTCTTCGTTCGACTTCATTTGCGTTTTTTTTTTCTACGAGTTTCGTTTGTCTATCCTCTAGAAGAATCCCCGAAAAAGTATCAAGTTGTGAAATACCCCCTCTTCTTGCATGTTCTTCAAAACGAACTATGTTTGTTTGCACGTTAATCTCCCAAGTAGCATGTGGAATAGTGTCCTCTTTCGTTGGTATAAATCATGAAACAGCGGTTGAAGGGAATCAGTATGGTTTTGGTGTCCAGTGAAGAAAAGTGGATTTGATTGATGCCAAGTGAAAATGCGTTTGAAAAATCCATTGTGCACGGTTATGTGGCTGGTGATAACGGTGTTCCTGTATCCTGCGGCAAGAGCTCAATGTGATCAGTGGCGGATTAAGTTTACTATGGGCCCCAAGCAGTAACATATTGGAGGCCCTCAAATAAATAACAAAACGTAAACATAATTTTTGAAATATAACACATAACTTTTTTAAATTTTGCAATCATGGTTTAATACATTAAAAAATATATAAATGAAATAAACTAAGCAATAGTAATCAAATGATACGTAAATATAGCATGAATAAGAAGGTCGATTTTTTTTAAAGCTTTCAGGTAGTCACACAGAGCTATGAATTCAAATAAATTCCAATTATCCCTATTTTCAGAGCCAACTTATACTATATCCTATGTAATTCTGTTATAGTATAGTATAGTAAAGTTTTTATAGAATCAACTAGCTGGCCCGACGAACTTCGCCCCGTCCAATATCTTTGATTGTCTGCAATAAGGTTTTTCTTGAAGGTTTCTTATTTTAATGAAAATAAGGTTGAACCTATTATACTGGGAATCATTGATGCTGCCTATTTAATGTTTTCAAATGTACAGAAGAGCCGGTTTATCAAAGCGTTAACACGCCACATATAGCATGGTCATGTGAAAAACATGGCATTCAAGATGTATGCTAGACACTTCCATCGACTGTTGAAAATTGAATACGCTTAAATTGAAATGGCCAATCGTTGGAACTTAAAGGAATTCTCGGAGTTAAACATGCTTCATGCATAGGGCATGAAGGTTTCGGAGCAAAATAATAACACTTCCAATTTTTTGGCGCAAAGGATGCGGTGGCCAAGAATCCAAGAATCCAAATCTATGAAGTTTAGAATTTGCACATATAATTTATTCGCTGAAAAGTTTTCAATGATTCCCCGGCTGCACTCTTTAAAACAATTGCTCACAGTAGGCTGCGAAAGAAGAGCACGATTGCTCTCATAGCCTCCTACGTTTTGGAAAACTCGAAATTAAGATTTTTCTAATTTTCCAGCTTTTCTTTCGGAATTTTCCAATTTTCTTTTTTCTTAAACCTTCGTTGGGCAAAAACGAACAAATCATCCGAAGACATCATCAAGATTGGTCCAGCCGTTTTTGAATTTTAGCGTTACAAACAAACATACATCCATTTTTATATATATAAGAGATAGAGAAGAGAAGAGATGGCGTCATTTTCAATGTACAGAACTGCTAAATCATTCAAGTTTTCCTCGCAGAAATGCCAAGAAATGATCCAGTTCATCTTCCAAACCATACATCAATATCATTTGCGTACATTCCTTTGATATATGCGAGTGCATTTGCTTTTTTTCTGGACCCTACATTGTGTCAAAAAACAGACGGAAAGGTTCCAGTACCGATTCGCATTTTTGTGCACGTTGTTCGAGCTGGAACATTATATTGTCGCATATAACGTTAAACTAATCTATCTTCCTAACTTAATTTAGCGTCACTCTTCCCCCCTGTCGATTAAGAACTTCAATCCACATTTTAATCGACGTTGAAATTCGAACAATACTACTCTTTAAATTGACACAAAAACACATTAAGCGAAGAGGGCAAATCGGAAAATTAAAACCTTGCATACGGTCACTCAAACTGCTTCCCCTGAATAACCATTACAAAAGACAGTAGCGCACACTGAATGTCGGTAACTTATTTTCCGTAGAAATTTGGCCAGAATTAGGTAAACCATGGTTGCAACCTCACCAATTAAAACTAAATCGAGGAAAATAACGGGGCCTCATGCATGCTCGGGGCCCCTCGCAAGCTCGGGGCCCCAAGCAGCTGCTTACTTTGCGTACCGTATGATCCGCCCCTGAATGTGATTCCAATTCAATAAAAGCGTTAGTTACTGATGCAATGCAACAGTTTGAGGAAAAAATTATGCAAAAGCTTCAAGTGCAGCATATGGCAGTGATCGAAAAACAAGCTGATTCTATCAAGACTTTGGTATACATTATTAACAATGTCCTAGTACGTCAATTTGAAATTCCAAATCAGCAGACTAACGTGGAGAGCGATATTAAACACCACAAGAGCCATGCGAATCAGGAAAACCCATTTGATGACGAGTTTCATAAGCTTCGCAATAGTACTACCAAGGAAGTGATCGAAAAACACGCTGCACTTACAACGAATGTCGAGCAACTGGCCGATTACAATCAAAATTTGCGCAACATTACTGATGATCTCCTTGTGGGTCAACGAGAACTTCAAAAGCAACTGATAAGTGTGAAGGACGATCTTCAATCCCACAGGAGCCAAGTGGAACAAGAAAAAACCCATGTCAACGAATTTCGTAAGCTTCAAAATAGTATTAACGCGCAGTATGAGGAAGTTATCGAAAAACTCGCTGTACATGCGAAAAATGGCCAGCAAATTGCCGAATCTGTTAAGAATTTGCGAAACATTACCGATAATGTAGATAGACTGGTCACGAGTCTATCAGGCGTCGAAAATCAGCTGACGAACGTGGAGAACGAGTTATTCGAACAAGGCAATCGGATGTATAATTTTTCGTCATCCTGCGCAACGCTGAACATAAATGTAACTGGCACCTATTACATTCGTCCTGCTGGAGTTGTGGCGCCTTTCTCGGTGCTTTGTGACTTCGAGAATAACTACAACCTTGGAGGTGGCTGGACTGTGTTCCAGCGAAGGATCGATGGAGCAGTGAACTTTTTTCAAAACTGGACGATGTACAAGGACGGATTCGGAGATGTGAACGGAGAGCATTGGCTGGGTTTGGAGAAGCTTCATCTCATGACGAGATCGGGAAGACACGAAATGCTGGTGATGCTCGAGGATCATGAAGGAGCTTCAGCGTACGAACTTTACGATAGCTTTCAAATTGGCAGTGAGGCGGAAAAATACAAACTGACCGTTGGAGGCTATTCAGGAACAGCAGGGGACACATTGAAATACCACCATGGAATGAAATTTTCCACATTCGATCAAGATAATGATAAAAGCGGAACCAACTGCGCACAATCTATTGACGGAGCATGGTGGTTTAACAGTTGCTTTTATAGGTATGTATTTCATATGTAAACAGCTGCGACAAATATGTTTTCACATACCTTTTTTTTCTATCTCAATTGCAGCCACTTGAACGGAAAGTATCGCAAAAAAGGTGAACATCTCAACACTCAATATCATGGTGTGAATTGGCAAGCTTGGAAAGGAATGTCCTATTCATTAAAATTATCGAAAATGATGGTGCGACGTCGTTCAGGCTAACAAGCGATCAGGAAAAAAAAAATCTAAACGCCCGGTTTAACGTAACATTGTCAAAGTAAGATCACTAAAACGATGTTCACTTTCTGGAAGTTCGAGCTTCCCTACACCCTAAATTCAATGTGCGCTTCTTCTCTATGAGAAGCATGAGGTTATGAAAATTTTACCTTTCTTCCCTCTATTTTTCGATGTTAGATCCCTGCAATTACCTAGACTTTCTGGGAGTTTGAGCTACCCAAGGCCCTTCCGTTAAAATACCCTTCTGCTCCATGCGTTACGTTCTCTGAACTCTGGGATTAGCACAATAGGATTTTCTAAGCAAAATAATGGTTTTTTACGGCTTTTTATATTTTCTGTGTTTCCAATTAAAATTTATAGCAGCATGATAATACCTTTATTACACTAGGGTTTTTTTTCTGTAATTTGATTTTAGGATTTTCTGTCAAACTTTTTGCTCTTGTAGGGACGTTTAACAGAAACTCCCCAGTGTGATTAGGGAATAAACTGTGAAAAACAACATTGCACGAGAAGAACAAAATTTAGCTTTAGTGTAAATCAACCTCAGTAAACTAAGATTTTTATTCCCTGAGTAAGCAGATCTTTTCTTGACTTTCGGTTTTCACAAACATGTGCTACCGTTTTCCATGAACTAAACTGACCTCACCATGCGGCTAGACGGCCCCGCGACTTTTCTGCGACTTTTTTGCGACAACAATGTTATTCAAATAAAATTCAACGCCTGCTGTCAAACGACGATGTCGCAAAGAAAAATGTTCATGCCGTCTAATTGCGCAATCCGCGTTCACAAAAATAAAAAATCCATTTCTTTACTTTTTTATGTTTTTTTTTTCAAACACTTGAGTATGAAAATAGTCTACACGATGGATTTACAACACAATGTACTCATTTACTACGCATTAATTCAATCTAATCGAGCAAACATTACAACATCATGCGAACTATTCACAAGCTGAAGATTTTCGTCGCGTCTAGCCGTACGGTAAGCAGTTAAGATTCTACGTACGTCCAATCTAAACGTTCAATAGCTTGGGAAAGAAATACTATGCGCAATCTTTTTTGTGAGTTGGCAACAGACAGTTCATCCGATGTAGCTTAAATGTACTGTTGCGCAGCACTTTTTTACCAAAATTACCAAATTAACAGAAACAAAACTCGAGCTAATTAGATTGCAAAATCCTTCCTTTATCACCAAAGCACACGGGACAGAACCGCCGCACACCAACCGTGGGGAAGCTGCCTTTCTGCCCAACGCTCTGTTATCAATTTTAATAGAAACCCGGAAAATCAAAAAGGAAAAAACAAATTGCTTTTATTTTGCTTAAAAAATTCTCTTCTTCTTCGTTCCTGGTGTAACGACCAGTTTGGCGTTACGGCGTAGGCGTATAAGACTTTTTCCCAGTAAACGTACTTGGATAACCAATAATTTGTACCGGAAGAGGTCCGGTCTGGATTGGGACAAAGCAGTCCCCGAGTTCACAGAACGCTACTCATAGAGAAAAAAGGGTATTTTAAAGCAAACTCTCAGAAAGTCAATGTTGAGAATAACAGATGTGCACGAGCCTACAGCCGGAGGCATTTACTAGGAGTTTTAAACAGCGACAAGAACTAAAGGACGCACGAAGGAAAGTACGCTAAAACGCACGTCCGGTACGAAGGTGACATGGGTAGCAAAAGGTCAGTCAGATGGGTATGAACCACGGGGATTCGGAGATCAATTGTTTATATTAGCCAACTAGCAACGAACCAAACAAATAAAGCGCCTATATTTAAAGAAGCACGTGAATTAAGAAATTAACCTTGTTTTGCTTCTCAACAGTCAACGTAATTGCTGGAAACTTATGTCGAAAAATCCCTTAGTCATCATAAAAATCCCTCAAACCAATTGTAATAAAAGAATCAAACATTATAAACCATAACACTGTAATTGACGCACGATGCCGGAGTTAAATCGCAACCTTCCTTTATCACCAAAGTCAGCGGGTCAGGAAGGTGGTGGGTTGGCCGTTGCACATCTATTTTTTAGCAATAATCGGTTGTTTATGACACTCATTTGCGTATTTTTTCTTTCTCCGATTTTTGTTTATTTATATTCTAGAAGATCCGTCGAAACAGTATCAGGTTGTGAAATTCCCCTCTCTCTTGCATGATTTTCAAACCGAAACACGCTCGTTTTCCAAACAATCATCATTGAAGCATGTGCGATAACATCCCCTTGCATTGACATAAATCTTGGAGCAGTGGTTGAAGGGAATCAGTTTGATTTTGGAGCTTAGTGAAGAAAGTTGGTTCGATTATTTCGCGGAGAGAATGCGCTTTGAAACGTCATTGTGCACGGTTATGTGCCTGGTGATAACGGTGGTTCTGTATCCTGCGGCAACAGGCAATGTGACCAGCAAAGATGTGATTCCGTCGTCCTGCACAACGCTGAACATCAATGAAACTGGAACCTATTCCATTCGCCCTGCAGAAGATGCGGAGCCTTTCTTAGTGTTTTGTGACTTCGAAGATTACTACAACCTTGGAGGAGGCTGGACCGTGTTTCAACGTCGATTTAACGGATCAGTGAGCTTTCATCAAAACTGGACGATGTACAAGCATGGATTCGGAGATGTGAACGGAGAGCATTGGTTGGGTTTAGAGAAGCTTCATGTCATGACGAGATCGGGAAGACACGAAATGCTGGTAATTCTCGAAGATCATGAAGGAAATTTGCGGTACGCACTCTTCGACAACTTCTACGTTGGCAATGAGGCGGAAAAATACAAGCTGACCGTTGGAAACTGTTCAGGAACAGCAGGGGACTCATTGGCCAAGCACAATGGAATGAAATTCTCTACCTTCGATCAAGATAATGATAGAGGCCATGACTTAAACTGCGCACAATACTACTACGGAGGATGGTGGTTTAACGTTTGCGGTTTTAGGTATGCATTCCATATGTAAACAGTTGCCACACATGTTATCACATAGCCTTTTTTTCTTTCTCAATTGCAGCCACTTAAACGGAAGGTATTTTCAAATGGGCAAACATGAAAGAGCAGGTGTTTCATGGTATCATTGGAAAGGATGGTACTTCTCATTGAAATCATCGAAAATGATGTTGCGGCGTCGTGCAGGATAGCAAACAATCAAGAATTTTTTTTGTTGATAAATGTAGCTCGTGTACGAGTACTCGTATGAATAATCTTGCTTGAAATAAACATCAACATCTCACTGGTTTTGGTTATTTAAACTCGATGAAAATCTATGCTAGTATACAACCATTTTACTGTTACAATATCAGCTTTTAAGTATAAGGCGACCTTATCTAGCGCACTCGCAATCTCTAGGTTAATCATTGTCCGGTTTCGGCACGAGGAAGCAAGCGACTGCACTATTGTGTGGAAATTAGTGAACATAATTTGGGCTGGAAAATGAAATATTTACTTCACTCGCGAGGCATAAAAATGGAATGGTCTGCTGGAAAAGAAAAACAATCAATGCAATTTTGAAGGGTGCAGTGTACAGGTCGAAGGTTTTGTTCTTAGGCCTTTTCAGTTCGAAGAAACATTATTTTAAAAACACAAAATTGTTTCAATATCACCTTCAGAATTATCTCTTTCATACCTATGGTCTTAGATTTTGAGAACAAACTTATGATACACATTGTAATAATAACAAATGTATTGTTTCTTTTATGGTATTCTGTATGATCGCTTGCCTATTTTATTTTTGTGTGTATGCACTTGTTGTTATCCCAATCATTCAAAGCATCTCAGGATATTTTATATTATTTAACCGTGTGGCTAGACGGCCCCGCGACTTTTCTGCGACTATTTTTGCGACGAAAATTTATAATCAAAAACAGTTCATTGCCTGCGGTCAAATGATGGTGTCGCAACGAACATATTTCATGTCATCTAATTGCACACATTTTTGCGATCCGCACTCACTGAGATAAAAGAAGTCCATTTCTTTACTTTTTTTTTCATTCTTTTTACACAATATGTTCATTTACTGCGCATGAATTCTTTCTAAACGAGCAAACAACATCATACAAATTATTCACAAGCACCTGTCGATTTGAATTGCCGCAGAAGATGTTCGTCGCAGCGATGCTCCGAACGATTTTCATAGTTTGACAGCAGCCATTAAATTGTCTACTCCCTATAGTAACTGCGCTTCGATCTAAACAAATGCGTGGGCCATAAAAAAACAATGCGTTGACCCAATTTTTTTATTCGATCGTCGACCGGTTTTAACTGCGGTGCGAGAAAACTAAACACACAGTCGATAATTTTCATCATCAATTTTCGGGACTTAAAATATAGGCAAACACTTTAATAATAAAAAGACGCACTTAAACGTACTTTAACCCTACTTACTGAAAGCATTTCTTGATGGTGATTACTGCCTTGCCGGCGAGTAAACAAAACTCACACATATGATCGCTGGCTCACTCGATCTTCGGTTTTCGGTTTTCAGAACTAGAAAAATGTAATCAGAATGCATCACTACTATAATATCACATTTTACATTGATAATAACACACACAAATTTGTGTCCTGGCTCAATCGATCGTTCTTATCGATTACTTTATACCAAGATCGCTTTATCACGTTATCATCACGATATACTTTTTTTAAATAACTGTTACGGATGATGTTGATGCGTATTTGAGAACCTAATCACTGCTTCTGTTTCTTTTCTATCTTCTTCTTTTCACTTCGTACCACTTCGTATTTATTTTTTTCACACGTAGGGCAAATTTGCGAACGATAGACTTTTTGATAACAGATAATGATCTTACCACACCGCCGTTTACAACGTTGGTATTGGTATTCTTTATGCAGTGCATCGAACGATGGTTGGTATCTGGTTAGGTACTTTGAGTTCGCACGCCTGCTTAGACACAACGTCGGTTTAGTTCGTGTGCTTAACCACGTGAGATAAGTTCATATAATTATTATCAGTGTTTGAGTGTCTATTTAACTGAAAATATTTCTTTTACTCACCGTGATCGCGACCAACAGTTCAAACTTAGATCGACAATGTAAGTATTATTAAAAGTTTTTTAAAGTAAATTCGTTCCAGTAAGGTAAGCTATTTTTTTCTAATTTGCTAACCCATTCGCATGCGACCTTCGAAAATAGTGTTCTTGAGCAAAAAACAAAGTGCCTACAATGTCCGACGACCAAGTAGAACGGAAGCGGCAACGCTGGCGCAAGGCCTACGCCGATCGCAGGGCAGCGGAGACTGCGGACCAACGGGCGGAGCGCTTGGTGGCAGAGCGGGCACGGAGAATACAAGACAACGAAGCGACCGAGCGGAGACTAGAGCGGCGACGCCAGGCCTACGCCGATCGCAGGGCAGTGGAGACTGCGGATCAACGGGCGATGCATTTGGCGGCAGAGCGGGCGCGGCGAGCTCGGAAACGCCAGCAAACAACCGAGGCCACAGGGCAGCCGGAGCAAGGGCCAGCAGCAGTCCCTTCGAGGGTGCAGGAACCTCTGGTAATTCCGCGCCCAGCATCAGCCTCCGTTGCAGCAAGGCCACGTGAGACTGCGGACCAACGGGCGATGCGCGTGGCGGAAGAGGAGGTAAGGCGAACACAGGACGCCAAAGCGAAAGAGCGGAGACTAGAGCGGCGACGCCAGACCTACGCCAATCGCAGGACAGCAGAGACTGAGGATCAACGGTCAGTGCGCTTGGCGGCAGAGCGGGCGCGACGAGCTCGGAAACGCCAGCAAACGACTAAGGCCACAGGGCAGCTAAAGCCGGAGAAGCAGCCGGAGCAAGGGCCAGCAGCAGTGCCTTCGAGGGTGCATAACCTCTGGTAATTCCGCGTCCAGCATCAGCTTCGGTTGCAGCAAGGCCTGCCTGCTGATAGTTTTCGCACATGGTATGTACATCCTTCGCATCAACGTTGCCTTCAGAGTGCCTTAACATTATGCTGCGTTTATGCTCTTGCAGATTCTATTCTTTCAACCAACAGAGTCCTGCTGCCATGTCCATACATTAGCTGATCCACTTGCTGCCCTACTGACGGCCACATTTGCCTGCTGACAGTGTTCGCACACGGTATGTACCTCCGTCAAATCAACGTTGCCTTCAGAATGTCTTCACACTATGCTACGTTAATGTTCTTGCAGATTCTATTCTTCTCACCAACAGAGTCTTGCTGCCAACGAACGCATATGTCCATACATTAGCTGATCCACTTGCTGCCCTGCTGACGGCCACATTTGCCTACTGCTAGTGATCGCACACGGTATGTACCTCCGTCGCATCAACGTTGCCTTCAGAGTGCCTTAACACTATGCTACGTTAATGTTCTTGCAGATTCTACTCTACTAACCAACAGAGTCTTGCTGCCAACGAACGCATATGTCCATACATTAGTTGATCCACTTGCTGCCCTGCTGACGGCCACATTTGCCTGCTGATAGTGATCGGACACGGTATGTACCTCCGTCGCATTAACGTTGCCTTCAGAGTGCCTTAACACTATGCTACGTTAATGTTCTTGCAGATTCTATTCTACTAACCAACAGAGTCTTGCTGCCAACGAACGTCTATATCCATACATTAGCTGATCGATTTGGTGCCCTCGACTGATGATCATGCCTCCGATATTGAGTAAAATTATTTTCCTCATTACACACCACTAATTACCTCATTACACACCACTAAACTTCCTCGATGAGTTCTGAAGTACGAATGACTGAAACCTATTCCAGTTAACTTTACATGAATTTGATGGTGTTGGTGTGGTTTGGGTTATGACGTTTGGTATATGGTTTTTCAGTTCACGTAAATTATGTTCCTGCTTGTAAGGGGTTTCGATCCCTAGCGACAAAGTAACGTTTGCATCTTCCTATTACGCCTGCGCTACTTCAAAATGCACGTGTTGCACAATCGACCAGTTGACAACAAAGTTACATTGTAAGCGTCTTCCTTCATAATTCGGTTTCCGGCCCAAATCTTGGTCTATGTGTACGGTATACTGACAATGTCCTTACGCACATTGATCATTTATCGGTTTAGGTTTGTTATATGAGGAGCTCGAATCACACTTCGAGGATTATTGAACGTTTCGTGTGTGTTTTTCTGCTGACCAATCTACCTTAACAGGTTGTACGACTCTGGTTTGTGCCACGGTTATTTATGATAATGGTGTTCTGTTACATTACAGGGTTTCTCATCCATTTTGGAACACTTGTGAGGAGATTGTTATCTATTCAAAATAGCAGACATGCTAAAGAGGCATCGATGGAATCAATGTATACAATTTGACGAATACCATTCCAAATGGCGTTCTCAAGGGGAAGTCATGATGCTCTTGCAGAAGTCAACTGGTCGATGCTACTGGAAAGAGGAACCTTGGAGCAAACTTCGACAAAACCATGTACAATCTTTTTCTGAGTTTGCAACAGACCAGACAATTCCTAAGTGGCTCTAATTAACGGTTTCTTTGACATTGTTTACCAAAATAACGAAACAAAACTCGAGCAAACTACATTGCAGACTCTTCTGAACTCAGGGTTTAGTCGCAACCTCCAGTTATCACCGGGACATGCATCCGGGATAGAACGGTGGTGGATTTGCCGTTGTACAGCCAGTTTTTTTTCGCGATTATCGCTTGTTTATGACATGGATGGGTGCACGAGCTAAATAAAATCCCCTACGTTTTACTCTATTTGCGCGTTCTTTCTTTCTTTGGTTTATTTTGATTATATTGAAGTAGGGAGTTCCAAAAAATGTATCAGGCTGTGGAATTCCCCACTCTGTTCCATGAGTTCCAAACGAACTAGGTTTGTTTGTCAAACAATCTTCTATGTAGAATGTGCGATGGCCCCCTCTTCCGTTGGTATAAATCTTGAAGCAGCGGTTGAAGGTTATCAGTTTGATTTTGGAATTCAGTGAAGAAAGTTGAGTCGATTGATCGAGAATGCGTTTAAAAAATCCAATGTGCACGGTTATGTGGCTAGTGATAACGGTGTTCCTGTATCCTGCGGCAAGAGCTCAATGTGATTCCAATTCAATAGAAGTGTTAGTTACTGATGCAATGCAACAGTTTGAGGAAAAAATTATGCAAAAGCTTCAAGTGCAGCATATGGCAGTGATCGAAAAACAAGCTGATTCTATCAAGACTTTGGTATACATTATTGGCAATCTCCTAGCGCGTCAAATAGAAATTCCAAATCCGCTGACTAACATGTCGAGCGATCTTCAACACCAGAGCCATACGAATCGGGAAAAATATTTTGATGACGAATTTCATAAGCTCCACAATAGTAATAGTACCAAGGAAGTGATCGAAAAACTCGCTGCACATGCAACTAATGTCCAGCAAATGGCCGAATCTATTAAGAATTTGCAAATCCAGACAGGTCAACTGAACGTTGGAATAGAGCTGACGAGCGTGAAAAATGAGTCAATCGAACGAGGCAAACAGAACAGCAAAGATGTGATTCCGGAATCCTGCACAACGCTGAACATCAATGCGACCAACAGCTATTCCATTCGACCTGCTAGAGATGTGGAGCCCTTCTTAGTGTTTTGTGACTTCGAGAATAACTTCAACCTCGGAGGAGGCTGGACCATGTTCCAACGTCGATTTAACGGATCAGTGAACTTTTTTCAAAACTGGACGATGTACAAAAACGGATTCGGAGATGTGAACGGAGAGCATTGGCTGGGTTTGGAGAAGCTTCACGTCATGACGAGATCTGAAAGGCACGAAATGCTGGTGATCCTCGAGGATCATGAGGGAAGCTCAGTGTACGCACATTACGATAGCTTCCAGATTGGCAGTGAGGCGGAAAAATACAAGCTGACCGTTGGAAACTATTTAGGAACAGCAGGAGGAGACTCATTGAGCTACCACAATGGAAATAAATTCTCTACATTCGATCAAGATAATGATGAAGACGATAGCAACAGCTGCGCAAAAACGTATATCGGAGCATGGTGGTTTGGTTATTGCGCTCTTAGGTATGCATTCCATATGTGAACCGTTGCCATACATGTTTTCACATACCCTTTTTTCTATCTCAATTGCAGCCACTTGAACGGACAGTATCGCAGAAAGGGTGAACATCTCGAAACTCAATATCATGGTGTGATTTGGTATCGTTGGAAAGGATCGTCCTATTCATTAAAATCAACGAAAATGATGGTGCGACGTCGTTCAGGATAACAAGCGATCAGGAAAAAAAATTGATGAAAGTAGCTCGTGTACTTGTTCGCGAATGAATAATATTGCTTTTAATAAACTTTATCATCAAACTGTTTTTGACTATTTAACCTTGATTAAAATCTCTGCTAGCTATTGAATGAAAGCAAAGAGAAAACACCCTTTTTCCTGCTACAATATCACATTTGAAAACTACATTTTATTTCAACCTATCGATAGCAATAAAAGTTCCTTTCCTTATGCATTGTCTTCTTTTTCTTATCTGGTCCGCCAACAATCTCCAGGTCAATCATTTTCCGGTTCCGGACGAAGAAACATGCGGCAGCAAATGAAATATTTACTCCACTCGCGAAGCATAAAGATGTGTGGTCTGCTAGAAAAGAAAAACAATCGACGCACTTTTGTAGGTTGTAGTGTACAGTATTTCAAAAAATCAAAATTGTTTCAGTATCCCCTTCAGAATTGTTCTTTTTCGTACGTATACAGGCTTCGGTTTTGAAACGAATTGATGATACACATTTTAATTTAAAAAAATTCTGTTTCTTTTCTGCCCTGCTGTATGCATATTTTATCGTTGTATGTTCTTTTTGTAATATACTGCCAATCTTGCACAGCATCCCGGGATAGTTACATAACGATTTTATAATGATTGTCATCCTGCAACTGCTAGGAATAAAATTAAACACTTTTCTACTGGAAAACCAAGAATGATGAATGTTTCCTACTACTTCATATCAATCCAACAAATAACTAACATATTTCTTGTGTCGGAGGCAGCCTATCTACTTTAATCATAATCCAAAGACAGTCTTGAACAGTCGGTGTATCGTCGGTTGAGAGATCGATCTGTGTTCACCGACTACTGGACAAGAAGAGCACGAGGATCGCCTCGCCTATCCGGACAACAGAGAAGGTCTCGTGTCCGTGTGTTCCTCTTTTCCTTAAAATTGGATAAGAAGTTAATAATATGCATTCAAGGTAGCCGTCACATGATACAACTCTGGATAATAACACTATCAGTTCTAGTTTGCCATCTGATATTGCACCTCCTTATTTATCTAACGATGTCGACTATGAGTTGAGGTTGCTTGCGAGGTGCTATGTTACTAGGTAGTTGCTCTGATGTTATGATGCATATGACACTTAATATGCGCAACTGCAAAAAAAGTAAATTGTACGAGAAATACAAAACGGTGCTTTAATGAAAATCAACCTTACTAAAATGAGGTTATTAACCCCTGAGGGATTAGAGCTTTTGTTGACTTTCGGTTTTAACAAATTTGTGCTGACGTTTTCCATGAACTATACTGACCTAAGCAGTTAAGATTCTAAGTTCAATCTCAACGTTTAATAACATGGGGGAATAAAAACTATGCGTAATCTTTTTCGTGAGTTGGCAACAGACAGTTCATCCGATTTAGCTCTAATCTACTGTTACGTCGAACTTGTTTACCAAAATAACGAAACAAAATTCGAGCTAATTAGATTGCAGACTCCTCATGCATCCGGGACAGGAGCGTGGTCGATTGCCGGTTTTTTATGACACGACTGACTACATGAGCTAAATCAAATCCCCTACGTTCGACCTCATTTGCGTAATCTTTCTTTCTTTGGTTTCTTTTGTCTATGCTGAAGTAGAGAGTTCCCCAAACAGTACCAGGCTGTGTCCTCTCTGTTTCCGAAACCTCAAACCTTGCTTCAAACCGAATCACCAATCTTCTATGTGGCATGTGCGATAGCGTTCGTTTTTATGAATCTTGAAGCAGCGGTTGAAGGAAAACAGTTTGAATTGGGTGTTCAGTGAAGAAAGTTGATTCGATTGATTCGTGGCAACCGAGAATGCGTTTTAAAACTCCGTTGTGGCAAATTATGTGCCTGGTGATAACGGTGATCCTGCATTCGGCAAGAGCTCAACATGATCCTATTTCAATAGAAGCACTGTGCAATAATACGATGACCAAGTTTGAGCAAAATATTATGGAACAACTGCAAGCGCAGAATAAGGAAGTGATCGAAAAACTCGCTACACATACAACAAATGTCCAGCAAATGGCTGATTCTATCAAAAATTTGGGAAACATTACTGATAATCTCCTAGCGGGTCAATTAGAAATTCAAAAGCAACTAACCAAAGTGACGAACGATCTGCAAAATAGTACCCACACGCAGTATAAGGATGTACTAGAAACACTGGCCGATTTTGTAAATTCCTTGCGAAACATAACCGATAATCTTCTCAATCCGAGTCAAACAGACGTTGGAAAGCAGTTCGCGAACGTGAAGCATGAGTCAAATCAAAGTAGCATAGATGTGATTCCGTCGTCTTGCACAATGCTGAACATAAATGAAACTGGAATCTATTATATTCGTCCTGCCGAAAATGTTGAGCCGTTCATGGTGCTTTGTGATTTCGAGGATAACTTCAACCTTGGAGGTGGCTGGACTGTGTTCCAGCGAAGGATCGATGGAGCAGTGAACTTTTTTCAAAACTGGACGATGTACAAGCACGGCTTCGGAGATGTGAACGGAGAGCATTGGCTGGGTTTGGAAAAGCTTCATGTCATGACAAGATCGGGAAGGCACGAAATGCTGGTGATCCTCGAGGATCATGAAGGAGGATCAGCGTTCGCGCTGTACGATAGCTTCCAAATTGGCAGTGAGGCGGATAAATACATGTTGACCGTTGACAACTATTCAGGAACAGCAGGAAACTCTTTGAGCTACCACAATGGAATGAAATTCTCTACATTCGATCAAGATAATGATAATGAAGAATCCTCCTGCGCAGAAGATTACAGCGGAGCATGGTGGTTCAATCATTGCTATTATAGGTATGCATTTCACTTGTAAACAGTCGTAAAGCATGTTAACACATATCGTTTTCTTTGTCTCAATTACAGCCACCTAAACGCAAGGTATTTCGGAAAGGGCGAACATTTTAAATACAGTGTGGTTTGGTCTGCTTGGAAAGGAATAAAGTACTCATTGAAATCATCGAAAATGATGGTACGACGTCGCTCAGGACGATAAACTAACAACAACAACAAAAAACAATGATTAGAACACTTTGCTTGTGTACTTGTGCGAAAATAATTATCTTTTGAATAAACGTCAATATTGAACTGTTTTTGATTCTTTAAACTTGATGCAAACCTCTGCTAGTTATTGGTTAAAAGTACTAAATATTTAAAAAAAGCTTTATAAGGCTATACTATCTTTTTTTCCAAAAAAGAGTTGCAGCAAAGGGAAAATGTAATTGGAATTGAAATTTTAAATAAGACAACATTGGAATCCTTATTTTAAAGACGAGGGAGGTTGTACTGAAAAAAAAAAATCAACGGCTGTCAAATCAATGCAAATCCGCATGGTTTCTGAACAACCAATTGTTAAACAAATAAATTTGATGCACGAATAAGTATTCCCTTTAATGTTATCCATTTATAAACATTGAAATTTATAAACATGAACACTCTCTTTCCCCGAGCATAGCCGTTTAAATGAAAACATCTTAACATTTCAGTTTCAGCCTAAACGCATAATTGAAATATTCCTAAATTTGGAATTTGTGCGTCTTTGAACCCTTGTTAAATGTTGCTTTTCGATGTTACAAACCATAAATTTTCCAAGATTCATCACCAAAATCGCCTAACACTTGCGATGAACTGCAGCACCTAGCTATCGGTGAGCGCCGATCCTGAAGATTTTTTTTTTCATCTATGTTGAAATTGTGTTCTCTCGTGCATCTTCCCACACTCGCGTGCCGATGCTCGCATTAATTCACCTGCAGTTTTACGTAACAGTCGACCTGAAATAAGCTCACCACTCGAACCACGGTAGCTCCATTGGAATGCACCGCTGAATTTCTTTTTTCCATTTTTACCTTCACCAAGTGTCGAGTGAAAGAATACCAAGACGGTTAGAAGGCAATGGAAAAAGTGAATTTGTGTGTGTTTGTGTGTGTGCATGGGAGAGAGAGAGAGAGAGAGAGAGAGAGAGAAAGAGAGAGAGAGAGAGAGAGAGAGAGAGAGAGAGACATGTTCGTCAGAGTGGATTATTCCGCAAAGTAAACATGGCCATCTTTGTGTACACTTGCATAAAGCATGTAAATGAGGTAACGAGTTGAAAACTGTTAGAAAAGGAGAGGAAGGTCGGCGAGAGGGGGGGGGGGGGTTTGGATGTTGGTCGGTATAAGAGGGTAAGACTAATTATATACCAACGCAAGGTGAGCAAGAAATGGATAATATAAATTTAGCCAAATAAAAAAAAAAGCGATATAATAAAACGAGAAAACACAGTTGAGTCTATTTCTGGCCTCATATCGTCATTTTTGTATGCTTCCGAAAATAGATTACCCTCGCGTGCAAATCATCCGGTGGCTCCCTCTTACCGTCCCTCAGCCGAGCCAGACTATTGAAAGGCGAAGGACCATGTGCGACCCAATCGGGAGCTTCGGAGAGCAGAGGCGTGCGGGAATAATAACTGCCTTTCGAAATACCTGTACCAGTGGGAGCAAAAAGGACTTCCCCACCATCCGTCGGGTTGCCCTAAGCCGACCACCAGAGGCTTTCCGTACCGTCAACCCTGGCCACACTTTCCCTTTTATTTTTCAAAAGAAACCCTCGCCCCGTAAAAGCCGGGGCACAATCAGACTGAGTGTCGGTATATTTTCGCCTCGTCAGTCGCCAAATGTCCGAGTTTGTCCACACGTCCATCGCGAAATTTATTCGACCGATCGTTGCGCTTCTTGGGGTTCCGCTTCTTTGCGGTGTGCCGTGGTAGGTGTCTTAATGTCTTCTCTCGTCGTAACGGCATGACGACCGGCCCGTAACGTCATCGGCCAGCATCGAGAGCAAGAAGAGGACAAGCGTGCGCGTGGGATTGCCTCGGCGAATATCTTCGTCTTTGAACCTACATAACAAACATCTTTTGTCACTTATGATTCATCCACTGGTCATTATTTTCGCGCACTCTACGTTCGTGTTTCAACACATCAGCCTATCCTCATTGGATGCTTTAGGGATGAGAACGAGATCGTTTGTTTTTCTACAACAGTGCTTCTCACATTTTACGCACAAAAAGACACTCGTTATTGGAAATTAATCTTTCTCAGTAGGTATATTACTGTGCTGCATCTTTAATTGTAACTTAAAATTATTTTAACAATGCTGGCAATACCAAGCACATTATTGCATACTCTTTGTTTAAAGATGTGTAATAATTTAACAACAAACAATAAGCGTAGAATAAACACAAGTATAAGCAAGAAAAATTAAGAAGAGAATTATAGAATAAATCGACCGGAACCGCTCCTTCTACCCATAATATCCTCCAATGATCGCTAGTCGCTCTTGAAATGATGACGATGAGGCACAAACGGATATGATATGAGGCACAAATATCATCAATAAAATTAAACAGAGGTCACCTCTTTGACGAATGAATAAGAATAAATAAACGACATCAATTGTTTGTAATAACATTTAGTAGTTTTTTGAAAAAGGATTTGAGCAGAGTCTCATCCACCGATAAGATTATTCATTACTTGGGTTAGTTTTGTGATGATGTCGTTTTGCGTTAGGATAACTTTAATTTCAAACACGACCTACGGCAGCATGGGTTCGAATCCAGACCGGAAATCCCACGAACTATTCTTTAATTTAAGAATTCTAAAGAGGAAAGTAAGCCCTAAAATGGAAAGGCTTCGCCAAATGACGGTCGTTGGGCCAATGAGAAGAAGAATATGCACTACACCAGTTACTACACTAAGCAGACGAACTCGATTTTGCATTGACAGTTCAGCATCTGACTGATCGATCGTGTCGTCAACAGTCGGTGACCGACGTAAACAATATTGACGCATTGTTTGTAGATGCATTGACAATAAGCAGCAAAATGTCTCTCGTATTTCAATTCAAAACGAAAGAAAACATTAAAGCCATTCAATGTTACATTGCGCAATAAAAAAAATTTGGTTCTTTTACTGAAAACATCGCGTTTTATTCGGGTATAATTGTTGCGAGTTATAGTTAAAGCCAAAAGAACTTAATGTGTATACGAATCATAACTGAATCAGGCGAACAGATATCATAATGACAAATTATGCTAGATCCTATCCGGTGCAAACGTTTAAGCTGCTTCCAATTAGAAATGATGGCCTTAGTCGACTCAAATTAAAACGCACATTATTTTCAAGCGAAGGAAAGCAACCTCACATAAGAATCATTGCCTCAAGGCTAGGTGTAAGCGTACCGGACTTAGCTCGCAACGGATGCTTGTTATTCATCTGTTGTTGTTTGTCAGCGAGACCGGGACGCTTTTCCCGAAGAGGAAAGTTATTTTCCACTGGTGGTCCAAGGTGAGTCATCGTCCCGTTGATCGCCGTGTCCTGTGTACGGCACACTACCGACTAATGGACCCGCGAACCAGCACACATTCACCTGTGCACATTCACCTTCCATCTCACGCGCTACGGAGCAGAGTTGAGCGATCGAGCCGATGATGGGCGCGAAATTTATGATAATTTCCAACGGAAAGTGTGCGCGGACCATCATCTCCTTGCTGCTCCCTTCGTCACAGGCATTCGAGGACATACGGCATACTGCGGGAAAAACTACGAGCTTCTTCGGTCACTTTAAGTGCCCGGTTGGGTGGAAATGTTTATGAGACGTTTTGTTCGTCACCCCAAAGGCAGGTAGCTAAGCGTGAGGGTAAGTTCAGAAAAAAAAGAAATGCTGGGAATCCTTGACGCGAGGAGTAATTGCCGTTTGGCGGATGATTGCCGATGCGCTGCGTTTCGCCTCGTTGAACTCGTTGCGCGATGGTAGGAATTTGCACGAAGTACAGACAAAGTTACGAGCGTAAAATTAGCTTAATGTCAAACAAACGTCTTCAATAAATTTAAGGAAAATGAAAGAAAAAAAGAACCCCAGCTAATCTACGTACTTGTTGCCTCAATCGTCAGTTAACTTTTATAACCTCAAAAAAAAAAAAGCAAAAGGGGCCCATCATGGAGCAAGCGCTTCTGTCGGCAAATGTGGGTATGGTAAGTTTTCGTTTGCGAAAAGGGTTTTCCATTGGACGCTTTCCACTCTCTCGCTCTCTCTCTCTCTCTCTCTCTCACACACACACGCACACACACACTCTCTTTCTCTTTCCCTTTTCCTAATCTCCCCTTTCTTTCTCTAACACACATTTAATCAGCCGGCAAGTAGCGTTTCAGCTAAGATTGATCGTCGAGGTGAAAAATACATATTAATGCGAGGTGATTTTTCTTCCACCATTTCGAATGGCCATTTCCAACAACGACGAAACCGGCAGGAGGGAAAGGGAAGGAAACCGAAGCTAAAGGAGGGGGTGTTTGGGATGGATTCGGTATGAGTTACCGCGAGAGCAGCCGGCGAGTGCACGCGAGACGCTGTCGGCACGATGCGCGAGCTTGACGAAGAATTTTCTCCTGCCGAACTATTTTTGGCGGATGAGGCCGGAGATGTATTTTTAGTGGAGCTCCAATTTTTTCGAGAACCGACCGCCCTGTGGCCGATTACTGGGTTTCGGTGGGGGTGGAAGGGGGTGGGGGGAGGGGGCATGTATGTTGTGGAAGGAGTTGGAGCTACCTGGCCGACGGTCGAAACGTGCTTGTCCATCACGATAGACTCTCGACCGAGGATCGCGGAGATTGGAATACGAGCAAAAAAAAAAAATAAATAAAATAAAACGTTAAATTAAATGTACGATTTTCACCTGTAACGAAGCGCGTGTTGAATTTTCCTCCCTTGCCAGCAGCATAATTCGCCCCTTTTAAAAAATTTAACTGAACAATTGTTATTTGACTCTCAAAAACTGTTTTACATTTTAATAAGTTTATTAAATCAATCAATTCAATTTAAATCAATTTAATATTCAATTCCCTTTTGTCGACAATTCATTCACGCTTGAATCGAATTTTTAATTTAAATCTCGAATTAAATTTAGGAAAATTCAATAAGAAACAAATAAATATAGAGTATCAATTCTTACAGAAAACGAGAGCGTAAAAACAGCTTTCTTCCCGTTTCTATTCTTCTTTCGTGCTTCCATTGGAGCGCTTTCTTGACCCAGAAGCGGTCTCAAGATGTTCCCACCAGTAAAACGATTGAATTGGGCAACCAATGTGCATTCCAGCTTTCGATAAACAAATGGCTAATCGTTGCCGGAACAAAGCGATTCGTTGAATTCATTTTATCGATTCTATTGAACGTTCTCATCTGTCTTTTTTTTTCCTTCCACCCACCGTCCATTTGCTTTTTAATTTGTGCCTAAACAGCTCGGTAACATTCGGTTCGGTTTCGAAAGTTGTGGGATAATCCCCCCCCCCCCCCCCCCTCATAAAAATTTTTTTCTTCGGATTTCTTACTTTTTTTGCGGTGGATGGAAAAATGGAAACTCTCGCCGGCTCGAAACTAAGAATCCTACTATTTCCCTTTTGCACCGCCGAAAAGTGCGAACACCCAAGAAAGGCGAAACGGTTAAGGTGTGTTTAGAAGATTGTTGATTTTTAAGCCCCGGTTTCCCGCAATTCTGCTCCCTGCTGGTACAAGCGAACCACACCCCCCCCCCCCCACCCCCCCGTATCCACAGGCCAGTCATTTAGTGTGCGTGCTATTTTTAGCAACACTGCACACGAAAAATTTCTGCTCGAAAGGTGTACCCGAATTCTTCTATTCCGGCCGCTAAGCGATCGTACCGGTGTGCGGGGGGTATTTTTTTTTTTACCGTGGAAAGTCGGATTTTTCCCACCACCACCCCGCTAGATTCCTCTAAGGGCATGAGACTCTAGGGGTAGAAACTGCTGCCGAATTCACATTCTTCATTTTTATAAGCGTGATTCATCCCGAGCCGGGTCGCACTGGAGTGATGAGTGGCGGCGTGGATATAATTTTGCTTACCCACGCCCATCATCGTCAACCATCATGCAGCCTCTGGTCTGCGCAGTCCCGGTGTGCGTTTTCTTCTGTTGCGGCTGCACTTTCTCATAGACATGTTTCTTTTTTGCTTCCTCCTGCACTCGAGCATTTTTTTATAATTTTCCACCACGGATAGCAGCACGTTGGCGCCTGGCGAAGGAAGGACCGGTTCAGGGCAGGAGTTCTAGGAGAAACTAGGCGGAAGCGAGTGTTGGAAAACGCAAACCCGACACGCCATAGAAGCCGCCACCGTCGGCGGACGCCTACAATCGAGAATGGCTGCCTTTGGCGTGACATTTGCCGTTTTGTGCGCGGCACGCGAAAAAGGAAATCTCAACGCAGGTTCCCCCGCCCGCCATCGATGTCACCGTCGGCGTTGACCTCGGCCGGTCTTCCCCGGGCCGAAGATAATTGATGAGCTTGTTTCGCGGAAGAGTAATTGCACCGGAGTAACCGATGGCCGGAGGGTTCGAGCACCGAGAATGAAAATGGAGGGCTTCACACACCCTGAGGTGGAAATTCGATTATGCTACTTTGTTGAAAGGCAGCGCACCCGAAGACATAATTAACATTCCAAACGGTGCACTTCGGGATGAAGCAAATGTCAAAAGGTGCCTCTCAAATCTCGAACGTTTTTTTTTTTGTGGAATTTTAATGCACGCCAGACGAAAGTAAAAATAATAGTGGACTATTTCCCATGAAACTTGGTGCATACTGTTCATGAAGCAAACCGAAAGTTTAAATTATGACCATAACAATCGTGAATATCAATCAAGATATAAATATTTAATTTAATTTAATTATTATATTATTTAAGATCGGTCAGCCTCAACTTGCTGATAAAGGTACGTAAAAGCTGCGCTTAATTTTACGTTCTCTTGTTGATTATGTGATTATCCCAGCAGTTTACAACATTCGTTTGTTTGCCTTTTAATAATTAATAATACCTTTTAGTATTTTTCTATTATTGTGTAGCCCATTTTTAATCCTGTTTGGGATTCGAACCCCTGACGTAGGTCATAATAGCTTAAGACGCTAAAGACCTCGCTACGGCCGGCAGTATTTTAGCTCCAGTTGTTATAATATTTAAAGCATTCGTTGAAAGTGCAAGATCAAAATGTGAAACAATTCGTATTGACGGTTAAGTTTTAACCTTTTTCCTTTTTTCTTTTTTTGCTAGGGGTGAAGAGCAATAAGAACCACATTGTCCTCTGCAATTAATAGCACGGATAAATACGTATAAATGGAGGAACATACTTAGAAACCACTTGAACGACAATCATATGTTCGAACTGCTTTTTTTTTCAAAGGAAAAGTGTCGACAATCGATTGGATGGGAAGCACTTCACAGCAAAATGCTAAATATCTATAACAGAAGCTCTGCTTGTTGGGTTGAAAACGAATAAAGCAGCAGAACTCCACCAGCAGCAATAAATCTAAATTAATCGAAAAAATGATTCATTGCCTCCTCTAGGCAGGCAGGAAACGGAGGAGACAAAAAAAAGGCTGCCTAAACGATAGGAAGTAGTAAAATACAACTGCTCACTTCAATGATGTCCGTTTTCCCCTGTTGAAACAACCACTCGACCACGCGGATATATAGCATTCGATACGAGCAAAGTGCCGCGTTTTTTTTTTTTTTTCTAAATGAATGATTTATGCGATCATCGCAAGATCAAGTAAGCATTGGGCGAGATCAAACAGTTGTCATATTCGTCATCGTTCCTCGTCACCAGCGGTTCCACCATTTCTCACCCCCAATCGGAAAGAAAATCCGTTCCCAAACGGTGGCTGACTCATCGACGGAACCCAGAGCAGGCAACAGGTCGGGCTTGTTTTACTTTTCCTTCTTGCTTCCCCCTCCCGCCTGCCTTCCCTTTTTCCTTTCCATCTTAGAAAACGACCCAAATGAGTCCTGTGCGGGGGGCTGGGGTTTACCTTAATTTTTCTACTTCTCTCGGACCGACACGATCGCAGCCCATCCCGAAGTGAGATAGAGTGACGTGTGTTTTTTCCGAGACGTGACCGGGGAGTGAACAACTGCCTTCATTTTCCTTTTCAGGTTTAACCGTTGGAGAAAATGCGATCGCCAGTGTAGGCTGGCTCCGGTGCGCGGCTGACTGCGGCCCAGCAAGAAAGGGACCTCCATAGAGATCGCTCACGATCGGTTGGTGGTGGTGATGGTGAGCCGGCTGCCCCAAGTAGAGCGAGCGCAGGCCCCGCGGGGCGCAGCATTTTCCCGAAGCCGAATAAAGCAAGTGGCGTGCCGTGTGCATCCTGATACATAGACTACCGAGTGCACGGCCCCATAGTCAATCATTCGAATACACGGTTAGTAGACGGCGGGTGCTGCCTAGACGAGGCTTCCATTTTCGAGCGAGGAGATTTGCGTTTGCGTTTGCTTGCGTTCTGTTCAGTTCCGTATTAGCGATCGCCCCTTGTGCACCTTGTGCCGGCAGGTTTCCTTCTCCGAAGCGCATCCAGTGCAAACGAACGTTCTTTTTAAGTTACGAAACGAAAGGTTCGAGAAGCGTTCCAGCGATTGCACAGTGAACTTAACGGACTAAATCGAGCAAATTTCAAAGAAAACTGTCTTGTGCACTTAAGCAACACTTGTTTAAGAAAGTAGCAAGAAACGAAGTGCAACGAAAAGACGGTTCAGCCACCGAGTGAAAGCGATCGGGTGTAATGTGTGCAAGTTAAAGCAACTCCCTTCATGTGACACTCTTCAGACACTTGTGCTCAACCGTTTGAAGATGGTGAAAACTGAACCTGAACCCTGCACCTACTGTGGAACAAACTTCGTGGAATTAAATTGATCGCCAGTGATGTAACCCGAAGGACAAACGAACCCGGTCTAAACTTGCTAAAAAATTTCTTCCGAATCCCAGCAGCCACTATTGGATTTCTTTTTCTCCATCCAACACCTTCTCGCTTACTCCTCCTAGCAGGAAGCTTTTCTCGGCAAATCTTCCATCCTGTTTTTCCTCCAACGATCATTTGGAAAAGTAGAACGGCAGGGTGCGTTCGGGCTATTTTTAAAACGTGTGAAAAATGGATACACAAACGCGGGAAGTGTGTGAAAATATTGTGCCGAAGATGATGCTGAAGACGACGACGGTGGTGATGATGATGCTGATGTTGTTGAACATGATTTGTGGTGATGGCGTTGCCTCTTGATGAAGGCATTAACGCACACGAGTTGCTAAAGGTCACCCGATGGCGTCGTGGTCCCTCGGTTTGATGGACGGACGCGTTTGACCATCCATCGAGTCAACAACATTTTGAAAAGTGCTGATTTGACAGATGATTTGACAGATCGTATTGGTAAGATTAGGTAATTTTAATGCAACTTTGCTGAAACAACGAATGTCGGGCGATAGTTATGAAGCTTGTCATTCCATAAGGCGAATAGGTTTTCGGTAGTGAACACTATTTCACTAACCTCACCATCCTTAGATAGAATTCCATCCTTGGTACCACAGAATAACATTGGACTCCCGTTTTGGCATGCTGCCAAATGAGTCAAGTCAATCACACTCCCCCACTACCCCTCTTTTAGATTTTTCCCAAGTACCCTGCAACGCATCGCCACGAGAGAAATGTACCTGTCCGGGTGAAGGGCCTATGATGTAATTATAACGCCTTTCCGAATGTCTTTAGGATCAACACAAACGTGCCAGTGGGAAGATGGTGTTCCATTCCATCCCAAACCGTGCTGTGATGGAATGTTAATTATGCCCGTCTTTCTTCGCAAGTCGACTTGCTTCTCCCCCCATTTTTCCTGCGACACTCAATTAATTGTGACTGACACGATCAAGCACGCTTAAATTTCATTCCTTCACCCTTCGTGTCGTTTGCTTGGGATTACCGTCGGCCACCTCCATTTCGTTGGTGAAGTATTTCTTCCTGTCAAAAATATATTCATCTCTAGCTCTCGCTGTTTCCCCACCCTCCGTGATCGGTGGTGGAGCACACTGCAGAAGTCACCCACGCAGAACAGGTCGAGAAGTTGGGCAAGTTTGTTGGTGCAGTGGGCAAAAGTGAGCCGCGATTAAAAGAGAGATCTAAAAAGAAAAAAAGAAAAACTAAACAGGGAGAAATACACGACAGCGAGAATGCGGAGGAGTCGGGATTTTCCCTGGCGCGGAAGAACGCGAACGAACATGACAGCAGCATGGAAATGTATGTGCATGCGCTAGAGAACGACCAGCATCCCACCGCGTTTTGGTGCTATTTATGCAACCGAGGAAATTCCATGAACGCTCGGCGAAACGCCACCACGGAGACAAGATCATTTTGGATCGTTGGCAGTGCGCCAAGGTTTAACCGACCACGATGGGGCATATGTTTTGCATAGGGGGAAAAGGAAAACCTCCTCTCTTACGAGAGATTTATTAATATCCACCTCGACTTCTCGAAGCCGAAAGTCGGTTAGGCATTAGCTTCTTTTTCTTTTCTTTTTTTGAGAGAACAAAATAAAAGGAAAGACTAGAAAACCCCCTCACGTTGCAGCGGTGAAGAAAAGAAAAGTTCAAGCGGCCATCGGAAAACCCCCCGACACATACGTGGTCTCGTGCAGCAGCAGCAGCAGCAGGTGTTTTTCCGTCCACCTTTTCGAGAGCCGTGTGCATCGACGCCTTGGTCACGCAAATCTTTATTGGTGTGTCGGGTGTGCGTACAGGCGTGTTTAA
Source organism: Anopheles atroparvus (assembly GCA_914969975.1). Lineage (NCBI taxonomy): Eukaryota > Metazoa > Arthropoda > Insecta > Diptera > Culicidae > Anopheles > Anopheles atroparvus. Next base: position 21,075,610 of record CAJZCY010000004.1, read on the forward strand.
ATTTCTTTTGGCTTTTCTTTTCTTTTCGGTCCATCTCTCCTCCTCTTTCGCACACACCGGATAAAGAAGGAGACAGGGCCAATTTGACACGTTTTTCCTTCCCGCCCGCCTCGTAAACGCATGTTTTTCTCTCGTGATCTTTGCCGTGCTCGTGATCGGGCAAACGGGGATATTTATAACCCGCGCAAGACATTTCTTCCCACCGCAAAAAAAAAAACGCGGGGATCACGCGAGTCGCGTGATGTCGTGGAGGCGCACGGTGCGTTTTGTTTTCTTTGCAGAATGACATTTGGATGGCATCGCGCATCGACCGAGGCGCCATCTCGCGGCGGAAAACAGGTTGCAGCACACGCAACGCCGAGCCCATGCGCGCCGGTATTATCTAATCCGGGTGGGAACAGGCCGACACGATGCTGTGCAATTGCACTTTAACGTTGCATCTTTCTTTTTTTTTTGCCATCGTCACCAGAACCTCGGACTCGGATCGAACGACCTGGTGCGGCAAGTCGTCAGGCCTCAGTCGTCCGCACGCACTGTTCACTGTCGGTTGCAATGTGACTAGAAACACATTACGAAGCGCAGTTTTTCCGGTCTCGGGTTCTCCTCGGTTTCATCTCTGTTTGTCCTAGAATCTCTGCTCTTCTGACGAATAGAAATAGAGAAAGGAAAAACATAAACCCAAAGCACCTTGTGTACCGTTGCCGTTCGCTCTTGCCGTTCGATCTGATCGCTGGTTTTGTCTGCGTTTCCGAGGGTGAATTGTTTGTTTGCTCAATCCAGTTTCGTCTGCCGTAACCAGATCGCGTATTCGGTGGCTGAAAGATCAATTGGGAGGGCATAAGTGCATATAAAGAAGAAGAACAAAAACTTTGCGGCTGCGTACTTGCCCCCCTGCTCGCGAGTGTTTCTCTACACGTCCTTTACATAATAAGCAATACTGCAACTGTTTCGTTTTGCACAAAAAAAAAAAGGTTGTCGAAGCAGCAGCAGCAGCAGCAGCTAAAAGTCGCGTCACGCGCTAGTGCGAAAGGTCATCCCGAAAAAAAAAGCCGATCCGGTTCCAGTTAGTGTTCGATCTCGAGTAGAGAGAAGAAGCAGCAACAACAAAAAAAACCCCCCGACAGAAAAATGCCTTTCAAGCCAGCTGAGAACCCCAAGTGCCCGAAGTGCGGCAAGTCGGTGTACGCCGCCGAGGAGCGTGTGGCCGGAGGACACAAATTCCACAAGCAGTGCTTCAAGTGCGGTAAGTAAACGCAACTGCAAACATTACGCAACTCAACCCGCGGGGGAAGGAATCGGGTTTTTGCGGGGCGTCGTACGGGCTACGCAACAATCTAGCAGTGGTCCATCTCTAGTACACCGCACTGGCTGCGTACTTTGAGCCGATGGAATAGACAGCAAACGGCTCGGCTGGCGACAAACTACCACCGTTTGCCTTTTTTTTTTTTTGCTTCACCACCAGAAAACGCTGCCAGACGTGTGGTACAACAGGCTGAAGCTGGCTGTTTTGTTGACAACCGGCCCGGCAGCCAGCCAAGTGTCGTTGACGTACCGACCGTCGGGTTTGCGGTGCCTCAAAATAGAACATCGAGGACATTGGTAGTACACGCAATGCGAGACGAGCGGTTGGCGATTGGATAGTTGTTTTAGTGGTGCATCTTTTTCCTTTTCTTTACTCTGTGCATCGAAGCTTCTTTCTTTCTTTTAGGCTCTGGTGTTCTTGGTTTTTTTAAAAAGTAAATGAGAAAAAAAAATCATGTCATTTGAGGTAAACATGGCGCGACTTCCGACAGGGGCTCAAGGAGTCGTTAGACGTCAGACTTTCTCTGACCAGTTTGATGTAATGCTTTCCAAATTTCATTTAAACAAAAAACGATAGAGCTGATTAAAAAATAATCGAATCTCAGTCCTAGGCTCCTCATAATATAATTTAAATTCATCACACCACCATTTGGCTATGTCCAAGACTGGTACTATACATATTACTTGCTGCCAATTAACGACTGATGAGGTGTTGAACACCCCCGTTGCTAAGTGGTCCATGTGTTCCCTTCCCAAAATCCCAAACGTTCCAGAGACGTACGTTCGTTGCACTCAACCCGAATTTGAGCGCTGCGAAGTTGCCAAGACTAATTAGTCGGGGCGCTTCTGGCAGAATGCCCTCGCCGGTTGTCCGTACGCGCAAAACGAGGAGACGTGCCTTCCCATCGACGAGGTATTTCTGGCCACTGCGTTCGGGTAGCTGCGGTGGGTGCAGCTGCATCTGACCCCGTTAGTGGCCAACGAAAAGTATTCTCTCCGATGGTGTATGCTAATTAAAACTACTTTTCGCACATCTTTGTCCGCGCGCAACCCGGCAATCGGCGGTGATGGTGGTAGTTCCCGCGGTCGAAAACACCGACTGGGGGTTTGAAGGGGAGGGATTGAATACCCATTCCCAACGATGGGAATGGGGCGCGGGCGGATGGATGTTGCTGTTGCAATCAATAATATTTTACTGCTGCATTTGCAATTTGTCGATTCGAAGGGTTCGATTTATTTTTAAAACAACATCACAAGCACACCGAACTGCATGACCGTTTGCTTGACTGGCTCTTTCTTCTTCTATTTCCTTCCTTTGCAAACCACAAACCGCCTCGACCGCGTGGTCAACGCCACCTCGCAGGAATGTGCGGCAAGATGCTCGACTCCACAAACTGCGCAGAGCACGAAAGCGAGCTGTACTGCAAGAACTGCCACGGACGCAAGTACGGACCGAAGGGATACGGCTTCGGTGGAGGCGCCGGGTGCCTCTCGATGGACACTGGCGCCCAGTTTCAGTCGACCGACGGGTAAGTCTCGGCGTGGGGGGAGGATAAAGAAAAAAAACCATTTGCTCCATATAGCACGTAATATACCGCCCCACTATCCCCCTTCACCATTCTTTCCTCTGATTTCCCCCCCACTCTCTGGTTCGTACACACCACGTCCGTTTTCACCACAATGCACCGCGCTACGTTGCGCTCCTTCGGCGGCACGGCAAGGCACGGTCTGCCGGGCCGTTCGAAGATCGCAACGATCAAATGAGATCTCCCTCACGATGTACAATCTCGATTATGCGATAGATTTGTTTGTCTCTCGTTGGGCCTTTCCTTAGACTGTTTTCCGATTGCTTTTACGAGTTAATAATGACTCTGTTCAGAGGAACTTCTCAAACGATTGTATCTATAGTTTTAATAGTCGTGATATGATTCAGCTATGGTCAATATACCGGAATTCGCACATATTTCGATGTTTTATCCATCTGCAGGGCTCACTCTTTCGGTTACAATAATTTTGCGATTTTGGAGCTGCTTTTAAGTGCACGTTGCTTGTGTACAGGTGAAAGTATGTCAACCTCTGTGCTGTACATTCATTTAAACCAAAACAAAAATATCACCAAAACAACTCCCGTGAATGCAGAATGACGAGCAGTACTAATCTTGTAACGGTTGTCGAGCAAAGCAGATGTAAAAAGTCGACCAAATACTTAACCGAAACTGTTTCCTTGCTACAATGTAAAATATCGAAATATTTCCACGTTCCGTTTGTACATCACCGCAACTAGCTCCATTCGTTTTTTTTTTTTTTTCGTTTTCGTCATTCCATACTTCCTCTAGAATACTTGCAATATTATATTAAGTTCATAAATAATAGCGACGATTGAAGATTGCATGTTGATTTCCATTTTTCTGTTATTTTTTTCTTACATTTTCATGCCAAACCAAAAATTGAACACACCAACAACTACTACTACCACTACTGCTACTACCTCCACTACATCCACCACCACCACCACCACCACAACCACTTATCTCTTACGATTGTGCTGCAAATATTATTGTTTTCTCTCTCGAACTTCGATTTGATTTCGACAACAAAACGGTCCTTTTTTTGGAATTATAAATTTCGACCTTTCCGTTGAATTGACAATTTTGACTGTCACACCCAACGCGCTGCTGGCTGCGTCCGTTCGATGGCTGCGCGGCAAAGCAGCAAGTAAATCCCGCACCGTCTACTAAGAGAACCAAACGTTTATTTAAGTAAACAACCAGAGCGAGGCAGAAGATGCAGAACAGCAGGCAGAACCTGTCAATCCATCACCCCCCCCCCCCCCCCCCTCCTCCCACGTTCAGCTCCCGTGGGGATCATCTAGTGAGTTTTCGTTTGGATCTTTAGTCGCCGAAGAACCAATATATTAGTGCAAGTGTAAATTCCCACAAGCCAGACGTCCAAAAACCAAAAAATAATCCTTAAAACACCGCAAGTATTGTGCAGCCCATAAATATGTCAGAAAAGTGAAAAGTATTGTTAGGAAGCGTAGGAGGAAAATAAGCGGAAACCTATCATTGCGTAACAACTGTCCACTGTCTCGGTCGGAGCCACTCTTCATCAAAACACTTTGAAAACCCTACACACAAAAACAGACACACGAAATGTCATTTGTATTTGTCCTTTTCTGTGCTAGTTGTTAGAAAGTTTCTTTTATCTATGTTTCCGATATTCGCATCATCATTGTTTTTTTTTCTATTCCTGATGAAAGCTCGCCAATGGCAACGTCGCGAACATCAACAAGATTTATCTCAGTGTGAATGTGTTCTCTTCCTTGATTAAACAACTTCTTTGTGATGTATTGCTGCAACCCAAATCACACACACACACCGTTCATTGTTGGTCTTTTTGTCATATTATTGTGTGTAGGAGATGGCGTTTTGTAACGATTTTCAAGTCCAATTTCCTCTATTTGTTTGTGTTCCAATGCTTCAGTTAATCCGTAAACGTGTGCACGTTCTGCAACGTCGTGGACATTGCGTAGGAGCTAGAGGTAGACGGATCGCAGACTAGGCGTGTCTAGCAATAGGGAGATCGATTATTCTCGGCCAGATTTTACAATTCTTAAAGCTGTCCAGAGAGCAAAAGCTAAACGTATCTTCAAAACCTAGCCCCCCACAACATGGAGTTCTCGCTCCGCTTCGATCCACCATTTGTATCGATCGGATATCGGATAAATTATTTGGCAAAATAAATCGTATATTATCTGTGACTAAAGTATCAAGTATCCTACCATGTCGGTGTCTCACTGGTTCTACTCCCCTTTTTTCCGGTTCTCTTGGTGTGGGATTGTTTGATGTTTGAAGATTGGTTTGATGTTGCCGTTTTTCTTTCCGAAAAATTTTGGTTCGTGTTGTTGTTGTTGTTGTTTTTTTTTTAAATATGGCAGCGGAAAGATGAGCGGAGCTAGAGCGTTGCATCAAGCAAAGTGCATGAGGACTGCATTCTAAACACCGCCATACACGCACGCTCGGTACCGCACAGGCTGGCGTGTGCTGGGCTGCCATTTGCACCATATACATGCTTCGAAATGCTGTGAAAAGGCTGTGTAAGGCAGAAGAAAAAGCTCCACTCATCCATACACGAATGCGCACACGCAAACGAGACATGCTCTCCCCACACGATCTTGATGGTTGTTTGAGCCGGCGTGCAGAGCACAACCGAGAGCAAATTTGTTTGTCTAACTTTGAACCCCGGTCCGGACTGGAATGTGCCGGGAATTATGCTTACCTCAAAGAAGAATAAACAACCCAAACAAAACAAGCCAACCACCCACCCACCATCGTCATCTACCAGACCAATCATCCATCAAAACAGCCGTCACGACCGACACTACAGCAGCCAGTACCTGTTGTACCTGCTGAATTGAAAAAAAACCGCTACATGCAGCAACAGCAGCCACTACTACTACTACTTCTACCACCTACTTCCGGAACCGTGGAGGACACGATTTTTACCGAACAACAGACACACACCTTCGTTCGTTCGTTCGTTCGTTTCGATTGTTTTCCCCCCACCTCCCCCATATCGTTACCGTCGATGTACAAACGTCTTGTGCCGTCTCTCACTCATTTTTTATGCGTGTGTGTTTGTGTATGCGTTCTGGTACGAACATGATGATACGTGTATGTGTAAATGTGTCCACCGCCATTGTGTCCCGTCTTCATATCGCCGACGATCTCTCTGATGGCCATGGGCGAGGAACGAGCCTGCCAAAAACGCAATACAGAAGATGGCGGAAGTGGCCAAAGCAAAAGCGCAACGTGACAGCCGAAACGTCAAGCGTGCGGTCTCTGCTAAGCCCCGCGAAAACGGAACCATTTCATTCAGACTGAGGCTGCGAAAAATGCCCCTTGATTTGAACCATTTTTACAAGCGTCCCCTTAACTCAGGCGTGTTACTGTTACATGTTCCCGTGTGTCCGTGATCTGGCCCGATTGATCGGTGAGATATTCTTGTTCTTGTTGTTTGACGTGTTTTGATTTTGTTACTGTGTATTTGGTGTTGTGTTTTCCTTCCCTTTGTGTTGTGTTGGATGTTGTTGGATTGCTACTCTCTTTTGTAAATCTCTTCAATCTCTGTACTATCTGTCCTCTGTCCTTCTCATCATTTTTTTTGTTTTTGGTTTTTGTTCTCTGTTCCATTTGTTTTTGCCTTCTTTGCCAAATGGCGAAACCTTTTTGTTTGTTTTGTGTTTTTTTTACACTCTCCTCGTTGACGTTCTTCACCAACCTTTCCACTTCGCTGCACGCTTTGCGCCACGCAGCCTCACACATGCATGCTCTGTTCATCCACGACCATTAAACAAACAAAAAAACCCACCTATGTATCTGTATTCTGAACATTTCCTGTGAGTAAACCCAACCGGTAGCGGCTTAAATTAATTTCCTCGAATAAATTGCCCTCCTCTAATCGTCTAACAGTGTCTATACGGGATAAGGAAAGTGCCCTGGAGCAACAACTAGAAAAAAAAAAAACAAAAAAGAAATGTTGAACAAATCAGAATGTAGCCATGTGCAAAAATTTTGCAATCGTTTATCTGAAGAAGGCAACGAATCCTTTCGGGTTAGACAGCGTGGTGCTGGATTCGATGTTTACCGAGCAATCGGGGGGGACTTGCCTTGTCCCAAAAGAACATGAAAACACCTAGAAAATTTAGAAACAAACAAACCTTAGAAAACGGATTGTCAATAACACTAAATTAACCTATCGGCAAGCGAGATCGATCTTTATCAACTTTTAACGTTAGTTTGAATCCTTGAAAAGGTAGAACTGAAAGTAATTGGAACTGGAAACGCGTATGTGTATATGTGTGATTCCGTTGCCCCCAAGTCCTCGTTTTGGTCTCAACTAAACAAACCTTGGGGAGCATTTCGGATCAAACAATCGTTTTTCTTCCCTCCACCTTATCCCAGTGTTTTTTGTTCATTTAAAAAAAAACCCATCAAATTGGTCGCATTGAATGTCTAATCTCTTTTCTTACATTATTTTCTCTTTCTTCTTTCTTTTCTCTTTCTCTCTTCTCCATTCTTCATCCCTGTCGCACTCAAAACGTGCAATTGGCGCTCACTTTCACACGACTCAAAAAAAAAAAAACCCCCCGTACGGAGCACCCTGTGTGTGTTCCGGTGTGAATGCGGTTTTCGCTTCGATTTCCAATGATATATGCTACCAAAACAAAAATATAAAATCTTATTCGTTCTTTTTTTTTTTTGTAAATTTGCTCTCCATCAAATAACTTCCAAACAAACGAATACTTTACCGAATGAATGCAACCAACCAACCCCCCCGAATCTTTACAATCACTAGCACGAACGGACATTTCGAGCCGAAACCAATGTCAAAGGCACCTGAAGGAGAGGGTTGCCCTCGCTGCGGCGGATTTGTTTACATGGCCGAGCAAATGTTGGCACGTGGAAGAGTGAGTTGATTTCTTTTCTGTTGTGTTTCAAATGAAAATTCTTAGTACCAACCACATACTAATAACAAACAAGCAAACGCACACACACACAAAGTATAAATTCTAGGCTTTCTAACCTTTAGCTAGCTAGGCCATTCGGCCAGCGAGCCACCTTGCCACCTTAGGCCTCTAGACTCTAACTCCAGCGATCTCTCTATACTTCTTTCTATTCCTATCCGCTGTTCTTCGCTCTTGCCCTGTTGCTGCTGCTGCTACTGCTGCTGCTACTGCCGCTGCCACTCTGCTGATGCTTCTTCCCTCACCGACTTCCAGGGCTACCATCGGCGATGCTTTAAATGCTTAGTCTGCAATCGTACCCTAGACTCTACGATGCACTGCGATGGACCAGATAAAGAGATTTACTGTAGAGGTAATGCGGCACGGTTCCCCGGAGCGTCTGTGCCGGTAGCAACCCGTAGTCTAACACCCTGAGCCAATCTGTTAAGAGAACAGTTGTAACTTGTAACACCTAAACTCTAACGCGACCACTATCACGGTCACTCCTAACGCAGCAAACCGTCATGTTAATCCCAATAGCGCCCTCGGTTGGTAATGGGTGATCTTTCGGTGTCTCGGTGGTGTACTCCCATATTCTATGTTTGCGTATAACCATGCGTTGTCCTTTCCGCACCACACAGGCCTACCACAAGGGATGCTTCAAATGCGGTGAGTGTAAGAAGGGTCTCGATTCTGTAAACTGCTGCGAGGGTCCGGATCGCAACATCTACTGTAAAGGTAAGCCCGCGCGTCACCCACCCTCTACTGTGGCCAGTTGGGTTTTTTTTTTCAATGTAATGTCGTTTTGTGACGTTGTTTGTTCTCTCTTCCTCTTTCTCCATAAAACATCTGCGATGCAGTTTGCTATGGCAAGAAGTTCGGACCGAAGGGCTACGGATACGGCAAAGGTGGTGGAGCCCTGCAGAGCGACAGTACTTTGATCGAAAGGTTAATGTCGACGCCAGTCCAATAGACGTTTCTCGATACCTGGACGTACACACACACAAACACACTAAACCTGTCACTAACTGTGCGTGTTCGAAAGTAACTTGTGTCTCAGTTGATGGAGTTTCTTATGCGTTTACATGTTCGTTTAGTTAATTCGTTCAACGAGATGAGCCTTGCTCAACAACGAAAAAGCAAAACTATACTATTCTCATCTCTTTTCCTTCCTTCCCTCCCGTGTGTAGGCTGCTACGCCAGTCGGTTCGGTTCTCGTGGCTACGGCCACTCGGGAATTTCCTCGCTTGGCTTAATGAGTGATGCGCGAGATTTGGAGTACAAGAGGTATAGATTGGAAGTTGCTCGTTGACGGTATAACGTTTGTGTTGTTCGACATATTGTTACACAGCATCCCGGTTCAGACTCGCATAAAACTCCCCCCCTCATCTACTCGACACAATTTCGCACACACAGTTAGAGACACCGGTTTGTGACCGGGAACATGTGGGTACAGCCGGGAAGAGGCCTCCCGCCGCTTTAACGCTCTTCTATCCTTGCAGCGAGTTCGCCCCGAAACCTTCGACCGCGGACACGTCCGCCATTAAGGCGTCGCCCGGACAGGGCTGCCCGCGTTGTGGCGGTGTGGTGTTCGCCGCCGAGCAGGTCCTCTCGAAGGGTCGCGAGTGGCATCGCAAGTGCTACAAGTGCCGCGACTGCACTAAAACGCTCGACTCCATCATCGCCTGCGACGGTCCCGACAATGATGTGTACTGCAAGACGTGCTACGGCAAGAAGTGGGGCCCGCACGGCTATGGGTTCGCTTGCGGATCCGGCTTCCTGCAGACCGACTGCATGACGTGAGTAACTACTCCCAAGGGGGGAAGCTCGTGGACAGCGGGTTGAGGACCTCTCTTGTTTCTTACTCTCTCCCATTCTCTAGCGAGGAGCAGCTGGCCTCTCAGAAGCCACTGGTCTCGAACGATACGACGTCCATTAAGGCTCCGGAGGGTCAGGGATGCCCGCGATGCGGCGGTATGGTGTTCGCCGCCGAGCAGCAGCTGGCCAAGGGCACGATGTGGCACAAGAAGTGCTTCAACTGCAACGAGTGCCACCGTCCGCTCGATTCCATGATCGCCTGCGATGGACCGGACCGCGAGATTCACTGCCGTGCCTGCTACGGCAAGCTGTTCGGACCGAAAGGATTCGGCTTCGGACACACCCCGACCCTGGTCTCAACCGATGTGCAGTCGGCTCCAGTGCAGTAAGTGTGACCCTTCCAGCTTAGTGGCGTTTTTTTTTTCTATGTTTTGCTTTGGTCCCACGTATTCACATGTGCGCTGCCCTCTCCCTTGCAGAACTGATCAAAAACCAATGAACGGACCGAAGGCCAAGGATGGCAAGGGATGCACCCGATGCGGTTACGCCGTGTACGAGGCCGAGAAGATGCTGAGTAAAAACCGCATCTGGCACAAGCGATGCTTCAGCTGCTTCGAGTGCCACAAATCGCTCGACTCGACGAATCTGAACGATGGCCCGAACGGTGAAATTTACTGCCGGGGCTGCTACGGTCGCAACTACGGCCCGCGAGGCGTCGGCTTCGGCATGGGCGCCGGCACGCTAACTATGGCCTAAGAGAGCAGCACCCCCATGGCGGTCGATGGCATTAGTGATGGACTATTGGTTTACCATTTCTTTTCTTTTTCACTTACGCTCCCCATTGTTTTGAAACGAGTCGATTTGGCGTAATCACCTCTCAAACCAAACTCTCTCACACCGACTTAACCGCTCTCGCAGGAATGGCGCCCGCCCGCAGGACACTGACATAAGATGGCAGATTCCAGCCGATAGATGGCAACGACCGTAAACGATCGCTCACCGGCTCACAGCTTCCGTGGTGGATGGCACGTGTGGACTAGCATTCCGAATGGTCGTTTTTCCACGTGTGGTGTGGCGTCCCTTTCACCCTTCGGTTGGCGTCCGGTTGGTGGCGAGCCCTTTCGCGGGCCGAGAGAGACTTCTTATGCTTCGAGGGATTCGCGTTCAACTATTTACTGCTCGTTTTTTGGCTTCAGATTTCTTTCTCTCCCTTTTTCGGTTCCGTTTTGCTTATCGCCCCCTGTAACTGCTGTTCGAAAAGAAAAAAACCAAACTATCTGACAATCGTTTATGCAAGTCGTATCATTACCGTGTAAGATTTTTTAGATGTAAGCTTTGCTGCTCGTACAAATATTTAAAAGAAAGCGCGAAACTCACACAGCCGTACACGCACTTGGCGAGGAATGGACACCACGGAATTGAGGCAAGCGGATGCTTCGATCGATAAAATAATTTCCATGAACTGCAGTAAAGCTTACGGATAGAGTATTTTTATTTTGCGGATTTTTTTGTTTTCTTCGGAAACGACGAACGACCAGACTTCCTAGGCGCTACAGAGCGCCCTCGATGAAGTCTGCGATCATCCTGACGGCAGAAGACATTTATACAATGGCCACCATACACAAAAACACCTACACCGCACAGAAAACGAAGACGATCACTACTCTCTAGTAGCTAGGAGTCATACGATCATTGACAAGGTAGGATATCCCCGTGACCAGCACACAGTGCAAAAATCATCAATTCTTAGAGAAATTCCAGAGACCTTACGAACGAAAATTAATCATCAATTTTGCATCGCACAACACATTTATCGATAGGAGGGAGAAAACGCGCCGCTATTGAACACAATCATCACACCAAATGTTTGATAGAAAAAGCTGTGTGTGTTAACAAACCGTGTGGATGTAGCGAGCCGATTGGAACCATAAAACTGTCCAAAATGCATACAATTGTGGAAAAATGACCACGACCTTTTCCTACGTACGTGAAACGATCGGTGGCGGGCGGCAATGGGAGAAAAACCACCGCAACAACGCTGTGAGGGAAAATGATATTGTACTTGTAGAGTTTATCCTTACGCCTCTTGTGAACGCATGTGCTTCTTTCCCGTTGTATTAGAAGCTAAACTATCAATGAATTTGAATGGAACAGTTTTTTTTTTTTAAATCGTAAATCTACTTATATCACATTATATTACCAGTGTAATCGCTAACTTATAATATTACTTTTTGTGAGGCAAAAGTAAACAACAAAATTAATTACAACGCGCAACTGATAACGTAACGTGAAACTTTATAAAAAACGATATTTTATCAATAAAGGAACGGAAACAGCCGAAAACACCAAGAGTTTAAATAAATGGTTCACATGAAGGATGACGAAAATGAGTTTGAATAAATGTATACATACTACGCACCTTATCGACAACACACGAAAAAGCTTGCGATTTCTTGCATTTTGGATGCTTTCTTTTGAAGACATTTTTCTTGGACACAACATTTGTCGATTCAAATTCATTCTCACTGGACACAACATTCAACGTTTTCAAAACACAACATTACACTTTGCCATGGAGCAGGATTGCATTTCATTTGATTCGTTTATTGCTATTCATTATGTTCTTTCTGAGATTTTCTTCATTTCACCTTTTCACTTGTTACCAAGTGTTGTGAACGGGACGAAAAGTCTCGAGGCTTAATTTGAATTTGAATAACCGTTTCTCAACGGCAACGGGAAATAAGGGCAAAATAGATTGAAAAAGGAAAGATAGGAAAGGATCGAGGATAGCAACATCGGAGTTTATCAGAAAAAGGTCGATCGCTATATAAATATTGCAATAGGCAAAGATCGTGGACAATATAAACAACGCGCTAGGAAAAGGTCGCGCAAGTTAGGAAAGGTTCTAACGATCACCCACGAAGCAGGATGCAGTGTAATAAAAGATCCGAACCGATAAACCCGCCGCGACGATCAGGCGAAACATAGATATGGGAATAGGCAGGATAAGGACGAACGCGCAAACATTGTAACGATCCCACGAAGGGACGATCGAAAAAATATGTTCTCGAACACGCGGTCCTAAATAAACACCCGCGCTAGATAAGCTAGCGAAGGATGCACGATCCTTAAAGATTGCTTGTTCTCGCAATATGGAAACATATGCTTATGATTACAATTGCGTTGAACGAGAACGAGATCTTCTATCTCGTTCTCTCTTGGTAGGAGATAAGGATAGAATTTAGGTATAAAAGATCGAAAAACGGTAAATAAAACGTCACTCGTAATTTGGAAATCTAAGAGAACGGTGTTTTGTGTTTTTCTTCTCCATCGGAGAACCGGGATAGCGCCAGCGCTTGAACTACTCCGCCCGATCGTAGTTGAATTTCAGCCTCGTTTCTCTCGCTGAGCAAGGATTCTGACTGTTCCGCGATCCACCGGAGAATTGCAATTGCGCTTAAGCGTAAGACCTGCTCCGTCCGATCAAGGACATAAGAATTCCGAGCTTGTCGGTAAGGACTTTCTGTCCGTTACCTTCCAAATCCACCGGAGATTTGCGATCGCGCTCAGCGCGAGACCTACTCCGTCCGATTAGAAGGAAACCTTCAGAATCACCTGCTCACGACGGTAATTCGCCTTCTAACAATTCCCTCCGGATGACGATTAATGCACTCTGTGCACGACCCGCTCCGTACTGGAAACGTAATTAGCGAACGACCGAACTGAGATACCGAATTTCCAAGGGTGAGTGTCCGCGTTAGCGCGATAACGCCGCGTTGCGTGTACCTTCGCACACGTCAACGCAAGTTCAAAATTTACACCAAGTTAGAACCTTCACACTATGAACCGTTTGAGCTGATATAGCTAAGCGACTGAGGTAGGCAGCAAACCTTTTGGCCATTTTGGTTTGGTTGGCTTGGTTAAGTTGCTGCTTTTAGCTTGCTTTTTAGTTACACCAACCTATGACCACAGGATTACATAGTTTGCTTTGATTTCCAACAATTGAAGCCGCGTTCACATTCATGCTACTTAACATTTGCAACTATTGGTTGCACGAATGCAAAAGAAGATCGTGCAAATTTAGTTGCACAAAAGCGGAAATAAGAACGATGTTTTTTTCAGTACATCTTAGTTATTAGTTTTTTTATTTATTTCTTTAATTTAACTGTTGTTTCTAATTAGAAAATATTCAACCCCGTTGGCCCATTAAAGAGGCACCCTGTATTCAACGGTGGCTGCGTACGTTACAATTTGACAGCTACGAATATGTACGCAGCCTATTGAACTGTCAATCAGATAAACACCAGAAATTGTAAACAGCAGCGGGGCCTATCGATCCGGTTACATTTCTATCGAGTGAAAAATGTCGGAAAGAAAGGTTTTAAACGTAAGTAAATCACGATTAGCTGCCCTTCGTGCTTGGTATTAGTTCTTCACATGTTTTCACTGGTTGCAGAAATACTATCCACCGGATTTCGATCCGTCGAAAATTCCGCGGGTGAAACTCCCCAAGAATCGGCAGTACACGGTTCGGTTGATGGCACCGTTCAATATGCGCTGCGTTACCTGCGGCGAGTACATCTACAAAGGCAAAAAGTTCAATGCCCGTAAGGAAGATGTCGAAAACGAAGACTACCTCGGCATTCGAATCTATCGATTCTACATTAAGTGTACGCGCTGCCTGCAGGAAATTTCCTTCAAAACGGATCCGCGTAACACGGACTACGAAATCGAGGCGGGTGCTACGCGTAATTTTATGGCACTGAAACTTGCGGAAGAGCAAGCGCGCCGGGAGGAGGAGGAAGCCCGCGAGGAAGAGGCAACCAATCCGATGAAACTGCTCGAGAACCGCACCCAACAGTCGAGGAACGAAATCGAGCTGCTGGAATCGCTAGAGGAGCTGAGGGATCTGAACCGGCGCAAGCAGGACATCGATTACGACAGCATGCTGCAGCAGTTCGACCGCTCGGAAAGTATTCAGGATCGGGAGGAACGGTTAGCGCGCCAGGACGAGGAGTTTATCAAGTAAGTTCACCAATGGAGTCCATTGTTTGCGGCGGTTGAGAAACATTTGTTCCACTTACGTCTCATTAATTAAATTTTAGAACGGTTAAATTCCAAACCAAAACCGGCGTCAAACGCGTAGCTACTGAAATCATCGTTGAAGAAGTGAAAGGTGAAAAGTCCATCCAATCTCCTTCGACAGCATCGGATGCAAAAACTTCTGCAGCGTCGTCGTCACTGATAACTTCTGCGTCAATGTCATCCTCCGCTGCCTCGGGGGCCAGTGTACCATCGTTTGCCGGTGCAAAGGCAAGAAAGCTGGATAACATTAGCATTGGAGTGAAGAAAAGCGCTCTCAGCAATTTGGTTATCAAAAAGAAGGCCACCACAGAGGCGTCCAAAGATATGCCACCGCCTAAAGCCCCCCCGCCCGCAGCTGCTGCTTCGCCGGCGTCGGTGGTAAAAGCAGCAACCACCGCCGGAAGTAGTGGAATCGGAAGTTTAGGGCTCCTCGGTGCCTACTCCGATAGTGACGAGGGTTCAGATGAAAATTAAGCATAGTGTGGCTTCCCGGTGCCTTCTCTGACAGGGGCGAGGGCTTAGATGAATTTTAAGCGAAACGAGAGCTTACTGCTAAACGAATAAAAAAGTCAGAATGTTGCTTTGCTGCTTGTTATTGAAACAAAGCTGATTAAATATTCTTAAACTAAAGACAAACTTAGAACATATGAATAAGCACATCCTTTTTCATCCCCCTCAGGAGACTTTCTAACCAACACATCATTATGGTTCCGATTTTGTAGCACGAATGTCTATGGTACAGTTCGTAACATGGTGCACAATATTCATCGCATACGTAGCTTTCGATGAACAAAATCATTACTTGAACGCTTGAAAAACACGACCAAAAACAAAGATATGAAATTATCATTAATTGATCTGATGATTTTATAATTGAGTCATACTTTTCTTGTTTGTGTATGTGGCGTATGCTTCGCTTAATTAACTTTCTTTCCACCATCACCGGACAATGGATCAAGGGATGCTTCACTTGGCTCGCCGAAGAACAACAAACTGCCAATCGCATCGCCAATCTTGCACGCACGCTCGTGTTTCACACACGCCCGCCATCGCCGATCCGTGGGCGTCGATAAAAATTGGAATTAAATAATTAATTTCTGCAGCATGCTTGCACCCGCAAGCGAATGCGAAAGGAAGGAAGCGCGGTTAATGTGCAGCCGTTTCGCGCGCTCGAAACGAAAAATGGAAAAGCCATTTGCCGAAGCCATGTTTGGACAGCTCGTCCCGACAGGCGTAACCGTCAGGGCGGAATCGCGTGCATGATTTATGCGTGTGCCCGGTTCCGCGAGCGTATTGTCTGCATTATGCAGACTCATCGGCACGGAAACTGTTTGTGAAGGCGAAGGTTAAACAATAAAAAAGTCGACACGCGAATATTATGAAAAGTTCAAAACGGTTAAAAACCGAGAACGAAAAAATTGCACCATCCACTAGAACAATAACAAAATATAGAGTGAATAAACTCTCAGGCATTTCATTCAGAGGAAGATAGAGAAAACAATTTCAAAAGATAACGACAATTAATAAACAGAATAAATTTAAATGACACAATAAATATGCTTAGCTTTAGGTTTTAGCTAGCTGCATAAAAATTTAGTTTTCTTGAAAAATTAAGTTAAATTAATTTAAACAGTTTTTGTTAACTTTCACGACTTATTTTAGGAGAGGTTATTTAACATAAATTACACATGGAAGTGGCTTTTAGTATGAGCAACGGTTCGCAACAAAGAACGAACCAAAAAACGGCGCTTTGCCTATTATTTATGATTCATACGCGCCTCACCTACGCTCAGTTTGCGAACTTGTGGTAGAATAGTTTTGCGTTCGGGATGATTAAAATTAACGGCTCCCATGCTTTATTCATAGCTTAACACGCACGGTTGCCTTTCGCCCGGGTCTGTTCCCTTCCGGGGAAACAGTGTTGGCTTCAATAACCGTACCGATATCGTAGCCCCCGCGGGCGACACAAACCAGTTGAAAGAACCGTAGAAATATTTTTGCATTTTCCATTCGATTGCCTTTTTTCCCCCTTTCGTTGCGCACCGGGGGAAAACGGGTTCGTCAGTCGGCTGTGCCCGGAAAGCGACCGAGCGACCAATAAACTGCAGACTGTGTGTTTGAGCAACTGAGGCACTGGGAACCTATTGTAAAAATTACCAACGAAGCGTAGCGTCGGAAAGCCAGGCAAGCATCCTTTTTATCGCCCCGCCAGTACGCGCGGCCTTGCGGTTTTCTATCGTTTTTACCGATTCCGGACACGTTTTCTCGAGTCATTTGCTTGGCAGTCTTGGAATGGAGGCGAAAAACGTGGGTGATTAAGTGATTTCCACCGATTTTTACGAGGCACCGGTGGCCCACAATTTGCAGGATGCAAAATGGCTGCGACGAACCGACCGAAGACAAACAGTGAAGCAACCGCCATGATTAATTTAGGATGAGATGAAAATGTTTTTCGGTTCGCGTTTTCAACGGCGAGAGGGGGGTGCGGGCGGACTCCGAAACATTCATTAAGTTGTTCCGTTCGTCTGGTATTTGAATGGAGAATCCGTTGATTTCCGTCAAAGGGAAAAACTGTTGAAAAGTTTGTGTTATTTCTTCGTGGTAGTTTTTTTTTTATCTCCTTCTAATCTTCTTGGTCCTCTCGGTCTTATTTTTCGGGCCAGTGGTGTTCAACTTTTCCTAGAACAAAGCATGAATTTGCGATGATTTCTAAATGCCATTAGGTAATTAGTTTATTTAATCTAAAAGACCAATTTGCAACAGACAGTTGCTAGTAGCAGAAACATGGCCCAAGCGATCGTTAAATGCTGCTCTAATGACGTCAGCCAAGAAAATCCGCTCAGAATCGATGGTCCGCGCAAATGGGAAAATCGTGCACCCGCGACTCTCTGGCAGCGGTAGGTTATAGATAAATTCGCCTCGGTACATCGACGCAAGAAATGTGCTGATGCTGACGGTACCTTTTTCCAAATCGGCCGTCCAAATCGGCGCGTTTTACGCAATGGTACCTCCTCCGATGGAAGTAAGGACGCCTTCGAACCTCCTGCTCACCAATCACCTGATGTGCACCAAATGGAACCAAAAGGTACGGTGGCGGAGGCGGGTTTGATGAGCTGGCGTAGTAGGTTTTATTATCAACGGCGGAGCTTAAGAGCATCCCCTTTCAACCTTTAAATGCAAAGGCAAAAGTGATTGTTCTATTAATTCTTCAAAATCATTTGAAAAATTATTGTGTTAAGGAACAATTAAATAGTAATGAGCATTTAAGTTCGCCCCGCAACGGTACCCACATAGGTACTCCATTAAGCAAAAGTTAACTGGACTTTCGGTTTTCAGGAGCGGTGTTTGTGAACGTCAGCTTCGGACGGTATATGACTTCCATATTTTCATTCGACAAAGGCTGTTGGTTGTAAATGCTCAAAATTGAATATCGGTTTTGTTAATAATTAAACAACCTTCACCATAGGGTTTTAGTAACGTGCTGCAACTTCCCGCTGCGCTCCACTGGCTGGCGGTGAAGGGGTTGTCAGTTTTCGGCGTCATTATTCCACGCCACCGAAAAATCATGCGGTTGCCTTTTTGGCCATAACCTCCAAACGCCAAACACTTCCAAACCCAGTGGCTTCCACTCGTGCTCTCTTTCTCTCATTCCCATCGAATTCCCCCCACTCGGAGGTATCCTAGAGCGCACATTTAGTGAATCGCAAATGAGCGCTTTTCCATCGAACCGGAAAGATTATTTTCCATCGCATTTCGCTTTTGTGGGACCGAAATACCGCCCTCCACCCAACCAAGCTGCCACCGCTGACTTCGTCATGCCCGCGAAATGCTTCAGTCTGCAATTATTTTAATGCCATTCCACCGACCGACCGACCACTACCGCTCCCGCACGCACTTAGCCGCCCGTAGACGAAAGCATCACGGCGTTAAGCGGCCGGTGGACCACATAAACCCCAAATTTGTGCCAAGCCGCCGCGGATGCGTTTGTGTCGAACGAGTAATGAAAGCACCTGTCAACGAGTTTAATATTTCCGAATATTTCCACAGACCGTAGCGAAGGATCGGCGGGAGAGGGAGCCGGTGAATTTAGGCCGACAGCCTCGAATTGTGGTCGGAAGGATTCAGGACTAGCAGCGACGTGTTATTCCCTAACGGTTCCAGTGGTTCACACAGTTTAACACGCGGGTTCGAAGCCGATTAGATCAACATCATTTCATTAGATACATGGTTATCCAATTATTGTATATTGTATAAAATATCAAAATTGCCTTTTCACAGTTTGCTTTCACGTATTTAAAAAAGTCATTTAACGATTTTATCATTTAACAAAAATAGAAAGGCTATCTTTTCTTAAATGTGAAACAAACCTGCCGATCATGTGAAGCAAACCAGCTTACAGATGCTGATCTAAGTTCGGCTTCTTCTCAAGACTAGATTCAGGTGCACGAGCAAAGACCAAAACTTCTTACAGACTCTGTTAAAATATCTACACCGTCTTGGTCTTGGTACCAATTACACAATGTACCTATGCGAAAACATCATTCATTCATTTCATAGGCGGAGAATTCAATTTCAGAGATACCGATAATAAAGTCAAGATGAACAGACAGATGATTGTTCCTCAAAACGTGAATAAAGAAACGATTGCACCTGGTTTTCTGCTCACAAAACCTAAGTGTATATAATTATGCCTGTTTGCGAAAAGGTAAAAGCATAGCATTTTTTTTTCTACTAACCATGTTGATCTAAAACTTCAGTGCCTTAAAAAAACACGCAAACATCTTATCATACCGGCTACGGTTCAAACACACACAGCGGTACGATAAGTCCTCAGGGATCACGGGGCACTCCAAGAAGCGTCTGTAATTACCGCATTATGGATGATTGATTGGTTCATCGTTTAATCGGAAAAGCGGTGAAGAAAAACAGTCCACACTTCTTCTTCTCCCCGTCCCAATTGTCCTTCAATCAAACCACGAGCCCCCGGCAGCCGCAAATTATCTTTACGGACAGTTTCATCCATGCTTCACGACGGCTCGACAAAAGATAAACCGGGGGGAACTCCAAATAAAATAAACCACATTATTTATCTCTCGTTCCGTTCTCCACCAATGCCCTAAAATGTGGTGGTCCGTTCAGCAACATGGGACACGATTGGCGGCGCCACAGGTTGCACTGCTTCGAAAGTGGTTGATTAATGGTTTTCCTGACATCAAATGGCAGACCGGGCCATTCATAGAAAACACTCACGCAAAGCGAACCATCCATCCATCCATACATCCATCCACCCGACGGTCGGTGTCGGTGGTTTCCCTGAAGCTCTCGCGTGTCTCTAATAGTAGCTTGTTAGGGGGAGATAAAAAATTTCGGCATCAGCATCAGCGTTTTATTAGTGTCTTTGTTGGTACGTGCATCGTTGTCCCGAGATTGATCGATGGATTGACCGACGAGAGAGGACTGCAGGACGGCTTCCGACATAAAACAACCTCTTGGTAATCATAGGCGAGAGGAAATGCGATATTATGAAACAAATTTCGTCCATTTTGATGCAAGTACTGTCGGGTGATTCATTCAGCATTCTCTTCATCGGCGCCGGACGATGGCGCATGAGGTATAACATTAGTGAGGTATATTTATTACTTACCCGCGTACGCGTTGTCCGCATTTGAAGCGTGATGCAAGTGTTTGAATGTTGTTCAAGTGACGCCACATAGCGCTAGGTGCAAAGGATTTTTAAATCTGCAATAAACAAAGAAAATGCAAGCATATGTATCTATTTTTTAAGTAAAAACGAAGAACAATTGAAATCAAGACATGCTTAAATCAAAACTACACCCGCTTCCAACCATGTTACGTGAACTGCACTTGCTCAAATGTTCTCCAGTGTCCACCAAAATTTCAACTTCAAAGAAGCGGAAACCTATTCAGTTACGTGAAATAGACACACTGTATGGTACACAGTATCGTTTGCCTCATCGACCTCTTTCCAAAACTCCCACAACATTGTATTTTGCGCGCTAGGTCCACTGGGAGGGTAGCCCATGGCGGGATCAGCTACAGCGCTTCCCTAATGGTTCACCCCTGTCTAGCGAAAGCATTGAAATATCCAGCTAGCAGGATGGATAATACGGCAGTCTCTATAGGCCTGTGCGGCTTGTTGGTGGTGCATTCGGCAACGGTCACGACCGCGACGGATTCGGGAAAATCAGGAAGCGGAACTTGTTTCAAAATTTCGCTTCCCATGAGCATGGAGATGATCCACGAATTCAATTACGGCCCCACCGCCATCCATCAGCGGCCGGCAGGCATGGATGAATGGTCCGAGAGCCATATTCTCATCCGTTGATATCATTCACAGCGCTGGCACCGGCGCAGACAATATTTAGTACTTCAATATTTTGCCAACTTTCCTGCCGCTCGGCCGTTCTCGGTACGGGTCGGTTTTTGCGCAGGCCCATCGTTCAAACAACCGCACGCGTTTTTCGCACCATTGCGAACACGACGCACAATGGGGCTGGCATTAGTCACTGGAAAATTGAAATAAATTGCAGCGACGCCCTGCTTGCCCTGCACTCCCAAGCCCAACCAATTCTCTCACTGTCGACCAACTGAGACGATTTGGAGTCTCGAATCCAAAGGCCCTAAACGTTCGCCTGGGAACCTCTGGGCCCTCCTAATGATGATGACGACAACACGAACGACGTGGGCGAACACTTGTGGCTTCGGCTCCACGTCGAACTGTCTGATTATTTCAGTCGAATGGCACCATGCACAATGGGTTGCGAAAGAAGATGGACAAAAAAGTAAATAAGGGATATGAAACGAGTGTAAGAAATGCAACTGCCAAATGTTGATCTTCAGCAATTTGAAAATAAAACCAACCAAGCAATGTTGCACCAGTCTGTACTGTTCGTCGTGCCGACAATCCATTATAAATTGGCCCTTTGAAATCTACTTTTAAAATTGATGCGAGCAAGACACATTACAGATAAGATCGAGCAGATTAAACATTCTCTCATCAAATAGATTGTATGAATGCATACTCGCTCGTTGTCTCGTATCGAGCATCGCCACTAAGAAGTCACTTCACCAAACAACTAGCAGAGAAAGTAAGAAATGGGGCATCTGCATCCGTTCCAAAGAAACGGAAACCTGCTAGTTATAAATGTATCCCACAGTTGAATCCTCGATCAGGTTGTGAAAAAGACCTTGTTGAGTTGATTTTGCCCACCGTGCAGCTCATCGTGCGGTACGAACGAAAACTGTGCGAGAAAAATGATTCAGAGAAAGCTGTGGAAGATGTGGAGATGGGAGGGACTTTTCCGCCTGGAATAATTCCCTCAAGCACCCTCGACTTGCGCGTGGCCTCTATACCAACCGTTGCTGCACCGCTCTTCTTCTACTGCCTTTAAGGGGGCAAACACCTCCCACGGCACGGATCTGTCAACTCGCATCACAAGTCACCACCAGGCGCAACCACGACCGGTTCTTCGTCGTTCCTGGTTTTAATTATCGTCCACGGCGCCCGGGGAGAAAACTCGGTGTCCCGCTGCAGCACAGGACTCCTGGCGGGACAGGATGTGCACCCGGGGTTTTGACGCGGTGCACTGGCAAGGCGGCGTCATGTATGTGTGCATCCATTCATCATTACGAGGTTCCTGTGCTTTCGTTCTGGGAGCGCCTGAATTTGCGACTGTGTAAATCGTTAGCGAACCATTGCTGGAGTTCCAAATTTTGTGTGCCACTTGGCGATGGGACCAACGCATCGGTGAAGGTGATGTATGGCGAGCGCGATGTGAACGTGTGAATGTTTTTCCAACCGGAAGTGCATGCTCCCTCTGCAATGGGAGGATTTTCGAAGTACAAGATGAGGGCAGGGATATACGGGATACTTCTTCGTCGTTTTGATACCATAAATCTTCACCTGCTGAATTGGCTGTCTCCAGCTGCAGTCGCACTCGCAGCAGTTTTAAGGCAATCATAGAAGCCAACCCGATGGCCGCGCAATAACACCGAGAGCTTTTCCACCGGGGTTTGTCACACATGAAACACGTCTCCCATGGACCGACTGTTTTCGTGATGATAAATGCCGGAGAAAAGTCTCGTTCGTTTTGCGTTGAAACAGATTCATCATTTCACCGGCGTGGTGAAGTGCAAAGCTCCTGCTACATTTTTTTCCTCATTTCTCCATCGAAAGCGGCGTCTATATACCAATTGGCTTCACCTTTTTCAGTCCCATCTGTTCGCTGCAACGAAACGAAGCTGCATTGCTGCAGCTTAAAGTCAAACATAGTCAGTTTTAATCAGACCAAATGGAAACCGTCCACACCGGCACGCACGGGTTGAGCTGGGGCACATTTTTGGCTCCTGTTTGTTCGTTAGAATGAAGGGGACCGTGAATTTGCTTCCCGGAAAGAACACTCGGTGTTGGCACTTGGTGTGCACAGGAGTCAAACAGTGATTTTCTAAAGGTACACCATTTTGGCAGCTTCCGTTTAGGAATTTTCCCCCCTTCCCCTATACGCAACATGCCAGCCAAAAATCTGAGCCACGTTTGATATGGAATCCAAAAGTTGTCATCGTCACTAGGCGAGGACCGCAACGTTCTAAGCGTTAGTAACGCCCGACACCGCAAACGTAGGACGGTGGCGCTGATTTTGGCTGAGAGAAATAGTTTCAAAGTTGTCGGTGTGCATTCGCAGTGCACTTACTTTCCACCTTCCTCTTTCCTTAAATTGGCTGCATTTCTGCATGGCAATAAAATTTAATTAAAGCCCGCCGCATACGGTCCCTCGGTTGGAAGGAAAATTCGAAGCGTTTTTCGGAGAAAACTGGTGGCTCGAGAACGAACCTAATTAATTTCATTTCACTGCCTAGGATATGCCGGGCAATCGAATACACTCCAGGGTGGGAACAGGTTTTGTTTGCCCGGCAAATGCAGTTCGAGTTTGCACTGCAAATATGCAACGACGCGTTTGCGCGCGCGTGTGTGTGTAGCAGTTTTTCAGAACGTTCAAGTGTTTTTGAGCGTTTTTTTGGGTCGAACGGGGCCCTCCACTGGCCTCGATAATGGAAATTCCTTGAGGAACAGGTCGTTGTGGACAATTTAGAAACGGCAGTCAAATACCTGTGCAAAGGAAAACCACTTGACCTGAAGCACATGCCAGCCACGAGAAAAGCTGAAGACGAACGTTAATAAGCTGAAGTTGCTGCTAGAGAATGTTCTGAGTAAGTCTTAATTAAAAACGTCCCACATACTTGCAATGTGAGATTGAAATTAAAAGCCGAAAATTCCACAACAATAACCTTTCACAGATATTTGTATGTTAGAAAATCAAAGAATTGACGTGAGATCACATTGACTTTTCACTGTTGGTATAAAAATAATGAATCTTATCCTTCACATGTTGAACAAACCTCTAAGAAAATTGACCCTTCCCCCTCTTACAGGTTTTTTCAATGGATAGGATAACCGTAAACGCGTTTAGCCAATGTGCAAAAATGTGCTATCAAAGTTGAAACCTGGACACCAGATATTTAAACCTCATTACAGGTTTTTTCAATGGATCGGATAAGCGTAAACGCGTTTAGCCGATGTGCAAAAATGGCCTATCAAAGTTGAAACCTGAACAAGCCATGTGCGAACCCATCAAGCCAAATGTCGTATTCATCAGCATAAACACACAATCGAACACCAGATATTTAAACCTCATTAACATAAAAGTCAGATTCGAGGCCGGTTTGTTTTGGTTTTCATAGATGCAAATTGTGTACACATACATATAAATTCAACCATTAGAGCTTCAGTAGTAATCAAACATTATTCAATTTCCATAACAGTTATTAAATAATAATTGATAAATCTATTGATGCACATCGTGGACGTTAAATATGTGTAAACAGTAACTTTTTTTTCAAATGGTTGAATATATATGTATGTTTACACAATTTGCATCTATGAAAACCAAAACAAACCGGCCTCGAGTCTGACTTTTATGTTAATGAGGTTTAAATATCTGGTGTTCGATTGTGTGTTTATGCTGATGAATACGACATTTGGCTTGATGGGTTCACACATGGCTTGTTCAGGTTTCAACTTTGATAGGCCATTTTTGCACATCGGCTAAACGCGTTTACGCTTATCCTATCCATTGAAAAAACCTGTAATCAAAGTTGAAACCTGAACATCAGATATTTAAACCTCATTAATCAAAGTTGAAACCTCATTAATCAAATTTGAAACCTCATTAATCAAATTTGAAACTTCATTAATCAAATTTGAAACCTCATTTATCAAATTTGAAACCTCATTAATCAAATTTGAAACTTCATTAATCAAATTTACAACTTCATTAATCAAAATTGAAACCTCATTAATCAAAATTGAAACCTCATTAGTCAAATTTGAAACTTCATTAATCAAATTTGAAACTTCATTAATCAAATTTGAAACCTCATTAATCAAATTTGAAACTTCATTAATCAAATTTGAAACCTCATTTATCAAATTTGAAACCTCATTAATCAAATTTGAAACTTCATTAATCAAATTTACAACTTCATTAATCAAAATTGAAACCTCATTAATCAAAATTGAAACCTCATTAGTCAAATTTGAAACTTCATTAATCAAATTTGAAACTTCATTAATCAAATTTGAAACCTCATTAATCAAATTTGAAACCTCATTTATCAAATTTGAAACTTCATTAATCAAATTTGAAACTTCATTAATCAAAATTGAAACCTCATTAATCAAAATTGAAACCTCATTAATCAAATTTACAACTTCATTAATCAAAATTGAAACCTCATTAATCAAATTTGAAACTTCATTAATCAAAATTGAAACCTCATTAATCAAATTTGAAAGCTCATTAATCAAATTTGAAACTTCATTAATCAAATTTGAAACTTCATTAATCAAATTTGCAACTTCATTAATCAAAATTGAAACCTCATTAATCAAAATTGAAACCTCATTAGTCAAATTTGAAACTTCGTTAATCAAATTTGAAACTTCATTAATCAAATTTGAAACTTCATTAATCAAATTTGAAACCTCATTAATCAAAATTGAAACCTCATTAATCGAAATTGAAACTTACACCAGATATTTAAACCTCATTTTCAACTTTAATTAATGAGGTTTAAATATCTGGTGTTCGAATGTGTGAATGCTGATGTTATTTCAACTTTGATTAATTTTAAAGGTTCAAATTAAAGATCTGTTAGTTTCAAATTCTAATTAAATATCTGTTCGTTTACGTTACGGTTTCAACTTTGATTAATGAGGTTTCAATTTTGATTAATGAGGTTTCAAATTTGATTAATGAGGTTTCAACTTTGATTAATGAGGTTTAAATATCTGGTGTTCAGGTTTCAACTTTGATTAATGAGGTTTAAATATCTGGTGTTTAGGTTTCAACTTTGATAGCCCATTTTTGCACATCGGCTAAACGCGTTTACGGTTATCCTATCCATTGAAAAAAACCTGTAAACCATCCAAAAATGAATTAAAAAAGGGGAGTAAGCAAACAAAATATTAATTTTCATAAACATTTACTTTCGTTATCAAACATTCCGAGATCCATTCTCCGTTTTATTGTCTCACATTTGAAAACCAACTAAAAAATAATAATATTTCACTTGCGTCCGCAGGCCCTAAATTGTTTGATGTATTTTCAAATGCTGCCGGCAAATTTCTCGTGCTCTCCATGCAGCAGTTCTACGCGAAAGGTGGCACAAAAAAGGAACCCCATCTTCAAACTGGCCAACTCAGCGAAAACCCTTTTTTCCTTGCATCGTCGGAACAAGGAAAAAGTTTGTTGCATACCACACAAAAATGCTGTGCATACCAAAGAAGGGAAGGGAACGCACAAAAAAAAAAAGAATGGCATCAGACGGTGGAAAGTTCGGCTTGCTGACGTCCGATTTTCCCCGGCCGGGAAAATCTCCACCAACGCTCGAAAATCAACCAGGATGAGGACACGATTCTCACGTAGCAAAACGAAAACAGTAAGCCTCGCAAGGTGGACGAACATGGAATGAACCGTTACAGCAGCCGTGATTGCGGTACAATAGAAATGTAGCCGAAATGAAGCAGTAGAAGTGAAAACATTAGCAAACACTGCTGCCACTCTCATATGCACATGCACAGACACACACACACACAAGCACAGAGCGAAAATCCGCCCGACTCCGGGGCAAGTGAACCGGAAAACTCTTCAACTTTCCACTTATTGCTCACGGGTATGGGATTTACAGCATTTGCAGCGGGAAAAAAAACCTCCATTCCCGACTCGACGATACGATGATGCTCGATGGTGTGAACGGAACCTAATTTTCACTTCACCGGTAGGACCGGTCCTTCTCACCCCTTTTCCACAACGAACCACATTGAGTTCGTTGCATTTTTCTGGATTGGCCGGGCTTCAGCTATTCCCACCGGCTCTCAATTCAATCCCCAGCAAATCGACAGAGGGAAAACTATTTTTGGGTTTTAACCTCAACAAAGAACGAGGGGATAAAAACACACACACACGCACACACAACAGAGCTTTCCACGGACGACGATAATTGCAGTGGACGGTGGACCGCTGTGGTCCACCCTAGCCCCGAACGGGGCCGGGTTTTCCCTCCGGACGGCTGCAAATGGGAAAGTTAGGTCCGGCGCGTTCACCCCATCGGCGGGAATCCGTGCAAAAAATCAAAACCCACAAATCGGACAGTGGTATTGAATGAAGGCGAAGGAGGAAAAAACACGATTCGATTGACGGGAAAACCGAGGGGGTAGAGGTGGGGGAGGGGAGGGAAAACTTGAAACTGACAATTGCTAGTTCGATAGCCGAAGCACTCGGAACGACCCGAAAAACAATCAATCCGAAATGGGTTGAAATTGGTTTGGCCGTAAAAGAAAAGGCCACCGCACCACACATACAACGACACACAGAGTCCCGTGTTCGTGAGGGAAATTGTTTTTCACACCGGCCAGTCAGTCACCTTATACAAGCAAAAGTTTTCACACCCCAACCCGCCGAGAGTCCATCAAATCACCGTCGGACGATGCAAGCCGATGGACGGTGTCGGTGAAAATTTGATCGCCGATGAAACGGTGGAAAACAATAGCGCCCGATTGAGTCCGACCGCGCACTCCGGTGGTCGGGCATAATCATGGGATAAGCTGCAAACTTCATGACTTCTTCATTAGCTAACCGATACAAATGTTTCTGGCGAATTCCTCTGGACTGAAGTTCGTGCAGCACTTGAATCAATCTGATTTCATTCAGTTACCTAGGATTTTCTTCCGATCGATTTAACATCATTCCGAACGACAACACCGGGGACACCGAAGATGGAAGGTGCAAGGTTAACAATCACATCGAACCTTCTTCCGAACGATCTACACAATTTAACTGAGAAAGATACCAAAAGACGTTCCGTCTGCCGGCTGTTCCGTGACTCGATGGAAAGGAATCGAGTTTCCAATCAAGCACTGGCAATATTTGTTAACTAGGAACAAAAAGGTTTCGGAGGATGCTTCCACGAGGACGACAAGTCCAAGACAAGCCGGGTTGTCTTGTAGCCGGGCGAAGCGGGGGAAAATAATAATTTGCCTGTGCCGCCTCTGGAGTTTGATTTCCTTCGATGTTCCACTCGGTTGTCAAATTGATTTGCAAAAGCAAATAGCTGAAGGAAAAAAGAAACTCGAACAATAACTCAGCCCCGAGGCGGGTTTCTGCAGAAGACTGTCATACCTATTTCAACTTCATGTTTTTCCATTGTTTTACTGAGCTCCCTCTCTCCACTACCACCCTAGGTCCATCACTTCCGAACGCTAGCAAACGCTTCCGATAACGTAAATTGAGCAGAAACACTGTTTCCTCATCGTCAACGCCTGAAAGCGTGTCGTGCTTTCCGTCGATCTCGGATGTACCTTCAGACTCAGATCATTTCAGACTTCCGCAAGGATGGGGATGGTGAGCACCCGGTTCCTTTTCCCATCCCCCTACCCACACATGCGCATGTGCATTATGTGTTCTCTCTTTGATGGTCTTTGAATCTTTGAGTTCCAATCGTTAGAATCTGCATAACATCTACACACTGGCTTTGCCGATTACGTTTTTATTTTTTGCAATCGAGGCTACGACAGGGACTTTCTTTTGCTTATGGTTTTCATTCCTCCGTAACTCCTGCGCTAAAATGGGAAAACAAATGTGCACCCACCACCCACCCACGGTATCATTTCCTCCGTTCAGTTTTGACATCTCCAATCCCTCGGGAGACGGCGCGGCGCTGTAACAGATCTGTTTTTCCTGCCACGACGAAAACATTTTCAACGACAACGTGTTTTCCGTTCTGTTCGCTTGGTATCTTATTTGTCGCTGGGATTTGCCGTGCTTATAAGATACAAAACCTTTCCTCTTTAAAAAGGAAGCAAGTCGGAAAATGCTGCAAAAAAAAAATGAAGAAAAAAGGCTAGTAGCTGTTTGATGAATTCCAATGTGTTGCCTTTAATTTTTCGACTACATGTTGGTCAATCAACATGGTCAATTTTTTGGTTTGTTAGAATTTATACGATTTAAAGAAATTTCAACAGATTTCCATGTCATGTGCTTTAAAATTGGCCTAGACGGCAAGCAAGCTGCAAGAAATAAAACACGCATAGCTCTTGTACAGTAAACATGTTTGCGCTTGGAAAAATCGGATACAAAAGCAAAAGCGTCAACAAACAACCAACCAAGTTGAAAATTGTATCGTGTTTCCCGTGCTCCTCGTGTGTGCGGGATTTTTTTTTTTTTTCATTAAATTATTCAGCGAAACCGAACATGAGCCTCAACGTTTTGTTTTTCCTTCTGCTAGAAATTTCTACGACAGCCGGTGACAGCTCGTCCGTTAAAAAGCGACAACAGCTAGCACACAGGAACACTGTCGTAATCTGATAACACCTTCCACGGCTAGACCTGACAAGCGATGGACAGCTTAAACAAAAAAGAAACAAAAATAAGCTCGTTTAAAATGTTTGTGAACGCATGAGAACGTTTCGCCAAGTTCTTTTCAGCTCAGCTTTCGTTAGACGAAGCGAAGGTCTCAAGAAAATAAATTAAATCAAACAAGCTTCAATAAGAATTAAAAGTGTGCAACTAAATGTTAAACAACACTTGTTGCAGAAGAACCACTGTCTTTTTGCAGGATCACAAATTAATTTTCAATTTATTCCATATTTTCTTACATTCCATCTTTGCCAGTAATAA
Source organism: Anopheles atroparvus (assembly GCA_914969975.1). NCBI lineage: Eukaryota > Metazoa > Arthropoda > Insecta > Diptera > Culicidae > Anopheles > Anopheles atroparvus. The sequence continues at coordinate 21,105,574 of CAJZCY010000004.1, forward strand.
AATATTCGAGCTTGAGATTGAAAAAAAAACCATTCAACAAATCAATCCAAATCTTATGACAGGAATTCGCTCCACTCCTCCACTCCTTTCGCAAACGACCGAAAAAAGTTGACAAAAGTTGACAGGAAGGTTGGCAAAACAAATAAAAATCCAATTCCGTGCGTAAATTGTCGTGACATATGTGTGACGAGACTCGGCGAGCGTCTCATGCTGCCAATTACCTTTTCTCTGGCAATATGTGGCAATATGTCAAGGCGCTAGTCAATACTGATTACTCTTAAGACGCCTTAAGGGAAGGTGCAGGAAAATAAAGAAAAATTCTAGGGCGAGCGGAAATATTGGCGATTCAAGCAATGGTAACAGAATCGGCCAGGCCTCGAGACGATCTGTGGTGGAAATCCCCCGGAAAAAATACACCCCACCTCAAACTCGGGAAAATTTTCCTCCCACGCCCAACTGACAGATTATGAAATGTGTTACAGCCTCCCGGGGAGTGTCAGGGCATGGCAGTATTTGGCCGAACAAATTGCTACACCGGTTTTGCCCGCTTTCACCGTTTGCCGGTTAAAAAAAGGAGGCAAACCTCCGGCCCCCGCTGTAACACCAGCTTATCTCGCCTATGGTGGCGATGGAAAGGTGGTGCGGGGAAAGCATACAAAAGCAACACTGACAAATGGCACGGCGAATGAAATGAATGAAAGTATTACAGCGCAGTGTGTTTGCCATTGACGAATGGTGACACTTGGAAATCGATTTTGTTAGCCATAAAAGTGAGCACACCGGTGGCGATGTGTGATCGGGAGTTGTTTTTCCACTTCCAGCAGAGCGTAGTATTTTTTTTTTTTTTTTATTTTGTCCCTCGAGATTGCGAGAGTGATGATGATTATGGTCGTGATGGAGTCGAATGCGAACGGGCAAATAAAATGGCCATTTATTTGCACTCATAACAACGGGCGACGATGCAGGCTTAAGGCGAATCGGAAGGGCAAGCAAAGCAAACAACGTGAACGAGAGAGATATTTAGAGTTAAAAAGCGTAACGTGTGAATCGAAACCCCGTTACGGAATGGATGAAGTATTGGAACAAAAAACGAACGACACGAGCAACGAAGGCAGTGGCTTGGAAAAGTCGTAAACACAAGATGTCGAAAATGCCATGACGCGCCGATAAAAGGAGTATAATTTACGAGAGTTTATTGGATTTATTTTTGGATATTATTATTTAAGCTTAGTAATGTAAAAAATGAATGGGTTTCTCATCGAAGAGTAAGTAGCTTCCCGTTAAGGTTTCTCCGTCACAACTAGAAGCAACACATCCTCACCATTTTCCTCATTACCATTTAATTCCACAGAAGCGCTGAGTGGATACGACCGGAGTCGTGATTTCCTTTAATTGTTTCACATCGATTTGCAATGCAAATGAACTATCACACGATTCCCATGAAAGTGGAAAGCGTTCGGATTTGATTATATTCACTGCGATTGCACAACTCTGGAGCCTCTGGAGTTCACTGGAATGAACCATCCAAAAAAGACTACCACAATCATGGCCGGGACTAATTGAAAGGGAAGCCGTACTTCCCATTGCTACGGATAAACATGCGAGCAGAAAGCACCGCTAAAACGAATCCTTCGCTCATCGCCAAAACCCAAAAACGGTCCATTCGAGCGATAATGAGTTTCGGTGGATTTATTTGCTTCCCTGCATCCTTCTTTTTTTTTTTTTTTTGGTTTGTCCCCTTTGCGCACAAAAATCCGAAGCGAACCGAAAGTTGGGCACAGCAAATGGATGCCCTACCTACAGACCCCTTTAGCTCCACCGTCTCAGCTCGGCAAATGAGTGCTGAGTAAACAGACTACATCCTGTTGATTAATATTTTCCCTTCCGTTCGTATTCCAAAGGAATTCAAGTTCCGGGGAGGAACGGGATGTGGGTAATAGCTGGAGGATGGAAAGGATATTGCCGAGAGCAACGGAAACGGCCGACACGTAAACCGAAAATGGATAGGTGGATCCGGTTCCGGCGGCGGTGGAAGTTTTCTTTTCTGGTGTTATTTTTTTCTTGCGAAAATCTCTTCATCCTGCTTTAGCTATTTGGACTTTGAGCGACCGTTTGAGGGACTGTTGATACAAGAAAGTCGCTATGCTTGGGAAATGGGGAAAATTTCTCCCGATATAGCACTTCCAGGCCAGCTCACATGTCGCTGCGGCACATTATTCTCCCGTAGGAGCTTTAGGATTAAGGGTTCGTTCTAGGGGGAAAAAAACTCATCAGGATTTAAATAGAGGACAAGGACCTGATAGCAAGGACACTCGGAGGGACACAGAAAATCCTTGTAACGATGCATCCTTTCGCGATAGAAATGGCCGTGTGAATTATTAATGCCTCTGCACGACACTGATGAGTTTTCTTAGAAAAAGAAAGCTACGTGCGATATTTCAGGGGATGGTGAGGAACGCAGAAAGGAAACGACACTTTGCAAAGAACCTTTTTACCTTATCGAAGTGCATATGCTTCCGATGTGAGTGCGAAAAGTGATTAAAATACTTCAATCACTTGATAAAAGGTATAAAACATACTGTGCACTGCATGTGTTAGCTTTAGGGATAGTTATGAGGTATTTCTTGGATCCCGAATGGTCATATTTTAATCCCTGCAAGATATGTAATCATCACACCTTCGCAAGGATCGTGTTCTCCAAAGGCCTTGAGCACGTTCCGCCGTACATTTCATCAAATGCAAGCGAAATGCAAACACTCTCGATTGCATGCCTTTCATCTGCCTAATGCGGTGCTAAACGGTGCCCATGCATCATCGGCACAATCTTCCGTATCGAAATCGAAACCGGTCGTTCCTCGCGCCGTCATGGAAATGCGGAAGTACCGGCCACCGATAATGGCAGCTATCGGAACCATCGGAGCCGTTGGTACGTGACCGAGCGCGCCCGTAGAAGAGGGCTACCCGGTTTGAGCATGAATGCGGTGCTAATTGAAATCCGTTCGCTACGTGTGGAATGCACTTCGAGCCGCTAGGAACAACGAGAGGTACCAGGCGCCTCCACCGGATGGAAACCATTTCTGGCATCGGCATTGAGCCGATCCGTTACATCCGTTGGACCACGCGTGAAGCACCGTGTGAAGCTGGCAAGCGACCACATCATACGTAATGACACCTCGCAAGTGTACATGCTGCCTTGGTGCTTGCGTACGTGTATGTGTTTGAAGAGATGTTCATGGCGAGGAATCCACGCCGTTCCTCCACGCCGGTACGATAAATCTTTCCCGTAGCACGACGCTAAGCACCGGCTGAAGAAGGAACTTTAATTGACACACATTAACATTCTGAACCAGCTTAAATTTAATGAAAATGGAAATCTCGTTGCCGTTGGTGTTATTAGGGGTTGCCGGAAGCTATTCCATTTATCTTCCCGGTAAAAATCATTTATGCAATTGTGAATAATTGTCAAAAACAAAAAAAGAGAAAGCACATCATGGCACCATCCATTGACGACTCGTTTTGAGTTGAACCAGGATCAGTTGAGGGACGCTATTTTCACGGAAAACGTGCATCAACTTCTACTTGAAAGTCGAATTAGTTGGATAAAAACTAGAGTAGAAAATTGTATAGAATCATTGATACATTCTCCCCGGATTGCGATTGCAGGAAGGTTGCTTTATTTTCTTCCTCTCTTGTTGCCTTCGTTTCATTTTTCTTTAGCAACATTTTCAAGACCACCATCTCACAACCATTTTCTCAAGACCCAGATAGCACAGAAACTTTACCGACCACCTTCCACCGAAAAGCTAAGGAAAGATTCATTTCAGTACGTGCTGCAATTGCTAATTTATCTTAGCCCAGCAGCCCGGGACCCAAGTTTCCGCTCGCGGTGGAGTCAATCTCATCGAAGCTTTTCCTACCGTAACTAACATCTTCGAGGGGCTTTTCCGGTACGAGTCTTTCGGCCCCCATTCGGAACGTCGAAACCGGTTTGGAGAATCGTAAAATCGAACGAACAACCGATTAATTTGTTCCGCGTTCCGCGTCCGGGAAATCTTAATTTCATTCTCGGTGCACGATGCGCCTTTTTCCGGCGGCATTCGCCTAGAGGCCTGGAGGGGAGTGGTGAAAAAGGATGAACCCAGATGCAATTAAAGTGGCCTTCTTCACCCGTACCGCCGGGTTCGGTTTCTCGACAACTCGGAACGTGAGCCGGAAAGTTGGTCGGAAATGAAAGAGTTGCTTCCCTTTTTTTTTGCCCCACATTTTTGTTTCGTTCAAAGCAAATACCTTTTTAAATTGTGCATCACCCTGCGACCATCTTAGCACTGCAGACATCCTAGGAAATGCTCACTCGCCTGCATAAGATGTCTTCGAGTGCTTCCAGAGGCGCACGGAGCTTATTAGGGCGCGCAACAAAATTACAGCCTTGGAAAACCACCATTACTCAATTAGCACAGTGGCGAATGGAAGCTCCGTTGCCCTTGCAAACCATCCTGCAGCCGGTGTCGGTGCCGCAAGAGTCAGGCAGAGAAAATGACATGTTTGCCTTAATTAGACTACGACGCTGTAACAAAGGGCGACGGCTTGGCTTTGATCTACGCGTGTCGTCCATGCGTCGTCACTTGTCTTCCGAGAAGCGCAAGCAATCCGACAAGCTTAGGTACAGGGTTTCCCGGGATTCTCACTGGGACGCTTTCCCTTCCCGCCCTTGTATGTAGATGCCCTAGTTAAGGGTTGCGAGTGCAAGCAAGCGTGAGACTCGAGGGATTTGTAAATGTAAATCACTACCATGTGACATATTGGCCTAGCAGCAGAATGTATGATATGTTTCAAGACGAACCTATCATACTCCTCTGTTGAAGGGAACTCTATATTTAAAAAATATCTTCCATTATATCAGGCCATTCATATTGCGTGTAAGAAGTAGAAAAGTATTTAGAACTCTATTGAACCATTTAATTTTACCAAGCAAACCCAAATAATGTCCGAACTTTCATTTTTTTAATTCCTACAAAATTTGATCATAAAAATCATGAAAAAGCTGTTTTATTCCAAACACGTATCAATCTGGCGAAGCAATGATTCGTCGCATACAAGCTTTGGTATCCAACACGCTTCCATCGTTTCAATTCAACGGTGTGAAAATCTGTTAGCAGAATTCTTCTCACCAAGGAGTTTATCACGCAAACGATGGCACCCAGAGCAGTAAAAATTAGAATGAAAATGGTTCGCTCCGGTGCAAACTGAAACGAGGTTTTAATTAATTACGCCAAAGCCGTGCAACCGAACAACATCATCCATCCATCGTCGGTGTTGTGCCAGGTTGTCCTGGCAATGGCACCAAATTTTACTGACAAGCGTTAAACTTATTCAATGAGAAATGTGCCAGGGATTTAAATGTTCCGAAAAAATGGACGTGTTTCCAAATGCGCGCAGTGATGCGTAACACAATTATCCCTTTGAATCCATCCGCGTTTAACACTTTGTTAACATTGCGTGCATGAAACAAGTTCTCGGTTTGGGAAGGATTCATTTCAACGACGACAAAATCCAGTTTCATGGAATTAATTTCATCACATCTAATTACGTACTCGACTCTTTTCGACTCGACTCGATGTAACATGGAAACGGGCCCCTATTCATCATCAATAAACCATCCCGCTTCGTATGGCTTATTTGCACCCAACCCGGGAGTAATTTATGTTTCCAGCACAACATATCTTGATAACCGACTAATGGCCATCTTTGCCAACTCACCCGCTTGCAGCAAAGAGATTACCGATGCGAACATGATGCGATGTCCGTATGATGGAACTGTGTCTCCCATTCCATCCTCCGTCGGCTGCACATCAATCAGTGATGACACATCAAACGAAACATCAATGTGCGCTACCGATAGTGATTAACATTACACCAAACGACCGGTACATAAAAAAGTACTACTCCATGCGTTGACTTTGCATGGCATAGCTCGGTGTCCTCGAGGCTAATTCAGGAGAAGAGTATGACATGGTACGCCTCATTGACCCCATGATTGGCAAAGACAAATCTTTATTCAGTTCATTAAAATGCACTGTGCAAGAAAGCATTCAGCATGAATACGTTGTCGTACGTTGGTTGGTTGCTTTTTTCAATTGAAACTCGCACTTCCTTCTCGTATCTTCAGTTAATTCATTACTGAACGACCAACGTGCCGTGATGGAGGTGGGTTAAATGCGTTACTAAATACATTTAAATTGCTGCCGAAGTCCATTAGCCATGGCAGTTCTTGTGAGACCTTCCCGTAGACCAAAACATCCTCCGTCTGACCATGGACGTCCAGTCAAATGGACGGTCGTAATGGGTAGTAAAATTAGCAACCACACCGTCTCTGCCTTCTTCTGCCCAGGGAGCAGCTAGACAAAAAACGGCAAAACCCTAACTTCGAAATCGAGCACACCATTTGTGGAGCACTCGAAAAACGACACATCAACAGCTTCCCTCCTTCGTCACCGTGAGGGAGGACAGGCGTGACGGGACAGCCCGGGGTAATGCCACATATGTTATGCATGAGGTGCCACCATCATTTATTCAATGGCTTGTACATGCGGCGAATGCCGAGCCGCTCGTCAAACGTTTGACATTCGGCTCATCCTTTCGGAGTGGCTCCGGCCCCACTCCTGCCAGCCGGAAAACCCCCGTGGCCGTCGTTTTTGTCTCGCTTCCGGCAGCGTTCTTGCCATCGTCACCATCGTCTGTGGCTCGCGTGCTCTGTGGGTGCTTGACGCGGCGGCTCTAGAGGATGAGACACCCTTATCCATTCCATGACGTGACAAGGGCAAGGATGCCATTCGCCTCTCCGATGTGTTTGCTCTTGTGTTTCTCCAACCGTCCGCTACACAAACAGCCGGATCTTACGTGCATCCATTGCGTTGTGTTATCGGGGTGTGCTCCTTCTCGATTTCCTTTTTCACCCAGGGCGGATATATTGACTGCACGTGTTCGCCATCACGATGATACTTTGCTTGTAATAAATTAAATGACCAGCATCCTTCATCCCGACGACGGGCGAGTCACGTTGCGCCAGGATGCAACATAGTTTTCCTTTCTGATTCCATGAACCCATTTTCCATTTAAAAAAAAAATCGTTCAAAAACTCCGACACGTTTTAATGCTCCATCAGCTTCACTTTCGCGTCCGGCGCGGTGGGGAGACAAGTTTGGAAGTTTAATTTCCTTGCCATTGTTTGCTGCTGAACGGTGAACGCCAACCAGTGACCACGGCGCTAACGAGGGCTTGTTAGTGGAGAGATAAATTTATCACCATCACTCAGACATTTAGCCAAGCTCATGTTTTTCTTTGTTGCACTCCCATCCTGGCCGAAGAAAAAACACGCGAACTTTACATCAACTGGGCAACGTTTCAGCGTGTCTTGAGTGTGAAAGAAAACATAACCAGCCGAGTAGCGGGACAACAACAAACGAGACGAGAAAAGCAAGCATCCACACAGTGCACCAAGTAAAAACCCCCCACTCGGAAAGGGGCCAGCATTCGTATGTGTCTTCATGAAGTATTTTAATTAAAATTCCCACAGCCCTCAGGGTGTTTGTGTTGGTGTAAATAGTCGTGAAAGGCGCCCTGTGCCACCGGAACTAGCTGGATACCGGGGTTCGGCGCAGGACGAGCCAAACTAAGAACCGTTCTACTGATGTGTTTGCACTGGGTGTAATTTATGGCGCCTTCTCGGGAGAACACTCGAGCGCCAAGAGTAAAGTGTCAAACAGAACCAAGAACATAACACACTGGTGCGCTAAAACACTTTCGCTGTTGTGCTCCAACTGCTTCCCTTTCGTTTGTTATCTTGACATTTGAACGGCTTATAACAACGCGTCTAGGATTGCCATTATCATTTTTTAACCCCAAAGTTCTTCTTCATCAACAAAATATTATCTGTGCACTAAAACCACTTCACTGCTGTCCTACGATTCCACTTTGAAGCGTTGTGTGGAATTTAATTATTTTATAACCTCTACCGTAGGTATGTCAACAATCAACAGTATATTGGCAAGGATTCCAATAACAATGTAGATAAATAAAAAAGGACTGGAATTCATGTTTTGAAATGAGTGAATGATTTACCGTCAGCTTGTTGTCATGCTGCTGATTCTATCCGGCACTTTACATGCCTTTGAAACACACTACGACCACAACGTGCCAGAACCAAATCTCGCCTCATTCCGACGGAATCGTTTCATGTTCCGTCCATTTCACTGCCACTGCACTCCGCGACCGGTGAGCGTGAGATAACCAAGTTTCCAGTTCGGTGCACCTTTCCGCCATCGAGGCGGGATGAGCATGGGTGCGAATGTGCGAAAGGAAATGAAGAAAATTTAACGAAAAAAACTTCCACTGTGCCGAACCGATCACAAGAAGCCCCTTCATTGGACCTTGACAAGAAGAAACAAGCACAAACTGCCTACGGGAACGATCGACCATCGAAAATGACATTTCAGCGAGGACACAAACCCATCTGTCAGTGTCAAATGCGGTCCCGCGCGCGCTGCGATGCTCAATCCGCAAAAGGCCAGGACCTATCTCGCGGAAAGGAGATTAATACTTGTCGATCCGTTGTGTTCCTGCATCCTTTATGTATGCATATATCTGTGCGTATCTGGTTGTGCGTTGAATCGAAACTCACCGACATGCTGCGACCTGCCATTTCGGCGACGATGTTCGCCACGTTCCGGGAAATTCCATCAAAATCTGAAGCTCGCTTGATTTGCATCGGTTGACGATTTTCGCGAACCGTCACGTGCGTTTGCCCCTCGTGTCTGCTTGCTCCGTCATTTCGACGGTTGGTCTACCTTCAGCTGAACACGCATTCCTTGCTGCATCAAACACTGCCTTGCTTTCTCCTCCGGAGGGCACGGGCGAGATAGCGGACAAACGACGTCGTCATTCGACGAGGCACTCACTCAATCTCAACGGAGCATTCCATGGCGTTGTCATTGCCTCTGTCGTATCCCGCCTCGATCCGGTGCGTTTCTGCACCGTCCCCGATAAGGAGGAGAATCCTGATTTTTTTGTTCCATTCCACTTCCAGTGCGCCATTGACGCACCGGGACGATTTTCCATGGAAGCTTGACGCTTTCTCCCATGGGCTCGCGCTGAGGCCCATCGGCTGATGAATAGCGCTTTTGCCGCTTCGTTTATCTTTTCCACGATGGATTAGTTGCCCGTCCGTTTTACTCTCCAGCTTCCATGGAACTGTTTTCGCTACTGTGCCTTCTTTGATGCATTTCGTTTTAAAAGGCTTTTGTTAAAACAAAGTACACGAACGTGAATCCTGAAAGATGGTAAAAGTTTAAGTGAGCAAAATAATAGATTATCCTTGCGCTTTTGCTTAAGTGGTTTCAAGCAAATAATTTTCGTTGAATATTCGATAACACAATAGCCAATTGTAGTAAACTATCTATAGAATTACTGAGCCATTGAAACTAACATTCTGAATAGCTTTTATATGGTGTTTTACTCTTCCATCCTTACCCTGAAATACCATCTATCTCGAAACCGATAGCCAGATTTGTGCTTCCGGCTGCTATTTACTTCCTGCATCACCAAAGTATCGCAATGTACAATCGACATTCGGTTGAAGCGTCCTCCTTTCCATCCTACAGCCACCGTTCTACTTCACAGCAGAATGAAATAAAGGCGTTAACGCTGTTCGCAACGTTCTCCTAAAAGCGTTGAAAGTGATTACGATGTCGATTGAGACCATAAACCACTACTAGGCTAGGCAGAAGCTGCACAGCCTTCAAACTAACGCCTGAAGAGGCCCTTTGTGCCAGAATTCAGTTATGCAGATCGCTGCATCGGAACGATTCTGCCTGCAGCCATCCGAAATTCTTGTGGACTGCCAGCGTGGTCTTGTGTTGTCTTCGTTCACACCATCGCTGCGCCTCCAGTGGCGTTGATTCATTAAATCAAGCTCTTCGGAAAAAGAGCGTAATCACCCGCTCAATTCGTTGGCGCATAATTCGTTCGCTCAATGGCAAGCAACTAGACGCGCTACACAGATCTGGCGTTGTTCTGAAAGTTTAGTAAACACGTTTGACCTAAAAGTACTCAAGACTATTTTTTTCGATTTTCCATTAAAAATAGAGAACCCGAAGACATTTCAAATTGCACACTTTTAGACTTATTGCGTTCTCATGGATTCGTATCAAATGTCCATGTGAAAACTGCTAGTGGGTTTCTTCTTGACAGGCAATGATTCAAAAACTGCTTTACAGATGCAATCCGCACTGTATTCTTCTTGATTAAAGTGGAATACTCAGAACAAAATGGTGTGAGGAGAAATCGTACGATTCACTGGAATATTCATGTACCGTCAATTCGCTAGCAGGCACCCGGTCTTCCTCGTCCAAGTCGCAAGTCGGACTGATAGTTTGTGCTAGAATATTCTCTGGAAAAATATCTACCTTCGGAAAGCCCCCGGAGAGCAGAGGGTGGAGAATGGTGTTATCTATCCAGCTCCAACCGTCTTGCAAAGCAAACTCCTCACCCAATATCGAACTCCTGCCTGGATAAACAATACTCGAGCACAAACCGAACCGAAACAATATACATAAATCAATAAACAGCACACCTTGTTTGACTAACGCTTCAGTGCGTGCAGAAGGCAACACTTTCTCACGTACGTCAACGGCAGCCAATGGCCTCCGGGAGAATCTTGTTAAAGCGACGAAGATGAGGATGATGATGATTCCATCTTCGTTCGGGCTTGCGTTTCCATCGCGTTCCACTACTACTCAGAAAACCTTGGGTGGGAATTATGGCCGGTAGGTTGCGAGCTTGTCTTTGTTCCAACAAATGTGAACAGAGCAACGGAGTATGCATGAAGACCTAGGCGCTTCATTAGATCGAGTATTCGCAATAGATTCGTAACGTGTCTGTAACGAATGAAATAAGAAGGAACTGAAATGCATGTGGTGCTACATTATTAGAACCCGAGAATGTAATCTTACCTACCGACTAGAACTTTGCACTCGCTTGTCCTCAATGACTGAAACGATAAAATTTCCAAAAAGGATCAACACACTTTGCACACAAAATGGAAAGCAAAGTAAAAAGGAGAAACACATTCATCGATCCTAATCCACGATTTACCATTCATCGATTCGCTTCCATGAAATCGAAAGAATAAATCAAACCCGCTCGCATCCGTTGCGTTCGATGAAACGCAAATAAATCACTCCGATAAACCCGGTGTTAGAAGTATTCAGCCCGGCTCGCCGAAGCAGATGCGCCTCCGGGCGGGGTTCCGGGCATGGGAGATGCACATATTTTCGGTTCGCAACATCGCAACAAAAACAGGAACGAAAGTGGGTAAATAAAGGACACAAATTTAAACAAACAAGCTGGCGGGCAGCTAAGTCCAGCACATGCACCCTCCAAATTTTGCTAAGCCCCGGAAGCTCACCCGAACCGAATGGCACCGTTCGGGCCAAGCGCTCCTGGTTGGTGTCGTTTCCGCTTTTGGATGTTCGAAATTTTCTGTGCACACGCTTTGGAACCCTCCCGGTGTGTCTAGTCGCCCAATTATTCGCCCATCTTTAACTCCGAAGAGTCAACCGGATTTTGTTTTAGCCTTTTTTATTTGCTTACTTTTGTTTTTTTTTTTTGTAACCGGACCAAGCCTTCGCCTATTTTGTGTAGCGTAATCCTCGACGGGCTAATATTTACAATGCCGAAAATTCTGGACGAAATTGGGAGGAAAAGAACAACACGTACAAAAAAATCCCCGCTGTATGAGTACGTGGAACGGTGTGATAGTGGAGGCGTATTAAATATGAAAAACAAAAGCTCCGATTGGTAGCATGAGGCAAACAAAAAAAACGCCCTGGCGTCACATGTGTGGCCACAGAATTTATCGTTCCACTGGAGGCTTCCGAAAACCAACGGTGAGAGTCTCCGTGGTACGGTTGGATTTTAATTTAAAACATTTCCTTCATAGTTTGTTTTTCCTCCGTCCGGAAGCATGGAATATTGGGGATCTTGCAGCTATAAGGGGAGTTTTATTTTCACGGAACGCAGGAGCAAGCTATGCGATTTTTGCGTGCCGGCTGCGTTTTGTCCGCTATTTGTTTTCCGGTTAATCCGGATAATCACAGATCCGGGAGCGTGTGGCTGTGCTGCGGAATTTGATGTGAATCCTCTGTGATCGCTGGGAAATTGGTTTGAATATGATATTGAATATGGTTTTCTATCGGATTACCCCATCCAAGTTATTAAACGGCATTCCATCATACGTAAAATTTTTTTTTTATTACGTTATGTTGTCACAAAAAATAAAAATCTAACAGAACACAATGAATGGAATAACCGTTCCAAATTCGATGCAAACTTGAGATGGTGCTTCATTAAAAACAGGGTTTACCAAACCCTTCAGCAATGTCCAATCAACAAGGCTCGGCATTTATCGTTACTTTGAAAACCTTTCAGAATAAGTTAACGGGTTAATTAACGAAGAAAAACGAACGTTGTGGCCAAACATAATGATGAAAACATTGAAGAATTTTCTAATTCTGAGAAAAGAAGAGCATAGGCAAAATTATCAGAAGGTCTGAGGAAGCACATAAAACCTTTAATAATTGATAAGATATCTTTCCATATGTTCCAAATTTAACACGTTTTTATCGTAAGAGCCTCGAAGAAATTGACACGAATAAACTGGTAGATTTTTTTTATTATTCTTCTGATTAACCATAAAGAAAACAGAAAATTAACATGGCGATCGGAGAACCATTTATGCAAACAGTCTACAATTCTGGTGCCATTTAAATCGTGAAAACATTCGCGTATTATTCGTTACTCAATAAATTCTACAAAAGGATAAATTCTTGTTAGCTACTCTAAGTTAGTTTTATAACTTTGACACCAGTTACTTCCATCTTCTTATCCGCCGGTATTGAATTCATTTTACAACTTAACTTCAAACAGCGCTCTAATTATAAATGAAAAAAAAATATTCCACCCCCTCCTTTGTGGAACTCAATATTTCCCACCGACGAAGTATTATTATACACATTAATTATGCGCAAACCCCCGAAGGGCACTTTTACCGACCGCTCCAGCACGATGTCTTCTTCAGCCTTGCGGTGGCGGTTTCTTGTCACTGTCTCGGAAAACTCCACGTACAACTTCCGCTCCACGCGATTGAATCCACTCAATTGCGCGAGTGAAGGGCCCGACCGCAAATCGACTTTTTGTTTAACTAACGACGGTGCTTAAGCGGTTTGGAGATTATTAATATTATTCGGCTATATTTGCTTCTCTTTAGCTCCTTCCCAAATTTGCCCGACACTTCACTGGGTCTGGCAACGTTTCGATTGGAGCTTTACAAAGACACAACAACTAAAGCATAGCGTTTCTTCTCCTGAAGGGTGTCTTGTAGATGAGTTTTTCATACCAGTTTCGCCGGCCTAAAAACATCCCCAAGGCACGCGATAGTAAAGATTATTCCCTGTAATTACTGCGCCGCAAGGATTCGTTCAACTTGATGGCAAAACAGCGAGTAGCGAAACACGATGGGAAAATCTATCTATTAAGTTTTTTGCATCGCTTTTTAGTAGCCTCCTTCCATTTGAATCTAAAGCGAAATGTGCTCTGTTTTAAATAGAATAAAACATGTAAGAAAAAATGCAGAGAAAATTGCCATATTTTATCCATGCTAGTCCGTGGCGTTATTTTGCAATTGGAACTCTTCCGTCCGGCCACCCAATGCCGAATTCAATGACACCAAAGCGCCGCACACGAAATGCGAGAAAGTTTTGCCACCGAAAGAATAAATCATCCGACTTCCGGAACCGTCAGGGCGCGTGAAGTTTTGCGCCACCACACATTCATTCATTCGTCTATCCATTTGGTGAGGGGAAATATTCACCCATCCCACACGCTGCGTCCCACCACTGTGCTCGCATGGTTTTCACCGGGCTTTCGGGGGAGAAAATGTCAAAAGTTTCGCTCGTTCCCGGTATCATCTGACTCGCGATTCGCCTTTTGCCGACCCGTCGTTCCTTTTCTATGGACAACTCGATCGAATGCAAAATAAAACGCTTCCTAAACCATGCTCGCCGGTTGTGCAGGGTTAAAACAACGGCACCAACTCACCGGGCATTCCTAGCTTTTATTTTCCACTCTATTTAAACCTCGTCCACCGCTTCCGGGAGACCGAATCGAGGAGGGAACGCTTCTGGGAATTGTGGCTTTGTAAAGTTTTCACTCCACCTAAGCAATGTATGAACTTACTTCAACTATACATTGACACCTGCTGGGGGGGGGGGGGGGGGGGGGGTTTCGTGTTCCGGGCATTCCGAGCAGGAACGAAAGAATGGCAGGACAATTTGTTGCACACCCGGGGAAAGGGAAATACCTCTTCAAGAAACGGAAACTGCAAGCCGGCGATGAGCCACCAGGCGCCTCCATCGGTGGGATGAAAAGCACCAGGCGGCTCCATCGGGAAATGACGATCTGCCGGTCGCCGTTTCAAAAAGCGATGGGACAGTCCGTCCGGGCGGTCTTTGTGGTTCCAAGGAAGCAGTGGGACTTCAAGCAAAGGGCGGATAGGCAGTAGAGAAGGGTGTAATATAATAGGTTTCCGGTTCATGGAGTCTTCTGTTTTTGAAGGGATAAAACTGAACGGCATCAAGGGCTGTCCGGAATCCTGCCCCTACCACCTGCCACCCTCCCCCCCCCCCCCTTCCACGGCTTCCACCAGCAAGTCAGTGAAAATGCACGAGCAGATAAAGGAACCGGCAGACAATCCTCGGCGATCGTCCGAACACATACAGGCATACCCTCACGGAGCGTCAACACTGCAACGACAAAGAATGTTTTGAATGTTGGAAAAACGAACCAACTTTTCCATCGAGCGCGGACTAACGCCCTCGCCGCTGCACCGGGTAACCCAGGGCCTGGGTTGGAAACTTTCTTTCCTCCATCCATTCGGTGAAGTAATCGAAGTTTGTTGAAAATGTTGCTCCTCACTTTTTCGTTTTTTTTTTTTCTTTGTGTTTGTGCGAGCGAAAAATGGCAAAATAAGCCACGGCGAAAGTAGACTGGTTCAGGATGACAACAAGGAACGCACAGGACGCGCCGGATCTGTCACAACCGATGGAACCTTCTCTCGGGCTGTCTTTCTTTTTGCTTCCTCTATCACACTACCGCCAAAGTGCTCCGTGTTGTAATTGAAGCATTCTCGTAAACATGCCGAACCAGCTCACCCGGGTAAAGTGAAGTGAATACCGATAAGCTAAATTGTATGTGATAGGATTATTGGAGTAAATTTTAACATTTTCCCTACGGCAACGAGGCGAACGAGCTGAAGTTGTGCGTTGAAAAATAGTTAACAAATGCAAAGAACTTGTACGGATAGCAACGCAGGTTCTCGTGGCTCTTTGCTTGGGCAAAGTTATGGATCTCTTCGAAATTGAAGGTTAGCAAAAGTCGACGTTATTTTTAAAACAATGAGTACTTCAAGTATACGAGTAAACAGTGAGTTGCTAAAGTAAGCAATTTTGTAATTAAAGAGTGTCAAACTGTTTAATTTCGATTCAAACTTCATCGATAATGTCGTGGTACTTACACTGTTTGGAGAAATGTTTTAATCCTACAACCTATTCCATACAATCCTATAAAAAAAACTAGGTTTGCGCTCTGCTTTAACAATTTTCCGCAACGGACACATTTCAGAGGAGGAATCAATCAGCCAGATTAATTCCCGTTGCTCTTGCCACTTCCCTTCCACCGAGGGACAGTTCCCTAGCTTCCCTAAAAAACCTTTCATTATCGAACAGTACATACTTCAATTCCCTGGATAGTGAAAAGGTACATAGTCGAACTGTCTCGTTTGTGCACTTCCGAGGAAGTACGCTCAGTTGTTGCACTAATGAAACTAATTTTCAGCCTGTGTCCGACCACAGACTTTAGCTGCCCCAAAGGGAATAAGTGCCATTTTCCGAACGCCTTTGAACCGTATTTTCGCACCCTTTAGAGTAAAGCTTCACATTGCCACCACCATGGAAGCTAGGTGCGTTGTTTTTCCAAATCGATTCCGCTACCGAACGGGTAGCAGGTACGCTGCATAATGGTGCCGTCACCTGCAGTGCGTTGCCACAAACCAACATACATCCTTCAGTCAGCCCGAAGGCAGCCGGTAGAAGGTTGATTCTCGAGCAAAGAGTGTGCCCAGAGCACTTGCAAAATCACGCGCCCTGTGGCGCCCATGCAATCAGTGGCGGTGCATTTGCGTACGTGAGCGTGACTGGAAGAAAGTCTTGCACACCATCCGCCCACGCCATTTGCATACCGAACCAAACAAACTATACCGACAGCGGAGGGTTAGAGAAGGACGTGGATCGCCGAGCTAATGCCGTGGCCTGTTTCCGCCAATCTGTCACAATAAATATGCGATCGTCAACGTGAATCTTAAGTGGCACCATTTTCCACCGTCTCTACGATGGGAAGAAAAAAAAAGCGACGAAGCTGGTGGAAAACAACGACACTGCATTTCGCTTTCAGTATGCATGGTACACACCAGATTAGCTTTAGAACAGATGGTGTTTGGCGGTCGTCTGCTCGCTTGTTTTATATGTTTCTCTTTGAACCTCCCCATTGAACTCGACTCCGTGCGAGGACAGCCGGAAAAAAGAAAGACTTTACATCGTCATTCAACCCTCAGCCTCTTGGAGTAACCATTTCAGCTAGCGCTTCGAATGTTGTTTACACCGACGCGTATTCTAGAAACCTCTCCTTCGTGAACGCTGCCAAGCCAAGTGGGAGAACGGAGCCCACTTTAGCTGACTCGCAGAAACACACTTCATTCCCGGACCATAGAAGGAAATTTTGCCCCTTCCAAACGGAACAGCGCGACAGTATTAACGAATTAAAAAAAAAAGGATGAGGGCGTTCATTGCCGTCATTGCATAATTTTTCATGGCCACTTCATCTGAAAAGCGCTCGTAACGTGTTCAACTGTGTTCTGACACAGCGTTTCACGATTTTCACTTCTGCTGAACGCCTTCGCAGCCACTGGCTTTTCCGATTACTTCCAGGAAGGTAGCATCAAGAGTGCACTCAACTTTCATGCTTGTTTAATGTTAGCTTACTTTCATTTCGACATTTTTTTAAAGAAAAAAAATACAAAACGAACATAAAAAGGACGCCCCAATTCGACGAGGTAAGGACTATGATAGCTAGCTTTGTATTTTTCATTTTAATTTGTGAAAGATTCAATTAAATAACCTTTAAAAAGGAGAATGCTTTTTCTTTCGCCTATCCGTCTAACTTAAACCACTGTAAATAAATTTCAAATAAATAACTTTTCGGGGCAAGCATTATGTACGGCATCCTCCATCGAGGCTACTTTTGTTCCCCCCAATGGTGCATACGAACCAATTCAACCACAACCTCCTGCCCGGCGCAAGACGCTTGACGGAGTTTCCTTCAACTTATTTGCATAATAACGTGCTTTCGTCGTGCAGCAGCATGGGTGAGTATGTTTCAAATTACACGCCAGCGAATGCATTATGCATCACGCGCATCTCCGAAGGAAACCTGCACTGGGAGGTGAACGGAAGTAATGGATTCCCGGCGCGAGTACCGAGAATAAAAGCGAACTGAAGGGAGAAGGAAATAAAAAGGCGGACTAGCCCGGTGATTACTTCGCGGGAACAACGGGCTTCATTACGATGCATGTAGTTTAATTAACTCATTTGCAATCCACGGTTCCCTGTGTCCCATATGGTGAGCCCGAACGTTGCATTGATAATGATGGCGTTGGCAAATGGTTGTTTGCGGGTGAAGTCTGCTCATGCAAATATTTTTATTTGCCGTTTTCGGTGCAAACTGCGCTGGTTGGTTCCAATTTATATAAATTTAATTAAAAATTACTCCACCATTTAAAACACTTTGCCCGGAAAACCTGCCCATTCTTAGAATCCTTTAAAAGAACTGTTTAAAGTGTCATAAACAGCACACACAAAACACATTCTTCTTGTCGAATAACTTTCGCTGTAAAGCTCCGTCTCGCTGTGTCATGGTTGAATGAAAATTTATCCTTCTGCTACTGGCGAGAAAAAAGTAACCGTGTGTGCGGTGGCTTCCCCTGGCGACATGGGATCGGTGGCTATGCTGACCTTTTTTTTACAGATGTGTCGTGTGCATAAATTTTAATTTCAAGCTTAAGGTTTCATATTGCCGCGCGGTAGCGCTATCGTCAACCGGCAAGTATAATTCTCTCCCCGAATGGACAGTGTTTGTATGGCGGGAAAGCTGTAGACGCTGGATGTATGCCTGCTCGTCTGGCCAGATTCCCCTTGTGTCGAAGAATCAAGCACCGTAAAGCATACAGATATCCATCTTTATCTGCTCTTAAAAATAACAGCTCCCCACGTGACGTCGCCGCCCCTGAAAAGAAGAAAGATGGCAGTCAAGTTTATTTCACACTTGGCGAGAAAGAACTTACTTCAAACTTCCACTCCTAGACGTCGGTTTTTCTTCCATCGCCGCACTATGCCACTATGTAAGTGTGTCGATAATTCTTCCCCAGGTTTTTGTTTCCTTCGGTCGTTGGTGACAGATTTCCAGTAAATAAATCACGCCGCGATATCATCTACTGACATGAGCGTGTGTATGTTTTCCTGCCAAAGACAAAACTTTCACTTGCGCGCTTGGAAAATTAGTCTCCGATACGATAATATATCACAGTTTTGCGCGTTCTTGTTCTTCCCCCCAGACGACAAGCACAGACACACAAGACACGCTGTGTGTAGGTGCCGGAAAACTTTTGCCGAAGCGATCGACGCTGCAGGAACAATCACAAAGATGATGGATTGGCAAGCCATGAGCAAACTTTCATGCATGCGTCCTAATGGCTTAATCAATACACTTATCTTCCCGTACGTTGGCTAGCCGCTTGCTAGCGCCGAAGCCGAGCCCTTCTTCTAGTGGCCAACTTTTATGCCCAATGTGGGAACGGAAAAGGGGAACGCTTTTCGCCCGGTACCTATCCGATCCGAGAAGTGCTGAGTTTGTTAGTGATTGGAAAAGTTTTGCTTCTCCGGGCTGCTGAAGAGTAATCACAACGTAATTTGCAAAAGTGAATATCGTCTTCGTACAAAGGCGGATGGGTAAACCGATTGAAATAACGATAGGTAAGAAACAAATTCTGAGCACATTGAGAAGGTGTTTTTCGAACAAATCTCTTGGATAGTGAGAGTGATTCAAATCGCCCAGACAAAGTCCCTACTCCGTGTTTGAAGCGGGCAGCCAGGCAATCTGAAACAGATGAATTTTAGTTTGATTAGTTTTTGCTTCGCAACACCAAACCCCTGACCAAATGTATCACAATGCTCTGAAAAAAAACCTTTGGCGTAACGTGATTAGATTTGTAGCTCAAAACAAATTTCCTATTATACTACTCCATACTCCTAACCTACCTGCCATCAACTCCATCTGACACTCATTCCCTTCCACTTTCCAGCCCGTACGCCAGGGTGCACTATCCTGTGTGTGAGTTTAAAGAAATGACAATTCAATTTATTTTCCCTCGCCTGGCAGCGCGCAATCGTTAGCCACGCCGCGTTGGACCACAAAGGAGCGCATAGTTTCCGGGGTGTTTTGCGCGCACACCGAAACCATAAACACACATGAGTGGAGCAAACACACATGAGAGCTAGTGAACAAAAAAAAACCCGAAAGAAAACAACAACAGCAACGCCACACAACACGCCAACCCAATCACCTTCACACGCTGGCCAACACCATATGACGCTTATGCATATGCAATGGGGCAGGAAGCGCGACAACAAAAAAAATGTCTATATAATACCAACGAAACCATCAACTTTTCATATTTGAAAAACACGCTGGGAGATAGAGGGAAGGAGTGAGCAATACCGGGGGAACCACGAGTGCGGTGCTGAGTGTACGTTTTAGTAAAATTTTAATAAACGTCATACCAATACGTTGCCCTTCCGCCCGAGGGAAAGCAGGGGCCGCTACCGAAACCGGCTCCCAAGGATGCCGAGAACCAAAAGCATCAAAAGTCCCGCCATCGAACGGACCCTAACCGTTTCGAATCCGTTCCGTTCGAGAAGGGGAGGGGTAAAATGTCTAACTTCCCGGATGGGGGACGCATGGTGCCTCGTACCGTGCATGCATAGATGAGACGGGGAGGTGCGAAGTGAGGCGCCAAGTGAGAGCGTGAGTGAGCACGAGTGGGTGAATGAGTGTGTTGTGTGTTTTGTGAAATTGCAAATACTCACAAAAAGTGCAATTTATTTCCACTTAATATCTAGAGAATGTAATAACAGTGTCCCGATCGAGGCAATTCGGTTGGTGGAACATATTAATCACCTCGCACGGAGAGAGGATACAGGGCACTACAAACCACTTCCCTTCCAAATCCCTTAATGTACTTTAACAAGAAAAAAAATGCACTCTTGCACATTTCCAAAAACCAAAACAATAAAATAAAATCTCTTCTGGCTTCACGTGCGCCACTTTGTCTCTCGCACGCTGCTTTCCCTCGGGTTTCTAAACGAACGTTTCAATTGAAACATTCCCGAAAACCCCCACATTTTCGGCGAACAAGTTCATAACAAACCGGTGAGAAGCAATCTCGCAAGCGAACGAATCTGCGAATTCGTGAGATGAGCGTGATTCGATGAGCAACAAACCATAGAGCTTTGCGAGGCGAGAGAAAGAGAATCTCTCACGACCCACGCGATGGAAGAGCGAATCGGTTCAGCAGCATCCGAAGTGCGACAGGCAGCCACATTAACAGCACGGATCGACGGGATTGGGCAGTTTATTTTCGAACGCGCAACGAAACGGTCGCAATAAGTGGTCTCCTGCGGGAAGCACGCCTTAGTACGGTCAATCCAAACACAAATCCCGGTTATTTCGTCGAGAAAAAGAAGGTGAGAGAAGGTGTTTGTTGTGTTAAAGATTATTGTGCGAATTCAAAAGCGGAAGAAAATGAATTCACATTCGGAGATTGAAGGAATCTTCGTCGTCGGTTTAAAAAAAAAAAAAAACATGTTCTATAGCTAAGTTATGTTATCGGCCTTCGAATGCCATCGTTAACAGGTTGAAACAAGAAGTGTGCGTCAAAAGTTCCCTAAAACAAACGGTTTATTTAAAGGGTTCCACTGTTGGCATGCATTTCGAATTGGCATATTATTAAATTCACAGCCTAATGTGTTTGTTCGTGTGCTGAAGATTCTCCTACGGGATGCGAAGGCGACGTGTTTGTTTGTGAGCCGGTGATTATCAGCAGCCACTGGCAAAATGTGCGCGGTTTTTTTTTTTAGATTACCAGCACCCAGGGTTGGTGCTCAAGACGAAGGGAAGAAGCCGTAAAACGTGACGCATAATGCAAAATCGCATTACTGGTGATAGTGCTCGTTATTGTGGCACCGTTTCGTGAGGCAGCACAACCGCTGGCTGGCAACACTGAACAAAAAAAAAAAAAGGCCGTTCGAGGAGGTCCGCTATCAGTCGAAAAACCGGCACCATAGCGAAACGGATCCAAACCATACGAAAAAAAAAATATGGAAGGAAAAAGGCCAATAACAAATGCCAGACATCCTCGTGTGTGGGGGGGCAAAGCATTTTATTTCGGAGTGAGATTGTGGATAGAGGGGGTAGGGGGTGTATATTATTTTTATTGTGAATTTCGTGATAAGAGTTAGCACGATTCTCCCGTGCTGCGCAAATGGTATCACCATCTGTGACGATCTGAGTGCAGTGAAAAGAAACCAGCACGGCTACGAACAAACTTCGGAAACCCGTTATCAACTACCCGAAAAAAAGGTCCTTCTGCTAGCAATTATTATAACAGCACGAACGAACGCATATTACACGATCCTCTTGCTGCCGAATTCAAAGCCCAATAACGCCGGTTCGATTAATTAAATCCTTCAACGTGACCTCCATTTTGAACGTACACGCAGCTCGCGCACGCCGATGCGCAGCACATTCAAAAACGACCTGACCTTGATCACACTGAGGCCATCGGACTAATAAACGTTGCTGCGGCGGGTGAGATGGTGTTGAGGATAAATTTAAACTTCCACCCAACCAACCAGCAAACCAACCCTCCCACCTCCGCACCACTTTATCTTCAAGTTCGATTTTAATTGTTGTGGTCGCGCATCAAACTCGGCATCGGTTCAACGGACAAACGCATTGTGCGCATCGGGGGTTTCTGGTTCCGTCTGGTGCGCGGACAGCTCCAATTTATACGTCCCAGAGTGTAATGGACAGCTTCCTTGACATCGACGCTCACAAATGCTCGGCACGGGAATACGATATCGATATTCAAGTTCGTCGGTCCGACAATTAACGGAAGCATTCAATTGAGGCGCGCTGAGCACCGAACGCTTTAAATTTACAGCTATCGATATCGTTCTAAATTGGTGCATCCTTAACGGGGTAGCCTTAAACAGAACCTTCCATGCGTTTCTCTTGTATGTTTCGGTTGTTAATGGAACAACAAATCTTCCTTCAGTTTAATTCTGCAACCTGAATTAAAGAAAAAAGGAAACAAATATATTTTATTTTTCATTTATTCTGGCAAACTTTAAAGCTGCCAATGTGTTAAAAAAATTACAGCAATTTGAATTAAGGCACATGAAAAAATGTCGTTGGCGTCAAGTATATCACACTCGCGATGCAGTTGATGTCTGAAACGCTACCTCGATGAATCCCAGACATCATCAAAATTATTTTAGCAAAATTGGTAAGACAACAAGATGATTACGCTTCACATTGAAACGTTCACGCTGAAGTTTTACTGTTTCAATCAAACCGAATACCCCTTATGCGGGAGTAGGGAACAAGCGGCGCGGTAAGAAAGAGATGTTGATGTTTTCCACACCGTCGGCCGCGTTTTCCGCCGCAATGAATGCTGCAGTGTGCACGGCTGGATATTGTCAAAAGAAATAGAAAAAAAAAACGGATGACAAAAATGTGCGGAAAAATAAAGAAACCCTCTCGGGAAACCCAAGCGCCCAAGCACCCACTAGCATCACAAATTGGAACTTTTCTGCAGTATCGAGCGCCATAAAAAAAAAAGAGCTCGGCCATTATTCTTGCCCTGCCCCAACCTAAACCCCCTTCGCTACGCTACCCTGTTGCGTTTGGTTCGCCTAAGTTGGCTTCTTTCCCAGTGTCGGTACTCTCGGTCCGTTTTATTGTCCACTTTGTTGCGATTTGCTTAATTGCCATCGTGCCTGGACGCCGGAAGGGAAAAGAATGTGTAGCAGTGACCGGGCCATCTCCATCCCTTTCGTTCTCCATCTCCCGTTGATTCGGACCCCTCGCAAGGAAATTAGTTCTCTTCGGGCCTCCTCATTCATCAACATCACTTTCCGTGCGGTGGGAAAAAGGACTAAACGAGAACTGGCAGAGAAAAAAATCGTACAAATCCACACACACACACACACACATACAGACAATGAGAAGCTGCAGAAAAGCTGTGCCGGTCGCATTATTGTAGGCAAGAAACCAGAGAAGCAAAAAAGTAATGGTTTTGCATTAGGTCGAATGGCTTAGTCCTCAATGGTTGACCGAGTGGGCAAGAAAAAAGTAAACCAAGCACACACACAAAAAAACAACAAGACCAACCACCTCATCTAACAACATTCCCCTTACTGGCCAGCGAAAAGAAAATACTAAAACTAATTGGGTATTTCGAGCGAACAAATGGTTTTAGGTACGACCGAGTGAATTGAAATGAGGTTTTATTCAGCTCAACCTTAACGTTCAACCGCTTGTTAAGCACGCAGGCCCTTCCAATCCGCGACTCGACACAAGCACTAATGCACAATTTTCAGGAAGGAGAGGCAAAGGAAAACTTGGTTGCAAACGAACCGGGTTTGCGGGTGGGGAAAAACTTCAAACAGTAAACACGAACCGTGAAAACTAAGTGTGCGAACAAACAGGCCAAACAAGAAAAAAAATATTGTGATCGTTCAAACACAATTGTGAGTTCCCTTCACAGGCAGGCCACCGCCGCGTGTTTATCCGGAAGCGAACGGCCGGAAGTGAGGTACGAGGAACGAAAGTGTGAGTGCACGACTGTTTGTCAACAAAGCGGTGACAACTTCAACACCGGCAACACCCTGGCAGTGTCACCTGTTCGTCCTGTTTAGCTTGCCCGTAGCAAAAACCAAGCAGAGCAAGGAAACGGAACGTGCGCAGACGGGCGGAAACTGTGTGGATACTACGCTCTTGCCCCGGGAAAAGGACGCACCGCGGAAAGAGGCGACGCTCGACCGGCTCTCCGTAAAGCAAGGTAAAGGGCACGTCCGTTTGGTTAGTGGAGCGAAATGGCACGATTGTTTTCCAAACGGCTTACGGATGGTTAATGGAATACGAATTGATTGCGGTTGAGAAAATGGCGAGTTTTTTTCTTAATAAAATATGATTTATTAAAGCCTGAAATGAAAGAGATTTCCAAAATTTTAAGGACGATTGGCGTAAGAAAAAGAGATGTTTGGAGAAAATCATTTAACAATGCTCAAAAATAAAAATTCCATAATTGATGGTAGTTTATTAAACATAAGGATGCATGTTCTTCATACACACTTAATTTTTTTTTTATATGAAAATTATGTTCAATAACCCCCAAAATTGAATGGCTTCTTTGGCCGCATTAGTTTCTGAAAAAAAAAAATATATATGACGTGTCATTTATAAGAAAGTCAGTTGATAATAGTGTGTTTCGGCTTTTCCACTAAACCATGGCAAATGCGGTTTGTACGAAAGTGCAAATCTACTGATAAACTAAAAGACACAAAATTATTATACGATATTATATGGCAGCTTCACAGCACCGCGCTTCCTGCATTAACTTCCTTCTTTGAATTTGAATAATACAAAACGTCCTACCATTGGCCTGATCTTTCATGAGCTTGCTACTTAGTGTTTGTAGTACACATTCCCTTGATTTTCGAGGAAACTTTCACGCAAGTTTGGAGGTTTCCATAATCTCTTTCGTATGAAATATTTACCGAGCATGATGTGGTAATGCCTTCCCTTCATCAATAGGATGTTTTACAATATACAAGGGGAAGGGTAAGGAAGGAATCCTCCCGACGCTAAAGTTCCCCTTATCACAGCTCGCCCAGCTTGACAGTTTTTCGATTCCACAAGGGGCAGGAGGGAGGGCCTTCGATTCGCCTCGAAGATCCGACCGCGTATCACACATGTGGCGTTAGTCGGGAACAGTTTTCTTCCATCCTTTGAAAGACGGCTCTATCGTCACTAAGATTCCTCCGACCTACCCCCGACCCGTCGGAAATCCAGAGAAGTCCAGGGAATTTATTGGGAAGGGAAATTTTATACTTTAAGCTTGCGTAAAGCTGCTTAGCGGCACAACTAGTGCCTCGGCGGGTGAACTCAACAACACGTTATCTTGTGGCCCCACAAACCACGGTGATGGTGTGCCACCGGGAGGTGGCACGGAAGGATAACGTGCTAGGCAACGGTCGCAATGGACCCGAGGATACGATTATGCGGCACGGTACCCATTTATCATACATTATGTACGGCTAAACACCATCCCTTTGCCTTGGTTTGGTTGCATAATTTATCTAATTATCACCAAATCCGGATGAGTTTTCTCCCGCGGGAAAACATTTGCCCGTGACCGCCATGGTAAATCTAATTAGCTCTAGGTACAACATCTCTTCCCTTCTATCTCTGTCGTTCATCCGTACCGCGCCTTCCAAACCGCACCGATTATCAAAAAGTGCACCACCCAGACTAATCCATTAATGTCGCTGAAGCATTTTTGCGGTGCACCAATATTTAATCCCACCCAATTTCCACCTCACTTCAATTAAATTGCTCTCCCTTTTCATGGCAAACGAAAGTTACAGCAACCATGCAACCTCGTCCAGGAGGAAAAGAACCGAAAACTTTATCAAATCTGAAGCCATTGCTCGAGTGCTCGAGAGAAGATAAGGGGAACGATTTGTGGTCGAGGATTTGAGCCAGCTTTGTGGCGTCCTGAGTGAAGCTGGCTTTTCATGATGAAACGGCAGAACCAATGCCACCAGAGGGTGACGGGCATGAGGGCATGAGCATGAGAAAAACTTTCCCACTAAACTACGGGGGGAATATAAAATCCTACGGCGCCACCAGCCGTCCGGAGGCAGATTTATTTGCTGCTCCTGAAAGGTGCATTCAGGGCATGCATCCATATGCGTCCCATTTTGTCAGCAAAGGAGCAAATCTGTCGATGAAATATTTATTGAAATAACACCACAGGAAGCAGCTGCACGCCGACCATTGCAAGGGTCGAAATCCTGCCGTTGTCGTCGTCGTCGGAAGCACAGTGAGTGCTGTTGGCATATAGTCGACGTGAATTCTCTTCCTCGTCCTTGAGAGCATTTTATATTTCCCATCCGAAACGGGGAAAAAAATCTATCGGTAAAATCCACCCTTTTCCAACAACTTATCGTCAGAGATGCAACTGCAGTCGGTTGGCGGGGAAAAAAAGAAAGTGGCGTGCGAAGAAGGAACTGGCAGCACTGAAGACGATTTCAATATTACATCCGCTCCGGAAGGCAATTGAACCGGAAGGAAAGCATACCATCGCCAACAGCTAATACGATGTTTATCGGCAGCAACAGTGGTGTGTACCAGCAGCTGGACAGATGCACCCGGGCTGTCTTGAATGAATAGCTTCCGGCTTTGCAGGGAAAAAGAAAATAAACAGCAGGGAAAATAGAAAGCGGTCGGGGCCACATCTGAGCTGGACACTTTACAAAATCGATTCCACTTGTACCAATACAAGATTTCTAGAAAAAGTATGGTTTTAAAGGCTTTGGTTGCAATTGAATTCTCACGAAAAAAAACCAATTCGTCTGCGAGAAGCATTCCAAAGATAACACTTCATTTTATGCTTGAAATTCAAATGTTTTGTAAATAAACCATCCACTCCCCGCTTGCTGAATATGGTTCACTTTTCAACCACCACCCATAATACGAGAATCCCACTACGAGATTCCACATAATCCATTATGTGCGACCGAAGCTACCAGAACAAACTTTCGCCATTCTCAACCATCGAAGGTTGTTTACGCCTGTACTGGCGGAACAAATGAGACTCCAGACTATGGCTCCTATCGCGCGTACAACGGGTGCACCTTCTTGTTCGAGGGCCCGCTCGGTAGCCGATAACCTCTCGAACCGTCGGAACCATCGTCGATCAGCACTTTTCGCGACGGCGTGGAACCGCCAGTCACGACTTGCCATGACTCTGACGATCCAACGGCAATGAGCACACCACCGACGTGTCTCGCTGTTCCGTTTGGCGCACGTTTCTGCGTTGGTATTGATAGTGTCGAAAGGGGACGAGAAAATAAGCTTTCCCAGTCGCCATGCATTTGAGAGTTTAGCTTTGATGAAACGGTATGTGGAATGAAGCGTGAAAATTATCTTCAAAATCAGGAGTAATGATCTATTCAATCAATACACAACACATGTTCAAATACATGTTTATCATACAGGATGATTACAGCATGTGCAGTTTCAGTATGCTACATTATAAAATAGGTTTTTTTTTCATTTCATTTCACCATGCATAACTTTTTTTTTAAAGTAATAACGCTATTCTTTACCAAAACCTTGACCTAGAGTAAAATTATTAATTATTATATTATTATACAATTCATGAACAGGAGACAATAAGGAAGAAAGTTGCTTTTTTTACATAAAACAAATCATGAACTAAGCCATTGAATTAAGAAACTATGTTTTGAACTCCTATTGATTTGACATAGCTACTGCAATTCTTAGAAAGTAGATTGTTTTTAGTGTCTTTCCAATAACACAGCGAAGAACAGGGTTTACTCTTCTGGCAAACTGCGTGGGAAAAACAACCGCTCAATGCTCAATGGAAGCGCCAGTTCGAGCGTGAAGTGTGGATGATTGATTTGCATAGCAATCACCAACTGCACCGACGCCGCAAAAATGGCACAAATAATTGCATCACATTTCGATTGCATTTGCTACACCCTCGTCTCACCTCCCCGTTTGCTTTCGTTTCCTTGCAGCCGGCGGCTCCCCGGTCCATCACTGGAGCGCGCGCACCTGACAAGCCGAAGCGCAACCCTGTTGGATGTAGGCACCCGCAGTGCAGTCCGGTGCCAGAGTTTGCAATCGCATTCCGAAATGAGGTCAATACGAAGGAGGCCCCCGGGCCGGGAGCAACGCGCCACCCCCGGCCGGCTGCTGCTCGTGTGCGCCTTCGTCCTGCTGCAGCTGCTCGATGCGGCCCCATTCGCTCGCGCCCTCCGCTGTGACCGCTCGCCCGAGGGTTCTGGGGCCAACAAATCGCCCGCCGACGGCCGCTTCCGACTGCGGATCTCCGGCAACCCGGAAAAGTACGTCCCGGGAGAATCGTACACCAGTGAGTATTGAACCTCTTCCTCGCTTTCTCCAACGCGTTGCTTCCCTTTTCCCACTAGGGACTTAATTTCCGTTCAACTGTCACGATCGGCGTGGATACTACTGGAAAAGCTCGGCTTTTTTTTTTTTTTTACACGCCGCATTACAAAACGTCATAAATCTTCATTCGTCCTGTAACGAGCTCCAGAAAATTCAATTATCGATCGATGGTGCTGGCACAATTTCGATAGCCATCATTTGTGCCGTTTTCCATTTCCTTGCCCTGAAAGGAAAAAAACACGTACACGCAAACAAACACACACACACACACACAAACATACAAACCCATTGCCATTCCGATGTCCTGGCTTGAAGCTTTTACATCGTTTATTTTTCGATTATCACCAACTCCAACCGTCGACGGGCGCTGCCGAACGCCATTACCTCTTGTCCAGCGTCCGGGGATTATCTCGAAAATCGAACACACCTCTCGCCCGTTGCCCCTTAACCAAACGCCAGCCCATTTGATTTGGCCTTCATATGGCTCCATTTATCTTCCCCGTCACATCTCCTTCTACAATCTAAAATCAACCTGAATTAATAGAGAACGAACGAACGAACGATCGAACCATGGTGGGCAGACTCATTGAGAGAGCAGAGACTCGTTTCGAGACCGGAGATTCAAGTGTCAATATTGGATTTAGGTTCGCTTCGCCTACGGACGTTGGACGTGAGGGACGAAGGAGCTGTAAAACTTTGGCCTTTCGCTCGGTGGATACATCCTTCAAAACGGATTCCGAAGGAAGAACCGAAATAACCGACGAAATACAGTGCGGTAAACCAGCACCGTTATCTGCTCGACAGGCTCTGCAACGAGCATTGTGTGGTTTTAAGCTAAACGCTCCGCTTCTTCTTTGCTTGTTAGCTGACCTGTTTGCCGGATGTAGCAACCAAGTTCTAGCGCCAGCTGCTTTTGCTACTACCGGGGAACCGGAGAAAATTAAAACTTAAAAATAAGCAAACTCACTGTTGAAGGTCCCACCGTTCGATCTATTTACTACAAAGACCGCCCGATTTAGCGGACCTTTTCTCCGTCGTCCAGCTAATTGACAATTTAAAATCATGACCGCACAAAAGTGAAGCATCCTTTGGGGGAGAACCACGTGAAGCGATTCATAATTAACTTGTTAGAAAAATAAAAGAACCCAGGGATGGTGCTTCCCCGCTGACCAAAGCAGAATTTACAGGGCAAGCGATCAAGAAACTCTTCCTCCATCGATACTCGTGCGTGTTATCGACTCACCGATTGAGAAAAGTTTTTCCTTTTTCATCAGAAATCACGTCTCTTTTCCAATCTTGCGATGGAATCGTTCTATTTCCAAGGTTCGTTCACATTGTTCCCAGGCTCTATTTTTATTCCCCTCATATTTCTGTGATCCGGACGGTGTCCCAAGATGTAGGACCGTTGTCATTTCATGATGTAATTAGCAGCAAACATTAAACCCCCCCATCAAGGACCTGAGAACGATAGCGGTCGTTTGGAAGATTATTGGATAAGAGCATGCGCCACAATGAAGACACAAGAGGGTGGGCAGGAAATTGCATTACATTAAATTAAACCCTCCCTTTGCCAAGGACAGACCCTCGTTCGGGTTCTCGTTCTCTCTCTCTCTCTCTCTCTCTCCGATTCTCCGAAGGAGTTTCCGCATTGGCGAAGGATACGTTTATGAATCCTTCGAGGAACGCTTGCTCGTACCCATCGGTAACTGAACACGACGTTATTGAACTTTGTCATTCGGGGAAGCCTGAGGCCGGATAAAGCCTGCCCGAGCTTCAAATCCAATCGGACCAAATCGAACCACGCTCGTACACGAGAATTGGGCAAAAGTTTACTGCAACGTTTTGCCCCGTATCATTCGGGGCCCGTGGTTTGAATTGTTAATTTTACAACTCGATGCCGTGTATGTGGCGGCTTCCCCCCTTTCTTACCTCCACAGTCAGCCTCGTCGGAATCCGTTCGATGCAGGTACCGCACAAGTTCTCCGGGTTCTTCCTAGCGGCGGAGAAGGACTTTTCACTTGGGCGCACTGACACATCGCCGGCGGGCGTCAACAACGTCGGCACATTCCAGCTGCTCGGGGATCCGCTGACGAAGTTCAGCGAGCGCTGCCCGAATGCGGTCACGCAGACCAACTCGCTGCCGAAGAGCGAGATCCAGGTGGACTGGGTTGCGCCTCCGGCCGGCAGCGGCTGCATTGCGATCCGGGCGACCGTGGTCGAGCACCGGGACGTCTGGTACATGGACGATGGACCGCTGAGCAAGATCTTCTGCGAAGACGAGGCGGATTCGGTCGACACGCAGCCACCGGTGCTGAAGGAATGCTGTGCTTGCGACGAGGCCAAATACGAGCTGACGTTCGAGGGCCTCTGGTCGCGGCACACGCACCCGAAGGATTTCCCCTCGAATGGTTGGCTCACGCGGTTCAGCGATGTGATCGGTGCGTCCCATACGGTCGACTATCGGTTCTGGGAGTATGGGCAGGTCGCAAGCGAAGGATTGAAGCAGGTCGCCGAGCACGGTTCGACGCGGATGCTGGAAAGTGAGCTGAAAAATCAGGTATGTATCCCCCAAACATGTGCATGTTATAAATTACTTACGATATGACAGCAGTTGTAGCAACGATTATGTCATTCGATCACATTTATCATAGGAGGCACGGGAGTGTTGAAATATGCGCGTCTATTGGTTCCTTGAATTTTCCCATTCTCTTTATGCGAGATTCAGTGAAAGAAGATCGCTTATTCCACGTAATTAAAATGTTACTGATGAATGTAGACTAGCTTTGAAATATGATCGCGTTCGAATCTTGTTTTTTGTCTGTTTGATACAGATTTTTTTTTTATTTTCCTACATCCATAACCTATATTTTTATGTGCAGTGTTTGCTATTGCAAACTTGCTCTTCTATAGGACGTTTAGAATGCGAAGAGCAACAGGAACGCCATCATGAGACAGAACAGTCCCATGGCTTCAGACAGGGCGAACCCCAGGATAGCGTAGGAAAACAGCTGCTGCTTCAGGGATGGGTTTCGGGCGTAGCCCATGATCAGCGAACCAAAGACCGTTCCGATACCGGCACCCGAGCCGGCTACACCGACCGTAGCTGCACCGGCCCCGATGAACTTCGCTGCAGAATCGATGTCGCGTACGGCCGGGGTGATGTGAAATGTGCGAACCTGCTGCTTCAGCGATACTGGGGCCACTATTGGGATGCCATACGTCTGGTTCTGGGCGATGATGGTGCTGTTGATGGGTCGGATGTAGAACTTGGCTTCGTTGAGGACCAAGCTCCGGGCAAATGGAGCCATGCGGGCAGGCGCGAAGATGAACATTTTCGTTGTTTCGTTGAATATTTCTTTTTTGCTGATGCACTTGCGTATCGTTGGCTTTACTAGACCGTGTGACTTCTTTTTTCTGCTTTACACTGATTCGTCCAATTGAAGAGAGTAAATGACGCTGTGCTTACTAGGATTGATTATTGCTGGCGTCCCTCCAATGACTGACGTTTCTCTCATTACCATGTAGGGATTGTTTATACTACCCAATGTTTAGTACTTCAAGTTGACTTGCACAGCTAGAAACGTACCCGAACACGGTTTAGTGGGAGAACTGAACACGGTGTAGTAAACCATCGGTATTTTAAAATACAATTCAAAGCAAAAGAAACCAAACGTGCAGTGCAATATTGATGTTCCTTTCATTTGTTTTTGCAGAGCGATAAAATTCGAACCATCATCAAGGCCCGTGGAATCTCGTACCCGAACGTGACCGGCAAAACGTTTGCCGTGTTCCGTGTCGACTCAAACCACCATCTGGTTTCGCTCGTGTCCATGATCGACCCATCGCCCGACTGGATCGTCGGTGTGTCCGGGCTCGAGCTGTGCCTGACCAACTGTTCGTGGATCGAGAACAAAATCCTCAACCTGTATCCGTGGGATGCCGGCACCGACAGCGGCCCGACGTACATCTCGCCCGATCAGCCCACCAACCCGCCCGACGCGATCCGGCGCATCAAGTCGAACTACCCGAACGATCCGCGCTCCCCGTTCTACGATGCGGCCGGTGCGGAGATGAAGCCGCTCGCGCGCATCTACCTCTCCCGGCAGCGTCTGTACGAGAAGAACTGTGAGGCAGAGAACGAGGAGGAGAACGAAACGAAGCAGGCGTGCGAGACGGAACCGTGGGCCGACTGGACCGATTGCAGCTCGCGCTGCGGCAAGGGCAAGCAGACCCGCCGCCGGGTGTACAAACATCCGATGAAGGCGAAGCAAGCCGAGTGCAAGAAGAAGCTGTTCGATCGGCGACCGTGCGTCGGCACGGACCGGGACTGCGACGTCAACAGCCAGGAGGTGGAGGAAGCGTTCCAGAGCGATGCGGAGTGCGAGCTGACCGAGTGGGGCCCGTGGAGCGAGTGCAGTTCTCCCTGCGGCAAGGGCAACAAGACGCGCTCGCGCAAGTACAAGAAGAAGGGCGCACGCAAGAAGTGCGAACGCATGCCGAACCCCCCGAGGCTCCAGCAGACCATACCGTGTGACGAAGATTGCGGTGGGGACATCTCCCAGCCCGTTCTCAGCTCGGATGTAACTATCAAACCAACCAACGTTTGGTATGGGTCACAGCTAGTATTCTTAATGTCTCTTGTTTTTTTGTTCTTTTTCTTTTCCCCAGATCAATCCGAAGTGCAAGATGACACAGTGGTCCGAGTGGAGCCCGTGCAGTGTGACGTGCGGGTTGGGCCGTAAGATGCGCACCCGGATGCCGATCAACAAGAGCATGAAGGTGCACCACAAGCGATTCATCAACTACTACCACACGCGCCGCCGCATGACGATGCACGAGGACGAGGAAGACGAGAGCGGTGAGGAGGACGACGAGCAGGACGGCGTGGACAGCGATCTGCATATCACCGACCAGAACGACCCGTGCTACGGTGTGGAAACGGTCGAGGAAGTCACCTGCGGACACGATTTGCCTCCCTGCGATGGACTGTACGGCGTTCCAGGTATGTGCACTAGCGCACTATCATCATCATCATCATTATCGTTTTCCTTGGAACGGCCCCCTTAAGGGACTCAGGTACACCAACTGTATCTGACCACTTTCCTCTTTGTTTCGTTTCTTCACCGGACAGAGCTCTGTTTCCTGGAGCCGAAACCGGGCAACTGTCGGGACTCGCAGACGCGCTGGTACTTCGACAGCGACAAAAACGACTGCTCAATTCTGTTCTTCACTGGGTGCGGTGGCAACAACAACAACTTCATGTCCCGAGAGGACTGTCTCGATACGTGCAGTAAAGGTAAGGCCGGAAAATGTAAGCTTGGCAAACGGGATATGGGTGTAACAGATCCTGGCGGTCATGACGTTCATTCTCTTATGATGGTTGGGCGGGATGGTTATCTCTGTTTTTTTCTCCCCCTCCATTGGCAGACCGTAAATTTACCAACATTCCGATCCGGGACCAGATCAGTACCAACAGTGCCGGTGGGCTTGGTTCCGAGTACGGCTCGTCGGACGTGAAACAGGACTGTAAAACATCGCACTGGAAGCGCGGTCCCTGCAATGCCACCTGCGGCGAGGGCTTCCGGGTGAAGAGTCGCACAATCTTGGTAAGTGGTTGGCGGGATCAGGTTAAGTTCCGGCAACGTTTACTGAATGAGTGTGTGTTTTTTTTTTTGCTGTCTTCCATCGAACACAGGTGCATCCCTCGGGCGGCGGTCAACGGTGTCCACGGAAGCTGCGTAAGGTCGAGCGCTGCTTCGTGCACTGCGACTCGTCGCGGCACGACACGCATCCCTCCTGGGGTCCGAGCGACCGCTACGAGCCGGAACCGATCGAGTGCGAGTACTCGGCCTGGTCCGCGTGGTCTCCGTGCAGCCGGACGTGCGGTGACTACGCCGTCCAGCAGCGCACCCGGTACGTGCTCAACCCGGAGAGCGCCCGCTTCTGCCCCCATCGGCTCGAGGAGCGCAAATGTGATATCATGCCTTGCCTGTTGGGCAAATAAGCGAGTTGGGAGCGAGGGGGCCGAGGGCACCGAGGGGCTAGCTGGGACGATGGGGGGGATAGAAATTGTTGAGATTTATTTGCGTTCACCTACCAAACCAGCGCCACCGACATCCAGGAAAGGGTTTTCCCTCGGGGCAATAGTTCGGTTGCGATAGTTTTAGGGTGCACTTTCATAAAAGTTCTTTTTTTTTTCGTCGATTTCAATCAATAGTTTACCAGCAACAGATACTCCTGCGTTTCCTCCTGGGTTTTTTTGTTTTACTTCTTCACCAGCAGACATTGACATTGATGAATGAAAACCATCTGCGCACGTCGAAGCACCGTGTCGTTCGGCCGTGGCGTGATTGGCAATTGAAGATAAAAAACGCGGTGAAAATTTAACAAAAAAAAAAAACGATCAACTCAACGGACAGTGTTTTGACGTGTTTCCGTTTGGGCACGGGCATTAGTTTATACAGAGGTAAAATTGGAGGAAGAAAAAAAAACAGCGCAAACCCCCAAATATTCCCGTTGGGTTCGAAATAGGACGTGCCCCAGCCGAACCACAGGACACGTACCGGACAGACAAAGTCGAGAAAAAAAACTTAACAAAAAAAAAACGCAAATATAGAAAGCCAGAACGATAGCTACACACATTTATGCATGAATACAGTTGTGTACCACCAATCCGCGAACCAATAGAGGGGAATAGTGTGTGAGAGATAGAGAGAGAGAGATAGAGAGTGTATGAGAGAAAAGCAAGATGCAGAAGTTTTTAGTCGTTTTTAGTCGGTAGTAGACACACAGAGAACCCGGGTTCCGGACCGATGCACGATTTGCACGCACCACCCGACACGCTTGCTATAGCGCGGTAGACAGAACGGGAACGCGAGCGAACGCGCTGTTGTATGTATGTTTGTGGCCGATGCCGGGTCACATGTGATGAGGAGGAGGCGCATGGTGGTTTGCCGTGCAGGAATGCAATCAGATGACATATAAATAAATGCAGACATGATGTATCCTTCAACTATAATGAGATCAAATAAACTGGAGTACACGAAATCGCGGTGTGGTTTTGATTAGGTTTTTTTCCGAAAGGGGATCTCACTCGTTAGCCGCGTTGTGGGGCAACATGTTTGTTGATCGATCTATTGGTCTATGTGTTCTCCCTAGCAAAGTCGTTCCGAGTGATGAATGCGTTACGTTTCGTTCAAGCGATCCATAATTTCGCACTGTTTTATAAAATATATGCTGCACGTTCTAAATTTGTTACCTACCAGGTACCTCCTATGGGGCAAAACTAGCGAAAATTCATCACCCATTCTCTACTAACTTCACCTTTCCTCCGTTTCGTTTCGGGTGTACCGGATCGTATTTTCGTTTGTTCCAACGTCCCCTTGGGGTGATTTTGCGTGCCAGCATCAAAAGGGGGCAGCAACCATTCTATTAATTCTGCCATTATGGATCCGGTCGTAACATACCCGTTACCGTGACGGTTCCATGAGCGCCGGTTGACATCGGATCAATATATGTCCCACACTTCCGCTTGCAGGAGCCTGCTGCCAAAAACTTTTCCCCCCGTAATGAGCGCAAATGTGGTGCGACCAGTGGCGGAAAATCAATGCCAGCCGTTAACCACTGGAGACCTACGAATAGCGAACAAGGAAGCCCTCCCGGCCACACACACACACCCACCCCAGTGTCACCGAGGTTGCCGGTTTGTTGAGGTTAGGAACACCAAAATCAAATCAATAGGGTTAGAACGGCACTTCGCTGGCTCGTTCGTTCGATAACCCAACATACGGAAACGTGTATAGGAGATATGTTTGAAGGCATTATTTACAGCAACCTGCACAAACACATACACATACATTGGTAAGTTTGAACCCGTTGCTTTAACCGGGGAGAACAATAGAAGGGTTCGCAAAATACCTTTGCAAGCTTTTCACTGTCCAGATCGATCGAGGCCTATTCTACCCCGCAGCCCAAACGGAGATAAGAAATCGCAAACAACCATTTGTATTCACCAGAAAATCACCGATATCTGGCACCCGCTTGGTTCCATTTCCGACCGTAGGCAGCTTTACAATATTGTAGCTACGCGTGTGTTCATTTCCCTCCTTTTTTGAATCAAAATTTTGAACAATAGCAAAATATTTCGATTATGTTGGACGATATACTCACCCGAGACGCATAACGTAGGGCAGGTAAGATAAAAAGAAGGTTGATTAAAAAATTCAAATTGGAGTGCAGAAGGGTTTAAAGTAATCGATTGAAAAATTGATTGAAAAAATACAGCTTTTCTTTTCATAGGCAGCAAAGACAAAGGTACAGATGGATGCACTTTGTCTTCAATGGAAATAATAAGTAATTTCCGCATACAATAAACCAATATGTTTGAAACCAAGCCTTTATGTTTGTGAGTGATACTTCGTGTTTTTTTTTCCCCCTCCAGCAACAGTAGACAAATATCCATTCAATATCGAATGCGCACGGCCTCTTCAGGGCAATAAATTGAAATACAATGCAGATGCTTCTGCTCGGATTTATCCACGTACGTGACATTTCCGGGTAATCGTTATCGTTTTTCCTCGCAACCAGTGCACTATATGGCCACGTACTCTAGACTATCAACCAGAACCGGGTATGAGGAGAGTTGTACGTGCAGAAAGAAACCTCGCTTATAAAAAGGGATAAAAGCGGCGACCGCGTGGCGAACAAAACCGACCGTAGCGAGAGTGACATTCTAGTATCGATGGCTAAATGCAATCAACGCAACAATCAACGTCAATAAAAATATTGCTGGCTCGTGTTCGCTGGAAACTTTCGCTAATTGCCTCCAATTGATTGTCAAGCCAAATTGATTTGCAAATATTGCATGATGTGGCACAGCGGGCCGCACAAGCAAACACAAAATAGACGTTAATGGTGTGTTGTTTTCCAACAGCGGTGTTTGCGCTGCGCAGCAGAGGGTCAAATTGTACGAGTTTTTATTATTATTTTTTTTTTTTTTTGAATGAAAACCGATAGAAAATTGGCTGTGGACTCAACACATTTACAGTACGTCCACGAGTAGACAATAAAATAAATTGACTTTTTTCCAACATCACAAGAACGGCAAGAATGTACGGGATATCATTTTGATTGAGATTGAAAATTGAAATGAATCTCACAACAGTGTCAGCATTTTTCAATGAAAGTGATGTTAAAACTGTCCGTCAAATTAAATTAATTTGATTGAATCCGGGCGGTCATTGAAGTGGACTTCAAATTTGCCCCTTGGATTGACTATTAACGTAATATTTAAAACGTCGTTTGGGTCAATCTGACCCATTTTTCATTTTCTTTTATAAAAAGCTTCTAAACGAAACAACATTTTAACAATCCAAAAGAGAGCTTTGTTTAGAATCCTGACACTACACATTTTAAATATTTGAAAAAAAATCTGATTAACAAATTCCGAGAAAATTCTATACCTATTCCTCCCAAAACGGGTCATGTTGACCCAAACTTTTCAAAGCGTTACAATTTCGTCGCTTTTTAAATTCTGTAAACGGCGTTTGGACGGTACATCTATTGTCTTTCTTATGATGTGTATAGAGGAAAAAGTCTCGCAAGTCCCGTTTCGGAAAAGCACCATTCGGAAAATCCTTCAATCAAACCTGCGTCCTTATTACATCCTATAGGGGGGTATTGTAACAATGGCACGAATAAAATGTACTCCACGCCATTTTCTCGCCCGACAAAGATGAATCTCTCCCATGCCATAACAAGTCGTTAAACGTCGTACCAATTTCCCAGCTGGCAATTTAGCGCCCTCGCCTTCGCTGTCGAAAACGGAGCTCTCCTTTTTTACTTTTTATCAGGTGTGA
Organism: Anopheles atroparvus; assembly: GCA_914969975.1. Classification (NCBI taxonomy): domain Eukaryota; kingdom Metazoa; phylum Arthropoda; class Insecta; order Diptera; family Culicidae; genus Anopheles; species Anopheles atroparvus. The sequence continues at coordinate 21,143,937 of CAJZCY010000004.1, forward strand.
ATATCGTTATTTTTAATTGTCAATTATCACGGCATTAGTACCTAGCTGGCCAGATGTCATGGCGATTATGGTGGCACTTAGCAGAGGCACAACGGGCAAGTGTTTCGCAGCGAGACACACAATCTTATTAACACTCCTCCGCGAAATTCGGACGATCCATGGTCCCGATTCCACGGCTTCTTCCAATCCAAAGAAGAAACCAATCCTGACTCTTATCTGCGCCCATTTGGGGCAGGATTTGCCAGTTCAGAGCACAGAGCAGTTCAGAGCTCCGGTAGCTGGTTTCACTGTCCTCTACAAAGATGATGATGAGGCGCCATTCAGGGATCGGATGTCCTGAGCACTCGAGGGAACAGAAATGGCGACCATGAAGATGGGTTAACGGTACGAAAACGCACTCCACCAGGGACCAACCGGTTGTCATATCATTTTGGAAGAGTGTCAAATATCAAACAGTTTCGTTTCGAGAGGGACTCTTGAGACGGTCTCTTGAGACTCAGTCCACCAGCAAGGCGAAAGGGGGTTAAATTTTGAAGCGCAACAACGATTGTCAACGAGGAGATGCTGAACGCAAACCTGCACAGAGGGAAAGAGGGTAAAAGAAGTACGAGAACTCAACGGCGTATCACAAGATAAAGCGGTTTCCAGCCGTGTCCCACAATCCCGGGAAGCTCCTTGGGGACACAATTTAGCCGTCATGTCATGGGTGACAAATGACTAACGTACATCGGTGTCAGATGGTCGTTTTTTTTTCGGTGTTTTTTTTTTTTTTTTTTTTTTCTTCAGTTCCAGCCAGTATTCGCCTCCAATGGCCTTATGTCGAAAGAGCTGTTTCGGCAAGAACCGGCACTTCCCGTGGAGTTCTATCGTGGGCGCTTATCGAGTCACGAGCTCGTGAATAGGCGGGACACCAGGGCACGGACAAGTTGACGGACTCGAGCGGATGAGAAACAGTGCCAACATTGGCCAACCACGGTATTCGCCAGGCTCTCGGCAGGATGAACGTCAAACTTCACCAGAACAAGTGTCAGACGGACGTCCCCTTCCCGATCCTGTACATTGTATACCCCCGTGGCTCCGGCACCGAAACGATTTGCAGAACTTTTAATGAACCAGATGGCCTCCGATGTTTGTAAAGAAGCTGTGTCTTTAAACTCCTCTATTTCGCTCGTGTTCACGTTTTTTATTCTCCTTTAACCGGCACCACGTCTATTCTCCACGGCGTTCCAGAACCTTCTCCTGTTTTTGACATTCGATGTTCGCTCCGGAAACCTAGAACAATCTAATCTGACAATTTGGTTTCGAACTCGAAAGACCAAGATCACTACACTACCCCCCTCCAGATTCATGGAGTGAAACTTTGACTCTCGAGGTAGTGCGCAGGTTTTAGCCTATCTATAGATATCGACTCATGTTTACCTTTTTTGTCGATCACGAAAAACTTCCTTAGCTTTTTTATCACATTGTAAGGTCCCTCATAAGGAGGTTCCAGACCTGCTTTAACCTTGTCGATTCTTACATATACTTTATCACAGGCTTCTAGTTCTTTATCTATATACACTTTTGTTGCTGTGTTGCGAGGTGCTGTAGGAGCAACCTTGCTAAAAACGTTTTTAAGCCTTGCGACATAATCTGTGACGTCCGGAATGTTGGCATCTGGCGGCCTCACGAAGTCCGCTGGCAATCGCAGATTTTGCCCATAAACTAATTCAGCTGATGTGCATTTGAGATCTGCCTTATAGCTAACTCTGATTCCTAACAAGACAAGAGGTAACCTTTCTGTCCATTTTTCCGAACTGTCGTTGGCCATAAGTGAACTTTTTAAGTGCCTGTGGAAACGCTCTACTAAACCATTCGATTGCGGATGGTACGCAGTGGTCGAAATGTGATGACTTCCTAATAATTTTGCTAGCTCCGAAAAAAGTTTAGATTGGAATTGTCGTCCTCTATCGGTGGTGATGTTGACTGGACAACCGAATCTCGAAATGTATTCTGACACTAATGTTTTGGCAACAGTTTCTGCTGTAATGTCTCCTATCGGATAGGCCTCTGGCCATCTAGTGTATCTATCTACTACCGTTAGAAGATATGCCCTGTTATCTGATATAGGAAGCGGTCCAACGATATCAACATGAATATGTTCAAACCTACCGGCTGGGAGATCGAATTGCGCTATCGGTGAATGAATGTGTCTATTGATCTTTGACCTCTGACAATTCTCGCAAGCTTTTGTCCACTGAATTATGTGCTTATTCATGCACGGCCAGAAATATTTAGATGTTATTAATTTTTTGGTGGCTCTAATACCAGGGTGTGATATGTTATGTTGATCTTTAAATATCATAAACCTTAAGGGTTGCGGAATATAAGGTCTATTGACACCGGAGGATGTTTCGAAGTAAATTGTTTGATTGTTAATGATAACTTTTTGTAACCGAAACTTTGTATCTTTAGATTGGTGTCCGAGACATTTTTCAAGCTCCGTATCAGATTTTTGACTCTCTGCCAATGATTCGTAGCTCAGAGAGTTTATAGCATTCGTTTCTCCTATGCGTGACAAGGTATCTGCTACGATATTACTATCACCCCTGATATACCTGATATCAGTAGTAAACTGCGAAATGTAATCCAGATGCCTTGCTTGCCGTGGAGTTTTGTCAGCTTTCGATGACATGGCATTGATGAGCGGTTTGTGGTCCGTTAGAACGAAGAAATCTCGCCCTTCTATAAAATAGCGGAAATGTTTTATCGCGAGGTATATCCCTAACAATTCCCTATCGAAGGTTGAGTACCTTTGTTCTGTGTCGGTTAACTGCTTTGAGAAGAAAGCTAGAGGTTCCCATACGCCGTTATTCTCTTGCTGTAACACTGCTCCAACAGCAACATTCGAAGCATCTGTCGTAATGTTGAATTGAGCTTCATCCCTAGGATGATTGAGCAAAGTGGCGTGAGACATGCTAGACTTTAGTTCTTCAAATGCCCTTTCACAATCTGTGGGCCAGCTCCATGGAGTTGTTTTCTTTTTTGAATGCAAGGCTATTTGTTTATGTAATGGTCTCATGATTTCTGCGATACGGGGAATAAATCTATGGTAGTAGTTGATCATCCCTACGAACCGCTGAAGCTGCTTCAAGGAAGTGGGACGAGGAAAATTGGTGATTGCCTCAACCTTGTCTTTGGTGGGAGAAATACCTTTACCGTTAATGGTATGTCCAAGGAATTCAATTTCTGGGACTCCAAAGACACATTTGGAATGCTTAAGTTTAACATCATTATCAGACAATCGTTTCAAAACTTCCCTCACATGCACCATGTGCGATTCCTGCGAAGAACTTCCTATCAGAATATCATCTATATAAACATAAACAAAATCAAGATCCTGAAAAATTGAATTGACGAACCTTTGAAACGTTGGTCCCGCGTTCCGCAAACCAAAAGGCATTCGTACAAACTCAAATAAACCAAAAGGAGTGGTAATAGCTGTTTTGAAAACATCCTCCGGAGCAATGGGTATCAAATGGTATGCTTTTACGATATCCAGCTTGGAAAATATGGAGCAATTAAACAAGTTCATCGAAAAATTTTGTATGTGGGGAATCGGGTATCTATCGGGAATGGTAACCGCGTTTAATCGACGATAGTCCCCACACGGACGCCAATCGTTATCCGTTTTAGCAACCATGTGCAGTGGAGATGACACAGGTGAAGACGAAACTCTGCAAATACCCAATTCCAACATGTGTTGGAATTCAGCGTGGGCTGCTTTATGTCTCACCGGGTCCAGTCTGCGTGGTTTAGAAACAGGTAGCTGTCCTTTGGTTTGGATATGGTGTACCACCTGATGCTTTATAGGCTTGTTGAAATCGGGGGACTCCAATAAGGATGGAAATTCTCTCAACAAGTTTGTGTAACTATCAGTAACCATAAACAACTTCGGCGATGGAGTGTCAACCCTAGCAATACACGCTTTAGTAGTCAAGCTCGTTAGTGGATCAACCAAACGTTTGTTGCGGAGATCAACCAGTAGACCATACCGTTTGAGGAAATCTGCCCCAATGATCGGGTGGTTTACCGCAGCTAATATGAACGTATGGGGAAAAGAACGACGTAGTCCTAAGGATACCTTAAGAAATTTCACTCCAAATGTTGGAATGGGTGTTCCATTTGCAGCCACTAACATGTCATTAGACTTAGCTAAAACTCCAAAAATTGAATTGGGTATAACAGAAACGTCAGCCCCACTATCTATGAGAAAAGTGAGCTTTGATTCTTCATCGTGAAGAAAGAGACGGCTTGAATTAGAAAAAACACTTACAGATCCCGCCGTATCTGCAGCGTTTACTCGTTTTTTTGATTCTTTTCCGCACGGAAATAGCAGGGTTCTATGCATTTCGTTGCCGCCTTGCCAAACTTATGATGGTACCAACACAAAGGCTTCTTTGACTTGAATGGCCCTACCTTGTCACGCGAGGAGCTACGCTTGCGCAAATGCTTTCGCTCTACCGATAGTTCACGACCGCGAGAAACCTTCATCTGCTTGATCATATCCTTCAATTCGCGAACCTCATTCCTAAGCACAGAAATTTCGCTAGATTCGTTACTTGGACCAGGCTTTAAACTACACGCATTCACCGTCGCACCCTTCGACGTCTCCCAGATCTTGTCAGCTATAGGCAGAATGTCACTAATATTCGTTTTCCCTAGAGAAATCACGGCGATTTCTATCGGTTTTGGAAGACGCCCTAACCACAAACGGAATATCAGTTTCTCGGAAATGTCACTCGATGATCCAGCAAGCTGCACAAGACGACGATGAAAATCGGACGGGCTACTGTCCCCCATTTCGGCGTTGTATAAGAGTTTCGATATACGCTGCTCTTCACTTATCGAAAGACGCTGCAGCAAAGCTTCCTTCAGCACCGTGTAACGATTTTCCGCGGGGGGGTCCTGCACGATGTCGATTACCTTTTCCAGCGTCTCTGGCGGCATCGCGGAGAGTAGATGCGCGTATTTGGTACGCTCAGTCGTTGTCCTAGCATTCTCAAATTGAGCTTCTGCCTGAATGAACCAGGTGTTCGGTGAATTCGTCCAGAATGGCGGAAGCTTAACTGCACCGATCTCCAACTCCTCACGGATGGTACGAGGTGCAGGACGTTGTGGAAGGACGGAACTTCGCGCTGGAGGCCTTGGTGACGTTGGCGGTGTGTCATATTGCCCTTCCGCGTAACCCGCGGGTCGCGTAGACGCGTCCATTGCTTCATATGCCGGTTGGTCTGTCTCCATTTCTATGTTCAGATTCTTTATGGAAGAAAGATTTGACATTCTCAACAGGCACAAGAGCACGCGCCAATTTCTGGCTTCGGTTGGTGTATGTGACGAAACGGTGCGCGGAAAATATACAAAGGATGGCGAACACAAGAAAGTTCACGTCGCTGACTCGCGTGTGCCACGGGATGGTGTATGTGTAAACGGTGTGATCGGGTACGTTGTCAACTGAACTCTATTGTGCGCGCGACATGGATTCGTAGAAACGCTGCACACACGTGATGTTTAACCGGGCGATCTTCCACAGCACACACTCGACGATAGAATTGTCTTGCAGGCCGGCTTATAGAAAACCAATGCGATGATTTTAGCACCAAACCTTTTTCGCAATCGCCATTTTCAGCTTGACGATCACGTCGGGGTCACCAATAAAGAGGCTGAGTCTTTAAACTCCTCTATTTCGCTCGTGTTCACGTTTTTTATTCTCCTTTAACCGGCACCACGTCTATTCTCCACGGCGTTCCAGAACCTTCTCCTGTTTTTGACATTCGATGTTCGCTCCGGAAACCTAGAACAATCTAATCTGACAATTTGGTTTCGAACTCGAAAGACCAAGATCACTACATTTGCAATGTAACCTGCTGTTAAAATATCACCGACCGGGCCACCGGGTCCATCGACGGAAGTTCGGTGTCGTCTTGTTAAGCCTCGCACTGGCGTTTACTGTGCCTCGTTTGACATTCCGATCGTTCACGTCTCCACGTTCTCGTCGGAGGAAGTTTCACTCCAACCAATGATAGCTGGAGGAAAAAAAAGGTAAATGAAACACAATGCACATTACTAGCCGGATGGAAGCGGCGAAAACTGGTGTCAAACTCGTGCGCCGGAGAACTTCTTCCGGTTCTTCGCTGCGAACTTCAAGTAGAGTGTTGAACCTCCGTCCGGTTCGTCGGAATGCTCTCCTTTGAACTGGAAGTTTCTTCCCGACAACAGACTGTTGGCACTCCAGTCCAATAAACATCATTGCTTATCACGCACCCTCAACACGCCATCCCGAGTTCTTCCGCACTTCGGTTTTAAAAGCGTCGATCGTTTGTTGTAGACCGGCGTCGAAAACGATGCCATATCAAAACTCACCTCGCCCTCCACTCACCGGGGGCGGAAAAAGCACATCTTTCCGTAAGGATGCGCCCAATAACCCGTATCGCGATGGGCGATTGAGAACCGAAACCCCCAGCCTGGCTGCCTGGCCCCTCCGTACGCGCCACGGATTCACCTGTAAACGAGCAACGCATCACGACGTGCGACTAAACAGTCTCTATTTCGTTCGTTTTCTTTCCACAAAAGCTTCCACCGTGGCTGTTGCGGAGCTGCTTCACGAAACCAGAGCAAAAGCAGCACGAGAGGGGAAACATCTTCACCCCCCACACCAGACTCCTGACCGTGAAAAATGCGCCGGAAAAGATAAGACGCCCATAGTTGATGGTTCTTAGTTACCCTTTTCCGTTCCCGGGCAATCGAGGATCTGTATTTATTGGATTTTTCTTATCCATTTTCCCGCATATCTCCGGCCGCGTTGAACGAGAGGTAAGCGTCCGTGTACGCCCGGCCACCATAGCCTGGAAAGGAACAAAATATTTATTGCTCGAATATATTCATTACGAATGTTCCTTTACCTGCTTCGTGTGCCATTTTTTAACCTTAACTATGGACTCACGTTGAGGGTTTTGCTCGATAAAAGTAGAATCCGTGGAACTGTTTCATCACCATTTTCTCATTATAAATTCCCTTTTCGCTTGCTTCTGTCAACTGAGGGTAACAATTTATCGACTTAAAATTGTTCAACTGAAAATTCCCCATGGGAAGCTATTCCTGTATCTCGTTTGTGCATACAGGTTTTTTTTGTGTGTGACAAAATCTGTTTTCTTTTCAATTGATTTTCCTGGGCTTAACGATACCATTCACTACGCAATCGAGATGCTCGTTTCGTTTAAGGCCTCATAGCTGCAAAAAAAGAACCAAACAAAATCGATAGAGAGTGTGGGGAAAATCATCCCGACCCAGATATCCCGCCACAAGGAGTTTCCTCCCCTGAAACGTGTACACAATTTACAAGATGAAATCAAACGTGTCTCCTACAGCTTTTCTTTTTTTCTTTTTTACTCTTCCACGGGCAACCGGAATGCCGTGATGACTAACAAGCTTCCAGGACTGCCGCGATCGATGGTTAGGAAAATTCATTGGAAATAACTTCGACGCAGACATTCTCTGCGAACAATTTCTGGCCGGAGAAGGAGCAAAAAACTCCACTCCCGACCGTTCCCTTCGGATGTGACTGCAAATGGTGTAAGTAATTGGTACCGGATGTGGCTGTTACGAGACATTCCGGAATGTAACGAGCGCTGGTTTTCTGGTAAACCCCTAACTCTACCAATCAAGTACATGCCACTTCGGTTCACTGCTCGCGCGCAAGCTACGATAAAATGATGATCAAATACCGATACCCTCCAGTCGGGTTTTTATTCAACAAAATAGAACACGGCAGACAGGATCGACCAACCCCTCTACGATACTCCTCCATTCTGTCCGTGGAACATCCTTGGTTCACTTTTCATCGCATGATTCAATCATATTTCCGCAAATTCGCCACTTACAACACACCACTCCACTTTGCTGCGGAAAATCGGGCTCAAAGTGCTGGGCAACAGTCCCCTGTCTGTTCCTTTCATCCGTGATTCCCTTCTCATCGAGCTTTGGAAGTAGCACTTTTTTGAAGTATAAATAAAAGGCAACTATCCTCAATCTTCTCGCCATCACAAGACAGGCCTATCCGAGACCGAAGAACCCGAACTGCGATCGGGAGCAAAAGGATGTTATTTCGAGCCCAAAACCGCTTCTCACCCGGACATTTTCCCACGCAGCATCCGACAGTGACATTGATGCCTGTCCGGTTTCGGTTTCGGTTTCGCTACCGGTTCGGTTCGTCATAAATTTTATTAAGACGTTATGGTTAAGGATAGGACGTCGTGACTTGAAAAGCCAACCGGAAAGAGACGCATCGGGCGGGTTCGATGAAGCCTTTGGTAAAGGCGACGGGGCTGAGTTTTCCGAGCAGACACATGGACGTGTGTATGGCGTGATATATTTAAGCCATAGCAGAAGCTACGAAAATTTTCACCGGAATTCTTCGACAAAAATAGCACAGCTTGTGGAGCCACGTGTAGGAGAAACTATTCGACAAACATTTCCGATGAAAACTTTATGAATATGGGAGCTGGTTCCGGAAGGCCGAGGAAGTGGGAAGCCATTAGAAGGTGAATTTTCCACAAATAAATCACATCCAACTGTCAGTGCCCTACCACAGCTCCACAATGGATTATTATACCTCTTGGATAAATTTTTAAAAACATGCAAATTAATTTCCATCGAATCTACTGGTAGGGACAAACATCCGTACGACTTCTAGTTTAAATTTCAAACGAACCATCATACCTGTAACGCCGATTGCATAGCTTCAGGAGCAACAACATTGGAATCCCTAGTCTAACTTTAACCGCAAATTATATTCATATTCTCCAATCCCAACAAAAGTGCACTCGTGGTTTTCCTTCGTAAATTAAACAACATCAAGCTTTTAGCCCCCCGGAGATATTTATTCAACACAGATAAGCACCGAGCGAATGGCTGTGCAAAAATACAGTGGTTTCCAACAAGCAAAAACCATCAGCTCTTTGCTCATTCCCATCAGTATTGTTTCCCAAGTGTATAAACTATAGTTCCCAGAATACAAAAAAGCAAAATACCCTCAGAATCTCCCTAGACGTTAGTTTCCTTCCGCTACCGTAGAAAGTTATCCCGAAAATAGCACACACACCGGAAAGTAACAGTCAACTTCACCGGGGCGGGTTGCACATGGGGAGATCGGGTGGAAGAAATAAAGGATACAAAAAAGGTGAAAGTGAGATTACGGCAAGGTTTTGGCTCGGTGAGGCAAAAGACTAACTCTTCTCGCTATAGGCACGCATTCGTCCGCAACCGGAACAATAAGGTCCCCCCTCCGCCCAGCCCGGTCCCGATGGATTTTGTGGTTCGCAATACGGCGTGTGCACAAACAGGAATACAAACGCACTAATGTGTTGCCGGGCAGAGGAGATCCTAAGCAACGGAGATCTACCGCAAATCCTTGGAGAGAAAAAAAAGGGAACGAAAACTCAACACAGCACGGCGAACGGAAGCAAAAACCATCATACGCCGGTATCACAATGGAAAAGCTTTTCTCTCGAAAAGCCTCAAACAAACCGGAACAAGCGCAAATCCTTTGCTCGGGCGCTTGCACAACCTTCAGCACAAACTGTGGATATGTGTGTGTTAATGTCCTATACGCATCAATGAATAGACTTTTCTCATCCGAATCGAACCGAAACCCCGGCTAGTGGATGTGGTTAGTTAATTGATGGATTTTCCTTCCATCTGGATACAAATGGTTGATCCCGGCGTATCAATCCAAATGTGCAACAACTCTTTTCTTCCTTTTGCGCAGTGTGCATATTGTCTTCTTTCGTAACATTTTCTTGTTACATTACTTGATTGGTTAATTTTGTCCTAGGAAAACAAGTTTTCCCATCGTTTAAAGATAAGTTAATGCACTGCCTTCACTAAGTGTAAAGCACATTTAAAAGACTAATAATTATACACCTTCCTTCCAAACATGAAACATGAATGAAAATAATGTTGAGCCCTTCAGGAATGTGAAGGACCCTAAACTCTACACCATTTCCCATCGATCGATCGAACGATGGTTAAATTGCTCAATAATCTTTCACTAAACTTCGTCGGATCGAATCTCTCCACATCCCCGACTGGAAAGGAATGCCTAGCGTTTGCACTTGGGAAATGAAATATGGCCTCCCTTGTCGGCACCGAGAAAACCCGAAACCAGAGCAGATTCGTCAGCAGAAAAGTCATTTGTCGTCGAAAGTCACCCTAATTAAAGGTCGCAGACAAATTAAAGGCTTAACAATGGCTAGCCGTGTCGCCGGTAGCTTCTTTCCCGCACGGTGGAAAGGGCGGTGGTGGACCTTGGTGGTGTGGGTTTGGTGGTGGCCTGTGGAATCCCACCTCCTTCCACTCCAATCGGGCCGATATTGTGTCAAAGCCAACTGACGGCATAAAATGGCTACAAGCGAAGCGAATACACACGCACGCACACACACCCACAGCTGGGCAAAATTAATGATCGAGGATTATGTTTCCCGCACCGTTTTTCCACACCTTCCAGCCAATCGACGTGGGAAATATTAAAAGTCTCACACACTCACACAGAGAGATACACTTCCGATTCACTTGGTCCTTTTCTAGGGCATGCCGGTGTCTTCCATCCGCCCTCCCACGGTAAAGCAGGAGTATTAGCTGCCCAAGACGGATGGGACGGATCCTTCTCCTGGGGAAGAAAGCCGCATAGGAAAAACCGCACATCCCATCTCTATCGGCAGGACTACCGGCGGTCCTCGCTTCTCTGCAGGCTACAAGGATTGCGGTGCGTGGTATTATATCTTCCCGTAGCACCTCGATGCCTTGCCCCAAACCAATGACTGGGCGAAGGCAAATTTTCCCTGTACCGACAACAAAACAAATGCAAGCAAAAGTCCAGCACACAAATGCGACTGCATCCAGGGTGGGCATTGTTCGCAGCTGGCAGCTGGTAAATTATCCCCGCACGGGAAGGCAAGTGTACCCTCGGGAAGCAAAGAATCGGAAGAGGACGGGGTAGGTCAATCGGTGGCAAGCAGGTTCAACGGATGGCGTTCTGATATAGACAGAAAAGCTTTGAGCACCATTTGCAGTTTAAGACTGAGTTAGAAAAAGAAAAAAATACAAACAAACTAGAGCTACACATTACGGCATGACTGTTCTCGAATCCGAGTGACTTCCACCTGCGATTGCAGCAGCTAACGGTCGGACGAATGATTAGTGGTGCTGTGAATATCCTGTTGCGTACATCATCCCGAGGGATGCTCAGAGGAAAAGTTTCTGTTTCGTACGTCACAAAGAAGAAGCAGAAAAACACCCCCAATCGCAGGGCATTTTCCTCTGCAGGGCGAAGTAACAGCGTAAACATTAGCTGACCGGATTAAATTTCCTGCCTCCCGATAGTCGGAAGTCCGGAAGTTTTGCTATAATTCCACAGGTTCCCGCTTGGCGGCGCCACCACCGCCACCCGGGGGCAATGCGCTTGATCCGAAAACAAGGATTAGCCTCGTCGGTTAGGCAGGAATGTGCCGCAATAGTCGAGAGTTAATATGGCGGAGAAAAGTTTCCCGTCCTGCGTCTCGCAGCAGGAGCAGTTTTGAGAGGGCCAGACATCGCCCGGTAGTGTACTAACAAGGCTAGTTTCCTATAACCGGCAAATGTTGCGAATTAGGTGGAGCTTTCCGAACTTGTTCGCAAACTTCTGCGGAGGGAACTCTGTTGCAGTACAGTTGCAATTATTTACCAAAGCCGATTGCAGTTTAGAATAAACAGAGGGTAGCGTTTTATCATCATTAGTTTGAGATCATCAAACTGGTTGTGTGTGTGAGATTTTACGATGTGCTTTTCCTGTTTCTTATCCCAAGAATTTGTTAACATCATAGCTCTCTGACTCTAATGAAATGCTCTGTCTAGTTAGAACTGGAGGTTCGAGATCAGTTTAGACCAGCTTTTGTTCAAGGTATGTTGAACAATAAAGATAATTTAGTAATTTTGCCATATTCGTCTCAATGCTTCACAAAATCTTGTACTGAAATAAGTTTAAACTTTTTTATATTCTTACAAAGTATTTCTTATTCCTGAAAAAAAAAACAGGATCATTAGTGAGATTGTCTAAGGATTAGTAACCTGTTAGATGCGAGTTTGGTATGTGAATACAGAGAAGTAATGAATTATTCCATCGAAATAAGCTAGACAAAGATGAAACGCCATTGAATCAGGGTCTTGGATAGCGGAGTGCGTACACCGGTTCGAACACGACCCGCGACGACGTGGATTCGAATCCAGACCGGACCTCCCCCGGTACGAAAGATTGACTCATCCACGCATGGTAAAGGGGGAAAAAAGGTATCGTATTAGTTACTACGCCAAGTGTAAGAAAAAGAAATAAGAAAGGCTTATAAAACACCACTTCGCTGATTTAAATTAGACTTCCTTATCGAGACAAACAGAACAAACGAAACATGCGAAGAGTTCATAAACCAAAATAGACAGCTGAAAACTAAAATTCGTTCAACGCCAACGTTAATTCAACTTTCAAACACAACCTGCTTCTAAAAAATACTCTCCAATTACAGCTTGATTCAACACTCTACATGTCTATTTCGAAAAAATGCATGCAAAACATGAATCATCCATCGAACATAGAGTGAACATGTTGAATTCCGATTTAAAAAAAAAACGAAATGGAAAAATTGTATCTCCCAAAAAAAAACCTTTCACATTGATTGAACGGACGTCCATTGGGTAACACTTTGCCAAACGGTGGGCAAACAAATTGCACCCAAACTACGTGACCCGGAAAGAAATGACTCACTAAACCGAAAGTACGCACGGCGTCCGGCGTTATACAAATGATTGTGACGCACACATTCAAGTCCCATAGCCATTTGCGAAGGTGCGTATGACCCTTCCGTTGAACGCTTTCCCCGCCCTCCCACCTTCGCGCACATCTGTTGCTGCGTTTCAGGACGTGTTGGATCATATTGGATCAATATGGGATGCGGCGCATCTAATTGGACGGCTGATGGTATTTGGGCGCGTGGATTTGTGCTCTAATCGATGGATTTTGGAGGGAGCTTTTACAAGGACACGGACCAACCACCAATGGTTTCAAGCTGAACGGATCCTCGAGTTTCCTACGTTCTTTGTGTATGTGCCTCGTTTGATTTTCTGCTTCTGTTTCTGCTTGAACGATCCTCGCATCCTGATTAGCAATCGATATCGCGTGTTTGCCTCGCAAGGGCTAGTTATCCTTGCTTTGTTACTAACCTGACCTCGGAGGAAGTTTGCACACTACGCCAAACATACCGTTCGACCACACAATAAACGAGAAAGTCACCCCGTCCTCCTCGGTCCTCCCCTCCACTGCGACATTATGGGCAACGAAGGGCCTGCTACCCACAGACAATTCCGGCGTGTCCTGATGGTGTCAAACGGTGTCAAACGGGATTTGGCCGAACACTAACATCTACACATACACACAACCACTGGCGAAAGGGGGGTGACAAAGGCGAGTATTGGCGTCCCCGACAGCGATGAGCCTCATTACTTTTAATTGTCAATTATCTCTCACTCTCGACCGGTGCGGAGGGCTGCCCAAGGGCTACGACCATTGCCATTACCATAAAGTGCCCTCCCGGGGGGCACGTGGGTCGAGCTGAGTCGAAGGAAACATGTGAGGGTGTGGGAAAGCGTGGGGTAACACCGTTTTCGCCCCGACACATTGTACGCCATTCATATTTGCCTACGACTTCAATCGCCAATGCCGTTGTTTCTTTACTTCTCGGCCTAGCGCACCCTGCCAAACATAACCATGTCCATAACCATTGGGAGTAACACCGGGATAAATGTCGTTGGAAGTAGTTCAGCCCCGCTTAATGAGCCTTAATTTTGTTGTCCGTGCCTTCTCTTTTTCGATTATTAAATAGCTTCGTTCCGATGGACCGTGCGTGCGTCACGGCAGGTTGTTGGAAAGGAAATGGAAAGGATAACGGGATAGAATCACAAACTATGAAACGCACATGCCACCAAAATGGAAGAATTTGTGATGGAAAATATTTAAAAAAATGTTAAAAGTAAAAACTGAAACTCACTACAAAAATGGCGCATAACAGTTATCAAGGATAAACATGTGGTTAAAACTCGTTTCCGAAAGCTATAGTTTTTGCATTTTATTTTTACTTTGATCTTTTGTCTCAAATTAGTCGCAATAAATTTTCAGTAAAAAGTAACGTAAGCCAACTACTTCAGTATTTGCCATTTTATGTGTTTTCATTGAGAAGATGTACATAATCTTTGTCCGGATGGATGTCCGTTACGGTTTTTACGTTTAAATTAAAACAATAAAAGTAACATTTATTTGGCAGAGTAACTGGTTGCTGCTTATATTAAAATTATATGGCCTTTTTGGCGGCTGTGGCAGTCAGTTGGTGATCAAATTTTATATACTCAAATACACACCGTATACTGCAAAGAAAATTCCCCAAAGAGATCGTTAACATTTAAAAAAAAACAACTGTCGAAAACCGCACCGAGGAATGTGTTCGGTTAAATAATCGAACGGTTCGTCTTAAAGGTGTTTCCCGAAAAAAAAAACCTTTAGAGAATTTCCTGGCATGGGCTAGATGGGAAACTCGTTGGAGGGAAACCCGAAACATATCGTTTTTTTTTCCGAGAACATCGAAGTAGAATGCTGGTGCAAGCAAATGTAGGCCACCCTTTTTCCCGTGTAACGCCTTTTTTTTGTGTCCCGTAACTTTTTCCTCCCATACTTTATTCCATTTCCATGTTCCTCCTTAGTTCCTTTTTCCTCCTTCGCTGTGAGGAAAGGAACGAAGGCCGGATGAGGTGTGAAAAGCAATAAAAAGGCTCGCAAGATGGTGGCTAAATATCCTTATGGGCCGCCCGGGGTTCCCATTATCGCCGGTACGATGGTCATATATTTGGACACCTACGGTCTTCCCCGGATTGGAACGTGCCAAAATGCCAACAAGTGTGTGCTGCCGTGGCGAAATTGTGCTCGATCCGTGCCGGGTAAACATATAGTAACATCGACAGTCGGGACGAGCTCCTCTCGACAAAGTGATTATTTTTTTCTTCACACCTTCCGCAGTGTCTACAAACTAGAAGATTCACTAAAATGCAAACCTTCTGGAGCGGTTTTTTGTTGTTTTAAGTGGTTGAAACTAATATGCATAGTTGCTTCATAATAAGAATGCAAAGCTATTTCATTGTATCAAATGTTCAATTGAATCGCAATGAATAATTTTTTTTTTCATCAATGCTTGTAAATTAAATAAAGTTTGAAAAACAACTTTAATTTCAATACTTCAAATCAAATCTCAAACAAACAAGGTGCTAAGAAAACACCATCTCACCAATACGCAGCAGTTATATTTCAAGAGCTTAATGTGCGTGAAATAAATGTGCACCCATTCTGTGGAAATGAATTATTTATAATCGACACACATCGACTTCTGCAGGTTAATATCATTTAAAATTATTTAACGTAAATCATCCCCAAACCTCTTCCACCAGCCCTCCAATAAACCAACCGACCGGGAATGTCAACCGGGGCTGGTCCCCCGTACCGGCAATTTGTTTTCACATTACAGCGACAATCGATCGTTGGGCCAAAACCAAATTGCCATTCCTTTCGGAACACATTAACGGCCATAAAAATGATGGATAGCTGCTGCTTAGCCTAACTCTTTGCGATTAATCTTTGGCTCCAGTGTTCGATGTAGGCACGAGCTGGCCGTAAACATCGATGCGTGAAGTTAAAATATTCTTATCGAAATGTTTCAAAAGAAAGGTTACAGTTACGAAGATCATTCTAAATTTCAACAACAAATTTAAAGCATTTTTGGTGCGATTTTAACTTACGCCGTTATAAACCTAATATCGTGTAACCTATTTTCCTTCTCTTCGTTTACACGAACCGTCCAAAGTAAACACACGATTATGTTTCACCTAGATGCAGCTATCCCGAGGTCCTACCTCTGACGTTTGAGAACTGTCTATCGGACGCGTTTGACTTTTTGCTTCCACCGAAAGCTCCCTAAAACCGATAAAAATCGAAACTGCGGCGCACCGGAATAAATTCTCGACGTGATAAAATAATGTCCCTGGGCCTCCGGGTTTGCGTTTCTCCCCCCTTGAGGACGTCTCAGGACACTTTCACCTACTCCGGGCTCGCAAACAAACATAAACAAGGGCTCACACTGTTTCCCGTTCTCCTACCGGCGACTATTTTTCCGGGTTTTGGGCGTTATACACCCAAATTGGATTTTAATTTGCTCCCTTTACGGCCGTTGCCCTAAAAACCTGGCACCCTGCACGTATAGCCGACGTGTAGCGACGAAGGGGCAAACATACGCACCGTGCTGTCCCGGTAATAAATTCAATCATGTAAATTGTGAACTCCCCGGGGTTGGTTTATCGCCACCGGGTTTCTTTTATCTGTGCACTTTTCCGGGCTGCTGGCTCGCCGAACGGCTCCCGGTAGCCATAAGCCAACGTCATCCTCCGAGGGATGTTTTGGTAATTTAGACGACATTTGCTACGGCCGGGCGATCCGCTTACTAAACTCTGGTTATTTATGTCGCACCAGCAGGTATGGAGTGGATTAGACCCGGAACACTGTCACATTTCATGCCCCATCAGGGTTTACGTGGGCATCGAAAAGGCCCGACGTGTGGAAATGTGATTCAAAAACATACACCAAAATTAAATGATAACGCTATGGAGTTCCCGATCGGAAAAGCATCCATCGAAAATGCTCGCCTTGATGCACTTGTTCGATGCATGTAAGCAGGTTTAAATTACATTTGCAACTATTTCGATGCTTTTCAGCCGGAAATTACAGGAAATGAAACGCACTCTGTGTGTCTGACGTAAGACCGCAGGTCGTAATACATTTCCACGAGCGGTAAACAAAGAGAAAATACTATTGGGAGTACACCAAAGTTCGAGATCATCATATACAGGATACTTCTTTTTTTCTGTTCAATCCACCAATAGATTAAGTAACAAAACGTTCCGTACTTATGCCATTAGACGATTGCAAATTCTTTTTTTTTTTTACTTTTATCAAGTTATTTTTTATGTTACGGGAACACTTTCGGTGAAGAACTTTCATGTGACATTCGATCATTTTGAGTCCAGTTGCACGTTTAAGTGGTTTACACGGCATAAAAAACACAATCTGTTTAGTTACTCGAGAACAACTAGGAGTCTGGGATTATCGTGAATGACAACAACTGTGGGCTGACTAGAATCTGGAATCTCTTATTTTTGAAAGGTTTGGTACACGAAAAGTACGTGTAAGGTAGTGCTGTACATCAAAATGACTGTTAGTTCTGGTCAAGTTTCAGTTTTTATTGATATGTTTTAGCGAATTGGGCGTGCTGTATTCACTGCCAGGACTGCGGAACTATGTTTGCCAATTAAATTAAATAATAGAGGGAGATACACAGGAAGGACAGCGAGCCAGTTCGCGATCGGACCAGTTCAAAGATATTAGTAAGCAGAAGACGAAAGACCCCCCAGCATATAAAGCACCGAAAAACTTCTTTTCTAATCTCAGAACGTGAATAAATAGAGCGAAGGTTTTTATGACGAACCTACGAAGGAGTAAAACAAATCGTAAAAGTTTTTCATTTGCATAAAACGTCGCTTTTGCGAAAAACAAAAAGGAATAAGATTGTTGTTGCTTGATTAGAAAATTATGTTTAAACATTTATATTCCGCAGTTTACAGTGGCAACTGAGCGAACAACCCTGAACTTTGTTGCACACCTAATATACGGATTGAACCGAATGAAAATTCAATGTAGAATTCACAGCCATCCGGGAGCTTTGGTAAAATTGGTTTTCCTATTCGCCCCCCTTATCGTCCATTTAATACACCCTCACCGACACATACATGGACATACATTCACACATTTGTAATTCATCATTTTTCCGGAATGATTTGCAATCATTTAAATGGGATAATTGAATCGCACATTAGCTCAGACCGTGCAAAAACGCGCGTTTTTATATTTTTGTTGGTTTACCAGCTTTTTCCAAACGCCTGTGGATGTGTACATTAGCCTAGAGCGGTGGCAAACAAAGAAATACACCACACCACCGTGCGGCATAAATCAACCGAAACCATTGAGCGAAAAGTTATGGCGTCCATTAGCACATTTTGATTGCGTTTCCACACACTGCAGGCACCAAATCGATGGAGAGTTGTTTAAAGAGCGGCGATCTATTTGCGAAGTTGAAAAAATGGGAGGCTTTCAGAGCTCGTTTTTTTTTTCCATCATAGAATAAATAATTCATTGCTCCAAGGCTTACGGAGAGGGCGAGCTATGAATGTTTCAAAAATCAATAACATCCAAATGTGCTGCTGTTCTTCTATACAAGAAGTTATTTTTCTTGAGCTTTCCCGCTACATAGTATGTGTTCTTTCCCACGCGGAAAACCTTTGGGCTCGCTCTATCTTGCCTTCCATCGGTAGCGGAGGACCGGCCGTAATCCTTTAAAACACCAAACAACAACGGACCGAGCGCGTGGCACGAAAATTGAAGTTAATAAATCGAACCAAAGATTAGCTTTTGCCAAAGCAAACAATGCGAGGGTCTTTCTCTTTGCACCGAAGGTCTACACAAAAGCCTCCCTCTGGATGTGAGTTTATCGCGATCCTAGCTCGACCGACGGGACGTTATTAGTCACCCGGAGGCGGCACAGCGAATTCCGATATCCGCCGCCGTCGAAAAAAGGAACCCAAGATCAAGATTTGCATCATGATTAGCAACGAACCGGAGGCCCGACCGAGATGGGATAGGATGATTGGGGTCAAAGGGCAACCGAAGGGAAAAAATGGTTCCTACGGAAAACCAAATGAAACAAATCTCTTCCACGAAGCGTGACTTTCAATCATAAAATACCATTTGGCTTCGGGCTGTCCATTACGGGTCGTCTTTCAATGGCGTTCGCATTGGTTTTTTTCTGTTCGATCCAGTCTACGCTTATCTTCGCTCCCTTTCCGCGAAACGCGAAACCCCTCACCGAACGGAAAGGCTGAGAAATAATGATGATATTTTTCCTTGCCACCCACCACCGACCGCACGGTTTTGCCATTTTTATCAAATTGCTGCCATCTATTTCCCCCCGTTTCATCTTCAGCCATCTTTCCTTGTCAATCGGTCTCGGTTCAGAGTGATTCGACAACTCACAACGATTACTTAATGAAATAACGTTCCCCACAGCGACTGCTTTCAATTAGTGCCTTAACGTCCGAGGCCGAAATTAGTGCGCCAAACAATATCACCAGCCAAACAACGGCGCAATGCAACCCAATTACGCCGTCTTCGGAATTATGCAAATGCTTCACTTAAGAACGCCGAACCTGCAGCGGTCCTTGCACGTGCCGTTACGAGGAGCAAAACTTTATCCTTCCCGGCTGGAGGAAAACTGGACGCAAAAGCAACAGACAAAAAACAAGGCGGGCAAAAGCAAAAGCTCAAAAAATCACGTTCTTCCCAGGCCGGCTCGCGACCTCTGCTCCATGGCGCTCAACAAGTTTCACGAATGTGAAACGCTACTACTGGTACCGAACGCGCTCTAGGGGTTTTTCTTTATTCCGTCTTCGTTAATGAGATTTTCTCCTTACCGCTTTTGTTTACCCCCCCCCCCCGCCCTCCTTCTTTCTACCCGCGGGTGACGGAGGGTGATTTGGCGCAAAAAAAAGGGTGCTGACTCCTCGAAGATGAGTACGCAGGGCTCCACTGGCGACCTTGAACGGTTAGTTCTTCTGCTGCCGGAAATAATCGTTAATTAAAATTCGACATTCTAAGCTAACGATTTGCTTCACCACAATTTGTTGGGAAGGGGCGAAAGCCTTTCAAGCAAGCCCTAATGATGATTCGAAAACTTAATCCTCTCGACATCACTTCATTCATCGCTCATTACGGCAAGAAAACAATGTACAGTCGCACGCACGGAAAGTAGGACGTTGAATATTTAAAAAAAGGTTTTTTATCAGCTAAGTCACAAAAGCGTTGTAACAATAGGTTTAGTTTGTTTCGTTACTTAGCGGTTGTTTTCCCGGTAAAACTCCTCAGTTGAGGCCTTTTTGATGTTACATATCTTGAATCCATTAATGTTGTTTCTAGTAAAAATTACTTGTTATAGTTACTACGCTAAAATTGAATCTATATGTTTTTAAGATGTAGATTAATTTAAACTTTATTTTTTAGTTTCTATTAAATTTTTACACAACCCTCGTTGGGAAGTTTTATTTTGTTTAATTTCTTTCAATATTTTGTCATTGACCATTTGGCTTAAGCGTATTAATGAAAATAAAATTCAAACAAAAAATTATGAACATTCATATTTAAAACAAAAAAATAAAAAAATTCGCTGAACATTTACTGCTCGACATTCCGCAGTGATGATGTATTTTTTTTTAAATATTTTACTATGGGCGATGGTACGGAAGAACGTGAATAATTGAAGTTAAAAAACAAAAGATTGTGCTGACAATTAGCTGTCCGACATCCGGTGGTGGCAACTGTGCATGGCATTGAAGGTGTTTTTGCCCTTCCTGTTTATTTTCTCACAAAATACGCAATTTATCCTTTGGTTTCTTATCCAAAACTTTTTCACTTTGTAAATTACAAGGAATGAACTTGTTGATCACAATAGCGATCGCCTTAGAGATAAAGGAACGAAGGACAACAGGAAAGATCCGAATGGAAACTCAATTTGCTACTTTTGAGCAGCTTTTTGACATCACGTACTCATTTGAACCACCCTGTTTTACGCTTCTCGCTCACTGTCCCTCGATTCAATTATTTTAAAAGCTGCTGCATTCTTATTTTCAATTTTTTTAAAAATATATCCCATTCATCGAAAACTAACCAGAAGGGTCGTGGGTAAATTTCCATGAATAAAATGTAGCTCCTCTAGTTGATCGCTGACCGGGCACTGTGACGTGAGGTAAATGAAGTACGATAAACAAGCGATTGTGGAACGAAGGGGCAAGGTGGAAAAATTCAATTTTCCCAGATTAGGAGAAGTAAACAACGGTACAACCTGCCTCCCCCCGTGGAAATGCTCTCAACGCGTAAGTGCAGAAGACAGGCGTTTTCAAAGCGATTGCTTAAAAGCTTTCCGCAGAAACTGGCATTCGCTTTCCTCGCGTCCTTCGCAGGAAAATGTCCTGCGGTGAAATATTTCGATGACGATTCGTTTTTTCGCTCCCACCGACTCACCCGTGCTCCGAGTTGGCATTATATACAGCTTGACCTTTTTAATGAACTAATCCTGAGCCCGACGCTAGTCTCGACGTTGAGGAAGGCATGGGAGGTGGCGGGAGGTGGTGGGGTGAAAATCGAGCCGGAAATGGAAAAATCGTCTTCCTTACCACATCATCACTCTTAGCGGTGGGACGACTTCAATTTAATTTTACTGCTGACTCAGCTCTCTTCAGGCTGTGTGCTTTGGAATACAACGCAACACAGGGAAAGGGAAAGCCCACGCACTCTCGTGTGGAAAAGAACCCTTGGAAAACTCGAGGAAACTAAACCCCTCCTGCTCCTGCTCAGCACTGCTCCAAATCTAATTGTCAGATCATTTTTCTTCCTCACCCTTCTGCCTCTTGCTGAAGACTTCCAAGAGAAAGCGTCCCCGGGACGAGTCACGCCAGGTCCAGGAGGAAGCCCTGTGAAGAATGACCATTTTCCGGCTACCCTCTCTATCGGCTAGATTAGCAAGCTTAAATTTATCATTGTAACCGTCCATCCGGCCACCCGTTGCTGGCCCCATTTCGTGCGTAGTAAGCTAACATCTTCCTTTCTTCGGTGGCCTTTCTTCGGAGTACATTTCCCCGGAAGTGCTGCAGCAGACGCTCCTGTACATTCATCACTTCTGAAGCATCCCATTTTGGGGCCTCCCTCCGAACGCCGGACCAAAATACAAGACGATTAAGAAGATGACAATGAGTTTTTATCCACCCGAGAACCGATTCGCGTCGCTCTACCCAGGAGCTCGTCTTGAAGTGGTTGCCACTTGGTCGCCTCCAGGGTCGACCCTGACCGATGTCCTGGCCGCAAGCCCGAGACTATCGGGGCGTCATGGTTGAGGTGTTTTTACGATTGCATTTTGTATCGCTCCCGTTCTCGCTCGCTAAAGTGAAGGAATAACATTTGCATTTCGATATTGCCTCCGTCTTTGGGCACTTGCTCTTCTTCCAATCGGATTGATGGCATGAAATATTCATTCGTTTTGGCATTTCCCTTTTTAAACACAGTTTGTTTTTTACTCTCAACACAGCAATGCACGATCTGGTACAACATGGAATGCCGCTTTTTCCTTTCAGCATTACAGCCGGTTAACATTAAATTTCGGGCGAAGAAATTCGATCGGTTTTCTTCGCGAGAAAACCTACCAGACTTTTGCGACTAGCCTTTACAGGAATTCCGCCCAAGGCCAGAGTACACCAAGTTAAACTTTGCCTATCCATGTGCCAAAGTAATCTAACAACAGCTAAAGCCTCTTCCATCGGCTTGGTAAGCAAAGGATCTTCGCAATGAAAACAAACTTATTCTTCAGAACAACCCTCAGAAAAAGGGATACAGTTTTTGATTTTGTGTTTGCTGGGAAAACTTTCAATTCAAACTTTATCCCAACAAGCACTTGTATCCCATCTCTTTTTTTCATTCCTCTTTTCCTCTGCTAAGCTTTTTCTTTTCATCTTACTTCTCTTTTTCCTCTTGCAAAGGCTAACTCCATTTGGTTCTTCCTTTTTTCCGAATCAATAAACGGTGCGTCAAAAGCCGTTGCGCGTCCTTCCAAAAAGTCACGTATCATATCCACCACTTGCAATGACTTCCAAGGACCCAACGTTCGGTAAAGTTTTTGCCCGGCACTTTCTCGCTTCCCACTAAAACACAGCTCGCCTAAACTAGCCTTTGGAAAACTTTGCTTTTGCAACTTCAGCAAACTTGACTGTTCCTGTTCCTGCTCTCTACCGTACATAATCTGCATTTTTTTTCTTTCAAAGAAGCCGAAAAAGCGTATCCTTCCGTAATGGCGCTCTAGCAGGTTGCCTTTTCTTTCCATCGGAAGTCACCGTGGAGGGTGGAGGCTTTCTTTCGCATCACGACAAGCATTCGCCATTTTCGGCTTCTAGGCTGAAAATGGCTTCGTGCCGCAGAAGGTGACTGTTCGGGTGGGGAGTTTGAAGAGTTTTGTTCTGTTTCATACTTCTGTAAGTGTTGCAAACCGTCACCGTCACCGACATGCTAAATATACTTAATCATAGAATAGCATTCCATCTGCTTGTTGCAACATTTTCCGTTTTATTTCCACTTTCCACTGTTCTCGGGAAACTTTTATTCTACCCCCCCCCCCCCCCCCCCCCCCCCCTGGAAACACCTTTTGCTGTATCAGCAGAGAAAAACTTTATTCTAACGCGTTTCGTCACTTCGCATGAACGATGCCGTCACAGATGTTACTTCTACAAAACGGGAAAGTGTCCTCCAACACAGCCTTTTTACTTCCTGTGCAGTGCAACTTCATGAATGACTTCCAGCGCATCCTTTTGACAAATTTGTCTTTCCATGTCCCTTTCATCTTCTATTAAATCCTTTTTTTTTTGCGCTAAATGACTGACGAGGAGAAAAAGACGGATGAAATCGCACGGGCCTAATGCAACCTGTAGTTTCCTCTAATTTCCACGCCAATCGCCAAAGCTTTCTCGGGGTCTTCTATACTGAAATGGCAGTACTTTCACTGCAGATCATTATTACGCGTCCACCAACGTAGATGGCCCTCGAATATTGCCTCGAAGCTGACGTCAAACGGTGTCCCCCGCATTTGTGGAGGAAAAACTCGTTCTAAACGCACGTAGCTTGGCGCTCGTACGGTCGGACTAACGAGATCGGAGCATCGAAGCATAATTCAATCATAACAGATCGATGGGTTTGCTAAAGGCTAGACAAATAGTTCGTTTTTACTCTTCCACCGTTCCTGATCTGCTTTCACAATGGGATCGTAGCGTCAAGCGAGGCGATTAATGTTTTTTATCTGAAAAGTAAATGAAAGTAAAGTATAAGAGCCGAAAGAGGAATAAAATGAGAAGGGACCCCATCCAATCCTTACAATTTTACACGAAAATACACGTCCATTTTTAGTTCTACAGTTGTGAAAAAAGGGAGATCAAATTGGCAACATCTATCTATAGTTTTGCCTAAACATATGTTTTGAATAATTGAAAAGAAGTATTTTCGTCACAATTGTAACTCAGATTGCATACTTTAAGGAGCATTGATGAATTATGTGATCGCAGCTCTCTTGTACTTTACATTAAGATTACTCATGACTTAACCCCTCAACTGTTAAATATTTTTCTAGACAAACAAGCTACTGGCTTCTTATTTTGAATGAAATGTCCACCCGCTTTGCCCGCTGTCAATAGGATGCTGGGAAAACACATCCATCAACCGAGGAAAGCGGAAACGAATAAAGGGTACAACGGCACGAAATCGGGTTAAATATTTTTTTGTGCTCCCCACTCACACACTCGCTTGCAACGAATCTGTTAGGAAAACGGAAGCTTTTCCTTTTTCTGCTGTTTTGATCATCGTCCTTTTCTTGTGCTGATGTTCTGAACTCCTGATATTTATACTCATAACAAACGTCGGCCACGCCGGGATGGACATTTCCTCTTGGACGGTTATATTCACGTGCGTACTTCACCTCGTCTTCCTGCATAGTTTTCCGAACCCACCTACCCTACCCCACGGAAGCAACAGACTACGAGAGGAAGATAAAATGAGTGCAAACGCTATCACTGCCTTTCCCGCCCTGTGCTGGATGCTTCGGCCGAGGGGGAAAAAATGGTGCAAGGCAAGCTATTTTCATAACTCGTCCCGGCCCGCTGCTTGCCATCGTGATTATTTTCCTCATTGAAGGCGAAAAAGAGCGAAGTTTGTGCTTCTTCCTGCAGCCCATAACGCAGCAAGGCGCATCATAGCTCCAGACTGTTATCACGTGGAAGCGAGGGAAAAACGAGCTGCTGTTGCTAGTGACGATGATTATCCTGATGATGATGATGATGATGATGATAGTGATGATGAGGGTGGTGGTATGAAGAAAAGCATCGGGTTTCCTGATACCACCCGCTTGGCTGCAACTTGGTCAAGCTCTCAGGTTCGGGTATGCACTTCTATCGAACCATCGTTCAGTTTTCGCCCCCGAAAGTCATCTCTGGAAGCAACATCCTGTTCCGAACGGACACGGGTGTGAACGAGGCAGAAAATGTTCGGGGTAAGAAAAAAGGGAAATAACGCATCCATGCAAATCAAAAGTGCACAGGCAGTGGAAAGTGCAGATGCCATAGCTGCTCGCACAGTTGCTGTACAAGATTGGGGCAAACAGCAGAAGATACAAAAATAGCAGGAAACGATCTACGAGGGAGACCAACAAAAACGAAAAATGGTAACTGCTTCCGTAGTTTTTGTCTCACGTGCTAGATTATACGCCACGGAAAGGTTTAAGCCGGGCGAAGCAGTTCATTTGCAAGTTTATAATAAGAAAGAGCCAGCATGGATTTAAGCATAAAGAGGAAAAAATATGACAAACAAAAAAGCGAAACTAAACATACACAGTGGAAGCTATTTTTTCTTTCTCTCGCAATTGGTATTACTTCGCCGGTTTACTGGAAAACTATGAATAAATTGCTATTTCATAAAATGAAAACCTTAGTTATGAAAAATTTAAAGCCATTGACCTTTTATCCATTCTGTTGTGCTCATCTTCAACGATTTATTTTTGTTATTATATGTGTTAAAAATGGTGGCTCCTGAAGGGAGATTGATACAAAACACGATTTTCAATCTGTGAATTTAGGAAAGCCCTTGCGGCTGACCAAAAACTTTTAATCTTTCTTCGTGTCTTTCTTGTATCAAAAGAGACCGGTTTTGCCCTTTTACGCTCTATTTATATCGGCGAGCATAACCGGTTCGCATTACGTCGAGTAGCTCAGTCTAATGACAGCTGGAGGCAGCGTTACGGACGTTACGTTTCGTAACAATATGATATTGATTAATCATACTCTCATGTATTTCTGATGTGCTTTTTCAACGCATAGAAAAGACAAAAAACGCATAGAAACACTCTGTAACATCAAATATTTAATTTGGCAATCCTGATGTTTTAGAGACGATTCTAGATTATTGTATTGAAGAATCTCTTACTCTATTCTTGCATTGAATAATCTATTACAAAGCCAACGTCGAAATGCAATGCACTGTTGTATCCTACGGTGTTCATTAATGTTTACAGCCGAAATTTGTAGCGTTTTCCGCACATAAAATTGAACGTCACAAGGAGACGGTTAGCAGGGAAGATGCATTTAACATTCGGCTAACGGTTTACGATTATTGACTACCAAGCTTACACGCGTCACAAACCACAGATTGATTGTATCACATCACCTGCTGCCGCCCGAAAACCCCTCCAAAAAACCCCTACATCCACCAGGCAAAACGAAGGCCTATCGGACGGATGCGGGTGAAATTATGCTGACATAATTTGCAACATTTGCGAAACCGCTCTCGCCAACGAGCTGTCAAACGTCGAAATGACATGCACGGGGCGGTACAATGTTTCTTCCCTCCAACGGGCAGGGTTGGTGGTCTTGGGAGGCCCATCCAAATGCCGACAGTCGAACCGCGATTTACATAAATGTTAATCGGTCTTCCGGGACGTTCTTATCCTCCACTCCCGGAGGCTCCACACATCGCCGAGCACCGCACGGAGCGACATTGCAGAAATGGCTCGTAATTCGCGTGGTGCTAATAATATGCTTATGTATACCCACTTTGATTTCAATCTACAACCTACCCCCGTGGGTCGGAAATCACGGGCAGGGCGGGCTGACTTTAGTGCGAATGTGCAGAAATACCGAACGATTTGTCTGCATGCAACATCGGTGACTAGCGAACCTTCTTGCAGCCGGAAACGACTGATTTCACGAAGAGCTGAATGGAGAGATATGAAATCTTAGTGTTTCATTTCCTATTTCCACTATGATTAAACGGCCACATTGCACAGATGCTGCCAGATAATAACAGCTTAGAATATCGGTAGAATATCATTCTGTCTGAAGCAAATAACATTTCGATTAATTATGTTCGGTGAAACTGTGGTTCTGTGAAAACAAGTAGCTTAAGCAGGATCTTCAAAGGCTAAAATTTTGTGTAAAAGCCCAAATCCCGTTATCTTTTAAGCTTCGTACACACGTCCTATCGTAAATTATCCCCTTTTGCGTGTGGGATATCGCATCAAATGTTCTTTCTAATGAATGTTTTAGGTTAATATATTGGAATACAACTTTTCCTTTTCATCTTCGGAAAGATCCCTTAAAATAAAATGAAGAAATTAACTAGCCTACAGTCCCTTTAAGCCCGATCCTTCGTTCGTTGTAAAACCGCCGTACACACAACGGAAACTAGCTGCTTGACTCCTGATTAACCACTTTTCCCCCTATTAGGACAAAGCTCACACGATAAGCAACCCGGCCCGGTTGAGGGTGGCTGGCCGCTTGATGTGACGTTGTTAAAGTGGCACATAAATAAATAATTAAATAAGGTTTGCTCTGAGAGCGCGGCTGCCAACGTTGCACCACCGTTCGGTGGCATTTCAGCCTGTCTGAGGGCTGAACCCGATAGGGCTTGGCCTGTTTTTGACCCGCAACCATTTTCCCGGCCCGGCTGTGTGAATGATCGATTCGGTTTTCCGTTAATTGCAAGCTTGTTTGAACAAAAACCAAACCAGGCGAGCGACTGGTTGTATGCATGCATTTGAGCAGGACGTTACTGCTTTCATAATATTGCGTCCCGCTTTGGATCGCTTAATTACCTGCAGCTGAAAATTTTCTTCGACTGGAAGTAAACAAATTTCACATAAGAAAAAGAAATTGAAAAGAGAAAAAGGAAGGAACTTATAGCATACAGAAACCGCAAGTTAGGCAGCGTTACGTACGTTATGAGCTCCAGGGTCGTCGCGGAAATGTGCTTCTTCTCTTTGCCAACCAAATGCAAATCACCACGCTAAAATCAACGTTAAATACGAAACTATCATATCATGTGTCCTAAATTGTACTCAAGACACATTTTGTCACCTAAATGTTGAATGGTAAAATTATGTTTAACGAGGCTCAAACATATTAATCATCAATTATATTCATTTTTATTGCATAAATCGTATTAAACGGTGAATAAACGAAACGAAGTATAAAGAGTTCGGGATACTTACGATGGCGTTGGCTCGAATCTTGACCGGACCTCCCCCGGTATGAAAGTCTCGTAAGCTAAAAAAGTGGGTATGCATGACCAACTTGGTCGCTTGGAAGCCAGGAAAGAAGAAGAATGAACGAAAAAGTTCATGAAAAACCAATGCATTCAGCTAATCAAAAGCTTACATTGGTTAGAAGTTGGTATCTGAATTTGAATGCCTGTTATTTTTATGTTTTCTTTGTTATTTTAAGTAAAATTGTACGAGATGGAAATTAAATAAATTATTTTGAGTGATACATTTCCCCGTGGTGGTTCCACGTTTCCTTCACGACTGGAAATGGTGAAGCGTTACGAATGTTAAATTACGTTACGTTTTCAACAATATTTATCGATTTAAACAGAAGACCCATACATCACTAAATATGTACTCTTCATTTGTACCTCCAATTATTTTTTTTTAATTCCTTACATTTAAAATTCTAGTTTCTTAAAATCCTTGATCAAAATATCTGTAGAAAAATGTAATTATATTTATTATGTTTTATTTTTCAAGGAACCATAAACAATAAACTTGGTCAACTTGGCTTGGTTGACCGAGAAAAAAATGCTTGTTTTCACGTGGGGAACCTTACGTCATTTAAATATGTCCGCTACTTCACATGACCTGCAAATTCCCTAACAAAAGTATGGACGACCTCAAGCGATGGGTTCGTGGAAAGAGATGATGAGCTAATTGATTTTTACATTAAACCAGGAAATCATCTGTTCGGCGAGATCAAATACCATCCCCATACAAAGCAATCGATTGTGCAACAAATAATTATGCGTGCCAGGGATGTGACACGGTTCGACTCCCTCCTCCCTCCCCCGCTTCCCTAACATCCCAGCTGGGAAATCGGCGAATTTACAGCAACCACCAATTAGCTCGCACGGCCAGCCCAGCTCCAGCGTTTGTAATCAGCAGACATAAAAGCGATCGTGATCGTGTATTTTCTGTAGCTATCATTTTTCCGACCGGCGTTTTTTTCCGACCGCAGCGCGCACCATAATGAACATTACTTCCTGGAATCGTAGAGCTGGACGGGCGAAGGGCCGATCGATTTTGCCGATGAGAACACTCGAACGCCGGCAACGACCACACGGTTGCGGTTCGACAATCACTCGACAGCAGCTGCAACAACGATGGAAAACGTAACAGTTTCCCACAAACGCCCCCCTTCAGTGAATGGTGGAATCAAGTCCGTGCCACTCAACGCTCATTCTCCCGGAAGGATCATTGAGGGGTGCAAAGGACTCTTTTAATAAGCTCTCCAAAGCCTTTCGGTTAAAAATTGCATTCATTTTGTTTCATCCACCCCCACCCTCCCTCCCCCCACCAATGCCGCTGAGGAAAAGCTATGGTACAATTGGAAAATATACTTTATTAAGTGGCTTTCATTTGCCCTCCACTCCAAGCTGTGAGATTTAATTGAATTCAACTTGACTGTTGACACTGCGAGTTTTTTAGCTTTAAATTTTTAGAACACCTTTATTCATTAAAAAAAAAAATACAGTGGCATATAATATTCCTCGTGGGTCAAATCGATTGTTTTAACCCCTGGATCACGTCACTGCCTTCCTCGCAATTTTAGCCATCCAACCGTAAATTAGTACATGAAATCATTTCAGCCCTGCGTCACGTAGGAAATCGCAGGCATGGAACCGGGACGGAGGACAGTGGGAGGAAATAATTATTGTCACGTTTTGCCACCACGCGGCCAGTAACGGCACGGGTTTTCCACCAGACCAGCAAGTCCAGCAGGAGATAACGAAATGTAAATTACTTTTCCACGCCTGGCGCCCCGGCGTGCCGGAGCGTGGTAATTGGTAATACCAATGGAATGTCAACCGGAAATGTGCTTCTGCACGTGACACGAGCCAAGCCGAGCCAAAACCCAGGAAAGCGGTAGCTGGGAAAACATTTAAAAAAAACCAAACCAGACGATCCTTGAAGAAGCGTCAGTCCTTGGTACCGGGGCAAAGACGCTACCGGACGAGGGCGAAACAGACTCTTCAAGAAGCACAGCGCCGGCATCCATTTCAATCACCCTCGACACCGACTAATTGCTCACTTTCCGGGCTTCCCCATCCGGTTGTCGGCTGGGCCCCGGTTCCGGTTTGTTCCCTCTGTTCAGATTTTACAGAATTGAATTTAAGCTCATCCGGACGATCCGGTGGATCCGGTGGCGTTTAACAAGTCTCCCCAATCCCCCACCACCCAATTCCGTGCCGGCTCGTTAAATAATCAACCACTTTAACAGCTTATTTTCCGTGCGCCGCATTTTTCTTTTGATTCACACGCCACGCGCTAAAACCACGGCAAACGAGGGAACTGAGTCTGGTGGCTTTCTCGGCGATCGTTCCCGGCATTTTTCGGCTCCGCTTCATTTGCTCACTCATTTTTTGCTCACTTTCCTCGGCCACCATTGTTAATCAACGCACCTGTCAGAAGCAATGGGCCCCGTTAAAAGGAAAAACATGGATAAAATAAAAGGGAAGAAAAAAAGGGCCAAGACAACCAACCAAATGAAAACTAGGATCGTTTTTGCTTTGTTCCTTTCCATTTCCGCTTTTTCTAAGCGATCATAACGAACCCCCAACCTCCCGTTAGATCAAAACCACACAACCGGCACCATCATCTACCGCCATTATTCACGCAATTTCCGATTCCCCACGTTTCATGCTTGAGGTCTGCAATGGAATAATCCTTCTTTGTTAGTTTTTTTCTCACGATTGCGATACAAAACATGATCCATTTTCTTCAGAATGAAGAAAAGAAAGAGAAAGACATGGAGAAATATACAAAATATTCAAGAAGAGATGTTACGCTGAGGTAAAAGCTGGAGAATTGCTCAACACCAGCTGAACGGAAAACCCACGATAGAAAGGAAAGGCTTCCGTTCTTCAAACGCTCATTGTAATAAAGTTGATCTTTAAACAATTTTTCCATAAATTCGCCTCTGCGATTTAGTCAAACCGAGAATGATCCGAACGGAAAACGCGGAAATTTCTTTACTGAGAAAACCTGGGAATGCAAACTTCATCCCTTCACGAGCACGAGCAGTGGTGGGTGGTTATGAAACTGAAATATTCTGATCCGAAAGATAAGTAAAATAAATGTTTCATATCTTAACGTAGAGATCTGGGCAAGGATGAACAGCAGTGCACTATATTGACGAGCGGTGGCTAACCGTAGAATGTCCTTCCATTTTATTTTTCCTCCGCATTTTCCATCTTTTTCCTTTGTCCAGTCTATTTTAGGATTGAAACGTACGTCTACCATAAGCTAACACACTCCACTTAATCGTGTCCAAGTGCAAGACGTTATTTGCATGCACCCGCGTTGGGCAAGTTTATCTTAGCTTTTCAGTCCGTATTGAATTTCCCAGGCGTATCAGAATAAATTGCTACTCTTTCCGAAACGTTGCATACGGAACCAAGGGCCATTTGCGGTGGACAAACGAGGAAAAGGAGACGGTAAAAAGCCTTCAAATTGACAATTTATTTCCACCGTTTTTTTTTTCCTCAAAAGCAGTTTCTCACCAAACAATTTTCTTGTCTCAAGAGGATTTTTCCGGGAAATACTTCAACACTTCTCGGAATGAGATTTATTGCTAAATGCTTCCAATTTCTTCACATGCTTCTCTTTTTTTTTAAGTAACGTTACGGTACGTTATGATAGAAACAAAAATCGGACTCTCCGGCTCGTACGCTAGTGTTTAGTACAAATTTAGTACAACTTGTTGAAACTTCGGAAAGGGAAAAGGGACGTACTCCAGTGGTTGCCAACCTTTGAGTTCTTTCAGGGGATTTTTGGTCGACGATTATTTTTTTATTCAAGTGTTGAGTCAACAATAATTGGGTTTTCTGGCGGCTCATGTCTGTCGGAATCAACGTTAGGTTGCACTGACTACTATTATCCCGCAAAATGGTCGATCCCTGCCGGCGACTTAAGTATCGAAGCATTTGCTAGACGTGCTCATGATTTTTCTTCTGTATCGATTTAGCTGCCAATTCAATCGAAACATTCAACCGTGCTCCGTTTGCTTTTTCTTGGCCTCAATGGTCACGGCTCTTTCTATTTTATTTCAACAGCCGTCCTTCCCTGGTCCATAATTCCCCCGATGGTACAGACGTTTGAATCGATCAGCGTCGACATCGGTTGCCTTCAACGGAGAAGGGGAAACAAATGGCTGCTGTGGCGAGGCTACGAAATATCGGGTCCAATTTAACAAGTCCACAAGTGGATGGCAACCACTCCACGAAAGAAAAAAAAAAGAACCCGAAAGGATCGGAATGATCTGCGAACGTGTGCACCCGGAAGATGGTGAAACATTTTAACCCGAACCGCGAAGGCGAAGCGAAGAGGACTGATACATTTTTTTCTCAGCAGCTATTACTACACCAGGAATCGGACGCAGTGTTGTGACTGACTTACCTTGCTGCCAATCGAAAGTCGTGCGAAACTCTTACCGGAAGGTGAGAAATCGTATAAAACGCGAAGGAAATAAATGTATTGGCAGGTGGTTGGCCTTTCATGGTGCTTCTTGACCTGAAATGTATCCGTAATTCTAAGCAGTATTGCAAGTATTAAAGGTAAGGTAAAGGGACCGATAAATCGAAAGCAATGGAATGGTACAGAACGAACTTCCCGTTTTTTGTTTTTTTTTTCCTTCAGAACTGTGCGGCTGTATTAACCCGAACTCCAACAACCTCATGAAGAACTGGAATATATTCTTGGCTATATAAAATTGGAAGTTTTGGGAAAATATTAATAATATAGAGTTCACGGACGAAAGAAAACACTAATAAATCGCTCGATTCATGTTGTGCAAATAAACAAAGCTTTGCAGATTCCAATATACTTAGAAACGCAGTTAAATGTTCTCTCTGCAACATTTGTACACTATGGAACACATTAAAATAGAATCAACTTGCATTTACTAACAAAAAAAACGTCAAGACCCTCGCCTGAAGCAATTCCGCGAAAGTCGGTCGGTTGCTCTTTGAAGTACCCCGGCCGCAAAACAATCATAATGCAGTTGATAAATCGTCTCAAAGCGATCAGCTCCATCCGGTATCCGGCATCCAAGCTGGTGCCGGATATAATCCCTGCGAGCAGCAGCGGGAGCTCAGTTAATCGTATTTCTTTTCAACAAACAACAATATCCATCCGCACCATCGGAGCCGCCTTACCAATGGGTAGGGGGAAAGTGGAGAAGTAGAAAATAAGCTTTCCTTTTTTCTTTTTTCTGAGAAACGGTGCAACGGGTGGCTCACAACAGTACGGATGGCACCGGAAGCGGATTAAACGGCGGTTTGCTGCACGATCCTACCACCATCTTATCCCGTCGAAGGAGCCACTAAGTAGGCGGTGAATGGGATGGGATACTATGACAAGACATTGGACGGGATTTAGCACAATGAAGTTTGATGCAAGGGAAGCAGAACCCATGTGAAAATAAACAGGTTCCTAAGAAGGGTTTTTAAAAACTCCCATCAAAACTTTTAATATTCTTTCATAGCGATTGATTTGTCTAGAGAACAATTGCAGCTGTGTCACGGTGCAAAAATGGGACAAAAACTAGAACAAGATGTGACCAACCCGGTAATGTTACTGCTAAATATTATGCAAGCCTTATCTTATCAGAATGAAGCTATCAAACTACATCAAGTGTAAGCCTCTTCAATTGATGGCGATTATCAACTTAACACCTGCAGTTGATCGATTTGCTTAACGTAAGTTACGTCATGTCAAACTTCTGATGCAAACTGATGCAAATCTGAACAAAAAACTTATTTGTTTTAAAATCTTCTAAAAGTCACTAGCATGCTGAAGTGACTTCGACGAAAGCAAAACCAGTCATATCCTATGCACATTGGGCAACTAGCAGAATGAAAGTCCAAAAATTGGAGGAGAGCAAAACGCGTGCAGAAATAATGCTTGGTAGACGCGAACGGACGAGTTTAGAGTTATTGCGCCCGCCAACAAAGCCTCAGTTTGAAGCGCTTGAAAGGGGTGTAAGAGATTTTGTGATAAACGATACAAAGTTTTTGTAAAGGGCTATAGATAAAAACCGTGGAGCTGGATTCCGGCAGTCGTCATAAAACGGTGTGGAAGCTAGAAATCACCAAAGTGATGATCATCCGGAAGCAGAGCCGATACCTCCACTTCTCCGATAAAGCCGCTACGTCCGAAAGCCCTACGGATATAGCAGATCGTAAATTTGGGAACAACATTTCTGAAATGCATTGAATATATTGAACTGGGCGGGCAGTTTTTTTTTTTTTGTAGCGCCTGATTATTTTTGGGAACTTTAGCCTTGAAATATTTTCTTAGAATGGCAAGAAAACCTTCAGTAAAAAAAAAAATGAGATGCACGGCCCAGAATTATAAGATGTACAATAGCATCTGTCCTCCTCCCCCTTGTCGCTTTTGTGGTGGCATTGCCCTTCCACTAGAAGCAATTCGTTCCTCCTCCCTCGATTCTAGTGTGTTTACACAGCCGCTACCTTGAGGTCTCTGCCTCGAGGGATCTATCGCTTCTTTTGTGATGATATAGCACACCATACAATCCACAAAAACGCCGGAGTAGGCAAACCCTACATGCGGTGTGAACATCTTCTTCGGATCTGTATAATCGTGCTCCTTTTTTTTTAGAAACTTTATCGTTATTTCTGAAGAAGCAGGTTATCCCGTTTTTTTTTCGGAACAGTCCATATTGCAAGAGATCCATAGAAAAAAAGAACCGAAGATAAGATAATGAAACAGAAAAACGAAATGTCTAATTAAAACAACAACTGTCTGAGGACAAGCAATATAAAATAGCTTGCGTGTGGCCTTATCATAACGTCAACCAGACGGCGATTAATTTGTGTTCACTCAAGTCTGTCAACCGGAGCCAAGAGCATTGCAGTTCCGTGTTCTGCTGACTGGTGAGAGTCGCCAACCGCGAGTTTAGTACGTGGAGTGCGTTTGGAGCGTCATGGCTAATCCGGGAGAAAGTTTGCTGCAGCTGCACAACGTAACGGTTCGACCGGCAACGGCAGGGCCCGTGGAAGACGAGATCGAACGGCTGATCAGTGCCGGAACCCGCGAGCATCCCCTGCACGTGCTCGACCTGGACGACGTGGTCCGGAAGCACCGGAACTGGCTACACACGATGCCCCGTGTGACCCCATTCTACGCCGTTAAGTGCAACGACGATCCAGCGATAGTGGCCACCCTGGCCTGCCTGGGAACGGGCTTCGATTGCGCCTCGGAGGCGGAGATGCGCAACATCCTGGCGCTCGGAGTCAGCCCGGACCGGATCCTGTTTGCGCATCCGATTAAATCGCGGGAAGCGCTGGCGTTCGCTCGGGCGCGCGGCATCCGGCGCATGACGTTCGACAACGAGTGCGAGCTGGAGAAGGTCCAACGGGAGTACCCGGAGGCGCAGCTGGTCCTGCGCATCCGGCACGATTCGGACCGGGTGCTGATCGCACTCGGCAAGAAGTTTGGCTGCGATGCGCGCGGAGATGGCCGTCGACTGTTGGCGCGTGCGGTCGCGCTCGGTGTGCAGGTGGTTGGAGTTAGCTTCCACGTTGGCTGTGGCAGCCTTGATGCGGACGTCTTCTACCGTGCAATCGAGTCTGCCCGGTCGGTGTTCGACTATGCCCGGGACGAGCTCGGCGTGAACCTGCAGCTGCTCGACATTGGCGGAGGTTTCCCGGGTGACAGCGATAAACCGATCGACGAGTACGCTCAGGCCGTCCAGCAAGGGCTGCGTGAGTTCTTCCCCGTCGGGGAGGGTCCGGCCATCGTGGAAGTGATCGCCGAACCGGGCCGTTACTACGTCGGGTCGGCCGTCACACTGCTTTCGACCGTCCAGGGCAAACGGGTCATCAGAGCCGGTGACGGCCCGCCTGACACCGCTCGAATCGAGCAGATCATGTACTACATCAACGACGGCGTGTTCGGGACGCTGTTTGACTGGCTCAGCCTGCGGCAAATCAACGACCTCGAGCGAGCCGTTCCACTGGTGCGGCCCGAGCGGCAACAGGAGCGCCTCTACCGTACCACGATCTGGGGACCGACGTGCGACTCCACCGACATCGTGTGCGAGGATGTCGAGTTCCCCGAGCACCAAATTGGCGACTACATCGTGTTCAAGAATCTCGGCGCGTACGGCATGACGTTTGCCACTAACTTCAACGGCTTCCCGAAGCCGTCGGTGGAGGTGTATGTGAAGGAGGGCACATGGTAAGTCGTAAACAATCCTGTTTTTCCTCGCACACAAAACACTGCAAAAAATCTAATCGAGATAAGCTGCTCGTCGAATTGATACCGGAGAAAGCAGTAAACAATTTTATTGCATCCATGTTCATCGACATCACTTTCATTGTGTGATCTGTTGTAGAAAAAAAAAGTAATATTCATCAGTATCTTATCAATGTGCTTCTCAGAAAATCCCATAAGTCGTCCGAATCTCAATCTCACATTTAAAACAATCAAAGTAACCGTCTCTCTATGATAGCGTCATGCGGTTGTACTACACTTCTTCCTATAGCTGTAAACCCGCAAGTTGCCAACTGCTTATCAGGAAAAAGTGTGTCCTTTAGTTTGGCTGGAGTGCAAGCATAAAACAGGCAGACAATGGAAGAGAAAAGGTGTGTTGTGATTTACAAATTCTCTGGTTTTCTTATCTACAAATGGCAAAATCTTCCAACAACCACAATCGCTACATTACTGACTTTCGAAAATGTGTGTGGATGAATTGTCTTGTCTTGTCTTGATTCTATAACTATGAGAAGATCTGTTGAAAATTATTTATATCCACTTAAATTAGCTTTAAAAATTCCAAATATGCGACTTTCCCGACATCGCTCTTGCTTCTTCACTCGCTGACTTCATTCATACGCGATTCAACAATCTTCCTATGCATAAACATGAAATGTTCCGAGAAGCTTACTCAAGCATCTTCGCATCCATCTCCACTTTGCAGTAACTCATTACTCGTGCTTCGTGCTGGCAGGCAAACAAAAAAACCGACATAAAAACGTTTCTTATTACATCGTTTCATTGTGCTTTGCTTTATTTGCCTCGCAGGAACATGCTTCAGTCGATCGCAACCATCAACTGGAGGGAAAAAACGGCGACATTTCTTGACAGTGTGCAGTCGAGCGCTCTCTGACCCGATTGCAGCACGGATTCTAGCCTCTGTTTGATTGTACTGGACGGTCGAATAAAACATCTCAAGTACCAACCGCAGCCCCTGGAGAGGAGCTGGGAAAGACCAAGCAAAACTAACCACAGATACGCTACAACTCACTTGCTTTCTTGCTTTCCTGAATCACCCGAGAAAACTCTTTCAATCCGAACCGTACCAATAACTCGGAAGTGAGTCTCGAGTGCCGAGCGACTAGAGTGGACGGAGTTCTGCCACTGTCCATCCATCCATCCATCCGTCCGTCCGTCCATCCCGGCCAGCCAAATCCCGGAAGTGTTCCCCAAGCCCCATGGATTCCGGTGGGATGATTCCACCCTAATGTTTACACCCAATGCCAGAATCCAGAAGCGCAAGCATCCTTCGCTCGTGTCGGTTTTTGTGTGCCTGCGCATCGCTCGACCTCTCGAGTGCAACCGAAATTTACTTTCGAGCACTTTCGCTTCGCTTCATTTTTATTTATCATTTTTACATCCGCTCTCCCCTCCCCCGAAACTCCGCCCTGGCCGTCCCGAGATCTCCGGGTAAGGGCGTCGTGCAATTTCTTCTCCGTAACATAAAACCATCCCCTAACGTCGGTCTTTCTCGGCTCGTTTTCCCACCCCGATCCGCGTCCATGCATGATCTAGGATCCTACTCCAGGACGGTGATACCATCGCCGCCGCCACCGCCGCCGCCGCTACGAAAAGATGATCCACTTTTATTACCCTGTGGGTGCAATAACACAAAAAGCTGTTGACGGTAAAATAAATTAGATTTGATGGAAATTTCCATTTTCCCTTTGGCCCCACCGGCGACGTCTGGCACCTCCCGGGCAGTTCCTGGCGGCTTCAGCTTTCCTTAAAGGAAGTTATGAGCCATATGACGAGCATCCTCACGGAAGCTTCCCGGTAGTCACGCAGTAGTAACCTCACCTTGCCAGGGGTTAAGCGCACCTTAGACTCGTGGCCTCTTACCTGTGAAGTCTAGCTTTCCGTGCATGCAGTATTTCACTCACGTCAACATCAGTTTGCACACCGGCACACTTCCGGGGATCACTCACTTGCTCCTCTATCCGGACGTGATCAAGCATTTCTCCGGCGCCACACACAGATTTGCGGAATATTCTTCTCCCAGGACTTCCTCACTAAAAAGCACGTGCCCGAAAGCTTCCGCAGTGTCGTAAATCATGGTGAGTAGGTAACTTAAGTAGGCCCTGGCGTCGTCGTAAGACGTTGCAACCGCGACTCGCCACAGCGTGCCGGGGGTTAAATATTTCCGCAGGATAACGAGCTATTTTGCACGGCAGACAAAAAGCAAGCAAAGCTACCGCAAACGAATGTGGTTGGCGCGTTCACTGGCAGAAGCTGGCAATCAACCATTTTCCGAGACGATACGAATGGTGCTGCTCCAGCCGGCTTAATTAGAAGACGATTCCGTGCGCCAGCCGGAACGCGAACACACCTACGGGCACCATGCAAACAAATCATTCTCAAACGCGAATCCTCGGGTGGATAAGAAAAAGCCAAACTTTTGAGCCGTAAATTAAAAGCACCCGCACTTCTGACTGAACCTGTTTGGACGTCTTTTTTTTTTGTCGTCTCTTCCTTCCGGTCCCAGGGTGCACCTTTGCCAAATTACCAAAGTAGGCAGCCAGGAAACATTATGCCGTTGCCACCGCAACTGGTACCAGCACTACAATCTACGGGTTCACAGTTGTTTTTTTTTCGTTTTATCACAGAATCCTCAATAGCCCCAGAAGACTTCCGTTATTTACGGCACAACTTGAGCGAAATTATGTGCTAATTAAACTTGATTCATTCCTTCGGCACCGTGGAGCCGTTGCCTCCATCGCGTTTAACCGCTTTCCCGCTCAAACTGCCTGCCGCGTAAAACCATAAACGGTGGAAAATTGTGAAACAATGGACGAATCTCAAAGCGTGGATTTTTTCATTTGGAAACTTCCGGTTGTATCCCTTGTCGCCTGCGAACTAGATCGGGTTATTATTATGTTTGTGTAATTAATTTGATATATCGCAAAGGTTTCGCAAAAAGTCAGTCGCTAAATTAAAGTTTGATTTTTGAAACTCGAAACGCAATTGTGCAACTGCTGAAAATTTGTTAGAAATCAGCAGAAAAGTAAAAAGTATGATACACTTTCGTGTCGCCATAACTTACTACTTGTCAGGAGCTGCATATTAAAATCGCCATGTTTTAAACAACATTTTCCACATTACCGTGAAAAAAAAATATATATATATATTCTTCTTTCAAAATAAAATATGTTTACGATGGCTAAAATATCGCTCATCGTATTTAACCACCATTTAATACATTTTAACCACCTGAAAAATATTTGACTGAATATAGTCTCAGCTACAAGCCATACGATACCCATTTTCCCTGTTTTTGAAACAAGGATTTCCAATGACTTTCTGAGCCACTTCTAGTTTATAATGAAATCCTTGCAAATAAATCTGCTTGCCTTCGATGCCTCCGACAACTCAGCTAATAGAAGACTCAACTTGAGTTTTTATTTACCAGGAAGACCCTAATTGTTTGGAACTAATATTTACTAACCTAAAATTTAAGCTTTGTGTTAGCAAGTGTTATACACAAGCAGACTCAAATCGTAAAATTTTGATTTAAATTCCGCTCCACAAAGAGTTCAATTATCAATTTTAATTTAAAAAAAATCCTAAAGTTTGTAGGCGAAGTCTGGCATGATTATTCGCTTGCCGTTCATACAGTTTTTTGTTTAACACGACAGCAGATATTTTTTACCGTGAGCTCGAAGGAAGACGATGAGACCGCTTCCAAATGGGCCCCAAATTGCTCTAAAGGAAGTTGGTACAATTAGTAAACGCTTTGTGACAAGTCACATTTCAGCCATGCCATTTCAAGATCTTAGGGCATCTCCACAAGAACCAGTGCAGAACGGATCACCTTCAGTCCTTTTTTCACAATGGCTAACATAACGCCATTTATTTTCAGCAGATCAAGAAAGTGCGTGAAATAAGTGCAAAAGAGAAAAGAAAATGTAGGAAAATAATGTTGCGAAAACGACCATTAACATCGAATGTTTCCATTGAAATCGCATTTTAGTAACTCTGACATTGCTGCTGGCGTTAATGATACATACCATCAACAGCATAATGTAAAATCATCGCCATAAAATCCAACAACCCATCATTACAACATCCACCCACACCGGATGTGTGTCGCTGACACCCATAAACAATCAATACAGACACCCGATCAGGCAGTGCTAAAATAGCGATAAAAATGTTGAAACAAGTAAGTCCCTTTCTTGGCCCCGTTTATGTGTCATATATCAGCCTTGTCAGCCTTGCTTGGCCAACACGAAGCGACCCAACATCCCCCAAGCACCCCTAAGCAAAGTTTGTATTCACATTTGCCGACACGCCAAATCCGACTTCATCACCGATGTCACTTTCTTCATTTACGATTCCACCCTCGTCCATTAAAACGACCCGGCGCAATACACGCGCTTGTTTA
Organism: Anopheles atroparvus; assembly: GCA_914969975.1. Lineage (NCBI taxonomy): Eukaryota > Metazoa > Arthropoda > Insecta > Diptera > Culicidae > Anopheles > Anopheles atroparvus. Next base: position 21,184,989 of record CAJZCY010000004.1, read on the forward strand.
CAGTATTGACACTGTCGGCATGTTATCATTTAATTTTCATCACTTCCTCCAGCCTCGGCGTGCAGCCCTGGTCCATTTTCCGGAAGTGAGCGAGTTACTGCCGGCACTTACCGAGGCACTCGGGTGGAAGAGCACATAGGTGGACCCTTTTGCTACAGGAAGGATACAAAAAGAGTTCGTAAAATGAAGGACCAAACACACGCAAACACATCGCCGACACATTGGCAAACAATCATGGAAATGAACGTTTGTTTTCCCGACGACTCGAGGAGCGCGCGTGTCCGCCATCTTCGATTCGGGTCTACGATTCCTGGAGCTTTCGCGCAAAGGGTGTACGCTACGGATGAAAATAAATGTGCCATGAAGCCATCCGGCAGAAGTACGCAGACACTCAGTGCTCAAAATAACTTAATAAAAGTGAATGTTTTCCTACTTAATGGCGGCCGGTCTATACGACTGTTAACGAGGATCGCCTTTTTTTGAAGGAACATTAAGTTTGATTTGTACGCATCGTCGGGGCTCGGAGGAGGCCATTTCGTTTCCAATTTTGCACGCACTACGTGACGGGCTTAACGGGGAGCAAGCGGCACATAAAACGGTGGCTCTATTTCGAAACGGCTGCTGCAGCTCAAGTTTGAACACTAAACGGTTCCTTGCCGCGTGCGCCGTAATAGACACCGGAAGTGCCAGGAGTAAAGTAGTCAATCGGTGTAGCAAACGCACTAAACTACGCTGCGATGGACCCCATAAAGTGGGGCGATTTGGTTATATCCTTTTTCATTGCGAAGAGTTCTATCGGTTCGTTTGCCTTCCCTCGCACATGGGTTCTCTATTCTCTATGGGCTTCGGCGAAAAAAAACGAATGTATCCTCAGTGGAACTTTTTAGGCAGCACCAGGCCGCGCCTGGTACTAACCGAGGGCATTCAAGTTGAGCACCCATTAAATTCATTATCTACTCAATCTTTCCCAGGTCAGCTGACGGAAATCAGTTTTTCTTTTATCTTTATCAACCTCCAAAATGGAGACTATCCATTCCGGCAGAGTGAAAATAAATCTACCAGACACCAAGTGCTCTACGCGGCCATAATTGACGTTGAGCACCGCACGGAAGACTGCGGAAGAGATGGGAATGAAAAGAAGAAAAAACTTTCAAAAAGTGAGCAAACAGCCTACAGATGAATCGGAATGGTAGACGGAATTTTGTTCCACGGAAAGCAACAAATGAAATCAAGAATTATTCCCGTCCTCCCGGTCCCCAGGAGCAACTCGAAAACGGCCGTCTTCATCGAGGCTGTTTCCACATTAGCATTTCTTTTCCCAACTTTCCCGCTCTGAACGAAGCCATTTAGATTCCGGGCAGAGAAATAACGCCACACGCAGTACCGTGTACGTTGTAGCACAAATCAGGAGGCGAACCATGGAGCGTGAACGCAGGAAGTGGAACAATTTCAGGGGCAAGAATGGCATCAAAGAATGTCGGCGATTCGTGAGATACCGAACCGATGGTGGCCCTCTCCAGCCGGCATCAGTTGCGTCTGTCTAAACGTCATCCTTTTTCATACATTCATTTTTTGTTTCAAAGAAAGCAGCTCCACATCTGTCCACCCGGGTGTAGCCAATTTGGAATTTGGATCATTTCAGTTTTCCTAGAGTTTCCCCGTTTCCTTATTTTTGGTTCAAATTTCTGCTCGTTTGTGGTTTTGCAATTGAATATTTTAACTTCGTCAGCAGTCCGGACAGTTGCCGACGACGGATGAAGACGCCACGCCGCTTCGAGAGGTTTACCGAGAATAATTTCTATCCCCACACCCCCCCCCCCCCACCCCTCTCAAAGATCTTGGAAAGCCGGCCTAATAAATGATTGTCTATCTCCCATGCGTCCCCCAGGATCACAGCTTGTGTCGGCTAGAAAATATTTTAATAAAATATTCAACGGCCGTGCAACATCTTTTGCAACACGCGGCAAGAAAGTGTTTTTTTTTCTCGCTCTCCTCGTCCTTCTTTTTTTTTTAAGAAACCGAAACGTTTTGGAGCATTAGAGGAGTGGAATTAGATTACTTTTTGCTTTCGGTACACTTTGCGTCAACCGATCGATTAATGTTAATTCGTATTTGATCAACCGCGTGGCTTCGCCATTTTATCTATTCATTCCTCTTTTTCCCGCTTGATTGGGATTATTGAAATTTAAACTCCGTCTGATCCGAGCGGAGGCTTTAGAGTGTTTGGCTTCCCCGGAGGGAAAACGGTCGTACGATGCAAAGCTTCAAGCTTCCGTAACAGGACAAAGGTACAAAGCCGTTAGGGTAAGCGAATGCTACAAACGAAAAGCAACAAAAAAAATGTATTAATCATTCCGACCGGAAGCAGTGTGTCCATGTTTGAGTCGGGAGCGCGTACTCGGCACCGCCAACGGTCGCTGGACGCTCTAATCGAATGCTTCCCAGGGACGTGTTCGGCATTGTCAAACGGCTGGAGCAGGATCGTTCCCGCACAGTGCGCACAATTTTAATGCTGTCAATAAGATGCCACCCGATGAAAGGCATGGCCCTGAGAGCGGTAAAATGAATGAGATCGAGCCAGATAACGCTGGAACAGGGACGCCGGAAACGGCAAGAGCTCGACGAGCCGCAGAACGCAGTCAAACGGAAACAATCGATCGGCAGTGTGCACTCCAACGCAACGTGCAAAGTAAGATGCTGACTGGGTGTGTGTCCTATGGCGTTTGTTTTTTTCGCTTCCCGGCACCGCTTCCCGCTTCTTCACCTCCGAACCGACCTGATGGTAATTTAATTCGAGAAAAACGTTTATCGCACAGTCTCTTTGTGCTTTAGGCTTTCCTCGTTGCGGGGTGGCTGTCGACAAGAATAATATTTATCATTGCATGCCTCCAAAAGCAACCCTTAGTCACCGGCATAAGCCCCTGCAGGGTGCAGGCAGAGCTTTCGGGCAGAATTTCCATCATCACAGTCAATAGAAGTTCTTCTCGGGCAAACTCCCTGCCGATGCCGTGTGCCGCCATTGCTTTTCGGTTGTTTAATTGACCCATAAAACATAGATTTTCCAATGCATAGAGAATGACCGTGCACCGGGCGCACCGTAGCCGTAAGGCTCCACTCGAGTCCACAAGGTAACGGCTTTTCGGTTGCACGATTTTCATCTCGGCTAAGGAAATCCTATTGCATTTTTTATCTCCACCCTATTCCGAATGGCCAACAAGCGCCAGCCACAGGCAGACCTCCTTCGACGATGCAGGCGAGGTACGGTTAGGTTAGCATCAAACATGGGGGCGATATAGTATGGAGTAATTTAAAACATACCCGTCTTTCGACGATAACATAACGTCCCTTAGTATACGCCGTGAAGGGAACATCAACCAACCAAGGACTAGGGTTGCGTTTGGGAAAAAAGGAAAGAGCAACTGAATCGCAAGCTTCCGTAGATTGCCCTAACGATTTTATTATAGTTTCATGTCGGTTCATATTCCTTGCAGCGAAATTTGTCGGACGACCCGGGTGGTAGATTCATTATGTTTCACCACTGCATTCAACCAGAAAGGACGCGGTGGGTAATCCGCTCCGTGCGATACCGCATTCAATTCACGCGGGATATCCAACCGGAACCGCATCAATCGTCATTAGTTGCAATATAGGTACAATGCGCTCCCGAACAGCAATAAATAATTCAGGCGCAAAAATCTCCACGTTCCCGGACATCCCGCCGGTGCAAGCTGTCGAAGCTGCCGGAAGTGTCGCATTGAGATGAATTTATGACTTTGATATGAGTGTTGTTCTTTCCCCTTTTTTCCTCCCACCAACCCATCCCCCCCGAGCATCGAGATGAAATTGAATAATTTAATTACCCACCGAAACGTGTGAATGTGAAAAGCCCGCGCATACATGTCCGACCCGGCACTCTGCTCTCGCGACAACATTTGTGGGTTTGCTAAGCTGTCGCCGCTAATTCAATTCGGTGTCAATTGACTTGGAAACGATGGATAGTAAATTCGGATTTGCAAAAGTTGCACGAATCGTTAAACATAGTCCCCTTGTTAGAGATTAGCCAGCATTATGAGATTTTAAAGCAGTGCCTCTGAAGCACAATATTACACCGTATCCGAAATCCCCAAAAACTCAAATATTTCAACTCGGGTTTTTTAAGATTTTTTTTTTTTTTAAAAACGCACATATGAAATTCCACTGCATTTAATCATTTTGTACAACTTCAAACGTTGTTCCAACACGTAGGGAAAACGGTTCGTCCATTGTTTCAGCAATCTCTTTGCCCACAGATGGCTTTGGTACGTGAAATTTGGTTCTTAAAATGGATTTGAAATCCCATTTTGATTTTGAATTACCAAAGAAATGGGAACTTGGTCAGGCCATGTTTGTTGTTGTTCTTTTAAGAATTTTGTTTTCTAGTAAGTTTAAAACAAGTGCAACATTTCACTAAAACAGAGATGTAGTAACAACTTAGACGATTTCGGGGACATATTAGACACGGTGTTGATCTATTTACGTTAATTGTTACTAAGTTTGATTTATTTTACAATCATAAAGTTATATAATCTACTCATTTCAAGAAAAAAGAAGCTATCCATCATCTATCACCCCTGAGCAAGTAGGTCCAGAAAGCGTATTTGGCGAACAAGAAGAAAGCAACGCACCCGGTTATTTTGCTTTTCCTGACCCACGCGCCCTTTTGCTCGCACGCCAATTGCTTCCCTTCCCTGGACTGTGATTGTCACGCCATCGAGCGGCACTGGGTGTGGAAACCACGTGCCGCTTGGGAATCGGCAGTCGCATTTGCATCCGTCGCGTCCAGCAGCCCCTTCTTGCCGCTCTGCGCAACACCACCGGATGGAAGGATGTTGAAACGCAAATCGTTATCCCGCAGCCGCTTCTGGACAATTTTACCACTATCCTTGACGCTCGCCTCGAACCGTTGTGCGATATCCTCCTGCTTGGCCTTGTTTCCCACTCCGTCCCCCGTGACCACCACGCGCACCTCGAGCGATTTATTTAGCCACTTCAGAACGTTCTGTATTTTCGAAACAAGATCGTGCTCCGCAATCCGCGAGCTTATGGTCAGCAGCTTGTCGCCCTTGATGGAAGCGTCCTGTTTGCTCTTTTTCTTTTCCTCGCGCCGTTTGAGGTCCTCGGTGAGATATTCCGAACCGGACATCATCCTTGAAAAAAAATAAAAATAAACGTGTACATAAATATTCGAAATGTTGTGATTCCTACTAGCAAATTGCATTACCTATACACCGGACGTTGCGTTTTCGTGTCCAGGTCGGTGATTTTTACCAACTTCAAGTTACGCCTATTTGATATCTTGACCGCTTCGTCCAGATTCACGATCGATATGGATTCATCCGATGAAATCAGCGTGACTTTCGGTGATGTTTTTGGCTTTCTTGCGCCGCTGCTCGCAACGCCCGTACCGGCCACATCCGATTTGGTTGTTTTTGTCGAAAAAAATGCAACATTTTGAACGGCTGCCAAGGGATTGTTGCGGCAGGTACGCGAGCGGTTAATGATCAGCTGACTTAACTGTGGTCTCACTATAACTCGACCGAGGAAATTCATATTTTGGTTTTCTTGCTGTAACTTTTTCCACACATCACATTTTGCGGGCACGTCAGAGTCAGCTGTTGTTTTGTTTAGACAATTTGACGTTTGATGGAGTAGAGTTGTACGCACGGCGTAGAATGGAAAATAGATTCCGATCCGATCCCATCAATTGATGGATTTGACTACTGAAACGATATCTTCCAATTCCAAAAACGATATATCCCTGTTCTGTTTCAGAGCTTGACCCGGTTTACCCATAAAAAAGGGTGATTGTTCTAGAAATCCTACTTGAAAAAATTGGGTTTGAAAGAAAAACTGAAACAAGAGATATCAATATGCATTTTTTTAACCGTTTTGCGGTTTTACAAAAGGGTTTGTTTGTTGCCGACGGTATTCAAATGATTGTTTGGTATGTTTTAAGTATTGCGTGATGGTGCTTATTATTTTTAACGACCTTTAACCAATAATAGTTAGTTATCAGATAACCCTGACTGATTTGTTTTCCTTTTTTTTTTTTTCTTCTCGTAGTTGCCACTCTATGATTTGAATTTCTCGTTGGACCAACGAATTTCTGGTTTTGCAATGGCTGGGTATAAGAACGAATCACTCCGTCGCACTACTACAATGCTGTGCAATTCAAAAATTCACACAGAAATACATCGAAAGCGTGGGAAACAGATTCGCCGGTGTGTTGCGTGCCCATTCATGAATTTTTGCTCCGTTTCCATGAATGGTATCTTTAAATTGATTGGGTGTTTGTACAGATTCGCATGCACGTTTGCATACGTATGGTGTCTACACGTGACATTACATATGATTCCCGTGCTACTGTTGCTGTGCGCAAATTATTCTAACCACACAAAAAAAAATTACTAACACAACCTTACACAATGCCTTTTCTACCCGTTAGATTTTGCAAGAAGGAAGGGCCTGGGATTCCAAGCTTTCAAGTGAGCTGCATTGCATAACTTTAAAGCCGGATAAATATTACAGTACCGTGTAATCGGGCAATATGATTGATATACTAAAATATGAAGGTACAAGTTCACAGCTGATTGAATCACTTCCACTTTATTTCATTAATATTCATTCGCACTTGTACGAAGTGCTTTACATTGTATTGTATTGCGCTGCACGTGCTGCAACATTTGCGCCAGCACATGGAAAAACATGATCGCGGTGCGTTATCAGCCGCGCTCGGCTTTGACCGCCGAAGCGCACAGGTAATTAAGCGTTGCTCTCGATAGACACACCTTCACACTTGCCGGCGCGAAACCATTGTGCCCGGTGCCAAGAATTTTTCCGTACGCGCCCTTGTTGGGAAAAACCATACAATCGCCAACGGCGTGTTCCGGTAGCCAGATTTCCTCGGAAATTACATCACGCTCGCACACCGTCCGACCGTAAACCACCGATCGCAAGCACGGCGCGTCCCGTTTATCTTCCTGGAGCACCGGCACGTTGGACTGCGTGTCACACCAATCGAACGAATCGTACAGCCCATCGTCTACGTAGTACCGGACGCGCGAAATGCGACCGGAGGCGTCCCGTTCGTAAGCCTTCGACACCACGTTCACCAGCGCGGTGACGGCCGATTCGACGTAGTATCTGCCCGGTTCGGCAATCACCGTGATGGGCCGACTGCGCCCCACTACGTGCTCGGCGATGGCTTTGCTGATGCACAGTACGTGTTCGTCAAACTGCCGGCCGTTTGCACCGGGAAACCCTCCGCCGATATCCAGCAGGTGCATGTGCGTACCCATCCGTTCGCCTTTGTCGAAAATGTCCATCACTCTCCGTATGCCGGCGTAAAAACATTCCGCGTCCGTACTGCCCGAACCCACGTGGAAACTGACACCGATCACCCGCACGTTCAACTCCTTCGCGCACGCCAACAGCGCCACGGCCTCCCGGTCCGGATCGCAGCCGAACTTGCGCCCCAGGGACAGCTGAGCCTCGCGGGCATCGTGACGAATCCGCAGCAGCGCCTCCGCCTCCGGATAGTGCTGGGCGATCTTCTCCAGCTCGTCCGCACTGTCGAACGTCATCCGCTTCACGCCTACCCTCCTGGCGTACAGCAGCGCCTCCACCGGTTTGGCCGGATTGGCAAAGACGACCCGCTCCGGTGCGACCCCCATGGCGACGATCGTTTCCAGCTCGGTCCGGGAGGCACAATCGAAACCGCACCCGAGCGCCGCCAGCAGCCGCAGCACCGCCGGATGGCTGTTACACTTGACCGCGTAGTACGGGGCGACGGTCGGCAGCTTCCGCTGCCAGTTGCGATGCTTGCCCACGACGTCGTCCAGGTTGAGCAGGTTGAGCGGCTCCCGGCTGTCCGCGCGCCGTTTCGCGATCAGCTTGATCAACTCCTCCGGCGAGCTGTGCCCGTCTATCAGAATGTAGCCGGCGTCCATCGTAGCCGGTGTGCTGGAGCGCTCAACAGAAACTGCACACCCATCGGCCAACGCCGGCAAACGTACGTCGAAAGATTTCCTAGAATCCGGCAGGGAGGGAGAAATATTTCCGCCGCAGGTCCGTACCCAACGTGATACCCTAGGTTTCCAACCCCCTCCTCCCCCGTGCGATGGCCGCCTAATTGCCGCCACCTTCCGAGCTGTGGAAAACTCTACATGTAACGTTTATTCTAATTGTGCTATCTAATCGACCGCATCGATCGGTGAGTGTGAGAGTTTTTGCATCATAATGGCCTCCCGGTCGGTTGGCCCCGAGACGACGGGTGATCTATAAAACCGGCTCGGAAAAGGCCCGCCGTGTTTAGTCTCTGGATGGATTTTCGCCCAACGGCTGGATGGATCATCCGCGTGTGTACGCCGGGTCGGCGGAGGAACTACTAGAGCACCTCGTCGCTGGCGGGCCCACCGAAACGTCCACCAACATCCTGGACCTGGACGAGCTCGTGAGCAACGTGTATCGCTGGAAGGAAGCGCATCCCGGACTGACGCCGTTCTACTCGCCGTGCGTGAACAACCACCCGTTGGTGCTGGCGGTTTTGGAGAAGCTTGCCGTTGGCTTCAGCTGCGCCTCGCGGAAGGAGATGTGCACCGTGCTCGGGATGGGCGTCCCGGCCGGGCGTGTCTGGCTGGCGCATCCCTGTAAAACACCCGATGCGATCCTGTGCGCGCAACAGAACCAAATCGACCGGATCGCCTGTGACAGTGTGCAGGAGGTGGCCAAGGTGATCCGCTTGCATCCGACGGCTCGCATTGTGCTGAGGATTCGCTTGCATCCCGAGCAGAAGTTTGGCTGCTGCCCGACGGTCGACCTTCCGGAGATACTCAACTTTGCCCGATCGGCCAGTGCTCGAATCGTTGGCGTGCACGTTGCCATCCCCCAAGGGAAGGAGCACCTGGAAGAACCGCTGGCCTGGCTGGGTCGTGGCCTGCGGGAAGCCAAAGCCACCATCGAGCACGCCCATCGGATGGGGTTGAACGAGTTGCAGGAGTTGGTACTGTCCGGCGTAGACCATGTTCCACCGGCGGCCCTCCAGAGCGAGCTGACGGCCCTATCACTTCCTACGGCCGTAACAGTCATCATCGAAACCGACCGCGCGCTCGTCGAGAGCGCCGTTACGCTTGTCACAAACGTTCAATCGAAACGGGTGATCCGTCATGCCGGACTATCATCGCAACTCGTGCAGGAGATAATGTACTTTCTCAACGACGGCCGATACGGTTCGTTCGAGTGGTGGAAAGCGATCGATAAGCCACCGACCGTGCGCCGGATGAATGAAACTGGGTCTCCGGCGACGGCAACGAACTGTCCCCATTGGCCCACCTCACTCTGGGGACCCACCTGTGACTCAGCGGACATCATCTGCGAGCGACTCGAGCTGCCCGAGCTGGAGGTCGGTGATTTCCTGGTTTTCAGAGCGATGGGCGCGTACGGGGCAACGGTAGCATCGCGCTTCAACGGGTTTCCCATTCCGCGGACGGTCGCCTGTGCGCGGCACGAAACTACCCGAGCATTGCTTGACGACAACCAGACACTCGTCCCCATTCCCCGGCCAGCAGAACACAATTAAAAATCGAATCGAGTGCCATTTGGAGTAGGGAATAAAATAAACATATATATTTCTTATTGTTACCATCTTCAAGTGCTCTCCGTCTCGTGTCGGTATGTTTGACGAGTTCTTGCATCAAACCAGGTAGGTTGCTTCCGCCACCAGGGGTGCGTAGGTCGCATCTTGCGTGACGAGCAGCATGCCGTCTGTGCTGTCTTCGGTGACGTTTGCCGGGGAGGTTGCAGTTGACTCTTCCAAAATTTTCCTATTGGAGAAAAGTTTACATCAATGATAAGTGTCTTGGGCCTTTGGCTTTAGGCCTTTGCCGTGACTTACCAGGTTCCCTCGCGCAGGTATGCAGTCACCTTGGGTAGCGGGAATCCATTGAACCGGCAGGCGAGCACGGTGGAGTAGGCCCCGACATTCTCGAACACCACACTGTCCCCGATGTCCAGCTCTGGCAGCAGTATGTCGGGCAGAATCAAATCCATAACGTCGCAGGTTGGGCCCCAAACGGACGAAGGGTACTCCTTGGCACCGGCCTTCCGCTGGACGATCGGAATGGCTTCCTGGGCCTCGTGCGCCGTGCAGTAGAACGTCCCGAAAATGCCGTCGTTCAGGTAGTAGAACATCCGCGTGCGCTCCGTGCCGTCCTCCAGATGGTCCGTCACAACGCGCTTGGAGTCCACGAACGACACCAGCGTGACCGCCGAGGACACGTAGTAGCGGCCCGGTTCGGCGATGATGCGAATGTTCGTGTCGGCCGGGAAGAACCGGTCGATGGCCCGGTTGACGGCTTGCGCGTACCGGTCGATCGGTTTGTTGTTGTCGCCCGGGAACCCACCACCGATGTCCAGCAGGGTCAGCTCGTACCCGACACTCTGCGCGTAGTCGAACAGGCCGCGGGCCACCCGGACCGCGTCATAGTAGACCTCGTGCTCGTCGCAATCCGAGCCGACGTGGAAGCTGATGCCGACCACGTTCATGCGCAGGGTGGCCGCGTGCCGCAGCAGAGCCGGCGCTTCTGTAACCGGATCGCAGCCGAACTTCTTACCAAGCGAGCACCGTACCTTCAGCGAATCGTGGCGCATGCGCAGCACCAGCCGGGCCTCCGGGTAGTACTGGTGGATCTTCTCCAGCTCGGCCGCACCGTCGAACGTCATCACCGAAACCTGCTTCGAGCGGGCGTACAGCAGCGACGGTATCGATTTGGCCGGCTGCGCGAAGATGATCCGCTCCGGCTTCACGCCATAGTCGAGCATCCGCTCCAGCTCGCCCTTCGACGCACAGTCGAAGCCGACCCCGAGCGTTATCAGCGTCTGCAGGATGCGCGGGTCGTCATTGCACTTGACCGCATAGAACGGGGCGACGCGTGGCATCTGCTGACGCCAGCCGTAGTGCTTGCGCACCACGTCGTCCAGGTCCAGCACATGCAGCGGCTCCTCGTGCGGACCCATGCGGACGATATCGCGCACCACGTCACCGATCGACATCTCGTCGCTGATCAATGTCAAATCGGCGGGACACTTTAGCACACTCATTTTCAAAGCCTTTGGTTTTTTTTTTTTTTTGTTAATGAGTTTGTGGAATTGAAATACTTCCAACCGCCGATAGGATGAGTCTAACCTCAATCAGTTAATCAAATCAAAAGACGCGCCAAAGAAAGCTGAACGCCAACACGGTGCCTGCACGGTACTGATAAATTGGAATCTGCAGAAATGGCTTCTTATACTCCGCAACCCGCTTTATCGCACCCACACCAAATGCCGTCCCGGATGACTACGCGAACCCACTTCACGCTGATACGCATCCGATCGATCATGATTGTGTCCGCACGGATTCGCGGACTCGAGTATGGTGTTCATCGTGGGCTCCGCTTGGCGGCTATATGCCGCAGAACGGGAGCACAGGAGATGCACTTTCTTCGTCGTAATTTTTAAAAGGACACGCGTATCGCTTCTGAACTTTCGCAGATAATCAATTCAATCGTCAAAAGGCGACAGGCAGCACGGTAAATTTGGGCAATTTGTCATGCGTGACGCAGCTCCCAGCGCATCTTTCTCTTGCCTAGTTTTCACTCGCTTATCATCCTCCCAAAGCCTGCATGACCATGTATCAATCAAATGGGAACATTCTCCATCGGCATCGGCAACAATTTTGGGCAGCATTTGTCTTTTGTTTTGCCTTTCTATCTCTAAACCTTGCTCCCACAAACAATGTCCCGTCAGATCGTATCGTCGATAGATTCCAGTTTAATTTCCCACCTGGATCTTCCGCCCCCCCCCCCCTCCATTTTGTTCATCCCACGCCCAACACGGCGCAGTTACGCCCCGGCTATCTCTGCACGGTGCGGTTCCGTGTATGGCGCAAACTTTCCCGGAATTCCTACTCATGCGGTTCATGGTCAACTCCCGATAGTGGTTGATGCGATTGTGTCGAACTGAGCCGCCCAATATATCTTCCGGGGACCAGCCTTTTTGGTTTTTTTTTGTATGATGTCAGGCGCGAAAGATCACCTTTGCCCATCTTTTGATGGATGGATGCTGATGCTGATAGTGTAGTGTGGGGGGAGGGGTAAGATATATCGATCATTGTTTCATGCATGTTTCAATAGCCACAGGACGATTTACGGGAAATTAAAGGGACAACCAAAATAAACCTGAAACAGTGCCCATGCTGTTTCCATCAACCGGTTGGGATAAATTGAAACGCTAGTGTACCTAAAACGTATCACGATGGCTCTACACATTAACGAGAGTGATAATACACGGAAGTCGAAATGGGACAGTTTTGCATCCCCGGCATCCCATAACCACGTGACAATGGCCGTCGGTATGCGAAATGAATCAGGCCCCCCAACTTCTAGGCAAATGGGACTTCAAGGAAAACGTATTAAAAAAAAAAGGCATGTCCAGTCTGATAGTACATCTTGCGCCAGTTACAAACAATCCATAACCACCTGCAAGGTAAGTGGCTCACTAAAAAGCAGGTCACCACGAGTTTTGCTACTCATCGTCTAACGTCTTCTGCCCCGATGATGTCGCAATCGTCCGTTGACGTCTGCTTGCGCCTGCGCGGTATGCAACACACAGGGCACGCGCTGTTGATTATTTCACTCCCGGGTAGGAAAGCGCACACATTTACCTCGAGGCATTGAGGCCGAAATCGGTCCAGTGTGATATAAGCTGGGTCACACTTTGTTAACAGCTGCTAGGATGTTTTCATTTACCCAAACGGGGGTTTTTTTTTAAAACACATTAGAAAAAGGTCAGTCTATGTCCAGATAACGGTGAAGGAGTTTATGAATTCACTACCATGTCTCGAGGCTTTTGGATGATGGTACAACTCGAAATTCCAATAAATACAACCGTCAAAGAATTCCCACACATCGTTCCAATTTTCCCAATCATCCGTCTTCCGTGGTGATCTCCGGGGCGTGTGATAGTAATTCAATGACTGCTGTTTTTAGAATCGTAAATACTCGAGCGTTGAAGTACCTGGCGGGCATGAAATAGCTCATCCTCCATATGACACATCACCCAAGCGAAGTGCATCGCAATGCGGCAATATTATAGAGACTTATCGACGCTTCTCCTTCTAAGCCACCCGAGGGCACACGGGACAGTTATCCCCTGTTGCACAGGAATGTCCTTGAATGGCTTTGGGATGCCTGTGCATTTCCTGTGGTATCCCCGCTGGTAACAGATAGCGCTGCCGGGAAGCACAAGCCGTCAACAAGTTGGCCGGAAGGCAGCAAATCCGGCCCACTAATCGTATTGACGTAATCCTGCCAGTCCGGGTGTCCACTTAAAGGCGGGCCAAACAGGCATTCTCGAATGGCTCGAACTACATTTTTTTTTTCTTTTTTGTTGCTTGTCTTCGCTGTCCAACATGTGACCTCAGATTTTCTAAAGTAATCATGCCGTCTCGAGGGTGGGCCCGTTTCTGGTCGAGATAGGTACCGAAGCAGTTATCACTCGATTTGGTTGGGTTGTTTTTTTTTTGTGTTGGTTTTTTCTTTGAATCCTCTTCCGAATTTGCTGACTAATGCGTCCCTGGCATGTGACAGGGCACAATTATTAGGCATGCAGTGTTCGGTTGGTACGTGATCATGCAGTGATCAATAATCGGCCATCCATCGACCAGGCAGAATCTCCCGAACCTGGGAGTGGAAAGATTTAGAAAAAAATCCAAATCAAACTAGATGATGGCACAACGCACGAACACGGCCATACTTTCTCCCTCGCACACGCACACAACACACATACATACGAAGAAAGAAAAAACCCATCGTAGCAACAAAGCCACCACCACAAGGCCTGCATGATGCTTCTGCTGCTGCTGCTGCTGCGGCGGAAGCATGATTAAGGCGGCAGTGGGACTTTACCGAGCCGCCCGGCAGCCTCGATGGTGCCACGCCGTTGGCCTGAACGCGCCGCTGTTTGCTGCTCAAGAGGGCCCTTCTTGTGCTTGCGGCGGTGGGCTCGTTGGTGCAGCACACGGTCGATCGGCCCCGGGGCCTGGCTGTGTGTCAGGTGGTTCCGGGCCAGCATAGCACGCGCATAATTTAAACAAACAACCAAGCCGCCTCGATCTGCCCGCGTCTGTCTGCCTGCCTGCCTGCGCCGTTCGGCCTGCTGTTTTTAAGCCGGGTTGTTGGGTTTCCCTCGGCGAACAGACGACGACGACGACAACGACGAGAGAGGGTCTTATGATGCATAAATTTATGGTATGCTCTCAGCGTGTTCGAGGAACGCGAGCGAGAGATAATGCGAGCCACCTTCGCTCCGCGTGGCCACTACCGTACGAACATTCCGCCATCTGCCTGGTAGCGGTGAACCCTTCGCGCCGATTTCTATAGTTTCTGGATTGAACCTGTTTAGAGTGATCCTACCAACTTTTGTGCATGTCACCCGTACCCGTTCAATCATTCGGCATTTATAATTTCGCTGTCTCGTATTGTCCAAAATGTGTATCACCGTGTGAAGCGGCATTATTTTTGTTGTGGCAATCACGTTCACCGAACCTGACAGATTTGCTTCATCTAGAAATAAAAAGAAATTGTGTTATCATTTTACATGCCTTTTTGTTTCATTGCAGCAATGTTTTAAACAATTGTTATTGTGTTTTACGAATATAAACGTCTATGCAAAATTCTAGAAGTAGCAGCCAAAAAGTATCTGTAATTTTGTTCACTTTTGTTTGTTTCATGGAGACTTTGGGCAAAGATCGCCCTATAGAATCCATGATGAGACTCTTTAGGCGATGGGTACAATTGTAGTCGAACGATACAATTTATAAACATCAAAAATTCGTTGTGAAAGGTTTCTTTTTTCTGCAACCAAATAAAACGGGACAGCAACCGGATAGGGTCCGTTGGGGTGCAATGGACTCTCGTGTCGAGGCGACAGCCCATGCTGAGTTGAACATATATTCCAAAGCTGATTACATGTACAAAAATATTCGTCAATGAAAGCATTATTTAGCACCTACATGATTTATGGAAGATGGAAAGTCGCAAAGATACTTTTTGCCAAATGTTGAATCGTTTTTCTATGCCTCTATTCATCTACGATCTATGTTCTATGGTTCTGCATTACAGAGTATTTCATCTATACAAAAATATATTTAATCTACGAGATTAATTGGATGATAACAAATGTTTGATGACAAAATGATCATTTTGTAGGGTATTTATTCTACATTCTACCACCTACTATGAGATTTTTTTCTGTCTCAGAATACAGAAGGTTCATCTTGTTGTATTTGATCTTTAATTCATTCATTTATTCATCTTAAATTCAATTCAGCCTTAACAGAAGCTGAAACACAGGAGAAGATAAAGGCCGAGAAGAGGCACTAGGCAAAGGCTTCTGGTTTTTTTCTCTACTTGTTAACTAGTTTAGAGTCTTTGGTCGAAGCCTCTTATAATAACAAAAAAAACTTAAATTCATCCTACACTCGATTTTTTTTATCTTGGAGACAAAAGGCCTTTAGCAGAGTTGTTGATCTGACATCTTACTACCTACAATCTGAACCTATTTTATATGGCAATCAAATTTTTTGTCCAAATTTGATTCAACTATAGCCAAGCAGTTTCCCCGATTGGTTGCTTCCTAGAGAGATGCATCTGATCGTTTCTAGTGGTAAATGCATTGGTTCTAGAGTTTAAAGAAATAAAAAACAATCACTGGTAGGTCCATATGGCCCCAGATTCTCCTAACACCCCATCTTCTCTCCCATGGAATCTCTCTTCGCTCTTTCTCTCTCTCTCTTGCTTTTTCGCTCACGATATTGCTCTTTATCTCGCGCACATTTATGCTTCGCACGGCGCATCACGGTTTTGCTGAGAGCGAGAGATCGAGATGGTTCCTTTTTGGCGTCGTATATAAAGCGACCGTGCGCGGGCCACAGGGCAGCCAGTCCAAACGTTTGGAAAGTTCCGCAGCAGTTCCCTGCCGTGTGCCGTTGTGTGTCGTGCCGTGCCCGCCCGCGTCCCGCCCGAAAGAGGTGAATCACTCGTTGCAACGTGTGCGCGATCCCCGCTACAAGTTCGCCCTCGCACCGTGGTGATTTCCTCACGTTCGCTTTTCGTGCTTCGACGAAAAGCTGTGGGTAGTGTGAGGTACGCGGTGGTGTAACGCCCGGACGAGTCCCGTCCCGACACATCCGTCGCATGACCGTCAGCTAGGGAAAAACGCGAACACCGCAACATCCGTGCACTTATTTGACCCCTTTGTTTGAAAATTTCGAGAATTTCACAACAGGTAAGTGTTCCGTCCGGAGGGGGGTGGGTGCGGGGTGAAAACAGTGCCAGAAAGTGCCATCCGCTTGCTTATCCAGTCATTGCCGGGGACGTCCATCATCCATCGTCCATTGCGGTCCGTTTTTTGCCTCGGGCGTTCCTATCCTCGGCCGAAAATGTTTCCCATTTGTTTTGCCTTCGTTCAGTGCGTTCCCTTCACGTACCATAAATTGCGGGGCTCGTCGGCATCGGGAAGACATGCTGAAAGTAATAGCAAAAGAAAAACGTGAAAAAGTGTGATATTCTAGAACAACCGAAATGCGACCAAATCTCGCGGGAGGGGTAGCATAAAAATAGCGAAAATTTTATTCATCGCCACATAACACGCTTCTGTTTCTTCATTCTGAAGCCCCAGACCCTTTCTGCTGACCGAGTGCGCATGGTCGCGTGTGTGTGTGTGTGTGTGGGTGATAGGGAAAACTGATTTCGAAATAAAAAAAGGCTACGTCCGGTCAGACATTCGTCGATCGATAAATGGACGTTTTCCCATGAACAACTAACACCAAACCGCGAGAACTAGCACCGAACGGAGCCACATCAGCATTTTACAGCAAACAGTTTAATTAGGGCGAAGGATTTTTCCCATCCCATCCATCTATCCATCCATCCAGCGAGTGGCATTGTGTAAGCCAAGAAAAAAAGCCCGCCGTCACATATTTGTGACGATCACATGACGATCACAGGACGGTATCGGTCTTCCGAATCGGGCTGACGATGATTTACCTTCTAACGCTCAGAAAAACACACACACACACACATACCAAACTATAAGAAAGCGAACCAGACACACAGCACACATACAGGCCAGGCTGCTTGGGCAGACCAAACCGGGGGCTGTCTTCTAATCAATACCCGTGCGCCCCCGGCAACAAGGGCCCTTTTAGTGGCTCCTACCGTCTATTATGAGGTCACCGTGTTCAGCACATATGGTTTTGATGCACTTAAAAATGCCGATCACTCGAGAGAAGCGACGATCGAGGAGGGGTTCAGTTTTTTTGGCGGACAATTGCACTAATGAGCGCGAAAGCTTGGTTGTCACTTACCACATCCCGGCCCGCAAATGCCATCCCTGATAAGGGCACCTCGTGGGAATTGCCTGTTGATAAAGAAGCGAAATGAAATGAAATGAAAAAAAAACAGATCCGGAAACTTTGCCTCCACATCGTTGTAAAGTATTTTTTTTTTTTGTCTGTACGGTCGAACCGGTCGATAACCTTTAATAAATTAAAAAAAAACAATATAAACTCATGGCCAAATCGTTTGGTTTGGCATCGGCCGTGGTGATTGGCATAGGTTAGGTTCATTGTTTGACAAATTTGGTATTAGATTAGGCAGAGGAAGATGAAAAAACCCCGTGCATGCGTCCAACGACATGAAACTTACCGTTATCGGTAACTGGTGGATTTTTCCACCCACTTTGACAACAGAGACACAATCCAAAACACGACATGTGATGGAGATCGATCGGATGTCCTTCAGATTGTTCGAGGTGGTGTTTGCTGTACCGCCGGTTCGGGCCCACGGGTTCCATGGCCACCTATCACTATTAGCCTTTGCGCTGCCTCTTTGTTCTCGCATCAATACCGCAATCTCAACATTCGTTTCTGCTGTTAGCGGGAGGGAGATTGGTGATCGCTTCTACGGAATTTCATTTCGGCGGACGACGACAACCATCTTCCATTTTGCGCTGCGTTGGAAATGGAAAACAAAATGTTTATAGCACATCTAAGCAGGCTCTTCAAAATATAACTTGGCACGCTTGGTACAGCTTGCAATAGTGGAATAATATTTCATCCAAGCATCCATGTCCTTTGTCATTTGAAAATCCGAAACATTTCATGAGGCATTTCCCATCCTTAATATTTCCATCATTTTTTCCAGTAATAATCCTAACTTTTCGTTTCTCTCTCTCTTCTGCTTTCCAGGACGCCGCAAGCGGTCAGTTAGCCCTGCTGTCGGGCACTGACCATAATCATCGGCATCTTTTGGTACTGACAGACACCAACGCCAAACCACCGTGGTGACGGCCCTTAAAACGGCCTCCTCCGTTAACCCCATAAAAGGCTGCCTCGTAAGTGATCATCCATCGTCCGTTGGAAAGGAAGATTGATACATTTGAACAATCCTGATGATCCCTCTTTTTGTTTCTCCTCCTTTCGTTACAGTTTGTTTGTGTGAAGCCGGCTTTCGATTCGCGCATTCGCCATCTACTGACCTCACCGCTCGCAAACACACACATTCCGCGTCAGGCGTTTTGTCTAAATTTTAATTAACGTAAAAGCCAACCAACCAATCTCAACATGAAGTTCCTCGAGAATGAGTCGGACCAGATCGAGATTGTCGAGGGCGCAGTCGACGTGCCGGCCATCATCGACACCATGGTGGACCAGCTGCCCACCGACCAGCCGTTCTACGTGATGGACATCGGGGACATCGTGCGCAAGCACCAGCAGTGGATCGAGAAGATGCCGCGCGTCGTGCCGCACTATGCGGTCAAGTGCAACGATAACGATATCGTGTGCGCCACGCTCGCCGCGCTCGGCGCCTCGTTCGACTGTGCGTCCAAGGGCGAAATCTCCAAGATCCTGTCGCTCGGTGTCGCACCGGAGCGCATCATCTTCGCCAACCCGATGAAGCCGGCGTCGCACCTCCGCTACGCCAACAGTAACGCGGTCAAGACGATGACCTACGACAGCGACACCGAGCTGCAGAAGATCAAGCAGTTCTGTCCGGATGCAAAGTAAGTGAAATTGAACCTACCGGATTGTAGACCGATCGTATCATTATGTCCGTTCTCTTTTACTTTCCCCTCCCGTAGACTCGTCATCCGCATTCGCTGCGAGGCTGAAAAGGCCCAATGTCCGCTGGGCAAGAAGTTCGGCTGTGATCCGGTCGAGGAGGCACCACGCCTGATCAAGATCGCGCGCAGCCTCGGGCTGGAGGTGGTGGGCGTCAGCTTCCACGTCGGCTCGGGGTGTGCCGACTTCCCCATCTACTACAAGGCAATCTCGTACGCGCGCGACCTGTTCGACTACGCCGCCCAGCTCGGCTACACGTTCAATCTGCTCGACATTGGCGGCGGCTTCCCGGGCGACACCGGCACCTCGATCGACGAGGTGGCGATGATCGTCAACGCGGCCCTGGATACGTACTTCCCGGACAAGGCGGTTCGCGTCATCTCCGAACCGGGCCGGTACTACGTGTCGTCGGCGTTCACGCTCGTCACGAACGTGCAATCGAAGCGCGTTTGTCGGAACGTCAAGACGGGCGGCATCGATCGGATGATGTACTACCTCAACGATGGAGTGTACGCGTCGTTCAACTGCATCCTTTACGACCATCAGATCCCCAAGCCGAAGCTGATCGGTGCCCAGGCCGGCAAGCAGTACAACAGCACGATCTGGGGCCCGACGTGCGATGCGCTCGATCAGCTGATCGAAACCATCGCCCTGCCGGAGCTGCAGATCGACGATTGGGTTGTGTTTGAGAACATGGGCGCGTACACCATTCCCGTGGCCAGTCCATTCAATGGCTTCGAGCTGCCCAAGATCTACGCCTACATTAGCAAGGAAAGTTGGTAAGTAAAGAAAGCAGAGAAGACCCTCTCGAGAGACTATTGTTTCATAACATAATTTCCCATCTTTTTCCCGTCTTTCAGGAACATGTTGGAGACACTGTTCCCGCTGCAAAACGAATGTTCGCTGAGCACCAGCTACGCCGAACGCTTGCGCAACAACTTCGAAACGGTGGCCTGCGCTTGAAATAGCTTCCGAAGGAGATATTTCGTTCGTTGCGATTCGGCCACCCATCGTCGGCGCGATGGCGCGTTTTATTATTTGATGATCACATTCAATAACAAACTTTACAAACTTACCTTTAACGTTAACGCTCTTTACAACGTTGTTTTGCACGCAATACAAAGACATACTTCAATAAACGAAGAGGCAGCCTTTTTACAGCCTTGTAAAAAACAAAAAACAAAACACCAAACTCGTTTTGCACTTCAATTAGGTACGAGAAAAACGTTTCTGTAATCGTATGTATATTTCACACTGGCTTCGTTCAGTCGTACACGCCCACCGTTTTCTTCACCTTCTCGAGCAACAGCTCCATCCTGCCCTGCATCACCGGTTGTCCCTTGCGCGTTTTCTGTGTCATCAACTTGTGCTGCCGGTGCCGTTCCAGCTTTCTTCCCTCCAGCTGTTTTTCCTTCTGCTCTCGCTCGAATTGCCTTATCGCGCGGGCCTGTGCCTCCAGTCGTTCCGGCGCCAGACAGTAGTTGACCTTCTCCGGCTTGCCTTGTGGAAACGGCTGAGCGGCATCGTTTTTACCCTTCGCTGGAGGAGGGCCCCGTTTGTGGTCTTTCGGCTGTCCTTTCTGGGCTCCCTTCTGAGGGTTGTGGTTATGTTTGCTCCCATTATGCCTTTGCCCTTGTCCCTTTCGGTGCTGCGGTGGTTTAAAGGCGGTTGTTTTCTGCACACCCGGGCCACGTTTCCCGGCAGGAGGACCAGAACCCCCGGCGCCACCGGGTCGCTGTTGATGGCTTTTTTTCTCCGACTCCGGAACGGCCCGGAAGAAGCTGCCATTTTTCTTCTTCTGCGGCCGGTTGTCGTTCGGTTTGTTGCCCCGGTAACCGCCTCCAGGGCCACCTTTTCGCTGGTGTTTGTTTGATTTGTTGTCCGTTTTCATTTTAAACTTTTGCTACAGATCACAGTCGTCCAAGGATCCCGGTCGTCACAACAGCGGTCGGCCCGAAAGTGACAACAAAGTTTGACAGATGTCAACTGTGGGATTTGTTCAATCGTCAGAAAAGAGGGATCATTTCAACCAACATTCAAATTGACGGTTTTGCATTGAAGGAAATTCGGAAAAGTCTATGTAAAGAACAACATCTTCAAGAATTTGCGGTTCCTCTTCGTATGTATACTTCATTCACTGAACTTGTGTTTTATAACCAAACGCTGCAGTGGTTATTTACTTTGCGTCGCCAATTCAATGACTAAACAATGCTTTACTTTTTCTTTTTCTTCTTCTGCTCTTTTGCAAACTCCAGCCCAGTAATGCATGCTTTCGGCACCTGGTAGGTCGTCGTTAGCAGGTCAAACACAAACTTTATATGGTTGCCCTGCACCAGGAGTTGTTCTCCCTTCACTCCGGGCACCTCGGTCATGGTCGTACTGGCAGCCGCGCCCAGCTTGACAGCCTTCGCGAATTCGCTCACATTGATGCCGTAGTCCTCGAGGTTGCTGATCAGCGTTACCTTCTTGTTGCCGCTGCGCGTGGCAGTCGTTAGGTGAATAATGGCCCGCTTACCCCCCTTCATTACCGGACCCCGCTGGCTGCGCATCTCGAACGTGCTCGTCATGCAGTTCAGCACCGTTTCGGAAAGATCCGCCAAATAAACGAGTTCGTTGTGTCCGCAAATCTCCCTCAGCGTTTCATCCAACCCGATTAGCTTGGTGGTGAGATCGATGAGCTTATTACGCCCGACGTAGTCGCGCAGATGATTCCGGACCTGCGTCGGCTCGAGCGTCTGTCCCACGGCAACATTGAAGCAGCCGAACAGTTTACTGGTGCGTTCGTTCACGGCGTACATTGCCGTCATCTTGGTCAGCAGCAGCGGGTTGGAAGCCGGACCACCGGAGGACACCCCGGCCGCCGCGTCCTGCTCCGCACCTTTCGTGATTTTGTACGGATAAAAGGAGAGCACATCCGGATGCTCGAGGTTCACCGAGGTCACCTTTTCGATTCCTTTCTTCTCCTCCTTGATCTCGATCAGTCCTTCCTCCGCCATCCGTTTGAAAAAGGTGCCGACCTTCTTGTAGGAGGTTTTCTTCATCTCAACCCCTTCCGGAATCTCCGGCTGCACGTACTGGGGGTAGAAGGTGCTGGTTAGCAGCGGGAGCTGGATCTTTTTACCGTGCAATTTTAACGCGTTCAAAAACGCAGACTTGATCTGATCGTCTGGATTTGGAGGTGTTTCCTCCTCCTCTGCCGGACCTTCGCTCTCTTCCTCGGAGGAAGATCCATCACCATCGTTCTCCGTACCGTTATCCACATTGAGGTTGGCACTTTGTAGTGCTTTCGTGACCTAAAACATTCCATCCGAACACGAAACTATAAGCGGAAGAGCTCACAGAGCGTACTGGTGTGAAACTCACTTGTTTGATTGGCGCTTCGGCGGGTTTGGGTTTCTCGCTGCCAAGTGGTGGGAAATCGGACTCAGTCGGAACGCTAACCACAGAGCCTTGCAGTGGCACTTGCTGGCACACGGAGGGTTCCATTCCCCACAGCTTATCGCCGAAGACGTGCAGCATTTTCACGCACACCCCACGCCCACCGCACATGTACAGATCGTCGCTCGAGTGTGCCAGCAGTCCCACGCCAACGGCGGCCCGATTGGAGGTCAAGTTCACCGCCACTATGTCGTCCTTCCGGTGGCGACCCCACGACGCCGGGCCCGTGCCCTGCTTCACAATGCCCGGTATCATTAGGTCCGCCCCGTTGGCCAGCTTGGGAAGCACGGTCGGCTGGGTCGTGAACGCCGGCACCAGGTCCGGGCAGCTCCAAAGCGTGTACACGGTCGGTACGAGTCGTCCGCTGACTTCGAAAAATATCGGCCGCTTATCGCTGGTGTACACCGTCACGGGCTCGTCGTGGTACGTGATTATCTTAACCGTGCACACTTTCATCCGATTGCCGAACAGTTCCGCCAGCGGGGACGCCGTCGATTCGTCGTCCGCCCGGCCGAACTGAGTCATCACCCGCTGCCGGAGCTTCTTCCTCTCGGAGCCCGGCACGAGAATGTTGGACTTTATTCTGTACGGTTTGATGAACATTTTTAACTACTTAAAATATAGCGACGGTGCCAAGCAAATTCCGCAAGTGGGCACGTAGTAAGAACCGACTCCGCTTTGTTTACTTTCTTAATTTTGACAGTTTGTTGCATTTTTTTTTCTTTTGTTGTTGTTGCAAATAATATACCATCGTTGTGTTCACCTTCAGAACCATACCCTGGCCCGTACGTTTTTGTGGACTTTAAAAAAATAGAAATCTGCAACATACCATGGTATAAATTTTCCTCTTTTATTGCTACGCTACGAACTTAAATTGCCATTTGCTGCTTCTATGCCTGATTCCTCTGCCGGACTTCCGGTGGAACGTAATCGACGTCCACGGTGCGTGGCTTCTTCTTTTTGCCGAACCATCGTTTCGGATAGAAGACGCGTTTGCTGTCGATCTGCAGGTCGATCTTGTCCTCGTTCTCAAAGAACCACAGCTTCTGCTCTTCCTTCTCCATGTCGACGGTCAGCTGTTCGATTTCCTTCAACCGTTTAGCACGCTGCAACCGGTTCAGCTCTTCGTCGAGGCGCTGCTGCCGCAGTGTGCACCAATCGGAGTAAGTCTGAAAGAAAGAAGCCGCGATGGAAATGTTTGTTACTTTCGTTCCTACTGTTCAACGCCGTTTGTCTCTCCAAATGCACGTATCCAACCTTGCGCTGGGCTTCGATTTGTAGGCTTTCATTCTCGGCGACACTCTTTTGAACGAGGCCAAGCAGTTGCTTTTCGAAACTTTCTTTGTTGATCGTAAACGATGACTTGTCGATCGCATCGCAGTAGGCTGCATATTTCTCATCGTCCTTGTTTTGTTCCTTCTCCAGCACCGCGCGAATCATCGCCAGCACCTCTTCGTTCACTTCCTTTCCGGCATTTGCCTTCGCGTACACCAGACCCTGCTCGTACTTTTTGTACAACGTGTGGCCCAACAGTTCACAGTTCAGGCCGACGGCATTACTTGCTCCTCCGTAGCTGCGACCCAGCTCGGCGAACGTTTTCCCCAGCAGCAGCTGGCTGTCCTTCAGGTCGAAGTGGTCGTCGAAGAACTCGTTGCGCAGGAACTTCACCCGCACCTTGATTTCGTCTTTCTTTTTCTTCTTGGGTGCCTCCACCGTTCCCACTTCCTGCTCGACCGGGGCAAGATCTTCGAAATGCTCGGCATCCGGGGCACGGGCGTACCGGTAGCAACCGTACAGTGACAGTGCCTTGGTGATGGGATTCGTAAAGTCCTCCTGCAACGCAAGCAGCGTCGCAATGCGGGCCGCGTACCTAAACTCCTTCGCCTTGATCAGCTGATCCAGCGCGAGGTTGGCGCTGTAATCATCGAGAAATACGCCGTACCCGATGCGGTTGTTCAGCACGTCGACCAGCTGGCCGTAGCACTTGTGATCGAGATAGTTTCGCACCAGGGCGTGATGCGTCGAATCGAGCGTGCTGGACGTTTCCTCCGTCAGTCGAAATTTGTACAGCAAGTCCGCTATCTCGTCGATGTGCGCCTCGTCCAGCAGCTTGTTGGCGTAGATGTCGATATCGATGGCCGAAATTTTGCTCTTTTGCTGAAACCGCTGCTCCAGATCGTAGTACAGTGTGTCTAGGTTCACCTTTTCCAGTATCGGCGTTGCCAGTCGCGCATTCCACGCATCGCGGCACTGATAGGCATCGGAGAGAAACGTTCGCCTGGCCAGGCACCACCCGGTCACCGCCAACGGGTTACGTTGGACGAATATTCGAAACATTTCGCTGAAGGAATTATCCAACCGGCCCCAAACGCAAAACAACTCGCGACAGCTGCGATCGAAAAATTTGCCGTGTTTGTTTTGACAGGCGCTGCATTTGCCGTTCTGACAGTTCTGAGGTTTGCGTTTCTGTTGAGAAACGCATTGCTGGTGCTGTCAAAGTGTGCGTTTGCGGCGAGCGGAAAACCTGCGTTCGTTGGCTTCCGTCAAGCTGTCGTTCTCTTTTCAATCATTGGTCTCGGCGTAGACACACTTGGTCGAAATGGTAAGCACCGAAATTAGTGAGAAATACCGGAAAAACCGTGCGAAACATGTTTCAATATACCGAAAACGTTCTCTCTCCCATTGCTAGTCGGCTCACAAAACGTTCCGTATCAAGCAGAAGCTTGCTAAGAAGCTGAAGCAAAACAGGCCCATCCCGCAATGGATTCGTATGCGCACTGGTAACACCATCCGGTAAGTAGTAGTATGCTTGTGTTGATGGCGCCACACGCGTCAGATGGAAAGTACTGGGCCAAATTTAACACCGTTTTCTCAACCCGAACCCAGCTACAACGCCAAGCGCCGCCACTGGAGACGTACCAAGCTGAAGCTGTAAGCGGTCCAACGTGTGTTGTTTATCACCGGACTTCGCTCGTGGGTCGATGGAGAGCCGAGGGTTCGGCGGGGGTGCGCTTGGAAACTGTTCCAAACCAATACTCTGCAGCCTCTCATTCCGCTCGAACAGTGCTGGATTTCGGTGTTTTTCAATATTAATCCGTTTCGATGGTTCAGCGCAAAGTTGAATAAATGATTCACTGAAATCAAATCCCGAGTGATTTTGTGTTTGTGTTGTGTGCGGAGTGACAATGAACGGTTTTTTCTGTTGTTGTTTACTGTGGAATATATCACAATTTATTTGCCTAACCATTGACATCGAATTTCTCTTGGGATACCCTAGTGCAACTGTCTCTCCAGCGACTCGTTCTCTAAGGACACCATATTTAGTTCATTCCATTCCTACCGGCGGACAGTTCCAGCTGTCGAATCGCTTCCTCCAACCGGCGACTGTCCTGCTGCATCTCTTCCAAATCTTGCCCAATTTGAGCCAAATTTGCGACCACATTGCGGTCCTTCTCGTTCTCGATCTGATCCTCGAGCTCGCGCACCTCCCGCTTCACGGCACCCGTTTCCTGCACCAACCCAACCAGCTCGCTGCACTCGGTGTGCAGCGCGACGAGCAGAATGTACGCACGCTTACAGTACTCGTCCCGCTTGGCGTTGCGGAAGATCAGATCGTCCGTGACGGCGAACTGCCGGTCGAGCTGGCCGGTGGCGGTATTGATTTCCTTCTGCAGGCTGCGCGTATCGTGCAGGATCTTCTCGATGTCCGTCTTCTGCTTGCGTATGTTGCCGATGATCTCCAGTATGCGGCCCGTGTACGCCGTCCGGCTGACGGTTTTGCCGATCTTCTCAAACTCCTGCATAAGCCTCGCGTGTAGCGCACTTTTCGTCTGCAGATCGACGATCACCTGCTCGGATTTCCGCCGGGCCGACTCGATTTCATCGATCACCTTTTGTGACTTGCCCTGAAACGAATTTTCAAATCAAAACCGGTCAAAGCTGCTGACACCAACGCGAACGCGTGGGAGACGACTTTGTTTGACTCACTATTTTATCCGAATGTTTGGCCTGCTGTTCCTCCAGGGTCGCGACCAACGGTGCCCGATGGGTCTCCCACTGGCTCTGCAGTTTTTTCATCTTCTCCCCGGCGGCCGCAATGATCGACTCCAGCTTGGCCACGTTCACCTCCGGGTTCTCGAGAAGTATGTGCGTCCTTTCTTTGACCTTCTTTTCGTCCTTCAGCTTTGTCACGACCTGGTCGAGCTCTTTCGCACCCACCCGGACAGTTTCCCGCTTCGCACGGTGCTCCTGGCACTCGGCACGCAGCTCCTGAAGGGCTTTTTGAATGCCTTCCATCCCTTCGTCGAGCGCAGTGAGCTGATCTTCTCGCGTGGGTGGTGACACGCTGCCATCTGGAAGCTCTTCCGTGAGAGAAGATTTCGCCTTGTACTGAGCGTAGTATGCCTGTAGCTTCGTAATAGGATCCGCCATCGGTTCGGCGGTGCTGTTCGGCACTTGCCGATCTACTTCATCCTTTCCAGATTCGTCCCAGAGACCACTACGGCGCAGCCAGTACTCTTTGATCTCTTAATGCAACGAATGGATAAACCAAAAAATTATGAACCGTCCCTCCAAAGTTTCTCGCTTTTGATTTCTCACCTGCCGTCACGTCGCTTTGCGTCACGAAGGGAATTTTGGCAATTCCGCGTCCCAACCTACCCCCCTGCCGAAGGTCCAACGGTGACCCCTGGTGGTCCTTGCGCCACGAGCTGCGCAGCTGTTGGTGCATACTTTCCACAATGCGGTTCTCCAGATCGGTCACGCGGTCGACGGGGGTTTCCGTGCCGGTCGAATCGGTCGTCTCTTTGGGCAGCTGTTCGATGAGGAACATGAACACGCGCCTCACCTCGGCCACGTTCGAGTAGAGAAACGTTTGGTAGCCAATGTCGCGACGGTATCCGACTGTCTAAAGTTTTGAAGGCACACAAAAAAAGGACACGTTAAAGTTATCACGGAAGCGATTGTGGCACATGTTTCCGTCATGAATTACCGTGCAAGCCTCCGCGAGGCGTGCCGTAACGGTGAACCGTTGCGCCATGCCGGGCGGAAGGGATTGGGGCAGGTCCAGCGAGGGATCGATTAGCAGTAAACATTTCGAGACGGTTCGGACTAAAATTGAAGGCGTAAAGTTTTCCAATCCCTGTATATCGTCGTCTAAATCGCTGCAACAAATAAGGGGAGGTAAATTGTTGTTTTCTAAAATTCTTTTTTCACATCAGCAGCGGCAAAACTTACCAATCGATTTGACGCAGCGAGTGCAATATTATATTATCAATATCATCCATAATCGGTCGTATTCGGGGCGGGACCGCTCGTTTCCAGCAAACTGCTCGCGACTGACAGAACAAGAATGGGTAGCGCCAAGAATAGACTTAATTCTTCTCCTTATCAATGCACCGGGTAGTGCGGCTCAGCTTAATCGGCAGTGAGATGGTGATGGTACGTGATGATGACGTTCGTAGCAACCGACGGCCTACTCCCCCTATCATTTAGTCGGAACACAACCGACATCGAACGGACGGCCGGCAACGCGCGCTCTCTCGCCCCATCCACAGCACTTTAATCTTTGTTATACCGCTCGCGGATGGCCGAAGATAACGGGCTGTTTTTGGTGGACGAAACTGGTACAGCACATTTGGTTGGTATGAATTATTACCGAAGTCCTACAAAAGCCACAGCCTTTGACAGCTTGCGTTTGTAAACATTAAAACCAACACATGCGCAGATCGATGCTGAGCAAAATGTGACAGAGGTTACGCAGCGTCTACACATAAGCGCGACCTTGGCGTATGCCAATGCGAAACAGTAGCTCAGTTTGAACGAAGCATTTTGTTTCAACCATTTTTAAAAACACAATACTTTCTACAACGTATTTCAATAAATTCTAGCACCTATATTCGCTCTTATAATTTTTTTTAATTTTAACGAATAGAAATTTACGCGACTCACCATTTTTTGTGATATTGTTTTCGAATGGCGTCCAATTTGCAAACTACCAAAGTCTCGCACCAAATACACACAGCGCGAAGCAAACACCATATTATCCTGCGCAATTGCTTTGGCATTCACGTTGGCATTGGCGCAATTCGCGCTGTGTGTAGATGCTGGGTTATTCCGATAACGATTTTCAAATCTTTCCTCTCGCTCGCTCTATAGACATAGCTCTACTGCACGCGAATTCATGACTGGACAAACACGCACACCGCGAAGGATATCGTATGTTTTACCGTTCTTAAATGCCGCCGCCAAGGAAATTTTCTTTACCGTTTCTATAGCAACATGCACGGTTTCCAGCTGTACCTCAGCGGTGGATTTAGCATGCCTGCATGCAGCACACACGGGCCTGTTGCCGATTGTATAGAGTCGATTATGCAGTGGAGTCGTAGGTCGTCGTAGTCACGCTTCAACTGGCATTGCCAAAACGGAACGGAAGACAGATAGACACGCGGCGGAGCGCATTTCGGACAATCTCTCTCGTGTTGCCCCCACCAACCACCGCACGGTATACTCTTTGCGTTTCCTAAGCTTCCATCCAAGGACCTCGGGTACAACGCCGTCAGTCGAGAATGAGCAGCGCTGAACCACAGACGAAAAAGACGAAAATGGCATCGAGTTTGGAACAGTTGAAGCAGATCACCACCATCGTGGCCGATACCGGCGACTTTGAGGGTACGTACAGTGTGATTCGCACGGGGAGCATGGACCCATGTTTGAAGAAATCGTTCGTTTGAAGAAATTAAGGGCGAAAGAAACCTTTCTCATATCACCGTGGAAACTATCGATGGTTCAATCGTCAAATGTCGCTTTTTGTTCCACTGCCTCCATCTTCCGTGTTGGAGTCAATGAAGGTGACCGCTTAAAGGTGATACAAACGAGCTCCAGCAAGGCAGCAAGTACTGCCCTTACAAACACAACCGTAACGGGAAAGGGGAGCTGTTAGTTTCCGAACTCGTACGGCTTTTTTTTTTTGCGCCATGCCGCAAATAAGCAGCTCTGATGATGTGTACGCGCCTGCACTCCACTATCGCGCATTCCATCGGGGTGGACAAATAAAATCCAATTGGAGGAAGAGATATTGCCCTTGTATTTATTTTTCGAATAATTGTTTCAACAAATCCACAACGAACAATGTAATGTGTAATGCGTGCCTTGCGGGATCGTTTTTAGATCACATGGGCTGGCTGAACGATCGCGCCGTAGAGGTCAAACGGTTACTTCCTTTCACCGTGTGGCAATGCCTGCTTCAATGATGGTTGGAAAGAAGGTTGAGCGAGCCCTGTGTGACACACAGCCTACTGATGAAGGTTTTTGCTTGATTTTTTTTTATAGCAATGAAAATATACAAACCTACGGATGCCACGACGAATCCATCGTTGATACTGTCTGCCGCTGGAATGGAACAGTATCAGCACCTGATCGATAAGGCCATCAAGCACGGAAAAAAGGCGGGAACGTGAGTTGATTAAACACGAGACACTATCAAGTAACAGGTGTGACCATATAAATTTGACCATGATTTTGTGTGTTCTTTCTTCCTGCAGAACAACCGAGGAGAAGGTGTCGGAAGCCGCCGATATGCTGTTCGTGCTTTTCGGCTGCGAAATTCTGAAGCTGGTGCCGGGGCGCGTGTCGACAGAAATCGATGCACGCCTTTCGTTCAACAAGGAAGCATCGATTGCAAAAGCACTGAAGCTGATTGCGCTGTACGAGGAGCTCGGTGTCAGCCGCGACCGGGTGCTGATCAAGCTGGCCTCGACCTGGGAGGGTATTCAGGCGGCGCGCCTGCTCGAGAAGGAACACAACATTCACTGCAACCTGACGCTGCTGTTCTCGTTCGCCCAGGCGGTGGCCTGCGCCGAGGCGGGTGTTACACTGATTTCTCCCTTCGTCGGCCGTATCCTGGACTGGTATGTGGCCAACACCGACCAGAAGACGTTCGAGCCGGAGCAGGATCCGGGCGTTGTGTCGGTGACGAAGATTTACAACTACTATAAAAAGTTTGGCTACAAAACCGTCGTCATGGGTGCGTCGTTCCGTAACGTCGGTGAAATCATGGCCCTGGCTGGCTGCGATCTGCTCACCATCAGCCCGAAGCTGCTCGGTGACCTGGAAAAGAGCACCGAACCGGTGAAGCGCTATCTCGACGCCGAGAAGGCGAAGGCGGGCAGCTTGGAAAAGATCCAGTTGGACGAAGCGACCTTCCGTTGGATGCTGAACGAGGATCAGATGTCCACCGACAAGCTGTCGGATGGTATCCGCAAATTTGCCGCCGATGGGCGCAAGCTGGAAACCATGCTGCGCGGTTTGATTCAGGCCGCGGAGTAACACGGGAGATCGGTGTTTTCCTTTTTCGGCTTCTTAGTTCTTATGCACGACGTGCAGGTGAAATGATTCGAAACATAAATGTACTTGTGGTAAACATTAAAGTTCTGTATAATGTTTCTTTTTTGGAAATAAATGTGTGTTTTTTGTTTTTCTAACCTGTTTGATAAATACCGCCTTAGAATACGAATGACTTAACTCCTAACGGATTGTTCGAAACTGTTGGAATTCGATGGTGCTAAACTTGCCGCAATGCTCCAACGGATAGTGCGATCCTTCCGTTGGTGAATGGATCCGTATCTGACGCATATGCGTATCCCTTCCATTCTGATGATTGCTTATCACCGCAATCTGTATCATGAAGGTACAGATCGAGTCGTCCTCGTACTCCTTGATCGGAATGCAAACCCAGCCGGACGGTTCGCACAGGTCGACCACCTCGATTTCCTGCAGATCGTTGAAGTGCGTCCCACAGCGTATCGATATCCGGCTGGGGGTGTAGCTTTCGTCCAGCTTGTAGTCGGAGTAGATGTAGATCTGGTTGACGGTCGTTTTGCGGTGGAACTGAATGTTAACCAGATGGGGCAGCTGGCCATCCGACTGCCAGTATGTTTCCATCGAGTTGTCGCGCAGCTGATCGACACCGAAACCTGCGGCGAAAGGGAGGACAGAAACAATATTCTCTCGAATCAAAAACACATCCGCGGTAGGCAGTTTCGTTGCGCTCGCTTGCATCTCACCTGGTTTACACGACGACAAACTCCACACTGCTTGGGCGCCTACCTCCCGCACGCTGCCGGATCGTTCCTCGGTGATCGGACAAACGTTCGCTCCCATTTTTACACTCATTTTGAAACTCCTATTTTCCACTGGAGCCAAAAACACCGCCAGCTTCGAGCCACCGCGGTCCGTGGTGTTTCTTCGCGCCGGTTAGCTTTGTTGACGTTTCTGCTGTCAAATCGAAATAGGCGAGCTGTCAATGCCGGTTCATTCACGGATCGCGTCCATGTTGGTGTTCATTCGTTGGCAATCATCAGAGCAATCGCGGGAAGCAACGATGATTTTCAATGAACTACGGTTCAGAGGAATAATTTAGAATTTGGTGTAGCTCCCGAAGCCTGCGCGATAATCGAAGCTCGTTCGGTAAAACACCACGGTAGGAGTCATCAACGAAAGGTTGATGATTGATCAAAGAAGTTGCTCGATCGTACCGTGGTGGCATATTCCAGAAGGGGATGGAGCAGTTTTAATCGATCGTACATGTTTTGTGTTATTTATCACGAATGCACCTAATTTGTTCGTCGGTGATAAGCAGGGTCTGCAACAGATCTTGTCTGGGTACAGAGCGCTAAGCTTCGAATTTATCACGCTTGCACAGTTTATGGGGTGCAAGTTGCAAGTGAAAAATCGCCAGACGCACGATAGGACGGGCAAAGTCCTCCGTCACTGTACCAGTTATCTGATAAAAGACTGTCATGTCGCGGTGGGGTCAGCTGCGGCAATATAGCAGCTTACGCCGTGCCCCAATCAGCAGAGGGGGCTGGTACGTTTGCGTTGACTAGGGGTTGCGCACTTCAGTTTGCGGAAGACCGTCAACTTGCGCGGACGATCGTACGTCAGCTGCTCCATTCGCGATTCCCCGGTAATTGCCATATAGCTACTGAAGTCGCCTTAACGAGTGTATCGAATTGCTGTGCTGTGTTAATCTGTTCCTGTGCAACCTACCGCAACATCTGTGCGAAGAATGCCGTCGTCTTCGATCAATAAGGATCTGCAAGCCGAGCGGGACAAGTGTAGTTTTGATAAAAAGGAATTTACCCTGTGGTGGGTCGGAGGCAAGGAAAAACTGAAGGAAAAGGAGGATCTAGGTAATTATGCAGAGTATATAGTCAAGCAACACTTTTTTCCGGGTACACTGTAATTGGCAAAACAGTTCGAGGGCAATGAAAGGTTATTTTTCTTTGTACAACTAATCCATTTAACTTGAACGGCTTTGAACCTGAAGGTTACTCAGGGATTAAATGAACCATTTATTTATTTTTTTTAATCTGAAAAAGTGCAATGATAACTGCATATTATCATTAAAAAAAAAACATTGAATTGGCTTTTAATTTAATTTTTATATGTGTACTCAGTAAGTCCAACTTTCCGAAAACACCTCGGTGTATGCTTCAAGATTGTTCGTTGAAAAGTGCTGTCTGATTATGCTTATCTCGTTGCGAAAATTATGATTGCATGTCATATAGATTGTTTCTCATAATGTTATCATCTCGTTGGACCACCTCGGACAAAAATATGGTTGTATTTGAATTAAAACTGCCTAATCATGAAGGAAGATAAACGAAACATACGAAAACGTTGACAACAGGTTCTGTGATTCTGTGATGAAGGTTTTGTGCTGTTTTTTTCTTAGCAATTTGAATTATTTCCGGCTAATGGTAAGATTTCCAACTGCTTGCTTGACGTCAAATAAGTTATAGGTCCTTAGCGGTATAGACATGGCATCGCTAGCAAAAAAAGTATTTTAATGTGCATATTTATGTTCTTTTCTTTTTTTTAATATGTCCTGCGTGTTGCCTTATTGCGTTTTACCTTAAAACCTTTTACCTTTTTTTAATCTTTTTACAGAACAATTTTTTGCCAACGATCCCGAATTTCACAATGATCCTCCAATTCATTTCCTGTCCCACAAGGAACTGTACGAGGAAACCATTCGTCAGTCAACGGCCATTTTTCGCAAAGTCCGCAAATTCCACGAGGATCGCGGGAATGGTGATCCATCGAACTATATGTGAGGGTTGATTGAAGAATCCAAAGAATAACTTACAATGATCATTCTTGCTCATGGCATTATTTTGTTTAGGTCCATCCTCGGTGGTCTGCTTGGCAATGGCATCATTCGTCAGGGAAACCCACTGGGCATCCATTTTGCTATGTTTGTACCGGCACTGCTCGGTCACGGCTCACCGGAGCAGCAGGCGGAATGGCTTCCTCGCGCGCTAAAGTGCCAAATGCTGGGAACGTACGCCCAAACCGAGCTCGGCCATGGCACTTTCCTCCGGGGGCTGGAAACGACGGCGACGTACGACGAGAAAACGAAGGAGTTTGTCCTCCAGAGCCCAACGTTGAGCTCGTATAAATGGTGGCCGGGCGGATGTAAGTGCTATTGGTTGATACAAACGAAATTCGTCTTATGGAGCTCTTTTTTTTATTTTTTGCAGTGGCCCATACGGCCAACTATTGCGTCGTGATGGCCCAGCTCTTTTCGAAGGGAAAATTGCACGGCATTCAACCGTTCATTGTGCAGTTGCGGGACGAAGAGACGCACATGCCACTGAAGGGAATCACGATCGGCGAGATCGGCAACAAGCTCGGCATGAATGGAGTCAACAATGGGTTCCTGGGCTTCGACCAGGTTCGCATTCCGCGTAAGAACATGCTGATGAAGAACGCAAAACTGCTGGAGGACGGAACGTTCGTGAAGCCACCGTCGCAAGCGCTCACCTACGGCACGATGATGTTCGTGCGGGTGGTGATCGTACGAGACACTGCCTTCCATCTGGCAAAGGTCGCTACCATCGCTGTACGCTATTCATGTGTTCGCCGGCAGAGTCACATCAATCCAGAGTAAGAAACTCAGTTCGCGTATTTAATATAATCAGTTAAAAAATGTTTTATTTGCGCACTTTTCCAGTCACCCGGAGGTTCAAGTGATCGACCATCTAACGCAACAGTACAAGCTGTTCCCATCGATCGCGAGAAGCATCGTTTACAAGCTAGCATCGGATAATCTATGGCAAATGTACAATCAGGTCACGGCCGAACTGGACCAAGGTAACTTGGAGCGTCTTCCCGAACTGCACGCGATCGCTTGCTGCCTGAAGGCGGTCACTACCGCTGATGCGGCCAAGAGCGTGGAGACTCTGCGCATGGCCTGCGGTGGTCACGGCTACATGACGTGTGCCAACTTTTACAACACGTACGGATTTGTAACGGCCGCTTGTACGTACGAGGGTGAGAATACGGTTTTGCTGCTTCAAACCGCTAGGTAAATGCTGGAATGGATTGTCTTTTTTTTTTCGCTATGATTTAATCGAGAAATGCATTTGCAGATATCTCGTGAAAGTGTGGAACCAAGCCATCAAGGGACAGCCACTCGGTCCGACGGTTCAGTACTTGACCGGTTTTATACAGAGTAAAAATTCTCGTCATCCCTGGATCGACACCGTTCCCGGCATTATCAAAGCGTTGCAGATCGTTGCTGCAAGGTATGTGAGATCAAAACACTGTTTGAAATGAAACCTATTGGGCTTACCTGGAGGGTTTGTTTGTGCAGCAAACTTCGCCTCGCGTTTGAGCACATCGAGCAGCGCAAAAAGGGGGGCTACACGCACGAGGAAGCGGTTAATTTGACCTCCTTGGAGCTGGCCCAAACTGCCGAGTCACACTGCCGTGCGTTCCTGGTGCAGTCCGGCTTCGAGATGATCGAAACGCTGTGCCAGAAACTGTCTGCTCCGCTGGCGAAGGTGATGCGCACCTTGGGCGAACTGTACGCGTACAACGAAGCGCTGGATTCGACTGGCAGCTTAGTGCGGGTAAGCGGGATTTGCATCTCCCTTTCCGCCGATCCTGTAAGCACAGACCGAACCAAATTGTTCCCCATTTTGCAGTTCACCACGATCAGCGAGAGTGACATCAACCGACTGCAGTCGAAGCTTGAGTCGGCCCTGCTGGCGATTCGTCCGAACGCGGTGAGCATCGTGGATGCGTTTGCCATCCCGGACATTCTACTGGGATCACCGCTCGGTGCGTACGACGGAAACGTGTACGAGAAACTCTACGAAGAGGCACAGAAGAGTCCCCTGAACAAGGTGAGAAGGCAGACAACGGCCGGACTGTAGCACAGTGTTTTGACCAAAACGGGGTTGTCTTTTTTTTCAGGAACCGGTGAACAAATCATTCCATCTGTACCTGAAACCATTCATGCGTTCGAGCTTGTAAATTGGGGTTTCGTTATGGGCGGTGTTGAGAGCATCAAATGTGCAACATTATTACGGGGTTATGGAATCATGGATTTTAACTAATAAATGTTTTTTTTTTTAATTTAATACGCACAACAAGCCGTATAAGTTTTTCAAAGAATTGTTAACTTGCATTCTTAATTCTAATTCATTCCTCATGCAAATTCAAAAAAAAATCCTTTTTG
Organism: Anopheles atroparvus; assembly: GCA_914969975.1. Taxonomy (NCBI): domain Eukaryota; kingdom Metazoa; phylum Arthropoda; class Insecta; order Diptera; family Culicidae; genus Anopheles; species Anopheles atroparvus. Next base: position 21,221,153 of record CAJZCY010000004.1, read on the forward strand.
CCACCAAGCAAGTGCAATGAACCGCACCTGTGATGAAAGTATTCAACCTGGCACCATAGACGAGGAGCAAAGATTGTTTGACATTCGCAGCCGGGTCGAAGAAATTGTAAACAAACAACGTGAAATCGTATGGATCGCACGCAAAAGAAAAAAAAGTTATGCTGCTGGGCAGCCTCCCCAGCCTTTTTACGCAACGTGGAGGGGATCTGCGCGATCTACGCGGTTGTGAAATGTTGTGCTGAGAGAACAGCGATGCGCACCACACCATCCGTCAGATTCGTTTCGTTGGTTCGTCGTGCTGCATCGAGCGAAGCGTGCCGTGGCCGTATCGTACGCGTCGGTTTTGTCGTTTCACGCCTCGCACCTGATAAGCGCTTATCTCCCATCCCACTGGACCTCCGCTTCATTGATACGCGTCGCGCTCTAAATAGTCGATGATAACGATCAACCACCAGGAGTGATCGATAACGGGTGGGTGAATTTTCGGTTCCCCAATCATAATTTGAAGGAAAACTGCCCTCCCAGTCGTTTGGGCAATTTTGCAAAACACGATTCGTCTCTAAACCGGGTGGGGTGTGTACGTGATGAAATAGCGCGCACACGCCAGCAGCGTGTCAGTATAGGCGGACAATTATAACTTCAAAGGTCAGTCGGTGGAGGGGGTCCAGCACAAAGAGGACAGCGACGTGCGGCCGCGCTATCTCGACGCTCCCATTTGCGCGTTAATCAACTTCCTCCAGGCCTCCCGCGTTTATTACAACGCGAGACCCGGCTCAGAAGGGCGAGTTCCCGCGATCCCGTAGACGTGTGTGATTCAGTAGTGAGCCTAGAGCATCCGTTGCAGTCGGTCCGCTTTCCGAACCGTTGGAAATTACTTGGAAAGCGAAAGTACGCGAAACGCAGTTTTTTTTTATCCGTAGTAACAGCAGCAGCATAAACCGTCCAACGATGCCGTCGACCAGCGGAGCAGTCAACAAAGACCTGCAGGCGGAGCGGGACAAGTGCACGTTCAACAACGAAGAGTTCACCCTCTGGTGGGTTGGTGGAGAAACAAAGCTGAAAGAGAAACGGTTCCGTGGTAAGTAATGGCAGCGGCTGGTGGTAGAGTAGGGGGCACACGGCGAAGCTAATGTAAGGGTGGGGACTCGACGGTCCGGTCATGTTGGCTTCCTTTGTGAAGGCCACCAGCAAGAAAGTGGAACGCTGTTGATGTGGAGTAGATGCATCGGCACTGCGTTGTTGTGGCACGATCCTCTCAAACCGGTCCAATGATGTAGCAGAAAAAAAAAACAAATCTAAGTAGCCTCTTAACATTACGACCGGTACAACACGATCGTTCTAGACATTAACATTATTTTTGCTTTGTTTTCAACAAAGCAAAGAGTAGTAACATAATTTTAAGAAAGGAAATTAATTTACGAGGAAATGTACCCCGCATCAAATTACGGCACAGTTAGAATTTTATTTTCAAACGAAATAATTTTGTAGTAGGGGGGGGGGGGGGGGAGGTGGTATTACCTCCTTTCCTTGCCAGTCAAAGGTTGGTGAGCTTAAGCTGGGCGTCCGTTATCGTGCGCGCTAAATCGCTCCCGATAATTTCAATAGCAGCTAATCGCCTCTTCAGCCTCTGGCAAAACGTGCAAGTCACCGTTGTTTTGCAGTTCTCCTCGAGTCAAGATTCCCCAACCGTTCGGTGATCGACGTTATCTCGTTCAAAAGTTCACCAAGAACGGAATACCAAGAAGCAAAAAGCGAATATGACGCAATCGCGCAAACGCATATTATTCGCTTGTGACCGTTATTGAGGGCCTGCTTATAAACAAAAGAAAGATGCTACGGCGCCTCGAATTTACATAATTGCTCCCTACATTGCAGTACATTTTAATTTACTTTAGTTTACACATACTATACTAATCGGCATTTTTTGTTACCCGACCAGAGGACTTCTTTCTCAATGATCCGGAGCTGCAGGAGAAGGTGCCGCTGCACTTCCTTTCCCACAAGGAACTGTACGAGGAGTCGGTGCGTAAGGCGACGGTTGCCTTCCGCAAGGTTCGCAAGATGCAGGAGATGGGACAGGATGGTGTCGACAACTATTCGTAAGAAGAACACCGCTTGCCGCAATGTGAATTGCGTCACTGAGCTGTAATGTAACTGTCGTTTCAGGGCTCTACTGGGGGGACTCCTCGGAACCGGTATCCTGAAGCAGGGCAATCCGCTGACCGTGCACTACGTGATGTTCCTGCCGGCAATCCTCGGTCACGGAACACCGGAGCAGCAGGCCGAATGGTTTGGACGCGCGTGGAACTGCGAGATCATCGGAACGTACGCTCAAACCGAGCTCGGCCATGGCACGTTCCTGCGGGGGCTGGAAACGACGGCGACGTACGACGAAAAGACGAAGGAGTTTGTCCTCCACAGTCCCACGCTGACGGCGTTCAAATGGTGGCCAGGAGGATGTAAGTGCTATTGGTTGATACAAACGAAATTCGTCTTATAGAGTTCTTTTTTGTTCTGTTGTTTGCAGTGGCCCATACGGCCAACTATTGCGTCGTGATGGCCCAGCTCTTTTCGAAGGGAAAATCGCACGGCATTCAACCGTTCATCGTGCAGCTGCGGGACGAAGAGTCGCACATGCCACTGAAGGGAATCACGATCGGCGAGATCGGCAACAAGCTCGGCATGAATGGAGTCAACAATGGGTTCCTGGGCTTCGACCAGGTACGCATTCCGCGCAAGAACATGCTGATGAAGAACGCAAAACTGCTGGAGGACGGAACATTCGTGAAGCCACCGTCGCAAGCGCTCACCTACGGCACGATGATGTTCGTGCGCGTGGTCATCTGTCGCGATATGGCGGCGTACCTCTCGAAGGCTGTCACCATTGCCGTCCGCTACTCGGCCGTTCGTCGCCAGAGTCACATCAATCCGAAGTAAGTGGTGCGCTCCTCAAACCTCACTGGCTGCTACAAACACATCCCACCATTCCATTTTATGGTTTTCCAGTGAACCGGAGGTTCAAGTGATCGACCATCTAACGCAACAGTACAAACTGTTCCCGGCGCTAGCGAAGAGTGTCATCTTCAAGCTGGCCTCCGACAATCTGTGGGAAATGTACAACCAGGTTACTTCGGAGCTGGACAAGGGTGATCTGGAGCGCTTGCCGGAACTGCACGCGGTCGCCTGCTGCCTGAAGGCGATCACCACCGCCGACGCGGCGACGGGCGTCGAGGTGTGCCGGTTGGCGTGCGGTGGCCACGGGTACATGACGTGCTCTAACTTTTACGGTACCTACGGCATGGTGACGGCGGCCTGCACGTACGAAGGGGAAAACACTGTGCTCTTACTTCAAACCGCCAGGTGAGCATTAAAGAAAACGAAACGAAACGAACAGCTTCGTAACGAAGAGGAGGGAAGCGACAGCTGCACAAACATGTTTTTTAAACCGACAAATTGGAGCGTCATATTTCCGACCCAAGGGACCCAGGAAGAACACTGGGTTATCTGAGCCCTGTGGACTAACATTGGAGGCTCGGTCAAACGGGGGCCAACTCGGCCCATAAGTTAGCCTCCTTAACCCGAACGAATCAGTCAACGTGTTTCCACTTTTTCGATTGCTTGGTTCCCTTTCCCCCCTCAAAGTGTTCTACAAGATCGGGCATCTGCAATATGGCGTCCAATTGGCAAACTGCCAAAGTTTTGCGTCAAATACACACAGCGCAAAGAGACGACAATTATTTTTTTTTATATAGAGTTCATCGTGTTGATTTGGCAAATTTGCTAAGTTTCGCTTTGGTCATGGTGAACCAAAGCACCAAATCATGGTGTGTCTAGAGGCAGGCTAACTGAGTTACCTTTTCGCTTTGGCAAGCGTGTGTAGACGCAGGCTGAATGTAGACTTCTGAATGTAGAGGTTGAACCTGATTCCGATACAGGAGCCTACAACCTAGCTCGTAAAACAGGGGAAGAAGAACAATTTCATTTCATTTTCAAAAGATTGGTGGAATTAACGCATGCATAACAATGGCTACCTCGTGCTATGTTCTTAGATATCTGCTGAAGGCGTGGCTTCAAGCACAGCGCGGCCAGGAGCTCGTGCCCACGGTGCAGTACCTGGCACGCTTTTTAAGCAGCAACAACCGACGCGTGGATTGGGATGATTCGATCAGTGGTATCATTCGCTCCCTGCAAACCGTCGCCGCCGGGTAAGTCTTTGTCCCCGGAGGAGCGGGGGATGGACTCCTCGTTGTTTTATATAAATGGGAATATTACCATTTTTTTTTTAATTTACCTTTCAGTAAGCTTCGCCTCGCTGCGGAACACATCGAACAGCGGCAGAAGGCTGGCGCTACGCAAGAGGAAGCGACCAATCAAACGTCGATCGAGCTGGCCCGTACGGCCGACGCGCACTGTCGCGCGTTCCTGGTGCAGTCCGGCTACGAAATGATCGAGAAGGCCTGCCAAACGGCTTCGCCCGAGCTGGCACGCGTGCTGCGGTCGCTCTACCACCTGTACACTTACGACGAGGCCTTGAAAGCACTCGGGGATCTGCTGAGGGTGAGTACGGTGCGTTCGTTCGTTCCGAAACGGGGTGTACTAAACCGGTCCTATTTGCTCTTGCCAGTTCACCACCATTTCGGAGAGCGACATCAATCGGCTGCAGGCCAAGCTGGAGGCCACGCTGGCCGAACTGCGCCCCAATGCGGTCGGTATTGTCGATTCGTTCGACCTGCCGGACGATGTGCTGGGATCGCCGCTCGGGGCGTACGATGGTAACGTGTACGAGCGGCTGTACGAGGAGGCCAAGAAAAGCCCCCTCAATCAGGTAGGTCGGGTGCGGGCGAGATGTACCGTCCCGTGCTAGGAGGAGAGGAACCCTCGTTTTCTATTCAAATCCTTCATGTTTGCTCATCTTTCGCTCCAGGAACCGGTGAACCAATCATTCCACAAGTATTTGAAACCCTTCATGAAGTCCAGCCTGTAAATGGGGATGCGATTGTAAAGCGGCACATGTTCCCCATTCAGTCGACGGAACGGCTGCTCCAGCGAGTAAAATCAACTTAACGATACTCCCATTCCTGGTGATAGATTAAATTTCCTTTTTTGTAATTGACTATATTATAGATTTGTTATTTTTGATGTACAATTTTCATCGCACCGACTGTAACCGATGTATAGACGAACGCTTGTTAACAGTTTTTGAATAAATATACACCATATTTTTTGTGTGGTACGGGTAGAGACGTGGCTTAGCGCACCTTCCTTTTCTTTCCGCTCGCGAAAAGATGCTGTTGTTGCACAACGTTGTGCAACGGGGGGTTGGGACAGGGAGGGAGAAATCAGAACTACATTCGTTGAGTAGTGAAGAATAGCTTATTTTATTCATTGATTATTCGAATGAATTTTACAGGTGATTTAACATCCATAATTTTGAAATACAACAAATGCATCGGCTGCGACCCATGCATGCATCCTGGCGCACATCCACGCATATACACACATCTCCACAGACCTGTGGACCAGCAACATACACACACGCACACACGTTCCGAAACAGGTAACAGATTAGTAACAGTTTGCAGCGAAGGAAGGAAGGGTGTTTGCTGTAGAGCGCTTCCCTTTTTTTTATCGCTGGCTTCTCATTCGTTTCAATTCAAATGGGGTGGTAGGTTTACCCCCGTCGCTCGTGCAGGTAAGCTATATATTGCTTCGGCTAAATATAAGGAGCGGATTGGAAATAAAACCCTCAACAGAACTAAGCGGTTAATAAAACAAAGGGTTCAGGAAAACACGGCTATCCTTCTCCGATCCAACCGGGGTTGCCCAACGGACAATGGAATTTGCACGGCAATAATGCGATAGGGTGCGGGGGGGTTCATTGATTGTATGGTCGATCGCACGGTTCGTTTCTACTGTTCCTTTTTGTTCAGAGAACTGTAGCTTGGTGGAGGTTCCTGAAGGGTGTAAACAAAAAGGAAATATTATGAATAACGTTAAAAATAGATTTTTAAATCAGTTATCGAGGGAACGAACACCTACATAATACGCTGGTGGTGGAACGTAGGCCGTCTGTGGTCTGTTAGGATCGTAGTAGGCGCTCTGCGCGGCTTCCGCCTCCTTGGAGTCTGCGGGAGGTAGACAAAAAAAAAACCCGCCTTTAATGGGACTGCGAATCGTTTGCCAATCGCCTTGAACTTACTCGCTGGTGGTTGCGGAGGGGCCGAAAAGCCCATCGCACCACTCGATGGTCCGGGCTGTGGATAGCCAACGTTGCCGTTCGGGTAGCCGGCGCCAGGCCCGGCAGCAAAGCCCGCCTGCATCGGGTACCCACCCGCGGCCGGCTGCGGTGGATAGCCGCCAGCGAAGTGTTGCTGTTGCTGCGGCGGAAACTGGTAACCGGGCGGCTGCTGCGGATAACCAGCTGGGGCCTGATGTTGCTGCTGCGGGTAACCGGCCGGTCCCTGCTGCTGCTGCGGCGGCACGATGCCCGGATACGGTGGGGGGCTGTCGTGCATGTAGATCGAGTTCGGCTGCGGTTGCTCCGGGAAGACGCTTGCTCCCGGCACCCAGCCGTACCCGTACGCGTTCGGGGTGTAGGCTGGCGGCGGTGCCGCGTACCAGGCCCCACCGGGCGGCGTGTACGGCGGCGGCGGAGCACTGCCGGCGTTGCGCTGCGCCATCGAGGCCGCACGGAGCATCGCCTGACCGAAGTCGATCGCACCGCCGTGCTTGAAGACGATCTTAAACTTCGCCTCGCCCGTCCAGTTGCCGTTTTGTTGGGCCTGCACCTTGCCCTTGATGTAGTTCGCACCGAACACGGGCTGCTCCACCTCGACCTCGCGCATCGACACGAACGGCATGCTGAAGGAGCGGACCGAGTCGTTCTCCTGCTTGCCGTTGTAGATGACCCGGTGCGTGGTGAGGTACACGCGGCCCTGTTTGGTTCCCTTCATCGCTGGATTGTCGTGGCCGGCGAACTCGATCGTCACATGATCGCTGAAGATGAGGATTCTGCAATGCATGTAAACATTGTGCGAACGTTGAGATACCGAGCAAAACCACGGGCGAATCAATATGGTGCAACAACAATCAATTTTTGACAGCCTCGGGGAAACATCCGGAAAATTCAGCCACTGCTACGCAGTAGCAACGGAAGAACTTTCTCAACGAAAGCCCCCGAAAGATCCGAACATTGCTGCCATCCTCCCACTTGGCACTGGGTGGGCCCTGTTGTCAGTCGGTTGTGTGTTTTTATGCAGCGACGAAAAGAAAGTCATGGCCAACACTACTTACCCTTCTCCAGCGTGTATCAGAACGCCATTGTTGGCGTGTGCCGTGTTTAGGGACATTGTTTTTTCACACTTCCTCCGAACTTGTGACCCAAATTTGTTGACTTTTTCCGAAAAACTGTTGCAAACGTCGCCGTGGAGTTGCTGCTCCTGTTATCGACGAGATAGTTCAACTGATGACTCACACCGAGGGACGGGGAGTTTTTATTCTTTTGTTATTGTGTTTGCCTCAGTATGACGTCTCGGAAGCAACTAACATTTTTACCGGTACGGCTCTGAAAATAACCGGTTACTCGCATGAAAACACGTATTCATTCCCGTTTCAAAACAGCTCACAAACAAATTTCAAACAGTGGAAAAAAATCACCCTTGTGAACGTTTCCTGGGAGTAAGTGCTTGTTTAAACTCAATTTAACAAATTTTACACAAATTACTGATAAAATTCTTTCCAGAAACACTTCAAAACGTCAAACGAAAATCAGGAAAACAAAACGGTAGTGTGGTACTAGATTCAAGAAAGCTGTCAGATGGGCGGCTACTAGCAGGCGGCTAGCAAAGCGGTGGAGGCCAAATTTGAATTGTTTTTTGTTTGTATTTATTCTCTCCACGCGCGATGCACCCCTTCGTGCGCAGCCGCAGGGAGAGAATGGAAAAGAAAACCCGAAACCCAAACGATATATCTCAGCTGGAAACGATATATCTCACGTTCACCGCGAATCGGTTTATAAGTAAACTACCTGGTTGGTCCCAAAATCCCGCAAACCCAATCTTCCGAGGTGAGATCGAGAATTTGAGGTGAACCGGTTTCGGTCCCTCCGAACCGATTTTGGCCTCACTGAAGCCCGCCTCGTCTGCACGGTTCACTCCCGGGACCAACCGTTTCACTCCGGAATCGGTTCTTATCGGACCAGTGGGGGTGGATCGATAAAAACGATAAATTAAAATTCAGTTGCTCCTGAGCCGCCATCGAGGTAGGGGTTGCAATACCAATTTCATCCCCTGTGCCGATTTGCAATTTTTTGCGCTGTGCCTGACGTGTTGATTGTTTGGTCTTATCATTTTTTTAACATAAATAATCATTAGTGGCTGATTTCTGTTTCGGTTCTTAGCAGTATAGTTGCTGGTCTAAAATGTGCCTCCTTATTTTATCTGGGTAAAACATCAGTGGTGCTGCTTCGATGGTGTCCGGTAGGGCTCCATCCCAGGATGTCCTACAACTGGAATACGCTCCATTACGACTCCATGACTGGTGGCACATGGGCACCCCTGGTGCTAAGACATCCAGCGGATGCACGGCGGTTTCAGCAAGTGGGAAAAACCAAGTCCAGTATTGATTCCAGTATTGACAGTGATTGAAAAGTACAAACAGGGCAGGGAGTGGATGTTATCGATTCCCACTGACCTTTGGTAGAAAAAATCTGGTACGTGTGAAACACACTTTGCTCATACAGTGGCGAAAGGCGCAGCAGGCGATGACGAAGTAGACGGGTGTTGCAAAAATAAAAATCGTATCCTCCTGCTAGGAGGATGTGAGTGACATTTTTTTCACCCCCTTAACTCTCTCCGGATCGTCGGCTGGGGGTTTGAATGCAAACGTGCGTGTGTTGTGGCCGAGTGGGGGCAAAACGGCGTTAGAATTTTGCAGATGCACAGACTCTCGCCCGTCTTTACTTCTGTCATCGTCGTTCCGGGTGGGGTGAAACCAAAAAAACCCTCACCCTCGAACGCGCTAGTGGTGTACTGAACTACAGCCACACCAGGAGTCGTACTGTGCGTTGGCAGCTGGCTAAAGGTCACAGGCAGTGTGCACCCCTTCGGTTGTGGGTGGACAAGCAGCAGAGAGCCCTACCACGAAGAAAATGATGGAAGCTTCGGAAAATGGAAGCAGTGGAGGCGGCGATCGGGGCGGCAGCGGCAACAGCGGAGGGCACACGTCTTCCTACGAGCCACTGGAAGGGCGACGTACCTTCGACACATCCGACAGCCCCGAGCTGGATGGGGGAGGGCCCCCAAAGGACCGTCGGCGGCTGGTGTTCTTCGCCCTCATGACGGCCGGCGTTAGTTTTGTGCTTCCCTATAACAGGTAGTAGCCCTAATAATACAATGTGTGTTTGTGTATGTGTGTATGTGCAGTGTTTTCTAGTCCTGTTCTGGTGCACATGTACTCGCTACTATTACGGCATCAGTGGTGCTTACCTCCTTTTCGAGGCAGGTGCAGATGCACCTAGTTGGAAGTGTTTCCAACCTCCGCCCATGCTTATATATGATTTCCTTTCCTTCACCATCCCACGTGATGACCTTCTTGTTCACATTTCCTTTCTTTTCTCCCCTCCCAGCTTTATTATTGCGGCCGACTACTGGCAGTCCCGCTTTCACGGCCAATCGGTGGCGCTGGATATGTCGATGACTTATATCATCGTCGCACTGGCAACGGTGCTGTTGAATAATATGTTCCTCACGTTGGCACCGTTCCGGGTGCGCGTAGCGTTTGGTAAGGACAATTTCCGTTACAAAAAACTTCTTGAAGGCACCGGTTCGACGAATCTCTTTTCACCCTTCTTTTCCACGCGTCGATCGCAACAGGCTATGCCGTATCCTTCACAACGCTCGTGTTTGTAGCACTGTGCGAGGTAGCTTGGCACATGTTCTCGGCAAAGACGGCCTACTCGGTCAACCTGGCCGCCGTGTCGCTCGTCGCCATGGGCTGCACGATACAGCAGTCCAGCTTCTACGGGTTTGCCAGCATGCTGCCGAAGCAGTACACCCAGGCGGTGATGGCCGGCGAAAGTAAGTACACGCCACGCACGGTGAACCATACTCCCCCCTAGTACTCCTCGCTCTAACAACACGTGCTCTCTGTTCCCCGAACTGTTAAAACTGTAGGTTTGGCAGGATTTTTGGTCTCTTCCAACCGGGTCGTCACGAAGTTGCTCATCCGAAGTGACCGCGCGTCGACGGCTATATTCTTTCTCACCTCGACCGTCTACATCGCGTTCAGCTACGTGCTGCACTCGATCACGACACACTCGCCCTTCGTGCGGTACTACATGAAGGCATGTGCCAAAATCGTCCTGCGACCGGACGACGATCACACCCTGGTAGGTTGAACCGATGGCCGGTGTGCTGGCATTGTGTACAGGTGTGTAACATTCCGCCGATGTCGTCTTTCGTTGCAGAGTGAAACGCTCGATGGAGACTTGTCGAGCGCACGGTACGGAGTGCTCACGCTGGACTCAAGTCCTCCGGTCCACATGCCGCCGGGTTCGACCGCTTTGAGTTTCAGGTATGTGCTCCACACGACGAGGTGGTGCAGTCACGAATGTGTTTCCAGTGGATGGCCTTAGATTATATTTTTTCCCCAGTTTTAGGAATACTTTAAGGAAATGCATGCAAAACCATTTGAAGGAAAATGCGTGGAAATGTTTAAATTGGTTATTGTTGTTGTTATTGTTATGGTTTCGTCCATTTCGGTTCGATAATTTTGATGTCAAAGGCGTTCCACGCTGTGGAGGACAAACTGTCGATAAGACGATGAAAATCGCCGATTCCAACCGCCGGTCTAAAGCCCAGGAGCTAAATATTGCTCCCAAAATCCGTTTGGAGCCACTGGTACATGGTTGGATTACAAAGAAACTCGACATATGGGTGCAATGTACGAGTGCAATGTAAAAACAGTTCATGGACCAAATGTTAATCACCAGGTCACTGCTAAATTGTAGCAAAATGGAGTCCTTTCTGCATTGTCCAGGAACTGTTGGGTTACTTACGATAATTAATAAAAAATGTCCCGAAGGCATGGGTGGGTGGAAAAATCAATGTGCTGTTCTTTTCATGGTCAATTCGAGTCTGTACTTTATCTTTACTTTACTTCTGCGCACTTAACGTCATGGGCATATTACGAAACCACCAGTTCAGCACGGAACCGTGTGGATACAGAAGAAAGTGAAAAACTAAGCAGGGAAACTAAGAGGGAAGGGGCGAAGAGGCGAGTGCGAAAGGAAAAAAGGAAAGATTTAAAAACGAAAGGATCATTGCGATCGTGGCGAGAACGGCGGGAGGCCATAGACACAGGACCACTAGGACGAAGAGGAATGTAGCAACAAACGTAGAAAAGGAGATCTAGCTCATTGATCTCTCTGAGTAACAGTCCATCAAAAAACAGCGATTCGCCGCAAAGGGGGCTAGATCCAAGGCCTGACACCTGGATTGCTAGGATAATAGCCAGATAACAGAGGTTAGGCGAATCTGGTGATTTTTTTTCAAGTCTGGTAGTCTTACCTTAGGTGTGCAATAAAACATCGAATGAGGCAACTAATAACTTCGTCTAAGTGGGTGCTAAAAGCCAGCCGAGAGTCGAGCAAGACCCTGGGATCGCGAATAACAGAAACTCGTTTGATAGGAAAGTCTACGAAAGCATAATTGCGAATAAAAGGTACACGGAAACGGGAAAAGGATATTATTTGCGATTTATTAGGACAAAGGGTGATGAGATTTTGGCACATCATAAGAAAAAAAAGAATAGAGACTATGTTCCATCAGGACAATGCCAGAACACACATATCTAAAGTGGCTGCCCGGAAGGTTGTTGGTAGATTCTTATGCATCCACATTTTTAGTCCTGTTTTTCTAAGAGTTCTTCCACTTGGCAAGGCGGTGCAGAATTGACCTAATTCTAAGTATACTGAACGATGATTCCATTTTTTTAAACTGGATCTGGATGTATTGGCTAGGTTTTATTTGGTTTGCATTTTATTTTCAGCAACCCAGTGTACGATCTCTCGAATCCGACGGCTGGAGAAACGGTGCTGGAAACGAATATGACGAACCTTACGTCGACCACGGGCTCAGTGAACGGTGGCAACGGTACGACGGTGACGCGTCCCGTCACCGCTACCGCCTCCGCCACGGACGTGCCGAACGTGGCGTTCAAGGTAGAGCACGTGATGACACCGGACATATGCAGCTCGGGACGATTCGGCAGCTTCCGCAGTGGACTGGAGTCACGCTGGAAGGTGGCGCGCGCCATCTACCCGTACATGGCGTGCATCGCCATGGCGTACTGCGTGACGCTCTCGCTGTATCCCGGCATCGAGTCGGAGATCATCTCGTGCAACCTCGGCACCTGGATGCCCGTGTTGCTGATGTTCACCTTCAACGCGTCGGACGTGGCCGGCAAGCTGCTGGCAGCCGTACCGTACAGCTGGTCCCGCCGACAGCTGATCCTGATGTCCGGCCTGCGCGCCCTGCTGGTGCCGCTGATTCTGCTCTGCTGTTCGCCCCGCGAGCAGCCGGTCATTGCCGGCGAGGCCGCCGCGTTCATCTTCACGGCGGCCCTCGGCGTTACGAACGGGCTGGCCGGGAGCCTCCCTATGATGCTGGCCCCGGACAAGGTGTCAGCCACGCTGCGCGAGGTGACCGGCAACATGATGACGCTGTCGTACAACATCGGGCTCACCGCCGGTTCGCTCGTTGGCTACGTGTTCGACCGGATGCTCGGCCCGCAGCTTCCCAATCCGTGCCCGGAGTACCCGTTCGTGGCACCGAAGCCCAACCAGCCACCGCTCGGCATCGGCATCAATGGAAGCAGCAATCCCTTCTCCAGCCAGCAGACTCTCATCGGTAGCGGAAGTAGTACGACGACCGCGACGACCGTTGCCACCCTGCTCACGACGCTAACGGCGGCCGTGCTTCGCAGCACCGCAACCAGCAGTGGCGCGTCCGAAAGGACGAGCACCATATCATCGCTACCGTCCGCCACTTCCACCACCTCCTCGTCGGCGATGGCTGGCCTGACGACGTACCGGACCGGTGCGGACCTGCTCAGCGCCACCACTACGGCCGCTACCGGCGGCGTTACGTCCGCATCGCAATCCTTTGACGGCGCTCAGTTGACCACGATCGCGGCAACACTGCTCTACAACGCGACGAGCTCCTTGTTCGAAGCAAGCGCGTCTCCCGAGTAATGGCATACCCCGGTGGACGGTGAACGTATTGGGATGCCAAACACATCTTAACAGTTTCCCTAGGCACTCACCCCAACTTCACCCAGCCAAATCCCTTAAACTCATTCGCCCGTGGGTTTCTGGTAAACAAAATGTATATTTTCTGATCTGCTACTAGTCGTCTCTTTTCACACTTGCTCGATCTCATGATCTCAATTCCGATCTCGACAGGCTTCTCTCTCAGTCCTAAGCGTTTGGAAGCTGGCTGCTTAAATGGGCCGCTCCAAACCATTGTAGTTCCCTTCCCTTTCGCCATAGACAGAGCCAAGGCTCGAAAAGCAAGGGATGGATGCAAAATGGTTGTGGGAGAAATATCGTAAGGATCTTTTCCCGGGCCCCATCTGGCGGCCTTTTGTATCATAGAGCGGGCGTCAGCGGGGGAGGGATTAAACATAATCGCTGTGCGACGACGTTGTGCGTTAGACTAATTGTTTGTTCCCAATCCGGGTTTGGAAGGGTGCTCTGTATGGAAGGAAACCGAAACACAGGGTGACGGACATCCTTGGTGTCGGTGATCAGGATTAAGGAAGGAAAAGCATCCGGGGCAGCAAACGGGGCAAGTATGATCTGTACACATTAGAGTTAGAGCTGTAACCCCCTCGCCCATTCCGTGGCCGCTGCCACGGTGAATCAACGCACCCGCTGCTGGGATACCAAAGACGAGATGGCACGAGGCACGTACCGACATTTCACGATTAATGCTACACATATTTGTACTGTATATTGTTGGCGCAGGTGCGACAGAAAACAAAACAAACAAACAAAACATTATGAATCATTCAAGAACAATTTGTGACAGATAAAAGAAACACAATGTAAAATAAAAAAAAAGTAATAACTAATGTACTAGAAGTTGGCTGTCCTGCGTGTGGGTGTGTTCCTGACGATTGTGATCTCGTGTGGGGCTTCAGCTTCGCATTCTCTTGCCGGACGTTTGCCTTCACAGGGAATCATCGTGGCGCCGAATGCAGAAAAGGCTCGCCAGTTTCTGCTTCCTGGATTTGCGCTTCTTCCGTCGCTTGCGGCAGTCCCGGCACCCGGGACCGTTGCCAAACTCGTGGGTAAGATCGGTGTCCGACCGTTCGACCATCGTCCCCGTCGGTGTCCGAGAACCCTGCTCTCGGAAGCGCAGGTCGTGCAGGAAGCTGGACGATTCGCCGCCCCGCCCGAGCATCGGTATTAGCTGCTCGTAGTCGGGTGAAAACTCGCCCATCACCACCGACTCCGGCTCGTGAATGATCGCCGAGGAGATGGCTTGCCGCGCTCCGATTGGCGAGTGGGCAGGTTTCCGGCCGGCGGATAAACTGCTGCGCGCTCCGAGCGAACTAGGCGTGCGCTGGCGATCGGCAGGGGTGGGCGGGAACACGAAGCTATCGGTGAAATCGTCCTCCCGGGGACTCGTCTGCGTGCCCACGGTGCAGACGTTGAGGGACGCCTTGTGGAGTGACGACTGGCTTCCGTAGCAGGAGCCGGCGTGCTGCTCGCACTGGCGCAACACCTGCCGCCGCTGTTCGCGTGCCCGCTCCTGCTCGTGCAGCTGGTCGTTCTCCATGCGCAACGTGCTGTTCTTGCACTTCAGCGTGGCCAGCTCGTTGAACACGTTCGCCTGGAACAGATCACGTACGTTGAGCTGCCGCTCGAGGTTCCCCGCGTGCTCCTTCATCTCCCGGATGATTGCGCGCAGCGTTTCGAGGTTCGTTTCCTGGTCGAGTGCTTCGTCGTCCTGCGGTGCAAGGGAAATTAGTCAGTGAACGGGAATCGAACGCAGCTGAAACCGCGTCCATTCGGCCTACCTCATCCTGCGAGTTTCCTTCGTACGTGTTCGGCATCGACTTGTGGCGCACGAGCGCTTTGCGATCCCGGTTGCTGCTGGGCTTCATCTCGTTGATCTGCTGCTTCACCTTGCTCTGAACGTGCCCGTACTTGTCCCGGTTCCGATTGTACTGCAGCTGCTGCGCGCCACCACTTCCGCCACTGATGTTACCGCTGCTGCCGCGTTCATCCACCGCACCGTACGTACCCAAACCGGTACCGAGGCCAACACTGTGCGTCGACTGTGTCAGTGTGCGCATCGATCGGTTGCCACTGTCGGCCGAGTGCTCCTGCAGGAGGCTCTCCATCGATCGGGGCGGACGAAACTTGCGTGGCTTCAGTAGCAGCTTGTCGCCCAGGCCCTGGCCCGGCCCGGTCCCACCGTGCGACACATCCACCGACACATGACGTTTGCTCAGGTCTCGGCTCGTGTCCCGGTCACTCGAGGCGCTCCGGTTTTCCCCCTCGGTCGAGAGCGACGAGTGTCCGCTGGAGGTGTTCGATGAACCCGATATCACCATCCGGGATCCGTTGCGATCGTCAGCTGCACGCGCAAAGCGATGGGGGAAAAAAGAATAACGTTACTTTCGTCACACACTTTCTACTACCGAAACACACAAACACCGCTGAAACCGCTGCGAGCCCATTTGTCTAATTCCCCCCGCTTCCTAGCTGTGCCTACCGTGACCCTTGTCGGACGTATTTTCATTCGCTGGCACTCTGGACAGCGTCGAATGGTGCCGAGGGAAGGCCCCGGGTGGATGCCGTTTCGGAAGTTCCGGACTGATGGGAATTTCGTCGTCCAGCTCGTCGAACTCGATCAACAAACTGGCGGGGAATGTTTCATCGCACAAGTTACGACTCATGGCGGAGGGGTTTGCGTTTGCGCTCTTCACCTATTTGTGACCTGATTAATTTCCCGGTTAGTGAAGCCAACGGGCAGCTTAGCTATAAACACGGCCGTCCATATTGGCACCGGTGGCTTTTGCACTGCAGGACTCCCGGAGGCTGTCAAAACGACCAACACCAACAAACTACCCGTTACCGGTCTCTTCGTCGAATGATCGTCGTGTTACGATCATGTGATTCGTTGGAAAAAAAAAAATCTAGAAGATACGATCAATGTTCTTTTGGATCATTATCGTCGTTTCTAACAAATTTCATCGTTCTTTGAATTCCATCTTTTCTGTTGGCAGAATTACAAAACTAGCAAAATCGTAGATTTGTTTTATAATGAATATTTTTTAACATTTGTTTTATTATTAAGAAAAATTTATTAAAATACTTCGAGTGGAGATACATTTCAATACTTGGATTCTCGAAAGAATCTTTGAAAAAAATAAACTGAATATGGATTAAGAGCTTATGCATGCAGGCTCCTTCCCTTTCAAATCGCATATTTTTTCTTATCAGCCGCCCAAGCATCACGTAACGGAAAATCCTTAACACATATCAATACTAAACAACTGAAACCCAAACGGACAATCCACAGTTCCGTCCCTTGGACGCTTGCGTGTGTGTGGTAAAATCCTTCTCAAATGTTTATGAGTAGTGTGAAATGTTGTCTTGAACGATGCTCCCCTACCGATAATGATAACGGCACCGCGGGTCGGGCATAGCTTTACGGTGCAATCAGAAATTTGCCGGCACACCAATTATCACCGGATCGACCCGCGACTTCTTCGTAAACGGTTCATCTGCATCATGTTTGTGTTCCACACAGGTCCCGAAGCTGTGCAGCCAGATTCGAAGCTGATGTATTTATGTGTTAGCCGTTTGGCGCCATCGAAAACAGAAATGTGACAGAAGCGTATTATTTGGTTCGCCATTTTCTGGTTGGAATTTTTGCCACACGCTTCCAATGAGATGGTACACAAAAAGTTTCTGTAAGGTGGTAATCGCGCACGAATCATTTCGTGCATGCGTGCTCTTGTCAAACAGGAAATAAACCGCTAAAACCAGTTTTACGACGAAGCGCTGCTGGACATGTAAATTATGTTTGAAATCAGCGCAAAGTAGAAAAATGAAAGAAACCGGGATATTACAATCCCGGGATATTACAATCTATCGGTTACTGAACAAAACTTTCTGCTGAATTATTTGAATGTTTTGAGGATCAGTTATACAAAAATCCATATTGTTCTACTGTTTGGCTTAGGGAAGACAAGGTTATCAGGTGAAAAGATGACCGCGCCGTGCCAGGCATATGCGCCCGGAAAGATCAGAACCTTTCGCTGCTCAAATCAGCATTATTTGCGCTAGAAAACAAATGTCAAAAAAAAAAAATGGGACAAGTACGAATACGAAGGCAGCGTAGATCTGCCGGTGCGGTGAAATAATCAAACGGCCTCAAGCCTCGTAATGCAGTAGCGACATTATACACGAGCTGGCACCGGTTGTATGTGTGTACTCATCTTTAATGGCTCAGCATCCCGCTCAGCGCTCTCCCTTATCATTTGTCTTTTCCCTTGCACCTGTGTTGGCCGACATCGGCGTCAAACACGGACTTGAGTTGATGTACAAACCGGCCCCGGGAGTGGGGAGCGTTGATGATGTTAAAGCCACACGATCGCGCTACGCTCGATCCGATGTTCGCGGTTTCGAGGTAGTGGTCCAGCGATTGGCGGATTCAGTTCGATCCGAACCACTCGAGCGAGCGGTCGGAATACAAATAAACCGGTTCCCCCGGGGAATTCTAGTTCGAACTACACGAGCGAAACGACGTTCAGCGTTTCACGCTTACAGTGGCCGTTCGGCATCCAAAGACTACTACCCATCGCGCCGTGCGTGCAACGGCACCTTCACTCTACGGTGGTGTGCTATAAGTAAGTGTCCAGCATAAGTAGCATTTTGCCTGCAGGTTCGTAGTTCTTTCCATCTTCGACCTTGCCCGTGAAGTCGGTGGGTGCATGGTCAAGTGCAACACGTCCATTTTATGACACCACCCGGCCCGAACTGACTGCCTTCTACGGCGTGAAAGGACAAATGGACGAACGAAGTCACGTTCCGCTTCGCTGCGATCGGCTAATCAGCATTCATAGTGTCAGCGCTCTGTCTCATCCTTTTCGTGTTTCCCTCTCCTCGCTAACATTTTTTTTTTTCTGTGCGCACTGGACAGCTTCTTCGCGACACGATGTTGCTACGCTTCGGCCTACTCGCTGGGCTCTGCCTGGTGCTGGTGCTGTGCGAGGAAGAAGAGATTATCGTAAGTAGCTCGCTCCGGCCGTTTCTTCTGGCCAAAAAACTGACGCCGTACACCCGTAGGCACGGGCTTATCAGTGTCCCTTTTGACATATGGCCATATTCCATCCCGTACCTAGAAATGCCCCGGCGGAACGTGTGTGAAGCTACACCTTTGCCCCAACGGCGAGCTGAACACGGACGGGGCCAACATCATCGACATTCGCTTCAACCCGGACAATGAGTGCGAAGACTACCTGCTGAAGTGCTGTCCGGATCCGGAAGAAGATGAAGATGATGTGGACGAGCCACCGACCTCTCGCCCGATTGTGCAGCCGGACTCGGTAACAAAGCCATCGTCCGGAAACGATGCAGACCCGGTCCCCGGAACTGTACCGTCTCTTCCCTCTTCAACCCCGCATGGAACTGGAGGCACCGGTAATACCGCTGGCCCTAAACCTTCGCCAGGATCTATCGGTGGTGTTGTCGGTGGTGGTGGTGGTGGTGGTGGTGCTGGCGGTGGCGGTGTTGTTGGTAATGTTGTTGGTGGTAATAAAGGGAATCAAGGTGTAAATGACGAACAGGTGCAGATGGTTGGTGGAGAAATTCTGCCCAATCAGGGACAGATTGCCGCAAACCAGATAAAGGAAACCGATGTTCCCTACCCGCAAGGGGGTGGTCCTCCGGTGCCGGGTGCCGGAGCGAGCGGCGGCGTAGGAACAGCAACCAAAAAACCAGGAGGAGATATTCCACCGACGGGACTTGGCTTGAACCCGACGGGACAAACAAACGTACCAAGCGGTGCTGGAAGTGCAACTGGTACCGGACCTGAAGGTGCTAGTGTCAAAAAGCCCGGTCAACCCGGCACTGGTTCTGGAACCACCGGTTCATCTCCTCCATCTGCAACCGGACCTGAAGGTGCTGGAGCCAAACAGCCCGGTCAACCCGGCACTGGTTCTGGAACCACCGGTTCATCTTCTCCATCTGCAACCGGACCTGGAGGTGCTGGAGCCAAACAGCCTGGTCAACAGGGTACTAGACCTCAAACCACCGGTTCACCGTCTCCATCTGCAACCGGACCTGGAGCTGGTGGAGAAAAACAGCCCGGTCAACCCGGCACTGTTCCTGGAAGCACCGGTTCACAGTCTCCATCCCCTACCGGAACTGGAGGTGCTGGAGCCAAACAGCCCGGTCAACAGGGTACTGGACCTGAAAGCACCGGTTCACCGTCTCCATCCGCTACCGGACCTGGAGGTGCTGGAGCTAAACAGCCCGGTCAACAGGGTACTGGACCTCAAAGCACTGGTTCACCGTCTCCATCCGCTACCGGACCTGGAGGTGCTGGAGCCAAACAGCCTGGTCAACCCGGCACTGGTTCTGTAACAAACGGTTCATTATCTCCATCCGCTACCGGACCTGGAGGTGCTGGAGCCAAACAGCCTGATCAACCCGGCACTGTACCTGGAAGCACTGGTTCACCGTCTCCAGCCGCTACCGGACCTGGAGGTGCTGGAGCTAAACAGCCCGGGCAGCAGGGTACTGGACCTCAAAGCACCGGTTCACCGTCTCCATCCGCTACCGGGCCTGGAGGTGCAGGAGCAATTGGAGGTTCTAATGTCGGTCAACCCAAACCGGGAAAACCGGCTGTACCAAGCACAAATGCTGGTGGTGGGCTGCCGTCGTCGGGAGCCAGTAAACATCCTAACGTGGCTGATACTAAGCATACTCACCCCACCAATGGTGATGGTACTAACAAAAAAGGTATTGGGAGACGGAGTAGTTAAAAATTGTCACTAATAACTCACTTAGTAGAAAACAGGCGTAATTTTGTCTGGCGTTTGGTCCGTGTAAGACCGTGTTAATATGTTTCTTCTTCATGTTTTTAGGCCAATTGATCACCACAGAGAGACCGATCAACGTACCGCAAAAGTGTGGCGTACGTAATGTGGACGGTGTAGGTTTCCGCATCACCGGTGACAACGACGGTGAGTCGGAGTACGGTGAGTTCCCGTGGATGGTGGCGATCCTCAAGGAGGAGAAGGCGCTCGATCAAGTGATCAACGTGTACCAGTGCGGAGGGTCGCTGATCCATCCATCGGTCGTGCTGACCGCGGCACACTGCGTACAGAACAGGCAACCTACGGAGATGAAGGTGCGACTGGGCGAATGGGATACGCAGACGAAGAACGAAATTTACGACTACCAGGTGGGTGGCCGCTCGGAGGTGGATTATGTTTGGCAACGTGCATCCGGTTTGACATACGTCTTTTGTCCGTAGGATCGTGACGTGGTGGAGATAGTTTCGCATGCCGAATTTTATAAGGGTGGCCTGTTCAACGATGTGGCGCTACTGTTCCTCGATAAGCCGGCCGAACTGATGGACACGGTCAGCACCATTTGCCTGCCGCCGGCCGACTATAACTTCGATCTGTCCCGCTGCTTCGCCTCCGGCTGGGGTAAGGACGTGTTCGGCAAGCAGGGCACGTACCAGGTGATCCTGAAAAAGATCGAGCTGCCGATCATGGCGCGGGACAAGTGTCAGAAGGCACTCCGCACGACCCGCTTGGGTAACCGGTTTAAGTTGCACAAGAGCTTCATCTGTGCCGGTGGCGAGAAGAACCGTGACACGTGTAAGGGAGATGGCGGTTCGCCCCTGGTGTGCCCCATTCCGGGCACAGTCAACCAGTACTATCAGGCGGGCATGGTGGCCTGGGGTATCGGTTGCGGTGAGGACGGCATCCCCGGCGTGTACGTCAACGTGCCCATGTTCCGCGGGTGGATCGACGAGCATTTGACGCAGCGAAACATACCGCATAGCTATTACCTTCCCGCGTAGCTTACCGTCCCCTCAGGGCCATAGGACATAGACGGTCCGACAGAGACAACTGCTCTGGGCGCAGCATTACGGTGGAATTTTCGACGATACCTCATTCAAGTCAGCTACTGTTCACTGTATCCCTGGTCTAAGGCGATTTGAAACGGACCATACAAATGACTGTAATAAAGATTTTATTTCGTGCGAAACGTACTGATCAGTTTATTGGAAATTGTTGGCTTGCTCAGGTAACGATCTAATGCTATAGATACGATATTAAAAAACTATGTGAAAGAATCACGCCCTAGAAGAATGCCAAGGTACTCTCTTGCCAACTGATGCATGGCAATACTGGACATCGTTGGATGCCCGATGCGCAATCGCCTGACGATTTCGAAACCCACGACCTGGTTACGACGATGTGGAACAAACAGAATTCGATATTTTTGCCAAAGGTCCTTGTTAGTCGAATGTTAGACGAATTTGACTATGCATCCAAAGAAGAGAGAGAGAGAGAGAGAGAGAGAGAGAGAGAGAGAGAGAGAGAGAGAGAGAGAGAGAGAGAGAGAGAGTGAGCTAGCGGGCACTGTGCTACCATGAAATGTCACCTTGGCGAAACCGAAGTAAATATTCAGTAAAATAAGTACTCCTATACGGGTAGCTTTAGTCCAAATTTCCCCAAGAAGTCTGTGGTCTTTCGTCATTTAGTGTAGAAGTTATGGCTTTGAAAGTGGAAAAAAACCCTCGTACGACCGAGAAACTCGGTGTTAAGTTCTACCCAGCTGTTTAACAAAGTACAGCAGTTTCAAAAAGTCTGTCGCAAGAGTGCATTAGTACAAGGAAGAACTGAACTTATGCGCGCCAGACTAATCTTGGGAAAAACCCATTCCAAAAACCCTCCCCTGCGCTTATCAGTCTTGGGTCAAAGGGACACAAAAACACCCGGTAATCGACATGAACACTCGAAGTGCAGTCCTGCTCGGTTCGACATTACACGATTATTTGCAGCTCTGGTGCCGTGTTGCGAACAAGAGGCCAGAACAGTTGCTCCGGGTGTAGTCAGCATGGGTCTTCGTCGGTGGATGTTGCAGCTGAGTGTACTGGTTGCTGTTATAAACGCGCAACAGACCGTGCTTTGGTTGGCAGACAATGGTGTAAGACAGAAATATCGTTTCTTTTCGTCCCTAGCAAATTAAAAGCATTTCACAAATAACCATTCATCGTTTTTTTTGTTTTTGTTTGTCAGGCCTGTAAAACAATTGCGAATGAAGATGGAGTGTGCGTATATCACTATCAGTGCTTAAATGGTACCATCAACGTAAACGGTGAAAACGTTATTGACCTTCGGCGTGCAGGAGATGCTTGTGACGATTATTTGCTGGAGTGTTGCACAGAACCTCAACCTGTAGACGTTACGCCCAGCGCTGACGGTGGCACCAACAACGAAACTACATCAAGCACGATCGAAGACGCTACAGAAAAACAGACGCCTGACCCAACGACTTCGACCGAGGAAAAGAATGAGCCGCCCGAATCGAGCGTGCCAACTTCAACGACACCGGCCGCGAGTACCGTAGAGACGAGCGCCACGAAGAAACCGTTGAAACCACCCGCACTGATAGTCCCGGTTTACGAATTAGAAGGATGTGGTCACCGGAATCCTCACGGGGTGCTTTTTACTATAGAGAACAATGTACACAGCGAGACCGAGTACGGGGAGTATCCATGGGCTGCGGCGGTTTTCTTGCGTGAAGAGAACGGCACGCTGAGGTACCTGTGCGGCGGAGCGCTGATCGATCAGGCGGCAATACTCACCACGGCAAGCTGCCTGCATGGGTACCGTGCGAAGACGTCGCAGCTTCTGGTGCGCCTAGGCGAGTGGGACATGAGCACGCTCCGGGAGCCGATACCGCATGTCGACAGTGAGGTGGACCAGGTGTACCTACACCCGCAGTACGGTGTAACGAGCTACGTCAACGACATCGCGGTTGTGATCCTGCGGGAGACGGTTGAGCTGGGGCACACAATTGGCGTGGTCTGTCTACCACCGGCCAACCAGATGCCCACCGTCGGTGACCTGTTCGGTGCCAGTTGGGGGAATGTTCCAGCCTTTGTCGTGCCGAAGAAGCTCCCACAAACCATCCTCAAGAAGACACAACTGCAGTATGTCTCGAACGGCGTGTGTCAGACCACCATGCGCCGGCTGATGGAACGGAAGTTCAAACTGCATCAAAGCTTCATCTGCGCCAGCGCGATCGACACGGAAATGTTACCCTGCCGGGGCGACTCAGGGTCGCCGTTTATGGTGGAGATCAATGGTAGTAACAATCGTTTCTACCTGGCCGGTCTCAGCACGTGGGGCTTTGATTGCAACAAGCAGAACGCACCGACCGTGCTGACGAACGTCGCGCACCACCGGGACTGGATCGATGGAGTGATTAAAAGGGAGAATCTTAACACATGGAGCTACACCTATCAGCCCAACGAGGTTTCTGGCGAAGAATAAACACAACTTTACTCGGTTGCAATAAATGGTTCAGAACAGCTTGTTGGTAAAGTAGGGGTTTGGGTTGAGCAAAGCGAATGGAGCTGAACAATATTTTATTTAAAAAAAAAAAAGGTCAATAGAGTAAGATTTCCATTTTCACATATTCTTTATGTATTCTATATTTTTAAAAGAAACCCTAGAAATCATTGGAGGGGTCCGGTCGGTAATAGCTTGTATATCGATTAAGGCTGATCATAATTTCATCGATCCACGATATGTAATGTTGAGTACTTTGAAACACATCCATGGCTAGATTTGATTTACAGCTGCCAACAGTGTGTGAGGCAATACCGACCAGAAAGAATTGTTCGCTGTTTTTATGCAGTGCACAGACCATACTGGAACCCTTAGCCAAACCACAAGATGCGTTTTCATCATTATAGTCCGCGCAGATATGCTCCTTTGGAAGCTGGTAGGTTGTGGTGCGCGTCAACTGCCTTATCCGATTCCTGCACATGTCTCTGTCGGCATGTTCGGCTTCCAGTTTGAGCAGGCTGTTCGAACCATCCGCCGCTGAATTTCTCATCCAGCCTACCACATAGCATGACGCGTCGAGCTTGAAATTCTGGCCATCAGGTAGGCAAACACGGTTCGATGTAGGACCCGTGTTCGCCGACTGGTTCAGGTAAAGCAGTGCGATGTTGCCCACACGATTGGACGCGGAGTATCGTCTGTGAACTTTCACGCTCTCAACATGGATCACCTGAAAGTGCAGAGAAAAGGCTTCGACTAGTGGAAGGGTTCAAAGGTTTCTGAACCAGTAACAACTACCTGAATGGATGGCTCGTTCGCATCATTGATGTTCCATCGACCAATATGGATAAACAAATTCGATCTGTTCTGCTGCTGAACGCAGACAGCTGCAGTTAGTACCGCTTGATCGTCGATCAGTATGCCACCGCAGAGAAACAGCTCCATCTCTACAAGGCCGATATTTACGGTGGTAAACAACCCCACAGACCATGGAAATTCCCAGCGACTAGTCTCGTTTCCTGTGCTGGTCCCAATCACATTTCGCTCGCCGCACTGACCACTCCAATCAGGATCTGGAACTTCGTAGGCAGTAGTAGCATTGGCGGTAGTAATAGTAGTTGTTGTTGGCTTTGCCCAGATTGACTTTGGCGCTTCGCAGCACACTACACCGAAGCTGTCGCATTCATCGTCGTCACTAATTCTCTTACTTATTATGCTTATGCCTGCACTATTGATCCGCCCATTCACACACAGTTCCGCTGGTACACACAGTGTGCTTCCATTTCCGTTCGAGCAGTATGGGTAGCTGTCTTGGGAGGAAGTGTCTTCTTCGCTACTTTCTGAAAATTGAGCTACGCACAAATAAAATGTCACGCTCGCCAATAACGGCACAACCGTTAACCACCTGTAAGAAAATGGGAATGCTTGTTGGTTGATCCATTCCACGGACTTGATGTGGGTACCATGGGTCGATGGTTTACCTGGTAACAGTTGTACTCATTATTCCTCGTTTGAACTAACCCAACTCACACGCTAAACCCCGGTTGGAGTAGGCCTAAGGCAGATTCTGGAAAACGATGGAGTCCTAATTCAAGATGGATCGCATCTCTCCAACGCTAACGAACGTCCAAACACGACTACAACCGTATGCTTAGTGTGGTAAGATTCTATCAAACATGTAACAGGGTGGGCAGGAGATCGTCCGTATCGTCCCCCGGGTCAATGGTTATCAATCAGCTGGTCGAACTGGTCAATGAAGGTGGTCGAAGAAGGCGCGAATGCATGCGTTAAATGTTTCGCTTCTTTTTTCGAAATTCATAAACTGTGTGCGAGGAGAAACGTTAAACGCAAATCCAATGCTTATCTCCTGCTAGAACGATCCAGGCCACGAGGTAAAAAAAAAACCCCAAAAGCCCTCCTGCCAGCTAAATTGCGCAACACACATAAAACATACACGCAGCAGCATCCTGGGGATTCCCCGCGGATTCCCCGAGGATGTTATGACACGTTGCAAACAGTTTTCATAGGATACGATGAAAATCCGTGTACCTGTAAATAGTACCAAGTGCGCACAAAATCAAATTCAGGGAAAGATCGACCGAGGCGTATCATTTGCATTCTTTGCAAAACTCCCCGCATTTGCATTTTGTTCTCCCCAAAGTATTATGTTGTATTTCAACAAGATGCCTTTCTAATAATTTCATTTAGTCCCCTGGTATTTTAGCCTTCACTTT
This sequence comes from Anopheles atroparvus, assembly GCA_914969975.1. NCBI lineage: Eukaryota > Metazoa > Arthropoda > Insecta > Diptera > Culicidae > Anopheles > Anopheles atroparvus. The sequence goes on from CAJZCY010000004.1 coordinate 21,247,006, forward strand.
ATTACAGTTTGGGTTTATTCTAGATTTCTTTTGCGATTTTATCTGCTCTTAAACTCTTTCACTTTTGGCAGTACAGTTTCGTTTCGTTTGTTGTGCATCTGCTTAAGGAAATTTACATGTAAACTCGGTTGTTATCTGCTGCTCTAACGTTGCAGGTCACGAGGTTGCAAAAACACCCGAAAGCAGCTGCCAGCAAAATGGCGCATCATCTAGACTCAGAAACACACATACAACATCAGCATTCTTTGGGATTCCCCACATGGGTTAATGCTTATCAAGGATGTTTTTTTCCATAGTTTGTACGGTAGGCGGGTTGACACGTTCACACGTTGTCCCTGTAAACAGTTAGAAGTGCGCACCGAATCAAATTGAGAGAATTCTCCACCGATTGTACAAAAGGTTATATATAGCTTTTTTTCTGTACCAAAATTGGATAATTCTTCCTTCACTACATTAGTGTACAGGTTTATTCTAGATTTCATTTTCGATTTTCTCAGTGCTTAAACTCTTTCACTCTTGTCCAGTTGTACAGTTGTACAGTTTCCTTTCGTTAGTTGTGCATCTGCCTAACAAATGTTACATGCAAACCCGGCTCTTATCTGCTGCTCCAACGATACAGTTCCGGTGGTTACAAAAAAAAAACACTCCAAAGCAAAACCAGCAAAAATTGGGCTACATTCTGACACAACATTGTTATGGGGATTAGCCCTGCGTGTAAATGCTTTTCAGGCATTTTTTTTTATAAGGGAGTCTTTGCGCACGCAGGCGACATGCGTCTTTTACTTTTTAGGGATGTACAACATAATCATAGTTTGATCATGAGCCGATTTTTACGAAGGAAACAGTACGCAGTTCGCACAAAATTGAATTCGGGAAAATATTAGAGAGAGGAAAAATCAACTCCTGTTTTCAGCCAAGCACAAAAATAAAAAATAAACCATCCGATTTCAACACAAGATTTGTTCTATTCTTTATTCTAAGAATAATTTTGGATATTCCTTGTCAGAATATTGCTAATAAGAGTTAAAAGCATGTTGTATTTCAAAAGATGTCATTTATTCGTTATTTCTGGTATTTTGCCCTTGAATATTTCATCTGATATTACTACCAATTTTATGTTTTACTTTTTATATTGTTATGAATCGGGATTTTCTAAGACTTCTTCTATCCAATCCTTAAAATCTTCTACTTTTGTCACTACAGTTTCCTTCCGTTTTTTGTTCGAACAAGAAAATCCCCAAGATACCAAGCCATACAAATAGAATTCATCATTTGTTGGTCGCCTCTCAACAACGACCGGAGCACCGGCATCACCCGTACAAGGTCGTTCGCTATTTTCCGCACCGGCACAAGCAAAGCTGTTGTGAAGCTTAAATGGTCGCTTATCCTTAATAATATTTTCACAATTGGTAAATGGTTCATTATGCAAGTCCATCCGCTTGAGCACTTTCGATGGTTTTTTTGTACCGGCAATTGTCTGTTCAACGGTGGTACCCCAACCGGTTGCGATTAGGTTTTCCTTACTTCCCAGTTGTTCTTCGGAGGACGGCAGGCATACAGGTTGGATGGTTGGTTTGTAATGAACCGAACGGTTAAGCACAACCACGGCTATGTTGTTTATAAGCGAGGAGTGAATGTACTCGGGATGTTTGATCATATGGTCTACATCAATATCTTCGTGCGGGATCGGCTCAACGGTAGAGTTCATAATCCACTCGCCAAGGCGTACCACCATATTGGCAGGCTTCGAACCGCATAGAGAAAAGCAATGGGCTGTTGTTACAATCGCAAATTCTTTGACTAGAGCGCCATTACAGCAGTATCGCTTCTCGCCGTTGTCACGGTTCACCTGGAAAAGGGCCGCCATCCAAGGATATTCGCCGTATTCCGCAAGATCATCTTTTTGAATTGTGCTCTCGACAACACCGTGTCTGTTACGTTTCCCACATTCGCTGACGGTAAACGCTCCATCTGTGAGCTCTGGCAATAGATTTGGAATGAAATTCATTACTTCGTCAGGCTTAATGGTAGTAGCTGAAGGCGGGGTAAACGTGTCCTTAGACTTTATCGTTGCTGTAGTTCTCGAAGATGTCCTTATAGGTACATGAGTAGTAACAATAGTTGTCGGAGCAGTAGTAGTAGTGGTAGTAGCAATTGTGCTAGTAATTATTGGTGCTTCAGAGGACGTGGTTGTTCCCTTGATCGATTTATCATCAATGTTAGGGACATTTTCCGATGACGTTAATTCTGGAACTTGTGTTACCGATGCCTCAGTTCCAATATTGGTAGCAGTGCTGGGAGTAAGAAGAGTGCGTGGAGTAGTGAGCGTGGCAGCTTTCGTCGGCAGAGAATCCTCTATCGAAGAAACACTCGACGTTGATTTATCCTGATTTGTAATCTCGATATCTTCTAAACCACTTTTCTGCGTAGATGTTTTCTTTTCGTCATCCTCTGTTGTAGGTTTCGTTAAAGCTTCCGTTGCAGTGGAGGCTTCCGTCGTCGTAGTCCGAGACTGGCCAACTACGGACATTTTCGGACAACACACTTCCTCAAACGATGGACATCTGTTGGATCGCATACGATAGGTTCGCACGGTGCACAAGCTACTGCCAACACAATATCCTCTACCACTGTCACATTCGCTGAAGTCATTCTGCGCCTCGTGAGACTTTTTCTTGCAACAAAAGAGACCTTTTTCTACACAAACGTTCGTGCGCAAATCGATCAGCTCTTGTGGGTCACATTCCGGTCTTGGGACGCAATATTTTTTCTGAATACCAGATGTGTCACAAGGCTGAAAATGGCATAGAACGTGGATTGGATGTAAACAATTTGTGTGTACTCTACGATTACAAGACCGTGCCTACCTTCGGTGAGTTTGCTGCGCACTGAACCACGCATAGAACGTAGCATGCCAGTGCCAGGAGCACCAACTGTTTCATTGTAAAATTCCACCTTTCGCTAGTAATAGCCAACGAACAACTGAGGTACAGCTTCATTCATCGTGTACTAGGACCTTGGCGTTAAATGTTGATAACACTAACCTCAGCCGTGTCCAATTCAGTACTATCTGTGTGCAATCTGCACAACGTTGTGAGCATGCTAGGAAAACAAACACAAGCATATTTCTTTATTGATTAAATGTAGTTCCTCTCGTTAGAAGGGTGGCTGAGCTGAACAATCAAGCTCTGCTTGTACTTTCACGAACTAGAATATTATCATGGTTCGATGGAAATGTTTGACTACCCTGGCGAAATCGGTGGTTCAAACAACATGACGGTATTCTGTACGTATTACAGCGTTTTCATCGATTGATTACACACATTCAAGCAATCTGTAATGCTTAGGATTGCTCAAGAATCACAAAGCTTTAGCAAATGCGTTAGCTACAGTTTCGATGCTCCCTTAGTGACTTAATTATACATGTGTAGAACACCTTGTATGTGCGCTACAACGTTTAAGATTAAGTCAATGCTGTTGGATTTGTGGGGATTTTCTGGAGTGTAATCTACCAGGGAAAATTTAATTTGCGGGATCCACACAGAGCTTATATTTCCTTATCATCACGTTTTTGTTTTAAAACGCAGCAAGAATGAACAAAGTCTCTATATTATAGCCTTCTTATTGCCTAGAAGCAATAAGCACAGCTTGGTTTTCTATGCAGCCTTTCCAGTGGGATAGTATCGGTCGGACGTTAGTGGATATTTTTCAAATACCGCGAATCTTCCCAGAAGATCTGGAGAGGGCGGTATAGGAATTCACCAAAAGCTTTGGAAAAGCACGTCTTGTCAAAGAGGCCACAATTCTCTGTTCTCAGTTCTGAAGGAGGCCGAGGGCTGCCGTCACAGAAGCCCTGGAGAGGGCGGTATTCAAAGAAAGCAAGAGCTTCGTGAAAGCATGTACAAGAGTCCCCAATACTCAATACGGTGCAGCAATTAAACTGCAATGTAACACTGCTGATTGATAACGAACTCCAAGGATTCAATAATTGTCTAAATTTTCGAATTGCATTACTAAGACCAAGCTAAGATGAATTATCACTAACGCTAGCCCTAAGAAAACTTTGTTGAAAACGGCCTGTAGCATACAATATGACCTTGCCGTCTCTATACATTCATAATTACAAAAGAACCTTCTACCTGTTTTGGGGATAACGGCGAGCATCGCAAGCTTCAACTCGTAGTCATTAAATTGTTTTTAAATTGTTTGGGCACTTGGACAAATACATCTTAAAACTATAGTTGAGCTCGTTGATCCATATTCAACAACGGATCACGATGAGGACAATTTTAACGATGAAACACTGGTTCCGAAGGCTGGTAATAAGGTGGGGATTATTAGGATGGATGTTTTATCATTAAACACAACAGGTTCATTGCAAAAATGGGTTTCAAATAAGAACACATCAAGATCCGCATTCGCGTTCCCGGCAAAGTTGAGTAATCCTTATTTTGTCCCTAGTACAATTCATTCGTTTGGCTTCAATGCTGGCAATGCTACAATCATAGTTGGCCTAGTTTAATTTTGTCGACAATCATCTCCCGGAATTAAGTGAAGCAAAAAAAAAACAGTTACTGTTATTACTCATTTGATGCAACGAACAAGATGGTGGCAGACGTGTTCGATCGGGGTTGCAATACTTTTTACGAGCAGCGCAAACGTATCCTCCTTCTTGCGATCTATTACGCGGATTCGTGATCATATTTCGCTCTGATCTATAAATTACTCTCTTTGTGCCTTTGGTTTTCCTCTCACTGCACACTTCTCCGGAAACGATGATCTTCCGGGTGCTTGTGTGTGTGTGATAGTATAATCGAACCTTGTCGGCCGGTTCGCTGCGTCCTGGTTGATCGAGAGCGCCATATAGTTAGTGCGAGCTATCAGGGAAGCTAGAACAGGTTTCCCGCTGTGTGTTTCTATTTCCGCCAAGTTAAGGTGTTTTTTGCGTGGGTTTGTATTTAACTGTAACTGTAGGTTTTGTGTTGCAAAAGGAGCCACCCGGTGGTAAGAATTCAAACATCCATCCGATTCCGTTAATCGATCGAGATCATTCGTGTTGTTGTTTCAACGGTCGTAAACTGGTTTTCAAGCGGCGTCCACGGTGCCTCGCCGTCGGTTGCCGATCCGGGCAAGGGCAGGATTTTCCGAAAACCTACCCGGCAGCAAGTTTCCTGCTCGGTTGCAATGGGGGGGCCCATTTGGAAAACCCGCGGGCACTGGGATCGGAAGGCAAATTTTGACTAGAGTTGTCCATCGGGAATTTGCATTCTGTCGTGAAACCGGCAGCACCACTACCCGTGAGCAAATAGCTAATAGCTACTGCATTCGCCATTTGGTTGCCATGTTGTTTGATCATCGAGACAAAAGAAAGGTTTCTGCGCATCATCATTCTCATCTTCTTTATATTTTTCAAATATCACAACGTTCGCGTTGGGCCGATTTCCAACTTTCGAATATGCACAACCCCTCTCTCCCCACATCTCCTTCCCGCTGTAACACACCAGGGTGATTGTTTGGTTAACCACTTGACACCGACCGAAAATTAGCGATGCGATCGAGCGCTGGAGCGAATCGGGCGTAGAACCGGTTCTCCGCATTGTTCATTTTCGGCAAGGGTTTGACGGTTGATAGCAAAGGCTTGGTGGTTTTGTTTATTTCAACCTCAGCGAACCTCAGCGGTGAGGTGTAATACTGTTTGATTGGAGAGGGTGTTGCGCCTGTCGTCGTGATCGTGATCTTGGTCGTGGTGCGATCTTCCAGCTACTGCGGTACGATCAACCACCGGTGTGCGTGATAATCTCATGCTCGGGACCATAGCGGTTGGCTTCGGCTCGGCTCTCGGCCCTCGGCTCGATCGCGTTTTAAAACATACTAACGCGGCCCCGGGACGCTTCATTCTCGGTTCAGCACGGTTTCAACGAGCACACACGGACCTCGAAGCGAACGGCATGATGCTGCGGTTCCGAACGGCACTGGCGCTGGTGGCAGCGCTGCTCATCTCCACTCCGGCCCTCGCCGACGAACTGAGCCTGGACGATCTGATCAGTCAAACGTTCACCAAGCCGGCAACGGACAATGGTGGCACACCGGGAGTCACAGCCGCCCCGCTCCCACCGACCCCCGCCGTCGGCGTGAAGGTAAGTGTCGGGCCACACCGAAGTGTTTCGTCAATCGCATTGTCCGACTTTGCAACTGACATTTTGTGCGCACCGTCTTCTGCACAGGGTGGACCATGCGGCGAGGAACAGGTGTGCATCCAGCGATACCTCTGCTCCAATGCCAGCTCCACCGGCGAGGGATTGATCGACATTCGCTTCTCCGATGACAATCCCTGCGTGGACTACCTCCTGCAGTGTTGCTACGAGGGAGACGTTGTAAGTATCAGTTACCCTGCACTCCTGCCCGTGCTGATTACTGGGGGGCTTTGGGTTAACATCTAACGCGTTTGCCGTCCTTTTTGGCACAGATTCAACCGATTGATTCGTCGAATACGGGCCACCCAACGGTTGCCCCACCGCCTGTGCCTGTACCAGTACCAGACGCAACGCAGCCCGGAGGGGGAATCGCGCCCGTGCCACCGCCGCCCCCAAGCCGCTGCGGTAAGCGTAACGCCGACGGTATCGGATTCCGCATCACCGGTAGCAAGAACAGCGAGGCCGAGTACGGCGAGTTCCCGTGGATGGTGGCGGTCCTGAAGTCGGAGAAGGTGCTTGACCAGCTGCGCGAGAACGTGTACCAGTGCGGCGGTTCGCTGATCCACCCATCGGTCGTGCTGACGGGGGCGCACTGCGTGCAGAACAAGCAACCGGTCCAGCTGAAGGTGCGCGTCGGCGAGTGGGACACGCAGACGAAGAACGAGATCTACCCGCACCAGGACCGCTCGGTGGTGGAGGTCGTCGTCCATCCAGAATTCTACAAGGGCGGCCTGCACAACGACGTGGCCCTGCTGTTCCTCGACTCGCCGCTTCAGCTGAACGACGGCATCCAGACCGTTTGCCTACCGCCGCAGGACATGGTGTTCGATCACGCGACGTGCTTCGCGTCCGGCTGGGGCAAGGACGTTTTCGGCAAGGCGGGCACCTACCAGGTGATTCTGAAGAAGATCGACCTGCCGGTCGTACCGAACGACAAGTGTCAGTCGGCCCTGCGCACCACCCGGCTCGGTGCCAAGTTTAACCTGCACAAGAGCTTCCTCTGCGCCGGCGGCGTCCCCGGCAAGGACACGTGCAAGGGCGATGGTGGCTCGCCGCTGGTATGCCCCATTCCGAACGGCCCGCAGCACCACTACTACCAGACCGGCCTTGTGGCGTGGGGCATCGGGTGCGGTGAGAACGGCATCCCCGGCGTGTACGCGAACGTGGCCAAGTTCCGCGGTTGGATCGATCAGCACATGAAGCAGCGCAACTTCGGCACCGAAAGCTACACGCCCTAACAGGGGACCCAGGTCCGACCACTTGCCCATAATTAAACATTTTTTTTTAACGCTAAAACAATCTTGACGTGCAAACATGCCAGCCGTTGCCGACTATCAGCGCTGGAGATGGGTGACCCGCTGAACCTGGCTCCGCTCCGATGCACACCGCGGTGATGATAATTTTAAGCGAAAAGTAAACAAAATAAAGCCTCTTCAATCGACACGACGAACGCCGCGTTGCCCAACAGGCTGTTTCAAAATCACTCCCAGGGACTCTCGGTGCGCTGCGAAAAAGTGAGAAAAATGGAAAAATCGAAACTACCATTCGTTTGCGACCGGGGTTTGTTTGCCTTCCATCTTTTCTGCTATGGCCAGCGGGTTTTTCTATTTGTTGCTTATTTTTCTTCCCCCTGGACAACCTCATATAAAATCAACACACAAAAAACCCGTTTGACTTCCCACTGCGTCGGAGGGCGTTCGGACGATCGTTCAGGGACGATCCTCACAGCGATGCGATGGGTTTCTTCCGTTCAACCTTCAACCGAACCGAGCGCACGATCGAATTATTGCACCTCGCGATGCGCACGATCGCCATCTTTGGAGCGTCGATCAATTATCAAATGTGGATTCGTCCGGATGTGAATGTCACGTTTGCTGGTTTGGCTCGAGTCGCAGTATACCGGTTTGTTTGTTTGTTTTTTTTTTCAATCGTCCAATCGACCAGGGCCGATTTTCAGATAATATTTTCAGCCGGTTTTTTCGTTTGGATTGTTTTGATGGCAAATGTGGTTGTTTTTCTTTAAAGAAATACTTTGCTTTTTGTTTATGCCATGATATGTAGGCAAACCCCAACCTCCCCGTAATAAACAAGTAACACACGCTTACAGCTGTAAAAAAAATGGTTATCTTGTCGGACCAGGTGAGTCACCGAGGGGGGCTATATCAATTAGCAAGCATAACAACCCTTCCAAGGATGCATCTTGGGTAATGGTGGGATTTTCCATGATTATTATAATACCATCGCCTTGAAACGGAAAAATAAGGGATATTCGAAGAAAAAAAAGTTGTTTGAGCGTCAACAAGTTGAGCTACTGAGATGAATCGATCCGTTTGTGAAAGTCTACTCCGTTTAAAATTTGGGTTAGTGATTGGATTATCTCGGGGTTATCGCAGGTTGTTCCTAATACTTGAAAACAACGAAAAACAAAGAAAAAAGGCATCAACCCCTACTTGCTCGAGTCCCACAAACAGCTCTAGACCATGTTGCCTGTAGAGATGCAAGCAGGCTAGCGAGACACGAAAGTGATCGCAACTCGATCGTTCTTCTCGTTGCCTATGCCGGGGGAATCACCTAATCTTTCCTCGGAAGCTATACAGCGTCGCGTTGGTCCACAGCAGGCTGTGGTTCGACCTTATCGCCGATTCCAATCCGGTTTTCGATCGTTCTCGGGCTGATCAGGTTTCTGGCCGGCGCAAGCGCGTGCACCTACCAACATCCTCGCAACCATGTCCAATGTGAAGGAGCTATCGTTCTCGTTCCTTTTTCCTCTCGGAATTGGCTGCGCTGGCCAGGCGCCGTCGTTTTCGTGATCGTCGTTGTGGGATCGCGATCGGTTGCCGATTCCAACACAACCGCTGGAGGGACGCAACTACCACAGGCTCAACCGCACCATTGCCATCCCGACGTCCATCGCATCTCGCTCTATCACTCTCCCGAGCTTCCACTATCACTTTAAATCCATACGATCGCAGCAACGCACAGCTCAATTGCGTCCCAGCTGCGAACGGTGTCGCACGCGACCGTGTTTTTCGCACCGCACTGTAGAACAAACTCCTAGAGGCACCGGTCCGGCCGGTTTGCTATTCTATTTCTTTTCTTTTTTAGATTGTCTTAAATTTGTTTATCGCTGGTTCGTTTTGCGTGGAGTCGTGAACTGTGCACACAGCTTCTTGGTGAGTATTCGTGTAGGTGAAATTTAATATACGGCAGGACAATCCCGTCGTGGAACGATTGGCAACGATTGGTTGCTCCTCATCATCGAAGGACATTCGATAGACGTTTGTGTATTGGTGTGTGAACAATCGAATCAGGGATCAAAGCCAAATGTCTTTACTGTGTTTTCCGCTCGGGGTTGCGGTTATCGCAAACCGAAAACTTCATCTCGATCAGACACGCACCATCCTGGGTTCGGAAACTTTCTTTTGGACTTTTATTGCTTTGGAAAGTGTGCTTTAGAAAGTAATGGAAACGACACTTGTTTCTGTGTTTGGTAACTTTCATAATGTCCATCCGGGAGACGCTAGTTCAGGACTTGGGGACAAGAGAAATAGGAAATGCCTTTAGATCAAACGATGGTGAAGAGAAAACAATAGGATGTTAGCATTTCACCATTCCCATCAAAAGCTAGACGTTCCCTGATGTTGCATGTGTACAGAAGCAGTTAACAGCTGTTGTAGGATTTTGCCGAGAGAAACTCAAAGATTTCTTTGCATATTCATTTTGCCACAAAAAAAAAAAAAAAAACAGGAACAATAAAAACATGTTTTCGCGACCGGTTGTACTGTTCGCGCTGGTGGCAGCCTTTGCCTGCCTTGCTGCAGCCCAGGATTCGCTCGACGATCTGTATCTGTCGCTGTACAACCTGACGGAGAACAAAAACACCGTGCCGGTGTCCACGGTTGCACCGCCCGCCGCTACGAGCGCAGTGCCACTGCCGGAGCGTAAAAATGTAAGTAAACCTTAGGTTGCTTGAGTGATGCGTGTTTATTTGTTTTTGTAATGCCTGCCGGTTGCCTCCCGTAGACCTGCACCGGCGAATGCGTCCAGTATTATCTGTGCAGCAACAATGAAATCATCACCGATGGGGCCGGCATCATCGACATCCGCGTGGGCGAGGATCCAGAAGAGGAGTCCGAGTGTCCGCACTTCCTCAACACGTGCTGCGAGAAGGACGACGTGCTTAAGGAGCCCCCATCGTCGGTCCTTACTACGCTGGCCCCACCAGTCTCGTCTAATAACAAAGCGCAGACCTGCGGCTTCCGCAACGTCGATGGGCTAGGCTTCCGCATCACCGGCAACAAGCAGGGCGAGTCGGAGTACGGCGAGTTCCCGTGGATGTTGGCGGTACTGCGCGAGGAGCGCGTGGCCGACAACAGCCTGAACGTGTACGAGTGCGGCGCGTCGCTGATTGCCCCGAACGTGGTGCTGACGGCGGCCCACTGCGTCTACAACAAGCCGAAGGACCAGCTGCTGATCCGTGGCGGCGAGTGGGACACGCAGACGCGCGACGAACTGTACGCGCACCAGGATCGCCGCGTGGCCGAAATCATCACGCACGAAGAGTTCAACAAGGCATCGCTGGCCAACGACATCGCGCTGCTCGTGCTCACCGAGCCGTTCGAGCTGGCGGCGAACCTTCAGCCGATCTGCCTGCCACCGAAGGGCCAGTCGTTCGATACCAGCAAGTGCTTCGCCTCCGGCTGGGGCAAGAACATCTTCGGCAAGGAGGGCAAATATCAGGTGATCCTGAAGAAGGTGGAGCTGCCGGTGATGCCCAACAAGCAGTGCCAGGATGCGCTCCGTACGACCCGACTCGGCCGGCGGTTCATACTGCACCCGAGCTTCATGTGCGCGGGCGGCATCGCCGGTCAGGACACGTGCCGCGGTGATGGTGGCTCGCCGCTGGTTTGCCCCATACCGGGCACGGTCAACCAGTACTATCAGGCTGGCATTGTGGCTTGGGGTATCGGTTGCGGAGAAAACGGCATCCCCGGCGTGTACGGCAATGTGCAGTACTTCCGCGAATGGGTCGACAAGTCGCTGGTAGACCGCAGCATTCTGGCCCGGGAATACGTTTACACTCCATAAAGCGAACCGGCTATGGGAGCGTAGGATGGGGTTGAAATAACCCTACCACACAACGGGCATGCATCGTGGCAATTTTTTTAAAATAGTTATTGAAAGTAAACGTTTTACAAACACTGACAGGTTTTGTTTTAATACAGGGAGGAGGGGTGGAGGGGGGGGGGGGGCGGTCGGTTTGGATCATTTTGAAAGAATCCTGATATTACAGAAGAGCAGTTCTCCACGTAAAAGAAATGTTTGAAAAGCACGTATTTTTGTATTTTCTCATTCACCAAGTGCAAATAATAACAGATTTAGCAAACTTTTTTTTTGCATTTGAAACAAAATCAAACATACAATATTGTTCAAAATGTCCAATTTATCTACAACGGTGGAAGATATTGTCGGGAGGAATCGGATGGTTTTGACACCTGCACGAACCCGGGTGTTTGCTGATTTTTCACCCAGGGTGCAAGATCTTCCACGGCGACGCCGGTACAGTTGCCCACCAGTAAACCCTTCAACGCCATCGATTTGTTCGCTTCACAGATCACCGGTGAGCCGGTCAAGGACGAGTCATCGCACCGCGTTCCACCGCGACCGAGGCAAATGGTACCTGGTGCACAGAACAGGTCCTCGTTGAAACTTTCCACGCGTGTCTCGTACTGCCCGGGTCGTCCCGTCTGTGTCGATGCAAGAAATTCCCTATTCCAGCCAACGATGAGGCAATTCTTGTAGCCGTGATGATCCTCGATAGGAGAGGCGATTGAGGTGGGGCAGTTTCTGTCTCGAACATCGCCCGCCAGTCGCAGAAGGGCAGCATTGCGCTGCATGGGGTGTGCTGAGTCATAGTCCTCGTGGATGACCTTCTCCTGGATCAAATAAATCTGTGGCATAAGGAAAACGTTGATTGCGAAATTAATACCATCCGTAGCCTACGGCATGCGTTTTTCTGCTTACATTGCTCATTCGAAGGAAAGATCTGTTCGCAAGATCATAGTCACCGACGTTCACGAATAGATCGTCCAAGGCCATAGTCTCCACGCAGCTGGCTAGCGTGAGGACGTGCCGGGAGTCCACAAGCACACCGGCACAAGCAAACTGATCGCTCGTGATTCCAGGAATAACTTCCACGCGGGCCCAAACCGAAACTAGCCACGGTGGAATTTGACTCCCGTCTGCTTCCGTATACCACTGGCAGCGATCCTCCTGCGAAGACGGTGTGCTACTGCCACGATCCAACTCCATCCCATTGATATCGTGGATGAGCTCCATCCACGACGTTCGGTCCATACTGCAGCACACGTTCTCGCCGGTACAACCATCGTTTTGCTTCCCCACGATGAACATCGTACACATAGTCCTCGGTACACAGGTTCCCCCGCACACGGGAAACACCGCGGGTGGCAAGCTACGGCACGTATAGCCCGTCGGGCACCTGGTATCCGATGCCAACCTGATATCGATCAGATCAGTACCGTACTCATCGTACTCGTCATCTGCACTATGCCCGGGAGTCCCGGGATCAACCGGGATACACTCTCCGTCGCAGAACAGATCGACACTAGCCGTGTTACCCTCCTCGCGAGTCCCGTCAACTCGCACCGGGCAGCAGATTGTACCTCGTGGGCATTCCTCTTCACTGTCAACTAGCCGCAGGTCAACGTCCGCTGCAGGACAGAGTGCTTCCGGGACACAGCTGCAACCCGATGCACCGCGGCCCAGTACAATTGTGGCAAGTAAAAACCACAAGGCCGTACGTTCTGAATGATTCATGATGCACAACTTTTTCCAGCGGGTCCTTCCATTTGATACTTTTCAGGAAACTCTAGAAGCGGCCCACCGTATGGGCCACTGACTTTGTCGAACACGCGTTGCACTACAACTGACTTTGGTTTGTTCACCCTACTGGTTACCAACTGAGGTAGAGTAGAGAAGATTCTCCGAGACTGGTACAGGCGACCCCGTTCGGATATTCGATCTGTTAGCGCTAGGAGCGGTTTGGGAACGTGCAAAAAAGAGACAAAATCCTCCCCAGAAATCCTCACCAGCAATTATTACATAACGTGCGCTCACAGCGGCGTCCGAGAGTGAGAGTAAACATATATCCAGAAAGCACGAACATCGCGATCGTGAAGTCATGCCGCTGGCGGTGGGAAGTACTCCTCTCGAGAAATGCCCATAATTGCTGCTGAAGCTATGGTTAAACTTGATTGCAACTATCATCAACCCTTCGGCCGTGGTTATAAAATGGCCCACTAAAACCTCAATCGGAGGTCGGCGAAACCGCAGCTCGAAAGGTCAACGCTTAGGATGCCGTTCCACCGCGCGGCATTTGCTCATAGTTAAACATGCATCCAGATCGTTCAGAAGAAAGGGATAAATACAAACCAATTTATTATTCATATCACGCTCATGAAACCGATTTGCTAGAAGCCCATAAAATATCCCAAGCTATCTTTAATCTTCCACCTAGGGTTAGGAAGATTAAATCGTCTTTAAAGATTCAAGGCCCTGCCTCGCAGTCGTTCGAACTGGCCGTCGTTGCAATGAATGCGTCGTTGTATTCCAACAATCAGTCATCCATAGTGGCCTTAAGTCTGTTTATTTCAGTTTCCTTCTACAGTATGGTGAAGATGTAACCAAACACCACAAAAGAGAACCTGTTAGTCGAGTCAACAATATTGATTTTAGCATGTCGTTCCAACAAACTGGTTTCTTTTTCGGAGCACCAGGTCGTAAGGCCGCCTGCAAAAGATGTTTATGGCAGAAGTTATTTGGAAGCAAGAAAAGAAAACGTCTGATAAAATAGGACGTGATACGAAATCGTATTGCTAAGCATCTTTGCTCTACTCGGCTGGCGATCAAGTCGTTCATTACTTGCCTTGCATTCCAAGGACTTTGGATTTCGATGGTCCTTTGGACATTACATCGAGTATATTGAATTACAATCTTAGGCGGGCCGGCAGTGCAAAGGAAACACTCACATATAAATCGCAGATGGAAGATTTGTCGATTACGAGAAGGTTGAATTGATTTAAAATTTATCGCATGATGGCACAGTTGAATTAGGCACGCTGTCCATTACAGAGTTTCCCAATATCTAAAAGAAATCGGATCGTATAAGGTGGAGGATCATAACGTTGGAAGGGCGAATGATGTGGATTGTTTTGGTATCGGTACCATTTTTTTCGGATGCAATACCTCACAGAGCTTTTATCAGCATCCATCTTTAAAAAAAAGACAAGCCAAAGACAAAAAAACTGTATGTTTCTACAGAGCCAATGCGGTTCTGTTATTTACCGGTACGTCCCTTTAACGTACCGTGTGCGATTAGTTTTAGACCCTGATTCAATGTTGGGAAACCCTGTATCAATCAGTGTCCCTCAAAATTGGCCACTATTCCTTTCTGCGAGAGAAAGTCCGCACCAACAACAATCTGACAACGTCAATTGGTGAATTTTGACTGGCCCTGCAATATCCTATGGTGTGTATAGATTAGCATCCGTCTCCCCGGGAGGATCCCATGGCCTGCTCCAACTCCCCCACCACCCTTCCAAGTACCGAACGCCTCTAATGAAAACCAGTTACATCCAAACCCCATCAACTGCCACGTAGGGAACCAGACAAATGCCTTGCGCGGAGGAAAGTCCGTTGGATTCTCCGCGGCGGAGCGTTTATTGCGATCCGGCAGCATGTAGTTGTAACCTGCCTGTATCTGTCGTATTCCGCCTAGTCGCTGTGGTACTGCGGTTGTCGTTGTGATGATTGTTGTTGGTGTGTGAATTTCTTTAATTTTTTTTATTAATAGCAATTCTGTTGTTTCCAGATTGCAGGAAACTCGCGACAGTATCTCTTGAGCAGCGCAGCAGGACGTCAGCACACGCGTCGACAGTTTTGCCGCGATGAAGCTACTGGTGGTGGATGCTTTGGCCGTGGTGTTGCTGGGGGCACTGACAGTTGCCGCGCAGGTAAACGTCAAGCTTTTTCTTTGGGCCGAACGGACCAACGGGCGTGCTGAGCAGTGAAATGTAACACTTTCTTTCCCGGCAGGACTGCTCCGGACGCTGTGTCCCGCGGAATAATTGCATGCTGGACGACGACGATACGGCCCCGGATGTTGATCTGCGCATCGGGCAGGAGGATTCGGAAGTCCAGGGCAACTGTAGCCACTATCTGGATCTGTGCTGTCCGCTCGATCATGTCGTGGACGAGCCGCCGTCAACGGACCAACAGTCGGAGGAAAAGTTTCAAGCCTGCGGACAGAGCAATCCGAATGGAGTCGGCTTCCGGATCGGCGCGGGAAAGGTGGAGGAAGCGGAGTTCGGTAGGGAACTGTAATAGCAGGTGGTGACGATTCCATGATACTGCAATTCACTCACACGTCACTTTCGCTGTATTACATTGTCTTAGGTGAATTCCCGTGGACCCTGCTGGTGCTGGAGATGCAACAATTGTTCGAACTTGAAGCGAAGGAAGTGTACGCCTGCGTTGGGTCCCTGGTTGCGCCAAACGTCGTGCTAACGGTGGCCCACTGCGTCGTCAATCGGACGGCCACCAATTTGGTGGTGCGGGCCGGTGAATGGGACACCAAAACCGAGGCGGAAGTGTTGCCGTACCAGACCGCGCAGGTGAAGGAGGTGCTGGTGCACGAGCGCTACAACAAGCACCATCATTTCGACGTGGCCCTGCTGGTGCTGCAGAAGCCGTTCCGAGCAGCGGAAAACGTGCAAACGGTGTGCCTGCCGCCGCCGGACATGCGGCCGAACACGGGCGATGAGTGCGTTACGGGCGGCTGGGGCAAGGATCGGTTCGGCAAGGACGGCGTCTACCAGCAGATTCTGAAGCGCGTCCACCTGCCGATCGTTGAGTCGGGCAAGTGCCAAGCGGCGCTGCGTACGACGCGGCTCGGCCCGAAGTACAAGCTGCACAGTACGTTCCTGTGCGCCGGCGGGAAGCTTGGAGCGGACGTTTGCTCGGGCGATGGCGGGGCGGCCCTCGCGTGCCTGGTACCCGGCACGGACAACACCTACTACCAGGCCGGCGTCGTGGCGTGGGGCATCGGATGCGGCGACGAAAACATTCCCGGCGTGTACGTGGACGTTTTGGCCGTGCGGTCCTGGATAGTAGACAACCTCAAGGCGCTCAACGTCGATGCTGCCTTTTACACCCACGCCTGAGAGGGCCATATGCCTGGGCTTGAATGAAAAGTTTAACGTACACTGTGTTCTTATTTATCTTCCTTATTCATTAAAATAAATCAAAATAAATGTGAAAATGTTGTAATTTTCCTCAACAATTTTTGAAAGCAATTGCTAACTAATGGACCGATTCGTTTAGAATAGTTTCATTTAGTTAGAAGCGTTTAAAAAAGCACACACAAAATAAAAGATTGTATCTTCAAACAGGTTGAGTTTTAAACGTTGTCCGTTCGCTTGAGCAGACTAACCTTGATGAAAAGTTTTGAATCCCGTTACAGCACCTAGGCGCAGCGGATCGTTAGCCTCATTTTCGGTAATCGTAATCCTTGACCTCTTTGAGCTACAATGGGCAAAAAGTGTCCGATTAGATTTTGTCCGCCATTCGGCACTCGACGCATTTCAAGAAACGAAATAAACCCCGCAGAACCAAACACAAGGCGCAGAAGGTTATCAACAGTCTACCGGCCCTGGTTTCTGAACCGGTGCAGGGTTATCTTGGAGTAGAGCTTCATCTGGCACACAGTTGTTTGGACAGTAATATTAGGAAGAAACAAAATCGGACACATGTTTGCGTGGAATCGACCTTACTCGTCCCTCGTCGTTTCGTGTTTGTCATGAGGCTAATTTTGCAATCAACCTTGTATTGAAAAACTGGTTTAATTCGAAGAGCAACGAGGGATTGTAGATGCAAACAACCAATTCCCGGGGTTTTCCAACGACGCGTTGAAGGACCGTTCGGTTGAAGGTTGGACAGCAGACTCCACAACAGGCGAAATTGACAAGCCGTTCAATCATGTTTAAAAAAAACTAAGATCACTACCAACGGGAAAGCCCCAGCTGTGGGAAAGCTGTAGCGATTTTGTGTAAATTGGCGCAGGAATATAAGATCGCAAGATGCAAATCAACCTACATTCAAACAAGAGGAACGAAATTCCCCTTTCCCGTTCCTCGCTCGTGCCTTGAGAAGCAATCAACTAGCACGGAGTAGAATTAACAACTACTGTCTCGCCTGTATCTACCGTTTTACTAAGCATGTGGCCGCTCTGGTTTCTACTACCATTATCTATTTTTTTTTTCCTTTTTCAACCGTCAAGAAGCGTCGGCCGTCATGACACTGGCCGAAGGGCGAAGCCATTGCCAAGGCTCCAGCGGCGCGCACACACAGTCACGCACGAACGGTCCCACGATCGGATACGGACGTCTAGCGCGTCATGCGATCCACACACAGGTAATACCGGTCTCTAGTCCAGTTTTGTGCGCCGCGTTTTGGTTATTCCCCTTACCGCGTACAGCCAGCCGAGCATCCGAAATCAGAAAAGTTCAAGAAACTGTTGGTTCTGATTCTGTGCACCTCGCTTCCTCCGAGTACCGGTTTTTTTTTAGGAGTGGGTATAGATTAGTGACTCTATTACCTCCCGCACAATACCATACCAGTCTGTCAACATTCGCTGGAATAAGGACGAACCGGTCCGGTAATGGCCAGGTGTGTCAAACTGGCGGCCCTCACAGCCTTGGTATCAATTTGCTCATGCCATTGTTACGGCGTACTAGACTTTTTCCTCTTTATAGTACGTGGATAGTCAAACCTTTGTACTGGGGGAGGTCCGGTCTGGGTTCTAACCTATGCCATCGTGGGTCAGGTTCGAGCCGGCGTACGCGCTCGGCTTTCCCGGATCTCGAATCCTTGGAGCCTTGGTTCGCGGCCCACGAATATCAATCGAGCTTCCACATCGATTGATTGGCTAGCAACTACTTAATTGGATTGACTGACATTTTTATATCTTACAATAGTTTCTTTACTGCACATTTGAGGAACATTTAATTTGTTCTACTGACAGAAGAATGAATTTGTTTTATGTTCAAATGTGATCCTTTGATGAAATCCGTTCGACATACCTGGCTAATGCCAGGGCGTCGAACCACCACCACGATCGTCACCGATCATCTCCGGTATTCCACCAGAACCACCACCACCGCTCCAAAAGGTGATCACGAGCCGCGGTTTCGTGTTCGCTCGCGATCTCCCATCGCATTCGGGGTTTCGTGGCCCAACGCGAGCGCCACCGTTTCAGTTTCGTACCGGCAGCGTAGCGATTCGGTCGATCGTCCCGAGCCCTTTGCTTGGAACATCAATTGCGCCTGTGTGTTTGTATGTGCGTTTTCTGTGCGCGGATACTCTTGAAACGTTCGATCCGGTTCTCGCGGTTTCACGGTTGATCGAACCCAGAGGCGTTTGTTGTTTGTTTTCGGTGGTAAGTGGAATCGCATGATCTAGTAACACACCGCGTCCATCCTCCATGGCGCTTTTCGGGTATCGGACCGGTGTTTCCTTTGCTTTCTGCTTTTGATTTTTGCCCAACAATAGAGACTACGTTCCGCAATAACGCTGAACCAGGTGTCTTGCATCACGGTCTGCACCGTTTCGCGGTTGAAGTTGAGTTAAGCCATTTAGTTGATCGTTTTATCGCTCGCGCTCGAGGGAAGTGAAACCGTACCCACCTTTTCTTGAAGGACATACACGGTTTGCCAAGCTTCCATACCGCCGAGCTTCGAGAATCCACTCCATATATAGATCGAATGAACCTTTGAGACTTATCGGAACTAAAAGTTTTCTTTGATTGCAATTGCTCCAAGAAGAAGATATTAAATTCGACAAAGCGTCGTAAATGTTTCGGTCTTTTTTCATGATCGTACAGTTAGGCCGCTCCATCACAAGTGGCCGAACACCGGACAGGTTTAAAATAATGTTACGCACACGTAGCCCAATCGGTAGAAGGTGAAGAAAATCAGCTCCTTTCACAAAGGCCTGGGACAAGCAGCAAGCGTGCGATCGTCTTATCGCAAGGTCATGCCGGTGATCACAACCCGATTTCTGAAGTTTTTGGATGCTGAGAGTGCACGATTTTCATCTAGACTTCATTGGCGAAGAGACAGAGAAAGAGAAGAAGCGAGTGAAGGTACAAAGTTATAACAAACAAGTAAAGGAAGAGAGAAATAGCATTTGTTGCGTAACCACTTGTAGCCTGCCTTATTTTATGCCGGGGAAAGTCGTCCTTATGTGACTAAAGGCTGTGTGTAAAAAGATTTAAATGCCAAATGGATGTACCACTTTTTTGATCTATTTAATTTGCAGATGTTCTTTACATTTTGCAAAAAACACTTGGCAAACCTCATCATGATTGAACGTCTAACAAATCTTTTTATGAGAATTCGTTGAACAAATAAATATTTGTTCAACCGAGCTCAACAAATTATCTATTTGTTCTCGGTTTATTGCGTGTACAGCTTGGCAAATCCGTTTCTCGTTCATCTTATTGGGAAAACGTTCTTTGTTCAACAAACATTCGAAATTATAGCGGAAGGGGATCCCCACGACAATTTCGCACGGTTTTGTACCATCTCGATGGCAGTGTAAATGTTTGCTGTTCCCATGCCTGTTGTTGTTGAGAAACGCCGGGAAATGCTGGGTTGAAAAAAAAAACAATCCAACAAACAAACCGCTTGGTTTCGAGAAACACTCCTAATAAACTCCTTGAACAGCACGTTATAAAGAAAACATAAAACATGGTGGAACCACTTCGACGGATTATTGGTTCCCATTTTGGTGATAACTCTTATGTAACCTTCAGGCTAACCTTTCCAATGGGCTCCGATGGGTGTCGGTCGCAAATCATTTTGCATAATTGATGTTTTCTCTTTGCCCTTTCAGCACCGTCACCCCATACCAAAATGGTCTTCGGCCGAAGTGCCCTGCTGGCGTTGGGAGCCACGTGCGCGATCGTAGCCCTTGCCGTGGCCCAGCAGCCAATCGATAAGATCTTCTTCCCTGAGAACGACACCATCCTGAACTTTGCCAACCGCGTCGGCGAGGGTGACGGAGCGCAGGCGGGCTCGGTGGATCCCCTGGACGCCCTGTTGCCCACCGCGGCACCCCAGACACTACTGACGGCGCAGGGCGAACGGTGTACATGCGTGCCGTACTTCTCCTGCCGGCCGGAGCAGGAGTTTGCCGACCAGAACAAGTTCAACGAGATCAACGTGAAGTGAGTTCAAGTTCGGTCTTGTGGCAACTTTCGGCAAGAACTAACCATCCCCCCTGCCCTGCCTGCTTTTAGCTACAATCCGGAAAGCTGCCAGGATGTGCTGGACGTGTGCTGCAGGGACATCGATTCGCTGGTGGTGCCAATGAACAACACACCCGGCGAACTTCCGGTCGGTCGGCCGCGGGGTTGCGGCCTGCGCAACATCGGTGGCATCGATTTTACGCTTACTGGAAACTTTGTGAGTTTAATGTGACCCCCTGGTAAGGGGAATGTTGGAAAAGTATTATGCAATAATGTACTTACAATTTCAAATGTTTTTCTTGCAGAACAACGAGGCCGGCTTCGGTGAGTTCCCGTGGACGGTGGCGATCGTCAAGAAGGACGGCAGCAGCAGTTGCGGTGGCTCGCTGATCCATCCGAATCTCGTGCTGACCGGTGCCCATTGCGTCCAGGGCTTCCGCCAGGGCCAGTTGAAGATCCGTGCCGGCGAGTGGGACACGCAAACGACCAAGGAGCGTCTGCCCTACCAGGAGCGTGCGGTGACCCGTGTTAACAGCCATCCGGACTTCAACCCGCGCAGTCTGGCCAACGATATCGCCGTGCTGGAGCTCGATCAGCCGATTCAGCTGGCGGACCACATCAACGTGGTCTGTCTTCCGCCGGTGAACTTCGACACGCGTCGCACCGACTGCTTCGCCAGCGGGTGGGGCAAGAGCCAGTTCGGCAAGGCGGGCAAGTACAGTGTCATCATGAAGAAGGTTCCACTGGCACTCGTGCCCTCGTCCACCTGCGAGCGGCAGCTGCAGCAAACGCGCCTGACCAGCCGCTTCCGGCTACACCAGACGTTCCTTTGCGCCGGCGGCGAGCGGGGCGTGGACACGTGCGAGGGAGATGGCGGTGCGCCGCTGGTGTGTCCGATCGGTGCGGCCAGCGATAACCGCTACGCCCAGGTGGGCAGCGTAGCGTGGGGCATCGGTTGCCATGATGCCATCCCGGGCGTGTATTCCAATGTGATTTTGTTCCGATCTTGGATCGACAACGTCGTGCGAACGCTCGGCTTCGACACGACCGTGTACGATGCGACGCAGTCGGCGTTTTCGTCGCTTTTCGCCTAACACTGACCGCCAGTTTCTGCATACACCAACGGTAGCCAACAAGAAGTTACTCTGATACAGAAACCTAGAGATAAATGACAAATAAAACATTTTAAATTTCATTCAGACGAAAAATACAATACAACTGGTGCAAATTTAATTCACATGTTTTTTTTAAAATAAATTATTATTCCATTTTTTGTAATGCGAGCTTTTTGTTGCTGCTCAAAGTGAATGGACGGTAAATTAATAGGACCTCTCGTGCAAACCGGTTCGTTTTTGAAACCAACTGATTCGTAATAAAACTAAAAAATGCATTACATCCCGAAAATCATTATTAAGTAGTCGCTAGTGTAGGGAATTGTTGGCAACGGTTCGATTACCAACTGCAGTTTGAGCTGGGTCTTTTAAGTTAGTTGTACTGTTCATGCGGAGATTCTAAACGGCAGCCAAACACTGCATCGGCGGAAATCCGGAAAAGTCAGGAAATCAAGGTTACGACCAGGCCTATTAACTCGTGGGCGGCGGCGTTTCCTCGGCAATGCGTAATCTCATGCACGCGGTTTTATCCAATTATGTGAGCCATGTGCATTGCCGGGAAAATTTCTCACGCAATATAGGTACTATTACTTTTTCAATCCATACGATCGTCGCAACGAATAGATCAATTGCGTCCCAGCTGCGACCGGCGTCGCACGTAATCACCGCACCACAAAACTCCTACAGGCACCGGCCAGGTTGGCATGTTAATCTAATCTCTTTTACAATTTTTTAACTTTATTTCTCGCTGGTCCGATTGCGTGGACCACAGAACTGTGCTTCCAGCTTCGCCTACGTAAGAACAATAAAGGAAAATCCAATCGCCGTCGTGGATGCAAGATGCATCCATCAAAAAGATGCAAGGCAAAGGTCTCTACAGTGTGTCTGGTCGGGGCTGCGATTATTGCAAATTAAAACCTCCTCTCGATCAGATAGGCACCATTCGGTCCGGAATCATGTTTCTCCATCTAGAAGATGCTAGAGTTCGTGACATGGGGACATGAGAAAGAGGACAGGTCAGACAGTGGTATAGAAAAAAGAAGATACACTCTCATCCATAGAGAGGCTTAGCGTGCCGTTCCCTGATGTTGCATGTTTACAGAAGCAAATAACAGGCCAGCTAAAAATGCATGTCATGCTAGTTTTTCGAGCGAAACCAATTCCTTTTTCCTTGCAAATGAATTTTGGGACAGGATTTTCTTTTGGATCCTTTCAGAAAAATGTTTACGTGATCGGTTGTGTTATTCACACTAGTCGCAGGCTTTAGCTGTCTTGTTGCAGCCCTGGACTCGCTCGAATATATGTATTTAGCCCTGTTCAAGCCAACAGAGAACAAGAACAACGTGCCGAATAGTATGGTTGCACCGGCCCTCGCGGAACCACCGCCGGAACGTAAAAATGTAAGTAAACCTAGGATGCTCAGGGATTCGTGTTGTTGTTATCCTAATGCCTGCCTTTCGCTTCCCATAGACCTGCACCGGCGAATGCGTCCACTATTAGCTGTGTAGCAACTCAACCATCCCCTATCAGGTGGGCCAGATCGACATCCGCATCGTTGAGGATCCAGCAGAAGAGTCCGAGTGTCAACACTTCTTGGACAAGTGCTGGAAGGAGGACGACGTGCTTGGTGAGCCCTCATCGTCGGTCCTTACTACGGTTGCACCTCCACTCTCGTCTACTGGCAAACGGTAGACCGCAACGTCGATGGAATAGGCTTCCGTATCACCGGCAACAAGCAGGGTGAATCGGAGTACGGCGAATTACCGTGGATGTTGGCGGTGCTCCGCGAGAAACGCGTGGTAGACATTATTCAAAATGGGTACGAGTGCGGCGCGTCGCTGATTGCCCCGAACGTGGTGCTGACGGCGGCCCGCAGAATCTACAACAAACCGAAGAGGCAGCTGCTGATCCGTGGCGGCGAGTGGGACACACAGACAGACGCCGAGCTCTACGCGCACCAGGATCGCCAAAATCATCACGCACGAGGCGTTCATCAGGACATCGATGGCCAACGACATCGCGCTGCACGTGCTCACCGAGCCGTTCGAGCTGGCGGCGAACCTTCAGCCAATCTGCCTGCCACCGAAGGGCCAGTCGTTCGATACCAGCAAGTGCTTCGCCTCCGGCTGGGGCAAGAACATCTTCGGCAAGGAGGGCAAATATCAGGTGATCCTGAAAAAGGTGGAGCTCCCGGTGATGCCCAACAAGCAGTGCCAGGATGCACTCCGTACGACCCCATACCGGGCACGGTTAACAAGTATTATCAAGCTGGCATAGTGGCGGGGGTATCGGGTGCGGCGAAAACGGCATCCCCGGCGTGTACACCAATGTGCAGTTCTTCCGCAAATGGATCGACCAGTTGCTGGTGGACCGCAGCATCCTGGCCCGGGAATACACACCCTGAAGCGAGGCCGTTGCTTGTTAATTGTAATTATTCATACTGATACAGTTTTTCTTGTATCACGGGGCTTTTACAAGAATATATATTCTTGTTTTTGTTTTCTATTATAATTATCTGAAAAAGGATTCTGTAGCTCTTTAGAGTTTGAAAGACGTCAATCACAACTAGGCAAGGCTAAAAGTTAACTAGGTAACATAATATGGAAAATTCTAGACACGTACATTCAAGAAACGAAAACGAAATCAACTAATCTCTTCGGTGATCTTCTTGTTATTGTTTGTGTATTAACCATTTCTCGAACATACGAAAGACTTACCGCAATATAACGAAAAGCACTATCTATCCACGTATTGAATGCCGTCTGCAATATGCAAATTGCATACACGAAACCGAACCGAAACTTAGTTAAAAATGTGTTTAGCATTACGACCTACTCAGATGTTAGGTTAGGCAGCTCACAAGCAACTAAAACTTTACTTATCGTTTTGATCAATCGCAGCTGAAACACCAACAATCAATTCCATTTTCAACCGATGCAAAACGATGTGTCGCAGGTTTTGCCTCATAGTCGATTTTGCGAACCGCACAAGCGAAGTGGCATTCTTGAGAATATTCTTCAATTTTACGTGTAAACCGGTGCACCATGGGAGACATATCGTTTCCAGGTGAGACTTGTCGTTTGGGAACCATGGAACTACCGTTCCAGTATCCACAAAACGGGAAACAGCTCGCTAGTGTTGGATATTTTTTGTACCCAGCTTTAGCTGCGGGTAGCGTTTCTTTTCATGTGGAATTTCTAAGTTAAAGTGATCTTGCATTGCAATGACCGAACCTTGCATACACAGGTTTTCAAGGTTTTATTTTTGTATATTGCAAACGAACTCAGTTCCTGATCGTTTGAAAAATGTACACCAAATTCACATCACTTCCATGATAGTGCCCCTAAAACCAGGCAATACATGTTAATTTAATGTTGCGCCTGAAACTAGGCAATTCTATGAAAACATGATAACGACCATTTGGATGAACTTGTGACTGGCGACGTTTTTTTGTCACTGAGCGATGATATTAGCATTTTGTTTTTTTTTATACGCGGTGTTATCGACAATGGATGATATTTTGCAACGCTGTGATAACATTAAGAAGAAGATAAGAAAAATATAATTTTTTAAATAGAACTAGTGATTGATTTGAAAAGTTCTGTTTAAATATTTTTAAATCTGCAATTCTATTTGGCATTTTTTTTTATTCGGTTAACAGTATGATAGTGACCGTGATAAGGTTTCTTCTATATTCTTTCAATGGAAAGTGCTGGCTAGTAAATCCAAAGAATTTCTTATCATTATGGTCTTTACCATTCCATTCCCTGAGGATTTTTAAACAGTGCAAATGCGTGTTATCCACCATGGTAGGTGCGAATTCCAGCATATCGATCCATTATTCAGATTTTGCAACATAGTTTCCATGCTGATCCTAATCGTAATTAAAAAAACATCCAAATTGCTCATCTAATCCCCGCTCTCCAGCGCGCTGCACATAACTTATAATAGTTCTGATTTCACCCGTACCCACACCTACGCATGGCATCCCAAATGAAATGTACTCACACACTTCTAAAAATCCATCGCAAGGTTAGGGGAGCGAAACGGTAAGAGCATGCGGCCAGTATTCCTGGTTTAAAGCAATTTAATTTCTTGTGAATTACGGCGGCCGCAGTCTAGCTCAAGGTCCTCTCTCTCTTTATGGTTTCGACTTTCTTGCTATAAGGTGTGGCAGCCGGGTTGAACGGTACGACATTTCCAATGGGATACATATTTACCCGAAGGAGGTTGCGGAATCAATATGGAATTGGGCGTCCGTTTTATTCTCGGTTCTTATTTCGCAACGCAATTATTTTAGTTCAGGAATCTTTAATCGTATCTATTGACGACCAATCGGACAGCAAACGTGTTCGTACGGTATTTGCTTTTCTTATTCGGCCTAGTTCGGCCTTCACAACATGAATGGGATGTCGTCAATTTGATAAGATACGGAAGGCTGGAAAAGAGAATTATTTGGGTTGGTGTTAAGCGCTGCATTACAGATAAGCTATCAAATTATCCCCAGGCAATCAACAATGTTTGACTTTCGGCAAAATGGAATAAAACACAATTTACATTAAACATGGACAAAGGTGTCGAGGATGTGTTCCTCCACAGTTGTTAAGGGGCTGTTCCTAATGTTAGCTTGATGCGTCTTTAATTGCATCCAGTCAATCGAAAAATCGGCTGTAGTGTAACGATGAAGTTTATTTTTAACATCTGCAAGAACATGTATTTGCATAGTTTGAGATTGCTATCACCTTACACGACTTTGCTGCTGATGATAAGCGGCCCCGCGGTTTGCATTTCATTCCGCTCCTTCCGTGCTGCACGGTAGTAAAGATGTCCGATATCCCGAATGTAATCGCCGCCGCCGTCGTCGTCGTCACCGAAAGGCGAAACGAAAAGTCAAAATGTCATTTCTTCGCAGGCCATCGCTGTACGCGGTTTGCCGAGTTGTTTTATACGCGTTCCGAGTGCCTGTTTTTTGTTTGTGTTGTGGTTTTTTTTTTACTTGTCTTCTTCTGATTATTTTCATTTATAATGCTCTCGACCGAAATCGAAATCTCGAAGCGCACGCGAGAGTCGTGAAGGCGAGAGCAGTGTACACGCAAAAAATATAGAAGCGCACTCCAACACCCATAAGCACGACGCCTCGCGGTCAGTTGCGGGCGCGTGAGCGAGAGAGGTGGTGAGAAAGTTGAAACCTGCAGCCTGTTTAGAAAGAGTTCAAGAGATGTTTGGGTTTATGCGGGCGGGAGGGAGGGTTATGGTCTCAGACAGCAGCGAGAGGTCGGATACTGTGTCAGCAGAAAAAAATAAAACAAAGCAACCCGGCGTCGTCGTCCGGCGGTGTGAGCGAGACAAACGACAAACCAGCGAGAGCGAGTGAGTGAGAAGGCGAGCCACAGGGAGAGCGCGAGCGCTCGACAAACCGGTTCGCGCGTACACGCTGCTCTCTCGCTGCTGGCTGAGGAGTCAGTTCGCGAAGAACCGTAGAGCTGTACGGACGACGGTTACGACGTCGCGTTGTTCGAATTGCATGCGCGGCCCCATTCGCGGAGTGGCGCGGGTAGAACGTCCGGAAGGCCCGTACGTATTATCTAGTGTTAGTGTGGCTGCAGGGTGCGGGCAGAAGGGAAACATCGGAAAGAAAGAAGCAAAAAAAAAAGAAGATCGCTCTTCCGCATCCTTACCCCCTCCACAAGTGTGCAACCCCGTGTCCGGCAGCCGGCGTGTAACGTCATTTACCAGTGAGGGGGAACCAAAAGGAGCGAGAAAAAAAAATTTGAAACAAGTGAGACAAGGAGAAGAAAATTGAAGTGAAGAGAGAAAGTTAGCAAATGAAACATATCGAGCCTCGAGATGTCATCTTCGAATGTGAGCGAGAGCGAGTGGGAGGGATCGATATGAGCCGGCAGCGTGAACGGGAGGGAAGGTGCAATAAAAGCACATTAATGCTTTTTTTTCCGTACGCGCATAACACGGGCATAAAACTTGTGCAGTTTTCGTTCTTGAGCTGTTTTTTTTGTTGTTGTGTTGTGTGCTGTTGCTGCTCGTGCGTGTGCTTGTGTGGCGATGGAAAACCAAACAGGGCCAGTTTATTACAGACGAGCGTACAAAAGGGGCAGACGGGCAGGCACGATTATTTAATGTGGCTAAATGACATTAAAATCGTGCAAATTGATATCAATTTCTTGCCATTTTCCTGGTCCGGGAAAGGAGTGCGAGGACAGTGTACCGATTCTCGTAAATAATCTGAGAAACATTGTTAAATGATGCTGTTACCGAAAGTGATTAAATTAAATTTAATTTATTCCTTGAAGGCGCTCTATGAATAATTATTGATGATACAAGTTAAAAAAAAAATGGAATGAACTAAAACTCGACCGCTAGTTTTTTTTTTTGCATGGTCTGCAACACCACCCTTGGTGGAAGATGATCGCAACGAACCTGCAGTGCGAGTGAGGTCTCCTTCTACTCACTCGCTCACTCGCTCACTGTCGGACGTTTGGCATGGCTCGCCTCGGCGAAACACGGTGAGCAGTAGTGGCGTGCGACGACAATGAGATGAGGTGGCGGAGGTGTGTACCGACCATTAGAAGCCGATCGGCGAAAAGCGCCTACCCCGAGATGCACGCCGTCGCATTGTGGCGGTATTTAGCAATTCCAATTACGCCCCTCCTCATCCCATACACCTTGCTAACACACACACACACACGGGGGCGGTTAGAACAATCTGTCAAACGTGAGTGATATCGCATCGTGAGGTGATGATAATACCGTCGCGATGAGATGAGATTTTCGATTCCCGTGAATCGCGGCACACTGGTAAAAGTGACATATTGGGGCGCGTTTGACAGTTTTGTTTTGTTTTAAATTGTAGATAGTGAGGTACAGAGTGTTTAATCACATAAACTCCGTTTTGGGCTGTCTTGGTCCAGGAGGATTGTGTGAGCTTGTTTGTTTGTGCAACCCCTCGGAACGGTTGGAGGAAACGGTTGCATACATTGTGCGCGCAGCCGCCCCCTTTCCTCTCACCGGCCTCCTGCTGCTCGTTGGTGCTGGTCGTGCGCTCGTTAAGTATTCATTTAAATGCGCACACACCCGACACACACTACGTACACACCGCGTATTGGTTTTGTTGTTGTTGTTGCCTCGGTAACGTTCGTCAAAAAACAACGCAACTACGATCCGGTTTTTTTTTTCAACCAAACCATACCTGGACCGTTGTGCGTGCGTGTGCAATTGTGTACGGTAGTTGGTCGATGAGCAAGAGCGCGAAGAGTGAGCAAAACAAAATTTTCGATTTTGTTACTGAAGGAAAGGAAATAAAGTAAAAATTTGACGGGACCAAAAAAGAATCAAAGATATTGAATAAAAATGAGAGAAAAAAAATTACCGTAAAAAAGAAGCCCGAAGACGACAGGAAAAAAATAAAATTAAACACCATCCGTCGCTTGTCGGTTATGTAGAAAGGGGTGCTTTGCGAGCGTGTGTGTATGTGCCTTTGTGCGGTGGTTGTTTGCGAACTGGCCGTGTGTTTTTTTTAATTATTGCTGTTGCTTTGCCTTCCTCCCTGTCCGTGACCATGATGGGACATAAAAAAGGAAGAAAAACAAAAAAACACGCAGACAGTTCATACAAGTTGCACTGTCTCATTATTTAATGCGAGGGTACAGTGTTTTGTTCCTTGGGCAATGTGTTTTGCGAATGGAAACATGAATGAATTTTCGTGCACAGCACGAGGAACACAAAACTGTGGGCCATTGGAGCAGAATTTCCTCCGTTCTAATTTTGTTCTGTCGCCATTGTTGTTGTTTTTTTTTTTCTGCAGAAGAACACGCGCCAAGGCAAGATTCCGCTCCTTTTCTTTCGGGGGGGGGACATACTGGGTTCCTGCGGGTAAGAAAATCAAAACCGCCTACCCAGTGAAATTAGCTTAGCAACAAACCGAAATAAATGAAGCACACATAGAAAAAAAAAACAGAAATCATTTGTGCAACGATGTGCGTGTATTCAACAGAGTTGTGCGAATGAGTGTAAGAAAAGTATTTTGCGAAAAGTTATCTGGAAAAATGTAAAACTAAGAAAATTGGATGAAAAAAAAAACCAATCAAGTTCTAATTGCGTGTGTGTGTGTGTGTGGGTGTGTGCCATGTACCGCGCCAAGCTAATCTTTCCGCCTACCGACCAGGATTCGTATGGCTTCGTGCGTTAAAGACGGGTGCATCGTTAATGTAAGTTGTCGCATCATCGTTAGTGGAAGAGTGAGACCAATAATTAGGTACAGTCGCTCTCTCTCTCTCTCTCTCTCTCTCTGTCGGTGGCGGCGACGCTTCACTAAAGTGCATTATTGCAATTCTCATTAGCAATGCAACCGGGGAACTTATTTCTCCATCTGCCATCCTCCGGGTTGCCAAAATTTCCCGGCTGTCAAAAATTCCCCGGGGGAAGTTTCCGCCGGTTCCCTTTAACACTACCCTCAATGGCGTGTTTTGTTTTCAGTTATTTTTTTGCTGTTGAATTCTTTTTGTTTTTCAATGATAATCGCTTTGCTTTATGGTGCTGCCCGTCAATTGCGGTGTACGGCATTAAAAACAACCCAAAAACCGACATCCGCGTGTGCGCGAAAGAGACAGTGAGCGAAGGAGCTGTAATAAGCGAGAGAGAGAGAGAGAGAAAGAGAGAGGTTTGCGAGAAGGCATTGCAATGAAAAAATAGGAGCGAATAAAACAAATCCATTTAAAACACCGTGCCAATGTGGTCCGAGCGAGTACGCGCTATACCTACACTGCAGCGCAAGCTGCTCTCTCACGTGTGAGAAAGCGAGATAGCGGACGCTCGCGTGAGAAGATCAAATCTCAGCACACAAAAAAAGGAACAGGAATGAAACACACAGGTGAAGAGGGAGATAGTAGCGCAGCATTCGTTGACAGAGGAATAGGTACAATTGTGGGTTGTTTTATCAAGTTTTGTTTTGCCTTCCTCTCTTAATCAGCAAGCCCCTTGCGACACGTATTAAATTCGATTTTCACAACCCGATCGACGGCGTGATGAATGTCTCACAGCGGTGAGCCAAACGCACATCGCCGCGGGTTCACTACTTAGCGCACGGCGAGTTTTGATGCTCATCGCGTGCGGAAAAAAAATGTTAGAAACAGTGAGTAAAGTTTGTCGCGTGCATCAATTTTCGGAAAAAAAAGAACCGCCATCGATGGGGATGGCACATCTCATCTCTCGGTTGTAAATGAAATCGGAAGTGTCCCCCCCCCCCCCCCACACCCCCCTTTCCGTCCCGTTGTCGCTGGCTTATGCTCATCCCGTTTCACTCTCACTCACTCTCATCTGTGCAGCTCTATTATATATTCTCACAACGCGTTTCTCACGGCTTCCTAGGATTACGAGTTTCGCATTTTGTGTGTGTGTGTGTGTGCGCGCGCGTGTGCATCGTGCGCTCCTCTCGGGCACGTAAAGTCCCGGAAGTTCCGTTGAGCAAGGAGTGAAGCAGAAGAGCAAAAAAAAAAAATTCAACAGCAAACGGAAGAAAAACAACATCCAACATCAGCAATTCCCGTCGACAGCAGGAGAAACGGGGAAAAGAAGAAGAAAAACCTAAACGACCGTGGCAGCAGCAAGTTGCGTTGTTCGCTCAGGTGGAAAGAATAATATTCAATACTGAAGCCGAACAGCAGCAGCCCGATTATGGATATCAGGGTGAGTTGTTTAAATGACAGTTTTGACATTTCGAAGCAGGGCGGGGAAGGCTTCGTCTTCCCCCGAAGCAGCAGCGCAGCCCTTTCTCGTTCGGTTTTTCGCTAGCCAGAGTCAGTCAAGTCAAATCGGACAAATGTTTGTTGCATTTGGCGTTAATGTTGTGCACGGGCTTACCACCCGGACGACTGGGTTGGGTTGTGGGTTTGGTGGGAAGAAATCTCAATTCCACGAAATTGGAAAACAAACATTCCGACGGGCGGAGGATTATCGGTTGATTCTATTGGGATGTTTCCATTAATTGTGCAAATTTATGTCACATCGCATCCAGTGTTTTTTTAATAAATTAATTAAATGAGTGCTTCTTCCATTTTATTATCACGATTTTAAAAGGTTGAATTGATCAACTTTTTTTTTTAAATGCAAATGTGCACTAACGTTGTACTCAAAAAATGTAGCATGGTATTAGAGTAGAAAAAAGACATACTTACTGCTTTAGAAATTTATATTTTACTTTTGCGCGTATTCCACTAAAATAAATAAACATTAAACATGTACTTAAGATGTACTTAACTAGGGTGCACAATTACAATTATCGTCCTCATCCGCCGAGTTGAGCACGTGATACGTTCGAACAGTCACTTGAAGTTAAATTTATACCCCTGCACGCAATCTGAGGAACCGCATTTTTACCACGATGTGTGTTTCCCTTTTCTTTGTTTGCCTCACGACGCCTTTATTTTTTTCTCATCGGACCCTACACAACCCCCCCCCCCCATCACACCTCTCATCCGATTGCGATTGTTCAAATATTATTTGCTGCCTTTCTTTCCATGCCCCTCCAAAGCCCTCCTCCTTGGGCGCAACCGAGCCGGCCGAGCGATAATATAATGTTTGTGTACTCTCCTTATCACTTTGACACTGCACTTCTGCTCTAATGAGTGAAACCATCTACTCCTCACGAACAGTAAGCATTTAGTTGCTCTTATCAACCACGGTCGGGTAGCGAAACGAAACGCAAATAAATACGGACGTGAAGAGGTAGGTGAACGGATTATTGCGCAACCTATGTCAATCAAAAATTTCTCCATGCAGTGGGTTAGTTAAATTTTTATTTATTTCAATTTTACCGACGGTATTCCAACGATCATAATTTTAAAAGACGAGCTAGCAAAAGGGACACGATGGAATCGTTCATTAGATTAGAAAAAAATAAGAAGAAACAAAAGTTAATCCATAAGCCCCACAATCGCGGGGGGGGGGGGGGGGGGTGCGCTTCGGGGGACTCGTTGGTGCTCTTCAATAAATCTTCACAATGGTCAAGATTTATAGCCCTTGTTCTCCCAACCCCCTTCCAAAGGCCCGGCACCGCGCGCGAATGTTTAATGTTTCGAAACACCGCGGTTTTGGCGAATCGTCGGCTCTCTCCTCCTTCCCGCTCCATCTCTCTCTCTTTTTCCGTTTCACTTACTCTTCCTCGGCTGAATACCGCGTACGATATACTCTGTTCGCCACGTCTCTATTTAACCGAACAGGCCTTCCATCATACTCATAAATGGGCAAAAACGTTAACACGCTGAAAGTGGATTTGGCTTTGAAAATGGGATGAACGAAGGGCAGAAGGAACGACGGGGTAAGGAGAACGGAGCGATGGGGCCAAAGGTGGCGCAACAAATTCGACGCACGAGACACGAGGTTCAGGGCGAGTGTGAAAGAGAAAGAGATAAAGAGAGAGTGAGAGAGACGAACTGAAACAGGTTTCTCTCCGCTCCATGGTCAAGGAGAGGTAAAGGAATCGTTTTCTTTTTTTCTCTGTTTAAGATTTTTTGCCTGCCTCTGCTGCTCAGAAATCAAGCGAGAGAATGGACCGTTTTTTTTCATTGAATCGTTTTGGGATGTCTGTTCCAATCCACTTCCCGACCTTCCATTCCAATTCCATCGGCTTTGGGACGATTCATTTTGTGCCGAGTAGGAATGGAATGTTTCTATGAAAGAACTTGAAATTGGTACAATTAGTGCAGGTTTGCGCTCACGGGTCGCGGACAGCATCTGCACATCATCACCATCGGTTTCATGCTGCCGGTGCATTGCGCATGCAAATGTGCAACCCCCCCCCCCCTCCCTTTTTTTTTCTCGTCCGCCCCGCCGTTAAACGTTCAAAAGGAAGCCGGCTTCCGACCGGCGGTCGTAATACACTCGTCGTGAAGCTGCCACAGCATCATCTTCTGTTGAGAAAAGAAAAGAAACTACCCACGCCTCGCCGTGCATATGCTCCTGTTCCAGTTCTGGGTGGCATGGGGATGTTGTTGTTGCTGCGCGTCTGGAGAGGCTGAGAGCTGAACTCAGCTTAACGTGTAACACACAGCTCGTTCATCTCCCTGGGAGGGCAGCCGCATACACTTCTAGATCCTCGGGTGATGTTCATATGAGTACAGCAACTAGAACCCCACGAGGGCCCGGCGGCATGGGAATAAAAGGTGCTTTGTGTCTCTTGCCCTACGAACGAACCTACCCAGCATATTAGGTTCTTCGGGTGCACATCTGCGCTTGATGTGCATGCACTGAACTGGTCGGGAGGTTTTTATGACAGTTAGATGTTCGAGTTTTGTTTCTTTGTTTCCATTCCATCGTTTGAGGGATTTTCAGGAGTGAAAAAAAAGAAGAAATGAACATGATGTATAAACCAAATTATCACTTCCTAAGCCTTGTTTATATATAACGTAAATTGGTCAGGATTGAGACTTGTGTATTATTTTTATTTTACCAAACATCATTTTTATAAAGTGTTTAAGGTGTATAAGCAATACCGAAGAAAGCATGAAAGGGATTAAATGTTATCCTTGGACTCAAATCCCCATGATATTTGCGATCCATTTGGTTGCGGTTTGATTTTGTCGATTTGCCAAGATGTCCACTTTTAAACCAAACTAACGCCTAACGCCGGCGGGAAGTGTTACTCTTCACATTCAAATCGAAGAACTCTGTAGCTCAAGCCCAACAAGTTTATCGCCAAGCTTGCAAATCTGAACCTCAGTAAATGATAGAAGGTGCCAGAAATGGTTCCAATACCACTATCGGGAAGAAAATACATACAAGACGACTGTACCTAACTCAATTGATACCTCTAAACCCTGAAATGGGATTTCTTAACTCTCTCGCTACACTTTCTTCGGCTTCCTCTTCATTTTAAAATTCTCTGGAAGAAGTCCAAATCTGGGTCGAAGAAGAAAAATGGATAACTACCAAGTTGGTGCCGTCTACCGACTACATGGATCGGATCATTACCTACCTGAAAGTTCGGTTTGTACGACAGTTTTACTATAAAGTTTGCAACATTCCAACGCTCTTACACGTATGTAATGAATAAAAATTCCTTATCAAACAAACTGGGAGTTAGTGTCAGTGGTTCTAAATTTTCCAATTAAAAAAAAAAGAACATTTCATGCTGACGTGCATAAAAACAACGATTCTTTGGTTCGCATGAAGGAAACGATAAACAGATTCATATCGGTAAACGTGGAGGTGTGGGCTGTATCGAGCCTCTGGCTTTAAATCTCTTCGCAACAACGCAACACAAAAAATTGGGTCACCGTACAGAACTTCTTTCTATTCCCAAGCCGAAGGTTATGTACGTGGGCGGTGGTCGTCGGAGCGCTTGTTTTACGTAGTTGCTTGTTTCGTTGTTCGTTTCCTCCTCGAGGCGTGCTAATCGTAAGATCAATCTCGCATCCATCCCTTCACCGGCTGGCACTGGCCGTTTCTCGTTTTTTTCGCCACGAACACCAACCGGGTGGACGGGTTGGTGCACACACAATGTTTCACGGTGTGTTGCCATAGCGAGCTGCCGATAGCAGGCAGGGGGACTCCCCCAGGGGGTGAAGTGTATTTAATTTTGAAGCCACGTGGTAAACCGCGTTGCCTAACGGCATTAGTTGGCGAGGTGTGTGGGGACAGAATGAAAACAGCAACATGTTGTGTCGATTTTTATTGTGCTAAAACAATTTAAAAAAGGGAAACCCTTTATCGGGATTCATTAACGAATGTTTTCGGCATTTGTTTCAAACATAATTTAGTTCACGCCGCAGTTGGACGTGCGGGTGTGGGCGGAGAGCAGGAGCTCAGCTCGGTTTTGTGTAGGCAGTTTTCGCCTTTTATCGCGCCCTCACAGTTTCCGGGGCCAATGATTTGGAGGTTTGCGCCGACGAACGCGTGATCTCGCATGATTCGCATTGATCTACGTAAATTTTCCGCGCAGAAAAGCGATTTAAAATTATTGTTACATGTCCTATCCACCAAACCACGCCACAGGATTATTGCAGCGAATTATTTTCCAGTATTAACCATAAACCAATGCAGGTGTCTGTGGCGGATAGTTGCCAATAAACCGTGTATTGGACTTTTGCATTCCATTCCATTGGCATTAGGATGCTACATTCGTCTGCAGGAGGATGTAGAAGGGTGCTTCGTTTTCGCTTTAATTAAATTAATTAATTCCAATCGATAAGTTGCATTACATTTGGTGGAAACCCTTTTTTCCGACAATTTATTAATAACAGTAGACCAAAAGAAAAATCAAGGAATGATTTTTTGCAGCTTGTAAATCATTGTAAGCTAGTTAATACTTTATGGGTAATTAGTGAAACACATTTATCACAATTGTCTTAGTTTTGGATTTGGACGGTTGAGTTGTCTTCGGCAACTTTGCCTTGCTAAATCTATTCCAGGGTCTTTGGCATTCTGCCAACTTGAGAGAGAGAGAGACAAAGAGAGGGAGATCGTCGTTTGCGATCGATGATCCAGAAATAGAAAAAGAAAGAAAATGTGCCCCATAATTTGTGGAAATTGTTAATTGTTAATTAATCGAATGTTGCACCCTTTAATAAAAGTTGTACAATTTTTGCTTAGTTGAGGCGTTTGTATGCATTAATCACTTTTGAAAGGAAAGGGACTGAACTGAACTTCTTCAATGCGTCAGAAAGTTGTGTGACGCCTTTAAGAATTTTAGATTCTTTGAATAGACCTGGAACCAAACATAGTCAAGTTGCAAAGTTGTGATAATGTTGTGTTATGTTTCAATGATAATCAATTAGGAAAGTTGAAGGACGGAATTAAAATTTATTTGAACTGAGGAATGCAACTGAATGCAAACTAAGCATAACTTAGTTGCTCTTCTCCAGTGTAAGACAGAAGTGTTCGACGGCAGCAAATTTTGGTGATAAAAAACTTTACTTTCTTAATAAAGTTTAGTTAGGAAAATCGATACCAGTAACTTGTAGCAAAAAATGCAAGAGATCCTCACAATTTGTGTCGGCATTTCTTAAGGGTGCTATTTCATATTTATCTTACTGATGCATTTTAAGCAAAGTAAGAAATCTTTTCGAGTTCTTAATCTGTTTTCCATTGATTATAGCATCGTGCATCCGGTTTTGCTTTGAGACGTCATGACATTATGATGATAGATTTTCTGATACGCAGAATTTCTCGAAGCGTGGAACTAAGAAGTTTTCAATGGGATTAAAGTTCGTAGGATGTTCTGTTCACTTTATGGATACCTAGCCATCATGGATTGAAGCATTACTTAGCTGGAAAATGAATTATTTATTCATTATCCCCTTCGTGAATGATAGATGGTTCTCTCGGGTTGTATAGGAAAGCTTGACAGTTTGTCAAGTGAATATAATATAATAAGCTGTCCTCTTGTAAAGTTGTAGTGACTCAACTAAAAGCTAATAATTGTTTCTTAACGTCGCTCGAGAAAATTCGGAAACGCGCCCGTTTCAACCGGGAACTAGTGTGTTTGTGCGTATTGATTTTCCTACCTACGGTTTAGTTAAGCAGGAAAAGAAGCAGAACGTATGCATCCCCCAGCAAGCTGCGGGTTTGGTTTCCGTATCGGTTCGTTAAGCTTTAGAAGCGCAGCCTTTCAAACAAAACCAATCCTCGATCTCGCCGATGCCAACATGCTGTGGACCCGGAGCCACTCGAGGACTGTTGGACAAACGGCTGACGAAGAGGACGACGACGACGATGATGATGATGATGGTGAAACCACTGAAATGGTTGCCAATTGACGAACGCGTCTGGATCGGTCGAGGTCGCACGGTGCGGGGTGGACGAGCGTAAATTCAAAAATTGATGCTGGTAGAGGACCAATTTTAATGTTGACTAAGAGCGCGAGGATGACGGTGGATGTTAGGGAGGAGTTATTGTTTTTTTATACCAAGCACACTTCGCCGTTACATGCGCCCGTCGCCGTCCAATTCTACTTTAAATCTATAAATGTCCCTTTCCATACCGTGCAAGGCAAACAGCCACCTCGAACCCCCTCCGAAGGGTTATGCTCTCCCGAAGGCCACGCATCGCGTATTGTATTGGTATCATATCTTTTTCCTCAGTTTCCCCTTCAACTTACTGCGCCCGTTTTTATCCGATTCCAAGTTCAAGTCTCTTTTTTTTGCCGTCATTTAGATGAAATAAAAACTCCTTTTCCTTGTGCCATGAATGAGCAACACTTATGCCTAGGAATAATAAAATGTTTGATTTTGTATTACATGTCTTATCAGTCCATAGACACACACATAAAAAAAAAGAAAAAAAAAAGAAAGCAGAACAGATAAGTGCTTGGTTCCAACAAAGTCATGGACTTCGTGTGGTAAATTGCTTCTCCGGCATGTGCTAGATTTCCCACCGCATAAAAAGTAGGGAATCCATGTTTCCAGCCCTCCCGTTTTTTTTTCTCTGGCACGCGGACGCAAGTAGGGAGTGTGTAAATTTTATTCGTTTTATGACGGTGGCGTTGTGGCTCCCGTTAGAACATAAATAAATAAGTTGTAGCGTTGAACGTTCAGTAGAAATTTTGTAGTCGATGCTCCAGAAGTATCTTTTCATTTCAATACTCTTTGTCATAATGAGTGTAAGAAAGCTTAACAAAATCTTCAAATGTGTTCTTATGCAACATGAGAAGAAGAACATTTTCAATTAGAAATCAGTTGCTGAAATGAAATGGTACTGAGTGTAATTGTTCAGAAAGAGTTTGTATATATTTATAACACAGGCAATAAATGTAACCCGTTTATTCGCGAGATTTCAGAAAATTCTCGAAAGCTTTAATTGCAGCCAGGTGTTAACTTTTCTCTTTGAGGCAGACAAATTAATCGGAAAAGAGAAAGTATTGCAAGTGAGAGATATGCTTAATGGCTTTCGGTCAACAATGTGTTTGTGCGAAAGGGAAAGGTGCGTTGCCTGATGATGGAAAACTAAAAGACCGAAATCACCAAACGGATAGTAAAGGGGAGAAAGAGAGAGAGAGAGAGAGTGAGCCTGGACCATTAACATTCCCGGAGGATTAGCACGGAACGGTCAGGAGCAAAGCAGTAGGAAGGAGCGGGATAGACAAAAAAAAAAAAACACCGCCCGGAAAATGGGAGCGGGAAAACTTTAGATTCTGCGCTCGATTTTCCTTTGTGTGCGCGCCGGGCAGTCCTTCCGTTCCTTTTCGTGCGCCGGCTTGTTGGAATTTCAATTCGCATTCGACCGCTACACTTCCGCTTTTCGTGCTCATAAAATGTACATATTGCCTCTCGCTTCATCGCGGTAGAAACTCTATGGGCTTCCTTCTCTCTTGCTGGATCTCTACATCACGTCATCTACAACATTGTGCGATGGATTGGGATTCGGTTGCTTCCTTTCGAGAAGCCAGAGAAGGAGAGAGAGAAAGAAAGAAACTTTTCGAAAGGGATTCCGATGTGAAGCTATGTTTTCGATGCTCCCGCATTAATATTTCATGCTGTTGCGACCGATTTCACCTTCTTTGCCTTCTTTCCAATAACCAAAAAGAGGATTTATTTTGTTTATTAACTGTTCCTTTGAAAACCGTTCGCATTGACGTTATCCTGTGTAGGTCAAAGTTTTGGCGGAAGTTTTGATGGAAAGGCGATCCACCTATCAAACACAAGGGGCTTCCACTTGGCAATATCCCGGGGGAAATCTGTGATATCCAGGGTTTGATATAATCAATAACGCAGTCGTTTAAAGCACGTCAAAGATTTGTGGAAAAGTACAAACAGCCTTGGTTGTCCCGGCAATCGTTGCTGCTCTCAAACGATTCCGATTGTAAATGGTTTATTAAACAACTGTTTATTTTTTTTGCATGTCCTAAAAGATAAGTTTATAGATGACTTAAATGTGTCTACATATTCGATAGCCTCTGGTGGACGTTATGCCTTTCGTCTGCGTTTGCGTTAACGATGGCCTTTTTCGAAGGCAGGCGAAGTTTTATGGACGTGAAAATTGCGCCCATTAATGCACTTATCCACGCAAACGACCGTTCAGCCTCGAGCCTCCGGTGGCTGGGGCCGTCCAAGCAGGACCGTCATGAAAACAACA
Source organism: Anopheles atroparvus (assembly GCA_914969975.1). Taxonomy (NCBI): domain Eukaryota; kingdom Metazoa; phylum Arthropoda; class Insecta; order Diptera; family Culicidae; genus Anopheles; species Anopheles atroparvus. The sequence goes on from CAJZCY010000004.1 coordinate 21,286,722, forward strand.
GCAGTCCCTTCCACTTCTGCCGCTTCTGCTGAAGAGGAGAAAAACATATTGTAACGTGTGTAGTGCTCTGTGTCGTGCACAATTGGGTTCTACACGGGACAACATCGGGGTACTGAATTATTGATTTATACGATTTTGTAGCACTCGTACTAGTAGGGTGATCGGAAATGGCAGAGACTGTGCTCACGTGTGCAAGAAGGCTGCTGTAAGCTTTGGCACACACGAATGTGCATTTTATTTCATGCTTGGGCACGCTCTGCCTTTTATGGTTCATTAAAGACGTTTTAAACTGTTTTAATTTAAACATAGGTACACAACTTAAAAACAGGACTCTATTGAACGGTTTTCGATATAGAATAGACTTAACATCACGTCCTTTCCTGCACAGAAGCCATACGCTGATTGGATGGGCTCTGGGTAAAGGCTTTTTTGATCACTAATTTCGCATACTCCCATTAAAGATTTGGCAAAAAAAAATGGCCAACATCATACTTATTTATTTTATAAACCCAGTTTTAAGTTCAAATAATCTTTTTTGGTATCATAAAACGAATCTGGTACCTAGGTTGTGCCCAAATTTATCGAAATGAGTAAATTAACCGAAAGAAGACGGTATAACGACTCGCCGTTGGATGTTTATTAAACAGTAGAAAAAATTGAAGAAAAAGTTTATGGTATGCGTCGTTTCGATGACCATTTCTGTTAGGTTCGAGATGTTTAAAAGGAATTTTATTCTGCTAATTTATGATTAAAATTTTATTTGCTTCTTGTGATATAGTTTGTGAAACCTTATCCCTTTCGTGCAGATACCTTTCGAAGCGGCTGACTAAGATTATTTTACAACCCGCCGAAGGGCGAAAATAACGCATTTGCAAGTAAATAGAAAAAAAAAAAAACCATTTGCAAACCCGAAGGCACCGAACATCAGTGGCCCGATGAATAGAGGTGGTGCTGCACGAACACACTCTCTCCCTTGGACGCGGATGGAGGAAGGGGAAGGATGGTTTGTGCAGAACGGATGAACGGATGCTCCCATTTTTCCCTTTACCGCCCATGGTCTGGTCGTTTTTCCCCTGTTGGGGGGTTATGGCTGCGTTTGCTCTAGTGTCAGTGCCGTTTTCCCCTGTTCCGATATTTGCTTGCGAAAAGCAAGCTTTTTTTCCTTCTGTTTTTCTCTCTGTCCCTCTCCCTTTTGCCATCATTTCTCCACCATGTTTTCGTTGTCGTTCGTCCTTTCTGGTGAATGATAAACGGGTAAAGTTTTAGGAATGGTTCCGTTTCGAAAGCAGACAAAACATGCACCACCCAGCAAGAAAGGCGACTTTCATTCTATAACGTTTTAGTCGGAGTTTGGGTTTTTGTTGCTGTTGCTGTTCCCCTCCTAATTTCTACGATGCAAACGGGCACGAGTCCGATTACCAGGACCACATGACAAGGGCTAGGACAACAGCCGAGGAAGTATCAGCTGAAGTAGTGAAACTTTTTCCACAAATTGCACAAATATTTTAATGCAATCGAGCGAAAACGTTTCCCAAGCAAATCGTTCGTCCGACTCAGTTAAGTTAAATCGTTCGTGTTCGGTTTTATAAACCAATAATGTTTTACTTGTTATGTCAAATAGCGATAATTCCACTGGTCGATCAGGGAAAACAAAAGAACTGTTTTCCAGAAAACACCGCTGCATGCATATAATCCCTTAAACAGGTTACCCTCAGAAATTGAGAATCCGTAATCACTCACGTTCAACAGTCAACCAGAGGCCGATAGATATTGTCTGTTTCATTTCAGTTTAGATATGTGTTAGTTCAAATATTTTCACATCAGTTCCTCTTTTTCCTTGTCTATTTTCCCTCGTATGAAGGGTTGCTTTCGGATTGGCGATAAAGATTTCCCAGAATCTCTACGGTTGGTAGAAAATGTCACTCAACTTCGCAGGAAAACTGTGCCCCAGCTTTTCAAGCGGTTGATTGTTTATGGCGGAAATTCAAGGGAATTTGCTTTCCATTCGTTGAATCGTTTATCGATCGATATGAAACTTTCACTTTGCCGAAACTGTCAAACAATTATTTCAAAACTCCACTCTCAAAATTCCCTCAAATATTTCAAACTCTGCTTTGATTTTTTGGTGCATAAATTTACGATTTACGACAGCTAACGATGGAAATAATCGTGGTACATTTTTTTTAAAGTTATATTTCATTGAATTCGTATTCTAGTTTTTGAATGATTTCCATGCCGTATTGCTCGTTATCGGATTTTTTTACCCTTTTTAAATTCACTCTCCGTATTGCTAACACTAATTGAAGCAAATTACTGATGGTGCAAATGAGGTTGTGCTCACTTTTCTACTGTTTGTGTCAGCTCAACAGATTTGGACGTTTCAAGCAGTTGCAAAACTGCATGATACTGCAATATTGCGTCCCATGTGATTGAAAGTAACCGATCGATGTCTTGCAAGGCCATTGAAATGATTTTGTTGCCATCAGTTTTTTCTTGTATCTCAATAAGAAATAAATTAGCAAATCGTTTCATTAGATTATTGACGCACCAAAAGAAACTCTCCTCCCAACGAAATCCTTCCGCCCGTTGTTGAACGCCATCCATTTGCTTATTGGACATTTTTTCTGGAAATTTAACAATAATGTCCCCCCGGGGAGGAAGTGGAAAACAAGGCTCCTCGAGCGGAAAAGAAAGAAGCCAATGGTTGGTGGCTTTCGTGAGCCCCGCGACTTCCTTTTGTTGCTCCGGCAATTCCTTTCCCCGGCAAGCAACAGCTCAGTTTTCGGAGGCCCCATTTTTGTCCTGCTGCTGGCATACGTACGCTAGTTTTAGCTCCACTGCACACGTACATCCACCACCCAGTAGCACACACACACACACAAAAGCATACGCCCACATACACCAGCCTAACCGTACAGATACATCATTGCGCGCTCCGGTGGGCTCTGGATTTGACGTAAAATGATATCGATTTTTCCGGCCCCGAAGCCTTCCCAACCCAAGGCGCCCCCTCCATTGCTCCAAGGCCGGGGGGGGGGGGGGGGGGGGGGCAAAAGTACGACAACTTTGACTACAGTTGCTCGCCGCTTCGACTGGAAAGGACGCGCCGATGACGCCAGCAACGACGAGGACGAATACCGACGACGACTTTGCTGTTCTGTTCGGAGCCCGGGCCAAAGTATTTGTGCTCCGTTCGTGTGCCGTTGTGCCTTCTTCATCTTTCGGTTCATCCCGGAATTTTGCACATTTTCCTAGACATAAAATTTCCGGAGCGGAGTATTTTTTGAATCTGAAAATTGTGCTCGAGTAACATTGAGATTATAGTTTCTATTAACAAAAACATTAATGCTTCTTCGGGTTTTCGGATTTTGGAGAGTCGGGAAAACTTTGCTGAGTTGTGAAACTTTTACTTATGTTTTGTTTTGTCCGAGATCTAATGTTTAACGCAACATTTTTCGGTTCTTCCAAGCCAGATTGATTGTTTTAATTTATTTTTAATTCAAAAGTACCCCTGTTTGATTATCGAACAATCGGAACGAATGTTTTTCATGCGAAGAATAAATTCCCTCTTAACTGGATGTGTTGTGACATCTACTTCCCGAAGGCCCCGATTCCGAGACAAAGGACGAACAAACAAGGGAGCTAAGCGGGACGACGGTTTTCCATTACCCTCGCGTGAATATGGATGCACGCTTTCGAGAGGCAAAACCGTCTTCCTTTTATCATCGGATCACCTGTACGTTTCCTTTTCGTATCTCATATTTTCTCTCACAATTTTCCCTATCTATCCAACTTCATCGCAAGCGCTCTCCTTCTCTCTCTCTCTCTCTCTCTCTCTCTCTCCCGCTCTATCTCTCTCTCGCTCATGCAGTCTCTGATGCCCCCTTCGAGTCCTTTCCGAAGGGTGGTTTTGCTCATCTCGTTATCTAACGCGTTGCCATGATGAAGCTTCAGCTGGTGGAAAACGGTTGCCATAACTTCTCTCCGCCTCGGTCCGCCTTCTTCGCGCGAGCACCACCGCCTTGGACTTCTGGTTCTGAAGTAGGAAAAACAAGTCATGCATTTACACAAGCTGTTCAATCAATCCTGGGCAGCAACAATGTGTTTTTCTCTGCAAAAGGACGGAATCGCCTCACTGGGAAATGATAAAGAGCTTAACCTTGACGAAAGCGATGGTCGGTGGTTGATTATCGTGAAGAAGTTCCCGGATTGGATGAAAAGAGTCGCGTAACACGCACACTTCACGCTATCAGTTGAAGAGAAAAGGCTCCTTTAGTCAAATATTTATAGCAGCTGTTGACATCTTCAGAATTTTCGCGAGTGTAATTTTCCGTTGCAAGAGAAATGGACTTTTCAAAAAAATGAAAGTAAATGTTTACGCACAGAATTTTACTTGAGAATGTCATTGTTCGCTTTACGATTCTAAATTCAAGAGCTTTTTCCAAGCAGAAGGTTTTTAAAATTCCTTATTATTCCTTTCCTATTCTTTTTTAAATGTAAAAAATAATATTTTAATTTAAATTAAATTAATTAAATTTAAATTAATCCAAATTGACTAAAACTTGAGCAATAATTTGTACACAATAGTGACGCATCTAAACTTGCGTTTTTATGTAACCGGATGGATTTTTTGGTATCACATTGAACAGTTACTCAACCCAAAGTTTAACAACAAAGTTCGAAAAACTTTAAAAGTGGATTGAAGTAAGATTTTCATCAAAAAGTAAAGTAAAACACTACGAAGGTAAAGTATTTAGTTGGCAATAACGTTTTAAACAAAAATAGATCACTAAGAGAGGTACGTAAGAGGTCTTCCAGACGCAATTGTGTGTCAAGAGGACAAAATACTTTCGAAACCAGTTCGAACACATTAATCATATCACAGCAGAGCTTAAATCAATGAGGAAATATCTCCGCAGTAAGATAAGGATTTTGTGAGGACTTCTAGGATGTTCATTCCAACATTTTTCCTGATTGAAATCCTTCGGTTGGAAGTGTGTGGGGATTACCATTTCTTCACGCCTTCTTGGCGAAGGAATGGAAAGTTTTCGTTTTTCCAAACGTACGAAATAGAAACGCCTGGGGATCACGACGATGGCGTTTATGTTTATGAAAAAAAGGTTGATAATGCAATAAAACCTGGCCACATTTTCCAAACCAAACCATCTCCCTGCTGCAATCCATCTAGAGAAGGAACAAAGAAGAACATCACAGGGATGCGACCGACGGGGTTAATTGTGACCAAAGGGGGGGGAGATCGTTGGGAGTCGTGTGCCTGCACTCGATGCAACTGCATGTGCACCGGTGCAAGTGCGGATTTATTCTAAATATATGCAACCGAACACACGGACGACAGCAGGGTCCGTTGAAGTGCACCAAAAAGGCGACGGCTCGAATACTTCGAGAGCGAGAGAGCGAGACAGCACGAGAAAAAGAGGGTTGATAGGGAGGAAAAAGACCGCCCTTCAATGCATCCCTGTTCCCCCCAGCACCTCCTTCGCTGCCTGCAGTTTATTCACCTTTTTCGAAAAGTTCTATCATAACCGATTGCTCATTTGCTTGCGTTGGTCCGTCCCTTTCTGCTGGCGCAAACGGCAAACCCATCTCGTATCGATCGGAAAAGTGGGGAAAAAGATGGGAAACGCAACGGAGAGCTACAACCGGGGTTGGGGTAGCAGATTGAGGGTACACTTTTGCACTCCCAACCATCCCAGCATCTCCTTTGGCAACCCTTCAGGGTCTTGCCTTGTTACACATAGTTTCTTTCCCGGCACGCCAACGGCGACCGGAGGCTGAAAAATCTGCAAGATGGAAAGATGGAAATTGGCTCCGCGCAGCGTTCCTTCTCTCAGGATGCGCTCGGGGACCTGTTTTGCACCAAGTTCTCTGGACACTGCGTCCGGCAAATTGAGATTCTGGCTTAACCCGATTATACATAGGAAACGTTTTCGAGCGCAGCCGTATGCTGAGCCGCTTGGAGATCATTTGATGCGAGGTTGGAAGCCTTAATTTATTTATTTCCCAATTTCAATAACCGCTTTTTATTATGAGCAATTAAATACAGTTTTGTAGCCTGAAATAGAAAATGCCGACCGAATGCTTATCCAAAGATAAATTCGTTGTGTTCAGACTACAGTTTCATAATATTAAAAAAATATGAATGAAATATAACTTAATTAAATGTTAAATAAAACTTTAAAAAAATCCTTCTTGAGTTTATGAGGCATTTTTTAACTCCAGCAAAGAACTGTTTTTGGATTAAGAAATAACCAAATTGTTAACTTAATTTAATTATTTCTTTATCTACATCTGTAACCTTTACTTCGTTTGCCTTCGGTTCAAATGTTCTTCTTTTCATAAAGTAAAAAGAACCTGCGAGGGTTTTTGCTGGTCTCACACTATGTCTTCTACGGTTTCGTTGCAATCTGAGTCGGTTTCGTTCGTGACCTTTCGCCTCTACGTGTCAGTCAGCGACGCAAACAGTACCGAACGGAGTCTAGTCTAGCTCTTTTCCCCCTGGAAGCTCAGTAGCAAACCTTGGTTCAATTAGACAAAAAAAAAAAAAAAACGTAACATTCATCGATCCGTGGAATATCGGAAAATGTTGCACCATAACAACTGTTCCTAGGGTTTTGTTTAAAAAAAAAAAAAGGCGTTATTTTAACTAACCAGGGGATTGCAATACCGCAGAGAAAATCATCATAAATCAATTAGGGCAGCGAGTTTCGGGGGAAAAAAACACACACACACACACACACTCCAGCGGAGATTGTTGGCTGGTGGCGGTTCCCAATCCACCCCCCCTCCCCTCCCTCCCTCCCTCCCTCCCTCCCTCCCTCCCTCCCTCCTTACCGAGAACTGTTCATCTGCTGATTTCCAATGCAAATGCGAATGAGGTTGGGAGGAAAAAAAAAGAATACTTTGTGAAACCCGGGGATGTGATCACCCGATGCGCTCTGGATCTGGAGAGGTGGAGGCGTTTATTTTAATGCCACTTTCCTGTGCTACAGTATGCGAAATAATTTAAGCAACACTTGCCGGCGATATGCATGCTGCAGCGGACCCCAATAGAATTCCTTTTTTGTGTGGAAATTTTTTAGAATTCGGTTCTCTAACCTTACCTTCCTTCATTATTTTAACTAAAAAAAATAAAGGTAATAGTTTCATTGGACCCCTGAAAAAAGTTGCTTAAATGATTTCGCCTACTGTGCATCGTCTGTTTGGTTCTTTAATTTTTCACACCCGTGACAAGATGCATCATTTTGCAACGGAAAGAACGCTTCCCACAGTAATACACAACACAGGAGTGCTTGATGTGGATTTATGCAAATGGTTGCATTGGTGCCAGCGGTTTGTTTGACTCGTTACTAATCGGTAGAATAAATGCTCTTGTGATTGATTGTGATGAGCCTTTTCCGTGACTTTGATTCCGTAAACAAGAAGATAGATCGTTTATTTATGGTACCGTGTCGTTCTGTACACGTGTGTCATAAATAATAGATATAAATATCACAATATTTGGCAAATTCTTTTGTGCTTATTTCTTTACGAGTGTTACTTACTTACAGTCTAATTAGATGGTGTCAAGTTGCATCTTTTCCTTGCGAAACACTCATACATATTCACTCCATGAAAGATAATCTTTAAATCATTTAAAATGGAACAAGTTGTTAAGCAGCAAAAGCTTTATAATTCACGATAGAGGAACGTGTCCGGTGGCGAAATTTGCAGAAACTTGCAGGTCTTTGCTATACCTATCTCTGTCTCACTGCTTATACGAGACATTTTGAAATAAAAGATTATATCACGAATAAAATAAACGATTATCGGTGCTGACTTCAATCACACGTTTGTCAACACCATTCCTCCAATTTAGGCCTACCTTTTCTGTCCAACGGGAGGAGGTGCTAATGCAACTTTTCATCCTAAAATTCAGGACTTCCACATCGTTATAGAGGTTCCTCACACATTGCGCCAATAAACCTCTTGAGTAAACCTAAGAAGCTTTCGTCGTTCTAGGAGAACGTAGTCGATATCTCAGAGGCGTATTTGAATACTGGTATATGTTAGGTAGCATCATTTCTCTAGTTCCAGAAGAAGTTTCCTATAAGAAGAGTATAATGTGGTCCTACTCCAAATTTATAGTTCCAGAAGAAGTTTCCATAAACTCTTTTGTGGTCCTTGCCTAAACATCATCCTCGATGTCGGTGATTCACCTTTGAACCAAGGTGTAGCTGAGTTTTAAACAACTTTGCAGGATGTATCACCTAATTTAAGTGTAGCTATTTAAGGGCAAATCAAAACAAATGTAAATCGTAACAGATTTTAATGAACTTCCCGAAAATAATCTCGGACCTACAGGCAATCCTCCTTAATCCCGGCGGATCGAGCGTCTTCTTTGAATTGTGGATCACAAATGTAATTTTCGGTGGCCGGAAAGCGTTTGCTCTAGCGCATAAAACACGCAACTCCGGGGATGATGCAGCCATAGATTTAGACACATACACACACACACACACACACACGAACACGGGTGGAAGGAATGTGTCACTGGCAAGTAGTACCCGCAAAAGGCACGGACTCGTTGAAATCAATAACATCACAAGCATCCCCGGGCCCGCGGAAGAGGGAACGCTGGTAGATGGTGGCACGTACAAGACGTCGGAAATAAAATGGAAAACGGAAAGAGCGGAATGTTTGCAGGAGGGAGAGTCAGAAGGGCTTGAGAGGGGTCACAGGCGACCAAGAAAGATTTTATCCTGCTCCTGATGAGAAGGGGACAAATGTGCTCGTGCAATGTCCAATGCACATGATGATGCTGCTGCCTGCCTGCCTTGCCCGCCTTGCCCGTCTGCCTGCAACGACGATGCAAGCCGGAAAACATGACGATCCCACCTTCTCTTCAACGCCCGATACCCTGCCTTTCCTTCTCTCTTCCCTTGCACAACTGGTTCGATGCATTATTTCTTTCCCTTCTTCATGCTAGTTGTGCATGCCTTTTGTACGAAGTAACATTCGTTTCTTCTCAATGCCAGGTTTTTTGTTGTTTTTGCTTTTATCTACTTGCTTTTGGTTCAGGTTCTGCCTCGACACATTTGCTAGGGCAGCATTGTTGGTCACTGGATGAATTAAAGCAAATCTTACGGTGTGTTGCCGGCTTTCGCTGCCCGCCACATTATGCTTTCTTTCGTTTCTTGCGACGCAAATTTTCTTCTTTCTAAGATGGACCAGGAGACTATTGTATCGCGCTTCTTTTTGATATGTATACAAAAAAGGAATCAAAGAGCGAAGAGGTGCAAAGGATAAGATTTTTGGAGAATGATTAATAAACTGTGCTTGATCAAATCAAATTGATCCTTAACTGATTAAAAAGATGTTGATTACACTTTTAATGTGAACCTTTCCAAAACTCATTGGAACTTGAAACTATTTTAATTTACACATTTCATTTTATTTGTTCAAGCTAAGATGTAAAAAAAATAACTGAAAAATAGAGGTTTTACGGTGATTTTTAGTGATGAAGGCGGTAATTAGGACGGATTTATCCATGGATATTATTATCAAAAATTAACGACAAATTGCATGGGGAAATTTCTCTCAAGAATATCCACATCTAGCAATTCGTCTTTCTTGCAACGGACAACTAAGGTTATGTAATAGCGGTACATCAAGAGAATGGGAGAGCGAGAAAGTAAGGCGTCTCATAGACTTGCAGTGAAAAAGCCATTTACAATGAAGGATGGAAAGCGTATGTAAATTTTATGTCAATTTTAACATGGCTATTGGAAAGATACCGTTGAAGATTATACCACAGCCATTTTATATCTGTTCCGAATCGATTGGTGCCAAAATGTTTGAAATTAATACATTCATTTCGATTCATACTTACTTGACAAATAGACACAAAAAGAAGTAGAAAATAAAAATTAATTAAAAAACATATTTTACAATTTATTGTACTTCACTTTGCAAACTGAAAAGAATGGCTATGGACCCTATCTTAAACTTTGCGTGCGTGTCAAATGGCCGGTGGAGTAAATTCAGTGTTTTCTTTCCGTTTTCCCCGGACCCTTCCGAAACATCTGACCCTGCTTTGGGTGCATTCTTTTTGCAGAAGTTAAAAAAAAAGATGTTAGAAAACTTTCCGCAGATAACCCACTCCATTCGAAAGGATTGTGAAATCGATTTGGCAACTAACCGTTGGCCTCCTTCCATCCCGTTGCGCGCTACTGTGGCAAATCGATTCTTCGAGTTGGAGAAACGGGCCAAGAAGTGGAGCTTTCGGTGGTGCTTCCGTTTGAGGGAAAGAGCCGGAGAGCTGTAGGGGTGCGAGGGTGGTTCGGTTGGGATGTGTGCCATAAGGCGGCAACTTATTTTTATTCTATTTTCTTCCGCGCTCCAAACTGGTCTACTCTTTCCCTCGGTGGGTCGCTGCATTCGCGGTTCAGTTATTACACGTTCCACCCGAGCGTCGAGTTTTCTATGCGGTTGAAGAATACGGCCTAAGCGGGCGGAAAGGCGCAAAAGCAGGTGAAACGAGGGACCGGTTGATAATATTCGTTTCATATCTTCAGCTTCGCCTTTTCTCCATCGCCGCGCCGAACAACGTTCATCTCGTCGTTGCAAAAGAAGGAACATTGTTAGGAGTGGCGGCGCAGAAGCTCTTAGTTTTCATCTCGGGAACGTCCTTCCTTTTCGCCCCATCCACCCCCCTTGGTTCTGCCACGGAAAAAGGCAACCACTCTCTGGCTCCCCTCTTCCGACGGCTGTTCCTGCTGCTTGCGGCTTTGGTGTCGAGGCCGGTGCCAATGTTTGTACAGGGAAACGAATATTGAAAATGTTCCTCCCACTCGTGCCACCCAGCTCTAGGGCGTTTCCTCCCAGGGCTTTCCTTTTGGGCAGCAAGAACGTAGTTGAAATCGGTGCCATTAGCCGCCCGGGCATATTATTAATCATCTAGGCACAAGCGCGCGTATTCTAAACTTTTCACCGTACTTTGGGAGAACTTTTTTCACGCCCGTTGGCGAGGGGGTTCGTTTTTCTACGCGTTGCTCTTTCGTGTATGGCTTTCCATGCAGGTTTTTTGGGGGGCGGTTTTGTGATGCGCTAGACGTCGGTGTGGAGTTGTTTAATGAAGGTGTTGATTATGCCTTCTTGGTTTTTTCAGCTGATGTAGAAAGTCACGGTGAGTGTTCTTTCTAATTGAGCAATTTTGGATCCTTTTTAGGAGTGTGAAGTTGTTACCGATTAATTTTTATCGATTAAAGTTTTGTGCAATTAATAACTTATTTTTCTAATATTTCTGTTGATTTTTCATATTCATTTTTTTTTGCTATATTCCTTAAACAATACTTTCCAATAATCCTGTTGTTGGAATTCTTCCGAAAAACATCCCACTCTATCGTTTCCTTATCAAGCTCCGTGTAATTCGACGAAATATCAGGTGCCGGATTGTTCATTCGTAGAATTTTAAAGACATCGTTGCTCGGAAAATCGTACCCTCCGCAGAGAACGGTACCAGTAGTTGGAAATTCGGCTGCCGTTGAATGTTTCATGAATAAATTCTTACGCTCGAGCGAGCGAGCCGGGCAGAGCTCGAGCGGCGCAGGCTCCGGGCGTTTCGCTTTTATTCCTTGTTTGTAGCCGCAAAATGCTTCCGAATGCGTCTCTTCACCTCTTCAGGTTACACACCCCTTCCCCCCGCGTTGGCATCGTCGTGGGTTGTGGAAAACATTTCTCTAGAAGGTGGAAAAAAACAAGAAAAAGAGATAGTGGATGAGTAGCTAGAATCAACCACCGTCATCTTGTTGGCGTTATTTTACGTGGAAACGAAACGTGGTTTTTGTTCTTCGAACGAACGAATCGTGGCGAGTAATTAAAAGTTTCCAATAATAATAGCAGACAAACTGACAATACTTTTTACTAATAAACTTTATAATACTTAACTGCTTTAAATATATTGAATGTCATTATTTTTAACTACATATTTAAAGCAAGAATATGTGACTTTCATACTTGGCAGAGTAAAAAGATTGTGTTATCCGATACGGATTTTGGGTGAACAGTTTTGACAACAAATTTGCCCCTAAAAGTAAGCTAAGTGTAACATTTTTGAAGAAAAAAAAAGGTATCGAAATAAACACCGAGGGGCCTCGAGGATGCAGTAATTGTTCCTTGGTCTTCCTCAGAAAGGATGGGATGAACAAAAAAGCAAATGTCAAACAAAAAAATCCTACAAAGAACGGAACGCAGATGAGTTTGAACTGGTTGGATACGTGTTGGTTCTCCAGGGCTCGGCAGTCGTCCCGATTTTCTCTCCACGTGTCTCTTGCCGACTCTTTCGTTTCGCCCTCGTGCTTCTCTGTTGCACTGCCCTATGTAGTCTCGTTAAGGGCGAGTGCTCTGTCTCTCTTTCTCTATCTCTCTCTCTCTCTTCTGCGAGTGCGTGGAATGAGCATAAATTCATGCCATCCTGTTTGTCTATGCTTCCTTTTATGTACATTTTTTCCTCTTTCATTTAAAGATTATTTTGAAAAGTATTTGGTAGGGTAACCTTTTTATCTCAGAGTTTCTGATCTGATTTGATCTGAAAAAAGTCGTATTATAAGGTAAGGGAATAGGTTTGACGAGGTAATTAATCGAATTTTTTGTAGGAGTCATTGAAATAAAATTATCTAGACTAGCGCATTGCGACTCGATTGAATGCTTTGACTCTTATGCCTCTTATTGATCAACTCTTTAAGTGGAATCAGGCAAAATGTAAATGTCATCCTTTCACTTCGAAGCAAATATTTGGTAGCTAGAACTAATTCGCCAAGTCAAGGGTTATAGCCTACAATGTTCGCCGTCCACCGAAACTGATTTCGCAGTCAATTCGTGTTCTTTGTGCATACTTTCGCGTAAATATTTGTCCCGGTAGCCCTTTAAACGACGCTTCAGTCAATGTGGGGCACAACAGGATCATAGCAAAGACAAATCCAAACGGAGGAGATGAATATGGTTATGTGTCGGCTATCAAAAACTCGCATTCTCGGGTCCATATTATTAATAACCTACAAACGAACAAGATAAACTACCACCACACACACACTCGAACAATGGAGTGTTTCGGGAAAGCGATAAGATAACAGCAGGCTTCTCCTGGCCTGTTTGTGACTCAGATACCGCGAGAATCATGATCGCTAAGAAAGAGAACAGGGACAGGCACCACGTTTGTTCGCGTTCGTGAAACATATGTGTCAATTGGATGCCATCGACGCCGTCGAACCTCTGTGACTTTGGTGCGGACTGGCTCTTCTCATTTTCTTCATCCTCGTTTGTCTTGGAGAGAGAAAAAAAAAAACCAACAACGAATCAAGCACGCCGAATTGCTCGCCTTCCTTTTGCGTGTCCAAAAATAAAAATCCATCCCTTTCGGGTGTTGGAAGCGGTGAAACATTACGTGCGGGACGCGGGAATGAGAACGGTTTAAGTGTGTGTGTGTGTGTATGTGTGAGATGGGTTTTTACTGCACCTTGGTTTCGAGCAACTTGAGTGTTGGTTTGGGTCTGTTCGGGTTGTGAGGAAATTAAATTCGATGATAGTTCGGAATTGTTCTGCGGAATTATCATGGATTACATTCGCACCATTTATTTAGGTTGTGTGATAGAATTAACAAACATGAAGTCACGATACGTATTTACAGATCTTGTTCATGTAAAAGGATCTTTCGATAGTCTTCCAAATCGTGCAAATCAGGATGTTTTTTAATTAAGTTTTTCAATCATACGGAACATTTTCCCCTGTAAGGTACGTTGATAGTCCTTCGTACCGGGAGTGGTCTGATCTAGATTTGAACCCACGCCATCGTGGGTCATGTTCCAGCCAGCGTACGCGCCTGACTATCCTCGGTTGACGCCCCTATTTGGGGCGTTAGATTACTTTAATAAACAAAAGATTATGTTATGAAAAGCATACGATTTCCTCATTAAATGTCCTTGCTAGCTCGCACTGATTGAATATTCATCTTTCACCTCGTACCCATCCATCTGGACTTTCTCTTTCGCGCTGCCGGCCGCGGAGAAAATATATATATATATGTATAAACATCCAACTCATTTCCCTTGGACAAAAGAAACGCATCAACAGATCAAAAACCTGTTCCTTTAATTGTTTTTTTCGGCGTACGGGAACACAAGACAAACGTCGTTGGAAACCGGTGCAATAGATTTGGACACATGAGGCAATAGATTTGGTCCTTTCGGGAAGGTCATGCCGCGCGACAAGCGTTTTCGTTGTGACCGTAAATAGACATCTTTTATTGATACAGGTGAATTGGTTCAAATCGCGCCGACAATGCTGGTTGGTGGAACGGCTCCTTCTCGCATTGAACTACCTGAAGCTGTCTTGAGATCTGCATGCGTTTCGATAAGTGTTTGTAGGGCTATGGTGTTTTGGAACACTTAGTGTCTGTTATCGGCGTCTTTTTTTCCCTGAATTTAGTGGAAGTACCAAAATCGACATATGCGTGATTTTTGAAGAGGAAAGCATTAAATATTACTTGTTGAATTTTTGCAAATTTTCTTTAAATTTTGTTTTTCAAAGAATTAAAATTTTTAAACAATAATTTAGAGAAAATTGCCAGTAGTTTAACAATATATTATTGTTTGAAATAGTCAGTTTTTAATGCTTCAAAATATAGTCTACAAAATGTTGACCGTAAAAATTCTACTAGTGCTATTTTTATTTATTTAAATTTATTTATTATTTTATTTGTGGCATATTTCACCATTTTGTAATTCTCTGTTTCGAAACATTTGGAGAGATTTTGGAAGCGAGAGAATAATTTTTTTTCACAAAATCAATTTAATTTCTTTTTAACGGTAGATATTGTAAAATTTGATTTTTAATAGGCTGCTAACCTGAACCATCTCGTGAGTCTGCAGTTTTAATTGCGTGCAAAACCTTCACCTGCAGCCCTCCCATGTTTGAAGATGTGGCGCAAATCGTATTTATGTCGTATTTCCGCCGGACTTCAATTATTCATATCTTCCCGAAAGTGGTTGGCGAACGACAAAAGGGTGCAAAGACGTGAAAAAAGTAATGGAATAAAGAAGCACCAGTAGCACAAGAAGCAGCACTTGGGGAGGTGGGGTTTTCCTACACTACACTCTATATCGCTCGGACAATACGATGCTCTCTGCTTTGCGTCCGGAAATCGATTTAACGAACTGAACGAACGAACGAACGAACGAATGAGTTGGGCTTCGAAACCCACCCCTAACGACGCGCGTCCGCAATCCAGTCGACTTGTGTGCTGTGGAAAACAGGCTGAAGGGGTGAGATGAAGGGCTTATGGAGTAGAGGTACAGAAGACGGGTAGTGAGTGAGAAGAGGTGGAAAAATAATACATTTCTCGTTTCGATGCTACTCGAGAGATATGGACGAGGCGACGACGGCGAAGACGATTTGCTGCGGGTTATTCCAAAAGTATTATCATAAAGAATTGATAGCGATAAAACTTGCAAAACTATTATAAAACCATTTAAAACAACTTATTTAAATTCAAAGCTATCTTTTTAATTTTATTGTTTGTATCTAAATTTTGTCATTTATTATAATTTAAAAACTTTTTATTTGATTTGATATTAGTTTGAATTATTTGTGTTCATATATTAATTAACATTAAGCAATGTTATTTTAAACATTTAAAACAAAATTAAAATACTCATGTACCATCCGTGATAAAGTCAATTAATTTTCATTAAATTTAAATTATTTTAATTCCTTCAACATTCTCATGATTTAAATTTCAGCGAAAACATAAAAGATTTCCAAACTATTCCAAACTACTATCAGCAACAATCAGTGTCCAAAAATCTATTCCGTTCGACTTCACACATGCATTAGAGAGTAATTATTTCCGACAGTTTGCCAAACACCCGCAGCCACAGGACCACGGAGAAGGGTGGAGAGGAGAGGGGGGGGGGGCAGGGGAGTCTCCAATATCAAACTCAATCGTCGACTCGCAGCTCGACCTTCTTCCTATTCTACATGCATTTGTTGGGGCGGGGGGGGGGGGGGGATGGAAGATAGGAGGAGGGTATTACATAAAGCCGTAGCATAAACTGTTGAAACACACGCTAGAGAAAAAAAAAACAAGCAAGCACTGTGCGAGTGCGAAACGAAGCGATAGGCGGTGGCGTTTGGTGCGACCTGCGCCAGAAAGAGTGCGCCCGATATCGGTTGACGGGGGGATGAAGGGAGGAGGTTTTAGGGGTTGGTTGGGTGGATGTTAGATTTTGAACGCTTGTGCGACAGAGAGGCCCGAAGAGTGCGCAGAAATCGCGTAGGTTTGTAGCTTTTCAGGCTGAAAAGAGAATCCAACGAGAGATAGATAGCAAAAACGAGATATACGGTGGACCTGAGAGGGGGAACGGGGGAAAAGGGGGCGAGCGTAGGGGCGCGTTTATGTGCAGCCTATGTATAGGGCGTACTTTTATGTATATTCACACACCATCTCTTACACTTGTTTACAACGGCCCAGGCCCGAACGTTTTAAGTCATTAGAGTTGGAAACAATCATCGGAATGACGGATAAGAAAATGGGGGTCCTGGCGAGGAAGGAGGTGACTATGGAACGACGGAATGTGTTTGATCAGCTTGTGATTCGGGGTAGATTCGGAACAAAACGTTCAAAAACAAAAAGCATACGTTTGAAGCGACGTTTTGTCAAAGTGATTAAGTTGGATGGAAAGGTAGCTACACAAGTTTGGAAAGTATAGATCAATTTGGACGCATGTTTTTGCAAGAACAAAGTGGCTACATCTTTATACACCATCTGTTAAAATTATTTTTCCATTCCTGGTTGTGGAGGATAGCTTTTTTTTTTTAGTAAACATGTCATACGACATCCAATAACCAATCTTACGACTGGGACCGAATAAAAAACGTTTCAATGCACTCGCTTTTCCCTCTTCGAGCTTTGAACAAAAAGCGAAACCACACACCAAAACTTCACCGCACGAATGCGTGTGATTCATATTTTATGTATGCAGTGCGCATAGATGACATTCATTCGATTTCGGTCGCTTTGGTGTGCGCTTTTCGGCGAATGTTTTGCTCTTCAAATTTCGTTCGTGTTTTATGTAAAATGTTACATTTTTCTTCTAAAATGTTGCCTTCGTTGACATTTTTAACACTAGATCCAAGAGATGGGAGAAGAAGTGGAGAAAAATGGGCCAAATTTTGCCCTGGTAAATCTCGGAGACTCCTTCTTTCGGGCCAAAGGGCCTTGAGTGCGTGGAGATTGTGAATTCCTTTTTTTCCCGTTCTTCAGTTCTCCACTTGTCCAATTTGGCACAACCTTTGCCACCGTACAATGTTCGTGTGTGTGTGTGTCTAGTGTGGAGCTATGTGACGACCTCGAATCGATTTTTATATTTGCACGTTTACTCCCCTCCCCCCTACCGGTGCATTTTACTCCAACAGTACTGACATTTTGTTGGCATCTCGAATTATACTTTGTGCTTGAGCTGGCAAGTTTTCTTTCATATATTTTTTGGCATCCATTCTCACTAGCTCTCAGATAGCTGCGTTCCTAAAACAGCCCCGTCCATCGTCCCATTATAGACACCCGACGATAATTAAGTATGTAAAGGCAAAACGGCCGAATGGTTTCTGTTGTTTGTCATCTTTTTGCACCGACTTTCGATGGAATGTAAGGACTGCGTTTTTTGTCCACCATTCGAAATTCGTCACTTGTACGACCAGGAGAGTTGATTAAACTAAAGTAGAATGAAGAAGACCATGAAGTTAACTGAACAAACTCAATTTAATTGCATAGAAACCAATGAAATTGACCAGATGTTTATTAAGTGATATTATTTCTTTCTTGCAATGTTCATGCTTTTTCCCGCTCTGAGCTCAATTTATTTGCTTTGTATGAAGCATTTGGAAACATTTGGCATGCATATGCCTCAAAGTGAATATGCCTTATTCTGATAATTCATAGCTTATAAATACTCGTTTGCTGCCAAAATTGTCGATAGAGATGATTTATGAACCGCGAACCCTGAACCTGAACCGGGGAGGCCTTGGAAATCCCCCGCTCGGTGACTTTATCGCCAATGGAAAGAGTTTTTGGCTGTACAGTTCTCTGTAAGTGGTCCGTGAAACCTTGAATCTGACAGACCGATCCACAAACGCACGCGCACACACACACACACACTTGGCACATGGCTAGCAAACGCTGATTGCTACCGAACGTCGTGGAAGGCACGTCCACTTCCATCCCAAAGTGCGCTCAACTAGCCAGCCAGACCCCCGGAGCCTCCACGAGAGAGCGTCTCGTGCACGTAGCAAGATGACGGTTAGAAGGAGAGAACCAATAGTAACAAAAAAAAAAAACCAACTAGAAATACACCTCCCGTCAACACCCCGCGGAAGTTCTCGGTAGAAGCCCTCGGATGTGAGGATTTAAAGAGGAAAAAACCACTATGTTTGCTCACATCTCTCTTAACCAACGGCAAACCCCCCCCCCCCCCCCCCCCCTCCTCGAGAACGTGTTCGCCCGCCTTCGTTTTGTCACTGCAATTTGTTGCGGGGCTGTTGGGTTTTATAAATGGTATAGCTTTGCCTGCGGTACGATTACGATGGTCGAACATTCTTGAATAATTTCTAGCACGAAAAACCAGATTTTATCAAGTCAGCTGTTTCATTTGTGATAGTCTCTACATTATCATGCATTCCAAGTGTTGTGTGTCGAAAATTAAGACGCTAACATTCCTTAAATGTTTAATGGTTCCTCTAGTCCTCGACATTTGTGCAAGGCGCAAACCAATCATATTGGAAATGTTACAATTTTAGCAGGGTTGTCACTAGATATGTGGACAACAAACTGTAAAAGTTACACTCGCACATAACGAAAACAGAAAAACGAATCATGCCGCCTTAGTCCGCCATTACACTGACCGGAACAAATCTGCAACAGCTTTCGACAACATCAAATTTGACAGCAGAATGGTGATCAACGGTGGCAATTGGCTGTTGCAGTTGTTACCCATTTAATTTGGAAAACGAGCTGCAACAAATTTGAAAATCCAACAAGCCGATATCGTTTTTTGCATTGTATGCTTTCTATGAGTAGATTTTTAAACGTTTTTAGCAAAAATCAATGCACTTTGCTCAAATCTGTTGTTTGCTTTCTTTTTTCACGGAGTGAAAATAATGTTTAACTTCCACCGCAAAAGTAGAAGTAACTGATAAACAAGCTCATAGCCATTGCACAGTGATTAAAGTTGTTAAAAACAACAATCAAATTATTTGTTTTCGTTCTTCACGGTTAGCTGCTACAATTGCAAGAGATTTGTTTCCATAACACTGAGCGCGACAAATGACAGAGAAACTGGCCGTTTGACAGCTAACTTGATGTTGCAGAAAGGCTGTTGCAGCTTTGTTGCGGTCAGTGTAATGGACCCCTTACATCTACTCTTCATCATTCCAGTCACCTGAATGGAAAGACGGCCTCAGAGCTGTGTACTTCAATTCGTTTGACCTTAAAACAATATCAAAGCTTCGTAGGGAATAAGAGCTCCTCCATTCGCAATACTTTAGGTGGGCTCAATTTTCTGAAGGCCATCAGCAAGTAGGTTGAAGAGTTCTACAATTCTGAGTTTCTCGAAATAGTTCTCGAATATTGAGAGAAAATATAGTAACATTTTGTGCAGATTTTTTGGTACTGGGTGATTTCAAAGATTCTTCGGTGACGAAAACGTTAGAATTTATTAAAATGTTGATTATCCCTTCTATTTTAGGAAAGGTTTGAGAAAATGAGAGGTAGAATGTCATCCTATTTATTTGTAGATTTTAAATTATTTTCGTGGCAAAAGTACGGCATCCAACAAATTCTCGTGAGAATCCGATCATGAGCGAGTTGTAAATATTTTAGTTACGCAACTGTTTTGATGTTGAAACATGATTTTGAAAAATGAACATAGAGACGAATATTGGCAACATGTTGTTGTTGTGGAAGTGGCCTTCCTACGGACTTATCAGCCGTTGTGTAACTACTACTTTATCGATGAACTGTACAAACAAATTGTTGTATAATATATATGTTTATTGAACAACTTACTTAGCAACCTCCCCGAGGAAAACCGGAAATTAGTCTGGTTTCCAATTATTACTTTTCCTCCCAATTAATCGTCATCATTGGAGTGTAGACCACCGCAAGCTTTTGCATGACTAAAATATACACTAAATGTAGACCGCACAAGTACCGCCTAACCCCAGAAAGCCTACTTCATCAAACATTTGGATTTGCTTGAAGAACAGTGATCTTTTTTTGGCGTTCAAATTGTTGTGCTTAAACCTTTTGCCTTCTTACTGGAGCAACGTGTTGACCTCTTCGAGAAAAAACAAAAAAAAAAACCTACCGTCCTTTGCTTGATAAGGAGCGGCGCATCAGCATAAATTTAATGGATGGCTTTTACTACTTTACGTTTCGACTTTATTTTTTTTCTATATTCCACGATGCCGAAAAAGTCCGAACGGCAAACAGAAACCCCATCGGTCTCGTGGTGCAAATCAAGTGCACACTCCTCTTCCCCGTTCTTCTCCACTGACATTTCTGCACCATGCATCACGACCTCTGACGAGGCGGTTGATAGTAAACAGGGCCGCGACTCGGAACCCGCTAAAACGGCGCGGCACGAGTCGTATAGCATTCGCCCGGGGAAGATGGAGAAGCAGAGCGCAGTGTCGTCTATCGGGGAGGATGATTTTATTGGATGGGAAAGCATGCCTCCCCTACTGAGGAGCTGAGGTGTGGGGTAGCTATACTGACTAGCTGACCGTGTTTGTGGTCCATTGCGTTATGCTGTTATTATGTTGAGATGGTGGGGGTCTTGGGGGGGGGGGGCGGTTTTGAGTTGCGGTCGCGCGTTGATATGCGCTTTCAACACAAACTTCCATTTCACACACACACACACATACAAACACCTCGAGTGGGGACGGATGGGACGGTAGTTGTTTAAGGTTGCGTGAGCAGAATATTTAACGCCCGGTTTTGGACGGTTATTAGGTTACGCGCTTTGTAGTTGCTTTATTGCTCTGTTTTCCGATTTTCAAATAAATAGAAGCGGAAAACAAAAGTGCCTCTGTAAGAGTGTGCTAAACCGTTTAGTGTTAGCTAATGTTTCGCGTGTCTTTTCTTCCATTGTCATGTTTCATTGCTAGCAATTTCTTTGAGGATATTTGACAATGAAATGTCTTATCGTGGAAGTTAGCTGAAAAGCATGCAAAAAGAAACTAAACGGTACCAAGTGTATTTTAAAAGGTTTTTGGGCAGTGGGTCATTATTAGTAATGTGGTAACTGCTCTCATTTGGTTAAACATTTGTAACAAAAAAGCATATGATATTCAAACGACTTTCGTTATGAGGTAGACATGTCGGTATTATTCTTCATGACGATAAAATGACATGCCAATTTCCATTCCCGTTCTTTTTTATGCGTTCAATGTTTTTCCACCCTCGAAGTCATCGTTTACTTCAAGTGAAAATGTTTTCACAATGAAAACCGACACAATCGGTTCAAAATACTGCGGTCAGTTCAGTCTAATAGGTTTCTAAGCATTAAAGTAATTGCTTCGTTTCGTTATAAATACGTAATTTTAATGAGGTTTAAATAATGCTGAGTGCAATGTGATGATTATATAATGGGTCGATCTGTGAGCAATACTGAGAAATCATGAGCCAAGCACGGTGATTCAAATTAATTTAAAACATAATATGTTTAGCTTTTGGATTCCTTTTGCCCAAATCATTCACATGGTTAAAAGTCGATGAAAAAATAAATTGATTCAATTGAAAGACGATCTAAAAATTTTCAAAATAAGTTTCGATCACTAATACGTTCCTCATGTAACTGCGAATTTGCCGAAAAGTTTGAAAGAAGGGGTTGGCTGAACAAAAACTTTAGGATGTACATATACTGAAAAGAAAGCAGATAAAAAAATCATAAATCAAAGTCCATATTATTTGTTGCCTATTTCAAAATAATTTTAAATTAAATAGGTTTATCAATTAAATAATTTTATTTACACGACGAATATTAAAATGTGATATGATTGCTTACCGTAGGGTAGCTTATTGAGTAGACTTTTTTTCCCAAGCTGTCCATGACAGTTATGCTAACCAAACTGTTTCAAATTGGCTGGTATTATATTGACGAAAGCAAAGATTGAAAAAATGCAATAATTCATCTGACACCGCGTCACCGCGAAACGGCTTTGGCCCAGCAAAGGCCAGCGTACGTGGCGGTTACCGACTTCCCTTCCCGTCGGCGCAAGAAGCGGTAGGGGTGAGCCGGCGGGTTGCTTATTTTCATTCGTAAATGAATATATTCACTGCACCGCTCGCTCTCTCGTTCGTTCGCCCGTGCACCGTGCAGTGCGCCGCGCCACCACCCTCCTTCCTGTAGGCACTCCCTGCCCCATTCCGCGCGATTCACAAGATTCGCGCTCGCGAGAAACGTCGCGTCGATTGAAGGAAGACGAACGGACGGCGGGAAAGGAAGGGAGGTGCACCGGAACGGACCGTTCGGATAGTTGTTTTGTTGTTTCCACTTCTTCCGACCATCCGCTCCAGGGGGTGGCCATGGAGGGGCTCGAGGGGAGAGTGAGGGAAGACGCGAAGACCCACCGTCAGGGTCGCGCATTGCGTCGCACGTCTCGGAACGCTCCGCTTCGGCCCGTTTATCCACCCGGGGTCGGTCCGGTTGGTTTCTTGCCGTCTTTCCTGTTCCCCGGCCTTCCGCACCGCGCTACCCTTCAGTTTCTCACCCCTTCTCACCAACCCAGTTTGCTCCCTTCAGCAAGGTCCGGTCTCCGGTTACACCTTGATAGTCACTTTCGGAGTGTGCAAAACGAGAGCGAAAGGGAGGGAGTCGTCGTTTGTTGGATTTATCGATGACGACGAGCTGTCCGATGGTATGCCGGTGTTGCGAGGGAGGAGGTGGGAGGGTTTCAGCACGTCCTCTTCCTTCCCCAGGTGCTCCCAAGCTGACGCTAATAAGTACACAGTGGCGAGATAAGATAGAGATGGAGTTTTTTTCTCAGATCTCAGAAAAGATCCACCAGGAGATCATCGAGACGTTACATTTAATTTAAACTTGCAGGAAGTGCAGTTGAGCTAACCCTGCTATTGCTCACATTTCATGGGTTTGATCAACCGGGAGAACTTATCGTTCTTTTTCCATTAATCGAGAACGTACCATCGAATGGAAAGTTCAATTACAAACAATTCAACGCATCCTTGTAACTGAGTTCAAATTATGCAACTTCGCTTTGAAGTTTTATGACACAAAAATGGAACGTATAGTGTACAATTATGAAATAATTAAATTCTATGTTTGGTTCGATATTCATTTCCATTTTTTTCCATTTGATGTTCATTCTTGGCATTTGGCTTAAAAGTAAATTATTTTTTACATTGTTAAACTAATCAAAGGTAAGTAAATTTTTACAATGCTTAGTTTAGTTTTCAAACATTCTTGATTTTTTTAAAAATATTAATGAGTTTTATTAATGTAAGCAATTTTAAGCATTAGGTTTCTTTTACACAATTATACAATTTTGTTTACACTATTTTTAAAGTAGTTTAAAATGAAAACATAAAAATAAGGTGTATTTTAAAATTTTGCGGCCTTTACATTCAATTAGGTATAGTTTTTTTTAAAAATAATTCTTCTACCGGTATAAACAAAACTAAGGTTTGTGTAAAGCATTCGATCAGTTTTATGCCCTAAAAATCGCTTTAAAAGCTTTCAACTTTCGCGTGCACCTAACAGTTCGATCTAATGATGCAAGAACTGGCTTCATGCACTGGTTTGTGGCCCGACTCGTTTGTTAATTTATTTCGCTTCCAATCGAATACAAATAATAAATATTGAACAAAATGTACACACGTCAACTGCCGTTCGAGCTTTAAAAACTGCATTCTATCCTCTCACCCCCCCCCCCCCCCCCCCCTCCCCTTACCTTCCTTCTCTTACCGGAAAAGGCATCTCCTTGCAACGTGTCGGATAAATCACGAATAAAATTATCGATGTTGCTGTATGTGTTATTATTTTTTGTTGATCCCTCCGTTTTCTCCCCCAACGGCGCTGAAGTGGCTTCAACTAATTGGCGTTAACTGGGATATTGTAAATTGGAATTGTATTTCCGTTTTACCGCAACCCCTCGGGGCTGGGCTTAATAGATGGATTATTTGTTTGGTGCGTCTGCATTCGGGCAGGCTAACATTGTGTTTGCGCGTGAACGTAGTCGACTGATTAGTCGATTTTTATCTTTAGAGTTGCACAACACACCTCTTCTGAAGCGTATGAATCACGTATTGCATTCAAAACTTATGTCTCGCGCGTTGAGTGATGTTTCTTCTTTGTCGCTATTGAAGTCAAGTTGTCACGTGATCCTCTCCTACACGGCGCTTCCCGATTGATTTGCTGAAGGGGCTCATCCCTTCTCCGTCCGCTTCGCGCGTGTTTCAATTTGCCATTGAACAACATTGTGGGTCGCTCGAGGGTATAATTATGTTTGATTGGCCTTCCTTTCTTCCTTCTTCCATCCTTTATGCAACATCTTTCATCGATCATCTTTGTCTGTTTGGAGTTACCGAGCTCGAGAACTGCTGAAGCTGACCGATAATTTCAACCAGCGACTTCAAGTTTAGCGTTTGATCATTCTTCACCAGCGAAAGAAGGGAATGTGGCTCTTCCTTCAACAGTAAGATGATGCTGTTGCTGAGAATGATCTTTTCTGGAAAAAGGAAAAGGAGGCTTGGAGTGGAGTGTGACTGTTGATTCAGATATATTAATTTTTGTGACATTGTGTGATCGCTCGACGGACATTTGTCCACCGGGGTCTACTCCGGCCTAGGGGTTTCGGTTTCCTTTTGTTGTCCCCGATAGCGCCAGGTATAGGTAAATCTCCGCGAACTGACGTAAGCAATTTTTAAAAGAGCTTACCCCTCTGATCCCGCCTGGTCCGGTCGCGTAATTAATAACCCCATTAGTTGGCGTGACGTACCTTGGCTAATCGAGTACGCTTCCAAAAGGTTGGTTGTTCTTGTCCTATCTGTCTTCAGGGGTTGGTCGCCCTTAAACAGCGCGTAAAAGAATGAGAGGAAAAGATCTTCCCACTTATGAGCAGAATAATGGATTTTTATGAGGCGTATTGTTGGTTTGCCTGTTTCCTCTTCTTTCTTGTTTCGCGCGTTGACGCGTGCTGGCCCAGGTAGTCCATTTATTGTCCAGTGTTTATGACTAGCAGGTTCTTAGTTGTGCGGGTTAAAAAAAGATTCATTTTGTGTTGACGTGGATCTGGCATTCGTTTGACCCGTTTATTAGCAAGAACGGAGGAATCCATGGATTATCAGATACCTGTTCACGGATTGTTAAATTTAATTTCTTCTGCAAAAGGAGCACCCGTTAAATGCCATGCAGGCAAATATCGGTAAGAATTAGTTGAACCAACTGTTGCATTTGAATTTTGATGGTTTCCATACTTAGTACCTGTTATTTGTTTCGCTTAGAATTACCCTTACCTGTTTAAGGTACTACCTTAGAACTGTACTGAGTATAAAACAAACCTTCCTCTCGTGAGTTATCTTCAGTTTCAACTTTAATATCGTACAGTGCAGTGCAAGCTGTATCGTTTCGAATGAGAGTTCGCAACTCTCGAGCCTGCTTCCGAAAATGGGAAAACATTTCCCTGTAGCCTTACTGTCGTGCTGTTTGCTCAGTACCGTTGTCGGCGGGTACGTCGTATCGCTTCCAGATCGTGACGAGGGCCTGGCAACGAACGATCCCAGCGAGAGTGAGCTTCTGCGTGCCAGCTGGTATCGCGTGACATCGGAAGAAATCGACGACTTGCGGCTGCTCGGTGTGCGAAAAGAGGAAGTGCCGGTTCTGCTGGAGTTGTACTATCTCGTGAAGGTGCTACAAGCCTACCGGAGCCCGACCAGCTGGGGTAGCTACACGCTGAACGGTGCTATCGAACGGCTGACGGACAAGGAGCTCGTGTTGGCGCTGGAAAGGCTGCTTCGAAAGCAGCGATTTGCGCAGGAGATCGCGCTCATCGGGATGGAAGGAACCGAGCCGGACCGGCTGCAGGTCCAACTGGCGAACGACGAGCGGTTGCTGTATCCCTTCCTGATCCGTACGCTGCGCAAGGTGCTCGGGTTGAAGAAAGCGGATGAACTGCTGCCACTCGTCGATAAGGATGATTTTCTCGGCACGCTCCTGTTGGACATGCAGCAGGAATGGTTTGTGCTTCGGGAGGCCGTGAGACAGCTGGAAGATGGAGAATTTGCACAAGAAGCTCAAGACGGCCAGCCTCCGCCTATATCTGGTGATACAACTAGTGAGGTTCATTTGCCAGAAAATGTCGATGAGTTTGAGGCAGATTTGGATACGCAACGTGAAGATATTGAAGGAGACGTTGGAGGACTGCAAGGCAATGGAGTATTGGACGGGATAGATTATAACGTCAATGAAGATGTCGGAAATTTGATGTTAGAAGATTTGACGGACGATGAAGAACTTACGCCGGAAGGAAACCAAGATGTAAATGAAAGCGCCACCGGACCCGTTGAGGACCAAGCACGTCGGGATCACAACAGAGGATCGTCACAACAACACCACCAGCAGCAGCAGCAGCCGTCGGTTCTTATCATCCAGCAAACGACAACGGTGACGGAGGCACCAGCTCCACGTCCCAATCCAGTCACCGTCTACAAACCCGTTCCATCGCTATCCATGCAGCAGCGCCCAAACGCAGCCCAGTTTCAGGTCAACCAGATGGCCACGCAGGCCGATAAGGTGGCGATTGATCTGATCGCAACCGAGCTGGACAAGTTTCTGCGCGTGGTCGAGGAGCTGTCGGGCGTGGACGAGCTAACCAAAGAGCTGGACCTATTCGATCGGAGCCGTATGGTCGGTTGGATAAAGCAACGCTACGTGCCGACGGTCGGGCTGGACCAGCGGGACTTCATTCGGGCGCTCCGGCGGTTGCTGAGGACGAAACAGCTGCGAACAGGCCGTCGTGAGGTGCTCCAAACACTCCAATACCTCCAGCAGCAATTGGACCGCGATGACCGGACGAGGGACAACGCTGCCACTTTGCCGGAAGCGGACAATTACTTCAGTCGAGTGTACGGAAGTGAAACTGAAAGCGTGGTGGATGTTCGGTAAAGATGTTCGATTGTTCTAAATCTAAATTTTATCTACAGGGTGTACTGATAATTTTAGTTTTCAATTATGAAAATGTATATAGTTTTATTATCTTGACGAGCGATTTTCCAATCTTGATTTAGCTATTAGAAACATATAATTCAACACAGTTAACAAGAAAGAATTGAATTTTGATCAATAAATGTATAGACATAACACCAAGCAAATGTATAATGAATTAAATTGTGTATGTTGTCTGGGTGTCTTTAGGATCTGATTTCTTACCCACCTGTATTGCATATCAAACAATTGAATCTATATCCAATTTATCAGAAATAAACAAGTTAAAAGTTTAGTTACAAGTTATTTTGAAACTGAATTCTTGTAATTGGGAATTGACTGGAACACCTCCATTGACATCTGAGCTTTATGTTTTAATATATTGCTTGTCCAATTGTCCATTGAAAGATGGAATACGAACTTTATCATGACTTTGGGATTTGAATCCTGTTCTCCAAGCCTGCATCTGGCTTTCTCTGGTTAATCGAAAAACACATCTTGATAAAAGATATATGTAGCGAACTCGTTTGCCACCTGTAC
This sequence comes from Anopheles atroparvus, assembly GCA_914969975.1. Classification (NCBI taxonomy): domain Eukaryota; kingdom Metazoa; phylum Arthropoda; class Insecta; order Diptera; family Culicidae; genus Anopheles; species Anopheles atroparvus. The sequence continues at coordinate 21,314,531 of CAJZCY010000004.1, forward strand.
ACCAGACCATTCGACTAATGAATTCTTTTGTATTTTTCTTTCTACTTCCCGCTTCTCAGGTCGTCGGTGGACCCTGCGGCTACCATGGGTCGTACACGTTCTACAAGGGCCTCAAAGTTACGTTCGGCACGAGCGTCACCACCGACCCACTGGCGTCCGGCGGTTCGTCCTCGTCGTCCTCGTCCGTGCCGGTGGCAAGTCCGAGCGGCAAGCCGGCTGCCATCACCTCCACCACCACCACCACCGACAATTCCTTCACCAATGGTCATGGTGGCAGTTCCGGCGACTCTCCCGGCGCGGAAGAGGGGCCCGTCGCGTCCAACGGTGACACGCCAACGTCCGACGCCGCTCCAAACTCAAACCACAGCCATCAACAGCACCGGTTAGCGGACGGGCAGCCGGAGGAGAAGGACGCATTAGGGTGCGACGCCAAGGGCGAGGAAGAGGAGGAAAGTGCTGGCAACACTGCCAGCAGCGAGTGCAAGCGTAGTGCCGACACAAGTGCTAGCAACGTCAACGCCAATAACAACAACAACAACAGTAGCGTCAGCAACAACAATAGTACTAGTAGTAGTGGAAATGTTAGTGTAATCAGCAGCAGCAGTAGTATCAGTAGTGGAAATAGCAATAGCAATAGTGATAGTAACGGTAACAGTAGCTCTAGTACCAATGGTGGCAATAGCAGTACCAACGGCGGAAGTGGCGGCAAAAGTCAGATTGGCATCCAAACGAAGCCGCCGAAACCAACGCAACGCAAATGTGTCAGTGAGAATGGTGTCGTTGGAGGCCAGGGTGCGCCCGGTGCCACGGGGAGCAGTGTTGCCAGCAGCACCAACAATGCCACCAGAACGGGAGTGCACAGTAATTTATCGTCGCTGGATCGAGAGTAAGTTTACGATTGACCTACAATCTTTCCTTGTATAAAATTACCTTCATTTCGGTTCTATTATCTCGTGACATGATGTGTCTATGTTTGGACGTGCCATGAAAATCCCAGGAACATAATCCACTGCATGCTATCGGCACAGTTTCAATACATCTTAACGGTTTAACAATTTATTATACTAGTAGTTGCATTGTAGACACTTTCCTTAATTCTAAAACTATTATGACCTTAAACGATAGAGATCCACCTAGACCTAGAAAATTAAACTTATTTATAGGTCTCCGAGTTTGTTCAGATAAAAAGTTTGTTCAATTTTCTACTCTTAAATAGTTTGCATTTTTTTTATGTAAATGTTTTTATATCAAAAGTCGATTCGAAAAAAGGGAAAAGATAGGAGTTGCAACATTGTTCACACGTGGTTTACCAAAGCCATCGAAAGATGTGTGCAGAAACTATCTCCTTCGAGTAGCTTCTAATTTTGCGAATACATCAGTTTGAAACGGCACAAACATAATTGTTTAAAAATTGTAGCTGAACAACGTGTTACAATTAAATGGACACTGCAATTGCACAATCCAGCTTGTATTTTCTTGCATTTCGAATGATGTGTAAATATTTCTATTGGAAAAAATAGTCGCGCTGAATTAATTGACATGTTGTACACAATATAAACTCTAGTAACAGACAAATGAAAAATCTGCGCCTGTAACGTTTTGAAAATTGTAACAAAATAGCACTTAGAAGACAACATATTTTTCAGAGACTCATGTTTAATTGTAAAATTTGTGTAACCCATGCATTGTAAGTTGCTAGTTGGTTTTGAATATCAACTGTAGAATTTGTAGTCATGTGTTCTACCGTTAAGTTCCTAGCTAAGTTACCTTTTCGAATTGGTTTAGTGTATCTGAACTCTTTCAAAGGTTTTATCATTTAATGGTTAAGATGATAAAAAATAAAGGTTTTATCATTTAATGGTTAAGAAAATAAAAAATAACAAACAACAGTTTAGGGAACCAATTCGCAAGGAAGAAGGCATTATTGCTCGCTTAATTTATATTCGACTCATCTTAACTATTTAATGATCCTTTCATTCGGTTGTTATTTGATTGCTTAGTTTCATTTAGTGCCCCGTCCATGTAACACCCGTAATTAGTTTTCGAGCAAAATCATTTAAACGTTTTCACCACCGATTGTTTGCCTGCCGGGAGCCAACTGGCCGATTTGCTTATTTGCCTCCGCATGCACTAGAATGCGCGAATTACCATAATTTTCCCGTCATAAAACCATGTCGGGTCGCCGGCGACGGTCCAAGTTCGGCGTTCGTCTGCCCCCATCGATGACCGACACGATGTGCAACCATTCCTCAGCCAGCCGTGCAGTTTTCTGCGAACTCCCAATCCGAAATGCGGCAACGGAGCGTCAGACAAACCCTCGCCACATTCGCAAGTGCAGTCCGACATAGTGCTGTGCGAGATGGTGGTGGCAGCGGCCTCCAGAGCCGGCAAGAACTCCCCCTTCCTTCTATGCCCACTTGGTCTGTTCGTCTCTCGTGCCACAGTTTTCCAATTCGCATTCGCGCAAGCGATCGAGAGCAACACCCCTCGGGCCCGCCAGCATCCATCGTGATCGAACAGAAACGTGTTCGGTGACTGAAGGAAGGCCCTGCGCAATACGCAACGTGGATATTTAAAGAGCCCCAAATATAGGCCGTACCGTTATTGGGCAAAAGATTTTGAATAAAAAAACATTATTCTACGGTTGCGCTGCATGTTATTTACACAACCAGTCGATACTGAGGCAGTTTAAATAAATGATATTAAAAGTTTTAAAGTTTTTCTTTAAATTACTTATCCTTATACTTTATATTACTTAACTGAACTGATAACGACAGAACTTTTAAGAAAAAATTCTTAAATTCTTAAAAATTAACTTTAAAGATTTTTTTCTTAAAAGTTCTGTAGTTGTCAGTTCAGTTAATAACAGGCATTCTTTAGTTTCCAAAGTATAATTAATTAAAAATTGTTTTCTCCTTCCCAAAACTCGCCCATTCCAATTGCTTTTCTTTACGCTACCACAACCTCCTAGGACCTTTTTTTAGTTTGATTCTTTACATCCAGTTAAGGCCAATACTCGACTCCGTTGCGCTGAGGAACACTGTTGTCTCTTGTGGCGTAAGAAAGGCGCGTTCGCTTTTACTTAAGTATGTGTGCGCCTTTGTGCGTGTATGTGTGTGTTGTTTTTTCCTGAAAGGGGGGGCCCATGGAAACGGTGAAAACGCAAATGTAACGCGTTGCTTACGAGCCGGGAAGAGTTATGCTAATTAGACCATAAATGTTGTGTGATCTGTATGCATTTGTGTGTGGTTCTAGCTGGGAGGTGCGACCTTCACACCCCTTTGCGCCCAGTCGCATACGGCTGACTGTGTGTTCTGACTGTCGGTATCGGCATTCTCGGATTATCGCGATTTTTATTTGTAATCCATACCTTCCCTATCACTGTCCGAGCGCGGTTGAGGGTTGAGTCAGAAAACTTCCCGCGTGCTGTTCCGTGCTCGCCGTGTGTGTGTGTGTGTGTGTGTGTTGTCCGGCCAATGATTTTCATGATGATTTATTCCCTCTTTGCTGTCATCCACATATCGCTCGAACTGCCTTTCCTCCTGTTCTGTGTTGTTATTTTTGTACGTTTGTGTCGTTTCAATTTGCGCAGGCCGCCGCTTCCTACGGAGGAAAGTTTGTTCGGAAAGAACGGGACCCCCCGCCGAGGGCTTGCCCTTTTCGCGTCCTGAGGCCCGTTTCGGCAGCTCTTGGTATTGATTTTTCCTTCTTACGTTCGATTCGGTCACAATTTATCCTCCCCGCAACGGTGTGTGCGAACTGGCCAATAAACCTCTGGACCAAAGGGAGAGAACGAGGAGCCGTCGTCGGCACGCGGTGAAGGGAATGCACGTGCCCTACATATAGCGACTCCACGCCCGCTACTACAATGTTTCCGTGACGGTGGTTTTCTTGACTGACGTACGATTATGGTGATTTACAGTGCATGCCGAAGGAGCAACAAGAGAGATTTATTTCCCATTATCTTGCCCCGTTTGTGGCTTGTTTGAGATGTTTCTTTCTTCGCGAACAAGTGTTTTTGTTTCGAGGTTTTTTTTTCTCTTCTACCAAATCGTCATATAATGTTTGTTGACATTTAAAAAACATACTTTGATGTGTTTGATTCAGGAAAATCTTTTTAAGAGTAATTTATTATATTTGTTTTAACAATGTAATTATTTTTAATACTCGTTTAGAAAATGATTGAAACCTTCCTTTGATGTGAAAGTCAGTTAAATACTTTCACTCATTTATAGATTTTATAACATCGTTCAGCATATCAATATAATTTTAAAGCAAGAAATTCACGACAGGCAGTTGTAATATATCTTATTTTCCTTGTACTTTCTTTTTGTTTGATTTTTAATTTCTCCTATTATTTGATTTATACTGTCTTGTATTAAAAAAAAAAACTATATTGGAAAAGTTTAAACGGTCTTATTTTCATTATTTAATTTTTATGGTATTTAGAAAGCAACTTTTTAAGAATATCAATCATTTAATATTAGAAAACTATTCTGTTTAATTTCTTATTCAAAATTTGCTTAGGTTTTGGTACTTCATTTCTTCAAACAATTAATTTTTATATTATTCCATTTAAATTTTTTTATGAGTGTATGTTTTTTTTAAATTTATCAAAATTCCTGTAGCTTGTCTTCTTTTGTGTACTAAAATTCCCCGCAATTAAAATCCTTGTAGCATTGATAAAATTGTAAATTTATTGTTGTTGGGCAAGATTTGCCACTCGATTCGGCTGCAGTAAATCAAGGGAATAAATCAGACTGCGGAGCGTGTGAAATAAAGCAGAGGATTACTAGTATCGCATTCCTGCAACCGGATCAACCGTTAGATTTTTGCGTTAGTTTGAGATTCGATTCTAGCTCGTGAGCTTACCTCGGAAACCACGTATAGAAAGAAGTGAGAAACAGAGCACGAGAGTGACAGAAACGCACTCGTACACACATCCGCGTTAAATAGAGGCGATTCCTCCAGTTTTAACGTTTCTGTATTTTCTCCCCTCGCCCTCCGTTCCCCATTTTCAGCAACCTCCGACCGCTGGTGCTGGCGCTGGGCGACTGCATTCCGGTTCGGCCGTGGTCCGACTCGCCGATCGCGTGCCTGGCCGAGCTGCGGATGGTCTGGCGGGACCGGAACGAGCAGTGCCTGCTGATCGCCCTCCGGCTCTACTTCCTGCCGGAGAACACCCCGTCCGGCCGCAACTGCCACGGCGAGGTAAGTGCAATTTTAATGCATTTTAAATGTGCCCGACCGGCCCGACGACGACGACGACGACGATGATGATGATGTACGGTCCCCGGGTGTCCGTCGGTACGGGAGCGAAAAGGTCAACCGTATGAAATATATTTCCTAATCGGCTGGAGCCGCCGGGTAGGGCAAACTTCTAACTGCTCTTGCACGCACATACGAATACAGGTGCGTGCGTTGCGGGGGTTAAGATGATGTTGCCACCGACGCTTGTTGTTGATTAGTCTTCGGCCTGGTTGGGTTATAATCCGCCCATTTTATGAGCCCGTTGGGGGTATTTGCGGGCGCACCTTGAAGACGTGTTAATGCACATTACAATTTCTCAATAAGGGTGGGCTACTGTTGCAGATTGGATGATTCCCAATACACTGAACAGCATAGATTTTATATTATGTGTTTAAGATTAAATGGAAAAATAAAGCCATCCCACTTTATCATTATTATTCGAATGCATTGCGGTCAAAATGTAAGGCGATAGTTCATTGATCCAATTCCAATGGTTCAACTTATAAGCTTATATATTTTTATGGCATTTTCATGCTACTTCAATTCGGTCGATTTTAAGTTGGTTTCGCAGGGTAATAGAAGCTGTCAGTTGTTTAAATTGAATGTTGCTTAGATGGTGGGCTTAAGTAACACTTAATTAATTGTGAAAAAAAAAACGCTTAGTTTGGCTTTTCACAATTGTGAAATTGAAAACGATTTTACAGAGTCGAGATTAAATAGTTCCAAATGAACTTAAACATATTTTTTGATGAACTAAGGAAATTCTTGAAAGATGTGTTTTTGTATCTTCACTTGAACTTAATTAAAAGGTTCCTCAATGCCACACATTCAACATACATCAGTAAGAACAACGTTCCGAAACAACCGCTTACGGAGTTCGGAACCCCCTTGTGCAAGCGAAAACTGTCGTGTGTATGCTGCGTTATGCTACCTTCTGCTGCTCCCAGTGCTTGTAGCCAGTATGGTTCAATCAAATCAAATCTCATCCATGTGCCACTTTCGGCAAGCTCACGTACGCTCACGAAACCATTTCCTCCTCCTGCGCCCCAAGACGATCAATTTTATCTTACGCTTATCCGGCGGGGAACGAAAAGAACAGCATACCAGGAGCATAGCATATGGTGGCGCTTTCGGAGAGAACCGCTCCTGATCCGTATCCGAGGCGCGCATCCATTTTGTGGAGACACCGAGTGTAAACACATTTTTGGGCCCGAAAGAAGAAGTTTTTCATTTACGCCAAACTCGTCCGCCCGACCGTTCGGTTGGTTTGTCGCCGAAAAATCGGTCGTTTGTTTGCAAGAGAGCGAAACGGTGGTACATCGACGGACGAACAAGAGAGACAGTCAACCAAAGGGCTCCTCCTTACCCTTGGTTTGACTGAAGGGGGCTTTCCTTGGATTTTTTTGCTTGCTGTCTCGCGCCTTTACTTACTTTCACTATCTCGTTGTTTCGTAGCTCTAAGTGCTGGTTGAAATGTATGAAAGACATCGAGCATCGGAAGAAACACACCACACCAAATTTAAAGTGTTGAAACCGTACGCTATTATTCGATCGAATTCAAAACTAACCCACCGGAATATCCTCCTCTAATAAAACGATTTCCAGCTTGCGTTTTCCGGTGAAAAACCACCCACCACTCCACGATTTCCTAATTGGACTGAAGCTACACTGTTTGTGGCTTTTGTGCTCGAGTGGACGTCACATTTATTCGCCATTTTCGTGCGCTGCCATATTAATTTTCGATGATTTCCAGAACCAGCAACTCGCGTTTCCATGATGCTGGTCGCTCGATTGGTGCGGGCAGCAAGGGAGTGGACAGCTTCGTTTTGGTCACGTTTAATTCGATGGCCGCGCGCACAATTTGTAGCTCATTACAAAGCACTATTTTCGTTGGCATGTGTCTTTTGACAACTTTCAACAATGTAGGGAAACTCACTACATAGTAGTTTTCCAATGAATTCGCAAGCTGTTGCAACCGTGTAAATGCAAATTTGTGTGTGGTTTTTAAAATAAAATATAAAAGGCTTCGGCTAAACCTTTTCCTCGAAAACTGTTCATTCGATGGATGCCGTTTGATGAAGTGTCGTTTTCCACGGACCTTTTTTTTTCTCCATCATTTTCCCTTTCCGCACATACGTTGCGCTTCACCTGCCCCCCGGCCACGTCACCTCAATACTTTCGGCGACAAAACATAATGGACGTGGCACGGCGCGAACGTAATTGTGACGCTAAACGAAGCCGGACAAGCATGAAAATTTATGTTGCAAGCGACATGATCGTGGCCCTTTCCCATTCCGTGCGCCGTGCCGCGGTGGTGTCGGGCAATTTCTCGGTGGATTGTGATGGTGTTGTTGTTGTTGCTTTCAACCCTCCCCACAACACACCCATTTAATTCTGTTTATTTGTTACAGGAATTGCATTACAGCACCGCGCTCCGGGTTGAGTTCGTGTTATCGGTGAAGTTTTATTTCGTACTCTCGCTTTTCGTTCATGAAACTCTCGACTGCCGAGTCGATTGCAGTTAACCTTATGTTGAACTTTTCGTGTGCCGTGTTTCAATTCCTTGGTAGGTCGTTTATGCCACTGCCCTGTCCACCTTTCTGGCCACAAACGCTTTCTGTGTGTGCGTGTGTGCTGTGCCGTTTTTGTTTGGAAAATTTGCGATGATAAGCTTCGCTGGAGCAGCCTTTAGCAAACCCAACAAACTGATGTAATAGTAACCCTGTGGTGTGGTACGGTTGATAATGAGTTGATGCTGGCGTCTTGGGATGGTGGGGATACATTCGAAAACTCTATACCATGCGTTCCAGTTTTTTTTGTTTTTTGCTTTGCTCGATAACGGTAACTCTATCGCCTTTGCTGACTGTAATTACCTTCGGATTGCAATAAGGAACGAAACGAAGCGGAAAACATAACAAATAGACGAACTCGCAAAACTCGTCCGAGCAAACTTTGTTGACGTTTAAAAAGAGTTGCCTTATTTTAACCCAGCACGAGTTATTGAAACGAGGCGGTCACCTTTGCCTGAAATAGCCTGGTAAAGTTAGCAGCAAGGCTCGGGGAAAAGTTTCCAACAGTTGCCAGGTGCTGGTTTCTGGTGGGAGTTGGAACATTCTCTCCTTTTCTCCTTTGTTTGCTTGCCAAGCTGAACTTGTTACATCGCAAGAGCATCACATTAAGTTGTGCGTAACCTTTGAAATAAGTGGTTTGAAATTAAATCGATCCAAAAAGCGCGGGTAATTTATGTTAATCAACGAAACTCGTTACTTATTACCATTCAACGTTAATTATCCTGCTCTCCCGATAAGCGACAGAAAAGCTGCACAATCCAATCTTGACACAAAAATAGCCAACTGTAGTAGGAAAGTCTGTCAAAATGCACCATCGGATAAGATTGTGTCACCGTTGGCATTCGCTGGGGGGTGTTTTCGCACAAGATAAGATAACCTTTTTTTCTGCTGGTGCTGCTGCCGTTGCTGATAAGGAAGACGATGTTTTGCTTTCCGTCAACCTACGAATTGCTGTGCTAGCGATAAACCTCGTTCGGAAAAGCGCAGCGTCTGTTGGAGTGAGTTTGTGGATGCACGTTTTGTTTTTTCTCCAAAAGTCAAAGATAAACGCTCATGAATGACTCCAAGTGGGTTATTTTCTCAATTTGTTTCGTTTAACAAATGTTCGTTCGCATCACTAGCAATGTGGAACCATCCTGAATGACGCGTTTCTTTCCGTTCTCCCCAAAGCGATTTTACGTTCCACTCGAGCGTTAGAAAATGAACGTATTTTTTTTGAATTTTTTAAACCACATTATTTGTAAAGCTATTTTATTTTCCTGTTGAGCCTTTTTTTCACATTCGCCTCACCTTCGCATCGATTTCTTTCCTGTCTTTTTTTTTGCGCATCTTGTACGTGCCGGCTATGATCGGTCAAATTATAGATACGACTAGAAGAAAAAATGGAGGAGGTTCGGTATGTGGGAAAAGGGGCAAAGGCAAGAAGCACGCACCGAACAAAGAGCGCTCACTCAGCTCGAACAGCTCGAGATGACGCGGTGACGCAAATGATGTCATTTCGTTCTAATCTTTCCCTTTCCGGCTCGTGCTGGCTGTTGGCTTTTCTCTCCTTCGAACCCTTGCATGGCAGGGAAGCAGCTCTGACGAACTGCTGGCATTCATGCGAGGCCATTATCGAAGCGCCTGCTCAAACTGAACAGCGTAGGGGTTTCGCGTGATAACTTTCAAGCACAAAAGTGCATTCATCGTTTCTTGTAACCGATAAGGCAAAGAAATGTGTTTAAAAAAAAATTGTGAGCTTGAATGTTAAACACGATATTTTAACTGTTTCTCGAATCTGTGTGTAGATTATATTTCACTTAATTATCATTGCTTAAATAATTATAATTTTTTTCTTCTCCATGCTTTTTTTGTTTATATTCAACCCCTGCATTCGCCAGCAACGCACTTTCTCCCGCGCATCACTCATTTTCTTTCCCTTCGCTGACTTTCTGTCGCGAATGCTACTTGTTCTGGCGTGGTGTTGTTGTTGCCGATCGCCGGAGGTGCACAAACAAACAATAAAAGAAAGAAAGAAACCATTCCGCACGGTTGTATCGTCTACCCCTTTTTTTTGTTTTTTGCCTAACCAACCCCCTCCGCCTCCAAGGAGGCGATGTTGATCGCGCAACCAAGCAGTGGAGCTTCCTATCCGGTTTGGTTGGTTAATCATGTTGGCTCGTCGGACGGGGAGAAGGGTGGATTATTCTATTGGAGCCCCCCAGCTCCCCTGTTTCCGCGGTTGGTTGCGAGGAAATACGATGGATGGTCGCGGAATGGTGGAGCACATGCAGCGCCTGAACTGTATGCTTTTGTTACCCTTGGCGCAATGCGTGGCGATGGGCGAGATAGAGAAAGCGAGAGAGAGAGAGGGAGAGGGAGAGAGATGCAAACATCGCGGGTCGGGCAAAGCTGAGCGTTATTTGAGCCACAGGAGAACTATCTACCGTTCGCCCGAGAGATTGAGCAAGCGTGAATGAGCATAGATCTTTTAAATGGAAAAACGAAAGAAAAAAGAAAAACGAACGAACGAACGAACGAAACGAGAAAACCACACACGAGAAAGGGAAAAGAGCCAGTTTGGAAATGACGGTAACCGAAACACACATACCATTAGTGCGCTGTCTCGCCTTTTTCGCCACGTTTACCCCGGTGTGTTTTCCATCCTTTTCTCACAGTTCTGTGCCCAACATACATGTATGCTGGAACTCGCTTTGAGCAAAGTGTATTTTCTGCTGGAAAGCACGGTGGAGTGTGGGCTGGCGGGGTTGCATAGATGTGTAACGTACAAGCCAGGCAGAAAGGCAAGAATGGCCGGTCCAATGGATGAATTAAGTGGAATGAGGAGGACGGTTGGTACATTTCGACTGTGTTATCGCATTCGTGGCGATGGTTAAACAACCTACTCGCAAATCCCGAACATGCGACAAATGTAACGAGTTATTTCAGACGCTTCTTTACACGGAAAAAAAATTTGTGTGACTAATGTTTCTTGTAGTTTAGTGTGATGTGTGAATTTCTTACACAATATATCACAACTTATTTTTTATTGCCTCAACTGTACATATTTATATTACATTTCTTAATAATTATCAGAGATTTTTTAACGATACCTATTTATAGCATTGAAAGTTTCTGACTTTCCCATTTTTGAGAACAGATTATAATTTTATTAATTAGTTATAACTTTATATTCAGATAGCCTTTAACGCTTGTTAGACTGTGAAAATAATGGAAAGATTGCAATTTTCCTTATGTCTGACAAATCAATGCAATTTTAATCAAGTTATTATACCGCTTTGTGACCATAAATTTATCTGTGCTTTCTACTAAATACTTTCACATCACAAAATACGTTGACAATTTTAAGAAGAAAATGTTTTAAATGAAATATTTTCTAACTATTATAGATAGTAACCGATTAAGGAAAGGAAATCACTAGTAGTAGTAGTAGTAATATATTTCGAAGTATTCAATAATATTTCTGGACTGATATTGGTTTATGGTATATTCAATCTCCATGAAATATTTTCTGAAAATGGATTGTCGCTAGACGTGCTTGATTAATACAGCCGAAAAGTTTGGGACATGTACTCGCGGGAAAAAGTCAGAAAATTTAAAAAACAACAAGTTTATTTACTAAGAATCCGGTTTCTCGCAAAAGCAGTAGTTATAAATTAATTTTTTTATTAAACACTCAATAGCCTTCACAAATGGAGCAGCGATTTCAATCTCCTTAACCGTGCGACGCGAATCGAAAATGTGATACTTTGCAAAAGATTACTGTTAAATCCGTTCACGAATGGAGTGATTTTCGGTAAAACTTTCTTCTGCGTTGAAAAAGATATATTCATCGGCTTCTTTTACCCGTGTCAATCATGTTTATTTAGACTAATTATATCAAGGGTTCGACTAAGCACGCCTTGTGCTATAGCATAACGTTCGCCAGAGCAAGATGGAAGGTGTGAGAAACGCGATGGATGGGATTCTCTCTCGGTCATTCTTCATCTCTTCTGCTCGCGGGCTAGCGCGGGTGAGAGTGAGTCGAACGCATCGAGCACGGAATGAGAACGAGTGGGATGGAGAGTGAAAGCGCAGTTGGTCCCTTTAGGGGGTAAGATCAAGCGCTGAAAAGGCAAAGGCAACACGGTGATGCACACATGTTTCGCTGCTGGCGAAGATAAAGCTACGCCGTCGGTCCGCTCGCGGTGGTAGGGCAATGAAGGAAGAACAAAACAAGAAAGAAAAGAACAAGAAGCAAAAAAAAAACGCGTAATGAAACAAGCATGTTGATACTATTTGAGCCCACGAGAGTACATGATAGCAAGCAGGGAAGTTGTATCTGTTTCATTTCTTTGTGTTAATGCTGCGTTTAGTTTTGTTTTGCCACGGAAGGTTGTGTGCGAGCGGGGGTTTTCCCGTTGATTCCCGTCTCGGGGGGGCGGCTCGTTTGTGAGCGGAATCCCGTGGGGTGCTGACTTGGTTAGGTGTGTCTTTTTTTTTAAAAGGTGATGATTTGTTTTTGATAGCTTTCCGGCACGATTCGCGTATATCCGTCCTCACCCTGCGGCTCTTATCGCAAGAAAAAGAAAACAACAAAAAAGAGTGGCAGTACGCAAATGCAATTAGCCGACTCACGCTCCTGCTCATCTCACGTGCTAAGCGATCTCACCGATGATTTGTGAAAGTGAGAGCGACGGCGTCGATGATCGGCCGCGGCTCGCCTTCCATCTACTCAACACAATTATGATGGAATGGAATCCCCGTTCGGTGATAAGCGATCGTCACACCACATACAACGATCGAGCCCATGCACACACTTTGCCGTACACGGCAGCTGCATCGTGCTTGGTCAAAATATGGCGCAATCCGTCAGCTTCCCAAATGGACCGGCTATTTCTCACCTGCTGCGTTTAATGAGATTGAGATCGCTCGCTGCTGTTACGGTGTGTGGTTCGCTCTTTTTTTTTTTTGTTGTTGAAAAGGAAAAATAACTTGATTCGAGGATCATCAACGAAACGTGGTTCATGGCCCGTCACACAACTTTGCGACGCATAAATGTCTGCTTCCCTATTTGGGTACTGTGATATCGAACTCCGGCTACCTCGGCCATCATCCTGCACGAGGTCAGAAGGAACACAATTTTGAACATTTTTGTTTTTTCTTTCGAAGCTGAAGTAAGTGCCATTTTATATACAGAGACCACCCTCCATTACCGTTGGGGGCATCGGATGGTTTGGACTTTCAAGGGAACCTTCTCTGTGCGCTTTTTCCGTGAATCGTTGAAAACAAGATAGATTATCAAATGAACGAATGAAATCGAAGCTTCAAACGTCATCTGCACCAAACGGTTGGATGTACGCATACACTAAAAAACAAACTTTCGATTTCTTGGTTCAAGAAGAATCGAAACAGCTTTTTGCAAGCCTTAGTCGTGCACGGAAGATAGGATGATGAAAATCTTCACTTATGAAAACACGGTTTTTTTCTCGGTGTTAAAATGAGTAGGTACCCAGTTAAGTAATGGACAATTCTCAATTATTGCGTATTGGTGCATCGAAATTCATGATAGTTGTTAACACATTTGGATATTGTAAAAACAGTTTCTTTGGTTGTTGTTTGAGAAAGCTGAAGCGAGTTTCGATTTTTTCTTCAGTATTTCTGTACACATGCATTTCTTTTAGCCGTCGACTTTTTTTTTTAATGGCAGGGCATAGTCCGGATTCGAAATTACTCTAAAGCTACAAGTTTGTAAAGTATTCAATCGGGGATCCAATTGATTGTCCTTCTGTGTCGAAAGCATTTAATTTATTATATTTTTTTACTTTCATTAGTTTTACAATCTTTAACGTGCCAATCATGTTTATGGCGCTCGTTTATGGTATACTATGTATAGTTTGTCATTTAATTGAACCTCTTTTTAAAAATCAATCAGAAGAAGCACATGCAATACATGATTACAATCTATGTATACTAAAGCTATTCTATAGTTCTCGAAAACTAGCTTGCCTTGCAATTGGGATTATATTAGCACATGCTGAAGCAAGCAAGCTTTTTTTCTGCCGATCGGAATATTGCGTGCAAAAACTAGCAGTGGAAAATGGATCAATCTTGAAGCTGTCCCGAACATCTAAATAGAATCCCGCCTGGGGTCTCGACCGTTTGCTCCCTGTTTTTCAGTTTTGACTTTCCTAAACCTGAAGCGAAAAGCGAAAATGCTCATCACCTCCCTAATCGGCCACACCGCTGGCTCTCCGGTGCTTTTCCTCGCCATATTAATGAAGGAAGATGGAGAAGGGAGGTAAAAAAACTCTTTACTGTTGTAGATTATGCACTGCCTGGCAGAGTAAAGTGTGGTCGAGTCGTGAAAGAAATAGGAAAAAGAAAAACAGAAGAGCATAGACAAAAAAAAAAACTGTACGCTGCTCCGTACGGTGTTCAAGTCGGAAATGTTTCCAAAGGCGCAGCAGCAGGGAAAGGGCGGCCCCGGGGGGAAGGTCGCGAGGTGGAGAGCAATACGTGGCCATGGCTGTAGCAAGCAAGCAAGCACGCGGCCAGAGGATAAGCGAAGCGAGAGGAACTGTGAGTAAGAGACGGAGAACATAAGAAAAAAAAAAAATCCATCGACTACACATGGACTGAAGGGGCAGGGGAAAAAAATGGAGCTCAAAATGCAAGCCGCTTTCCGCCGCTACCCACCCCTCCCTTCATGCGGCTGCTGTGCCATGCCAGACCTTTTTTAACGGTGAAGGCCATGAACGGAAAGGAAAAGAAAAAAACAAACAACCACGCAGCCAGCAAGACACACAACTACACAGCAGAAAAACATGAAAACGGCTTGCATCGGCGGGTTCGGGTTCCGAAATCATCGTCCGTTTGGGGTCGGAACGACACACGGAAACGAGGTCACGGGGGGAGAAAACTAATTTATTGCCTTTTTTTTTCCTTCACCCGCCGCCTCCCTTCCGTTCTCTTTCCCCCTGCCTCCCAGAAGAGCTCGTGCGTGCGTGTGCATGCTATGCTCTTTCTTCTCGTTCTTGACTCGCGTTTTGTGCATTCTCCGCGGCGCGCAGCCCTTCTCAAGAAACGCGGCGACATTACTGTGCACTATACGGGTGACAGGCGTCCGTCAGTGTGGAGAGGGTGGTGAGGGAAGGGAAAGTGACGGGAAGGGATGAAGTTAGCTCGGGGGGTCTGGTTTACATCAAAACCGTTTGACACCTGCATGACTGTAACTAATTTTGTCGATAAGTTATTGCAATCACAAACACTTTTCGATAATATGTATCCTTCCTGATGAACTCATTGGTTGTGAGTTTTTATAAAACTACAGATATATTTAAATATTTTGTTAAAGTTAAACATTAGTCCGCGCACATTTTAATGAATTTCTAAATGCGTTGTTTGACGTTCTGTCGCAACAAGAGAATATCGGACAGGAAAAAATGACGTATGTATGACCATGACAAAATTATAAAAACGTAAACAAAATCTGGTTTAATTTAATGAACATGATAGAACAATTTAGCAAAGCTCCCGTTTGGTTTGCACTGCAAGTCGGATTTATAATAATTGTTTTTAATGCGCAATATAAACTAGCTCATGTTTTATGGTATGATTGTCGTAGACATTACCTGGCTCATTTAAAATACAACATATAACAGATTTTACAGACAAGATCGTTGTAGTGCAACAGAATTTAAAAATGCCATCGGAAATAAGTACATTATTCAAAAAGCGTTCATTAAAATAAGCCGATTAGAATTCTATTTTTTGCATTTTTTCAATCTCAGATATCAAATGAGCGTTCTTATTTTTTATCATTTCATTGTAGAAAGGGTATGGCCGAAAGGGTAAAGGCCACTAAAGTTATTCTGAACATTGATTTTGTCACCAACTGTCGCACTTCATGCTCAGAAGAGGCTAAAAACATATAAAGTTAAAACAAAACGAAGAGAATTGTTTTTACTTTATTTTATTTTACTTAATCTAGTTGAACTTTACGATGGTTTAATTTTAAAATTCCTCACTGTTCAGCACTTTAAGAAATCATTACGGTTTTGATACGTGATGAAATGTTACACAAACGATAAAGACGGTTCGTCTACGTGAACTGGCACAAAGTGCTCTAACTTTTGCATGACTTCCCTCGCAAAAGCCCGACCGACATGCTGCGCTTCTCGTTGGCGTTTCTAATAAGCACACGGGTGGAACACCATCCCTTTGGCATTGAGAAGTTTCCACCATTTTTCCTCCAAGGCGACCGGGATCAAACCACCATCACAACCACCTTCGTCCCACGGGTTTTTTTGTTTGTTTGTTTCCGAATCGGGTTTCCCCGGCGTCCGTCGTCGGGGTCGATTTGTCCGCGATCACGACCGATGACGGATCGCGTTTGTTGTGTGTCCGTGTCCGAACCCCGTAAACAGTCTGTCCGTGTGGGCGAATCGCGATGCAGATGCTTCTGCTTGCTATCTTCATGTATTACTTTTCGCCCCTCAGTCGAGAAGTGAAATAGCGGAAGTGGAATTGGATTCAGATGGCTAAAAATATAGTGCGCCAGTGCAAATGACACGCACAATTACTTTGCGCACCGTTGGAGAAATTGTTTAGGAAGGATAGAACGGCTGCAAAATGTTCCTTTCGTTTCCTTCCGTTTGCGACGAAGGAATAACAGATGAAATAAAATTGGTTTCATACGCACTCGCGTGCAGCTTCATAGGGTTGGGAGGTAGAATATGCGCATTATGCATTACATTTCTTACATTAAAAACCCGTCACGACAAATTGATCGAAGGAGATCCCAATCTGGAAGAAAGTACAGAGACGTTCTGGGAAAGAAAACCAAGAGCAGCAAATTGCAGAAGCGTTAGAATGCAAAGAAAAAGAGGAACGTTTAAAAGAAAATGACAAGGGGGACGTGAAACCAGCGACCACACCGCACAGTTGAGACGGAATACTTCTTGCGAAACTTACTGCGACGAAGAAAATGTCCGCGATTGGAAGCGGAGACTATAATGCAGCGGTTTGTTAAAAAAAAAACCCCCCCGTTGTGATGGAAAACCGAAAGAAAATGCGCGTCTTGTGTCGCGTTTGCTGCCTGCGGATGGGGGTTTTTACGCTGCCATTTGCCATTTATTTTCCTCTGCTGGACACGCTCGAAGTGGGTCAAGGCGCATTAAAAACGTCCAATGGAAGTCCAACGGTTACAGGCGGTTTTATTAATTTGCATTATGAATTGGAAAGACCACCCCCCCCCCCCCCAATGTTGGGAGGAGGCTAGGAAAACGCCTACTCGCGCGCGCCCTGCTCGGTGGAAAATCGATGGCCGGCTGCCAAAAAGCGTAATAAACATAAAATAGAGATGCATTCCAGAAAATAGAAAACAATCGCCACCATACATACACATACGCCCATCTCTCGGATGCCGTGTGAAAAATTTATCGTCTTGCCATGTTCATTCTTTTTTTACAAAAATAACCCCTCGGCAGGCGGAGGAGAGTTGGTTACTTCATTCTCTGGGTCCGGGGGCCTGTGCGTTCGGTAGGCAGATCGGGTTACACCGGTTCCGTGTGTGGCGGACGGGCCGTTACTATCGTTACACAGTACAGACCCGCCTCGGCAAACTCCCTTTTCCGACTGCATTTGTCGGTCTCTTTCTACGGCTTCCTCACTTGTCGTTTGTGACACGGGCTCAGCTCCTCTCGACAGGGGGATGGAGAGGTGTTTGCGGGAAAACCGCAGGTAGTCTGGCCTTAACACACACTCACACACACACACACACTCTGCACAACCCGGTACACACGTCTCGATAGCGGCGGTGACGGCGCTACTTCTTTTCGCTTTCCACCGAAACTGGTTTTTAATTGCGGTGCACAATCCGCGGACCTCGTCGCGTCCTGTTGCCTGGGATGAGTGATTTGTTTTTGCTCTTTCGTGCCTCGCATCGTGGAATTTAATGCATCGCTCATGCTTGCCAACGCTGGTGATACATTTTAAATTCCCAAGTGGGTTAGCTCTGCGAGGCGAATAATTATGGTAACTTTCATTGCCTGTGGGGGTTGGCTTGGAACTTGGCTGCTTAGCATTTCCCTGTGATGGTATGATTTTTAATTGATTTATCCAAATTTAAACGACAAAAAATTTGCTGAAAAAAACAATTGGCGATTAACACTTTTTTTCTTTAATGTGGTTACCCACCAAGCACCTAAGTTATCATTAAGGTTACAAGTCAACTAAATAATTTTAATTTTGTTTTATTTCGTTTTGTTGATTTGAAATAATTTTATCTTTAAACGGATTTCGAGTCAGTTAAAAGAATCAACACATAAATTTTCCTTTTTCTCGTATATGGGTCATTTGACGAGCCAAGAAATTGTTTATTGTAGGAGCTCTATAAGCTACCTCTTTAAGCAGCTAGTTATCATTGGCAGCATGCTATAAAATTAGTTTGCTATAATAATCGCCAACGTGGATTTGCTATGTATTTCTTCATAAACTTGAATAAAAACAACGCCTAAAACATTTTTTTTTTACGAACTGAACCGTTAACGGACGTTTGTTCTAATTTTCGTTCAGCTCCGGCGGTACGTTCCCTTGATTTCGATCCATCAACACCTGATGTGATACTCAAAGAAGTATCAAAGGTCGGTTTGTCTGTCGGTGTGTTAAATGCGTGGAGCCAGAGCAATCGATTCGGATGGCGGGAGGGCAAGGCAAGTTGTGACTTACCGTGCAACAAACAAAATGTCGGTGTTTCCCTGTTTCTCTTCCCCTTTTCAATTAACATTACATCAATGCCATTTTGTAGAATCGCAGTTTGTGTGTGCGTTTTCTCTTCTTCTTCTTCTTCTTCTTCTTCTTCCTTCAACACCTGCGCTCCAGATTGCTACCGAAACCGCGCATCGGTCCACACCGGTGCGGAACTTATCCGCGAATTGACGTTTTGATTGATGCTTTTGACATCTGTGATTCGCTGGCGGAAGAAATTATTGAACGTGTTTTATGGCGAGTGATGCAACAAACAAAATCAAAATGAAAAGTTCTGCAGTTTTCAGGTATATGCACGGTGGATGATGGTTTGTGATAGCAATGCGAAAGGTTACGAAATGATGTACTGGCGGCTGTCAATGAGATGGTTAAACGATTTAACATTGATTTTCCTGCTAGATGCATACAATATAATAAAAAGAGGACATGCATTTTTTTGCCTGCTTATTCTTCAGCTTTTTAAATCCAACAGTTCATATGAAACGAATTTTTTCCTTATTCCGTGGTTTATTTGTGACTAATCCGACGGAATATGACACTTTACCGAATCGCCATCGCACCGACTCACCCTTCAGTTTGTCGCTGGTTGTTTTTGTCGAGGTTTTTCTCCACCGTTCCACGATTGACTTATGAGCGTGGGATATTATGCATAGCTTTGTCGTTGCCCATTATAGCTCCTCGCTTTTTCCTTGCATACAGTTTCCTTCCACTTGGCATCGACTTCCTTTAGCTGGTGTTTTGCTTCTCGTTTTTAATTTCTCTTTATTTGCAACGCAATGTGTCATCTGCCTTCGTTTTCGACTACGAGCAGCAGGAAATTGCCTCGCGGAGAAATCCGTCGGAAACGGAGACGAGGTGGGCGATAGAGTATAAAAATAAACGTGGCCAAGTCCCCGCAACACTGATACTGTGGATGCACACTCAAAACACGCGATACTTGCCCTATAAGCGTACCCTGCGTATGTCTGTTTCCATTCGGAAGGTTCCAGCGAATTTTTACTCCAAACCCTTCTGCCGGGCGGATGGTTTGGTTTTGAGCTGCGCTGTCGTGTCGCATTCTGAAGTGGTCTACATTTTACGTGCACGCCCAAACGGTTGAAAGCAGGGCAGGAAAAGGGAAGCGACGAAAGAAAGGAAAAGAAAAGCTGAAAAAACAAATGCAACAACCTCGGGGATCTGTAAGAGAGCAGGGAGTTTCTTGACTTTTGAAGTTTCTTTCCTTCGGTCTCTCTTGCGTGATCCTTTTGAAATGTGTGTATGCCTTTTTTTTATTTCTACGAGAAAGACTTGAACTTCTGTCTGACCATCCGAGGTCCTCGAATCCTCGTATGAAGACGCGGAGGTATGCTCATCGTTCAAAGATTCAGCAGTGGGAAAACGATGCGGAGGAGGTTGAGAGACGCGGGTCGATAACCGGTTTCCCCTTAGTCGCGCACTGCTCGTGTCTGGGTCGAAATGTGTGATCGATTTTTGTGCCATCCGGGAGTTGCCCCGACCGACCCGTCACAGATAGTCTTCGGTGACAATTTGAATTTTCCACTTGTGTGTTTTTTTTTTATCTTCACTCTCCCTTGTGTGGTTATTTAAATATTTGTTTCCCACCCTGCTCAAGGTCGAGAGAATATTTTTAAGCATAGTTTGTTGCGTATTCTATCTGAATGGTGCCTTCGTCAAATGGTTATCGTCAAATATGGCCTCTTTAAGAAGACTAAAAGCAAAATTTGAAGTTCATTCAATCGAGGGAAGCAATTGGACTTGTCACTTGATTTCGGCAATATTTTCTCACTTTTTACAATTCTCGCTACCTGCAGATTGTGTAGAAAATTTATTATATGAGTAATTACCCATTGCAAGCATAAATGATAACTTGCCACAATTTAGTGTTGTTGGTCCTTTTTATAACCGTCCAGGTTTGTTTTTATTTCTTATCACGTGCCCTTTAGAGAAGAAGCATTACTTTGGATATTTATATTAAGCACGACTATTCATAGTCATGAGCTCCGGGATAGCCTAGCACTTACGCCGGCTCGAACGTGACCCACGATGGCTTGGGTACGAACCCAGACCGGAGCTCCGCCGGCACGAAGGATTAACTATCCACGTACATTGAAACGGAAAAAGTATCGTAAATCCCAACAATTAGGCAGGTATGACCAAATTGGCCGTTATGACAGAAGATTCGCAGACATAACCAAGGGTGGGTATAAAATGGGTTTAGAAAATTAATTCTAGTTTTGAGCAGGTCCTTTCCATTTTCATTGCAATCAAATCAAATAT
Organism: Anopheles atroparvus; assembly: GCA_914969975.1. Classification (NCBI taxonomy): domain Eukaryota; kingdom Metazoa; phylum Arthropoda; class Insecta; order Diptera; family Culicidae; genus Anopheles; species Anopheles atroparvus. Next base: position 21,335,377 of record CAJZCY010000004.1, read on the forward strand.
CTTTTACAAACAGTTTTAGATTAGTTTTGTTAAAGTATCAAATTGGTCACAATCCTTTGGCATTTGACAAGTGTTAGCAAATTGAGATCATTAGTTTAATTTATTTTTCGTTTATTATTTTTAATAAATCGAATAATTTGATTAAACTGTTGTGTTTTTTAACGAATTCTCCAGATTTAATTATGTATTCTACCACGTACATACTCGACACATTGTTATAAAACAGCACGATAAACATTCCTTCGTCTGCCGTTCTCTGCTTCCCTCCCTTGTTTTTGATTCGTAAGCATAATCCATTTCGCCTTTCACTTTCCCTCCGCTATCTGCCATCGGTTCCAAATATCGATCGACATTTTTCTTTGTCGGCCGTACGATGCGATGCCTGTCTCATCCCTTCATCCCTTCAAAACCAAAGCCCCCTCCCCGCAAATGGGCGATTTTTCCCAGTTGGAGCGTATTTTGCCCCAAACGCACGCCCCCTTTCTCTTTCGCTCCAGCTCCCCCTCCTCCCCCGTCTTCTCCTCCTGCCAACCGGTATCCGTTGCGAGCCGTTTCATTCTATTTTCAGTAGTTCACTCTCCCATGTCTCCCGGTTCTCGGTAAAGTTAGTACGAACGGTAGGTTTCTTTTTCCGTTGTTTGTTTGTCGGTTTCGCCCTTTCGCCCACTTTCCGTTACTCATTTTCCCACCACCGTAGCGCATTCGCGCTGTTGTTTCCGAAACTGGTGCTCCAGTTTTGCTTTCTCGTTCTTTCCCCTTTCCCCTGTTCCGTTGCTCTTCTTTATCCGTCCTCCCCTCTCCTCACCTTTTCGGCGGTTTTTGTTTCCAACGATCGTTACGCAAAAAACCCGAGGGGGGGGCGAGAATGGTTGGGCGAAGGTTAGGTTTTCCATGAACACGAACGAATGCAGTGCAAAAGCATTAACAGGAGAAATAAAGCTAAACTTCTTCTTCTGTCCAGTGCAGAGGGAAAGAATGCAGGGTGGGAGGGGGGGGGGGGGTGTGGTTGGTGTAGTGCATGCACCGAAGGGAAAGGTGTTGAATAGTTCATGAAGTCGAGACGGGCGAGAGATATTTGTACCGGCTCGCGATTCGACGAGTGGCTTAAGGGCTGCTAATGGGGAGGGAATATTTTTAGAACATCCGCTCCGTTTGATACGGCTAGACTATTTTTAAGTCTTCATTAATCGAATTGGTTATGAGTTCTCCATTTATTGGGAAACGATGGGTGTACATTTTAAGTCGTAGTTGAAAAGGGCTTTCATTTTGTTGAATGAAAAGCAGGATTGTTTGTAAAAAATAATAAAAACCCCATAATGAAACTCAAATAAAACGAGAAGATCAAATACAATGTCGGTTGAATGGTTACGTGCTTTGTATTTTACTGCCGTTTAAGCTGGAATATTTATGCTTAATTAGGGAAGCTCAAGCAATGATGTCATTAAAAATTGCAAGAAAAAAACATAACTATACAGAAGGAAAATTATATAGTTTACCTTTTCGCTAAGTTATGGATTTCATTATTCAGATTTAAATTTAAATTATCTTAAATGATTATCTATAGCTTATTTATAGATAACTTGTAGTAAAATTCAGTTTTCTTTTGTGTAGTTTTCTATTTCAGTTTGGTTTCATCAAGTTTTATCTTAAATGTTCCTTGTTGAATTGAATAACCTGTTTTACTCATAACTTTTTTATTGTCAGCATTTTTTCTGGGACTCTTTTGTGAACTTCATGCTCACACCTCTTCCCCGCATTGCGTTGATGTCCAATACATTGTCAAAAGCTCATTTCCGTCAGGGAAAAGTGTAAGGGCAACCCACGCATACACAAAAGGAAGCAACAGAGGGCGGCTTAAGATAAAGAAAATCCCTTATTGTTATTTTTTTTTACAGAACCCCAAAAGTGTGTCAAAATCGACGCAAAAATGATGGTTTGTTTTCTCGGTGCCGGATGCCAAACTTTTGTACAAATACACGCCTGAATCGAAGTGCAAACAGGCGGGGGGGCACACACACAGCAACGAGCCATGGATACAACACTCGCAACAATAGGGAAAAACATTTATTGCGTGCGCACGTAAAATGTGTAGTATGCACAAAATACGTTGGTGTGAAGCTATGATTGGGTGATTCGAGGGGACGATACGGGCGGGAGGAAGCAGGTGAAGAAAGTGTCAGTGAACCCCCTAGAGGGGTTAGGAAAACGGTTGCGAATGAAAGAGATAGGAACGGCTAGCAAAAAAAAAAAGAGATGTACACGCTAATGGATTGAAATTATCACGATATATTTGATCATTTATTTCTTTCCATGGCGCAATTTATTATCGGTTTTCAAAAGGTACGTAATGACAGGGAATATTTTAAGTTCAAGTCCAACCAAGTATGAGCTAACATGGAGAGGGCAATTAGTCCTTTGAAAGACCTTTACACTCACTGTACAATCAAAAGTATGATAAACGCGAGAGATCAAACAAACAAAAACACACAAATTGAAGACAGCACTCATGGTTTCCTCAAGATGTTTTATATTGAATCCTGTACCGGCTTAGATTTTGGTAAGCTTCCACGTGCGTGCCTTTGCCCATTTGTAACAACCGTGTGGAATAAGGTTTGCCATTTAGAAGCGATATTAGGTTTTGCGTTGAATCGGCCAATCGTCGACAGCGTCGACTTCGGTATTGTATTAGTCTATAATTAGATGCATTTATTTTTATTTACTCACTCACGATGCGATGCTGTGGAGACACGGCGACGACGGCGACGGCGGGGAGGAGTAGGAATTGCCTTTTGCCCGTGGCGCAACGTTCACTTTTAGAGCAATATATATCCCCTGCCGCGTGGTTGTAGTTTTCCGCTTCCGCTACCTCCGGTCGCCCCTCTATTTCTTTCCTTCGCGTTCCGATTAATTTTATTGTAGGTTATTTGCTTCTTTTTCGCGGATCTCCTTGGTTCTTTTTTTGGCACGATGTTTTTTGTTTCGTGTGCTCTGGGGCGCCTCGGATCTACCCACGCTCCAGCGTAATTTGATCGATACTAAATAAAAATGGGAATTTTAACACTGGGATGCGTTTCGTTAAGTATTTCCCATCCAGCAAACGTTCCGAGGGCATCTGGTTTAGAATGGTAAAGTAAAGAACAGATATTTAGAGATCGAAAAGAAGGTCAATTCAATTCGTATGCGCTGCTCGATTATCCTTGAACAACATATTTTACCGGTGCGACGCAACCCGGATTTTTGATCGGTTGAACAGATATTTATTTCAAATTAAAATTTAAACAAACAATGGAAGGCGATAAAAAAAAAACGCAAAATGTGAAACCTATCGTTTTTGAACCCAACGTTCGTTTAGTCACAAATTGGTGTCTTGGGAAACGATATCTTTTAGCCAAGACAAACTTATCGTCCGCAGTAACGTTTTCACTAGCTGCCACCAGGCTGCGCTCTGTTCGTTTGAAATAAATTTGCTTTGGGATGAATGATAGAAGGATATTTATGATTTTTTTTCCAAGCACGATCTTGCTCTGCAATCTTATGTGAGATTTATTTTGCGGCGAAGTTCTACATCTCTGCGTCGTATTGATCATTTCACACATAATATTTATTTCTCAAACCTGGCCGTAGAAGCACTATTATTTGCAGGAATTTTGCTGTGCGGTATATGTTTTGAGCATGCAGTTTAATCTCTTCCATTCATATTTTCATTAGACCGGCTGTATGAATGCTCAATATATGTACTATCAACTATATTAGAGATTGCTGAGAGAATAACGCATTGTGCATTATGAAACGCACTCGTGTTGTAACTTTGTTTGGTTTGGACGATTTAAATTTACAATGCAATATATGAGCACTTCCATGTGTATTACAAATCCAGTTTCTTTATTGCTCGTTTTAAAAGAGTATGTAAAAATTATGCAAGCAATATCGTACCGTTATAGCTAAATGGTTTGTCACTTCATAAATGGCATAATACCTGTTTAAAGCAAACACAACATCATTGTACATCACTTTCGTTTTTCGCTCGTCACTAACGATGTCTGTCCTTTTCTCTTCTATTTCGCTTTTCGCTTTCTTCAGGACGAGGTGCTGGCAATCTCGGACAAGGTGATACTGCGCGCGGAAGACCTGCTGAACTGGATCGTCACCGATCAGGAGTGGACCTGGGGCCTGCTGACGGTGTACAACGAGGGCAGCGCCAGGGACTGCCTCGGGACGACGCGGCATCTCAGCAAAAACTCATCGCTCGACTTTGGCGACGTGGACCGGGAGAAGCATGCGGGTTAGTGTGCAGTGGGGGATGGGATGTAAGGAATCGCGGGAAACGTCCCGAGCCCGCCGAGGGCGATCATTATCCCTAGATCTCATTGTCGCTGTCGAACTGGACCGGCTCGGTGTCGTTGTTCGTCTCGTACGCGTTCTCCAGCAGCTCGCAGCACACCTTTTCGCGGTGATGGCAGTCGCGACTGTGTGAAGGAAAGAAGAGCCCGGGACACGAGGGGGACGAATCAGTAATATAGCACAAATCAATTAGTGAGATCGAAATGTAGACAAGATAGGAAAAGTGTGAAGAATGTGCGTGCCGTCGTCGACGTTCAGCTGGTTGTGTAGATGTTTTGGCGCATCGCGACGCGCTTTTCACTGGCGCGGCTATAAATACATGGTGCGCGTGCTCTGGATGACTTCATGTGTCGTTTTTGGAGCACTAAAACATGAGAGAACAACACGAGAACACTATCCAGACATCTCCCGAGAGGGAGGGAGATTTTAAATGTTCATTTAGCACATTCACACTGAAGGAGGAAGTTATCGATTCCCGGCCGGAAGCCAAAACTCACTTGGAAAGGTAGAAGATGTTCCGCGGAATGCGACACCGGTAGCGTAGCATGCACTCGCACTGCTTGCGCAGCAGTATGTCCCCCTGGATGATCGTGCTGACCTCGTACAGGTTGGGGCCGATCTTGCGCTCCCCGACCGACTGGTAGAACAGCCGGTGGCGCGGCATCGGTAGCTTGTAGCCGGTGTATATGATGCTTGCCGTAGCCGCGGCACCGTCCCGTCCATCGCCACCGCTCTGTTTGTCCGCCAGCAACGCGAGAATGGCCAGCACCACCAGGAACACCCCTCGCAAGCAAAGAGTCATCCTCTCGTCAACCTTACTATCGTGACACCAAACGCCCCCTATACTTTATCCAGGCCGGGGTTTCCTTCGCGAATACCGCGCGTCAACTCGTACGGGGGGGTTCTGTTCCGCCAGCAACGCGATCGTCAACTGCGATGCGTGAATTCGTCCAGCGCCTCAAGAGGTGTGCGTTTGGACGCCGTTTCGCCGTTTCGCGAGGCTGAGTTCGGGCGGGCGGATAGGCGGTCTGCTTTTTTTTTTCCTCTCTGGCACCGACGAACACGATTCCGCAACGCCAACACAATGTGCTCAGGAAATGGAGGTTGTAGTGGTTCAGGGTTTCGGATAGCGCTAGACGGCAAGGAAAGAACGAAAAAACAACCAAAATGTAGGAGAACCATTACTTCTCTCCTTCATGTAAAAAGGTATTTGTGTTCAGGGGATCCATTAACTTCAAAGATACCTCCTCTTGAGCAATGTTTAGTAGAAGAGGGAAGGAATAGAAAAATCGCGGATAAATGCGTCACTTGATTCACGTCATGGTAGAACATCAGATGGAGTTGGACGTACGATGTAGCTAAAAAGAGACAACGATGTCCATTTAACTCTACTCTGCTGGAACCAAGACTATATCTCCTTTCTCTACAATGCGAATGTTTCGCCAAGATCGTCTGTTGCCCAATTATCTTTACGACAGCAATGAACGTTAGCTATGTTTGCAAACGTACGTCACTGTATGCAGAAGAATTAAAAGGCGGATCTAAATTATAGTCACACAATTTTGTCGTGCGTCGTGTTGATGCAAACCCGTTGTCACTTTCTGTCGATACATCGTTCCTCACAGTTTCACGCAGTTGCTTACCAAAAACCCTGCCACCACCAGCGCGCTTCCAACCAGCTGGTCCAGCCCTTGGCAAGTGTTAATTTATAACATAAACCGAAATCTAATTCTTTTTTTGATTACCCGACCGATGAACGATCGTACGCAACGGACGACTTCCAGCTACTGGACTCGGCTCGAGAGTCACGAGAGTCAGGTTGTGTTTCCCCACATCGCATCGATGTTTGTGTGTGCGTGGTGTGCCGCCGACCATAATGCTGCGAATCAGCGAATTTTGCCGCCCAAGCAGAAGAAAAGCGCCTGGCGAGCGAAGGGCGAGGCGAGGGTGTTTATTTTACTGCTGGTGCGAAATTGCGGCGTTGAGTGAGCCGAGCCGAGTCGGACGGCGGTCTTGACCCATGCCCCTCGCGAGAGGAAAATGAGCCGGTGGAAATTCGCAGATTCTTGCGCAGTGCGCTGCGGGGGGAATTATGTGCGAAGTGTTTGCTCAATGGGGGGTAGGCGGCGTAATCGGAGTATCCTACCCATCCGGTTTCGGATTGGGATCGTCTCCAAGCTTTATCATTTTTATTAACTGCTTACGTTTTGCTTTTTACTTTCCCCCCCCCGGCAGGAGAAAGCATCGTCTCGAAGGTGGCGGTGCTGAGTTTCTCGCGGTACTGTCGCTACCGGGCGATACTGAAGCGACTGGAGGGCGTGAACGATGCGTGGCTGCGGAACACGCTGGTCGAAACGCTCGGTGGGTTCGTAGCACCGGCGCCCAACATGCGCATCATGTTCTGCAAGGAAACGTTCGACTATCCGGAGCTGGAGACGCACGAGCTGTTGTGCAATCACCTAGCGCCAAAGCTGAAGGGCCGTCCGCGGGGCAAGCGGAAGAAGACGCTCTCCGACTCGTCGCAGTACACCAAGAAGGAGGGCTGCTCGGACGAGAGCGATTCGAACGAGTCGGACGTGTCGGACTATTCTTACAACAAGGTATACGTTGAATAGCGCATTCGTCAATCCATGCCCCTTTTATCTAATACCCTCACGCGGTTTGTGTTTCGCTTTTAGGTTTCTCCCGGCAAGAAGGTGATCGATCTAAACCCAACGCCCCGCTACAATCCGCGCCCATCGAGGGGATCGTCGCAGACGAAGCAGGAACCGATCAGTGTGGTGATATCGGCGTCGGCCGGCACGGTCAAGGCCAGCACCACCGCCTCCCACCAGGCGAACCATCTCTCCCAGCGCAACCGCTCCAAGTCCACCTCAAAGTCGTCCACGTCGGCGAAGTCCGCGAAGAAATCCAAATCATCATCCAAAGCGTCGGGCGCGTCGTCCAAGAAATCGGGTCGGGGTAGAAAACCGGCGTCCTCCGCTGCGCCCGCTAGCACCGGGCCCGGGCAGGACGAGTCGGAAGAGGACGAGGAGGAACCGGACGAGGACGGCGAGGAGGAGTCATCGTCGGCGCGCGATGGCTCGAAGGATCGGGCGGATCGGGCGGAGGATGACGCGGACGAGGAGGAGCTTGGTGAGGAGGAGGAGGCGGACTACGAGGACGACGACGAGGAGGAGGACGACAATCTGTTCCGGGTGAACGAGCGGATGAGCGGTGGGGAGAAGGAGTTCCTGCAGCGGTTGCAGGAGTTCCTCGACCCGCGGGCACTCCAGTACGCGGACAGTCAAGCGGCATCGCTGAAGGGTGGTATGTATTCACGACACACACACACACACACACACACGTGACATGGTAGGAGGTTCTCGCTCGGAGTCTTACACCGATTCTTTCATCCTTTCTCCCTCCAGTGAGCCTGTACGCGGTGTACGTGAAGGTGCAAAAGATCGGTGGCTACAGTGCGGTCACCGATAAGGACGTTTGGAACCAGCTGCTGCAGGGAACGGGCGGCGCGAACGGGGTGTTGAGCCGACGCAAGTACGAAAAGATTGTGCTGCCGTTCGAGAAGCACCTGCGGGAACAGGCCGCCGAACACCAGGACGTGGTGAAGCGTGAGTCGACGCTGCTGTTGCTAGGCGACGAGGAGCTCGAGAGCAAGCTACGGTTGCTGAGAGACGTGAAGCTGGAAAAGTGTGAACCACAACTAGACGAGCGGGGAACCGGCAGGGACTCCAAGGCAACGCCGGATGCCGGGCTGCTCGATTACTCGGTGAAGCGTGAGCTGGTCGAGAAGGATGAGTGCGTCGGGCAGAAGGAGGACGGAGGCAGCCCGAAGAACGGTGGCGGCGGGGTACACCTCGGCATGTCGCCGGTGTCGGTGCCGCTGACGGTGATCGTGCGGCCCAACCTGGACGAGAAGGATCCAAAGTCGTCGCAGATACAGATCAACCAGCCGCACACGACGATCACCGTGCACCAGACGACGATCCATCCGCAGCACGGCAGCGGCGGAAACCATCAGGCGAACAGTAACCATCATCATCACCATCACCATCACCACCATCAGCACATGCAGATCAGTGGCCAGAGCCCGCAGCACATCACCAACCAGATACAGATCACCAACCAGATCCAGATTCAGCAGATCACGGTGCAATCGAGCGAGGGCAAGAATGGGGGCTCCGGTGGGGGAGGAGGAGTGTCTTGCGGGAGCCCCGGCGAAGGAAGCGGTGGTGCAGCTGGCGGTCAGTTTAAGTACAGCTTCAAGCAGGATAAATCGGGCCAGGAGCTAAACATCGAACCGGTTGCGACGGCACCCAAGTCGGCCACGTCATCGTCGACGCCGGTCGGTTCACCATCGGAGGGCGGCAGTCACACGTCGTCGCTCAGTTTGTTCCCGCTCAACCGGCAGGGCACGGATCCGGACCTTACGATCAAGGAGGTGTCCGTGTGTCCCACGAGCGGTACCCTTTCGATCACGTCCAGCGCGTGCATTCCCTCGTCGGCGTCCTCCGGGTTGAATACGCCCTCGAAGACGAGCTCGCTGCGGCACGTGCGGATGAAGAACGATCGCAAGGGCGGCCAGTCGTCGATCGGCGGAGGATTGCTGCTGGACGGCGCGGCCGGTGGGGGAGGCTTTATGGGCGCTGCTAGTCAGAAGGAGAACATCCCGCTGCTCGGAGCCGGCTCGGCCAGTCTCTTCGGTGGCCAAAGCCTGACGACGATCACGCCTATTCCGGCGAACATGATGATGGCCGGTACGGGCTTCCTCGGCGGTGGCTCTACGCTGCAGGGAGGACTCGTTGATCACCATAACAATGCGTCGAAGCACGGCTCGGGAAGCGGTATCACCTCTTCCGCCTCGGTCGGCGGTCAACCGATGGCGACGGAAGTGATCGACCTGGTGGACAGCGACAACGAGAGCGACTCGTCGCCCGGTACCAACAACGGTACCAACGGGCGGAAGCAGGCGGGACAGGCGATGCGTCCCATTCCCTCCCTGCTGCCGCCGATGAAGAAGCGCAAGCTGGACATCCTGCGCGAGGGTGGCCTCGAGGTGACGCCCATTTCGAACGGTTCGAGCATCTTTTCGTCGCTGGGGCAAAAGAATCCCGCCCTCGGTGCGCAACCGACCGCCCGCTCGGCACCGAACCCGATGCGCATCAACATCACGGCCGAACTGAACACTCCCGGGGTGCCGCACCGCGGTGGCCCGGACGCGACCAAAGCCCGAGAGCCACGCAAATGCATTCCGACCCCGCTCGAGTTCCAGACGCACTGCATGTACACGCGCACTGGCAAGGTGTTTGGCGATCCGAAGGAACTGGTGCCACTGCGAGCCCCCGCACCGGCCCCGGACCTGCTCGATCTTACCGGTGCGAAGCCGATGGGTGCTGCGGTGGCCAACCTGTCCACCAAGGGTACCAACAACCAGTCATCCACCTTCTCCTCTTTCTCATCCTCCTCCTCCTCCACCGCTTCGCTGATGGACTTTTCCACCGGTGGATCACGTGGTGGGAACGGCAATCGGGGCGGTGTTGGTCCGGGTTCGCGGACGGCACCGAGTTTGCAGATCACGCTCGTCCCCGGACCGACGAGCAATAACCACCACCAAGGAGGTGGAGCACCGTTGCCACCACCGGCCATGATGACTACCCTAAACATTCCCGTCCCCCCCGTACCGAGCAGTCAGCAGCATTCGTCGTCGTCGTCGTCGTCGTCGTCCGGTGCGATGGGACACAAGAAGACGAAACCCTACGAAATAGTGCCATTGAGAGATGCGGGTGGAGGAGGTGGAGCAGCGATGAAGGAACCGAGTCCCAAGGTGACCATCGGGCCGTCCTCCTCCTCGTCGGGTTCGTCCATCTCGACCAACGGGACGATTGCACCCGGTCATCAGCAGCTCGGAGGATTGACACCCGGCGCTTCCCCGACCGCACTCCTCGAAACGCTGGCGAACCTGCAGAAGGCAAACCCGGTGCTGGTGGCCAACATCCTCTCCTCGTCCGGGCTCTCGAAGTCGTCCATACCGGGCCTCACGCAACTGCTCGGTACGCTTGCCGACCAATCGCCCCTGGTGCCACCGAAACCCAAAACCACCCGAAGACGCTCGAACTCGCAGGCCCAAAACAACGCTGCTGCTGCCCAACCACCACCCAGTGCGGGGGGCAGCTTGCCGGTCAATAGCACCCCCGCACAACAACCACAACCACAACCACCACCACCACCGCCGCCAACCTTCTCCGTGCAACCCGGTGGCTCGCTTCAAATGTCGGGCAGTGGCGGCGGCTTGAGTGTGCTTCCAACGTCCGTTCTGCAGGGACCACCGGCGACCGGTTCGCCCAACTCATCCCCGCATCCGCCCCAACCCGACTCGCCAAACTCCTCCTCCAACTATCACCTGGCCCAGCAGATCAAGCTGCTCCAGCAGGTCCATCTGCAGCAGCAGCAAAAGTACCTCCAGCAGAAAGCCACCGAAGAACAGCAGTTTCACCTGCTGGCGCATTACCAACAACAGCAACAACAGCAAAAGCCACCGAGCCACGTCTCACCGGCCGCCTCCCCGTCGACGGTGGGATCCTCCCCGCACACCGCCGGCACTCCGCCCCTCTCGCATCCATCACCACCGACACTTTCGCCGCTCGCACCACCCGTCCAGGTGCCCCGAATGCCCGTCGTTCCGCCACCGTCGGCCGCCGCGGCCGCTGCGGCGCTCCTGTCCGCCGGGCTGCCACCGGGTGCGGCCACCGGTCCCTTCCCACCCTTCGACCCGATCTACCTGCAGCTGTACGCGGCCAACTCGGGCCTCTACCTGCAGTCGCTCCCGCCGGAGCAGCTCCTTCAGCTCTACAAAACTCTCCCGCAAAGCATTCCAATCAGCAAGAGCTAGTCGGCCAACGGCGGTGGCGGTGGCGGTGGCGGCGGCGTCGGCGGGTGCCAGTGGCAGGAGGAGAAGGAGAAGAAGAAGGAGGAAGAGGAGGTGTGGTAGTAGTAGCTTCCCAAACCATTATTGTTCCATTTTCCACCCCACTCCGTCGCTTGAGCCGCCTCCACAGTGTTCCTTAGACAAGTTTAGAGAATCAATTGGCCTTTTTGTACCGATTTCGATTTCTTGTTTGTTTGTTTGTTCAGTTAATTTTGTGTTTTTTTTTTTAATTTAAGTTTGAGAGTCTAGTTTCGGAAAGTGAAAAGTGATTTCAGTCGAAACGGAACTAAAGCGAAAGGGAAATGGTACGAAGGAAGAACCGAACGAGGGTTACGAAGGATTGTATGTAAAGCAAAAGGCGGGGGAAGTTAAGCAGATAAACAAATGTGCATGGAGTGCATAATATCGGATCGGATTGTACATGTAAATATTGTAATTAATCGATGCAAAGATCGCCGGTAACATTACTATTAGCAGTAGAAGTAAGTTCTAATGCGTGAGACGATTACTCATCAGAAGAAGCAGAAAAAGCTAGATAAAAATGGCAGGAGCTAAGAGTTGTGCGCTGCTAGGTAAGAGGAAGTTCCAGTTGAAGTGTCCCAGGTAAAGGTTTAGGTTGGCGCAAATGGAGCAGAGCAGAATTCATTGGGAAACACGACAAAAACGAACATGAAAATGAACTTGTAAACAAAATCAAAAGAAGCAAGAACTACAACCACACACAAAAAAAAACAAGAAACATAACAAATATGAAACAAAACATCAATGTGTTTTTTTTTATTCTAGATAAAATATAAAACTGTACATGAAACAACAACATACATACGTGCATTTTGGATAGATGATGGTGTGTAGAAACTGCTTTCAAAGAAACAAAAAAAAAAACGGGAAAAAAGGCAAATCTACCATTAACCATACAAAAGATAACATTGAGAAAATAAGAGACAAAATGAAGGGAAAAACGGAAACAAAACCCCTACTAGCAGGAAAATGGAAAAAAAACCTGTCGAAAGTATACAACAGCGGGGGATTCTGCTTCCGCGGATCCGGCTTACCGTACGGGGGGGATTATCTATTTGTCATATTGCACGAGTGGATGATCCCACAATGATAATATTATAATGACCTAGCCATACACATACATTACACCAGGCAGTCCCATTCCTCCCTGCGGCTTCCCCTCCCTTTTTGGGTGGACCAGCCCTCACGAAATTCGTCGTTTGTCTCTCAATCTCTATGACTATGGCTACTAAGGATTTTCAGACAGTGTCTGTATGTATGCGTGTGTGTGTGTGTGTGTGTGTGGTACAGCAAGGACAATGGAAGGTACAGAAAGATTCCTTCACACAAAGGACCGGCAAAGGAAGGGAAAGCGATGATGATGTGGCGTACAATAAGTCGTAATGGGGAGGGATGATGTTGATGATGGTGGAGCACATTGTAAAAAAAAAATTGTCGGTGACAAGCATGAAGATTGGCAGCGCACCACAGCGAAAAGAGAGGCAGACCCCGGATGCACAGTGTGGAGTGGTACCGGGCAGTGCAGTGTAGTGCAAGGGAAAGGCGTGAGACGGAAGTAGCACAAGTTCAACGTACGCAACACCCCCGTATCGTCAATAAAAGTAATAAGAGGGAAAGCATAACAATGGCGTAATGATGTTTTGCTTAGCAAAATGGGGGGGAAAATTGGTTGAGAACAAAACTGTACTAAATTTTTCGTTTAAAATTCACTAATTAGGTGGTTAATTAAAATGCGATTGTGTGATGTATGTTAATTGTTTCGCGAAATATTAAAAGGGGTTGGCAGTACTTTGGGACGGGGGCACACGCTGTAGGATTCAGTATGACCCTAACCTTCGTATTGTTGGCGCTGATTGCAGGGCAACATTTTGCCGATTGTATAAGTAACGTCCTAAGCTTGTACTAAGATTGGAAACCCTTCTTAGCAGCATCTAATCCGTTCGCTTCGTTCTAGAGATTGACCCAGAAGTAGATGTTGGTGGTGATGCGGGCGAGAACGACTTCCCGTTCATGGTGCAGCTGCAGCGGTACTGGGCCGTCAGCTACCTGCACGAATGCGGCGGATCACTGGTGACCCCGAGCTGGGTCCTAACGGCGGCCCACTGTAACACGAACCAGCCGAAACTGCAGGTACTGGCCGGCACCGTCCGGCGTAACGATCGCACCAACGGGCAACAGCGGGCCGTGGTTCGCTTTGTGGCGCACGAACGGTACGTGCTGGACGGGGAGATTGGTCCGTACGATATAGCGCTGGCGCTGGTCGAGAAACCGTTCCTCGTGGACGGTGTCTCCGTGGCAACCATCGAGCTTCCACGAGTGAGCGTGTGGCGAGAGTCCGACGAGCCGATGGTGATGGCCGTGCTGGGGTACGGAAAGATCGACGAAAGCGATACGATGCCCGAGGTGCTGCAGACCGTCACGGTTCACCTGCGTCCGTCGGCGGACTGTGGCAAAGATCCGGTCCCGGTCGGGACGTTCTGTGTCGGGAGTCCGGGATCGACGGCCTGCCAGGGTGATTCGGGTGGGCCGGTGGTGGGCTGGAGTGCCGACGACTTCACACCTCGCCTGATCGGGGTGGTTTCGTTCGGTTCGCGCACCTGCGGCGCTAAACCGATCACCTGCACCGATGTGGCTGCGTACATGGATTGGATCAACGGTACGCTATCGACTGCGGAGGGAATGGTTCCCGCAGTAAATTCGTAAACTCATGCATGCTTGTTCAGAGAGAGAGAAAAAAACACACACACACATAATTTGAAACGTTGTATTAACATATTTATTGGTTCATTTTACCTTAAACAGATGGTATCTTTTCATTTCCTATTGTTACAACAATTTAACAACAAAGCTTCATTAAAGAATCCTTTGATGAATAATAATTCGTGAGAAGTATTCATAAAATGAGAGCAACAAAATAGACAAATTACAAACTTGGGACAGTTGGGAAAACAAAAATGTGGTAGGAAATTAACGCAGAGAGGAAAAATGATTGCTATTAACAGATGAGTCATTGAAAAAACCTGTTCTCCTTAATTGCAATTGTGTGCCTTCGGCAACTGCATTCTATTATCCCTGTGCAAATTTTTCCAACGAATTTATCGTCATGGAAACAGTGGAGAAATGGAAGCTACAACGACCACGGTTGGAGTGGAACGGTTGTTGGTATAACACTTGGTCGATGACAAATGTATTATACTGACATCGCTCGATTGTGCATGAATTCAAACGTTTAACTACATTTATCCACAGTTGGCCGCGGGTGAGTTTTCATTGTTCTACGTGCAAACGTGTGGTTTTTTTTCTACTGTTGCTATGCCACCTATGAAAATATGAAGTAGGTCTTGATCGCGTTCTGATTGGCTGCGGTAAGGGTTGGTTTGGTGGATTCAAAATAGGGGAAAAAAAGGGATTGGTAGAGAGCTCGGTTTGGTGGTAACCACAATTTGTGCGCATCTATCACCGGACGCGCCTCATCGAATCAAATAAACGAATACCGCGGTGGGCTTTTGGTGGGCCTCGGCTGACCGCTAGAACCATCGGCATCCTCCACCGGACCCGGTTTGCCTCCTGGCGCGGGTCCCGCCGGCGTCAGCTTCGCGGTTCCATTCTGTGGACGAAAGCGCCACGTTAATTAGCTTAACCATTATGATAACTATCATTTGTGGGTTCTGCTTCCTCACCTGCGCGTACGTCATGGCGTACGTCGCGTCCTGTTTTGCCAGCGTTCTGCCGGGTGCGCCAGCGGAAGCTTTCGGGATGCGCGTTAGGGCGAACTTTTGCTGCTCGTACGTGCGGCGCATGGCCAGGGCCCGTTTGCGCTGCCAGCGGAAGTACGCGAAGGTGGTGAGCCCGATCAGGACGAGCGTCGCGAGCAGGATCAGCAGGATTAGGTTGTTGTTGGCGGTGAGCACGAACACCGGAACGCAGCCGACCAGCAGCAGCACGATGATGGCCAGCGCGAACAGAATGCCGGCCTTGTAGCAACCATACCGTTTCTCTGCGAATGCGAAACAGGATGAGGTTATGTTAAATTCCCTTTTTTTGTGAGGCCGTTTAAGATTTGTTTTCTATCATAAATATCATAGTTTCTTTCTCGATTTTTTTATGCAGTTCTTCTAAAAAGAAAGAAAAAAAAAACAAGATCAAGCATGTTAAAGAGAGGTGTTTTATTCGGTTGAATGATGTCCAAATGAACCGTTAAAAGGAATCGTTGCTAGAATCATTTTTTGTGAAGCATTCCATTCCTTTGCATCGCATGCAGCCATGCCTCTAGATTGTCGAGCGCTCGGAGCACTTCTTGGCGGCCGCGTACAAGTTCCTTCGCGTCCAGGATCGTCCTCAGAGCCTCGATGAAGTACCGTTGATCCAGTGCACCGGCTGTTGTGAACCTCTGGCCAACGAACTCTATCATCTGCATCCGTTCGTCTTGACTAAACTCCCCCGCAAGTCCATCCACCATCGCCAGCTCCTCGACGAGCAGCAGGAAGTGCTCGAGTTCGTTGTGGATCACTTTCGTCACATTGTTTAAATCCGTGTCCTCGTACTCGGCGTCGTGCTGGAAAGGGAAAGGATGGGTTTAAGTTATTTGAGAAACAGGATTTCTTCTCATTATTAACTCATTTACCTCACGATCACCGATCGGTCGGTGCAGGAGAGTGCTGTCCCCCTTCTCGTCGTCGTTTCTCAGCGTAGGCAGGAAATACTCCATCCGTCCGCCATCCTCCCGACTCGAGTCCGGTTCCAGCACATCCGCCCACTGGATCGTCTGCACTTCACTCTGCCCATGATGGACGGGTAGCCGAACCTTTGCGTGTGTTTCCACCACTCGATGCCCCTCCAAGTTGTTCACGGCTTCCCGTAGCACTTGCCATTCGTGCTGCATATCCAATAGGAGCGCACCGAGAAAATCATCCTTATCGTCGAGCGGCAGAACTCCTCCCGCTTTCTTCAACCGGAGCACCTTACGCAGCGTACGGATCAGCAAGGGATACAGGAGCCGCTCGTCGTTGGCCAGCTGGACCTGCAGCCGGTCCGGGACGGTCCCTTCCGCGCCGATGAGCGAAATCTCCAGAGCGGCTCTCTGCCTTCGCAGCAGCCTTTCCAGCGCTTCGACGAACTCCTGTTCTGTGATGCGTTCGATGGCCCCGTTGAGGAGCGTACTTCCTCGATTCCTCCCCGGGATGCGATAGGCTTGCAGCACCTTCGCGAGGTAGTACAGCTCCAGCAGCACCTTGTTCTCCGCCCTCTTTTGCTCGAGCAGTCGCGCATCGTCCGTTTCCCCCGAGCTGACGTACTGCCAGAGCGGTTGGCTTTGATCGTCACGATCATGGCGGGAGATTAGGTTTCCCTCAACGAAGGCAAAGTTCCAGGAAAGGCAAAGAAAAAACGCTAAAATAATCCTCATTTCGCAAGACGCTACTCGCTGCACCGAAATCGCTCAGAAGGACTTTACGGACTGACTTTGGCTTGGCGTACCGGGATATGTTTTATACTCAGAAATGCTTCAGATCTTATGTCCTCGGGTAACTCTGAAAAAGTATTCTATCCTGTTCTACCGAAGCAAGGAACACGAGCTGAAGAAACATACCTGCAAGTCTGAGAAACAGATGGAAAGAAGCTGCCAAAAATTGTACCTCCTATGCAAGATCACCAATCTACCTCAAACCTCGTTTTCTTTTCATTAGAAATCCTAGCATTTTGCTTAGGTACTGTTTTTTTTATTTCCTTTCCTCTTAATTCAATCCCTTAATTTAAGACCTTCTTTTGTACAAACTCGTGATGGTTTTTCCCGTTGGAAAAATAGAAACGTGTTCAACGCACAAATGCGCGGCTCACGAGGGCCCCGACCCATTTCCAGAAGTTTCGCTTCACCTCGAGTGGCTCGTTCAGACGCTTCCGCTGCACTTCCGTCTCGTGCGTGGTGGTGCTTACGGTAACTTTTTTAAATCCAGCTCTTGCACGTCGTGCGTCGTCGATTCGCTGGTTTCGGGTTGCTCCGTTGCACTCCCGACTCCGTACATCCGTGCGAAGTAGTCATCGTCGGTATCCTGTCGGCTCGCGGCCAGCTGCGACTGCAGCACCTCGAGCGCACCCAGCACATTGACGCGCCCTTGGACGAGATCCTTGAAGTTCAGTAGCTGCGAGAGCGCCTTGATGAAGACGGCTTGATCGAGGAAGCCGGCCGGCGAGGCCTCCGTGTCGGCCCGGAGGTCTTCGTGGATCCACTCGACCATGCGCGTCCGATCGGAAGGGTCGAACTGCTGCGCCACACCGTACACTCCCGACAGCTGCTCGACCGTCAGCAGGAACTGGTCGAGCTCCTGGGCGATCCGTCGTCTCCGTTCCATCTCGATCTGTAGCTCCACGTTGAGGGACGGCGGAGGGGGGGCCTGTGGACTCTGCGTGATCTTCGTCGTCTGCTGGATGATAACTACCGGTTGTGGTGGTGGTGGCGGTGGGGTTGGTCGTCGTCGGTTCGGTTTCACCCTACGCTCCTCATCTTCCTCCGAGCCATCGGTGGGCGCTTCAGTATTCATCAGCGAGGCGACTTGCAGACCATCCGGGAAGGCGTCCGGTGCGTTCGTAGTGACATCCTCGGGAAACTCCTTAGCTTCATCGGTTCGCGTTGTATCGGAACCATCTTCTGGAAGGTCTTCTTCTCCGTCTCCGATGAACTGCGCTACTTCTTCACGAAACTCGTCTACCGAGCCTGCCACCGGTTCGGCCAGCTCATCCCCATCAAGTTCCAGATTTTCTGCCTGGCCACTCCGTAAATCCACAGGAATGGGATCTTCCTTCCAGCTTTCGTCATCCACGTCATCCAACGACTCGGGTAATGTGGTCACACTTCCCACGGCCATTCCATTATCTTCCGGATCTTTACCATCCTCTCCTTGGTATTTGGCATCGATCCCAGCCTCGACAGGATCATCGGGAACATGTTGTTCATCTAACGCTACAGGTTTTAGATTTCCTTTCTCGACATGCACAACTGTGTCGATTTCCACAATGGTGGGCTGCACCGTTGAGGTCCAACTATTGAAGCGATCACCATCACCCCCGAGGACATTTTCCATTGAATCCGTTTCCGATAAGAACTTATCATAGTCGTCTTCCAGATCGTATGAAGCCTGATGATCGTCCGTGTACGAATATTGTTCCCATTCGCTGTCGATAATTGGATCCAGTAGATCGATGACTTGGGGCCGAGATTGTTCCGTCAGATGTGGTTTGCTTACGGGAAAGGGTTTTATGGGCTTCACCGGCAGCAACTGATCTTCAACATTATCTAACTCCTGATGATCACTAGTGGCTGGCTGTTGTTCCCACTCGTTTTCAACACTTGGCTCCAGTAGATCGATGACTTGGGACGCAGGTTCTTCTGTAGCTTGTGGTTTTGCCAACGGAAGTAGCTTAACCGGCGGCGGCGGCGGCTTCGTATTCATATGGACCTCACTTTCCACCTGCAGCACTGGACGCTCATCTTCACCATTTGTTTCCACAACCCGAACACCTTCCAAACTGTTCACGGCCTCCCGCAGCACTCGCCACTGCTGCTGCATGTCCAACAGGAGCGACCCAAGAAAATCGTCCTTATCCGCTAGCTGCAGCTTGCCACCGGCTTTCTTCGCACTCAACACTTTCCGCAGCGTGCGGATCACGACGGGATACAGCAACCGCACATCGTTGGCCAGCTGTACCTGCAGTCGGTCCGGGACGGTTCCTTCCCTCCCGATCGCGTCGATCAACTCGAATCCTTTTTCTCTCGCCAACTGCCTGGCCATCTCCTCCACCAGCTCCTGATCCGTGATGCGCCGGATGGCACCTTTCAGGGTGTCACTTCCCCAGCTGTCCGGTTTTCGATAGGCTTGCAGCACTTTCGCCAGGTAGAACAGCTCCAGAAGGACTCTCTTTTCTTCTCGCAGCTGCCCCAGCAAGGATCGCGACTCGTCCGGCGTTTCCGCCGGTTCCACATGGTACCAGCTGTTTTTCTGCAGCCCACTTTCACTGGGATCGATCGGTTTGATTTCCACGTACCGCTTATGGCGCGACAGGACGAACCCGTCCAGTGTCGAACAGAGGACCAGACAGCACAGCAAAAGTGAGCGCACTTTTCTTCCCATTTTCACGACCGAACCGATGCTGGGTGGAACCCACTCGTCCTGGCTAGCAATGGATGACTGGATTGGCCGATGCGTTTGATGGTACGTTTTATACAAATCAAGCTGTCAAACAATTGCTAGAATTCTAAGGTAGTAAGCTAGGCGTAGACGAACATACTTTGCCTTCAAAATAAGAAAAAAAAAACGAACATACTTGTGGAATACCTAAAAACTAAAAAAAATGAACATATTATACAGGTAGTGGCGTCGAGAAAAGGGCCGATATTTGCCTTTCGCTACCCTTTCGGGAAATTGTTTTAAATAAACCTCCTAGTTCTACCTTCGCAGGTACGTTCCATGGGATAAATACAGTAATATTTAATGTTTCTTCCCAGGGAATTCTCGATGAAGCCCGTCCCCTTTGCAGGACATTACCGAATGGCCAAAATTTTCATTTTCGATACCGTCCTACTCCTGCTTCCGAACGTCACCGCCCATCCATCGCCGTCCCGTGGAGTGAAAAATGGATGCCCAAGCGTGTTCGCCCACGCGGGAGAAACCCGGCAGATTCTGGACGCCAACGGACTAATTAAAACCTATATTTTCTGCTGACCGAATTGGGCCGGGGTAAAACGAACCGGGACGTAATCATTGGGTTGAAAGGACACACGGGGCGGGTGGACTAAATTACCGGACGTTTTTCCCACGACCTCCAGTTCTTGGCACTATCTTCTCTCGGCTGTCATCCGGTCCGGGGGTTTTCCTGGTCACCTTGGACGTTGCTATCGGTTAGCTTACGCTTTTTGGTTGGCCGGAGGCTTCCGATCCAAGCTTCCCCTTTTTCCGGCGTCGTCGCCGAAACGAGCCACAATTTATTCTTTTCAATATCTCCCATGGAAAAGCGAGGAACCGAGTCGTCAGTAACATGCTTCGACAAATGTTTCTCCACCTTTCCATGGTGGGAGTCACGGTCCAGAGAGAGGGAAAGGAAGTGCCACCGAAAAAGGGACATCAAGAAGCAGACAAAAAAAAAATAGAACGAAAAGTTGAATGCTATCGAAATCCGGCCAGCGGTAAGGTTGAAGTTCGTACGGCTGTTGGCACACGTTGGCCTGGACGGTCGTTAGTTTGTTGCACAAACCGGGCGTCCAGCTACGGTTGGAAAGCACGGGGCGAACTTTTAATTACAATCCAACTCACAGGGAGCCGCCGCCGAGGCACAAAGGGAGTTTTCACCAGAGCGAAGTTCGCCAAGCTACCCCATTGTCGCCATTTGTGTCGTCGTTGGTCTTCTGTTGGCTTCCAGAATTTGATACGGACCGGTATAGCTATAAGCACGGCCAGAAACGGCATGGAAGAAGGAGCGGAAAGAACCTAATGTCCGAAGTAAAAGGGACGAACCAACCAGGGACGCGGGCATGTCTGTGAAGCCAAAGGATAATCAAAAGATTAATTTGCCGGACATGAATAGAAGAAGCAAAAAAAAAAAAGGTATGGGAAAAGCAAAGAAAAATCACAAACCCGAGCACTGGCGTCGGATGTACCGAAAACTCTCGTTCACAAACTATTCGGCCATTTTCAGTGCTATCGGCGTCCCGCCCTCGTCCATGCGGGCTCGTTGGTGATGAAATTGGCTCGTCAAGCAGAGGGAACACAACTCGTCATTCGTGCAATGGCGGGACAATTTGGAACACATTTCATCCCGCTCCCGCTGTGCTTGTGTGTGTGATGGGGGGGGGGGGGGGTTTGCGGGACATGAATGGTGATGTTGATGTCCATCTGTTGCCATTGCCCCGGGCCCGTGGTGGCATCTTCGCACAGATGCTCAACATTTCGTCACTACCGTCCGGGACCGGACTACGATTAATTAGCGCCGGCGGGCGACAAAATGTCTCGTGACGAGTCAAAAGGGCGTGAAAATCGGCCGTGCAAAGTGAGGGGCGAAAACAAGTTTCCTTCTTGTAAAAGGTCTTGAAGACATGAAGAAATCACCCCTTTTATCGATGTTTTATTGTTTAGTCAGTTTTGTTATAGCTGATTGGATCGGGTGAGTAGTACAAAATAAACAATCGACAGTCAATTAATTAGGTGTTATCAATTAGCAAAACTTGTTTATGTTCAAAAATTCTTATATCAGTTCATTTAACCTGATTGCATTTTGTTTTAACTTGTGAACAAATTTGAACAACTGACAACTTTTTGTTTTCATTTGTTCAGTTTCAACTCGTTTTAAAAACAGAACAAAAAGCTTTCTAGGGCTTTCCCCGTTAATGTAAATGGCATAGTCAATCCTCCGTACCAATCTTGATTCGAATCCACGCCGCCATCGTAAGTCATATTTGACCCGGTGTACGCGCTCGGCTATCCCAGACTCCTTGACCCCAGCTAGACTTCATGAAGTTGAAATCGACTGTTGAACAATGTTGAATTGGAGTGAACATTGTACTAGAAAACTAGTTCATTGTCATTGCTGTACTTTCGTTTTCTTTGTACTGTCTTCTACGTTACATAACCTCAGTTTTGAAACTTTTGAAAGTTTCTAGAATTATTTTATTTTTAATGTTTCAAAATCCCCCTCCGAAACGGGTGAAGGTTTGCAAGAAGGATGCGTGTGATTGAGTCCAAATGTATGAGAAATATAGACGAAGTTATTTGGTATCGGTGTAGACTAGGGCCCCAGTTGTCCCACTAGTTACGAGCGGAAAAGGGCACAGCGCGCCCTCGAGCGATGAAAACGGTAGCATAATTCCAATTTCACGCTCGGTTCACCTTCCCATGACAACCTTCCTTCAAACCGTCTGCGAACCGCGGTTGTGCAATGTCGCGCATTTGCATTAATATTCCCGCATCGATTGCTATCTCCCGCCATCGCGCAGAGGCGCGTCCTCTTCCCCCGTTCGGTGAGAGTCAAACTGTTGTTTGTTGTCCGGCGGAAGGCCGGTTCACCGGTGGTGCAGAGTGTCACCATCGCCCGTGTCCCGAAAATACATCCGTACCACCCTGGAACCGGTATTAATTTCGCTGCATGTGCAACACACTTGTTCACCGACTTTCGTACCTTGCTTTCCCTCCAGCTTCAGCGCCGGTTGAGGATCAGGTTGCAGGTATTCGGGGCGCTCATCGCTGTGACTTGTAAATTCCCGCGGCCTAACACCTTGCCTGTCGGAGACATTCAACAAGGCACGATGGGACGAGCTTGTTGCCGCGGTGACGTACAACAAATTCCCCACCTCGGTCTAGATTCGACCACCGGGCGCTACACTTGCATGGCGAATTTCGAGAGGTCATTCTAGCCGCCCAGCCGCCAATTCGCAGGCCAATTCGTCGAGAAACGCACCGGCCTTCGAATGGGTTCGGGGCAGGAATTTATTGGATAACGAGTACCGACGGACCGCGATGTGCACTGTGGCTGGGTTTAACAAGTTTCTAATCAGGCCGGTTATGCGGTGGCTGCCGGAGAAACGGTGAAGGCGCCCGGTGGTCGGGAGAAAGTGCTGACGATTGTACGATCCACCGTGAGGCGAAAATTGTGTCTGGCATTGAATGTATTTGCAGATTCGAGGGAAGATAATCGTCACATTTGAAACATTTTAATTACATTTAACGTTGAATTAACACAAACTTACCAGAATTGTTATGACCACAGATTAATTTGTGATTTTATAGTATTAAAATTATCCCTGAATTTCTGAATTTGTCCCTGAAATAACCTTAAAATAACCAGGAAGTTCCATTCAATCATTCAGTAAGTTTTGACAAAAAGCAAAAACACAAAATTCGACTTGATCATAGTAACCAGCAATTCTCCATGTTTGCCGAAGGTAACTTCCCTTCTTAATGACAACTGACATGCCTGAGGCAAATCGAAGTCATCGATGGGGTTCAAACTATGCAGTTCTCCAGCAAGTGGTGGACTGTATTCACATGTCCCGCCTACTCCGAGTTGCCCCTGGGAACTAACCCACTCTCGGAGCCCTATTCCGCGCAGTCTTGCATCTACTCGCCGGCAACGAATGCTTGTCACCTTGGGAAGACTATTAGCGTACCTGTTACGTGGGAGCTATCGCTTCCGCTTCCGCTGTCCGGTGCGCCGGCGAAGGAAAGGCAGGACGCCGGGCAGGGCATGTTGGTGGGCTGGCTGGTAACTATATTGCTTGGGCCTTGGATGGCGTCGGTGTGCGCGTCCAGTCCAGGTCCGTGACAAGCGATTCCGTGTTCACTGGAAGCACTTTCCTACAGATACCCTACCAGAGGAATGGAAGCTAACTGACCTATCTGGCTGTTCGTGTCGTGGATGTTCGCAATTAGTTGACCAGCGAACGCAGCACAGGACGCTTGGCTGGCACGTTTCACGGGTCGTTTTCTCCGTGATACTTGGCGATACTGGGTACGTATCGGTACGTGCCTACCGGGGCACGAATGGTGATACAGGACCAGGTTGTCGTCGGTGATGGTTCGCGCACAGGCCGTTAAATTCTTGCTCCCGGGCTAGTCTGCATGCTGGCGGTTGCCTCGAGCGGACCACCGGATCGGGAAGTCCAATTAGTCTTACTCTAGCAGCTTGACCATCCAACCCACTCACATTGTCTACACACACTTGCCGCACCTGTTCGGCTTCCAAACGGAGTATTCAACCTGGGACCACCCGGACGACCTGCTAATTAGACACCTATCGGACGCTTCCCGTACGAACGCTGGAAGTTTGCAGCACAATCCGAGACCCGCTGTCACTCTGCTGTCATCTGACAATCACCATGGTTACACCTTTCTTTTCGGCAGGTTTACTTTCATACTCCCGAACACAAACACATCGCTAGCTGCGATTCTTTCGTTTTCTCGCGTTACTCGCAATCTTCAATCTGAAGTTTTGCATACACACCCCGACGAAGTAGACAAGTAAAAAAAAAAAAAAAAATTGTCACGACAACACCGTGATACTTTTTGCGCGTGGTCGTTATCCTATTACGAGCCACCTGATCGTACTGCCTACGCCTATCGAATATCAACTTGTTTTGCTGGCTCGGAAATATTTTTATTTTTTTGGTTTTCGTTGATGTTTTGTTGTGGTCGATCCGTTAACCGTTACTTGCCGCGCTCTGGCCCGCCACGTTGGTGTTGGTGCTTCTTCGAGTTTCAAGCTTCGTTTTTTTTAGGCAAAACCCAGCATTAGAAGATGGTATAGTTCTGCACGCGTGAAGTGGTTGGTTTTCAATTAATTCACATGAATTTTTCGGACTTTGGAATTGGGGCCAACCGGCTAAATCTGGAGCTCCAGTACGGCGCACACGCACGCAAAAGTTAAAGCTGACGAACACACGCGCACTCCCGCCAACGTTGCGGTTCGCACGATCCGAGCAACCGAGCTGAACTGCCCGCGACTGGAAGGCCGCGTGCCGGCGGGCCTGGTCTCTCCGTGGATTAGCTAATTCCCGTACGCCTTCCAGTTCCCCGATTTCGTGCCTTCGAGTGGTGGCAAACTGCGAAGGAGGCCTATCGCCGCTCTCTGCGGTTTAGCGCCGTACGCGGTTGAGTCTCTTGTTTTTACGCGTTGGAATCGCGCAGTGTGAGAAGAAACCCCGGCCCTGCA
Source organism: Anopheles atroparvus (assembly GCA_914969975.1). NCBI lineage: Eukaryota > Metazoa > Arthropoda > Insecta > Diptera > Culicidae > Anopheles > Anopheles atroparvus. The sequence continues at coordinate 21,360,353 of CAJZCY010000004.1, forward strand.
TAGCGTGAGAGAAAGCGCAGGTGAGAGAATGTCGCGCGATGAAGATCGCGCGATCGATCTGATCTTCACCAACAGCTGACAGCGGCATGAGAGAGTCAACGCGATCTTGCTGAATATGTCGTTTTGGGATGATGTGCGTTTTCTTCTTCTACGTTCACGTCTCCCTCCCGGAGCTCCCGCGTCGTCGGTAGGTTTTGAGGACGTGGACAAAAATCTGGGCGATGAACGAACAGTCGCCTCCGACGAAGCAATCCGAAGTTGGGGCATCAGCAAGGGAAGAAGAAAGACACAGTACGCTCATGACGCTCATCCGCTGATGGAATGGGGGCCCAACTGCATCAAGAAAGAAAAAAAAAAAAGATGATAAACAGAGTTTAGAAGCAACGCACACAAAAAAGTAGGTGAGAAGATGTTGATAGCTGAAATTGGTTTGGCTGCATCAAGGAAGGAACGTTTGGAATGTCTTTTTTTTCGGGAGGGAAAAGCATTGCTACCGTTAGGGCACTGAAAGTTCATCTCATACCGGAGGCCGTTAGGGGAGCAAGATATTAAATTTAAACGCTATAGAAACAAGTTAGAGCTGCATTACATTATTTTAAAGTAATGTTCATTAACTGTTTATGTAGTTCATCTTACCTTTCGTCAATTGTATACTTGCAAACAAATTTTCAAAATAATATGTTTGCTTCACTTTTTTGTAACTAATTTGAACGTTCTTAGAATATGATTCGTTCTTAAAATGGGTTTTAAAACATTCTTGGGTCTAATTAGGAGGGTTGTAAAACAAAAAAAAAACCAGAAAGAAGAAGCAATCATTACCAAAAGAAAGTCCAACCAGATTGGTCCAGCGGCGAAAGATATAACTACTGTGTGATACGTAAAGTTTTCTCAGCTCATTTCAAAGCGCAAACCCATTCTTCGGAGTAACGGTGTTTAAAGGTCAGTCAGTCGGTTGGTTGTTAGTTCTGTTTTCCTTACTTTCACGCAGCTTTCCGTTTCTCTGCGTCTCTTCTCAGTTTTGTTTTTTTTTTCTACGCGTAAGTGTATGGTTACTTGCGCCAAGCTCAAAGACAATGCTGCGTTTCAAGCCGAAAAAGCGAGTGAAACGGTGCTCAAAGTACGACTTGAATGACTGTTGGAGGCTGCAACTCAATTATCGGTTAAATCCGCACGTGGTAAAAAAGTCAAAAAGATTTATTTTAAATTCCATTTGTTTTTATTTATACCACCCATGTCAAGGTATTTAATTCTCACTCGTTGTTTGTTTCCTACATTTTACTTCTATCCTGTAGTTTTCATGTTTTAGTCTTACAATTCAGAGTAATGTTAGTTTTCTATCATCAAATCGATTTGCCTTAAAAAATTCTCAATTCAATTTTTATATTTTACCTAAATGAATGAAACAAAAAATGTCAAAATGATGCTTTAATTACTAGAGGTTTATAGCTTTTAAACCCAAAGTTCCAAACAGTGTATTCAGTCACTGGCACGTGTTTTATTTGATTTGGAAATGGCCCGAGCTAAAATTAAGTATGTTCATTTGCATGGTTCTGATTGTTGGCACATAAATCCAGGGAGTACGCCTTTTTGAACCAGTGTTTCCCGTGACATAAGTTCGCGATAAGTTTAAGCGTACCTATTCTACCTTACCTAATGTCATTGCTATGTACAGATCACCTGAAAACACTATCGCCAACACTTTCGCCACTCAGAGCACTTCCGCCTGATTCGGTTCTATCGTGACGCGAGCGTACGGACTGGCCGCGCCGACCCTTCGCAGCTGGACGTGTGGCTTCGGCCGGATCGCCCGGATAATCAGGAAGATGCCGACGGCCACCAGGATGAGCAGCACGACCGCCAGCACCACGTTGAAGACGATGTAAACCCAGGACTGCTCGGCGCGGCACTGGAAGTCGTGCGGATCGACCGTACCGAACATTTTTCCCCTCAGTGCACTCGGCTTGACGCACGCACCGAGCGTCTTCACGTTTGGCAGCTCGCGCAGCCAGCGCAGCTCGCAGTCGCACCGCAACGGAGCGCCACGGATGTCGAGTAGGCTGAGGTTCTCGAGCGGAACCTCCAGCGAGGAGTTGAGCGTGCGGATGTTGGTGCCCTTGAGGATGAGGCGCTTCAGGGCGATGCCGGTTTCGTTGCGCACCACGTTCTGCCCGAACAGGTACGGATGGATGTTGGAGAGGTTGCGCGAGCCCTGCAGGTTCAGCATGGTGAGGCGCGGCAGCCCGTACAGTGCGTACTCCTCGAGCGTGTACAGGATGGGCATGTCCTGCAGGATGAGCGTTTCCAGGTGTAGGAGTTGGGGCAAGAACTTGGCCGGTAGGCTGCGGATGGGCGTTCCACTGAGATCGAGGTAGGACAGTTGCTTCGGAAGGCGCGCGAGCTGCTGCAGGCGGTTGTGGCCGAGAAGAACTCGCTGCAGGCCGACGCCGCTGCCAAGATTAATGTCGGATAGGTTGCAGCGTTCCATTTCCAGGCTGGAAAGTCTCGTGGTGACACCGAGCCGCAGGTAGAGGTCCGCTTCGGTGCGGTTAAAGAACTCTCCGAGCGAGTTGTTCGATAGGATCAGCCGCTCCAGGTGGATAAACTGGGAGAATGCGTTCACCTCGATGGTCCTGATCAGATTATCGCTCAGGTCGATCTGCTTGATCATCGCCAACCCCGCCAGGGCGTCGGTGCCGATGATTTCGATGCGATTCCCGCTCAGGTCCAGCTCGTGCAGGGCGGACAAGTTTGCGAACACCCTATCGGGGATCGTCGTTATCTGGTTTTGACTGAGCCGCAGATAGCGCAGCTTGTCACCGACCAGCTGCGGAACCGCGGTGAGCGCATTGCGCGACAGATCCAACCGTATCGTGCCCTGGGGCAGCTGCTCGTAGCCCTGCCAGAAATCGTCACCTATCTGATGCTTCCGGCAGTCGATTTGGACTTCCGGCAGGCCCCAGGGTGGCGCATTGTGCACGTCACAATCGCAGAACTGGTCGTCGTCGGTGTCGGTCGGATCGAGGAGCGGTTTCTCGAAGTGACACAGGTGAGACACGGGGGGTTGCAAGGTCACGTCCACCACCGGCTCCACATCTTCCTGGCAACGTAGGGCCGCCGGAGCGGTTGCGGCAAGCACAAACACCACCAGCGGAAGGTTCACTCTAGTCCACATCTTGTCAGCTGAAACTTTCCTTCTTCCTTCGGTGACGGTGGGGACGATTTTCATTAAAATTATCACAGCACAAATCAAATATTTGTTCCCGGGTGAGGCGAGGTTTCGACCGTCCAAGCCCTTTCGTTACGTGACCGCGGCACCGAGAGCTATTTTAATTAGTTTTCAACGTGTGGACATCCCCTCCAGTATAATTAAACGGTCGGACGTTCGTGTTTTTTTTTCTTTCTCCCACAGCCCACCTTCCTCGGTGGAAGTGAGTGCAGCAACACTTGGTTCTTATCAAAGTTTGGTGATAAGGAATCGATTTTCCAGTCACAATCGCGCTGCACCGTACTGTTTTATTCACTTTCGGTTACGTTGGATATTAACGGGGGACCTCGTGGCCTTCTGGCGCTGTTGCCGATGGACGACGACACACTGACCCGGTGTTCCCGGTGGGTACGAGTGCCGAACTGTTGCGTCTTATATCACACGCGAAAAAAAAAAAAAACGGATGTTCGGTTGGGCTGCGGTATGTAGCTTCCTTATCTTGGACGGAGAAATAAACGGGAACCCGAAACCGAACCGAAACAAGCTCGCCGAATGTCTGTGGCCCACTGTGGCGGGTTGTGTTTTCTGCGAGAGGTCTCGTATTCTTATCGTGACGGACTTTCTTATCTTTCACCCGCAGAACCCATCAGCACACAGCTACGGTACACGGTGGTGGTTGTGTCATTAGGTCCCGTTTGCAATGCGTTTCGTATACCGTGACCAAACCGAAACGAATGAGTGTTTCCACGGAATGTATATGACGCGAAAGGGTTGCCTCTCAAGGAGGGGAATTGAATCATCAGACATCCGGCAGGCTCATTTTTACAACCTCGGTGACAATCGGTCTTTCACATGTTTGGGATTTGATAACTTCGCAGAATTTGCATGTATCAACCATAGGGGGTGGAGGGGGTGAAATCGAAAGTTCGGCTACCTTCGATACACACGCTGCCCAGTGCCAGGTTCGGAAGGAACAGAGATAACCTTTGTTCACTGGAGTTATAATCTGGAAATTTTGGAGTCGCTCCTTTCTTATCGGACGTGGTATGTAAACCGTTTAATTTTGGAAGACACCTTGTGTTTGTTTGAGACCATTGCGGGACAGCTGCTCTTTGGTTGAGGTCAGACTTCGCGTGGATAGATAAGCTGTGCAAATATTCTAGCTGATTTGCGTGGTTTAAAAATACAATGTTGCGAAGATACACGCAAATTGATTTATGATCAAATTTGACATTTTTGGAAGCTTGTTAGAAGACGATTTGATGTAGAACATGCTTGTTTGTTAGTAAGATTTATCTTTCCCGTAGCTTCCTGTCGATCGGTTCACGGGAAAAGTGAAGCACGTGCTTGTGGCGAAAGATTTCAAGTCTATAACGAAATATTTCAAGCCAACGCGCTTCCATCAAAATGATTGGTTTAAAATTATCGAATTCTAAGGACAAACTTTAAAAATGTTTGCGATGCAAGTATGACAACTGGTGATATAACAGTCCAGCAATACGATCCGATCCGTGCACACATCTCGAACAGCTGGAGTAACAACGAGCTGCCTGTCGGCCTACTGAATCGAGACAAATGAGACTTCCGCACAAGACTTCCGCCATGGACCCATCCGGGCACGTGTGGATGTGGCTTGTTGCACCTTACGCTACCCAATCTTCCGATGGGGGCCTTGTCTTCGCCACACCACGTGCGACCCGCCATCATTCTCCTCCTCCTATTAAAACCCCGTGAAGACAAAACTTGTCAATCGTACGGTGCAAAAACGTGACGCACGTTATCTCGTGCCGTGTAGTGTCGGCCGGTGCGATTGATGTTAATATTGCAGTGCTCTGAGTAAATGGATTTATTCGTCACCCCCGTCCCGCCATCCACCGCTCCTTCCCGAGCCTTTCGTGTTGGGTTTTGGGTAGGGTTTTAATAGGTTACATAAATAAGCCAGGACGGTCTTCTGGTGAGCCTTTGACTAAGGCCGCGTGGATTGGGGTCGTAGGAGGAAAGAGATGTTTCCGAGCGTGGTGAGCAGTGCAGAATCAATACAGCACCGCCCAGCACGTAGCAGCGGGTGAGTAAAATGGGTCCGGGGAAGCTCAAGGATCACTATTGAACGGTAAAACATGTCATTTGTTACCGGTACTTGCTGGAAAAACCCCGGGTGTGTCCTTTGGCTACACGAGGCAGACAAGACGAGCACTTTCCTTATCCTTCCACCACTGGCACTGGCTTACAAACCTCCCGGACCTTTCACGGAGCGGAGCGTGGAAAAGACGGAAAGCCGTCCCATTGTTCCTCGTGGCACGGAGCGTGATGGTATCGGTACTTGCAACTTCCATCAATCAACGGCACTTCTTAGAAAAGCGCACAAACGACACGGAACGGGGTGACTTCTCGAAAGAAAATGTCGGCCCATGTGTGGCCGCTCGGCTCCTTCTACCGGTTTGAGGTTTGCTTTCAATGTTGCCCACTCGCTGATGGGACAGATGCTTCATTCGAGACAACGGCCGTGTTGCTAATGGTAGCGCCCTTTTCATGGAGAAGGGTTAAAATTCAATTATTAATTATTCAGCTTTGTCCGTTACCTGATGCTTTCAGCGAGTGACTTCCCCGGAGATCGGAGATGGATGGTCTATTGCGATTTGATGGCATCAACTAGAGTTCCATGAATTCTAAATCGCATGGAAAATATACATCTGATGCATTTAGAGCATTTTAAAGCAGGCAGTGCAAGCTGCTCCCGTTGCAAACTATGTGGATGTCCTAAGTTGCCTTAAACTAGAGGCGATGATGAGGGGAACCGGTTTTCCTTAATTACAGTCTTTAGGTAATGGAAGGTGGAGTTTCAATCCAAACCGTTGTCTCCTAATTTTGCACTTATAAATCAAAACATGGGCATTGACATTGTATACGCGTTAAATTCAGAGGATAATAAAGATATTCAGTATTTCAATGAAGCTCAGTTTAATTTTAGATTTGGCATATGACCAGGAATTATATTTTATTTGCCTGATTGCAAACTAACTGGCGGAACTCCAGTGCTGGTCATGTATCAAGTCCTTTTTTGCTACAATGAGGCGGAACTCCAGTGCTGGTCATGTATCAAGTCCTTTTTTGCTACAATGAGGACTGCGAGGGGATGTTTTACAACATCTATGTGCAGCTGACAATCTATTCATTCATGCTGCATTTCCAACTGCTGACATACTTTTATGACTAATGATTGATTAATTAAGCTCCCTGGAGCAATAATTATTTCCGCAGATCTCATTACATCTTCACCGGAAACGGTGGCACCCCGTTTCCTACACCGATCCTCGTTTCGCCCAAACGTCGAAGGTTCGCGAAAAGTCAAAGTTTTCCGCGTGATGGTGGCCACATCTGGTGGCTAATTATCTACAAGTGAATGAAAAACCAACCACGCCACGGATAAAGTTTTCGAAGGGAGCTTACACTTTTTTCGTTTCCTCCCAGAAACTATTTCAATGAGGAGGTTTTTATTTTTGGCCTCGGGTGATTCAATTGCAGTTTGAAAATATTCCACTATACGTTCCGGAGCGGTAAACAGTGGCTTATTGGTCCAGTTTGTTGAGTAAATAATTGGCTTTTTTAAGCTCATTTGGTGCTAGTGCCAATGAATGACTTCCCCGTGGTTATTCCGTTTTGGGAAGCAAAGTAGGTTTTGTGAACCAAATCAAACTACTACTGACAGCCTAATGAAAACATCAAGGGGATCATTTCGTCGGACTCAAACTCGGTTTTTCTGAGAAGGCCTTTTGTGAGATCAGTTCGGAGGCATTTCTCGTCTTCCAAAAACCCTGCAAGGTCTCAGGATGTGCAAGTACAAAAATGAAGGTGGGTTTCTTGTACAACTGACTCTATCTGAACGCTTTTTTGATAACAGAACCTGCCTTCGACACGGAGGGCGTGAGAAAAAATGCGGAGGGCTTTTGTTGTGCACGTTCATTCTTCTGCCATCGAGATCCAGGATTCAGGAAAATTGCCCTTCCATAGGGTCTAGGTTCTCTGTCGTCGTCGTCACTGGCGTTGCACTCTTCCTTATAAAAAACGACCACCGAATATCCACCGTCCCGGATAGCAACCCCAACCAGGTTCAGACGACCGTCACACACTCTTTCATCGTTCCGGTCAGGGGTGCAGGAGTGTTTGTGTGTTCGCCCCCCATCGCCCCCTGTCTGTCAAAGAGGTAATTTCGACAGTCTTTTGAAGATGTGCAGCGATGCAGCGTGGAATGCAAATAGTGCAGATGACACTGGCTTTCCAAGCCCGAGCATGAGATGGACGTTGCAGCTTCGAACAATAAGCATCGCCGTTGAAGGCAGAAACCACTTTTGTGACGGTCGGTTCTTCTAGTTGCAAGGCTTTGGGTGATTTGGTCTTTTAGGTAGATTTTAAGGCGCAGCGGAGAGGCTATAAAATATAGACCCATTGTTGAATGTGGCCGGAGCGAGTATCTTTTAGATTTAAAATATCTTTAAAGCGATAAGAAAGCATCCAACTCAAATTAAACGAACGATAGGGCCTATCACAAAAAAGCTGTTTCTTGCAAGCAAACAGCTGAGCAAGAAAAACCATACCATAACTATTGTTCCTCTTCAAGTAATGTATGAGCAAAGCTGTAAAGTGAAGGAAAACAAAATTGTTGCATCCTTCAGTTCGTCGTTTTCCTCGAGCTCGCTGCAGCATTCGTTTGCGGAGCGTCGGAAAATCTCACTATCTGCATCTGGCCGGTTCGCTGCCGGCACATTGGTCCGCGGGTTCAGGTGATAAATGGTGCACTGCAATGGTTGCACATTTCTTGCTGCACCATCCGAAACCGAAAAAGGGAACTGCTGGCACTGCACTGGCGTTGCACTTTCCGGACTCGAAGAATGAAGGCCATCAACCGCCATGGAGCACGTGGAGGCACCATAATCCTACTGCATAATCAGTAACACCATATGAAGTCGGTTTGAAGGAAGGGCCAACGTTTGGTCTGCGATTGCAGCACCGTCAGCCGGGGTTTGTTGCCGGGACCAACCGTCTGCCAACCACTCCGGGGCCCGCTTCCGGGGGCCCCGTGTGAAGATGATAAACGAAGGAGCTTATTCACTGACTGTGGAATTCCGTTTGAGTTGACTTTCGGCATGCCCCGAACCGCGCAACAGCCTGACAGTGGCAAACTCCGTAGTCGGTGGAATTTACAGGCTTCCCCTAATGATGTTATTCATTTATAATCGTGTGTTTTAGGGCTTTACAGAAAGGGAAGCAAACGAGACCCTTGTAATGCTCTTGGAAGCTGCAAAACAACTAACGTTTCCAAAGTTATTTGAAGTTATATTTTGAGGGATAAGCTCGGTTTTATCATGATGTTTAACTTACTGGAAGCTTCAGCCATTCTTCCATCACGCTTTGTCTTGGGGTAGTCCCGTTTGCTTCTGTCACACATTCGGTAGTTTATGTAGGTTACTACTCAGATTTTGTAAAACTTCTAAAGTTTTGTAATTAATTTAAAACCTTCAGCTAAGGTTCGTGTGACTTTATTCACCCATGTAAGTCTTCTTTGAGGAGTACAACACTTGAGTGGCCTAACTGTAAAAAAGGGAGCCACTGGGCCACAACCCTTTCGGTAGGGGTACCTCAACCGCAAACCTACTGGTTCTGGTAGTAGTCGTGATAGCACTCGTACGCGTGGAACGCCGTTTCGCAGGGATCGTCCTTCTGGACGCCACACTTCACCAGCATCTCGTCGATCTTCGCCCGCTCGTAGTCCTTCTCCAGCGCTGCCGCAATGTTCTCCAGCAGCAGCCCACCCTTCGCGTCGATGAAGCTTTCCTTCTCGAAGAAACATTTCATGAAACATTTCGCCGTGCGGTCGTTGGCTGTGAGGTCACCGTCGCGCAGCTTGGACACCTCCACCGCTCCGATGCCCGTTTCCGCCATGCACTCCAGCGCGAAAATGCTGACCATCTTCTGCTGGCGTAGGGTGAAGGCCTAAAGGAAGGGGGAGAAAAGAAGCAGTTTAAAACGGACAATAAAAAATCAACGGGTTTTCTCCTGTAAGATTCTTACATTAACTCCTGCCAACAAACAGAAAGCCACGACGATGGTGAAAGTTGCAGTTGACTGTTGCATCTTGAACTTCGATTATTTTTTAGATCTGAGTAGGCTTGTTAGAACTCTTCGCGGTGGGACTTTGTGCGCACTTCTGATACCCTACTGACCTATTCCGATGCATTATATACTGGTAACTCCCACCGCCTCGTCCAAGATGATTAGATTAGAGATACGCTATCCAATTCCAGCTCCCCAAACGTTCAACTTGCAACATGCAAAGACGCAACCATGGAAAACCGAGAGGGAGAACAAGAACACCTCCCCTAGACATTCCACCAACGCACGAGAACTTTACATCAAAGCAAACGGTGCCCGATTTTCCCTCCCCCCGAACGATGCTCAAGTTCAAGACGGCGTCGCTGTCAGTTAAAGGGCACGATGCAATCCGGTGGGGTCAGCTGGAAATACCACGAGGCACGAAAGCAAACAACTGCAGCACACCGTACCGACTGGTCCAATGAAGGAGATAGCCGGCTTGCAGGTTTCGCGTGTACCTCACATCTCATATCGCATGCAATCGGTTTTCGGAGCGGGGCAGCACCGAGCGGCCTTTAACGGACAAAGCACTGAGATGCATAATTGATTGGATGGGATGGTAACACAAACAGCGTTTAGTATATTTCCAACTTTAAAGCTTGTGCTTCAACCGATCGGGCCTAAGGTAGAATAGGGAAATAGACTGCAAAAAACCCTGCAGGCGAATATTGGTAATGCAAACTTTAATGTGAAGCTGGGAGGCTCAATATGAGCTTCAATATGGACGTCGGGATAAGGAAAACAAACTAACCTGCTAGAATCCTTTTCTTTTCCTCTGGTTTCTAGTGCAGACAGTTTTCTACACTTATTTTTTTCTTTCCCTTACGACCCTGAGTTGCTTAACGGTTCCTAATGCTGTATAATGTTTTGATGGTTTAATGTTTATGCTATTTTCCCTTTATTTTTGCAGCAGCATTGTGATGGTTCCTTTTGATGTTCAAGAGTAGAATAACGTTTTTCCTAACGTACACGGAATAACATTTCAATAACTAAGCTGCTTTACATGAAGCGCAATCATACTTTTACATAACTCTGTAATGTCGACAGTTAACCTGATTTCAATCCTTTAAACCCAATTCGCAAACAATTTGCAACAACAACAAAAAATCGCTTTTCGAATCGAGAGAGGTTTATTGCGAAAATATCTATGAATTTAACTTCCATAGATAAAGACTGAAATTTGAATTAAAAAACTCTGTTGGTTAACTAAATCACTCTGCTGATTATTGACGTGATGCACTAAGTACCCAAAAATATGCAGCGTTTACATGATGATTTACCATTTAGATTTGGGTTTTACGTGGACACAACAAGCTTTGATTTCGCAGTTTTACTTGCATCATGAAAGTTTCTTGGTTGAATCTAAACCTGAGCGTTCAAAGAATAAAGCTTTTCAATAAAGGTAATAAAAAATAAAAGGTTTGAAAAAATCTGAACAACACAAAGGTTACTCATTGAAGGGTTTCAAAGCAAATAGTTACACAAAAAAATCATACTAACCTGGATCTCCTACAGCTGAGATTCTGGAGGAATTTACAAAAAAAGGAGAACTAAGCAAAACATTTCACTTACCATTGCCATTTGCTGCTGCCTGCCTGTCTGAGGGCCGGCCAAGGGCAGCCAACACGGTGAAGAACTTTAATGAATCAGCACAACGTGGAATTGTTTACCACAACCTCCAGGGCCGGTAGCCTCGACGCGTTAGTACACCACCTACCGACGCCCAGTATTTTATGTTTTTGTGTGTTTGTGTGTGGTTGTCTATGTTCCTCGCCGGTCTGGCCAGTCACACGGTGGCGTATAAGTACCGTTGTGCGCGTCGTCGAAGAGAGGTGAATTGTGCCAGTGGCCGCTCGAGAAAGGTGATTAAGACGTTCGTGGGACAGCGCTCATCAGGCAGTTTTTGAAATCATCCGTCGACCGGTGGGAATTCATTATCACCATGAAGTGCACGGAGGCGATCGTTACCTTAACCCTGCTGGTGATCGGTGTGACCCTTGTGAAGGTAAGGCCTGTGCGAAAAGGGAACGGGAAAGGCAGTGTGCGTGCCTGTTTGGGAAAATCAACCACCTCTCGTGATCGATCCGTACCTTTTTTTTCACTTTGTCTAGGGTGCAAGACTGCAGTCGGAACACATCCGGCAGATTCATCAGAATGCACGCGTGTGCGTGAAGGAAACTGGCATACTGCCCAAGAACGCGTTCCGAGTGCTGAGCGGTGACTTCTCGGTGGACACCATGAAGGCGAAGGTGGGTGTGGTAGAAAATCCGGTGCCTCTTGATACATTAAATCTAACAAACAACCGTTTCCCGCTTCCCCTGGGGCAGTGCTTCGTCAAGTGCTTCCTGGACAAGGCCGGGTTCATCGACGACGACGGGACGATCCGGCAGGACGTGATCCGGGAGAAGCTGACGGTCGGCATCGAGCCGACGAAGGTGAACGAGCTGATCAAGAAGTGCGCGGTCGAGGGCGAGGACGTGTGCGACAAGGCGTACCAGATGTACAAGTGCTTCCTCAACAACCACAAGGTGCCGAGGGAACTGTTTCAGCTGCGCAAGGGCATCGGGCGGAGGAACTTGCAACACTAATCATGGCAGAAAAGTTAAGATAACTTCGGACGCCATAGCTATATTCTAAACGTAAAGTCTGACATAAAAATCGGCAATAATGCTGTTCAAGTTAAGCCTGAATAAGGAAAACGCATTGATTAAGGAAGCGAACTTTAATCGGTTCAATAAGATAAAATAAAATGAAGGTTGGTCTACAATGTAGTCCGAATAATTTAAAACAAATACGCTTTTGGGACCACTGGAATGCATGATCCATTAAATGACTAGTTTTCTTCCTTCTATAAACCACGTAGAAGGAAGGAATAGAAAACACATTTTAAACACTCTTTTATTTATTTATACTGAAGGGATAAGAAAAAAGATCTTGTTAAAACAGTTTTGTAGGTCTATCTGGCTGTTCAAAAATTTTGCAGAAATGAATTGACTTGAAAAAGTGAAATCGTAGCTGCCAAATTTCTGCACCTCATTTTCTTTTTCGAAGTACAGTTTTACATTATAGTCTTCCTCACTTTCAAAGTTCATGAAAATGTTGGTTACATTGGATGTAATGTCTATCGCCAACGCACAAAAAGTTTATGCATGATTCAGTTGCAGTTATCCCAAGGTTCTTAAAGTTATTTCTGGAGCCATAAAGCACCCAAGCTTCCCGATTTTTCCATGCGTCAAATTGGAGATAGCCTCTGTTTGATTGTGTGTGTGTATTTGGCTGCAATCATCGATTTTTTGGATTTATGTTTAGTTAGAAATTCAGATTAGTTATCAATCTTTCAATCAAAAAGTTACATACGCTTTGATTTGAATAGTGATTTGTTAAGTATTGAATTAAGTACATACTTTAATCGGTGGACTTACTTACTTCAAAATGGAGAATGCAACAGAATGTGGTAAAAATGTATTTCATCAGCCGAATACATTTTGATAATTGCGAAGCTATTGTTTGATAAAAAATAATTTTGTTTGATTGAACGCTGGAAATAGATTTACTTTAAAAGAAGACTCAGAGCTAAAGCTTAGTCTCAATTGGTAATTCCAATTGTTTCCAAACCTTACCCAACTCCAACTCATGACGTTTATATAGTTTTTGGATGCCACACAATTCATGGATAGTTAGTGCCTTCATCAGGCTTGTACAACCACCGATGAACAAGTTTACCCTTTTAAGCATCGTTAATTTTGAAGAGAAAGAATCATGTGACAAATATTTATACATTCCAGGGTATCAATATTTTTTTAAGAAATTCTGGAAAAAGTAACCAATAGTATTATTGTCACAATTGTTGACTATTTTTAACCAAAAATGAGAAATTGTTTACAAAAAAACAACAAATTTTATGATTATTACTCAATGCGAAAATGAAAAAAAATTGGTAATATTGTTGAATGATGCATCACATAACTTTATGTAACTGTTACAGGAAAAAATCTCATTATTCGCTTCACGTTCATATTCTGTTCACTCAATTCACAGCGCTTGAAACTGCCCCTGTCACATGAAGCTACCTTTGTTCAGCTTCGTTCAGCTATCGTCAACCTAAATATTGTCAACATTCAACTGAACCAATCCAATCAAGAGCCGAATATTATCTCCCGTGTGCGCTGGCTGCAACATTGCACCAATTTTCCGCAGCACCATTTTCCGTAGCGTACTCGATTGCATCCGCATTTCCGATCTGTGTTTGCTTCACCGAAACGTTTCCACCGTATGCTCCTCCTACCCGGGACAATAATGTGCTTCACATGTGTCCATCCGCACTGCATCTACCTCTGGCGATAAGAAAAGGATGAGGAAAAACGTTCATTTGCATGCGCATCAACACCTGCAATGATGACGGTAGGTAGGTGAAAATAAAAAAAAACCCCCGCGAAATCCGCTTTCGTGGTTGTCACTTTCGCTGTAAGATATCGCAAAGGTTGGCACAATCGGATGCATCCACCCGACCCGACTGCGGCCTTCCGGGTCGTTTCATTTTTAAAACGGTCCCTCGCGTCCTTCGTCGTGTTTATTTTCCACCCGGTTTTTGGGGGGGGGGGAGAGGGATCGAGAAAAACACTTTCCACGCTTTGGCAACGAAATTGGCAACCAATCCGGCCGGGTGGTTCGCTGATGACTTTCGCGTCGCCGAACCGGAATGATAAGTATTGCACATCGAAAAAAGTTTCCCGCCGTTCGATCGAGCCCTTTCCAGCTTCCCAGATCCCAAAAATTTCCCACCGGGGGTCGGCTGAAACCGGCACAGTGTGAAAAGAAGCATCTAAACAGAAGAACACAATAAAAAAATCGTGACTTCATTCGGTCTCTGCATTTTCCACTCGTCGGTCGCTTGGGCTTGTTCCGGGGAAAATTGATATTTTTTTAGCAAGTTCCTTCCACGGTAACGTCGTTTTGCGTCGCGGGGAGTAGCTGTAGCTGCTAGGAGCTCGGGAGAGCCAGGTACGCTGGCCGATAAGCTTTTCCATTTCGATGCCGAAACAAACAGAAAGAAAAATAGAAGTCAGATAATAATAGTAATAGTAGGAGCAAGAAAAAAAAAAGAAACGTGACATTAAGCACACGGCAGCTCCCCGTTGCGGTTACGGTGATCGCATTCGAGGTGGTTCGGTTTTGTTTGAGGACTCATCCCGAAACTCTTCCGTGACCTGTCGACGACTTGTGCCGCACATGAACCAGGGGACTGCAGCCGAGTTTTCCAACCTTCGGTGGAAAAGCTTTTTTTTTGTCATTCTACTTCTCCCTCGAAAAACTCAAAGCTGAATCAAAAAACCCAAAGTGAACAGCTGCATTGTTTGCAATGTGTGCCCTTTTTTTCGAGGGGGCTCGTCATTGGGCACATTCTAGTTTCCTTTCTGCCAGCTAGGGCCGGCCCGGGAAAGGCTCGGAAAAACCGGAGGGGTCACAGGAGCATATGCAAATATGCAGTCACAATACGACACTAACTGTCTATTCTCACATGCGAAATGCGATTGTGATACGAAAATTGGCTGCCCGAAAGTTTATGAAGTAAAAAAGAAGGAAAGAAAAAAACTTTGGCAACCCAAAACGGGAGACAAGTACCAGGCGTCTCCATTTGCCACTCCGAAGGAAAGGGGAAAACTTCTTCCACTCCCGGAACCTGGTAGCTTGTGTTGTCGTCCCTACTCCTTCCCTTTTCCTGCGCCTTCCACTGGAAGACAAACATCGAGCAAGATGACTGCACCATTTGCAGCGCAAGGACAAACATTTCCTCTGTGGCGGAAGCGTGGCAAGATGGAGAAAAACTGGAGCGAGAGCACGACAGTTCCAAGGAATTGGAATGAATAGTTTTCGGTAAAACGTGACTTCTGGGTCCGACTTTTAGGCCACGGTCGGGAGGGACGGGAAGGAGGGAGGAGGTTTGCGGTGCGCTGGGCGATGACAGTTGCATTTAAATTTCATTTCGCGTTCGTAAAAGCTTCCGAGCCAGCCTTCCCTGCCGTGAGTGATTTCGTGACGCACACATGACACATGCCGCAGCGTAAAATATGTGTGTGGGGATACGTGTGCCGTGGGCCGTTCAGTGCAAACCCTCTTGAAAATTAAAAAGAAAAAAAACGGATTTTTCAATACATTTTATTTGGAGACTTTGGGGTTACATTTTAAGTTTTGATGCTGTTCAAAACCAGGACAAAGTGTAGCAAAGTACATAGGAGAAGTGTACCGGAAATTTATTTAAATGAAAATCGTATTTATCACGTACAGCAATTGAACTGTGCTCACCGGTATTCGAAGATCTAATAAGTCAATACAAGTGAAAGAAGATTTTTTACAGTAGATAAAATTTAAAAAAAAGCAAAACAGGATCTATTTCTTCAATTATTTAACAAATCTAGAAGTACACAACAGAATAGTATGAGTATTCAAGCAAATCCGTTTTT
Source organism: Anopheles atroparvus (assembly GCA_914969975.1). Taxonomy (NCBI): domain Eukaryota; kingdom Metazoa; phylum Arthropoda; class Insecta; order Diptera; family Culicidae; genus Anopheles; species Anopheles atroparvus. Next base: position 21,376,166 of record CAJZCY010000004.1, read on the forward strand.
TGTCTTCTTATAAATGCATACAAAATAACTATAGTGTTTTGATCCTTTTTGTCCGATCCGGAAATTTTAACTGCGTTTTTACTTGTGGAAGCTAATGATGAATATGTTCTTGGAGACACAGAATGTATTAAACAGTTGCATTGTTTCAAGATGCTGCCTTTAATGTGGTCGTTTACTTGCTTGAGAATTTAATGGGAGAGGTTTCTACCCAGTCTGCCGTTGTGGAAATCGTTTTCAAAGAAAGATTTTAAAAGTTGGGGTGGACGAATGAAATGACAAGACGCTATTTTTTTTTTTCATTAAGACTGGATTTTCCAATACATCTATAACATTTTTCATTTCATCTTTATGCTTCGCATGTGGAGTAAATATTTCATTTGCAGCCGCATGTTTCTTCGTGCGGAACCGGAAACTGACTGACCAAAAGATTATGAGTTGACCAGATAACAAAAAGAAGACAATGCATTAGGAATGGAACTTTTATTGCTTTCGATAAGTTGAAATAAAATGCAGGCTTCAAATGTTAAATTGTAGTAGTGAAATGTTTGTATACTCTTTGCTTCCGATCAATAGCTAGCAGAGAAATTCATCAAATTTAAATAATTAAAAAAAAAACTGTTTGATGTTGAAGTTTATTCAAAGAAGAATTTTTCATTCTCGTAAGCGTATACGAGCTACATTTACTATTATTTTTTTTCTTGTTCGTTTGTTATCCTGAACGACGTCGCAACATCATTTTCGATGATTTCAATGAGTAGTACCATTGATCCCAAAACACACCTTGATATTGATAGTTGATATGTTCTCCCTTTCTGCGATACTTTCCGTTCAAGTGGCTGAAATTGAGATAGAAAAAAAGGGTATGTGAAAACATGTGTAGCAACTGTTTACTTATGGTATGCAAACCTATCATAGCTAGCGTAAAACCACCATGCTCCGTGAAAATACTGTGCACAGTTGGTGCTATCGCTTTGATCATTATCTTGATCGAATGTAGAGAATCCCTTTCCATTGTGCACTTTCAATGAGTCTCCTGCTGTTCCTGAATACTTTCCAATGGCCAGCTTGTATTGTTCCGCCTCACTGCCAATTTGGAAGCTATCGTAATGTGCGTAGGCTGATCCTCCTTCATGATCCTCGAGGATCACCAGCATTTCGTGCCTTCCCGATCTCGTCATGACATGAAGCTTTTCCAAACCCAGCCAATGCTCTCCGTTCACATCTCCGAATCCGTCCTTGTACATCGTCCAGTTTTGATAAAAATTCACTCCTCCGTTAAATCGATGCTGGAACACCGTCCAGCCACCGCCAAGGTTGTAGTAATCCTCGAAGTCACAAAACGCTACGAAAGGCTCCACAACTCCAGCAGGACGAATGTAATAGGTGCCTGTCGCATTAATGTTCAGCGTTGTGCAGGATGCGGGAATCATATCTATCCAAATGCCTCGTTCGAATAACATGTTCTCCACTTTCATCAGCTGCTTTTCAACGCCTGATTGACTGGCCATAATTTTATCAGTAATGTTGCGCAAATTCTGGTTCGAATCGGCTATCTGCTGGACTTTCGATGAAAGGGCAGCGAGTGTTTCGATCATGTTGGTGCAGTGCTGTTCAAAATGCGTTTCAAGCTTTCGCATTGTTTTTGGTTCAATCTTTTCCGTTACATTACTGACCGACGCTTCATTTGAAATGGAATCATGGTGAAACTCACTGGCATCTGTTTTTTCCTCATCCTCATCGCCATGGCGTTGTGCAAGAAGTGTTTGCAGTTTTTCCAAAATGTTTTGTTCTAACTTTTCCATTTTATAACTGATCAACGCTTCCATAGAATTGCTATCACATTCGGCTGTTGAAGCAGGATACAGAATCACCATTATCACCAGGCACAAAACTTGCCACAAAGGATTAAAACCCATTTTCGCTTGGAACCAATTAACCAACTTTCTTCGCTGGACACCAAAATCAAACTGATTCCCTTCAACCGCTGCTTCAAGATTTCTGCCAACGAAAGAGGACGTTATCGCATATGCTATTTGGGAGACTGGCGAGCAAACAAACATACTTCGGTTTGAAGAGAGGGGAATTTGTCTTCCTTAACATTTTGTCGGTGATACCCCGAAGAAAGAATGCAAAACCGCAAACCGCAAAACCGACCACACTTTTGTCATAAATGAAGTTCGCGACTGGACTGAACTGATAAGGGCAATTATTATTATGGAAATCGGCAAACAATCTCAGAGCAACCGTAATTGTGGGCCTCTCTCGATGTACAGTCTGTATAGACAACTCACAAACAAATAACGCTTGGTTTTGTCGAGGACGAGGACAAATGAGATTGTTTGGCAAACAAACATTCTTCAGTTTGAAGATCAGAGGAACAGAGTGGGGAATTTCACAACCTGCTACTGTTTCGGGGATTCTTCTAAAATATAGACAAACAGATTGGTAGAAAAAATAATCGCAAATTAGGTCGAACGAAGAGGATTCGAGTAATCCCGTGCAGCCATGCATGTCGTAAACAACCAATTATCGCGAAAAAATAGATGTGCAACGGCAAACCAACCACCTTCTTGCTCCTCTGACTTTGGTGATAAAAGAAGGTTGCGATTGAATTGCGGCATCGTGCGTCAATAACAGTGTTATGGTTTATAATGTTTGATTCTTTTATTGGTCTACAATTGGTTTGAGGGATTTTTATTTTGACTAAGGGATTTTTCGACGTTAGTTCCCTACAATTACGTTGACTGTTGGGAAGCAAAACCATGTTAATTTCTCAATTCACGTGCTGCTTTAAATACAAGCGTGTTATTTGTTTGGTTCGTAGCTAGTTGGCTAGTATAGAAAATTGATCTCCGAATCCCCGTGGTTCATTTCCACCTGACTGTCGTTCTCACTTTTGCTATCCACCTCACCTTCGTACTGGACGTACTTCAAAGCGTACTTTTCTGCATGCGTTTGGTTCTTGTAGCTGTTTAAAACTAATAGTAAATTCCTTCGGCCGTAGGCTCGTGCACATTTGTTTTTCTCAACATTGACTTTCTGAGAGTTTGCGTTAAAATACCCCTTTTTCTCTTTGAGTAGCGAAAAATTTGTAGGTATGACCAAACTGGTCGTTACACTAGGAACGAAGAAGAAGAGAATTTCTAAGCAAAATAAAAGCAATTTGTTTTTTCCTTTTTGATATTCCGGGTTTCCATTAAAATTGATAACAGAGCGGTGCGGCGGTTCTGTCCCGTGTGCTTTGGTAATAAAGGAAAGTTTCAGAAGATTTTGCAATCTTATTAGCCGGAGTTTTGTTTCGTTGGTTCAAAAAGTTCTATGCAGCAGTAGATTTGAGCTACAATTGATGTACTTTCTGTTGTCAACTCACAAAAAAGATGACGCATAGTCTTGTTGAAGTTACCCAAAGGTTAAAGAGATGCCCGAAGCCGCAGTCCTCCTCATACATGTGTAAAAAGTAATTTGTATCCCAGATGTATTTTAAAATTAATTCGTGTACAGGTTTTTCGATCGTTGCTTTAAATTGGGTTCAATTGACATATGCTGATAAAAAGAAAAATGAACATGAAATTATGTATTTTGAATACTTCAAGGGTTGCAATTCATAATAATCCTGGTTTGCACAATTTTTAAAATTATTTATATGACTAATTATCGCTTAGTAGTTCGTCAAGCACTGTACGTGAAAAACTTCGCCGTGAAATCCAAAACCAACGCAAACCACACTGGACACATTACCGCGACAATTTTCCACAAGGGGCACATGTGTTGGCGCGGCTCCAAATCATATTAGAAAACCAGACGAACGGTTGACGATGACAGCCAACGGAAGGAAGCCTAGTGGGCCTATTTCTTGCGCCATCAGACATCAGGCGCAGAAGGTCGTGAGCACGTTCTCGAGGATGTTTGTGAATTGTGGAAATAAAAATAAAATAAAAAAAAGTGCAGAAAACAGCTTTTCCTGTCATAATGGCAGATCTGTGCAGTGTGGTCGATCACGGGTAAGTGTTCCTTATTGGGAGAGGACTCATCTTTTGGACCCGAAGAAAACGTTTGGACAGTTGCACAAAAGAAAAAGAAAATACGTCAGGCCCGAAGGGGCAACGCGCAAAGCTGCGCGCCAGGTTAACGGTAGCAAGGGGTAGCTTCTCCGGAAATTGCGAACGACGCGCCCGGCGGAGAAGTGGTAAAGTACACGAGGAAGAGAAAACCCTCGCGGCGGCCGGGTTTTCGGCTTGCGAAAGGAAAACAAACCCGAAAAGCCGGTTCGAGCGGGGATAAAAAAAGGTTGGACAAATCTTCCAAACAAACCACCACCAACCGGTAGGGGTGGCGGGTGAGGAAGGGAGGTGGAAAGAGGGGGGAGAAGTGGTTAGCTGACGAAAACGGGGCACCAGGGAAGCATCCGTCCAGACAGGAAATGAAAGTTGAAATGAAAAGCGGAAAGCTCGATGACAGGAAGCGCCATGAACATCTGCAATTTATTCAAATTTTATTGCCAGGCCCTGTGTTTTCCTTCACCTCTCCTCACGTCCAAAAGGGCTTCTCCCCTTCACCCCTTTTCCGCTCCTTTTACCCTTTTGGCGCTCACGGGGGTTTCCCGGTGCGGTCGAGACGTGTTTCCTGAGGCTGCTTGTTTTAGGCTGCGCGTGTGTTTTTTTTGGGGTCCTTTTTCGGTTTTCTTCATTTTTGTTTTTTTGGTTCGCTGTATACCCATCATGTTCGTGTGCGTCTTGAGGGCGTGTATGTTTGTGCGCGGGTGTATTTTTATTATTATTTTTCTTCTCCGCCCATCGTTTTACTCCTCGGTTTGATTCGGATGGTTTTATGTTTGCGTTTCGCTATGTTTCTGTTTCAACAAACCCCCGCCCAATCCCCGTTCTCCACACGGGACAAACAACAGGGCGAGCTTTAGACACAGGTTGCCTAAATTCCCCCACCCTTCTTCCCGGTCCTTCCCAGCCCACTCACGATTTCTTTTTATTCGTTTGACTCCTGTCTGCATTTCGGTGGTGATTTTTTCCACCATCCGTCGAAAAAAGAAAACAAAGTAGTTCCGTGACCCGGACATATGCAAAAAAAAAAAAGGGACTTTGCACGGGTTCCACACACGCTAACACGTTCCGTCACGTAGCTTGTTTGTATCGTTTGGCCACATGTGCGGGAGTTTGCCCAAATTGCGCCTGGGAAACTTTAACGGCCGCGTGTTAACGATGCAGGAGGTGGGGACTACTGGAACCGGTTGACCGAATGTTTTCCATGCGACTATTTACTGCACAGTGCGTTAGTTTCAGCGGAGAAGAAGGCTGAAATAAAAACCATTAAATACGCATTCGTGACAGGAACGGGACAGGCCAGCAAGGAGTGGACGGGGATATTTCGTTTTGGTTCTAATTCAATTTTCAAATATATTGCTATCGATTACTTCCATAGGTTGGCGTTTAAAATAGAAGCCTCAGTTTTCGGGTTTTCGTTTTGATTTGGCCGTCTAAAACGGAACGAAGGATACATTACAATTCAAAAAAGACATTAAGGCTGCTCTCCAAGGAGACACGAAATTAGCTGACATGTTCGATTCAAAAATACATTATGGTAGGGGTAGTTGATTGCAATATTTCAGTGCAAGAACTTTACGTTTTCCTGCACGATATTTCATTTGGCGGTAAGCAATATTTATTTCATCGTTGCACGGATACACAAGGTCGCTACAAACTTTCATGGGACGCGCCGCTTTCTTCTTTCCTAGTCTAGTCCATTTTTGGTTTTCCCCTTTTACATACGTAGATAATCAATCCTTCGTAACGGGAGAGATCTAACCTAGATTCCAACCCCCGCCATCGTGGGTCGTGTCCGAGTTGGCGTACGCCCTCGGCTATCCTGGACCCCCGACTAATTGATTAGTGTGACATACACAGCATAGTTTAGCTCACTCATCATTTCATAATTTCACTTGGTTTCATTCACAAACCAAGTTTAAACTGATCTGAATGAAGCGGAAAATATCCGATACCGAACAATTTCAACAATAGTTTTGCAAGTGGTCGGGAGTTTGACAAAGATGAAAACAGCTTATTGTTTATGTCGGCGATTATTTAGATAATTCGAAAATTCTCAAATATGCGATATTCACGACGAAAAAAAGGCACTGTGAAATATTACAAAATGGTATAGAGGGCACGGGAAACGAAGCGTAATCGCAAGTATAATCTTGAAATATGTCAATTTACCGTTTATCGTCAATTTTTGGCCAAGCATAATCTGTGTGTCATTTTTTCATGTCATGTCATGGAGAAATTGGTGGCAGTAGGGTCTGCTTATGTTACCCTTTTTACTGATTACTGAGTGAAAAGTTTCAAGATTACACTTGCGATTTCTCTTGTTTCCCATGCCCTTAACATCAAAATTTTACGAAAATAAAAGTCATCCTCACGATTCACCCACTGTTGACAAACCTCAGATTCGGTGCTGTCAGTCAGATTCGGTCCTGTCATTGAAATATTTCGCGATCTTAACAATCCGTGCTGGTAAAGAAAGATCTTGCAGTGCAATGAAAGAATTGCTTACTTGCATTACCCGTACTCCATAGCAACGCAATGAAATGCGCGTTTGGCAGTTCTTTACGGTAAAGATTGCATCCGTGTTCCCTCACCATAGCATGCAACAATCCGCATTAAATTTAACGTTTATTTCAACGATTCATGATTCTCTTTCCAATTGATCAACCCACGCGCTCCCACGTATCTACCAAAGCGAATTTACTTTCAACATCGGCAGCATCCATTAACGTTGCGGCTGTTGCAAATGTAACTTTGATAGCACTAATGTCCGCCGACGCAGTTGCGAATAAATCATCGATGTTTGGCCATTGTTATACGTTCTTCCCGGGTTTTGTGTTTTTTATCCTTCCTCCCCGGGGAATGCCCGCGATCTGGCGGCGGTTTATCTTGGCTAATGTATCATAAACTACAGCCCCGTGGAGCGCAAAAATCGAGCACCGAATAAATGGAGAAAAATGCACCGGGATTCGTCTATTTTTCTGGTCGTATGTTTTTCTTCTCCCTTTTTGCCACCCTGGACTAATGCAGATAATGCAAAACGCTCCATTTAAATCGCGCCAGAAAATGAAATTGTGGCCAGGGAAGAAAAAAAAAAACAGTAATAGCCATTTAGCTCGCTAAGGCCAGGTTTGACCAAACTGGTCGGGATGTTTTTTTTTTTTTTTTTGCTGCCTGCAAGGATAACCGGATGCACCCTCCGGACGTCGTGCGGCAAAAAAAACCCACTTTATCCTCCAAATGGAGTGTGAAAAAGTGAAACAGGTTGCTTTAATCTCTCTCCCTTCCGTATCAACGCGCCGGATTAAACGCGCCAAATTGCACTAAATGCTTCATTTTCAGTGCGCGAACAAACGAACAAAAAAAAACACACACACACACACACACACACAAAACAAAAAATAACCACCATTAGTTTCACTTCGGCCTCGCGCATGCCTTTCCTTTTTTTCCCTGCCTGGGTAAACTACAATTTAATGTACAATTCTCGTGTCGACAGCACGGGTTGAAAAATCGCACAATGCCGCATTTTCCAATTTCTGGGTCGCGCGCTTTACGCTGCCGTGCACTGTCGCCTGTCGTTCACTCATTAGGCCGGAATGGAAAATTCTTTTTTTTGCCTTCTTGCCCACGGCAACATCTCTATTGTGTACCTGCGGCCAGGTGGGGAGAAGGACGGACGGTCGGAAAAGTTAAACATTGGCCCAACAGTACCACTTAATCAACCACAATTAACCACCGGCTCCGAGTGGCTCGCGTCCTCCTTGGGCCGGGAAAATCCTCCATCGTTCATTGTCGCCCAAACCAAACACACAGTTTCCGCCCGGAAGTTGAACGCGGGATGAAGAGGGAGGGGAAATGGGGAGGAGGCTCACCGATTTGCGTATCAGTGTGGAAATACACAACAATAGTATGATTGTGAGGATAAAGGTTAACTAGCTTCCATGGTGTACGAGATTTGATTTCGGAGCGAAAGTAGATTCACATCCTCGTTTCCTTTAGTGCATAAAAAAATGGAAATAAAAATTCAAGAACTGTTTTTGTACATTTTGAATTTCTTGACCTAAATATAGACAAGTGCAAACATTAAAAAAAAAAAATCAAAAAAGGCCTTACAAATTCATTCTGAAACACATTTACTTTAAGCCTGCAACTCGTTTTTAATGTCCAACGCCTAATTCCCACAGTATTTTGTCCATGTTTCCCAACCAGCGAAAGCATTTCCATTACAATAGCCTCCATCGAAAAGTCAGAAAGCATAAAATTTATTCACATCTACTTGATTTGCCACCGTGTATCGCCGATGAATATCGAACCAATGAAAACGCTAGGCGCAAGCATGCCGCTGGCCAGTGCCTTTTCAGGTTGAGGAAAATAAATAGTCTCACACCATTTTCTTTAAACGCCTAGCACCCATTTCCGATCTGCCTGATTAATATTCAGCAAATAGCACGGCTAAATTAAATTATTGTTATTGAAAGTGTATATTTGCAGTGTCTTTCCGTTTCCTTCTACTCTGCCTGGGGGGGTGAAGAAAATCTGCAAGTGGGATGAAGCGACGACTCGAAGACAGAGGAAAAACGTCTCTCCAAAACTCGGGCGACGTTCGGTTCGCTATTTCCGACACTTTTTGGTGTTGATATCACACTTCTGAGATTCGCAAGTCTTTCCCAACGAATGGCGAAGTTGAGCTACGGAATGGCAATGTGGTCAGATAATTGATAGAAAAGAAAGCATCGATCGCCTATCCCGATGCCACTTCGCCAGGACGAAGGGCTTAAGTGAGAAAACAAACCGCACGTAGGGAATGGGAATTTATTTCAATGTAAACATGTCCTCGCCCTCGGTTGGTCGGTGGTGCGAACATCATCAACTTTTATAATAACTTTGCAGCCGAGTGCTTTATGTTGCCTCCATCTGGAACGGACGCCATCGTGACGCCAGCGGGAGGAGCACGACAATTGGAACGACACGCCGGTCGGTTCATAAATTTGGACTCCCGACAGTGGCGCTTTCAGCAGCCTGTTTTTTTTTATTCCTTTTTTGGTGTGAATGGATTCAACGGATGGATTTTCCCTTTATTTTTCCTCCCTCAGCGCCATTCGACATGCCTTCTTCTACCCAGAGTGAGTAAATATTAAAACAGTCCACTGACGGGGGACCTCCCCCCCACTTTTTCTATTCCGGTCACGTCGGATTTTTCCATTACCGATAGCCGGCGTCGGCTGCATCTATTGGTAGCGCACCGTGGGACAGTGTTGCCAGTGGAATCCCCATGCCAACGGCCTCGAGAGTGTTACGCATGCCGGGCAGTCGGAGGTTGATCGGAGTGTTCTTGGTTGCCATGAGAATAAGAACGAGGACGAGATGGTAACCGTAAATTCTATCGCAGCAACTCGCATCCTACACATCGTTCGTGGAGAGAAAAAGGGAAAATAATTGAAAATATAGCACTTACCCGGTGAGGCAGGGGAACAAAAACCGCGAGGAATAAATACGATTGCAGCATGCAGCATCAGCACACTGCGATAAACACGAATGTTATCACTGTTCTAATAAGTTCTTCCCCTTGCACACAATGGAAGATGACGTGTGCTCATGCGAAGAAGGGGAAATAAGTCTTTCTACGCTTTTCTTGGAAAAACGGGAAAGTCATTCAATGCATGCCAACCGCTTGACCACGGTTGCAGTATCGTTTGCCAACTGCCAACCAAAGGACGAAACATGAAGGGGGCATTGGATCTAAACTTTACAACCCCCCTGCACGGGTCCTCGGAGATCTGCCGCATTGGGAGCTGCTGTACGACAGTGCGCTGCACCCTCATCCACGTTTGCAGCCACATTTCTGACAGGTTTACTTACGGTCGAAAACACACGGCGCAACCCGAATCGGCGGACGTGCAGCCACGGGGAACCCAGCGGTCATCATGTTCGCCGATGCACCTATCGCCTTTTTCCACCAGCCCGGAACGTGGTGGTTTGAAGGCGAGGCTCCCCTTGAAATCCTGCTTAGTCGCAGTTGGGGGCTTGTTGGTGCGAGAAATAACAATATGCCACCGATCATCGTACGAGAAGGACGCGATGGCGCCAAACGATGGACCCGGGCGGCACCGAGGACTTTACGATTACGATTACGAATACCAATGGCAACGGAGCAATACGTACGTGTGTCCGGAATACGTGAGTGAGATCGGTCCACCCGTGGTCCAGGACAGGGTGAGCGTTTCTTTTCTTTTCCTAAGATCTGACCAGCTTCGTTCGTAACGTGGCCTACCAAACGAGGGCAGGGTGTTCCGGTGTGTGCACATGAAAAGCAATCCGTTTTAATAGACATCTAAAAGAATGCGTCTTGAAGTGAACCTCGACTGTGGATAGGCAGAGGATAAAATGAATCCCATATTGACCGGTTTATGATATCTTGTCATTCAAAATATTGTAAGGATATTCCCTAATGTACTTAAGCCGCCAACCACTGAAAGTCGGCCAGGCAATACAAGTGCATTCCACACAATTCCTTGGTTTCACGTTCAATTATTTCTTTCCTAAAATAATATAAAATCAATCAGAGTTCCTTGAACTATTTTGTGATAAATCCCTCTTACTATTTCATTATTGAATTTTCGGTATTTCTTAGAAGTATTTTAAATCTATTGAAAATTTAAGACAATGAAGTCAGTTGAACTGCTGTCACGTATTCCGTTTCATCGACGGCTATTGGAATGAACGGTGATCGTAATCGATGCTTTCCTGTGCAGTTATTTGTGTTTAAGTTTTGACACTACATCTCATGAAAATGGTTGAAATTAGTTAACACGGCGGACCTCAAAGATCATCTGAAAATTTATCAGTGTGAAAGTAATTTTTGAAGTCCAACTCGTGCTTGATTGTTCTGTTGAGATATACAAATACTTGGTTTTGTGTAAAATAAGTGTTTCTGGATCCCCAACGCTAAATGATAAAGTTATCTTTTTGTCAAGAAATTTAGTAAAAATGCAATCTTGGGTTTTTAAGGCAAATGAATGTCTAACGCGAACAGTATCATAATGATAAGTTAAAATAATTGCCTAATGCTAAATAGATAATAATTAGAAATAAATTAATTCGTGTGACGAAGAAACGGCAACGTCAAATGATTAAAAAAAAATCAACTTCACCGTGCGCTTCCCGTAAGCCCGTAGTTCTCTGCAAAAATATGTTTTTATAATACATTGTATTGTTGTAAAACTGCAAGGTAAAAGTATTATGTCTAATGAAAGTGATTTCAAAACATTTGCTCAATTCAATCAAATATGGGGCTCTCATGTGTAATCTCTCGAACGCTTACACTGAGGGTACCCAAAAGTAACTAAACGAAGTTAAATAAGTATAACTGTTGCAATAGGCGCCTAAATGGCTTTAAGCATAAAAAAGTCTCAGATGTTTTTTTTTTGTATCACTTCTAGCGACACTTCGTACACTCACTAGCCCAGCGAATAGTACTCAGTTATACCAGAGGGGTTCCGATTAAAACTATAACTGTGATGGCGTCTCCGTTATTTGAAGATAAGGACACCTTCTACGCAAATCATCAACCGTGCGTATTCTGTAATATTCCTCGATTTGGAAAGTAAAAGTGCAATCGTCCGTAAGTCGGATCCTCGTAATTCTTCTCTGTGTTCCTGCGTTGGCAAGAACATCCAAAAGTGACCCATCCTGAAACGATGTGAAACAAAAACAGCAATAATTAATAAAGGGACTCATTTGGGGGGATTGCTCTAACTGTTCTCTATCTCACTTACACTGTCACAGTTATCAAAGGAAACCAAATCCACCCAAAAAGCACGTATCAATTCGTTTGCCTCCCAGTCGAGCGTCACATTTGTCATGTGGAGTTTTCGAAGTCTCCGCCCTCCGATTCCGTCGATCTTTTTGATCTGAGTTTGAAAGAACGCAGAAATAATATTGAAACAAGATCCTATGATCGGCTTGCACTCTACGTGCACTTACCTCCGACAGTATGGCTTTTGGGTTTGTCATTTCACCCCCGCCATTTATAGTCACCGAGGTCAATTTGGGCAGCTTACCAAACTTAATCTTGGCTTCAAGCGATAGGGACAAATGTTCCAGATTGGGTAGATCCAACAATGATTCGCCTTCCCTTCTGATAAAGCCCCAGGGGTTATAAGATATTAAGTAGAGCTCCTGGAGAGAGGAAAAGATTAAATTTAAAAAAATGTGGATCTAGGAAAGCTAAAAAACAAAGTTGTTTTCATACAACATGCTGAACGTTGCAGTAAGACCCCATGTGCTTGACTCACCTTCAGTCCCTTGAAAGCACCAATTTGCTTCATACACTGCATGGATATGAGGCAGTGCTCTAATGTGAGGTGCTTGATGTTCTGACAGTGCGAGATCATCTCGGTTAGCACCGCGCAGAACATGAAGTTGTTCCTTATCCGAAGCGTTTTCAACTGGGCGAGGATCCGCCAACACCCATCGCCAAGTGCTCCTGGCTCAATAGTGCCCTGGTTGTCCGGAGTATAATCGTACAGGGCAAGTGAGTGAAGCGCGGGCAGGTGGAGCTCATTTAAGAATTGTTCCAACAGATCTTTTACGCGCACGTGCAGCGAGACGCAGGTCAGCTGGCTTGCCAAACTGTTCACCAGCTCCAAGCACGATGCTTTGGTAAGACCCAAATCCAAATTCGTCACAAACGAGAAACCAATCGGCTCGGGGCCGGTAACCGGAATCTTTGGCAATTCAGTACTTTCTTCCCCAAGAAAAAAAATGAGATTTCGCATCCGTCGCATCTTTCCCAGCGCATCGAAGACAGCTCTCAGGAAACTGTCGGTGCAGCCATCAAGTTGAATTTTTTCTAGAGAATAGCACCCGGCTTCTAACAGCTGCACTATGGATGCGAGACTCTCCTGCGAAAAGTTATCTCCCCTTCCTGATGCTTCTACGAGACGAATGCTGTGAAGTTTACCCTGGCTGGCGAATCGCAACAGGTCGTCAGCGGACCACCGCCTGTGGAAATCAGGCGTGAGGTTGAGCTGTGTTGCCTTCATGTAGCGCGGCGCTGAAAGCAGTTGGTTCCATCGGCGGCAAACCAGTTTCGCGTGCTGCCGATTGATAAACGGCAAAAAGTCGAAAATGTGATCTAAAACCTTCAAAAGCAAAAAGAAACCAAATTAAATCTGAAAGATATTGCTGCAGTTGCAATGCTTACCTCGGTTGGCAGATCCAAAATTGATGTTGACATTGTGGCTGCTTCATTAAATAACGATGCTATGATTAAGTGTTTTTTATTCAGCTGAAACAAATAAAGAGACAGAGTGGTTTCCTTGAATTCGGGCAGATGGTTCGGTTAGAGATTTGTTGCCGCTTAATTATTTTGTTTATCTTTACTTACTTCCGCCCAAGAGGCGGTGCTGCAACCGCTCAGTACCCTATATCTTCTACAACAGGCCTGCGTTCCCAGCGACGTACCTCGTTTTCGGACGAAAGGTGCAACGTTGGGCAGAATATTTACTGGCGGTGTTAAAAAAAAAAGGTCAACTGCTTTATGTCTGCAATTGGCGACTTCTTACACGGTTCCAGCGGGTGGATAAACGATCCTCCAGCCTTTGGGAAAACTCCTGTAGGAGCTAAACTGTAAAACGACTTGTACTGCACACGATCGAAGTGTGAATAATCGAAACATCAGACAGTAAACAGTTCGCTGAACAGTTCGCATTCCTTCTGACAACCGGCCTCTTCATTCGAGAGTGTGTGTGCAACCGGGTACGGGGGAGGTGCGACAGCGAGAGGGCTTATATGTTCTTACTCTGTCGCACTTACTGATAGGTACGTAGAAGTGGTGCTGGATTGTGTGATGAACGGACGGATGACAACCCAACCCGCCATTTCAATACTACCCAGCTGGCCTCGATTGAGTGCCATTTGAAAAATTGAGCAGCCCGGAGAAAACTCCATACAAAAAAAACCAGCTGTCGCGGACTTAGCCGATTTTTGCGATGCCACTCTCGAACTTAGCCGTCCGCAGATGCCGCGATAGCGGCGGAGACCCATCGCTCCACGGTAAGTTCGCTTAAGTTTTTTGCCGATAATTACATGTTATTTTTACATTTCAGATGCTACAAAGTAAGATTTCACAATATCAAACTACAATCAACCATTCAACGTACGGTGCGAGCCAGTGTGACAAATTTTTTATCACCGGATGATAAGTTCCGGACGAACTAATCGAAGCATCCATATCGAGGCGATGGATCCTTGGCAGGGAAATGTAAGCAATTAGGTAAGTTATGCAGTGAAGTGGTTTTATTTAAAAAAGTGCCTATATAATGTTTAATGGCTGCAATTTGTGGGTCTTAAGAACAGCAGTAAGCACTAGTGTGGCTTTGTTCCAGTGCTAGTGTTGTAATAGTGTTGTGTTTGCGGAGCCAATTCAAAAGTTCGAGTACGGCCCCCGATGTTGGATAACAAATTGAAGAATTGTGTAGAAGAATTGTTATGATTCCATAACTGTAGTGCTGTGTTTCTAATGATGTACTGTTCTGTTCTTTACAGCTTATCAGCCGGACTGTACTGTGTGACCGATTGTCGAAATATCACACCAAAATGATGAATATGCGGCTCCAGGTGGATGGTTGGACCATGGTGCACCTGATCGTCGAACGATCATCATCATCATCATCATCATCATGATGACGATCATCATAGCGGATAGACGGCCAGAGCAGATGGTAAGCTATTTCTTGTATTTACTATCATAGTAGTAAGGATCTTACCCCTAAGCTTGGCTTAATAACTTTTAAAGCATCAATTTGCCAACACTTTGCTTTCATTTAATGGCTCAACAGTTTTCATTATAAAAATTAAGTCCGTGAAATTTATGTTGAATAACATTAAAATAGTGTTATCGTATGAAAGGATTAATGAACAAATCGTGAATATCCGATAAAACATGTAATTTCGTGTATCAACTGTGTTTAGTTGATATAGTAAATAATCAATAACAACTCTGCTATCGTTAACCTCCAATATCAACTCTGCTATCGTTAACCTCCAATATCAACTCTGCTATCGTTAACCTCCAATATCAACTCAATGACGATTTTTGCAGATAAATATGTATTTTTCCAATTTTTTTTCTTTTTTTCATTACAGATTTACCACTGGAGGCCGGAGATTTGTTTAATTCAACTGTAAGCAACCAAAAAATCGGTAAATAAATAAAATAAAAACAAGTAATTTTTGTTCAGCGTGTTTATTTCAAGCCAGGCGTCGGAGTGAAAGAACAAATTTAAATGCCCGCGTGAGAAGTAACTCAAGGCCCTGGGGCTCTCGCGCGCTCACCACTGAAATAGCCCGCGATCCCGCTGCTATCGCGGGGAATTATCGCTGCCGGCTATAAGATGCCAACAACCCGCTATAAGCCACCCAACTCGAGCTTATAGCATTGAAATGGCGGGTCCCTGCAGGAGCGATGGGTCTCCGCCGCTATCGCGGCATCTGCGGACGGCTAAGTTCGAGAGTGGCATCGCAAAAATCGGCTAAGTCCGCGACAGCTGGTTTTTTTTGTATGGAGTTTTCTCCGGGCTGCTCAATTTTTCAAATGGCACTCAATCGAGGCCAGCTGGGTTACTTCTCACGCGGGCATTTAATTTTTTTCTTTCACTCCGACGCCTGGCTTGAAATAAACACGCTGAACAAAAATTACTTGTTTTTATTTACAGTTGAATTATACAAAACTCCGGCATCCAGTGGTAAATCTGTAATGAAAATAAGAAAAAAAATTGGAAAATAAACATTTATCTGTAAAAATCGTCATTGAGTTGATATTGGAGGTTAACGATAGCAGAGTTGTTATTGATTATTTACGATATCAACTAAACACAGTTGTTACACGAAATTACATGTTTTATCGGATATTCACGATTTGTTCATTAATCTGTTCATACAATAACACTGTTTTAATGTTATTGAACATAAATTTCACGGACTTAATGTTTATAATGAAAAATGTTGAGCCATGAAATGAAAGCAAAGTGTTGGCAAATTGATGCTTTAGGAGTTATTAAGCCAAGCTTAGGGGTATGATCCTTACTACTATGATAGTAAATATAAGTAAAAGCTTACCATCTGATTTGCCCGTCTATCCGTTATGATGATCGTTATCAGCACACTTCGACGAGTAGGTGCACCATGGTCCAACCATTGGACATGCTTCTCGAGAAGTATGTGCGTCCTTTCCTTGACTTTCTTTTCGTCCTTCAGCTTTGTCACGGCATCTCCCGAAGGGCTTTTTGAATGCTTTTCATCCCTTCGTCGAGCGCAGTGAGCTGATCTTCTCGAGTCGGTGGTGACACGCTGCCATCCGGAAGCTCTTCCGTGAGAGAAGATTTCGCCTTGTACTGAGCGTAGTATGCCTGTAGCTTCGTGATAGGATCCACCATCGGTTCGGCGTTGCTGTACGGCACTTGCCGATCTACTTAATCCCTTTCGGATTCGTCCCAGAGACCACTTCGGCGCAGCCAAAGTCAAAGAGTACTTTGATCTCTTAATGCAACAAATAGGAAAACCAAAAATTATGAACCGTCCCTCCCAAGTTTCTCGCGTTTGGTTTCTTACCTTCCGTCACGTCGCTCTGCGTCATGAAGGGAATTTTGGCAATTCCGCGTCCCAACCTACCCCCCTGCCGAAGGTCCAATGGTGACCCCTGGTGGTCCTTGCGCCACGAGCTGCGCAGCTGTTGGTGCATATTTTCCACAATCCAATTCCAGATCGGTCACGCGGTCGACGGGGGTTTCCGTGCCGGTCGAATCGGTCGTCTCTTTGGGCAGCTGTTCGATGAGAAACATGAACACGCGCCTCACCTCGGCCACGTTCGAGTAGAGAAACGTTTGGTAGCCACTGTCGCGACGGTGTCCATACACCATACAGTCCGGCTGATAAGCTGTATAAAATAGAACAGAAAATCATTAGATACACAGTACTATAGTGATGGAATCATTACAATTCTTCTACACAATTCTTCAATTTGTTATCCAGCACACTCGCTCGCTTCGAGAAGGTCGTCCGGAACTTATCATCCGGTGGTAAAAAACTTGTCGCACTGGCTCGCAACGTACGTTGAATGAATTATTGTAGTTTGATATTGTGAAATTTTACTTTGTAGCATCTGAAATGTAAAAATAATGTTTAATTATCGGCAAAAAACTTAAGCGAACTTACCGTGCTGCTTTGTTTACATCGATATGTCAAAATCACTCAGCGTGCGAGATTCGGTGTGCGAAAGTGCAAACACACCCACACGCACATCGTCACGCGCACTCGATCGTTGCTATCGCGGCATCTGCGGCCGGCTAAGTTCGAGAGCGGCATCGAAAAATTTGGCAAAGTCCGGGATGGCTAAGTTCAAGAGTGGCATCGCAAAAATCGGCTAAGTCCGCGAGAGCTGGTTTTTTTTGTATGGAGTTTTCTCCGGGCTGCTCAATTTTTCAAATGGCACTCAATCGAGGCCAGCTGGGAAATGCCAGCGCCGTAACGATCTGAGAGTGTGTTGGTGATCTTTCGCAGCATCTTCTTCGCACGGACGGTCGCTGATCAGCAGCATCCTAAACGTCACTTTTGAAAATCAGCGATCGCTGAATTATACGTCGTGGGTCTGTTTTCCCTGTGTATCCTATAATTGGTTGATGAAACAGGGTAGAACAGATTGTAAAATAATAAAAAACACTGTTGCTGTCGGAAATGCGACCCGAGCCGGTAGTATGTGTGAGTAAACCGTATGTTTATTTGACGTTAGTTGTCGGACTAGTGCGGTTCACCTGGGTCCGAGGAAAAGAGTAAGATGTAATAGGCGGAACGCGAAGGGATATAAATAGGAGGGAATGAACCGGTAAAGGAAAAAATCGAAAATTGTAAAACACGAAAAAATAAACGAATATTTCGGCACTCGCTAGTACGTTGCCTGAAGTAGATATTTTTCCGCGTTTGAAGTGATAAAGAACGTTGGCTATTTCCAACAGTTGCATTGGGTAGCCTATATTGTTGGAAATCTTTTTACATATCTTTATATATTCAAATAAATAGATTGACAAATCGCTGAGAAACTCAAAAGTTTCGTTTCAGGTTTTCCCTAATCGCCCCTAATGACATGCAAAAGGTGAAATATTCATAAAGACATACACTATCCATAACTTTTAAAACTGAGCAGTAAGATAAGCAATAACTTTGGCAAAAATGTTGCCAAACAAGGCAGAAAATGGCTCTTCCAAATGGAATGATTGGACGCTGCAACACTACGGCTTCGCGAAACCGGCGGCAATAACTCATCGCACGCCGGTGCAATGTCATCCATTTTCATAATGGATAACAAATGGCTAATATGAAAGCACCGATGCACCGACTTCGCGTGTGCGTTTGGCCTCTCTCTTGCCAACCGTCTGTTCTTATCCACCCAATCCCAGGCTGTCTCGCAGGGAAAACTCGGGGTTGGTGTTTCTTCTCCCACAGACCGTAACATATCCAGCCAAGTCAGCCACATATGCGCCACGGTCTGCGAAAGGGCGTTCGCGATGAAAGATCAATTTGGAACATCTGCAGAAAGGATGGAAAAGCAAAGATTTCCCCCTCGCTCCCGGGACTGTATACGATTGTGTATCGCAAAGCCGCGGAAGCAGCATTCTGTCCGGTTCTCGAAATTCTTTTGTACGGTTCTTCAAATTTCCCCCACATCGTCCATGCCCTACGATCCTGGTCCTGGTGAAACAGAGCAGTATTTAATCATCTTCCCGCGGGACGCAGAAACCATCCGAGGTACCGTTTTCCTCACTCCGCTTGCGGCAAAATTCTGGAAGTATTTCGTGGGATTGCTTCAAAAGGGATCGGATTTGCTGCCGGAAAGTTGCGAGGCTGCCCCCGCTGGGGGGCCCGATGCACTCGGGATTTGCAAGAAGCAATTCCATCTTTCCCACTCAAGTGCAGTGCTTTCGATCTTGGAAAAACGGGCAAAAAAAACCTCCATTGGAAATATGAAACATTAAGCAAATGTTGTCGACAGACCGAAAAGCTCTTTCTTGCCACGGCAATAGAGGATGGCAATGGTTCTGTTTGCGCATTTTGTTTCCATCCAAACCGCCACCTTCCCAGCCACCAGTTTCTCTCTTTTTTCCGCACCCGGTGAAATGCGGGAAAGGACCTACACAAAACAAATGACTTTATCAGTATTTTAACTTTATGAAATGTTTCCCCGTCAGGATGTTGCCATGGCACGGTAAGCCATCCGTGCGGTTCGTTGTTGGGAAATTTGTCCGTGAAAAGGAACGGTGAAGCGTGCTTGGAGCGAATGTGTCACGATTTACGAAACGAATTCTCCTCCTACAAGCTTTCGGTACCTTGTCTTGTGAGGGGTAAAGTGTCACGGTACGGTGGTCGCCTTCGCAACAGCTTTCGAAACCGGGCAATATTTATATGTTTTCATGGGCAAAGGACCTGCCACAATGGTAAGGAAATTGAAAGTCATCTCTCTGGCGAGACACTAAGTGAAGAATGAAAAATCGAAAATAAAAACATAAAAGCACAACAGAACGGAGCAAAGGCTGAGTGAGTCTTGCACAGAATATTCCGAGGAAAAAAAAAAACACAAACACACACAAAACCGTTCCGATGCAACAAACGATCTAATATTGTTTGACAAAATATTTATGACGTTTGGGAAATTTATACCACCTTTCCACGCTGGGTACCGGGTTTTTGGTGTGAAAAATATCCTTGACAAACGACAGGACGACACGTGTGAGAATCGGTTTGGGTAAAGTGAGACGATTGTTTTTCGTTAGAAACAAGTTCGGGGACAGTAAGAAAAAGAAACGCTTCCAAGAGATCCATGCAGCAGATTTGGCATCACATGCTGAAGCTGAAAAGTTATGAGCAAAATCTCTAAATCAAAACGCAAGCTGGAGAAGACTTTGTTTGCCAAATGTGTTGCTGATATTTTTCAATATGAAACGGGTTATTTTTCATCGCAAGGAGTTCGCCAGACTCAAAACCTTGTGCGTATGCTAGAAAACATATCCGATACCCTTCTCCGAAATAAAGGTGCCGAGGGGCTTAGATGTTTGAATTATACGATTTTCCGTAAGATTAAATCATGCAACATCGTTCGTTTACACAAACAAAAGTAAACCCCATCCAGATCTACCGGCACCGGAAGGATATGGTCCGATCGCTCGGGCTCAACCATTACCATATTTGATGTTCGACGGGCATTGAGATTTTTCCTCCCTACGGCTGCAATGTTTGCCGCCCTGCAAGGCGTGCGTAGAGTTTTCCCTGCAGTGGGTCGGAGTTTGCTCGGTCATATTTGCCGAGCAGAGCGGTAAATAGTTGCAGGGAAAATGGAAATAGTTTCCGCAAGGTTAGGCAAGGTGGGTGAGGCCCGATAAAGGGGAAGTTGTTTTTCGAATCGAACGCACATCGACAAGGTTGGAAAGTAAACAGCATCTCGTTCACAGGGGCACAGGACGATTAGCAGAATTAGCTGGCGGAGGCGGTATGGAGTAGGGGAAAATGATTAAATGTACTTATTTTTCAGTTCACCCCAGTTTAACATAGTCCCGATAAACATAATCATACCAGGAACTCGGTGAGTCTTGTTATGTGAATAAGCTGCTATTCCGGGAAAGGTAAAAAGAATTAGCTGCTTGTGTAAGCAGCATTTGCTGCTGCAGCAAGAATTAGCTGCTTGAGCAGTAATTAGCTCGTGTAGCTGTGGCTCGACGGTTGATTTAATATTCACAACAGCTGCAGATGGCTTACATCTGATTCCAAAATAAAGATTTGCGTAATAAAGTTTTAAAGAAATGTTTTGGTAAACATTGATTTAAATATTGCTTCCTTTTAAATTTGAAATAAATAAATCGATTGTAAATTCTCGGTCCTCGGAGTTTATGGAAGTGTTTCAAGTTTTGATGCTTGAACCAAATATTCTCGACTTATCCACCTTGTATTCTGCTGTGTTTTCTTAAGTCCGATTTACCTGGCTGTCTGATAGTCCTTTGCGCCACGAATTCTCGTACGTAAAATGCAGATGCACTTGGGTATAAAGTCCGAAACCACAGCAATACACCACGGCCCATCAGAGCCCTTGCCTCTGGCATTCAGGGACAACAGAGGAAGAAGTAGCAGCGTTGGTGCTAAGGGAAGGTTCTGCGGTATGCAGAGTGTCATGAATCATCCCGGTAGGCAGAAAGGCAGTGGAAGGTTTTACCGGCGCAAAGGCTTGCAGCAGGTTGCAGGATTGCTGCATCTACCGTGTTCGTGTTCGGTGGAAAATGGGACCATTTTCCATTGCCTCCATCGGTCGATTGGAAGGTGTACGCGAAGGGCATGGACGGGTGACAGGGGTCTATATTGAAATTTTTACTCCTTGCCTGCAACACAACCGTCTCCAAAACGAAGGGCTGCAGGTGCCAAGTGCAGGTCCTCACAGGAAATTGTTGCACCGCGCTATCGTTTCCCTATGGCGAAACGAACTCCCCGAACGGAAGAACACCGAGGAACCCATTGCGGAAAACACACACAAACATGGTACGAAATGGTGAGGGCCAGAAGAGGCACAATTTCATAAATAAGTTTTATAATTTTATCGCCAAAGTTCATCGAATAAATTCCGGTGAGCCGATACAGGTGGGCTTGGCCAGTACGGTAAAGGGGGGTTTCAAGGTACTGTAGGAAAATTTTCGATGGCTTGCAAACATAAAGTCCCGTTTAATGTTCTCGGGACATTGTATGGTGCAGAGCTGTGCAAGTAGCAAGACCATGGTGATGCAATCATATTTTGTGGTTTAATTTCAATCACTGCTTCTAATTAAAGTGTTTTAAATCAAATCATCGACACAGTTTTAAAAAGCATAAAATTCTAATGATATCTGTCAAACGAGGCTTTCCTAGAGTTTGTATCATCTGATAGATGCAATATCGTTTTTTTCACTTTTTTTTAATTCTTATTTTAACAGGACTGAAATAACTTTTAAATCATGTAATTATCAAACGTTCATAAAGTACTTAACTAACCATTTCAAGTAACTTAAAGTACTTAACTAACCATAACTATCAATATTTGGCATATCAAATGCGTATTAACAATCGTTGCAAATATTTGCGATTATTCTGTTCACAATTCCAGCACTGACTTATTCACTGTGTCGAATATTAAAAGAAGCTTCTAAATTAATAAAAAAAAATTTAAATTTTAAACTAGAAGAATGATTAATAAATTTAAATACGTTTAAAAAAAATCCAAAATAGATTTTTTTAATTAAAAAAGAATAAGCTCATGATGTTGCCTTGACCGCTGGTAGCATCCAACATTTCTGTCCTGTCCGTATCTGAAGTGAATTGAAACTTCTACAAATATTGTAGAAAGATAAGAGGTGTTTAAACTATGTAAACTGCACATGTTTTGCAGCTTCACATCACTACCTTAAGACCTTTATATTGAAACGAATATTAATCATACAGTCCATGGAGAAACTTGATGGTTCTGACAACTGAGACTAGAAGTCGTCAAGACTCTGTTGGCAAATCAAAGGAATAGTTGCGCCTTTTCGCGTTACAGCGACGGTTCGCTAAGTGAAACCATCGTTTTCCCTCGTGAACACAATCGAAATGGAGCAAGGATAAACCGAGGGAAAACTATCTTACCATTCCGCCGCATCTAGATTTGCCAGGATATCGATGCTTTGCGTTTTCAGTTGGAAGAAAACTGCTTCTCCACCTCCACACACATACTCACACACGGATCGGCCCGCATTTGGAGACGCCATCTACCTGCATAATTTCCATTCGATTTTGTTGAGCTCGCCCTTTCTCCGGGATGAATGGAGGGAACAGCAAAAAAAGAAAAACATGAAACAAACCAGCACACGTCCTTCGACCACCGTGTGTCCTGGCTCATCATCCTCCTTCCTTCGCTTATCGTCGTCATCGACATCGACAGACAGCGCCGTTTCGTGTGATCCATTACCGGACGCAGCCAGGCGCGAAGATGACTCACTTCCGATCTTCTGCTGTCGCTTATTTTATCCTTGAGAGAGAGATAGAGAGAGAGAGAGAAAGAGAGAGAGAGAAAAAGAAGGAGGGTGAGTGTGAGGGAGAAAACAATACAACCTCGTCCCTGGTGGCACGTTACTTCCGGCGCATTTAATTGGCAGGCAACAGGGCAAGCGTTTCGCACAGGAATAAAGACAGGGCAGGCACGCAACCGCCTACGCATCCGTCTTTTCCCGTGTCCTCAACCTTCCCTCCCCCCCCCCCCCCTCTCGTCCATCATTTTCCACTTTCCTTCCGTTTGTCAATTTGGGCAATCCGGCAAATCAGCATCAAAGGAGCACCAAAACCCGCAGTAGCGCAAAAATCTTGGTCGACGCTGATAAATGTCTGTTTACAGTGTGTATTTATGCCGCGCTGCTTTTCCGGCACCATTGTTTACGTCCCGGGAAGGGGGCGAGGGGGGGGGGTGAAGAATTCCTTCCGTAGCATCCCCCTTATCGCTGGAACCCGGGAGTTTGTGATTCATTAAATTTTCACTTCTGATGAATTGCAAATACTCATTAAAATCGCAGTCTTTTGTTTCGCTGTCAGTGTCACTTCGCCGCAGTTGTCTTCTGTCCGACTTACGGTGGTGGGGAGACGGGGGGAGGAGGTGTTATTTTTCCTGCCATCGTGCCACACAATAAGGGCACGCGGGTCCGGACTTCCGTGTTCCTCCGGAGTGGTCGCATTCATTCGTTGTGAAGGTTTTTAGAAAGCTTGCTGGCGAAAATTCGTTCACCGAAAGACGTCGAGCTGGGCTCGTTTCAAGGGTGGATTTGGGTTCGATAAAAATGTAAGATGTGCAATCCATAATTTTCCATACTTTAAGGGATAACCATTGGAACTGGAAACTCTCCCGAGTGCGCACTGAAAAATGGCGTCAAAAGTCTCTCAAGCGAGTCCAAAGTGGAAAGAAATATGTATGTACATTTAAAAGCCAACGTGAGGTGAGTCGCCCATTTTGTTGCACAAAGTCATTCTGTAAAAGTTCAAAATCAATTTCAATGGCTAAATTGCGTGTAAATAAATGCATTCCTTCGGCGGCAGCACTCGAAAGAATTGGTGAACCCCTCGTTTGACGCCGCTTCCTTTTTTTATTTGTTGGGTTCGTTCATTTGTTAGGTGTTGAAATTTAAATTCTCATCCAATAGCAGCCCCAACCCAACCCGATTTTTAATGGGTTTCCATTGACGATGCTACCTTCGCCCGGGACGTGCCCCGAATAGTGTATTTCCGAGGACATGCTTACCTTTCGCCTCTCGTGTGCGATAGGACGAACAAAAAAACTCCACCACATTTCCAGGACGCGGAAGGAGCACATCGTTTCGGAGAACGAAGGTTTACCTGATCGAACGCGGAAGTTTTTGCGACGCGCCATTCGATGACGAATTTATGCTTATCATGTTGTTATTCCACGCTCGTGCGTCGACGGGTCTCGTTTGGGGGTGTATAGTGGGAGGGGGGGGGGGTGGTTTCATCGATGTTTTTCCTACCCCTTCCCCAAAGACGGGGTGACACGTCGCCGGCGTTGAGTTAGATTAATGAAGTGACGATGGTGGGCTCTTCGCCGTTTTCGCGGTTTCGTACAGGGCAGGGGTTTTTTTTTGTTTTCCCGCGTTATCTGAAACGCGTTTCCAGAAATTTAGGGTCCTTTATCCTACACTTCCTGCACGAAAAAGAACCCACAGAATAATCCTGCGTGACAAAGAAACTAGGAAAACAGAAAAAAAAAACCTAAGGAAAAATCATAGCTCATGAAATATGCGATCCACTTTGGCTTTTCCGCTGTTTTATGAACAGAAAAGGGCGACCAAGCACAGATCGTAATGCGGCAGGGGGTTTTTTTCCGGCAGCAGAAGGAGAAGGAGGAGGCAAGGAGGAGCCGTCTTATGGTGCAGCGTTTCCGCAACGGAGGTTACAATAAGATCATAATCATGATATGTCTTCTTCATTACGCCGACGGAACCTCCAGCGTGTCAGCGAATGCGTCTTCCATCATAAACCCCCAAGTTTTCCTGGCGGCGTTGGGCAGGCGTTATTTACGCCGTATTATTTCATCAGGATTTTGTTTATCTTTTCCGGGTTTTTCCGTCCTCGCGGAAGACACGCACAATTTTGTTCTTCTGCTCTCCATTCCCTTGCCCTGGTGCGTTCGCTCATCAATTGTCAGGGCTGTTGAGGAGATGTGTTTTTTTTTCAACCATTCTCCGATCAGTTTTCCCGCATTGTAGGCAATTTGTATCTTCATGTCGGGCGCGGTGGAGCAGGATGTGGAGACGATGTTGCGTTGTGTGCTGTAAGGCTTAGGGGCGGGGTTCGTTTCCTCGCCTATTTAAAGTGCGTCCATCCGCGGCACGTGAAGTCGAATGCGGAGCCAATTAACGAACGGAAGTTGCTGATTACGGTTGTTGTGCCTTGTTAGGCTGGAACAGGGGGGGTAAACAGTTGCTGAGCGCGGGAGGACACACAAAAGTTTGACGCCCAAGAAGGCGCTACAAATTGAGCAAAAACTTTTTCGTTCGTTGAGTTGCGTTGCGCTTTGAAGGTGAAAGTAGGCTGGCTTTGGGGGAGGCCATTGGAAACATTTTCCTTTCGTCGGAGAGATTAAAGAAAAACGTTTGCAACAATGCAGAACAAAGTGAAAGTAGGAGTGTTATTTCAAGTGACATTGGAAGCCCTTAACGTACTGCAAGGAAATGCGCCGGAAAAGACGTTATTTAAAGTAATGAAGGTAATGATGGTTCCTCAGAACGAGGCATTAGCAAATTATTCCTAATTTTAAAACAATA
Organism: Anopheles atroparvus; assembly: GCA_914969975.1. Taxonomy (NCBI): domain Eukaryota; kingdom Metazoa; phylum Arthropoda; class Insecta; order Diptera; family Culicidae; genus Anopheles; species Anopheles atroparvus. The sequence goes on from CAJZCY010000004.1 coordinate 21,402,093, forward strand.
TCACTGTTTACACATTGCAGTTAAATTGTTAATTAAAGAAGAAATAGGCTAAACACTGCATTACACGTTTATCCTTTGCAGATTGTCCGCATTTAAAAAAAAATAAAAATAAAATTCCCTTCCCCTAGCAAAAATTCGCTTTCCCCCCGGAGTGTTTTCCATAATTTGTTCATTTAGCCATAATTCGAAAGCTTATGATGAGCTAGCCGCGTGCCGATGACGCGAAGGCGAGTGCTTGCTGCGCATTACCTCATCATTTCATTTTTTTAAATTCCCGTTTTTTTTTCTTGACAAGCACCAATTTTTCAACACATCACACAGCGGCCCGGAAAAGCTACCCGACTGTGATAATGATCGCATTATCCCTAAATCAATCACTCGGCGTTCGCGGGACGTGTCCAGGACGTAGCGGGAGTGAAGGTTTACAGTTTCCAAACCATGTTACGCAGCGGGGAATATCTTCCTCCCATTTTCCTTTTGCTATGGTTGATTCCTTTACGAAAGGCGAGCGAGCGGGGAGGAAAAGTTAAATTGGTAACGGGTTTCGGTTCGTCGTGTGGCGGCGAGTTCGAGGCAACGCGGAAAATCTAAGGACATCGCCAATGATCAACATTACAGAATTTCAGATAGCAAGTGGGAAGACAAATAGCGAGGGTTAGATAAGAGAGATAGAGAGCAAAGCAAAGAGAAAGAGAGGGAAGGAGAGATTGAGTCCGGGGCAGTAGGACTTCCGAGGGCGTACTGTGGTGCATCGCGAAACTATTCCATTCATCCCATCCAATTAATTTCCCCCATTAATTGTCGATACAAATTGCGCCGCATTAATCTTCCCGAAGCTTCCGTAGCGCCGCGTTTCCCGCAACCCGAACCTCGACGTCATCATCATCATCGGCTGGGAACGGTATCCCGCTAGGGAAAATTATCACGGGCCACCCCTTCCGGGGGTTTTTCTTCCCACAAAAAGGGTTCAGGATCAGCACTCGGTTCCACTTGAGGCACACACACGCCCAAAGGGGTTCAACGTTGAAATTTGAAAGTCAAGAAACAAGGGAATTGCAGGAAAATTGAATTGTTGAGCTGTGTGTTGGCTGTACGCATTAACTTCCGTAACACCCCTTTCATGTTTGCGAGGGAAAAGCGAAATGCCGGAAACGTGACACGAGCGTGAGGCGTTACGGTAAACACTTGCATTTTCCAACCCCCTTCCCAGCCGTTCCGGTCTGGTCCGGTGTCTGATTTTTCTTAAAATTTAATGTTTGTTGAACCAGAAGAACGGTTTGCTTGAAACGGAGAAAGGCTGTAGCTGAAACTGGAAACATTGGGTGCGGGGGAACTATTTGCTTGTCCTTCAGAATGAAAGATCGGCCACATATCGAAGCGATTGTAGGATTGTTGAATTTTGTATGACCATTTTCCCGATGGGCGAACGAACGAAAGGCCTTTCCCCTTCCAGCATGGTTGCTTTCAAGTGTTTTTTGGTAAAGTGAATTCAAGCATCGCCTGTTGGAAAAATTGAATTGAAAGTTTTTCTTCCTACTTTTTTCTTTCAACTCGGCGGAAGACTTCCTCCGGTAATAATAATCAAAAAAAAAAAGGAAAATGCCGGGTTTTCAGAGGGCGCATGAAAAAGTAAAAAACCCGCACCGCGCTGCCGTACAGAACTGCAGGCAAAACTCCACCGGGAAAAGCTCAATAAAACGAACCAACAATGGAATTAATGAGAGTGCACGCACCATAAAAGTAAACGAACGGTCGGCAGTTGAATTGTGAGTGAATGGGGGACGAACGAAGCGTAAGCGTTTGGGGAGGGCAGTCCTTTGCACGGGAAAAAGGAAAATACTTTTCCCCGGAATTGAATCTGAAGAGCCACTAGTGTGCATTCAAAACAAACACACACACACACTTTCGTTTCGTGGTTGAAGGATTTTTTTAAATTATTCCGATTGCGATGTTTCAAGCATTTGCTCTTTTTCATGTCGGTTTTTTTTGTCTTGCCTTCGGTGCTCTTGATTATTTGACCAAACCGTATCGTTGGTTTAACGAGGGGAAAACCTAACTGACTGACCGGGAGTCCTAGGCGCGTAATAGTCAGATAATTTTCCGAGCGAAACTTCCTTCAGAAGCGATCTCCCTCCGAAAGGAACCTAGGATGGGTTTTGTGGACACAAGATTAGATGACTTTCCTAGGCGAGGCGGGGTGGAGGTTTTCCTATCCAATTTGTTCTATTGTTTTATCGCCGGAATACTCTGGCACTTAACACATCGGCCAGAGAAATGAGCAAGTTGATAGAATTAGAACGAAAGGAACAAAAAAAAAAAACAGGAATCTTTTCCACCCCAAACCTCACTGGGGTTCTTGGTGGCTTGGCTGGTGAAATGGATGGAAAAATTAAATTTTCCCCCGGGGAAGCCGGGGGAAAATTCACTCCCAGTGATGGATGGATCATCAACGGACCGGATGGACGGCGGCGTGCGTACGTATTGTGTGTCGCGAAAATGGCGTTGTTTGCGATGACGTTTGAAAGCAATTACATTACGGAACATCGAAAGCGCGCGGGGGGAAAAGCGTGCTGTCAGCTCGTCAATGTACGTTTGCATGATTAAAGGCACACATATCCGTGAACCGAGATTCCTAGAGAGGAGGCCGGCTTCAAAAGGAATCGCACCGAGCTCGACAAACAGGTCCTGCTTCGCCGGCTTCCCTCGGTGTTGTGTTGTTTCACTTTGGTAAAATCAATATTTGCGTTGCTCTTGTCTAGGAGCCAAAAATTTACATTATTCATTTAGCGAATGAGAATGGGAGAGAGCGCATTGGAGATGGCAGCGATGGTCCTGGAGGTGTTTTCGATAGCAAATCACCTGCTGCTCCTGGTTATTCCTTCCAAACACTTCCATGGGAACATTCGGTTTTCAATTTCCTTTGCTTGTGCCTCAAGGACATGTGTAAACCTGATTTGTTTCTTGGGAAGATGAATGGGGGGAATTTTAATTTAGCGCTGTCAAATAATTGTGAGCGCAAACATACATCGATTTAATTGAACAAGTTTCTTGAGGATTTCCGCTGACTAAGAACAACACAAAGGATTGTTTCCAAGGAGTCACAAATTGGAACTCCAGGGAAAGTCGCATTCATATTGCCTATGAAGTTAGTTTTTATTTTACGAACCTTACTCCCGTAAGCAACTTTCATTGGTTGATAATCACCATGGAAGGATCCTTCAATGATTAACTTTCCGCAGAACCACTTGTCGATTCGCGATTTTCTTTCCATCGAATTCAAATTTTGGCTTGCCCTTAAGAGAAACCACTTTCCCCGGGCACCGCATTCGTCGTCGGAAAATTGGCTTTTGTTCCGTACGCTCACGCTCGTCGGGGAAACTTGTGAAGTGGAAAACCCAATTTGATTTATCGAATCGAAAATTAAAAAAAAAAACCACTTCCATGCGGTCATCTTACACTCCAGTGAATGTCGGCTTCCCCAGAACAGGCACTCGGTGCAGCACAATCGTTTCCGAGCGAGTTAAGTTGTGCAAAAGTTGTGAACTGTAACGGGGAGCACAAAAGAAGCTCAACGAATGACGCACTTTCCATCAATCCTCGGACGGAAGGACGAGTTTTGTGTCCAGTTGAGGATTCTTTTCCTTCCTTCATCGAGTCTCGGGTTGAGCCTGTTTTTCGATATGGGCGATGATCGGACCCGATAGAATGTTCCAAATTTAGCTACGCCTCCCGCCAATCGGTTCCATTTGAAGCATTAAATAATGCACGTTTATATTTACCTACCCATCTGCCAGTTGCGCAGGCTTGTGGAGTGCTTTTTCGAGGGAATGCTCCATTAGGATAGAGCCTCGCTGTTTCAGGTTCAGAAACAACTGAAGACACACGGCGTGAACGGTAAAGCAACAAACGGAGTCCTTTTACCAAGCAACTGAGGCGTCCGGTTCGCTGGCATCCTGCCGTTTCTGCAAATGGAGATGTGTTAAAAGGTTGAATATTCAACAGACTCAATGTTGTATGCACAGGGCAAGAAGCGAACGAAAACAAAAACAAAAACCCTCTTGCAAAGAAGTTCATTCAATTTAATCAGATTGATTGGTTTTGATAGATCGGGTTGCGAATGATTTGCGAGGAAGAGTGGGGTAGTTGTGCTTTCCTCAGAACCTCTACGTGACCTTTCTTTTTCCATCTTTACACAGCCAACATTTGGATTGTTGAACCTTGCTTTAATGAAATGTGGCTCTTATTTATGTGTATGACATTTCATTTCTGAGGAATGGTTTGCTATGGATTAGCAAAAAAGAATTGATCCAAATCGTCTCCAACATTTGAATTTAAAAGAAAAGAGGTTTGTTTTTTTTAATTATTCATGTTGAAAAACAGGTTGATTTACAAACAGTTCCGTTGCTTTCATCGTCGCTTTAGGTTAATCTGCAGAGTGTCATCATTTGTGGCGCCATGTAACATCCAGCGCAACCTTCCCCATCCCGGTAAAGAAAATGGGTGTTTTTTCCCGGAAACCTTAAGTGCAACGAACATCAGCATAAGTTCCAGCACAAGCGGCAAAGAAAGGACACCGGACATGGTGCGCCTTCCCCGAAGCGGGGGTTGGTAAAAAATAAACTACGGACAAACTTACATAAACAGCAACAGCTTCTTACACGGTGTTGTGTGCCATTTCTTTCTTTTTTTTTTTACTTTTGCAAAGTCATTTCCCTTCGATGGTGGAACGGGTGGTGCAATATTGAAAAGAGTTTTTCACTCCTGGTGCACCCCGTGCGCAGGAGTTTTTCCTTTCCGGAACCGGAAGCAGCGACAAAGCGCTCGCCAAAGTGCTTCTGGTGGTACAGGGCGCGCGCGATTGGCCGGTGAAAACTCGGCCGAAAGATCTGGGCGAAGCCGGAGAACCGGAAGCTCACGGTGCCATCACCGACCGGCGCTCTTTCAAACTAGTGCGCGAAAAATAAGCCAAATCGAAAGAACGAAAGCGAAACCGAAAGCCGCGACGAACGAACAGACTGTGCAGCAAAGTGAACCAGCTGTCCGGAAGAACGCCACGGAAAAAGGATGAAAGTAAAGGGTGCACACAGAAAAGAGGAAAAGAATCCCGTAGCGTACCGGAACCGGTGGTTCGGTGGAACCGGTGGTCCAAAAGGTGTTAAGAGCAATCGGGAGCAAAACGGGAGAGCTGCCCGGTTACAGCGTCCCCCGTCCCTTGATCGCTGAGGAACGCCCCGGAGCGTTTCCCGGGTCACGGTTCCCCCATTTTTCCGACTTCTCGGCTGCATTCTTGCCTGCTGGAAGACCGTCTGTTCGTCCGTCCGTCGGATGTTGGAGCATAAGAAAACTAAAGCGAAATGCATAATTCAAAAGTTTTCCTGCATTTCCTTCGGTCGGCCACCACCACCACCACCACCATCACCACTTGGGCGCCTTCGCTCGCCGCACCGGTGCACTGCGTTGGAGTTTTTCGTCTATAGTTTCACAGCGCTTCTTCCACGGGCGGGATTCAATAGATATACGTTTCCCATCCTCAGCGCATAAACACACCGTCCACAGCAGCAGTGGTCGGAATGTCGGGTGGAAAAAAAAAGGGAAAGCGATCTGGAAGGGAAACCCCCGTAGCACCGGAAGCGTAAACTTTGATGGAATTTGTACACAGCTGCGCTCGGTTCGTGTGCCGTGCGTCCTTTTTCTTCGCTTCCGCTTGCGATGCTGCTGTGTTTTTCTCTCGTTCTCGTTTTCTCGTCTTTCTCTTGTTCGCTGTTACGGGGGTCTCTTCCGCTTATCTTTTGATATTGAGTGGGGCAATTTTCATCATTTGAGCTGCACTAAATGCGGCGATGTTTCTCGCGGGGGTCTGCACCTTCCCCATGGGTCTCACACTTTATCGATAGGCAAACCGGTAATGAAGTTTGTCATTTACAGCGTGTCGGATTAAAGGATCCTCCGTACCCATCCGTCCAGACGGAGGCTTCGATCGGTAGAGAAGGGAACCAACGTTTCCCTGATTATCCTACTGTCGGGCTTTTGCCTTTGTCCCATTTGCTGTGTGGTAAAAACTAAAGTTTTACCGATCATCGATCGAAAATAAGTATTAGTATTTATTAATCCAGACGTTCTCGTTCATTTTTCGTATCAGTACATCCAGCGTCAAGGAAAAACAAGGTTTGATTTGTAATTGGTAAATTGATTGATTAGAGTAGTCAGAATGTCAAATAATGCCACCCGTAAGCTTCTTTTATAATTATTTCCTCTTTGTATCTGCAAATGTTATATTTTCAGAAGATGTCAACAAAATACTGCAATGTTTTAGACCATGGCTTTCACAGTTATAAAGAAATGTTTCCTCCGTTATTACTAAACATTTCTCTTTATGAATTCAAGTTACTACTTAGGTCCACTACGAAGGATGTCATAAAAATAAACATAACGCTTTGGATCAACTCATATTAAGCAATGCAAAAGAAAAAGGACTATGGTCCAGTTTAAGCTATGCATTGATAAGTTTAAGCTCAATAACAAAAATGTCGGTCTAACGTGTATCGCGCTAAGATTATTGGGGTAGAAAGCCAAAATTTTGTTTGACAGGTTGAGTGAAATAATTCACAATTACACTAGCGATTAGATACGCTCCCTTTCCCGCGCCCTTTATTGTTATCAGGAACCTTCAGATATCCATTTTAAGTATCAACAATCAGTAGGCAACAATCTAATATCAATTTAAACTCTCTTTTTCTTCTTCCCGGCTTAAGATTCTTTTTTTCCCTTTAAGGTACGTGGATAGTCAAATCTTCGTACTGGCAGAGGCTCGGTCTGGTCTGGATTCGAACCCACGGCGACGTTCGTGGGTCAACAACTAATTTAACTCCATAACTTTCAACTTGAACATTTTATTTCTAAACTATTTCCCATGGCAAAGACTTGTTGTCAAATGATGAGGAATTCAGGAATATCTGAACATGAGTTCAAAATAATAATAAAATTAACCAAGACAGGCTTGGATGTACCTTGTGCTGAGCGCAATTAGCAATCCATTCTCCAAAAATTAGAAACAGTGGCATCACAATTTTTTTTGTATATAATCCTTAAGAAAGTTGTTAAACTACTTTTTTTATCCAACCCCATTTTTGGATCAGCTTTCCATAAGTGTCTCTTATGGTATAAGCGCAAGGAAAAGCGGTTATCGATTAAGGCTAACAAAAGATGTAATCAAGGCCTAGGCCGCGACGGTTGAGTTGAAGGCAAATGTCAACGCACGACAACGGAGAAATAATCAATTACGTTGTTTCTAAAAATAAGCCGAAAGAAAAAACCCGGTAGCCGATTGATAAATGGAGTGTTTAAAGATTCATTTATTCAGGCAAAGCTTAGGATATGCCTGCCTACGAACTTACCCTGACCACTGCCAAGAGGAAACGCACTGCAGCCAGCGTCTGCGTTTCTCTTATTTCTTCCGGGCCATCCATCGGCACGACACGCCAGAACGAACAGCCTGATCGATTCCTAAACCAAATACATATATCCTTTCACGCAGAAACGACCTTAGCTATGCATTAATTGCTCATTATCATCCGCGAGGGTATTGTCGCGCTTCGTTTGCATTTGTGGTTCCCCGGTAATTTATCGTCCACCGGAATGGAACGTGTGTATGTGTTTGTTGCGTGTCTCCACGTGGGTCGTTAATTTCACCATTTATTGTTTCATATTTAAAACAAATGGCTCTATTACAGGCACACGAGGTGGCGTCTCTATCGGTGGTCGCTCCAAATCGGCTATTTATTCAAATTGCCCTACGCGGGGTCCGCGTGCGTTCGAGCATCCTTGCCTTGGTCGGAGGAATATCCTATGTTTCCCAGGTGGAGTTTGCTCACGTGTGCGTGTGTGTGCGTGTGTGAGGGCAGACCATTACTCATGGCCGCAAGGAGCGCAAGGGCCGTTGACACGCCATTCGCCATTCTTCTGGGTCCAGACGACCAAGGCACAATCACGCATAATAAACCCATTCGGCGAGGCGTCTTTGAAGGATTAAAAATGACGGTAGGACGTTCTTCCCTCCCCCCACCCCCCCCCCCCCCCGGCCCTTTTCCAAGGGTTTTCTGGAAGCGCTTTTCCGTTGTTTGTATTGCGCTAACTTTTTCCTGCTCCCCGGAATACTCAATCATTTGTCAGAGGAGATCCCCTGCGAATCCGAGGCTGGGCAACGCAGGAAATTACTTATGCATTCCATGACCATTCCGAACCCCATTCGGTCGTAGCTTTTTGCGTGTGTGTGTGTGTGTGTGTGTGTGTGTGTGTGTGTGTGTGTGTGTGTGCGCCATAATTAACATGCTCCTGGTAAAACGGAAGAGCTAAGAAAATCCGGTGCGGTGCGAGTCCTTCGCCCCGGGGGGGAATGTACGCTCCCCTTTTTCCATCATAGTTCGTTCCAAGGTTTCCTTCGTCCCGTGTGGAGAGTGCATCGATATCGTCGTCGACCAACCGATGGATCCTTGGAGGTCCTTGTTTGAATTGCGTTTCACCCGTCCCCGTGGGCGTATCACACATGACGTTACGCTGCACGCCACTTAAAACGTCCAACGGAATCGTGTGGGTTTTCCGGTCCGGCTTTCCGTTGTTCCGTTGACGATTTGCGCTCTCGGGATTCATATGGTTATGACGAGAAATACAAAAAAAGAAAACGAAAACGAAGAGAAAATAGAAGGGAAGGTAGACAGGTAATTGTGCTGCCACAGAAATAAACTCCCCGGTCTCTGGGTGTTTTTCCAAGCTGCCCACTTTGCGGGGAACGGAAAATAACCGACAGCCAACCATAGCTGATGGAATTGTCCCGCAAACTGGGAATGTCGCACCGGGAGCGATGTGTTCACTCCAAAGAAACGTCCCAGCACCCTTCGTCTATCGAAACAGGAAATAGCATAAGGTGTTTATATGCACGTTATGCTGGCAAACATTTCATTTCACCTGTGTGTAGGTTTTTCCTGCTCCTCCTCCTGAAACCCCCGAACTGGTTAGGAACGGTATTTTATGAGTTTATTTTTAGCCTTGGGCAGGGCGAAGGCCGGGTGTTTCGGTGTCTGGCCCGACGACGCCTTCGACGACGCCCGGTCCTTTCGCCCTTATTTTTTTTCGGAAGAAAATGCCCCTGGAAATGGTCGAACGGACGGAAACGGACGAACGATCCGAGCCGACATTAAAATGAGGGAGTAATTTATGTATTTGTTTTCGCCTGCGGCCAACCTTCGACGTTTCGATTCCTCCCGAAAGGCGGTTGGGTAAGGAACGAAATTCTTGGTCATCCTTCTACCAGAGGTTTGGGGAAGGTGCGGGATAGGCACCGGAGTCCCTGGAAGTAACTCATTTTTTGCCATTCATGCGAAGGTGTAGCGGGATGGTGCTGGACGGATTTTCGCCTACCGCTTCGCCATAAATAACGAAACAGCCGGGGGGAGAATCGAGGATTTGGCAGGGTGCCGCACCACATCCTACTCGACGGTGTGAGTGAATTTCTTGCGGCTAGCGTAGGAAGTCTCGAAGAACGAAGGCTCCCCAGTGGCCCTTCACCACCTTCAAGTGGAGCGCCCGGACTCTGGGTTTTATTTATTTGTCCCCGACCAGGAAGGGCTGGCTAATTCGGGCGCATATACCGCAATGCCAGCATAATCAGTCCAGACGGCGTGTTCAGGCGATCAAGGCGGCGAGGAAAGCGAGATGATTGGTGGGACCGGTGCTGGGAAATGGGAAGGAAAAATAATTGCCCAACTCATACTCGCTTCCCTACAAACGGTATCGAAATAGCGGGTTCCAATAGTTATAGAAATAAAAAAAAAATCTCCTACCGGCGAAACCGCAACCCGCGTGGGGAAAACCGCAATGAAGGGCAAAGAAAATCGTGTGTCAAAAAAAGGAAAACAAGCCTCCATCGGTGATGCTTATTAATTCCAGTGCCGGTGCGAAAACCCGGGAGACACGACAGCGATAAGCAAGCGCGATGAGGGAAAAAGCCATTATTATACGCGACCAAAATTAACGAATGGTGTTTTTCACGAATGGAAATGCCATGGCTTTGTTTGTTTTCCTTTGGAGCCCGGGACCAATGGTTCGAAAACCACGAAAATAAAATTAAACTTTTTACGAGAAAAGAAAATTGGTACATCCGCTTTTTTTTTTAAAGCTCGGTTAGAGCGACCTGTAAAATGTTTCCCTGTAAACACACTACGACGGGCCAAAGCCACCCGCGTTAAACTGTTCGATAAGATCGGGTTCGGTGTGTAAATATTTAGAGGAAAGAGGAAAAAAGGTACTGCTCCCCGCCTAGTGAGCTAAAAGGGACACTTTGCTCCACAAAAGAACCGATTCAGAGCTGTAAAGTTTGTTAGTTTGTTAAAAAAATGAGAGAACAAGACAAAAAAAAACTTGTATCACCCCGTCCAAACATAATGAAGGGGCTTTTCGTATTCAAATGCAAACGATTTGCAAAACGATTGTCAACGGTACCAGGGGTCCTTGGTGAATCCCTTTTCCCCCTTCCCGTTGGTGTTATTGACTACTGTGAAAAGGACATCCCCATCGTTCGCTTAATGGGAGAAATAAGAAGTGTACGGGCACTTTGGCCGGAACCGAAGAGAGTCAGTCCTTTTGCCAGAGCCGGCCGAGTCGTAAGAACGGTCGGGTTGTTCTTGTGCGTTCCGGCGTACTTTTTTTTTTGGTTCTTTCCGTCTTGTTGTCCTTCCAACAAGGACTTCCGGATGGAGAAACATCTCCAAACTCGTCCCGATTGGTCCTTCGATAGGCCTGTGCAGTGGCCAGCCTGTTTCCTAAACTAAATATTTACCAACCGATTCTATTCACAAAACACCGAGACGCAAACGATGGACGAAGGACACGAGCGCTCGAGCCTTTGGAGAACACGCACTGGCACAGTGGCTAATGGAAGGCTAAACCATTTGTGTCAAGGTGCTGGAGGAACACGCGACGATGCTGTGCAATGGAACGAAATGAAAAGCGTCGACACGGACTGGGATGCTGGGAAACTTTGAGCGTCGAGGGTGGAAAAGGGGGAAAAAAACGTTCCAACGTCGCTGCTCGTTACAAATTGCTCGCAGCGTTTATCCTTTCCCATTTGGCCGGTCCCTTTAGCCTGGATGGGTCCGTTTCGAGTGGCGCAAAACACACCCACGAGGGAGGAAGGAACCTTCTCTGCATGCACCCAGGCAAGATGGAACCGTCTTCTGCGACTCTGCCGTCCTTTGTCAGAGTTGTCGGTTTCGTTCCGTGTTCCTTCTTGGCAGGGATAGGAAAGTGCTAACCTCCCGACGATGTGCTAAATAAATTCTGACGCTTTGTGGGAGTTTAAAAATTCAACTTTCGACCTTACTTGCTACCGGTCATTGAAAGGATTTAGCTCGAAAGCGAATGTCCTCAAGCCCGCCCGTGAAAATCAAGTCCGATTCCTTTTCCACTACCTCATTGTGATTTTTTTTCTCCCCATCTTACTTACTCAACCATGTGACTCATTTTTGCTCCTTACTCCTTTTGTGAATCCTCAATGGCTCTTACATTCTCTGCCGCCGTTTGCGTTCGCGACGCAATTTCAGTTTTGACATTTTGAATTTGTTTGCGTTCCATCTGACCCAAGGGTCGGTGTGCGCACGTTGTATCGCTTGGGGAAGTTCAACTCTTTTCCTCGCTCGATTGGATCGTCTACAGACTCTTGGAAAACCTTTTCGAGCCTATTCGGAGTGGCAGAAGATCCCAGGAGATGAAATTCTCGTCCTGCCAGGCAGACCGGTGGGTGTTGATGATAAATTTCCATCTCATCTTTCACGAGAGGGTTTTTGTTTGTCTAAACTTTTAATGTCACCCACGCTAGGCGTAGACGAAGCTGGCTGTCCCGAAGAATGGTACGCCGGCTTCCGGAAGGGCCTAAACAAATAGATAATGCTGTTTATAATTTGTTGACACACTTGAAAATTATACGCACCCACAGTCACGGTGCGTCTCTCCCGGCACTGGGAGACTGAAGCCGGAAGCTGGATCCCGGGTTCGCCTCTGCAGTGTTCGATGGAAGTGTTTCGCCACCCGATTGTGTCACGTCAACCAATCTTTCCCGAAGCCGATGATGAGTTGACAAAGCGGCAGCTTCTTTCATCACCGCCAAGGCCTACTCCTGGCAGTCGGTGCCTACTTTTTAAACGCAAAAGGAGCAGAGAAACAATTGTACGAAACGGTTGACTTGTCTGCTTGTTTCTGCGCCAGCCTACTAAGTCCTGCAAAGCTCAAACGGCTTCCCGGAACCACATCTTCAAAGTCCCGCCATCATATTAACGCCGGCAAATGTTGGCGCATTGGGGGCCAACTTTTACGCAACCCGTCACCGAGAACACTGACACGTACCACGGGGGTGGATAATTTACACCAGCCTTTTTCATTGCAAGGCGGGAAAGGATGCGTAACTTCCAGTTGAACGTTCGCCCGGTAAATCTCCCCGAAGCAGCCCTTGGAGAGCTTATTTACATTCAGCCATCTTCCCGGGCGCGACAAAATGTACTCCTGTTCACCGTCTTCTTTGCGCCGTACAGTACGGCGAAATGGTTTAAGAAAATTGAATCAGCACCAGAACAAGGGCGGCAAGCATTCGGCAGATGGTGACGGTGACGGTTCGCTTGAAAATGGATTCATAATGTGCTTGGTGGGGTCGTTTACAGTGCGCCACTTTCGAGTGCGTTCTCGAGTCCGCAAGAATGCGCACCACGAGCACCGAGTACCCCCTGAAGGTTTCGTGTGAATGGCTGTCTGCGATGCTGTTGGGAAACAAATAAATAACCGTGTTCGGTTTTATTTCTATTTCAGTCATGTCGGCGAAGTGCCGTCCTAGACGAACGGAGTCGTCTTGGGCTCGAAATGGAAAGCATGCGTGTTCTGGCAGAGGCGCGGAATTGGAAAGCCGAACGAAATGGGTAATGTAGCCCGGACCAGGGCCAGGACCTTCGCTGGCTTCTGTCGGCGTTGACATAGTGTTATTATTTACGGGTAATTTATTGCAAAGGTGGGATTTGCCAGCCCACGGGTAACCTGTGCGTACGGATGCCGCGGCCAAAGGACTTTCCAACCGTCGCGCGACCTTTCAACGGTGAAGATTTTGTACCGGAGCGAGCAATTGTTATTCCTGAACCGGATTCATATGACAAGCTCTTCGCTGAAAAGCGGATCGCATTGAACCATCCGCGTGAAGGATTCTCAAAAGCCCTGTGGCTCAACGCAAGGGGGTGGGATGATGTTTTCCTACATGAAACTTTAATGAAGCACAGCGAATACAAAAATCCTCTCCTTCGCGGTAATGGTGTTCGTGGCTGACGGTGGCAGTAAGAGACGGGGTTTTTGTTTTCCACCCGAGACGCCGCAAAGCTTACCGAGGAACAAATTGAAGCAATTTTCAAGGAAAGACCTCCCGGAGGAAGCACAAAACATCTCATAACTGTGACATCACGCGACCAGATGTAACAAATCAATTTAGAAGACATTTCGTGGGTCTTGAGTTGGAAATTTCTTAAGTTAAGCTGACTTCATTCGTAGGATTGCGAGATGATTGCCTTAATGAGTTCTTTAAATAAAGCTTAATGTAATTTAAAATCGATTCCATAGAAATCCGTTTACTAATTGAAAATTTTATCTCACTTTATTCAAAACTAGCTGTTTCCCGGCGCGACCCACAAGAAATTTGTCGTTGAGTTCGTATGGCTGGGTTGCTTAAATACGTTGTGTTCCACGTGTTCTGCCAGTTGAACTACTCGTTGATCACAATTATGCTGACTTTTAGGGTTGTTTTTTCGATGACCTGCCCCTTTTGCTTTGTTTGCTTCTAATGATGATTTTTATGTTGCATTTTAAAGGATCCGCGATTTAGTTTTAAAATCAAATTATATCCTTAAGGAATGGATTTATAAAAAAATCTCCATCTTGGTTCAATGAACAAGGTGGCCTGTTCGCTTTCTGACTTAAAAGAGGATTGAAAAACGCTTCTCATCTGATTTGCGGCAAACGGTTTCCATCGTGGGATGTTGAAAATATTCAACAAGGTAAGGTAAAACGTTGCCGTACGGTACTCGACTTCAACTCCCTCGGTGATAAAGTAAGAGGTCAACAACCGATTGCTGTATCATGTTTTTGATGATTATTTATGTTGTTTACGCTACGGGGCAAACCGTGTCGTTTCCCTCAAACGCCACGATGCTGGAGTCGTTGGTCTCACGTTCGTCAGCGAAAGGCGATGGCACGTATGATGATGGCGGTAATTTGTCATCGGAAATAAAAAAAAAAAAACTTCAACCAACATCAGGTCGTACAGAAGATGACGTCGGAAGTGCAATGAACAGTCAATAGAGTGAAAAATAGTAAGACCACCGCTACACCGGACGGACAGAGTTCTTTTTCTTTCTTCTTCCGCCTGCCCCGCGATGTGTCGCTTCCAGTCGAGTGAAAAGCCGATTTGGTGCGCCATTCGGAGCGGTAAGCTGCTCGTTCGATTGGCCCGGAAAGTTTTTCGCATCTTCCGCCCCACGCCTGGTGCGCTTCACTTTCCGGCGACTCCCAGAAAGTGAGAAAAAGGCTTAAATCACTTCACCATCATCATCATCATCGTCATCATCATCGACGTTGATATCGGCACCGACAGTCTCGCCAGGGTCTCGTCCGGGGAGGGTTTAGTAGGAACTTTCCGTCTGTCTGCCGGTATGTTTGTGTTTTGTTTTTCGTTTGGATGCCGCTGCGGCTGCTGTCAGCTTCCGGCTTTTCCTCCGGGAAGGAACGGCTCAAGATTGGAGTACGGCGAGCAGCGTGAAGGCCGACGAGGGACTCGAAAGAGAGGGCGAGTGAACCGATTGAAGACGATCCGGAAGACTGACTCTCCAAAACCCGAATCGGCCGCCTTGGTGCTGGATTTTTCTCCACTTGGCGAACTTTCGCTTCTCATGTTGCCCGGAGCGGAGGTGGAAAAGAAAATATTTTTCTCCATCCTTTCGCCGCTTCCGCTTCCGGTCTGCGTGTTGCGATCTGCAGTATTTTCTTTTCCTTTCTCTTCCGATTCGGTTTCGACCAGGCACACCAATTGGATGCATAACTTTCTTGGCATTTGTTTTTTCTACCATTGAAGAGTTTCTTTTTCGTTTCGTGTCCCTCTTCGTCTTCTTCGGCCCATCCTTTCGCATCCCCATTCGGTTCAGCAGCCGGTTCCGTCGCCGGGTGTATTAAAAAGTTTTGAGACCTGTCAAAAATGTTCGCTGTAATGAAAAGTATTAGAATTTATTGGTTTTTATTGTTATTGCTACTTTTTGCGATTGGAACGCGCTGCTTCCGCTTGGGATTTCGAGGTTTTTCCGCCCCGGTGAAAACTGCCGACTGCATACCGTGTTTTATTTCCGCTCCAGAAATTCAATCATGGCGTCCCTTTGGGTTTCGATTTTTTTGCTCCATGTCGTTGCCTTGGCGATTGGCTTGCGCAAGAAAGAAGATCCAGTTGGGAGTTGTGGATGAAATATTCTAAGTTGATATTTTAAACTTCAATACGCCACTTAAGGGTTCCCAGCATTATGAGCCAATGGCGGAAAAAGATTGTCTACGTACGAAATTCCATGCGAAATGTGTTCTGGTTTCCCGCAAATCAATAGTTGCCGTGTTGTTCGGCAAAATGTTTCGAGGTGAAGAAAACCAGAACTTTTTTTTTTACTTTTGCGAAGAAAAAAGTTAAATTTCACTCGGGTAGGTGAAAAAAATCAATCTTTCACCAAAATATCCCTTGGGAAGAAAAAACTGAAAAGCTGAAAGTAGGAATTCCGGAGAAAGTTTGCATACGAAAAAAGAACACGAGTGGCGAGTTTTTGCTTTCGCGGCAATACAAATGCAGACTA
This sequence comes from Anopheles atroparvus, assembly GCA_914969975.1. NCBI lineage: Eukaryota > Metazoa > Arthropoda > Insecta > Diptera > Culicidae > Anopheles > Anopheles atroparvus. The sequence goes on from CAJZCY010000004.1 coordinate 21,417,995, forward strand.
AGAAAGGATCGCTAAGAGGATCGTCACCAGACGGAGTGTGTTCCACTTCCGCATGAAGGGATGAAAAATAGCCTCACAACTGGATGAAGATTGTAAGAAGGGGGAAAAAAAGTAAAAGAAATGGAGCCCATAAAGTATCGAAAGTTGGTAAATTTTTTGAAAAGAATGAATCTCCACAAGCATGGGGTGTTTCTGGCACTTCGTTGTGTTGTTAGGGAGAAAATTTGGCTTGATGTATTTTGTAATTTTAGTGTCGATGACTCCTTCCTGAAATCTACGTTGATGGCTTCCGAAATCATAATTTGATTGGACGAAAGTTCACGTACCCAGCAAGCACCTTGCTGATGAATTATTACCTCCCTTCCATGGACATTTCGTGCCCAGCAGCGGCCGTCCTGCCGAGCAGATTGTAATAGTAATTCACAGCATGGAGCTGCTGCTGACAATTTCCCGGTGGAAAACAAACCTCAAACAAATCACGAGGGACGCTGTCACACGAGTGAAAAGGGAAAAACAGGACTGGACTGGACGGCTGCCAAAATGACGGGGAGCTCTGGGAGGAAGGGTGTTCTGATTTGGATGGAGCGAAAACTTGCCATCATAATTCCTCCCTAACAAACCATAAAACTACACCCTTCGTTAGCGAACGCATTCAGTATCGATTGGTGCCGATTGTCTTCTCGACTTCATCTGCACAATGATGGAAAGTGTTGTTTTGTTTCAGGGGATGGTTGGTGGAAGGAAATTATTGTTTCTCAAACGTCGCTATAATCTTTTCTGTTTTGCTTTTCTTAAGGACTTTTTGGAGAAATTGTAGTCATACTTAGCTAAACATGGAAGCAGAACCAAAGAAGGTTCAAGGCAAAGACTTCATCTGTTTAATGCATTTTATGTAGACTTAGGAATTTAAATGCTTCTACCTTTAGGAAAATACGTTTTGGAAATTGCTTTGAACACCATTCGGCAGATTTTACCACCGGTTTTCATTTCTTTTCGGGGTTTTAGTATGAAATTCCGCATTCCACGATTTTCCTGGGGTTCGTTTGGTCCATTTGCTGGCATCGTACGAAACGCATGAATGAGTAATAATAACATGCTCTTCCCTAGAAGCAACTTCGGTGGCTCAGTTTATGGTCGTAGATATCACATGGGGGGACGGAGCCATTCCTTCGGCCAAACGAAGGAATCCTTTATCGTCCTCCGGCACACCTTACTTTCAATATCCGGGACGTGGGATGCGAGGGTGTGCGGGGGGAGACCGAATGCATTAACCAAACACGCAGTCAATGCCCGAGGGTTGCTTTCCAAAACGGATGTACAGAAATGTGCGCCTTAAAGGGGAAGCGTCTATCGTTGAAACCGATTGACTGACGTGCCCCGTCATTCCCTGCGTGTGTTTTCCCATTTTTCCAGTAGACTATCTTCCGCCCAGCACACAAACGGCAATCCCTTCCCTGTGGCTTTAAGGAGCACGAAAATGGAAGGGAAGAATACGGCTTCCTGTTTGCGGAAGAAAAGGATTCACAGCGCGGGGATGAAAACTTTCTTCGAGCGATGGAGGGGGACCATTCTTCGTCCTCCGAAGCCGTAAGGCATGCACGCGACGCATACGCAGCAAGATCGAACAGACACACACACAGGTGTTTTGCGGCTCTAATGCGATTATGATGAGATTTAATGATGATGATCGAATTTGAGAGGTTTTTCGGATCGGTTTCGATAGGGGGCGCGTGGCGCAAAAGGAGAAAGGCAAATATAATACTCCGAAGGAGCTGGCGTTCGTGTGGCAAATAGTGGCGGGGGAAGGACCACCGGAAGAAACTGCAATCGAACGCAGTTTTTCGGTGCCCAAAATTGGCTTCTTTTGGCAGCTTGTCTGCTGTTCGGAACTTGAAGGGATTGGGGGATTGAAATTGATTTTTCTTCGTTAAATAACGCCAGACGGGAGCTTCCTGCTCCTTGCCGAAGTAGGAAGCCTCGGAAAAGGTGCTGAAAACTGGGGTGCTGGAAAATAGAACTGCAGACTGGAGTGGAGCTCGGAGGCCATTCGGAAGGCACAGAAAATTGATAAGCCTCGAAATTGTGATAAAATTTTGAAAAATGAATTCATCTACCTTTCGTTCCGTGTGGCCGTATCGATATCGAGAATCTCTATCCAACGATTTTGGGGGAGGAAAAACTGCCAAGTTATCACTGTAGGGGGAAAAAAAAATTGACGAAAGTAACCGACTCGAGCAGGGTGACTAGGCAGTATTGATGTTGCTCTATTTGTTTTAACCTTGTTTTTCGAAGCCGGATGCCCGGTTCTCCGGATGGGATATGCTGCCTACCGAAACAAAAGTACCTGAGATAAGGTGAATCATTTTTCTTCACAGAGCCCGGAACAATCTCTCCCATCAGATGGCGCTGACGAAGTCTGTCGAGTAAAGGTGGCAAACGCGTCATCAATTCAACAAAATTTGGCTGAAGGAATTGGAAATTTTCCAATTGTACGGTACGATACGCAGTACAGGGGAAATGGAATTCATTTACAGCTGTGTTTTGATTAAAGATTTTCAGGTTTCTTTCACGATAAGCTTGGGTGGGATTTTTTTTTTCGTTTTTTCTGACAGTTTTTGATTAGTTTCCACTGTTAGGAGCAGTAATATAGGATTCAATAGTCTATAACTTGTAAGAATATGCGAAACTGGTATTGAGTCTAATTGTTTTCCTTTGATCGACGCCATCGAGATGACTCATTAAAACTTATCGTTCACCAAAGCGAGCGGCTTCAATTACTTCCCAAACATGTGCAATCGAGCGAGCCATCAAAGTTAATTGGTCACTCTGGAAATGGAGTGTTCTTTGGGGTGACTTTTTCTTTTATCCGAGGAAAGAAAAGAAGAAAAGAAAATGTACAATTCAGTAACAACAACGCCAACAGCATACAAAACGTAATCCTAGTTCATCCTTACACTTATGAGCTCTCCCGCTGTCGGGGGTTTTCTGATGGGGGAAGGAAAAGTTTGTCTTTCTTTGCCGTTCAAGTGGAGAACGCTAAGAACTTTACCCGCCCTTTACTGATGGATTTTTGGAAGTAATTCATTTGGGAGAAAAATAAAACCGCGTGTAGGATGAACAAATGGAGAAGGTGGCTCTCGCGTGAAGGTAAAAGCAACATGTCTCATGTCCCATTATCGTCACCCTGCCCTGAGATGGATGGACGTGCATCAATTCCTTTCCAAAAGCGTGCAGGCCGGGGATGGCAACTTCTGAAGAATGCGTTTCAATTTATCGTCCCTTCACTTATTTGTCTCGGCTCCCGGTACGCGGGACGCTGCGTGACAGATTTTGGTTTGTCTTTCTTCATGATGCGTGACAGAGACTGGGAAGGAGACGCATGGTGATTCATTTTCACCTCATTCCCGGCGTGAAATTCCATGACGTTCTTCCGTTTGTTTCTACAGATCTACCGAGGAAAATTTTACAACAAACTCATGCTCAGCTCATTGGCTCCGAAGACGGGATTTCCACCCCTCGGATGCCGACGATGCCCCAGTTCCTGGGTGGAGCAGGTTTTTCCGACTCCATTTTTCGTTTGCTAATCAACCTTTTCCGTAACGCAGGAAAAAGGGCTACTGGTATCGTGACGTACCCTTCACCCACGGCTAGTATCCCTTCGTCCTTGGCGTGTTTCGCATGCAGCCGTAACGAACTTTCATTATCCGTAACATGAATTAGCTTTTATGCCGGTGCCGGGTTCGCCCTCTTGCGGTGGAGTTTTAGAATTTTATGACTTCCATTAGATAAATGGCGAGCGTAATAAAGTTTCAATTAAAATCATTCCAGTCCGCTTTCGGTGGCCGAAGGAAATGGGAAACTGAGGGGTTTGGCTAGGGCTGGGATTCACCTACGATAGTGGGGAGGGTTTTTCCCCGGGATGACTCCCGGGTTGACTTTTCGTTTCGCTTCCACCGTTGCCAGTGGACAGTGGTCTCCGGAAGGTGTTGCGGGTTGAAACTATTACCTAAGAATCGTTCCTTTATCCTTTTACAAATGGACCACTCGGGTTCCTTCTGCTCGGGAGGATGTTTTGTACGGACGATTCACCGTCCGAGAAATCTTACATTCGTCCTCCTCTTGCCCCGCAATTGGATTGTTTCATTAGAGTGACGCGAACTGAGCGGAGAATCCTTGCAGTAAATGGCCCCAAAATGCGCTCCTTTTGCGCTTACCTTTGTCATTTGGCTTTCCGTGAATGGAGCGGTATAACAAAGCAAAGCACTTCTTTTGTGGCTTCGTCGACTGAATTGGCCGAGCGAGGCAAAGTGGTTGTTTTCTCGACACAAAACGACACGCACACACAGTTCGCATTGTCCACGTCCGTAAGAATAGTAGATAAGATTTCTTCTTTCTTGCGGTTTGGAGCACGCGAAATCTGACCTGCTCCTCCGCCAGCGGAATCCGAATAAATTATGTTCCGAAGGATGTTTTGAATATTTAGTTTGCCGGAAGGTTTTCAGGAATGTAATTTTCGGAAACCCTGACGTTCGCTTGTCGACCGGTTGGCGGTGTCATAAATAGTATCAGATTACGAGGTTTTTGAGGAGGATCCTAAGGATTCGGTTTGGTTTGGTTTCGTTCACTCAATAAATCTTTTTAATGGCCATTGGATTAAACGCGAGCAAATTCCTGGATTTTCGGAGTTTTTGTTGTTGTTTTGTTTTGGATGATGTAAAACATGACAGTGTAATCTAAATCATGCCTTTTGGTTTCGTATCAAATATAACAAATGGCTGCAGGCTGACACGTGAAACCTAAACTTTGGGGATCTTCTCAAAAAGAATCAACCTTAGAAATGATCTAAATGTCTTGACTAGATGAAAAGTTGTGGATAGCGGCGAGCAAACACTCGGAGATAAACTCAACTCCCGTCGGTGCTCCACATATTCTTTATGCCCCTTTACTGCCCCGCCGGGAATAATGTCCCTGGTGGGCGCATTAACTCGGCGATGGATCCCCCTCCTCCTTGGAAACGCTCAGGTTAGTTTGTCGCTCGTCCCCCGCAGTCGATTTGGCAAAAACGGCCACCATTTGGATGGATGTTTTATCGCACATGTACGTCATAACAATCACTTCCCGGGTGATGTCACCGGTGGTAGTGGGAGACAGGGGCGCGCATTGGGGCGGACGTACACGTGGAATTTGTGAGTTCCATCGGGATAGCATCGGGATTTTACGATTCGGAAGGGCCATTACCCCAAATACACTATCGAATACGATGACAAATACGGTGCGGTTTTATCGACTTCCCCGTTTCCGGGTTGGACGGCTGCTGATGTGAAAAACCTGTAAAACTCTCGCTCCCACACTCGTGCCGTGAATATGGAAGGCAGTTTTATATGCTCCTACGGTGCCGGTTCAACAGGATGTGCCAAGTTCCTCGGAGTTCACGGAATATTTGTGAACACAAAATTGTCTAATTTGCCAAAAGTGCTCCCAAGTGGGGCAGGGGGGTAAGGTTGGGATGGGTGTGTGCTTGTTTTTATGTTCCATTCTGAAAAGCAAAAAAAAAAACCCAGGAACACACCTTGCAGAACACCAACAAAAAGTCATCCTTCTCTACCTCACGGTCAACAAATAAATCTGTAATTGAACTACTTTCCGGGTGTTTCGGTGTTTGTTCGCTGGCTGGCTCCCAGAAAATGGAGCTCTCTGCTCCAGCAACTGGAAAACGAGGAAGAAGTTTGACCAAATTTTCAGGCTCATTTTGTGAAAGACGATAAAATCGGACTCGTTCGGGTAACACGGGTACGGCACGGAACGGGGCCTCCTGGCTGCGGCTGGGGGAAAAGTGCAAACATAAACATATTAAATTTGAATAAATTTTTCGGTTTTCCCCATTTTTCTCCCCCCCCCCCCCCCCCCCTCGACACAGCGGTGAAGAATGGTCGATATCGGCGGTTGGAAGATTGGCACGGAGCACAGCCGGTTGAGAGCGGCCGGAAAATGCCGGACTCCAAGAGAGACAACGATCCGATGGGTTGGGGGAAAACTTTTAATTCGATTTCGCCCGTACTCATCAGCGACGAATGAACGGGAATTTTCTTTGGTGAATAGACAGGACGAACGAGGGTGGTGGGAAACCACTTCCCGCCTTCCCCGCTCGCCCCTTCGTTGGGTTCTTATCCCCCGCGGTCCCTTCCGTTGGTTCGAGCTGGTTCCCATCTCCTCGGGGGCAGAGATAAGCTTTGGTAAACAAAGGCGAATTGATGCCGTTGGCGAAAATGAGAATTTATGCTGTTTCTTTGTACACGCTCTTACCTTCCCGCCCTTCGGAGTTGGTAGAGTAGAGGGATAAAACGCGGAGGGAGGGAAAGAGTGCAACCGAGGAACGCGGGTTGAGGATGGCGAAAATTGTAGGTTCTCAATTCTGTGCTCCACGAGCTTCCTGGTTGCAACTTTCGCATTCGTGTGTTGGCTCCGTTGGGGCAACTTGTTCCCCCGTTGGAGTTGGGTTTCTCGAACCAAAGAGGAACTTCTCGGAATGCTGCAGCTCGCCGCGTACGTGCTGGACCGAAATCCGTGGGAAAGCAACCCCCCCCGAAGGTGGTGGAAAATCGGAACACGGTGCGCGGCGCGCGGTTGCGATTAATTTGACATCATTTGTTTGCGGTTCGGTGATATATTGTTTATTACATTCAGCTGGCTTTACGGAAGGTGGGTTTGGGGTGGAAAAACACCATGCGCGACGAGGAGGAATTTTCTCGCTCGTGGAACTCATTAGAACTTTTGCTCCGAAATGAAACAAAATGTGGTGTGCAAGTGGTAAATGAGTATGTTTTCAGCGTTGCGTTGCCGGGTAGCTCTTCCGCTTTCTTACCATCCGCCGGTGGAATTTTTGTTTTGTTCCCGATTGTTCGTGGGATTTGATTGTGGTAGCTCTTTTGGGAGCTTTTCGGAAAGAGCTTGGTAAATTATTTAGCAGACGTCCGGGACGGAGGCGTGTGGAGGCGAAGGATGTTGATCCAACTGATTAAGATACTTGTTACTTTTGCCCACGCAACGAAACTCGGTTCGACTTCACAGAAATATTCCGCTGGTAGTGGCTTTATGTTTCAGGCGTGAATGGTATGGATTTCATTTCATTTGCATTCACCTGATTTTTTTCTGCTTCAGTGGTTGAGAAAGGAAATATTTTCCATTTAGTTTTTGTTGAACTATTATTTAAATGCTTATTATAACAAAAAATTATTTGCTGAGTAACTTCCTAATCAATTGCCATATTTATAATATGTTTATACTGCAATCATCAAGCATAAAGCACATAATTTGCAAATAGCAAAACTCTACAATGCTATGTTACTTGCATTTTTACCCGGCTTAGCTCGGGACAAGCGATTGGTTTTGCGTTGGAGATGATGATGAATCTAACTTCTTATCCCTACATAGTTTTTAGAAGGACGTATTTAGCTAATGATATTATTTTCAAAAAATTACTCGAGGTGGCATGGCGACAATTCTCTCCTACTTATATCTAGCTTCTTTTCTTGCTGACAACGGCACATCCCTCTACCATAAGGTACATCTCAGATCTCTCATCAGGAAAAAAAAGGTAACACTCTTCGGTATACAAATGCAAGACCTTTGATGTAGAGACTTTATCACGTTTGAATTTCCTAAGCCATGGCGTCCAATGAGTTTTCTCGTTGAACTCCATGCAATGATTACGACTATGATAACCTTCTTTAGGAGAAAAGCTCTCTAAGGAGAACCAATAGCAGCTGCTGGTGAAAATATTCACCATGGTCTGGACCTCTACATTAAAAAATGGTTTATAGTTAATTTGATCACGAAACTTTCATGCATGCTTTATGACAATCGAAAAACTATAGTCTCGTATTTCATTTGTGCGACGAATGTCTGTCCCAAAATAGTGCTAAGCATGTGTCGTAAATTCAGTATTCGTCAGCGTTCTTATGTTATTACGGCGAAGAACATCGATGAACCACTAAAGCTCTTAATTATGTTATACGTAAATCAATGTTGTATGTATCACCTCGAACTCACGAAATTAAAGTAATTAAAAGTAAAAAAAAGCTAAATAATATTTTTAACAAATAAAAAAAACCTGCACGATATCGAAAATGAACTGAATAATCAAACTAAGATAAACAAAAACCTGTCGTGGATGAAACCGGTTGGCTCCGGGATAAACGCTTTCATGTCCCAAAAGACATGAACATAGTTGAGGGCTTAATTTTTCAGCCTCCAAAACTTTGGCCAACAAACGGCTTCGGAGGGGCTTTCATATCCGACAGCAGGGTATTGCCGACAATTTAATATGATTAGCAAAACAGACCTCCACCTCATGTACATTGGATTCTCTGGTCCGCGCTCCCCCTCTCCCCATGAGAGGTACCTTAAAAATTAATGCCATCTTGAGAACCTTTTGAAGGTCACCGGGTGGAAACTCGAGCATTGCCACGAGCCAAACTTCAAAGCCTCTCGGCGGCCTGGGTGCGCTTTTCCCCGATGGCACGGGAGCAATTTGATATTCTGTATGTGTTAGGTACACATATGCCCGTTTGTGTGTGTGTGTGTGGAGGGCCTTATCCCGTGGGTCCCGTCTTAATTATGATCTAATCCGGAAGCGGAAAAGTTTGTGTGACCTTTTTCCACCCGTGTCGTACCGCACTCGGTTGGCTCGGGGGAAAATGCGGAAAATGGGAGCAGAGAAGCCTCGGAGGCAGCTTTTGTATGGCTTACGGTGCCACATTGTCAACCTAACACCTGGGCCAAAGGAACACCGACGGGAGTTGTCGGGAAGCTTTCTAACGGGATTGCTCTGGGACTCTCCAAACTTTTTGAACTAACCAAATTCGCGAAGGAAGATAGGAGGGCAGGGCCGAGAGATATAGATAAAAAAAAAAAACGAACATCCAAACCATCATCTACTGACGAACCGAAATATACGCGAAAATCCAGTTCCATAATAATTCGACGTGCGACATGACAGGCAGGACACGCTCTTCCTCCGGACATCCGCGGTTTCGGGTTCTGCTTCTCATGGGTAAAAAGAGGTGATTAGGGGTACTCGTGTCCTCGGGTCCCGCATGTGGGACCGCGTTGCTGGTGTATGGAAAACGGTTCCACTCCGCTGACGCTCCCGTACGTGCCCACTTTGGCCGTGGTTTTTAATTAAACGAACCGACGCATAAGGTGCACGAAGTTGCTCCTTTCGCGGAATCCACTCCGGTGGTGTTCCGCGAGGCGCTCGAAGTCCTGCCCACACTTTTCTCATCATCGACGTGCGGAGAAATAGGAATTAAATTTTAATAAACCACCCCGGACCGATGAAGTCGGCGTGGGGGCTGCACCGTGCGTTGTTGGTTGGCGTTTGAGTCGCTTGCACCCGAAGTGAAATGCAGTCGCTTGCACATACCTTTGTTGCTCAACAACACGGTCAGTTGGAAGACATTTTCCAGCAAGACGAATTACGTAAACGGGAAAGGGCAAATTAATTTTGTTTAAGATATTCTCTTTTCGTGAAAGGTGAACGTTGCCCAAAATTTCACACTCTTCAATTCGTCTAACCATTATACTCTTGCCAACGGGGTTTAACACCTACACTTCTATGCACTTTGGATACTCCTAGGTACATCAGGGGTCATCCCCTGAACCGACAAACGATGCGTGCTACAGCTGCAGCTTATATTTGTACTTCTTCCCGAAAGCTCGCGTTTTTAAATCCCTTTTGAAAACCTTTTAGTTCATCTAACATCACTTGATTTGTTAATTGGCTTGGATTTGCCTTAATATGGTCATTAGTGGTACAGTAGATATATTTTTCCCACTGAAATGAATTGATGATATTTCAGTGTACTTAATTAGAAAATGTTCTGTAAAACAAATCAACTTTCGGAAAAATATAAAAACACACATTCTTCTCGTTTTTTTGGCAATGTTTATAAATAATCATTTAAAATTCGATTGCTTATTTAAGTTGGTGAAAGTTGCTGGATAGTTGAAAGTCAAAATTTTTCAGAATGTTGATAAATGCCAAAATCAACAAATTTCTCATGTATTCTACTTTAATATGCTTCTACCCAATTTTGCCCTACATAGGTTCAAAACTGTCAAAAGGTTAAAATGACCTTTTAGATTAACAATCTTCTACTTCGTGCACGAGTTGCGTTGATAAGTTCGCCCCATGAAACTGGATGAGGATCTATTACCTATGTTTTTTTTTTGCTCGGAAAATGCCCCAACTGCGGTAGTTTAAAATTCGATTTGCACTTGCCAACTTGGCGTCGGTGTTTATGAGACGCTTCGTTCGTGTTTTTAACTCCTCGCGGGGTTTTAAGGTTCTTGGTTTAAGTCGCCAAATGTTTTACGAGTGGCTTTTCAGAGCATTCCTTTCCCTTTGTTTCCCTTCGCTTCAACTCTCCTTTCCTTTAAGAATCCTGCCCACGTCCCGGAGAAGGGGTGAGTTGCGGCACGGTGACACCATTTTCGGGATTTATTCCGGCCGGTCGGGCAATTTATGACCGATAACTATAAAATGTGTGACAAATTTACTCGCTGACTGAGCGAATGATTTAGCACCGGAGCCAGTGTAGGTTCCTCGCTTTTTATTCGAGGGGATTCGCCTCATTTTAGGAGCCTGAGCTCACTGAAAGTGTCTGTGAACATTAAAAAAGGGAAGGGAAATCGTTAAGGACGAGCAACGCTCCAGAGGCGGCAGGATGGATTGCTTGTACCACACGTCCCGGGAGTTAGTGAAATTGAGAGGAAAATCAGATCCGACGGGTAGGAGAGTGTGGAGCCCACTAAAATATTCGATGAACGTGCCGGACCGGAGAAGGGGCAACTTGTTCGGGTACGTGCCCATAAATCGGACCAAAAATTCATCCTTGGACCAGATCGTCCGGTGAGCGGTGAGCGTAATGGAGGGCAGGCGAAGCATTGTCTAACGGTGTAACGTTAAAATTTATCGCCATGTTCCCCATTTCCGATGCTATTTTGTCGCACGGAAAAACGTGAGCCCCGGAAAGAACGGAAGGAATCCGATGCTCTCCCCCGCTCCCGCAGAATGGCCGCGTGCTGTAATGGTGTGCTCAGGAAACGAAATTTGGGTTTCCCGAGAAAAATGATCGAGTGCGTTTAGTGCGCGGATAAATTTCTGTTAAAATACACCCCACCACACAAATAGACCGTCGGATAGAAACATTGACCAGTTTTATGTTTAAGACGGTGAAAGGATATTGGAAGGAGCCATTCGAAGGACACATTTACTGCCGGAAAAGCGAAACGGGTCGGCTTTCCTCGCCGTAGTTCCATGTGCTTGTTGCTGTTGCGAACAAATACGCACGTGCCTTGAAGCCGATTTTTCGACCGTAAAGAAAAAGCCGTTTCGTGTGGGTTAATTGAAAAATGTAACTCTCGATATCGTAACGGAGTTATTAGGGACATTTTACAGCGTTCAGTGCGCCATAGCAGAAGGCTTGTAGTCCGTTAAATGTGATGTGTTTCTTCATGGTGATTTGAGTTTTATTTGACAAACAAGTTTAACGATGCAATGTTCACAAGCCGATTCTATGAAGCTGGTTTGAAACGTTAATCTAAACATCGATCTAGTAGCCGAAGCTCAAAACGAACATCACGCAGAGAAACATAAAAAGCGCTCCGTGAGAAAATTACCTCATCATTGAAGGAAACATTGTGTACCATCAATGCACTGATGGCCTTAAACGAAAACAGCCATTCTACAAAAGGGATTATCAATCGAGCGGTTATTCATTAGCTCGTTCGGGGAAAATCACAAGGGCCCAACGGCCAACCCGTTTGCAACAAATAGCCTTCCAGTGTAAACACTTGCCCTTTAACTCATTAAAATGTGTGAATTATTGATGAGCGTTTCCGATGGTTCCGTTCCGGCCGCCTATCGATATCAGATTTCTCCGAACACAAAGTTTGTTCCCATCCGATGGCCGATGCGTTCGATCGCGTGTTCGGCTTAATTTATCTCATTAGTCAAGGGAAACAGCTTCCAGTGGAGGGAGGCTCCATTCGAGCAAGTTCACACGATTCATCTGTCATTCGATGGGAATTTATTAACAAATCACAAATCGCCACTGGAATCACGGTACGTTCTCACACAAAGCAGCGATACGTTGGAGCATCATCTCTAAGCTTCTCGCTGATAACCGATGCACACTTCCGGTTAGGTGCAATTTTCTCCGTTGATGGATGAGCCTAGAAAATGCCTGCCTTGTTCTGGAAGTAGCACTCCGTCACCTTGTAGGCTGTGTCGCACGCGTCCGGCTCTTGGAAGTTGCAGTTTTTCACCAGCGTCTCGAGCCGCTCTTTCGGCATGAACTGGGACAGCTGCTCGGTGATGACCTCCTGCTGCAGCTTGCCCTCCTTGTCCATGAAGCCCGTCTTCTCGAAGAAACACTTCACCAGACACTATCCCCGGGGCGTTGGAAAGAGGGAATGGCGATGATTGCTTTTATGGATCACCCTCCCTCAACATCGTGGATTTGAAGTGAATTTGCTTACCTTAATCTTGCTTCCGGATGTATCGAAATCGCTGTTGGATAGTGAGGTGAGCGAATCTAGCTTGAGGCCACTCTCTATCAGACACTCCAGCGCGTACGTTTCCCCGTTGGCGATCTTGCCGACATCTTCCAAATCTGACGGAGGCTATACATCGAAAAATACAGAAACGTTACATTACACCACGATAGGGGAACATTTTCCACAGTGCTTCACTAAGATCGAGCAAGCAAACTAACTCTCACCGTTGCCGCTGCTTCCAGACTCGAGCCTGCACCGAGCAAGACGATCGCGAATGCTAGGAACTTCATTACAACGGCGCGTGCTTGCCGTACCTGATCTAACGATGGAGTATCGACCGGTGGAGGTTCTCCCGTGGGCTTTTATAGCCTCCCACGTTCCCACCTTGAGGGGTGCCTTGACGGGTGTAGCGCAGATTTTCTTTCCCACAGCATACAAGCACGAGTACAAGCAAGGAAGAACACACAATAGTGAGCTGGAGGGTCATTCTATTTGTCAGAAAGTTAGTGCTGCTTCGTGGGGCGACGTCAGTGGTGGAAGATGCATCGAGATGCATATTTGCATCGAAATGATCAGTCTCGTTGGGGTGGTACATCATCTAATGCACTCCTATGGTCTGCTTGTAAAGAGGGGGATTAAATTATTCAAATCACTTGTTTCAGCGTTCAATTTGTCATCATTGTTGACGACTTGTTGAACAAGCTAAGATTAAAAATCCATCTGCATGCATGTTCGAAAATATTTAATAATAATTAAATGTGTGTATCTAATTAATGTTCAATTAAATTTAATTGATTGATCCTAATTGACCTTGACATTATTAAAAAGTGCATATCTAATAACTTGAATATCCAAATCTTTATCCGCAAAGGGCACCATGTGTTCAATCGTTGCTTGAGTACAGAATTCGTTTGCATGCCGATTTGAAGGTTTATAGCTTTCGTTGAAAGTAATCGAAAATCGATGAAAAAACAAAATATTCAAAATGGCTTAAATGCCTAGCCAATTGCCAAAGCCAATGTTTTAAACCAATGACGAGAAATAGTCTGGATCCTATGGCAAGTGAAGTTACATGAGTAACAAACAAAAACTTTTACCTGAACCTCAGAGAATTGATATTTCCGATTATATCTTTTATGACTTGAGAGAAGCTTGCACTTGCAAAGAAGCCGAAAAATGTTTGGATTCGATGATAAACAACAAGAGTTCATTCGACACCTGAAGCTGGGAAAAGAGGTGGCCAGCAATAGATCGTTCTTTGAATAACTGTGCAACTTTTGTAATTTAATTAAAAGATGCGATCGTTATTTAAAAAATCGGCACTTTAAGTTGCACCCATATCAGAAGTTTGGAAAACGTAATGCTTATTCAACCAGAGGAACTATTGAAGTAAAGATTCATCGCAAATGGATAACATTATTCTGTTCGACTAATTCTTCGAACGAGTCTTCTAGGGACCGGTTACGATTATTACAATATTCTGGAAGCCGTTGATTGAGGTAAAACTGGAATGGTCAGACGGCTCATGACTCGTTGACAGACATCCCTTTTCGGATATGGGTTGCACTAACCGCTTGTCGACACGGCTCCCAGAAGCAACCATCTGTCCGGGTCAAACACGGAAGGTCAATACCCTTCCCCATTTCCAGCGCATCAAACCGCACATTCCATGCAATGTCCTGCGTTGGCGACCGCCGAGTGGTTTGTAGCGAATATTTAAATATTTAACAAACTCCCTATCGAAGCCCAAGCGGCCGCGGGTTTGTCGAAAATGGTTCAGCACGCTGATGCGTTTGCCACTCGGTACATCATGTTGCGGGAGGCTGCTAGAGTGACCTCTAGGTACTTCCCCTGCCTCCCCCTGTAGAGCTGCTGACGTTCCTGTTGTTTCCAGGCTTCCAACGTCGACCGAGCGCTCGCGCGTCCGTTTCGGACAGAAATAGGGACGCAAAAACTGACAAACTTTGTTGACTCGCGAGACGATTCCCTCCGACCTCACTTGGGTCCGGGTCATCGGAAAACCATTTCGAGATTGTGTTTGACGTTTTACATCCTTCGGTTATCAACTAAGGCCCGACACATTTGCCAAGCTGCCAAGTGGGAGGGGAAAGAGGTGGGCGACAGCGATTGGGATCATATATCGTCCTATCGCGATCCGAGTAAACGGTTCTCTTGATGGAATCATACGTACACCGAGCCTATCCAGCCCATCCACGTGGCCCGAGCTTCATGCCAGTCACTTCGAAGTCTGATCCATGGAAAGGTTCACCTGCACTGCACGGGGAAGGAGAGCCTTTGGCAGGGGAGAGCCTCTGCGGGTAGGGAAAATAGCATAATTAATCTATTCAGGCGAAGGTAAATTAAACGAAACACGACAAGTCTAATTCAATCTGGTCTTTCCGGTTCGCTCTGGTTCGAGGCTCATCAATCGGTTACTTGTATCTTCATCACATCCCCCGGATAGTCAGGGGAATAAGGCAAAGAGGATGCCGTCACCGGGGTGGAGGGAGTTCAGAGACATGGGTCTACCACATCTGCCCCTTACCCTCGTGGACTCCCTCCCCTCGGTCGTTTGAGGTTGTGTGCTCATGGGTCGACCGTGTTTGCGTTCACCAGTGGCGTCGTCTAGTAAAACCGGAGCACATTACCAACCTGCTCCGTCTCGGGCATCTCGGGCTGGTGATCGTTCGGGTCTCTTAGGCACGGTGGCGACATCTGATGACAAATGATGTGCCGTTTACAAATTGCCTCGAATGGAATTAATTTTGCAATTTTCCAACGACCACACCGACTTCACCGGCAGTGAAACCACAGACAAGGGACGTTGCCAACGGATGTGATCGATGAGGTTTGATTGGAAGGTTATTTGGAAGGGAGTTAGGGGAGTGAGGGACATTACTGATAATAGAGCAACACGCGGTGGGCGGCCAGCACCGGATGTGGGTTGATTTCCGGTCGGATTTTGTCGGGCGCTTCTCGCAAGCTTTAGCCTCCTTTGATCGGACTCAACCGGATGTTACGGGGTTGGACGGTTGCTTCCGGTGGCAGGAATTTGTATTAATCTGTTTCATCGACGGAAAGAAAAAGTGCCGAACAAAATCAAATAGTGAGCCTATTTGTTCGACCACAACGGTTAAAATAACTGAGTACAATAATCTTAAAGAAAATATTCCATCACTTATATGAGCTGTGTTCAAAAAGTTAAAAAGAATTTGATGCTTTCTCGCGTTTCATGATCTCGATTTATACAATTGATATTTTGCTTTATAGCTTAACAATGTCTGTAAGGCAGCATTTTACTCAAATAACATGTTCAGAAATATGCTCAGGAAAAAATTACAAAGAAATAATTTCAAAAAAAAATTAACCTGTTTTTGATCTTCAATTAAAAAAAAAATTTTTTGGTAGTTGGAGTCGTTTATGACTTCATTGGTTAATTGTCATACGCGTTTCGAAATTGATTTTTTTAGAACACATTTTTTTGCTACAATAATTTTGCCTGAAATTCTCGAGTTTCTCACCAAAAACTTGTTTCTATGCAATGACTCATGAGAACAAGATTGTCATTGGTACCTTTTTACAATGTCAATTAATTACGATCGATTGGGTAACCTTTTGATCGATTTATCCTTTTTTTTTTGATTTTGATGCGATGATTTACTTAAATTGTTTATACAAAATACTTATCCCACAAAAACATACATAATACATACATGCATACATACAACCTGGGTTGCAAAAACATTGATGTTAAAGTGCATTTTAGTGAAAAAAAATCATTTTAATATGCTCAATACATGATTAATTTCATTTATTTTCTATTAAGAATACTCGTCAGAACATTGATGTTCGATTTCGTTTTGGAAGAATGATTAAAAAATACTCTTAAATTATTTTGTTTTACTACACTTACGAAATTCAGAATCTGATAAATCAACAGGTATTTTTTTCATTTTGAACCATCCTAATCGGCTCCATTCTCACAGTGCCCCTGGGAGAAGCCTCGTTCGTTGCCTTGCATGTGAAACTCGGTCGGCGACTATTATGTAAATGATCTTGGAAATGGGGAAAACCAAGAAAGGAAAGCCCAACCGAAAACACAACACCGGATCCAATGTGGAACCATATGCGCTGCAGCCTGCTGCGTCTGTTCCCAGACGGATCAGATCTGGATTTTTCTTTTTCGGACATCGGAAACGGACATCGACAAGCCCGGGCAGCTGTCAGGCCAGCTGTGACGGAAAACCAGAAACACACAAAAACACCGAGTCGGGTCCTCGGGGAAAGCGACACTGCGGTGGACCACCCCAGATGGGCCAGTACCGGAACACGGTTCGGTCGGTTGATTAGTTTCTTATCGGTGCCACGATGTCACAGCAACGACATTGTCGAAATGTCCTGCCCTTGATTGATGGAAGGACCACGCCGAGACGGACCACATCGAGGGTTTGCGCAAATGGGATTGGAAGTTCGGGCGTTGCTCATTCTCTCTGGTTGCGTAAAACAAACCGAATGAAATTGTGGAATCGAAATGTAAAAGCATAAAAGCGAGTCCTCGGGACGATGAGCCGGCTCGGGATGTCTTTTTGATTGGGAGAGTTTTCACATTTTCCTTTTTTCGTAATGCTAATTAAGGACATCGATGAGGAATGATGATTTTGATGTGGTGGCGAGGGAACACTAGCAAGCAGCCTTGCGGTGGAAAGGACCATTTTCGAACACGTGTATCTGGAATGAGCATCGATCCCTTTTCGTTTTGCCTAGAGGGATTCTTGATGAATCCCTTGATGAGTTTTGCTCACTCGTGTTGTTGTTTTTTTCTGTCTGTGTCCTGTGTCATCAATGCATCAATTCATCCTGATTGAGAAAAAGGTTTGTTAAGATATCACAAGAACGGGGGAGTGTATTTTTTTCCTTTAATAAATTAACATCCATCAACAAACAATTTAGCAACCAATTTCAGTCGGGATGGTTCCGTGGAGTCGGAGGCGTGGTGCCGGGGTCTCTAGGCGACGGTACCCTTGTTGGCGGTGTAGATGCACTGGTACGCCTTGAAGGCCGTCTCGCAGGGGTTCGCCTCCTTGTGGTTGCACTTCTTGACCAGCGTCTCCACCTTCGCCTTGTCGTGGTCGACCGACAGCTTCTCGATGACGGTCTTCTCGTCGATTTCACCGGCGGACGTCATGAAGCCGGCCTTCTCCAGGAAGCACTTGGCGAAGCACTTGGTCTTCTCGTCGGCTCCCGCAAAGTCACCGCCCTTCAGCTTGGCCGCCGTCTCCGGTGGGACGCCTGTCGACTTGACGCACTCAGCCGCGTACCCTTCGGCCTTCTTCTTCTGGTCGACGGTGAGGGCCTGCCAAAGAAAAACGATGCGTCTAACGAGCCGAGTCGAACCGATGTCGCCCGGGTCCCGGAGGAGGCCCCCGTACTTACGAAAGTTCCAGCGATCAGCGCCACGACGGCAATGGCAACGAAGGTCTTCATGATGATGGAGGGTTTGCGATGGGGGTGCGTTGGCTACGGTGGAAGTGTAGGTGTATTCGGCTGACTTATCAGACGACTGCAGGCGATTGACTGATGCTGGATCGAAGATTTACGGTCGCTTTATATAGCAAACCGAGCAACCCTTCCAGCGGCGCGCGGGCGTCCAGTGATTAGCTCGAGCACGAGAACGATTCCGTGTTCTCAAGGAGGAGTTCCCAGTCTACGCGTCAAGGTGGGCCAGCCTGGTGCCCGAGTCAATGGCCTCGGTGTCAGTAAGCTCGGCTGGACCGCTGACAGGTTGATTTACGGCGCCTGGTTGATGCATTGCGCCGTGTTCTTCCTCCGAGTACTTGCACTGATGACAAACGGAAGCCGCGCGAGACCTCCCGAGAGTCACCGGCGACAAAATGATCTGAGATGGAAAAAAAAAAACAATTACATAACCAAGACCGTGTAATTTCCAATAGACGCAGTATCAGAAAACAAAAACAAAGAATACTCTACAGACCTTATGATGAGACATTCAATGGGGATAACGAAAAAAATAAAACTTAGAAATCTCGAGCAAAAAAAAAAGCGAAACAAGACAACGAGATAATTAACCTATCAAAGTACGTAAAGCCAGGTAAGGTACGGTGGACCAGGTGAACCTTGAACTTGAACCAGTAACGAACAATGTAAGCGCTCACAGCGCGCCGTCCGGTCGCGGTTGGTCACGCTGATCGCGTGAGCGCGGTGCGGTTAGCCGCGAAATTCATTTTTATCACGCCTGTCTACAACGTTTTCTTTTCTGTGTTTTTTTTTCTCCTAATGTTTGTTTGCCCACAGTCCCGCGGAAACTCGTTCCCACCTCCCCCATTCGCAGGGTGATTAGCTGCGGTGCTGGACGGTGTTGGCGGTCGACATCTTGTTCTAGTTCACCTACATCCGGATGCAAGGTAATGAATCAGGTCAGGAGGAGATGAAGCGTGAATAAAAATAAAGGTTAGCTCGCGCGAGAACGGTTTGCACTTGGAAGATGCAGCTGAGTGCACTGCTGGATTGCATGTCACGATGAATCAGCAACGTTGCAATATTCACATTGAGGAACAAATGACAAACATATTTTTGGTTGGCGATAAAAAATTAAGGTCGTCTAATTAAACACTGTAAATTAAATCGGAAATTAAAATTTATGGGCAATCAATGGTACTCTGAATTGACAAATTGATAGCCAAACGCGTACACCGGCTCGAACACGACGTTCGAGCGTTGGTGCTCGGGACTGGCGTCGTGGGTTCGAAGCCAGGTCGGACTTCCCCCTGAGGGGACCACCGGAAGGATTTACTATCCGCCGCGTACGTCAAAAAGGGTAAAACTCTCGTAAGGGGCCCCCTCCCACATGGGTAAGCATGACATGACCAAATTTTAAGTTACGCCAGAAAGGGGAAGAATGTCAGATTTGTTACCATTTGTTTCTCTTTTTTTTTTAATTTCCAAAAGCTCCATTGTAAACATGTCCGACCAAAAATCGATTTCAAAACAATTTCCCCAAACATTGCGATGTTTTTTCTCCCAAAAACCTCACAAGCGAGTACGCGAGGACCCAAGGGCGATTGCTATGCTACCTAAGGCCGCGTATTCGTTTAGCTGATTTCCCCCGATCGATGTCGTATAACTTCCACTGGGACTCCCGAGTAGGAGCTTCCGGGCGCAATATGGCCGACCGCATTCGCCGGTCCCGGGAGGGAAAAACGCACTGGTTTTAATTAGAGTAAGCGATTGCAAAAACAAATGCCACCAACCCGCGTGGGAACGCATCCATCTAACCCGTCGACCGGCGATGGGGTCGACGAGAGAGGAAGTCATGTTGTGGCTAGTATGGGACCGGAAGTCCGGGAGTCTGTCCGGGAGGCATGTGCCCGCCCCGGCTACAGGGACACACACGGCGGCACAACGTCAAACACACGGAACGACCGCGACTGGCGGGGGTTGACCGCCGTGACGACACCGTGACCGGTTTCGGAACATCAATTATTGTCGCGCCGGATAATCACACAAATTATGCACGACTATAAATGACACCCGGGGTGAACAACTGTGTTGTTTCTGCAACCGCAGGCTCCAGGCGCAGGGGGGAATTTGCAGGTGTGCGGACGGACCTTAGTTGTACTGGAAAACCTCGAACGCGCCCAATCGCGATCGATTGCTTTGTGCAATAGCGTGAAAATGAGTTTCAAATTATTTACAGCCCAAACTCGCCCACTGGGAACGTGCGGGAAAGGGCGATGAGGAGGGATGGTTAAATGGGGTTTCCATCAGTTCCACGATGATGGTCTCAATACCATTCCTCGTAACCGAATGCCGATTGGTCAGTTGTACTGTCAAAATTGACTAACCTACTTTCCGGAACGATAAGAGCGAAGGTAATACGTGGAAAGTCACCGAGGTAATCCGTCGATGGTCGTCGAAATGGCGGACTTCCTCGAATTCTTCCCTCGGGGTGCATCCATGGACGGTTAGTGAGTGGATTCCTAACAAACTGTCGAGCCTGGCGTAGTTCAGTGGTGGCAAACTTATGCGACACGAATGAAGCTTTTTTTTCTCTAATCATATAAAAGTTCAAGTTCAAGTTTGCATTAATGAATACTTCAAATAGTGATAGATGAATTTTTTGTGAACACCATTGAAAGGTTTTTTTTTTAATAAAGGCTCAGTAAAATTTTACATGAAAATAATATATTTCAAATATTCATGGATGATTGATTCCTTGCATTGTTCAAAACATGTTTTAGAAGAACAATGAAAATATGTAAGGCTCGAAAAGCTGTTTTATTTTTTAAACTTATCTGCAAAAAATTTCATCTCGAATCTTGTAGCATAGTACCGCTTTTAACTTCCCATACCATTAACGCTTCAATTTCTTCTATGCCTTTTATACCTATTTTTAGGTGAGATTTTAATTCAGTCGCCTTGTAGAAACGGCTTGCCATCACTGATACCTCGATGGTCACCTTGTCCGGTATATGGAGCAGCCGTGGTTTTTTTTTCGCTAGTTCTACCAGACAGCTGACCTCTTCGACTGGCAAGCTGATAAGATTCTCGGTTTGCTTCTATTTATTATTCCCAGTATTTGTATAATTATTCAAAAACAATTCTAAAAGTGTTTACACTTTGTTGTGACTTTGCAATAAATTTTGCTACTTTTAGCTAGCAATAAATTTCTATTGGCATTCTACTTTCAGTTAGTTTTAATTTACGTCCCGCTTCACTTTGCCCCTCTCCATCAAAACGAGGGAATAATTTGTGCATGGAAAAGGGCTTAATTACAGCCGGGGGCTGGTGGCGTTTATCGTTTTGACTACTAATCGACTCGACGTCGACGCCGGATGGAGCATTCAGCGCCGGGTGACTTCCTTTCTTTGAGTCATCCCGCACGCTCAAATGGGCTCTAGGGGGAAGGGGCAGGGAATACGCTAGATGCCTTCACTGATGGACGGGTGAGAACTACACGCATCAGTACAGGTGCACCTTTTTCCCAACGATGTACGTATGTTCCCGTGGGTTCTTCGAACGCCACTGTCGATATGCCCCACCATCACCATCGGGGTGATTATGCTTAATTGCAACACACTTTAATAGCGCAATATTGGTATCATTTACCGGGGCAATTTTGTTCGACATTGAGTTGAATTGTCGATTGAATTCCGGTGCGCCACAAAACCGAAGCATACGAGAGAAGGGTGAAGCAGAGATGCAGGATGTATTGTTCTGTTTCGGTTAAAATAATTACAGGACATTTATGATCATAAATATGTTCGAGCAAAATTATAACTAAGTTGGTTTATTGAAACCGCTTTTCAATCGCTTACCATTGCGGCGATTTGCCTGTTGTGCATTACATGCTCCATGCGATATGTGAAAACTGGTCGATGTCACGATGTCTTTTAACAGTTTTACGTTTCTTGGGTATGACCCAATTTTCATTTTCTTTTTTTTTTCTTTACTATCTCCAAAACGAGGCCACACTTTAAGAATCCACAAGAGGGCTTTTCCTAGAATCCAACACAACACGTTTTAAAGATTTTTCGGAATCAAAATATTCAGGTATTTTTCGGAACTTTCAAAAGGCGTTTCTGCAAATTATTTTAAAATGCAAAAAATAAAACGAAATGTAACACTTTCCCATCGGAACAAATGCACAAGAATCCAACATACCATCATTTCTACCGAGGTAACGGCAGACGAAGGAGGAAGAGAATAAATGTACCTTCCAAACATCGTTTCCAGATCGTTTATATGTTTGAAAATGACAGGAATGACTTTGAAAAGCTTGGGTATACTCCTGCATATATGGTATACTCCTGAACCCTGATGTGCGCCAAACGCGGTTTTTGAACCATTTAACTTTTTTAACTCTATGTTCTACTTCAAGTTTTCCACAAGACATGCAATTTTGTTGTTCTGGAGATGACCTTCATGAACAAAAATGTGCTTTATGCATGCTATTTTCTATTGAGTAGTATAATTTTCTACTAGCAAACTTCACTATTCAAGCTCTTTTTCCGAAAAAATAAAAACGACTAATGGTTGTGTGATTATTCGCTTCGTATGCACGTTTGCCTCAAAGGTTCATCGAAAGTGGTTCTCCAAATGCCAAAAGCAGGTTGCTTATCGCTATCACTATCACACTAAGGTGCTTGGGCTGACAGGCGGGTAATAATAAATTTTCATTTTCAATTTCATTAAAGAAAGCTTAATAACTGGCGATCGAGGTGCAATCAAAGTGGTTTGCATGTCACTTATCGTCTTTTATGGCCCTATAAAAGAAGCCGACTGTAGCCTAGGAGAATTCATTCAAGCTTAACAACTTGCGTTCGAATTTGTATAGTCTGGAAAAAAATCACCCCAACTCAAACCAACAATGAAGACCTTCGCCAGTCTAGTCATCGCCAGTGCGTTCATTGCCTGCGTCGTTGTAAGTCCACAGGCCGAGCCTCCATTGTGGCGTTCTTTCCCGGTGCAATTGATATCCTGTTGGACCCTTTTCTTCGCAGGCCCTCATCACCGACGAGCAGCGTGAGGCGGCCCGCCAGCTGGCCAGTAAGTGTATGCAGCAGACGGGCGCCTCGGAGGACGAGGTAAACCGACTCCGATCGGGTGACACCGAGAACGCGGACCGCGACACGCGCTGCTTCGTGCAGTGCTTCTTCCACGGGGCCGGCTTCGTAGACGCGGACGGCAACGTGCAGAAGGCCGAGCTGACGGAGAAGCTGGCGTCCGAGTACGGCCAGGAGAAGGCCGAGGAGCTGGTCGCCCGCTGCAGTGACAACGCCGGTCCGGATGCCTGCGAGCGCTCGTACAACCTGCTGCAGTGCTACATGGCCAACCGTGCCACGCTGATGTTCTGAAACAACCTGATCTTCCCCGATGACGACGATGACGACGACGACGAAGACGACACTCCCAGCGAAACTTCCCCGAATGCGCCACACCAGAAACCCCACGAGTTCCGGCGATTGGACGGTGCGATAAAACAATAAAAATATGCTCCCCAAACGACGGAGAAAGTTGTGTGTGTTCGTTGATGCTGCGTGACTTTGCTCTGGCCCCATGCAGGAACGATGCTTTCATTTCTACCGATATCTACCGGGGTCCAGTTTTAGGTTTTTTTTTTTCGTTGTGCGGTGGTTCCGAACGCCGACGGTTTCTTCCAAGAGTGTCCCAAAGTTATTTCCCTTTGCTCGCAGTTCAGTTTTAATTCGACTATCGGGCGGTGAATATGGCGAGATCCGATCCGACGCTTTCTTCTCCGTCAGTGCTCTTGATTGTGGTTGTGGTCGTCCTGAGTCTGCTGGCACCGTCCTGCGTAAGTGAACTGGTGTCTCAAAGAAGCACCACCAGAAAAGGGGGGTGTCAAGTGCCCCCAGGGTGACCTAGTTCTAGCTGAACTCCCCCTGCCGATCATCTTGTGGTATTCTGGTCTTCTTCTCTCACACCGCGTTATCATACAACTTTCTCTTCCGGCAGCACGGCCAAGACATTCTGGGATCGTACGCCCGGTGCCGCAATGAGTATGACATCGAAGCGAGCGTGTTTGACGCCCTGCGGTCCGGTGACTTCAGCGTGCGCAACCCGTTCGTGGAGGTATAGATGCGCACTTCCGCCAATAGATATATATATATATTGCGTGTGCTGATCGCGACATCCTGTCGTCACCTTCTCGCTATATCTTTATTTGTCTTGCAGTGCTTCGGCGAGTGTCTGGTAAAGCGGGCGGGCTTCATGAACGACGACTACACCTTCAACCGGGACACGATCACCCGCTTCACCAGCCGGTTCGTCTCGAGGGAAAACTCCGCGGTAGTGTACGACCGGTGCACGGCCGACGTAACGCCGACCGTCTGCGCAACCGCGTTCGAGGTGTACCAGTGCATCTACGAGCATATCTACGCCAAGTGGAGCACCAGAAAGTAGCTAGTAGAAAGATGGAAAGAAACATAAAGTAACTGTGTCTCCTGAAGAGACGTCGGAACGAATAAACCTGTTTGCCCGATGTTCGAGGAAGGTGGCATTATGGAAATTTGATCGTTTATAACACGGAAGAGATGCCGTTGCCCTCCAAAATCCGAACAGTCCAGCCAACAGCTGGAGACCAATCCTTCACTCCAGTTCAGCGCTCTCGTTTTTGAATTCCAGTCGCTTCACTGCGCCACCGTAGATCGATCTGGGGGCATCGCGATCGGTGGTAGAACCGTTATGTTCCCTACATTTCGCTTCACACGCGTCCGAGAAGACGGTGACCGCGCGGCCATCGCCGATCGTAAGGTGTACAAGAGAGTGTGCACAAGAAAGCCGACTCCAACGCGGCGGTCGCCAAACAGAGAGAGAGAGAGAGAGAGAGAGAGAGAGCGAAGGGGAAACCGGGACATGAATGCACCGAAAAAACATCCTCTCTTTCACCGGGCCAATCGTCCGCGATATGTTTCACCTGCACCCCCGGGGGCGATCTCTGCGCGTATATTGTTGTCGAAAGAAAGCGGAAGCCACGGACGAGCGAGGCTAGCGTGGTCCATCTTCTTCCAGGTCAGTCTGCTTCGGACCATCGATCGAACCTGGACAACACGGACCTGCGTGCGTGAAGTTGCGTGAACACAGCGGGCAAAACCGGGTCAAGTGCGCGCTACCGTGTGTGTGAGTGATACTTATTGCCGGAGTGTGACAAATCACGCGCCAACCATCATCCTGTTTGCGCAAGGGGAAAGTGCTAAACAATGCGGTGTTCCGAGCGGTGTCGTCCGTTACCAATCGTTGGACTTGTGCTACTGATATTTGCTGACAGTGGCTGCGTAAGTAGAATGTCTCTTAAGACACCCGCCCGCAACACGGTTCTAACGATACTTTCATTTGGAATCTTCTTCGCAGCTAGCGCAAGACTTCAAAGGAGCGATCGACCACTGCACGAAAGATTTCGATATAGATATGGACATCGTGGTGTCGCTCAAGTACGGTGACTTTACCGAGCGTGATCCCATGATTGAGGTAGCGTACATTTAGGACATTGTAGACCTCCGACTCCATATAGTTAAGTTGCACCCCCATATCTTGTCCCCCTGCAGTGCTTCACCGAGTGTCTGATGAAGAAGTCCGGCTTCATGTACGATGACTACACCTACAACAAGACGCTGATCATCGGCTTCGCCGGGCGTTACCTCGAGCCGGAAGGGGTATGTTGCGAACAGGCCCACAAATCGCAGTGCTCGACTTCACGCTCACGAAACTCACGGTCCACCGTGCGTGTGGTTTTCTTTTCCTCCCTTTTCGTAGGCTCAAACCGTGTACGATAACTGCATCGATCGCTTCGGGCAGACGGTGTGCGTCACCGGGTTCGAGATGTACCAGTGCATCCACGAGACGGCCGTGTCCGAGTGGGTCTCGAGTAACTTCTAGTGTTGCGGTCCCCGCACGCGTGTCACCGTCGAGCGCGAACATTTTTAAAGATCACGACCGGACCATACCCGGGGATTCGTTGCAGTCTTCGATGGACGGAGGGGGAGAGGGGTGGGGGTTGCATGGAAGGAGCGAGAGGAGCGCCCGACACAAAACTGCATCTCCAAAGGGAGGTGGAATTCGATTACCTTGTGGTCTAAGTTTATTCTGTAAGCGCAATACTCGTAAGGAGGAACATAAGGGGTAGTTTTTCGGTTGTTTGCGAACCGATACTTCATACAGCTGTATCGTGTGCATGTGTTTGTGTGTGTGTGTGTGTGTGTGTGTTTGTGTGTGTGTGTGTGCTTGTGTGAGTAAATGTGTGTACGTGTACCTACCCTCGATAGCTTTAAGTGCAACGTGAAACCAAAAAGAATGACTTTTGACTATTTCAACGTTAAATAAAAGCCTCTTCTCTTAGTCTAATTGATGGGTATATCTTGAACTCGAGTGGCTGTCCCATCGGTGAACGAAAAAGACCTCTTGAGCTTCCATAGGGTTCCTCATTCATCTGCGTCACGCTGCAACACACTTTACGGACAAAGGGGCATAAAAAACATGATTAGGAAAAAAAAACCCAGACTGAGACTCATGCAATCCAAAAATCTCCAGCTCTGAATGGGGCTGAAGGTCGCCCCGATACGTACCGCCTGATGCGTTGCGCAGATAGTAATTATTTGGCCATCATTTGCGTGCGATTATCCGCGCGGTACCGTGTGGATGAGACTTCTATTTTGATTTTCGGCAGCTTGGCGGCCTATAAAATAGGGCCCGCAGGTACCGGAGGAGCGTCAGTTGTTATTTGGCAGTTTGAAGATGAAGTTGCTACTACTGATTCCAGTGTTGTGCGTTGCGTTCGTCGCTGGACAGGTAGGAATGTGTTTGGGTGCTGTTCGTGAATTTTGTCCGGTAACCGTGTGTTTCCTAACCCGCACAGCCCCTCGACGAGGTCCAGATGAAGAAGGCGGAAGGGTTCGCGCTCGGGTGCCTGGAGCAGCACAAGAGCCTTAGCAAGGAGCACCTGCTGCTGCTGAAGGACGGCGACTTCTCGAAGGTGGACGCCGACACCAAGTGCTTCCTGCGCTGCTTTCTGCAGCAGGCGAAATTCATGGACGCTTCGGGCAAGCTGCTGCCCGACTACGCCATCGAGCGGCTCTCGGTGAGCCAGGAGAAGGCCAAGGTGGAGGCGCTGGTGAAGAAGTGCAGCGTGGAGGAGGCCGAGGATAGCTGCGAGACGGCGTACCGGGCGGTCGAGTGCTACCATCGGGAGAAAGCGTCGCTCCTGTGAATCCGCTGGCGCAAGAACGACCGCCAGCTCGGTCCGACCTCCGGTTGATCCGGGACACTGTTCATGTTTGTGCACAACGCAACTTGCGGAGATTAAATGTGATTTTTCTTCCCAACAAACAAACGCTGTACAGGGATTCTGAGGACAGCTGAGGGAAACGGTAAACTCACTAATGGTTCGTTTCAGGGCAATCTCCCGCCGGGCCAGGCCCCGCGAAACTGGGATTGTTTCATTTTATTGCTTACCCTCCGGCCAACTTGCGTGCTTAAAAACCTTAACCTGTACTTTATTTCCGTTGTCAATCCGGCCGTGTGCTCCGGCCCTTCCAAATGCCGGAGAACATGCAAAAGCCACAGGAAACGCCACGGGCCCCGGCAACCGTTCCGAACGATGATGATGATGATGATCATGATTTTATTGTGCAAATGATGAACAGCAGCCAAGCACCGGATGGATAGCGAAATCATCGCAGAAACAATCAAATTGTCGTTGCTTCGCTGTTCTCGAACGCATCGCACCGTCCGTCGGGGGGCGTTTGCGGACATCAAAGAGGGCTTCCTTCGGTGCTCCATTATGTAGTTCCGCCCGGTTCCAGGGGAGGCGACCGTGTCGTGGCGGGAGACAAATGGATCGCCCCTGAAAACTGAAGCGCATCCTGCGAGGATTTGAAAGCATTGTCGCTAATGTTGGCCACACGGATCGGGCACGAGCAAACAAAGCACAAACATCGGAGACCGGAGAAAGTACAAACATATTTAAAAGAAGAAACGAAAAAAAACATGGCCATCCTAAGTAAGTTATCAATTACCGCTAAAGATTTCCTGCTTACCGCTGTTTCACCGGCGGCTGATATTGTCGAAGGAAAAAAGCTTTTCTTCTCTGCTCCAAGTGCCGGCTGGCTGTTCGCTGCGGTCAACGTTTCCTTGAGTGACTCGCCGGCGTTTGCAACGTCTTCTGGAGAATGGAACCGTTTTTTCCCTGTTTTTCCAAGCACGATACGATGGTCACACGACTACGACAGTGCGAAATGTGGTTGTCATCTTTCTTACGCCTACTTTGTCCCTAGCTGCTTGATCATTCTCTTTCGGGTGGTAGATTTTTCTCCCTGCCTTTGTATACTCTGATGCCAGTTTCATTTACTTTTGCCCCGGCACAAACAAACTGGTGAATCATTTCCCGGAAACGATTTTTTATGATTTGTGTTTTTTGTTGTTGTTGCTTTTGCGCAAAAACGAGACGAGTGCGAGATGAAAAAGCGTCTAACCGTGGCACACTCTCTCAGCCTTCAAACCGCGGGCGGGGATGGACAATGGGCATTCAATTTTCCACCCACATGGCGCAGTAATTGCGGATGGCTCAAGTGAGTCCTCGAAGAGTAGTTCGGATTTTTTTTTCTTTTCCTTTACACTTCCTCTGCACCGCCCCGGGCTTTCTTTTCTGCTTCTGGGAACCATATTTTCATGCGGCTCCGAGCCTGCGAGTAATTGCACGTCCGGCGCCTACGCGCCCCGTGGCGTGTAATCTCTGAAACTGACCGTGAAGAGGATGATGAAGTAAGGTTAAACTTTGCCCAGGGACGTCTCGTCATGCGATCCGTTCGACAAGTCCATTAAGTGAAACAACATGCACGTTGGTCACCGACCGCTCGACGTCATCTCAACGCTTTCAAAAAGTCATCTGGATAAGTTAAATTTCATTTTTTCCCCCAAACCCATCACTTTGGTCAAGGAATCTGTGCAAGATTTAAAGAAACTAAGTCGTCTACACCATGGCTTAAGTATTTTCACAAACTTTTTAAATGAAAACAGCATCCTTAAGCCTGCAAGGTAAGATGCAATAAATCAGAGCTTCAACCAACCGTAACAACCAGACAAAGAGGGATTGCTGGTCGTTGCTGGATGTTAGCATAGTAATTGGATAGTTTCGAGATCGGCTTCCGAAGATGATTCCGGAGAACGTAGGCAGAAAAGAATAATAACGACAATGAGCAATGGAGGTACGACAAAAAAAAAAAAAAACGAAATGGCCGTAAATACGGAAGCATAATCCCAAGAAACAAATTAAAACGGAAGCGATCGTGGTACGTACACTTCTTGCCCCCGGTGCTTCCGGTGTAGATCGTGGGCGAAATGCTAGGCTTCCGCAAAACCGGCCAGTTCAAGCCACTTCCGTGTATCACCGGACGGTGTCGGGAATGCCGAGTGCCGTCTTGAGGGAGTTGTCAACGGACGAAAGTAATTTCACGGTCAGCGCATTTCTAATCTATTTACATCTCTGGGGGAAGTACGCAAGCAAGGAACGTCCACCTCTGAAAGGGAACATTGTCTTGAGTGATCCGGTTTGCAGCTAATCTACACGGCTGGAAATTTTAGAAACGGGCCATCGAGAAGGACGTTAGACGTTGATGGAAGCAAATAAGGTTTAGTTAGGTGTTTAAAAAACGAGAGCTTGGAAAAGTCATCGAATGGACGAAGAAATGCAACGGATTAGAAGGCACGCTCCGGCATTTGTCGGATGCACACTCGATGGTTCGAAGGCGATGTAGATAATGCCAATTGGATTCCCCGGGCATCGTCGGGTTAGAATTATACGAATAATCAAGCACATTCTTCAGTTCATCACGTTACTTACCCCGGACGGTGCTCAAGCTTTGGTCGTTGAAAAGTGACCGTCAAATCAGGGCTCCGGAATACGGTAGATAAGCTCTAGCTCTCTCTA
The DNA here is from genome assembly GCA_914969975.1 of Anopheles atroparvus. Classification (NCBI taxonomy): domain Eukaryota; kingdom Metazoa; phylum Arthropoda; class Insecta; order Diptera; family Culicidae; genus Anopheles; species Anopheles atroparvus. The sequence continues at coordinate 21,448,014 of CAJZCY010000004.1, forward strand.
TTCGCTCCAGAATGGCAGGGTGAGGTTTGCCCGCTTTCAAGGACCTTCACGATGCTCCCGTAGGTTAAGCTCCATGATCGGTTGAATTTTTGCCACTCGGGTCACTTCGAAGTCAGCCTTCAGCTTCCCACACGGAGCAAATCAAGCAATCCTATTGCAGCAATTGCAACGCAACCCATACAACCGTCCGGGATTATGAGGCAGAAATGGACTCATCCGGACCGGGGCGAAACGAGCAGTGGAAGGATGCAGTATGCATCGTCAGTGCATCGTCAGTGCAAAATAAATCACACTCCACTGCACTGCTTCCTCGTTGGTTCCTTCACTTGCTCCCGTTACAAACCTTGCCCTTTTCTTTGACGTCCTTTTCCTGCTACGAATGCGAACGAAGAACTTCTGATGCAAGGACTCATCGTGCTGTGCTTTATTAAATTTTGATAAATCGATTGTAGAGCAAGCGGATTGTTCGCTGGAGTGGAGTTCGGTGTCGGTATTGCAGTTGCAAATCTGATTTACAAAAGCGTTCGCTCGGGCAGCCAGGCTGCCCCGCCAACATACGATCGTTACAGCTCAATCTTCACAATCTCTCTTCTGGACCAAATCCGGTAGCTGTAGCAATAAGATGCTCAACCTTAACCCACCGGCACGTGTTTCCTGATGGTGTGGTATCGACTGTAACGGGTTCGATGGTTTTCCGCCTCCATTCCGGATTGGAGTCGGTGTAATTCGGTTCGATTTTCGGGCGAGATCGGAACAAATCACCAACCATTGGGGCGTCCTGCCACATAATGTAAGCCACAGACGGTGCAGTCAGTCACAGTGGGGTGAAAGCTTACTGATATTGACCAGTTTTTGTTGCTTTCTGTTCCATCTTCAATGGGATAGCATATAATACAATGTGCAATGTTATCCTCCCGGATTTACGTTTAAATGTCATAGTTTTTTGGATAGCATTTTTCCTGTTTAAAGGTAAAATTTTAAATATACAATGTATGCGCATGTATGGCGTACGTGTTTGTTCCATACTGCAAATACTTGAATTTTTTTAATAATAATAAGTTATATAATTTTGATTACTGTGCGCTATTCGCAGATAGGGACACTTTCCACACTTTTTATTGTGCATAACAATCTTCCGAATTTTTTTCCAAGTTTCCGATTCGGCGAGTACATCCAGAAGTGATGGATCCTGTATTAATTTGATATAAACAAGCATGATATAAAGGTGGTGATTCGTTTGTGGAGATCGTTCTAACAGATTTCTATCCTACTTATAATGCGGCAGTGTTCGAAGGAGAGCACATCGAGTGACAAATACCCTAGCCAAGCGTTTGCTTCCCGATCTAGCGTTACATGATCGAAATGAAGTATTCGAAGCCTTCGTTCTCCGATTCCATATTTTTTTATGAGCTGAGCATGAAAGAAAACAAGAAATAATGTTATAACAAGTTGGTAGTATCAGGCTGCCCTCTCATTCGCTTACTTCAGAGAGAATGGCCTTTGGGCAGAAAAACTAAACGCAGCCTATTATATACACCGAGTTCAATCTTAGCGTTTGCTCACTCAACTTAATGTTGGCGTCAGCCGCTAGGGTCATAGATTCTAGATTAGGTAAATTTAACATTGTGGGAGGTTCTCTGGAGCTGTCGATGTTGAAATTCATATACAAGAGGAAGGTCTGGGGGGAAAGAAAGGGATGGAATAAGAAGTTTACATATTTCTACCTGGAATTTCATATGACACCCTATGAGTCTGACTCACCTCCAGCCAATTGTAGTTATCAAGTCGTTGAAAAGACTCCATGGAAAGCTTGAAGTACTCGATAGAGAAAATGACTGTCTGAAGTGAAGTCTGACAGTGTGTCAACATCTCGGCCAGCACGCTGTAAAGCACATCTTTCCCCTTGCACCGTAGTGTTTATAACTGTGCCAGCATCTGCCAATTGCCGATCGCCAATTTCTTCCAATTGAATGGCGCCCAACATGTACGGATCGAAATTCATGGTAAGTGTTAGGAGGGCGGACAGGTGAGGCTCGTTTAAGCATCGTACCAGTAGGTCCTTGCAGTCCACATTAAGTACCAGGCATGTCAACTGGCTGGCGAAACTGCACACCAGCTCTACGCACGACTCGTTCTCGAGGTTCACTTCCAAATGCGTTATTAAAGTGAACCGAGCTGAATCAGAAATGATACTCGAAAATATTGGTGTGTTCCAACCTATTCCAAAGAGTTGTTGCACCTTGAGGTGTCGCAGTCGAGGCATCGTCCCCAGCGCATGGAAAATGGCTCTCATAGCTAATTCCGAACAGTAAAAGAGCGAAAGTGCTTCTAATAGCTGTACTATGTCACGTTTTTCTTCCTTCGACGCCGTTGAGGTCAACTCGGTCAGCTCGATGCAATGCATTTTTCTTTGGCCGGCGGCCCGCAGGAGGTCGTCGTAGACCAGGTACTTATTACCAGCCGCTAATTGCAGCTTTGTGTTCTTGTAGTAGCGCGGCGATGAGAGATGCTGGTTCCACTGGCGACAAATCAGTCGGGCGTTCTTCTGATCTTCAAGCGGCAAGTATCCGAAAATGTAATCTGAAATCTAAACACGAGAAAAGAACCTCCATAAATTTCAATATATCAAAAGCTACAATGAAAAATCTTACCTCAGTTGGAAGATCCAAAATTGTTCTGGACATGATAGCAGCTTCTGCCAACGAACGAAAATGTGACGGCGATGGAACTGATGGCGAGTCGTGGCGACGATCAGGTATAATCGGGCTGCCAACGCTAGGTAGACAATTGACTTAAGTGGCGTCAGACTGCTGGTTCGAATGTTTTCGAGGGGCTTTTCGTCTATATAACTCAATAAATAATGCTTACAAAAATGAATGAATTTGGCCACCGAACCTTTGTTCATAATTACGAGGCGCATGTTTGGAAGCGAGGGAGAGCTAGGAGAATGCCGAGAAAATCCTAAACTATCCAGTGGACTGGAAGCTGAAGTGGGAAAATAATGCTGTACTTGCGGTTCGTTTTTTTGTTCTTTAAGGATTACAACATTTCTTCTTCAAGCACTGACCAAAGCGATTTCCACGAACTGAAACCTTAAAGATGACAAACTAATCGGGTAAATAAATAAAGTGTTAGCGGAGTATAGCAAAAACAAAAGCAATCTTACAATTTCTAGACCCTGAACTCAACTCCTGCGTGCTTACGCAAATTCAGCTTTCAGTATGATCACAATCTAATAAAACTATAACAATATTTGCAGTAAAGCCAGCCCACCGCACTAATAAAATAAAATTTTATCAGCGGTGACTAGGAAATATTTAGAAAATTTCACCAAAAGTAAAATCTTCTTTTTCGCACAAAGATCGACCCCATACCACGCACAGGTATGGCACGCCAGGACTCCAGTAGGGTAGAGGCGGAAGTTTTTAATTGATTTCCTGTTCTTCAACCGCTGGGATCCGAAACACCTCTTCCTGTTTGTTTTTTTTGTGAGTCTCTTACCGACCCATCCAACTACCCGGTAAGCGGTGCGCTACAGCATTGAACGGTACGGAGTTTTTCGGTGGCAGGTTCGTTTAGGCTGAGAAAATTGAAACCAATTTCACTGGATCTAGTCTAACCCCACCGTAGGAAGGGTTTCCCCCCATTCTCCCATTGCGCGCTAGTTTGCGCACTGATAAAGTTTTCACCGGTTGGGTCGCTTTCTACATGCAAACAATCCTTTTGTATTTGTTGTGCCTGTACAGTTTAGTTTCATTTCATTATTGGACACCATGGTCATGTTCAGCCGTGTACCTCCCCGACCAGGGGGTAAAGTTACCCTTCTGCAGGAAACACTATCACTCTCCCGAAAAATTGTGCACACAACCAATCCACCCGGTTTGGGGTGGACCGGTGTTACATTCTAATTCTCCTGCCCGTGGGCGGAGATATGTTGCTCGAATTTCATGCAGCACCAGCAAGACGTGCCCCATCATCCGACAACAAGGAACCGGGGTATGGTTGATGGTGGAGTTCGAAGTTAAGTCGGGAACGGAAGGGTTATGAAAGTAAAATTGGCCCTAATATTTCCCCCTAATCGCTCGGTGGTCCCATTGCTAGTGGGGTTTCCCAGCATCCGGGAGTCCGGTATCCTGCGAGTTGTGGGTCCGATTGTTCGGAAGGAGATCGTGTTTTCGCATAAAAGTTTGCCCTGTCGACTGCAACTGCAACTGCAGCCACCCACAAATCAAACCCCGATAATGATACAGGATATCGCCGTTTTGATAACGTTGCGTCCTCGCGCACACATTCCCTCCGGTCTTTGTCTGGAAAGTTCTTCGGTTCCCTCGGAAAGAAAAAAAAACAGGATGACTTGCAAGTCTATGTCTGCAAGGGAAACGCTGGTCCGTTTACACAATTGCATGATAGTTTGGTTGTTGTGCAACCGCCATTTCCGCCCGGTACGACTGTAAACATAATCCTGGGCCAAACTTTTCGGTGACACATGTGATTTTGCGGGGCGAACCCTACAGAATTCCCGTATTCGTTTCGTATACGGCTAAACTTTATAAAATCCCTCACATGGCATGCCTATTATACCACTTCCTCCAGGAGGAAGTTGTGCCAGCCTCACGCGTACATTAATATTTGTTGCGTTTGATGTTAGCTTGGTGAAACTTGGGGGTTTCCTTCTTGTACCCTGACAGATAGGAAAATCTGAAATCCTGGGTGGGTGGACACCGCGCCACTACGGTCTTGGAAAATAAATCCTACCGAGCACTTTCACTCCTTCGTTCGTTCTTTCACCTTCGGCGCATCATAAATCACTCGAACGTGCGGCGAAGGAAAAGGTTTCAGCCCGGGAATCGGCCGGGATGGCACGGACCGCCACGGGATTTCGGTCACGAAATTGAATTCCATTGTCTGGCCCTGTCCACGTTCAACGCGTTCGTCTGTGGGTTTCTGGATGGGAAGGGCATAAACTCCGAGGCGTAAGTGATGGTGGTTGCGTGTGGTTCAGACGGCCGGCAGAAATCAACAGTAATCGTACCACGAGCCTCGTCTAGCCGTGGAGTGCCATGTGCCACTTCGCTGAGTTCTGGGTTGAAAAACAAACGCCTTACGCCTTTTGGCACGATTGTGACAATTTTTCTTCCCGCCTAGTCCCGGTTCCATTAGTGCGACAGGAGGAAAGGCGCGGCTATGGGAATGGGAGTCTATTCTTCGGACTTCGGCAACCGCCAGCCGGAGGTTTTTCCCCCCGGCAGGATGCTTGCTGGTGACAGTCACATGTGGCGCGCTCGGTTCACCCTGAAAGAAGCTGTCATTTATCTTAAATTGTGCACAAAATTAGTTGCTCTTTCACTTGCGCCATCGCCGTCATCGTTTAGCCGGCCGAAGGGGGGTGGGAGATTATTCCTTTCTTTTCTTTTCTTTTTTTTTTGAGGAAATTTTAAGCAAGGCTCGTGTTTGCCGCCCTAGAGAAAATCTGACATTTACTGTGACGTGCGGCGAGAGGGGCCGACACCAACTGAACTGAAAGGGAAATCAATTTTCCTTATGAAAACGCGGCGAGGAAGGCCGTGTCGCCTCTTGGGCGTCCCTTGCTTTCCAGCGTTTTTCACGTGCGTACGCGCGTCCCGTTTTTCTTTACGGTTTACGGATTTTCCCGGACCGACCGTGGCTGACGACGCGCGTTTTCCTTCCCGAGAGTGTCGCTCGAGATCAGCAAATTCATTTGTCGTATTTTTCAATCACTTAACAACGTTTCCCATCCGGAACTTCATCTCTCTCCCTCTTTTTCTCCGTTGTTCCGTCCAGGTTTATGGAAGGGATCCCCGCGGGTTGGACCGAGCGAAAGTTTTTCCTCCCCGAAGGTTCAATTCATCAACCTGGTGGAAACGGTAAATGGCCACTTGATTGAACTCTCTCCTTCCGTGAAAGGCGAGCTAGTTAGTTTTTCTTTTTTGCTCCACATTTCGGGGATTGATTACTTTGGAAGTCATCGAATGTGGTTTTGACGAACACTGATGTGCTCCGGCCGTCCAAATCGACGGAAATCGATTTAATTTTTTCTTCCTCATTCTTTTGCGTTTTCTTTTCTGTTGTGGTCACCACTTTTCCTCGACCACGACCACCACGATCGGAACCTTCGCGCTGGGGGAGCCCTTTTCTGGAAGCATCAACTGCAAATCAAAACCGAATGAAGGGCTTTCTAGTGCCGGTCTTCAAGTGGTCAGGAAATTGGAAACCTTTGCCCCTGCCGTGTGGACGATTTTTCAATGACCGATTCCGAGAGGGGGAGGGGAGGGGGGGATTTTTCGGGACAAACAGGAAATCGTCAACAGCGAAACCGAAACGAAACCGCCCAACCGACCGTCGGCACAATATGTGTGCGTGTTTGTTTTTGGAAGCGGCAAGCCAATTCGTACTGATCGAAAAAACAGCGGGAGTCGAAACGAGTTCGAGCTCGTATTGCAACGACGGGATGACCTTTGAGCCATTAGACGCCACGCGATCGAGAGTCGGCAAGTCGAGTTGGATCTCGAGTTGGGGGTTCGTTCATCCGTTTCCATCCATTTGCACCCTTTTTTCTCTCGTGGCCAAACGACGATTTATGTTTTCCGCTCGGAAAAGTCGACAAACTGTAGAGCAAACCGTTTCGCATGAAAGCGAGGAGGTTTGGTCTTCGCTTGAGCCTTTTTCTGGTCAGGAGGTCGAGTTCGCGATGGAGGTCACCTGGAAGTGGGTTTGGTAGCCACGATAATGAACTCCGCACAAAGGCGATGCCGTTCGACAGTGTAGACACCATCGTTCGCCTGCGGAACCCCAAGGAAACCAACCAAGGTTTAATTATCGGTAGATAAGATTTTCATTTCCTTCGACACAGCGCAACTAAGAAAAAACCCCTCCTTTTCATTCATTCATTAGTTCAGCTGCGCGGTGGTGAAATGCGGCCCGGGATTTTCCCATGATAATAAGCTTGTAATAAGCTGCACCAGCCCCTCGTGTTGGGGATGATGCTGGCGAAGCTGGGGGAAGAAAAATATGCTCAACAAAAACTTGAAACCATATTTTCTGAAGCTACCGAGAATTATTGAGCGTTCCATTCAGTTTAGAGTCGTTAAAGAAATTCGTTCTTTTATCCCTTTTCGCATTTTGCATAGGAAAAAAGGGGGTCAAAGTTCTCTATACCCCCCCCCCCCCCCCTCCTTCCATTCAAATTTGGCAGGGGCTCTTTATCCCTTTGACTTACAATCACGAGAAAACAACTCAAAACAGAGCCACTTGTCCTCGCCACCCGGGTCTGCAGACGCGGTTTGCAGCCTTTTCCCTTTCAAAATACGCGCGTGACGCGAGGGAAGCTTTTTCCCGGGGGTTGGTAGGTCGGGGGAGTGAAAACTTGGAACGAATTTCCACCATCACAAACAACATTATAATTTGTAGAGTTTTGCACTCCAGGGGACCCGTGGGGGCGCGGGGAATGTCTGCGAATTTTCACCGAAATCCTTCATTCCTAACAATCCGTTTTCCGCTTAATGTTTCTGATTGGCGGAACAGACAAGAGCAGTAGGAAGGAGTGGGGAATGGAAAACAAGAGGAGGAATTCTGACGGCTGTAACGTTTTTGAAAGGATACTTTGTAACTCATGGGCTTCGATGGGGCGAGTATTTGTATTATGTGCTGCTCTGGAAAACTACGGGTCCGCTTTCGTCTCGGTCCGCGTTTTGCTTTCTCCCTGGCAACTTGGAAGACGTCGACCAGACAGGATGGCGCGCACAACGGGACCGATTTGAATGCGGCATCCGGCAGAAGGCGAAGGTGGAAAAGCGTTTGGGGAGAGGCTCCGTAATTTTCCTGCCACCGTTGAAGACGCCAAGTTAAGTTAATTATCAGATGATAAATTAATGAAAATACAGGACCGCTCCTGGTTGTCTTGGCTCGGGAAATGCCTACCCGGGGCTAGAGGAGCCCATCCAGCAAAGCCTTACAAGTGGTCGGGCTCGTTGCGTCGACGAAACGATTTGTTAAAAGTGGCGTCTTTATGGAGTCGTGGCTCAATGCCACGAAGCGCAAACGGACGCGATAATTATGTGCGAAAGGCGGCATTTTTGTAGATGAGCATTTTCGCTGCCGAAAGAATAGTGGTGATGTAATGGAGCAAAATTCCTTCATTTCAAACACGTTCGTTTAGGAGGGCATCGGGGAAGGCTGAACCATTCGTGAACCCCGATCCACCGCCAGACGGCCAGATTGTTCAAGGCGTAGAAAAGCGTAAAGCTGAAATGGTGAAAAGGATAGACCGGATGGAGAAAACTAGAGAGGCGAAACCCCAAACCCGGAGCGGATGGAGCAAACTGGATCCCGGCCTTCAACAACCTCGTTTGAGGCTGTGTCTGCGTTGTTGCTTGGTAGTATATTATATTTTAATTTTCCTTTCGGCCTTTACAGCCTTTTCCGACAGACGCGGAATGCGCGAAACACTCCCCATCAATGGAGTCGCGATGTTGTAATGGTGAAATTTGTTTCGTTGCAGTTCATTAAAATTCTGCACCGTGGTACATTTCATACGCCATTCGCCAATTTTGCTGGTGGCTTTCGCAACTTTTTCATTTGAAGCTGATGTATTCGAAGCTCGTTAAAAAAAAAGGAATTCCTTCCTGTTTATCAGTTTGGTTAGGTTGAGGTTTTTTTGTAGAAATGCTTCGATTAAACGCCGCCCAACAAAGTGGCGAATAGTGAAGAATGATGTTAATAAATGCAACAAATTAGTCTTAATCGAATGGTTTCACTGAGAAGTTGTGCGTCCAGCTTCTAGTTGTTAAATCTTCCCTTAACTAATTTATATTTAAACGGCATCACATTAAAAGGATTGCTATCCAACTTCAAACCATCAGAGGGTTTACCTAAGCGCATACAATCAGGCAGATAAATTACAGCGAAACAACCTTCCGAACGAATGTTCCTGCCTCAGTTGCTGTCGTTATCAGATCTCCTCTCTTTGCGACAAACGGCGGCAATTTTCCCATCACCGGAGCTTCACGAACAGATTGGCCACTCCGGTTAGGGAACTACTGTATATAATCGGATTCCACTTATTGGCAGGGTTTAAAATAAACATTGCACCCGGTTACAAAAATACACATCGATTCAGTTCGAACCGGAAAAGTGGTAGGTTTCGATAGCACATTCTTGAGCTTGAAATACCGCTTTACCGTTAACAATCCGTCCCCAACAGGAGAACGGGAAGCGTGAAGCATCCATACGTCTGCAGCAGAAGGCAACTCGATACCGGGCGCAAGGAAGCGCAGAGGAAAAGAAAGAAAAACATCCCTATGCAAAAGGGGCTTCGCTTTACCAGCATTGAAGTGGAGGGCGAAACGTCGTTGAGAAACGTGCAACAATTCTAACTGCAGCGCTTTCTCCGGCGTTTCCTTCCCCTGCTCCGATCATCGATCCTTCATCCATTTGGTAAAACCGTTCGGTTTTTGAAATGCACCCAGCAATGTGTCGTTTGCAGGCCGGAGATAGTTACTGCCGATTTCCGGCAAGCCAGCACCGGTTCTTCGGGTCTTCTGTTCGACTCCTGGCGACTCGTGGTGGTGGTAAGGTATGTGGGGAATGGAAATCAATGGACCCACCCCGACTTCCAGTTCCCATTTTACTATTCACCCGGCGTACGCTTGCGAAGGAACTCGACGTACTCGTGCGTTCCGTTTGGGGGAAAATGGAAGATTTTAAAGGCAGGCAAGAGGTGTAACTGAGCAACAAGGGGGAAGAAGATCGTTTGTTGTACGCAGCAGGTTTTCCATTCTCGGCCTGATGCATTGCGAACGTTCACGAGCCGCCCTTGGATTTTCCACAGGACCTACGCTGCCGATGAGTCACGCAATTGCGAACACCCGAGAATTATCCGACCCGCGGGCTGACGGTGGGTGCGAAAGTTTCCCAACCCTTTCGCAGGGGTTCGTTTTGCGTCGACGTGCTTCAGGAAGGATTCGTGTATCAATTATTTTACTTTAAGAGAACGAGAAAGAAAGAGAGAGAGAGAGAGAGAGAGAGAGAGAGAGAGAGAGAGAGAGAGAAAGATAAAAATTACCATTCGTTCGAAAACACGTCTTAAACAACACTCAACTGGCTTTTTCAAGTGAACCGATGTGTGCACAAACACATTGGAGAGGTTTTTCCTACCTCCAGGTTCTCCCTCGGCACATTTCCTTCCACGTGGATGGCATTGACGACTGCTTTTTTCCTCTTTCTAGGTTTTTTTTAAAACATTTTTCACGTGCTGCGTTTGGAACAGAAGTTGATTAAAATATGCATCTTTCATGATATTTACATTGGGCCAGGTACTCACCGTGTGGCACGTAGATTTTTCAACGACCAACGACGACGGCTTGTTGCCGGCTTGACGGGTGCAAACGAGACTGCACGGGGCTCTTGCACTTGCACACGGAGAAGAGCAAAAAAAAAAGGGAGAAAAAGAACCCTCGCCCTCCGCCCAACAACAGGTTCCAGCAACAGCAACACTTGCGCAAATGCGAACTCATTTGTATTGCTAATGGGTTTGAGAGGCTCTTCGTTGGTCCAACCGACTGCGCTTCGGGTGGATGTCTGCTCCTCCGGTCTGCACCATGGAGGCTTCAATTCACGCAAATATTTGATTTTTCTTGCGCGTGCTTTTCCGAGCAACCCTTGATAGTTTATGGGAAGCATCTCAATGAAGAAATTTTACTTGAAAATACACCAGGCTATGAAAGAAGTTGGTTCGATTGGCTCAGATGGAAACCTAATTTAAATGAGGAGTTTATGAAATTAAAATGTGAAATGTAAATAGATAGGTATTTTAAGATGTTGCTTTAAATTTAAAACAAAAAGTAGGGAGGACATGAGATTAAAAGAAAATTGAGGAGGCATTTTTGAAGAAAGTTTCTGATTGAATCTGAAGGAGTCCGATTATTGTTTTCATATGAACAGCTCCCGATTATACCAATTCGGCTAGTGAGTGCGTAGCTAAAACATCTACAAAATTAAATAAACATCTTTAAAACAAACTTCCACAGAAATACTATGCTAAACATATTCATAAAAAATAAGATGAATTGAGAAATACATTTAAGATATGGTGTGGCATTGTCTTGTAAGCACATTTGTGCCTTAAAGATTTTTTTTTACTTGGGGTCATGTTTGCTCATCTTCAATTCAAAATACCAACCTCGATGAAATAGCTCAGATTTACAACTGGATATGCTTCATGGATCTCCGATTTATTCAGATTTGCTTCCTCGGATTTTAACTTGTTGCTAGAACCTTGACCTAAAAATATATTTGGTAGAAAAAACGTGACTCCAACAAAAAGGTGACCGTCAAAACAGGGGTCTATTATATGGCAAAAACCTCAAACCTCTTGTTTTTAAAATATCGCAACGTGTTGCATCTGCGTAACAGCAATTTTTAAGTGCTTGAAAATTTGTTTGCTAAATAGTTATATTAAATGAAAAGAAATATTAGTTTTTGACAACAAATTGTTGTTTTACTGGTGTTTGTTAACACGGATTTATCATCCAGCGTTTTATTGCAACCAATTCATCCCCCTAATTCATCACGCGCACCAAGGGTTGACGACCTTCAACCCCCGAAGGCTACCCGAAGAAGCTGAGCCACTGAGCCAAAACATGTATTCCCCCAATTTCGGGCGAAATCCGGCGCACTCCGACTGTGCTGGCCTGCTGGTGATATTTTGATGAGTATTTGCTAAAAATTATTTGGGGTGCATCATTTCCGCTGTTGCACTTGGCTTTGCGTCCTCTTCCTCTTTTCGACGTGGATGGCGGGGAAAAGCAGTGGATAGGCCGGTAGGTTTTACGTGCCCCGAATACGAGAGCGTGCCCAAGTGGGAAAGGAGTAAGAAGAATCGGCTATAGTCTGTTCTGCCGGGTGAAGGATTTTCATTGCCCCAAATGCATGGTTTTCTTTTATAAGGAGCGATTCCAAAAATACCCCGGTTTGGTGTTTTATGATAGGGTTGCGGTGTGAATAGGAATTTTAGAGTATCACACAAACGATTGCAGTTGAAAAAATCAGTGGCAGCGGCCTCGGAATTGAAGTGAATCTTGCACTCTTGCACATAGCGGGTTTGCTCTGCAGGAGAGTCGTACTGTTCCAAGGTGTTTCCGGGTAGGGGGACAACACCGAGCTACAAATTGGGCCACGTGCCCGGTGGTGGGAGGTTTTGCAAGATTTATGCGCGCCTCGAGGTGCCGAGGTGGACTTAAGAACCGCCCGAGTCCGTTGCGCTCCGGTTGCACTTGCATTTCTGCAGCGGAGAGCAGGAATTGTTTGGAACAAATCCATCAAGCACGCCACCGCTTTTCCGTGGCGTAATGTTTACCCAACCGAAGCGCGAGGCCCATCAAGGATAACAACACAAAAAATCGCATTTCAATGCAAACACATGCCCAAAAAAGGGTGTACACCAAGTGCCTCTTGGGCGCATTGAATAAATCCACGATGGGGAAGATGGAAAAAAAAAATAACGAGAAAGGGTTGAAGGATTCAAAAAAAAAAAATTAAGATTGCATTCAAGCGCACATTATTACGCATGAAAAAGGATTTCGATGCGATGTGCGTATTGCGATTAGCGTGAATAAAAATGCGCCGTTTCTCTTTGATCTTCTCAATAGCGCATGACGAACAAAGGATGAAGTTCTAAAAAAAAAAGCAGGATACAAAGTGGGAAAGGGATAAAAGAACATTATTCGCCAAAGGGTTACGCCACTTGAGAAACAGGACGGGGTTTGGATGGCTGGCTGGCTTTCAGCATCGAACGACGGGATCATTGCCGGATTTTCCAATTAGGCAGCGAAGCGAAACGGATTCAAAAGTGCTTTAAACCGTGCAAGGATTTCCCTTCAGGCGCGTGTGTGTATGTGTGGGTTCATGCGTACACCGGAGAGTGGATTTCCTTTTTCCGGGTTTCACCGGTGCGTCATTAAAGGGGTATTGTCTTTTTGTGTTCCCCTTCCAACGGAGCAGCGTGCCGGGTTTTTCACGACACATTCAACGTAATTAAACTGCAGTCATTTTTTTTTTTTTTTTTTTGGTTGGCACTCGATTTGGCACTCGATTGTTGATTTCACAATTAGGTCGGATTACTATTGCATCACGTTGCTCGGCTGGCGGAGGAAGATTGTGCCTCATTAGCATTATGGCGTAAAAGGGTTTTAGCTTCCCCGGGTCCGGATCCGGCAGAATTGATTTGGAGTGCTTATCGCCACTCTTCCTGATGTTGCAATTTGATTTGAAATTGAAAGGATTCATTTTTTAAAAGAAAAAAGTATAAGGAAAGCTTGGCGTAGGAGTATGTTGGGTTGGTTATATTATGTCTAGGAATGTTTCTTGATAAAACCGCTTTTGACAAATACTACTTTAGTAAACTAAAAATAGGCAGTTAACTACTTGCTCCAACGAGAAAAAGAAAAAGCATACCAATCCTGGATGCAAAAAGAATTGAAATGTGAACTTCGAATGCAATTCTACGACATTGCTATTGAAAAACTAATACATTACTTGAACCACACAATTGGTACACCTATTTCCAATCGATTGGTATGAAAGGGTTTCAAAATAATTCACATTTACTCCAGTTATTACAAATATAATAATGATCAAACGTTAAAGAATCTGTTCCTGTTTGCCCTTAGTAGGTTGCACCTCGGATTCTGTAGCCTTTGGCCTGGATTCTGTAGTTATTTGCCTTTCTTTCAACCTCAAAGATTCGCGATTCCGTCGCCGCAATTTGAAGATATGGACACTTTGTACGCAATGCACCCACTGTCTGCATGCTGTAAGAGAAGTTATCGTGGAATGTGAGTGCGCAATCGTTCATCACAACCCTTAGTATTTTTTGTCGAGTTTCCGGTTTGGCAAGTAGTTCCAAAAGTGAACCATCCTAAAATTTTAATAATTAAATAATAAATTAAAACGTATGAAACGGGAATTCGATTTTGAGGATTATCCCAACAATTCTCTATTCTACTTACAATAAAACAATTATCGAAGAAGAGCACATCGATCGACAATGCACCTATCATATCGATATCATAACAATCGACACGCCCAGTGAGCAAGTTTCCGAAGCCGCCGCTTACCAATTCCATTGATCTTTTTGACCTTCGTTTGAAATAAAAAAATAAATACAACTGAAACAAGCTGGTTAGCTTTAATACGCACTCTAAGTGCACTTACTTCTGCCAATATGTAACTAGTCCAGCTCTGTCCTCCCTCTATAGCCACCGATATCAATCTTGGCATTTGCTTACTCAACGTAATGTTTGCAAATTGCGATAGGGTCAAATGCTCTAGATTGGGTAGATGTAATAACGCAGAGGGACCAATAACGTCTTTGCTTTGTCTTAGAGAGAAATGCAACTCCTGTAAAGAGGGGGAGAGAGAATTAAAAGTTAACATATTATTTCCTTGAATTTCATACAGGACCGTATGAGTCCGACTCACCTTTAGCCCCACAGCCAAGAAAGAACAATTTTTTTCGATACACTGGGTGGAAACGCTGCAGTGCTCGATAGCGAGAGACTTGAGGTTCTTAAAGTGTGGCAGCATCGCCTCTAGCATTCTTTCGGTAAACTTACAACCATTAAACTGAAGCGTTTCCAGGTGTTCCGGCAACCGCCAACACCGGCCGTTAAGCTCTCTCGGTTCTAAACAATCAAAGCATGCTATGGAAAGTGTGCGGAGTGCTGTCAGGTGGAACTCGTTAAAGCATCTCAACACCAGGTGTTTTTGGTCACCGCCCACCTTGAGGCAATTCAGCTGGCTTGCCAAACTACCCAACAGCTCCACGTCCGATTCGTCAACGAGGAGTATTTCCAAATGAGTGATAAACGCGAATCCAACAGACTCGGCGGAATCGATACGCGGACATTTTTCTAATTCACCCGAATTCATGCATTCCACCGTCAGTTGTTGTAGCGGACGCATCTTCAGAATTGCACGGCAAAATGCCCATTGGGCCACTTCCGAGCAGAGGAACGAAAGTTTCACCAGCGAAAAGCGACAGGCTTCAAAAACCTACTCCATGGGTAAGATATCTTCCTCTGAAGCCGTTCGGGTCATGTCGTCCAACCTGATGCATTGAATTTTTCTTTGGTCGTCGGCGCACAGAAGGGTATCTTTTAACCGCTGTGCACGCTCGAGATCCAGCCACAGTGCCGTCGCCTTAAAGAAGCGCGGGGATGACAGCTGATTGTACCACTGACGGCAAACCAGCCGGACGCGCTTCTTATCGTTAAACGGCAAATAATCGAAAATGTAATCTAAAACCTTAGAAGACCAGATCAAGAAATTCAGCGTATTGAGCGATGTTGCTGCAGTGCTAAGCATACCTCGGTTGGAAGATCTACAATGGATCCGGACATGGTTGCTTCTTCAGGCAACGAACAGCACAGCAATGCTGGAATGGAGAAAGATCTACAGAGGCTTCCTTGAATTTGGGCACATGGTTAGGTTAGAGATCGATTGTCACACATATATTTTCTTCATCTTTTCTTACCAACTTTGGCGGCGCTAGCTGCCTCCGAAGCGATAGAAAAATGCTACACCTGCCGCTTGCCGCAACAAAATGATCAATTTACCGAAAATATGTTATTGGCGATTTTTCGTCTCAAACGTGTGCTTCAATCGATCGAGCCTTTATGATTGGGTTGACCGTTTAACCGTTTTTCTTCGGAATTCTGTTTGGACTGAGAAATCGTCAAATGAATGTTCGCACTGTGTGTTGTGACAGGAGCTGTCATCTGCGCATGACGTTACGAGATAAGTCCCTCGCGTGGATCGTGTAGCAATAAAAAAAACAAGGTGTTTACAGAATCGCATAATCGATTGTGGCAGAATAGGAGACATTTTTATTACTTTTTCTTCAAAAGACGCGTGATAAAAATGATTCTTGCGCCTTGAACGTCTTCAAATACATTCACACAATACATTCTTCTACCCGATCAATGTTGGGTCCGTTCCGGGAAATGCATTCTTCATATTTTTTCTCGCCTCTCATTTCCATCAAACAAAACACATTTTTTTCATTTCCTGCAAAATCCTGCGATCCGGACCCCGGTCCACCAGGTCGCATTATTTGGACGGCCGGAAGCGATCAGCCTTATCAGCGCTGAAAGAAAAAAAACGAGAAGAATGAGTGGAAAAGATGTAGCCCTGCTTAACTTACCCACATCGTACCGAGGAAAACCCCTGAAGCCCAAATTGGCATCCTTTCGTTTATAATATTTGACCGTTACAGGTCCTGGTAATGCAATCGTAAAAGCGGACGACAAACGAGACAAAAAAGAAACGAAAAAAAAGAGCAAAACATATTATCCTTCAAAGCCAAACCGGCCGTACGCCGGTAGTGCTTGTTATTTTCACGTAGCTGTTCACTGAAAACGAGTAGAGAGGAGGGAAGGGCGAAACATCGCTAAAAGGCAACACTTTCACGCCGTGCGGAGGACAAAGCGCCAAAACAGCAAAACCCGATGGCCTCCGATGGCGGTTGTTGGCGTACGTAACTTTTACGGGTTTTCCCTTTATTTTGACGCGGCTTTTTAGGCCAGCCTCGGATCCGTTTTCCCGTTGTAGGTGAAGCTTGCCTCGGATATCAACCCGTTGCAATTCACCCCTTAACAGCACGCCGGATGGGGGTTGGAACAATATGGGGAAAACCAGCCGAAAATGCCCCCCCCCCCCCCCCCCCAGCGCAAAAAAAAACGACCCCTCCAGCAGGAGGAGATGGAAATAAAAATGCACGAACGAGCCCAAAAAATGGCAAATCGTCAGCCATCATCAACCGCGTTGGCAAGGGCATCAAATTTATCCAATTTATTTTTATCTCCTCTCAACTCGCGCGTTTGTTTTGCGCCGTGCCTTCGCGAAAGGAAGCACCAGGGGATTTGTGGGATGATCTCGCTTGCGGCCAGCGTTGGTAAGGAGGGGAAAGAAAAAAGTGCCACAAGCTCGTCAGCGTAACAAAGTCGTGTGTAACAAGTTGCGTCCTACGGAAGGAGAAAAACAAAACAAAAATATTTTCGGGTAGGAAAAAAAAAACAACGGAGCCGAATATCATTTAAGATCAGCCGAAATTTGGCGGAAAAAAGAGGAGTAAAACCGATCTCGGCGGAAAGGACTAACGTGATGCTTTAGCGCGACCTCCTTGATTGATATGATTTATGAAACTGATATATTTATTTTCTGCTGGCTTCATCAGGACGCCTCCGATCCCTTCTTCGACCGATGGAAATGTGTTGAAGACGTGCTTCTTCCCGTTCGTATGAGTTAAGTCACCCCCCCAGCATTGGAAAAATGCCCCTTTGGCTGCATAACATGGGGGATGCGAAAGTTTTCACCCCTCCCCCCCCCCCCCCCCCCCCGCCAGAATTCGGTGGGAGATAAATTGCCGACGCGGGGTGAATGGCGATTTTCTCTACCGACGCACCGACATTGTTGCTCCCCGGCTTGTTACCCCGATAAGGCTCGTGGAAAAACAAACCCACCAGTAAAAGGGGTTGTTTTCTCCCCATTTCATTCGCTTCTGCAGCTGCTTTTCTTTTTTGTTAGCGAGCGGAAAATGGGGAAAAGGGCGAAAGCTTCCAAGCGGCAGAGGGAGATGAGAATGAAAATCATATTATGTCTTCATTAAAATGAATCAAAATAGCGTTCCCCCGTCGTGTCGTAAATAATAATAGATGCACTAATGGTGGGGTTGGGAAAAGTGGCGGCGAGGGAGGAGAGAGGAAAAACCTGGGGGCATGTTGTGGTGGAGGTGTACATCTTTTTGCCATTTGCAATGGCACTTTGAGATGATGGAAATCGAAGGCAGTGGAATGAAGGGAACTTAGCAATTTAGTTCTATGAATGGTTTGCTGGTTTTTTGATCTACGCATTTTTTTTGGGAAATGAGATTTTTTACTTAACTTGATACGAATGGAAAGTAAGCCATCGTTTTGTGGGGGTAAAGGTTTTCCCTGTTAAGATGTCTCTTTTAATGTCTGCTTATTTGCGTTATCTGAGGATTGTTATTGCATCTTGTTAGTTTTTCCATAGAAGCTAAATTTAACCTTTTGAATTAATTCCTGTTGATGGAGAGAAAAGTTAATTTTTATTACTAAAAAATTCTTGCTTAGAATATCGGTGGAAAAGAAAGGAAGACTTATAAAAGTAATGTTATGTAATGTGGTCATCGCGTCATGCAACTCATGGACACTGTCATGTCAGAGGCATGGAAAGATTCCTGTGTTTTGTTTGATGGGAAGGAACGTTCTTTTACTTCCTTCGGTTCGAATTGTCGTGTCTAAGGCCGAAGATTTTTCCATTCTTTGTTTGGAGATCTGCTTCCGGACGATCTTTTTTATTATCCAACTTCAAGCTTTGTAATTGTTTATGTGTTGGTTTTGCTCTGTGGCTTTTTGCACTGATCATACTTTTTTTTTGCCGACAAAAAGAAAATATGTTTCTGCCATTTCATTCAAAGTTATCGTTTGGTGTTCTTTATCACCTGTGGTTAGTTCAATCAAATTAAAGGGGTTAACACTCGCATACCGTTGGATGATCCGAATGGTTTGTGGTTTGGCATTCGGTTTCATATTTCTTTAGACTTCTCTTTTAATTCTATGATTCTTTAACATCACATAACGGGCTTGAATGGTGTAATCAAATCATGGAAGAATTTTCCTCAATGACACACCACTGCAAGGGACGTTAGGAAGCGGGGCTTAACCGAGGGAATCATAACTCTGCTCTTCCATCAGTCTAAGGGCTTTTAATTTGCTAATGAATCGGTTGCCGCACAAAGACGGATGTTTCGCTCACGGTTTGCTTTTTTTCCCCCATCCGGTCTGCTGCTGGCGGCTGATGTTTTCCATTTTCTCCGCTCGCGGTTCGTCTGCAGGTATAGTTAATAATATTTTATTCAAGTGGGTTTTCTCCGGCATTCCCCCTGAATGATCGTGCAACGGATTCAATGAAATAAAAAAAATGTATTCCAAAGTACATTTATTCATACTATTGAATCTAGCTTGTACCAGCCGTTATCAAGAGGAGAAGCGTAACATAAGTTGAATAAAAAAAAAAATCCCGTCAAAAGCGGTGAAAATTATGAAGCTAAACTCCTCTCCGCGGTACGGTCTGGTCTGGTCTGGATGGAAAATTAATTATTTGAAGGTACCCGCACTCTGCATTTTATTCAATGTTTGCATTTTTGCTAGAAAAGAATGCAGTTCCATTTAAAAATCGAAGGTGCATAATAACATATTTTCCAAGTTTCCGACGGTAAGATAAAAATGCGCAAAATTAATGCCAGCTAAAATGTTTGCTCGTCTCAAAATGATCATCAGCAATGTATTCACAACACGCACTTGCATGACAATATTTGGTTCCCTCTGATTTTCAAATTCGTTTCTCCAATTGATTTTTTTAAATTCTCCCGCTCAGGTTCATATCCTATTTAACATTGTTAATTTCACATGAATTGAATAAATGTTTCAGAAGTAATATTTGTTTAAGCCTTTAATTTTGAATAGCTTTGCAAATCTGAAAGCGTTCATTTATGTCTTGTTTTCATCATACAGAACCCGATGTGAAAGACGACATAAATAAATTAGATTCCCATTACGAGATCAAATAGCGGCCGAAATTGTCTGTTTCACTCTGCCTCGACCAAAGCGTTTCACCCATTGGCATGGTAACGCGGTGAGCCTGCCGAGGTGACTCTAATGGGAATATAACGCTTTCCCCGAGCGACTGTGCTGCCAAAAGCTAATTAGCCACGACGACGGCGTCAGATAATCAAGCGTCAACCATCAGGCGCCTCCACCGAGCGTAAGAGAAAATGGCAAACTGGCTACGCCAGGCCACACGCGGATGGTGGATGTTTTGTCTGTTTCTTCTTCTACGCTGGGGCGTGAAAAGTTACAGCCGAAAAACCGGGCGGTGGTTGTGTGCGAGCCGCGTCCGCGCGTAGTGGCAATAGTTGCGGAGAAACTCCCGTGCATTATCAGTAAATTAATCACGAAGCAACAGCCGCACCGAGAGCCGGGTCTCAGAGAGAGAGAAAGAGAGAAGGAGAGAGAAGAATGGAGGGCAGGTTTTGGCCCCCGGGCGGGAAAGACGCTGGAAAAGGCGCAAGCAGGGCGAATATCAAGGAGCCAAAACGGGAAGATCCATCAGCGCCTTGCGGGAATCAGGCGGAGGGACGGACGGCAAAGCAAAGGCGGACAGTGTAGTCATAAATATTTCAAAACGCAACCGTGCCTCCCGGTAAGGAAGATAATTAAAATCACTTAATTAAAGATAAAGACGCCAGCCTTTGGATGGGGGTGCCCGTCGCGGGATGTCCTTTTTTGGCGGATGTGGCGGAGCGTGCAACATGTAACGGGGGAAAAAACAAACGGAAAGGCGAAAAGGGGGTCAGTGCGTTGGGTTGGGCGGGAAATCGTTTAAAAGTCGCCCTGCAACGCTCTGCTCTAGATAAGCTGCGGTAAAACGTGACCCAGCTTTTCACGCAATCGCGAAAATTAGACCAAGGCACCGGAGCCGGAGTGTTAGCTTTCCCACCATAAATCATGAAGCATGGAGCGGCAAAAACGAAGAGAAAAGGGAGTGGGGCAGTTCACGGCCATACGGAAGTGGCAATTCGTGTAAATTTCAGGATGGATGACACTGGGCCGAGTTGGTATGGGTTCCCGTTTTTTTTTTTCAAAACTCCCTTGCCCTTTCAGAGCATCGTAGGATGAAGAGCTACACTCTGCTTTTCTCTAATTCTATATTTTTTGCTTTCCTTGCAGTGAACTGAACACATCCTTCGAACGGGAAGCACCGTTTCGTCGAATCCATCATCTATTTGTGTGTCTGAAAAATATATTTATGCAAAAAAAAAAAACCGTTGACTCGTCATTGTTCGTCGGAAAAATCGTCACATACATTTTTCGCTCTCCACTACTGCTGGGTTGGGTATTTTTCCGTTCACATTCCTGAGAGGGCAAGCGAAAAAGATCCCCTTCCTTGCCGCACTGCTTCGTTTTTGGGTTTCCATTTTTCTTTTTCACCCACTCATTGAATGACAATCGTGGAAAATTTCTTTTGTTGTTACAGCAAGTTACGTTTCTATATGCTCCTTCTGGCTCCTTGCGAAGGGTTGCCCATCTTCGCCCATTGCTACGACGCATATGTGTGCGTTCATGTGTGTGTATGTGTGAGTGAGAGAGAGAGAGAGAGAGAGAGCATGTGTACAGCATATTTTATGCTAATATTCACGCCCGCTTCACGCCTTCGCAACGCTCGGCAGACGGTAAACATTTTGCCTCGTGGTTCGCCTTTCTTCCCGGGCGTGGGAAGTTGTTTGGCTGCGGGATGGAAGGGCGCCGCGGTGGAGAGGGTAAGTATGCAAGATGTTTCACCGTGCGGGATGCATCGATGCAACTTGGAACGACGAAACATATGAACAAAAAAGCCCGGCGCCCTTTGCGATGGAATTTTCTTGCAAAATGTAAAATACTTCCAGAACGGTAAAGAATCCCCATGATGAAAAACGATTTTATCTACCGACGATAATCAATCGCATACTTTGGCGCTTGGATGCATCGAATTTAAATTGGTAAAAGATAAAATTTCATTGTGCAAAGAACCATTATGTACAGCGTATTTCTTCCACGATCTTTTTATCGTTTTGATGGAGATCAAGGTTGCCGTGATATCGCCATGTGTCAAGCTACTTTCATACTAATAAAACCTACTCAATGGCTTAAATCCAAAGGTAGCCTCTGCAGCTGGAAAAAATAGTCAGAACGTGCTGAATTGAATTGCACTCTCTCAGAAAGTTTTAATTTAATCAAGAATGCCTAGCTTAGAGCGTATACTCTACATTAACCATTGCGTCCAGAAGCAGAAGTTATTACCATGTCCAGAAACATTTTAGATCTTCCAACTGAGGTAATGGTTTTTATTGAAGCATCCATCATTCACGTATTGAATTGCATTGTGGATCTTTTCACGTATATAGGTTTTAGATCACATTTTCGAATATTTGCCGCTTGAAGATCAGAAGAACGCCCGACAGGTTTGTCGCCAGTTTAACCAGCAACTCTCATCGCCGCGCTACTACAAGAACACAAAGCTACGTTTTGAGCGCGGTGTTAGGTACCTGATCAATGACGACCTCCTGCGGGCCGCCGGCCAAGGAAAAATTCATTGCATCGAGCTGATCGAGTGGGACTCAACGGCATCGGAGGAAGAAATCGATGATATGGTACAGCTATTCGAAGCCAGTCGCTTTTCGCTCGAAACACTTTCGCTCTGTTGTTGTTCGGAATTAAACATGACGGCCATTTTCCGAGCACTGGGAAACATGCTTCGTCTGCGACATCTCAGCGTAGTTTGCGGTAGCATTGATGGAAGCACACCAAGAGTTCCGAGTATCACTTCTGAGTCAGTTGGATTCACTTTAATAACAAAGTTGGAATTAACCCTCATCAGCGAGTCGTCCGTTGAGCTGGTTTGTAGTTTGGCAAGCCATTTGGAATGCCTCGTGCTTAATGTGCGCTGCAAGGACCTACTGGTGCGATGCTTAAACGAGCCCCATCTGGCCATTCATTCACTCACCGTTTACGATGTTCATATGATCGACATTATTGATCCGGGAGAACTTGGAGGTGAGTGTTGGCGTATGCTGTCCAAATTGGAAACACTTCGGTGTACGAGTAACACCTCGCTCTACTACGTGCTGCCTGAGATGCTCCAGCACTGTCGGAATCTCACATGTCTCGCTTTCGAGCACTGCAGGCTTTCCATCCAGTGTGTTCAACAAATTGATACCCTCAAAGGGCTGAAGGTGAGTTGGACTCATTTAGGGTCTTATATAAAAGTGTATGTCTAAGTTTACAAATTGCAAACTTTTTTTAATTTTCTATCCCCTTCCATCCAGGACCTATGCTTGTATCGGGTTGAGAGTGATGGCAGTTCAAATGATCCTCTCCCAATATTAGATCTACCTAATCTAGAATCTATGACCCTATCGACTGAGGTCAACATTCGGTTGAGCAAGCAAACGCCAAGATTGACCTCCGTGGTTATAGAAGCCGATCGAATGCTTTCCTGCCCAAAGGCCATTCTATCTGAGGTAAGCGCACGTAGAGGGCAGCTTGCTCCAACCAACTTATTAATACTTTGTCTTTCTACTTGCTCTCAAACGCAGATTATTAAAATCGATGGAATCGGTGGGCGTAGGCTTCGAAGACTTCAGTTCAAGAATGTGAGGCTGGATCGGGAAGCAATCAATTGGTTAGGGTCTTTGTCAATCGATCTGCTCTCCTTCGAAGACTGTCGCATTGTAAGTAAGATGAAGAACCGTTGGAGCAATCCCCTCAAATAAACGCTTAGTGTATGCGTTCTGGTATCAAATCTTTTCAGGACGGTTCAATTCTAGATGCACTAGCCACATCGGAAACTGGGAGAAAAATTTGTAGGATTGAGATGGTCAATTGCGCATTGACATTCCAAGCCGGAAAACAATATATGGTACGGACGGTTGCTGAACTGCGAGCGATGTGTCCTTACCTTCAAATAACGGACACAATGATTCCTCATGAAGGTGTATATCGGTCGAACTCTGCAAATTACAGTTTGCTTCAAAAATGGGTGCATGAAAATATTTTTTTCGATTAGCTCTAAGTATACATTAAGGCGCAACATATTTTGTATGTATACTTTGTCTGTGATTGCTGGCTCTGGTTGCTACCAGGTTTTAATAACATTTGGAAATTTTCGAAACTGAAATTTCGAATTTTTTATCACTTTGAATTTTTGTCATTAGGCCTTGTTTATGGGTCTTAGTTGTTACGATATCAGTTCCATAATATCGCACCACGCCATTCGCATACAGACGCACAAAGCATTGTAGTAGTTTAAATCTCTCTTCTTGAAATCGGAATAAAACGTTTGCACGAACACCGGTTTCGGACTGGTTGTCGGTGGGTATTTTAAATCTTTTGAAATTGGGTGGATTATCATTTATCCACAGCGTTAAACGAGTTAGTCAACCAGCAATTATTGAAAAAATACATTGTTTTAAGTTTGCAGGATGCTCATTCCTTTGATAAACGATATGCTCTAGTAAGATATTTCACAACTCTTTCCTACCCTTTCTGAAACTGAGTATGCTTTCCATATGTAAGGATCAGTTTTATGGAAAACACTATACTGTTAGACTTGATCTTCGTGCATACGAAAGCGATCTTCATATATCATCCAACACTTGGCTTTCGCACAAAACAAGACGGTTTACTATCCTGGCGAGAATCGGTATGGTCAAAACAAAGTCATTCCGGTGTTGACTTGTAGAAAAACATCATACGATTATTATTTGCTCCCTGGCTTCACCCCGAAAGGAATAGATGGAAAACAAAATCAAATAGCAAGTTTTGATGACAGTTTCACCAAACGACGAAACCGGTTGAAAACAATTCAAATTTAATTTGCTTCTTCCGCTTTCGATCACCCCGGGGGGTGGCCCGTAACTATGGCTACTGTGGCACCCTGCCTGATCGCTGCTCGGGGTATTTGATGGACCCGCTGTCTTCGCGTTCCTTTTCTACAGCAAGCCTGTGTTTGGGTTAATGTTCGCCCGGGGGTGAATCTCTTCTTTCGTTTGCGCGATGAAAGCCAAACGACCGTCGTATGCCGCCATAAAGTGGCGCACGTAAAGCGGTAAACCATTTTCGTGTCACATTTGCATGCAGTAACGTGTTCGTGCGGTCCTATGCTTCGCTTCGCCCAAAAGGGGCTCAGCTGTCGCAGTTGGCATAACAAGGACCGCGGAAGCCACTGGTAGCCCTAGCGGTGCTCACCTTTCGTGCCACATATCGACCAAATAAAAAGTGGCGCTCAGCCGAAACCGGCCATATGCAGATGGAAGGCATTTACTGCCCTCCATCTTTTCGAGCCCGTGGTAAATGCTCATACGGCGTGTCCTCCTTGCAGCGAAAGAATTGCCATTATTTGGCGGCGGAATTTATTCGTCAAATCAATCGTCGTAACGCGTTTTTATATGCACATTAAAGGCGATGTGTTTTTCGCTTCGTTCGTCACATTGGTGTGGGCTTTTCCTTGCCGTCGGCATGGAAAATGGGTTCGATTTCGTTTCGTGCTACCTCAGACTTTGCAGTGTGACGCCGTCCGTCATTCCAGAAGGAGTAAAAAAATCAATTTAAGAAATGCTGAACTTTGTTAACCCCTCTTTTGCCGAAAGCGAAAGACGTCTTTCGTTGTTTGTCATTTTCTTGCGGCCGAACATTCGATTGGAAGGGAGAAACAGATAAGTGGGAGCCGTAAATAAGCTTCTAAATAAACACGGCAGCAATTTGATTCAGGGAACCCTTCAGTGCATGATCATGTTCTTTAGTCTATTATAAATTTTATATTATTTAGCTATCATCAAGATATTATTCAAAGAAAAACATTCTTCATGTAAGGGTTATATTCCTAAGGACAAACTCTCATTTTGTGCTGTTAAAATTTTTGTGAAAATTACCTTTAACTTTCTTTAATCCCAAAATTCTACACCACCTTTTTAGTCACCTATTCTTTAAGAACACACGTCCGGAAAGAAATCTCTTAAGCTGCAACGGATGAAGCTTTCCTGCGTGCCACTTCAAGGGTTAAAGATTACACCATGCATGTGTTCCGGGTTTACCTCCGCTCGTTCCAAATAAGCCCGTTTAATATGTATTTATTTCCTCATTTTGCCACCCGTCAACCATTTCGAATTCCGTGCCCGGTGGTTTCCCTGCTGTCCCTAGCTTTTGGCCCGTTTTTCACATCCTTCAATATTCCTCACGTTTTTCCTCCTACTCCTTTTTTTCTTCTTCTTTACTTCAACCGCATTCCGCTCACTTCCGATATTATTTCACATTTTATTGCACCTTCCACGCATGTTGATGACGACTATAAAATGCTGCAGTTTAATGCGTCGGCTTGATGTAGTATTTATCCGGCCCTTGGACGATTTGGCAACCGTGTCCTGCAGGATCCGTTCGCCCGCTTATCCAGCCCCCCAGGCCAAGGTGAAGGAATAAAAGACCCAGGCCACGATTCATGCACGCGGCCCCTCCCCACACCGGGTTGACTGAAGCTTGCAGGTTTAGTAAATGGTTCCACGTGGACAAGACCTCCTCATTTTACTTCCCCGTGCCGGTGGCCGTTGTTTGCCGGGTTCCATCAAACCGCACCTTTTAATGGTGCATTGGTGTATAACTCCATTCGCTGGTACTGGTTTCGGGCAGGGTTAGGGAACGTGTGCAGGTTGTACAAAAATAAATTTGATCAATTGCTACCCATTTTGGAGAAGTTTGAAAAATAAGTTCGTTCAATAGAAAGGTTTAGATAACATACTAAAAATATTATGAAAATATTCTTCTTCTTCTGACCTGCTGGCGTACCCGACACCAATTATTAGGTCCCATTTTTAGGTCTTACGAGAGTTTTTCTCCGCAGTGAGTTCGAGACGGCGTTCGCGTTCGGCTATCCCAGACCTTTTTGCAAAGATCTTTTAGATTTTTTTTTTTAATGTGGTGTAGATCATATAGCCTACTTTTTACACTTTAATCCTTCTGATGAATATCCTTTTGAGTTTTCTCGCATATGATTTGAATTCTGGAATGAAAATAATCAAAATTTTTGCTTGTCCTTGCCGACTTCGAAATCTGACCGGAAAGAAAAACGAAAGAGCTTGCCGAGCCCTGCCTTGCTCTCGGGCGCCCCTCTCTCGCTCTAGCAAACCCGCCGCCACCGGAATGCTCGGTCTAATTTTTCGCCTTCCTAGGTTCTTCCGCTTCGACTGATGATACTTTGGCTTCATAAATATTCCCGGTGATGTCACCCCACGCTTCCACCGACCCAACCGTAACCAGGAGGCACCGGAGGTAGGCGTGCTGTTACTTTCAGCCTCTGCCTCCTATCGCACGCCCGTGCTTGCCTGTGAGTTGCCCACAACATGCAGAACGCAGAACGTAGCTCAGCTCAGTAACAAAACGAGGGCGCCATTGGCGCTGCTCATATGCGGCTTACGGCTTGCGGTCTTTGCCCGATTTCCCGGGGGGGGGGG
This sequence comes from Anopheles atroparvus, assembly GCA_914969975.1. Taxonomy (NCBI): domain Eukaryota; kingdom Metazoa; phylum Arthropoda; class Insecta; order Diptera; family Culicidae; genus Anopheles; species Anopheles atroparvus. Next base: position 21,475,150 of record CAJZCY010000004.1, read on the forward strand.
GGGGGGGTTATATCACCGATTCAGGTTGGGCCATTTTTCCGCAAACCCTAAAAACCCAAGGCCCAGATTCAACCTACATCGTGTGCCGTTTCTTCCTTTTCTCCCGTGCCTGCCCGCTGGAATAGGTGGTTGACAGTGGCGGTCCATCGGGCTGGAAGGGAAACAAAATGCGCTTCCGAAGCCACAGCGTGCCGGAACCGTGCAGTTCACACACAGACCCAGCAACGAAAGCGCCATCGGACAAACGAATGACTTAGATGAAGAGGGCGGAACAGCTTGTGGAGCAGGATTTTTGCATCTTACGCTACCCGGTGAAGAAGCCCTGGGAATGACGGAGGGCTGGGAACATATAGTTTCAAACTGGTTGCGCTATTTGCACTGCAGATGGTTCTGCCATTCCGTAGGGGACCTCACCCACGGTGAGACATCCCTCGAAAATGAGGAGCGAGGTTTTGCAATTGGAAGCAGTACGGTTTTGTTTGCCACTGAACTGGGGGCGGCAGAATTTCGACCCCGCTTTCCCAAACTACTCAAACGGAGCTTCATTCGGAGCGTGTACCCATCATACATTCATCACGATTTGAGGTTAAGGAGACAAAATGTAGCAACAGTTTTGAAACATGCCAAGTGCCAAAACGGACCAACTTCCGCCCGGTGATGTTGGTTGGTTCGTGAGGTTATTGCTTGAAATTCTCGTAATCCTCCCTCCCCCACGTGTGTGTGTATGACGAGGAAAATGACAGGACTGAAAGAAAAAAAAAAACACCATTCAAACAACACCGATGCGCAGATGCTGATGTTCACATGGCGCACTGGTGGTTGTCATTTTTGGGGTGGTTTTAATTCGCGGGTTGATACGCTGCATACGATGGTACGGGCTTGGGGAACCCAACTGGCAAGTAGGGATTATTGTGCACCGTAGCATGGAGTGGAACTACATCCGTGGAACAGTTTGTCTGCAAGAGGATCTATATTCAACGATGCTTCGAAATGGCTTACGAATTTTGCAGGATATGTTTTTGTCATTCTTAAATTCTTCTGTCAGTAACACACATTTTTTAAATAGATAAACCTGCAAAAGCTTCAAATTACAGAAACAAATTAATGCAATAGTTTCTTCACAGTACTTAAATTATATTTAAACACATTCTCATTATAACATACAAACTTGATCCTGAAATATAAATTGTGGGGTTGCTGTAAAGATCAATCAAGTTTGATTTTCCTTTAGGCAAAAGCAAACGAAAGGCTTGTCCAGAGGATAAAAGAATACCATAATATTAACCATCTTGAACACATTTTCCCATTTCGATGGAAAACTACTCGTAAGATCCACACGAAAGAAAAAAGAAAAGAACACAAGTGAAGAGAAAGTTCGTTCATTGACGGTGTGCAAAAGTTTTCCTCTTTGAACTTGCGGTAGAACCAATTCGTCGGTACGTGTGTTGCATTCCGAGGAAGCGCAACATAGGGAAACGAGGAAAAGAACGAGGAAGGTAAAAAGGGGTCTGCGATTTTCCCGAGTCCCCGAGACGCAATCTTTCTTCCTTTCGTTCTTCACCGGTTCCAACTCCACGTTGAACTGCCGCTTGGAGGAAATCGAAATTAGGTTGATTAAAGGACGAAAGAGAAACCCCTTCTCCTCCTCCACAGGAGCAGTTACGTTTCCGATGGTCCGTGGGAAAGTGGACGACGCAAAGCAAACACAGTTCGCCTTTCCGCCTACGCCTTCCATTTTCCAGACCTCGACACACGAAGGAAGGGGATTTCCTCTCCCACCCCGTCTGGCGTACGTTCGTCGAAGGAGAGAACGTTTATTGAAAAAAAAAGAAGAAAAAAACAATTGCCTCGAGCATATCGCTCAAGCTTTTCTTCTCCTCCCCTTTCCGCTCTACCTTTTGTTTTTCCTTTTCCCTTTCACTCCGACGCAAAGTGGAAAAGAACTAATTTGATCACGGAATAAAATTCGATAATGAAAATAAAATGAACGACTCCGGTTGAATCGAACTTTCACTCTTTTATGCAGGAAGACTAAGGCGAGGGCGGGGGGACACATTTTCCTGCATGCTGTACCGTCAAACCGGCCGAGGGAAATTGCTTCCACAAATGCCTGCCTTGGCATGAACATACCGAAAACCATTCGAACCGCCACTAGGGAAAACGATCCGCGGTGTGTTCCAATGGCGTGTCGTTAGCATCTTTGTTGTTGTATTCCTTCTCCGTACCTTCCTCGGTTTCAGGAAAAACCCCACCATTTTTGTTTCCTTCCCGGAACGGCGCGCGAACAAACGCGTCTGCAACGCGACGCCGAGCGGGAAGACTAATTTCTATTTTATTGAAAATGTACATACACCACATCGATTTTCCTATTTGTTTGGCCGTCACGGGCGTTGGTTCGCGAAACAAGACGTGGGTTTCGATTTCCGGCGTTTCACATTTCGCATTCCCCCGCAGCAAACACCCCGGAAGCTTGCCAGTTTTGGTCCGCTTGCTGCCGCTCTGTTTTGTTTCATCTTCTCGGCTTTACTTTTACACAGACACAGGTGGAGGGAACGGGGTGGAGGCGCCCCAGATTGTAAGGGAATAGTTCCCCACCACAAACGACGGTAACAATGAAGGCAAAGGTTTTCCCGGCGTTTTTCCTTCCACCCGAAACCGGGCGAAGCTCGCGTTTCGGGGGTGAAAGTTCTGTTCGGGGCGTTCCTTTTGTGATGGTCTTTTGATGAATTAAGCTTTCGGGGCTGACTCCTGGCCCGTCCTGGCGCTTTTGATCTTTTCTCCCACCGCCTCCCAACCTTCCTCTGACACAACCCTAACCCACCTTCGTTGCGGCAACCAGCAACGAAGAAACCCGATTTTGCGATCCTTTCGTGTTCCCAGCCTCACCGGTGGATTGATGTTTGGAGGAAATCATTGGCAACCCTGGTGAGGAAAGTGGGAGCAAAAACCCTCCACCAGTCAGTGAGCGTGAAGCAATTTTAATGAGTTTTCACGCTCCGATTTTTCCCGTTTTCCTTTTTCGATCGACAATCGACGTTCGATCGAAACGCGATGGAAACTGGTTTAAAACTCGATTCGCTTTCTCCGTTTCCTGTACCGTCTTTTTGTTGTTGAGTGTTAGTTTTACCTTATAACCCCCCCTGACCCCCTCCCTCCCTTTTTTCGGCCAGGTTTCCGACGGGACGCGCACTGAAGTTTCGGACATGGTTGCTAATTCGTTCGGGTAGAAAGTAACGGAACCGTTACAGGTCGTTTGGAATGGTTTCGCTAATGCTCGTTGAATTTGCGATTGATTAATTTCGGGCTTGACTGACTGATGGTGTCATTTTTCATCAATTTCAACATTTCTGCGAAATCGGGTTTTCCCAGGTGCCGTTTGATGTTGCGTTTGGAACGAGGCATTGGTGCTATTGTTTTGACTCTAATGAATTGCGAACCGTAGAGTTAAACGGGATCCGGGAAAGCCGAGCGTGCCTGCCGGTTCAAACACGACTCACGACGGCGTGGGTTCGAATCCCAGGATTGACTATCCACGTACGTCAAAACGGGGAAGAAGTCTCGTAAGCTATGACCAAATCGGTCGTTACTCCAGAAGAGTTCGAAACTTTCTTGAAAGACAATTTTCTTCAGCAATGTTAATGTACCCGGCGTATGTTGCATACTTTAAAGTGTTTGAAGTCGTCTTCCAGAAGGTTACATACATATTTTATCTTCCACTACCTCTCGTGTTTATTCCACGCCTGTCCTTCCTAATTTGACTCACTGATAAGCTCCTCTCTGTCGAGAAATGCTACATCAGACAAACTATTCCATCCCCTTTCGGTGCATATAAATTGTAGAAAGTCTCTGCAAGGGTAACGCTGTACTCATATCTATCCCTCACACCCCTTTCATATCACACACACACACACATCTAGAACATCGCCTGGAGTTCATCGATGCTGTTAAAATCTTTGACACCTCCAAACATTTCGAGGAGTGCAGCACAGCCCGGATCAAAAAGGGCATGGAAGGCGTCGCGAATGAAGTTTTTCCCCTGAGGAGAACGTCTTCCGGCAAAAGGTGCGTCTTATAAATATTTATTAAATCAGATAACCTTTGACAGAACATCTTCCCCGCAGTCTCGCAGACGGTGGTAGCATTTGGCTGACGAGAAACGACCTGGACGGTGAGATTATTTAGAGGAAAACCGCGAAACTCTTGCCGCTCGTGGGTGGGACGGGTCTTCATTACCGATACCGAAAATCGTGAGGCACGTGTGTGTGTGTGCGTGTATTGAGGGGTCGCGTGAGAGATCGAGTGGCAAAGATTAAACGTCGGTTTCGGTAGCCTTAATAAGCCAAATCTGTTTCATGTGGTTGGCCTTTGGCGGAGGGGTGTGAAGGTTTGATGGTGATGCAACGGGATGCTGGAGGCTGGATTGTTTTCGAAAATTACCTGGGTTATTTAAAAGACCTAGTTTTTGTTTTAAAGACAACTTTCTTTTTCACTTAAATATGATTTAAAAGTTCTTGAACCTATGTAGGACAGTTTGTGAAGTCTTTTACAAAAATGACAAATTATTGCGTTGATGCATTTATTAGTTTTGGAATGTTATTGGAAAAGTTTAAATTATTTGAAAAGGAAAATAATTGTACTTGGAGCCATACATACATAATTCGAAGTATCACCCTTAACGTTTCCTTTACAATAAGATACTGTTTTCTTCCAACTGACGGAACTTTTCGCCCAACCTACAGGAAGGTGAACGCACTCTTAATGTATACATCAATTCCCGAAGGTACACGCTTCCGTTCGCCGGGGATACCGAAATCCCACCGGAAAGTCTGGACTGAAATCTGTCACTGATACTGGGAAGAATCGTCCCGTAGACTGGTTTTCCTTTCCCTAGGCACACGAGGAGATTTTCCTCGGCTCATATTAGACGACTTTCCCAGATAGCGAAAGGACGCAGCGGCAAGCAGCATTCTGTGGTTTTCCTTTTCACCGAGACAAGAGGCTGATGGGCCCAAGGCCCAGGAATCGTTGCTGCTCTGATTCATCCTTCGTGCACGGGGGACGGCAAACGCATCTTCCAAGATTTTCCACCCCGCCCCTTCAAACCTTGCGTTCGCCGGACGAAACCATCGCATCCCGCGTCTCCTTGGCACGGCCTGCGATTTTGCGTGTGCGATTTAGACAAAGTATTATGTTCATTACACTTTTATGCGCCAGAGAGCGCCCGGGGCCCGAGCGTGTGGTGCCGTAAAGCGTTCCCTCGGTTTCCATTAGGGATGACTATCGTTGCCCTTTCGCCGAGAGCGGGAAACGTGGAGTCGGGAGAACAGGCAGGGCAGGCAGCCGGGAGTGTCATGTTGTTGGTTTTATGCTGCCATGGGGTACATTACTTGTTTTTCCTGTTTTTCCTGCAATTCGCTTCCTTTTAGCGCTGTTGCTCCGTCTCGCTTCTTCGTATCCTTCTTCTTTTATGAAGTTGTTTCTACACATTTTCCCAAGCCGGTGAACTTTGCGGGGAGCGCGCTTTTCACCTAATGGCGGGAGCAAAACGCAGGCCGTGTGCGTGTGTGCACTCTTTCCTCCTCGGGATGCTTTCGGGTACAAGGTACAAGACGCATAAATGTAGTGGTTTGACTCTTATCCCCACCGCCTTACCTTCTGCTCGTTTTGTTTCTCCATTTTCTGGTTTCCATTGGAAGGAGGAAATGTTTGTTAGAAGAAAAAAATAAATAGAACAACACACACGTGCAACGTCTCTCTTTCGTGCCGGTTTCGGATGAACGCTTGCTTCCACGCACGTGGGGGGGATGCGATTTGTCGTTGCCGATGTTCCGTTTGCCCCATAAAAGGAACAGACTACGCGGAATGCTTTAAGTGCACTCAAAGCGGGATATAGAGGCTACCAGAGGCCTTCCGCGAGTGCGTTTGCCTCGCAATGCCACCCTCTCTTTAAACGCAAGCACATTTCCCTTCGCAAGTGCAAAAGCGCAACCCTGCTAGAAAGTAGTGAAAATGGCGGGATGGAGCAGAAACTGGAGCAGTTGAGTTGGTTTGTTTTTTTTTTTGTTTTGTTCCTACTTGCACTTGAACGTGTAGACGTGGTGCAGCTGGTTCCGCCGAATGCCTTTTAGAGCGGACTGGAGATTTGTAATCTCTCCCCAAGCTCTCCCCACCACCCGCACGACCAGCACGAACTTGCTGGTAATCCGCTTCCGGTTACATAATTAAGTGCAAGTGTAGTTCCGCTCTTATCCTTTTTTTCCGCTCGGGCGTCCGGAGTGGTAGTGGCGGACGGAGAAGAAATGGTCTGCCAAGACGCCGTGATGGAGGCGCTGCCGGCAAGTCATCGGCGTCCGAAATGAAATATATAAGTCATCCTGAAGTAAAGAAGTGACGCAATGGAACCAACATAGAAAGTAAAGGGAAAACATCAAGAGAAGATGGTGAAAAATTAAGAAAGTGGAAAACTGTTAAGATGTGGCCCAGGAATACTGACAAAATATCATATAATCACTACCACGAAATGTATCAAAAACCTTCCCCTTTCTAAAAGTCAGAGATTATATTCCAACGTTGGAGGAAAGGATAAGGCAATCATTTCCGCTCGTCCGATTTCTAACGTTACTTACATTAGGACTTGGGGAAATTCTTTCCTGGAAGCTGCATAAAGCCAATCCCAAGCCGGATCCTTGGGTCAAGTGCATTCACAGTCCGCAACCCCAGCCGGGACTGAAAAAAGGAGGGAGCCTCCTCAGTTCGCCCACGAGTCAAAGAAAACGATGATGGATTTATGCGCACCGCACCGATGGAAAAAAATCCCGATCGCCTGGGGGGCGATTGCAATTTCTATAATTCCTTTCGCTTCCCGACAATCTGACGTTCGTTTTCTGCTCCCTGCAGCGCTGGATCCAGTTGGAAGTTCTTTGCGCCAGAGCGAAACAGGCAAGTGCAAAGGGGTTGCCCGAGGGGTGGAAAATGCAAGCAAACCGACCCCAAAGTGCATGTTGAGTCTTCGCTGGATGGGATTTCTTTTTTCGCCGGGGCTCCATCCAGTTTTCTTCTCTTTTAATACATCTACGCCTTGAGACACCGGCTAACGAGGAAGGACTTTTTGGAAGCTCTCCGAGGTGCAGCGCTGGGAATGAGACAGACAGAGAGAGAGCCAAAGCGCGAAAGATAGAAGAAAGAAGAAGCTCGGTGCAAAATGGCAAAATTTATCGAGCTGTAACCGTAATCAATAACACACTTTCCGTTATTAGAAAGCGCCGCCGGGCGAACCAAAAGGCAAAAAAAAAGACAAATTTCGTGAGATGGAGCAGGCGTGAACGTGTGGGTGCCAAGATTTGCCAGCCTCTTGCTGGCATGCTGCAGTTTTCCCCGGTTTTTCTTTTTTGTGTGTGACTGAGGCTCGAAATTCAATTTTCGATATTGTCGTCGGCGCACCATTATCAAGAGCGACGATCTATGTTGGTCGCGACGCGACACAAAATATGGCTGTTTTTGGGGAAAGTTTTCTTCGAAAACCACTCTTCAATGGAGCCAAGTTTATGGCAGTGATGTCACAATTGTTCAAATAAATGTAAGTTTAACGATTGGCGTGAAGAAGGAAGAATATAAATTTGTTTGAAGACGCCGTTTTCGTACCAATTGAATCGTTCAGCCCGAATTTAGTATTTTATCTTTTCTTCTCTTCTTCATACATAAAAATCGTATGCCACGATGCTTGTGGACGACCTCCTCCTAAGCGGCTGGATCATTTTAATTTAAACTTAGTACACACAATTTGCATACAAATACGTTTTAAACTATATTTCATACCTTGAGTCTGCACCTCTTTATTTTTTTAATTGCGATTTTCTAATTGCACATATTTTTTACATTGAAGATGAACGTAAATATCTAACTGCACATATATTGTTTACAATGCTTACAATTACATATCGGAATGAATGTTAACAAATTGCTTGGCTTTCATCGAAATAGCATTATTAATAACTCTCTCTGTAAATCACATGAAACTATTCCAGTAAGACGTGAAAGGGTTTATCAAAGCCAAACAATGAGCAAATAAAGCAACAAATAGAGAAATATGCTACTTAAATATCGCAACATTCTAAATTATATACATTTAAGGGTAAACTTAGGTTTAACGGGCCTGCTGGTGGTATGTAAAAGTCGCGTGGACAAATGTGTTGCACACACGCTTTAAAATCAATTTTTGAAGGTGCCTTTGAAATATTATCTACATTTTTATCCAACTATTTAAAATCGAGTTTTGTTTTATTTAATGTCTAAGCATAAAATTCAAAGAAGCGAGATTTTATTTCAATGCATTTCAAACGTATTTATTCTACTATGTTATGCCTACATAAAAGAAGGTAATTGAATTCATGAAAAATACCATTAACACCCTCGTTCAAATTGAACATCTTATCTACGTTTCTATTGCACCGAAATTACATGAAAAGTTATGACTGTCATAACTCGTAGATAACACAGCAAAAGCAGTAGGAATCATGCCAGAAGTTTTTGTACGTCAGTTAACTTACATACCGAATTTCCTGCTCCAGACGGTGCGCAACCAGGTGGCAACCAGGTTTGCGAGCCAAGATTGGGCAAGATTTCCATCGGTCAGCAACGGCTGGTTTTAATGCATGTTATCCTGCTTAACATTTTTCCCATCGCAAGGTGCCCCTTGCCGGCGGAGATGGTGTGGAAATTGCATATCTGACCAATTTCGGGCAAAGGCCGCACCGGGTTGGCCCAATTAGGAGCAACGTGTTGCCCACTCAGCAGTCTTTTCGTCCGTAAACGGGTGTGTTATTTTCTCTGTGTGTGTGTGTGTCTGTGTGTGTTCTAACGTGTCCCGGTACAGATTGGATACATTTATATCTCTGCCTTCTGACCCGTGGCTCGCCAAACACGGGGACAACGATGACCGGGACGACCGCGGGGTCCATTCTTCATCTCTCGCTGTGTCACACGATTTTTCCGGCCCATTTTCCTGCCATCCAGTTGTGGAAGGGTGGGGCTGGGGCAGGAGGGAAGTTAATAAGAGATGCGGCTGCTTCCAACGCTGACTCAACGATGATCCGGATGATAGGAATCAGTACGTCAGCCGGTCGGATGGGGGACGGTTTAAGCTCCACGAGGTTTTTGCAGGCTCCGAGGAAGGAGGATTCATGCGATAGGCAAGAAGATGATACACGAATGACGCGTAGTACAACCCAAACGAGGATAAATAAGGGACTGAGTGCGAGATGAGATTTTTGCTACGGCAAACTATAACAACTAGGCCTGCTGATAGGACGACACTCCGGGCATGGATAACGAGGTAGTGTCAGCTGGTCCAAAACACGATGCAGCTAACTAAGGATGTGTGAACGTCAGCTCTGCTGTTCGAGAATCCTTGTTATGAATGTTTAGAAGGTTGTGTATAAAATAGATGTACATTACTTCAAGCGACTCTATTCCACGAACGTTTCCTTCTTTGCAAGATCTAAAAAAAAAGTGTTAACGCAGTTTAAGAAACACTGAACTCTGTGAATGTTTGCAACACGGAGCGAGAAACAGGACATTCCTCTGTATGGCCTTCAGAAGACTCAAGTTATCCTTGCATGCAAAATACGCCTCCCTTAAAAGTGTTGATGTCTAACATTTCTGTAAGTTCACCTAGCTAGGAAGCTAGCGAATTTCGGTCTTCTTGGGTGCAGGAAAAATATTTTCCATAAGATCACAATGTCGAACGGCGTACCCGGATGTTAAGCTTCCTCCTTAGGGTTGCCGAATGGCCCGGCGGGGGAAACTCATTTGCACTATCCAGTCACAACAATATTAAAAGGAAGGAAGACACGGGGGAAAAAAAGAAAATCGGGGATGAAATGTGAAGAACATTTTGCGTAATCATGATAACAACGGCAAGCTTGTGTTGCCAAAAAAAAAAAAAAAAGGCAGAAAGCGAGAACATCTCCATATGGGAGTAATCACGACACCGAAGACCTTGTCGAGACCGTCCCGCGGTATCATTTGGACTACCCTTTCCCCGCTCCGACCTGCGGCGAGATAACACGAAATCATATCATAGGCAAAATTTGCTGCAGATTACTACGAGACCCCGAGACCGAGAAGCCGGAAGACTGGAACTGGAGACGCCCTTCGTCAGAGATTTTGAGGTCGGAACGCAGCGCCACTCATTTGGTATGCGCGTGAATGAAGTTGCTACATTTTTGAAGCTGGCGTGAATTGGATTAGGAACCACACTAGCCTTTCTCCATCTTTGCTCCGGAGACTCTCCTTTCCCACGTTCAGGCTAAAGTTTTGAGAAACGAGAGCCGAGAAAGGATATTGTTTTGGATTGGGTCCGTGGGAGAATGGAAGAGGGGGAGAAAAAAAACGGCAAACTCCGTGTACGGCGGAAGGATGTGATCACCTCAACTAGGCTCCTTGCTCCCTCCCGCGTTGGTGAAAATGGCAGCGTAAGGGAGGGGTGCGCATAAAAAATGATTACATCATTAGCGCTCGACGCGACGCGTTGAGAGAAACGGCCCCGGAAATGATACTACTTTCGAGACGTGTCGAGGGAAGGCAAGTGAAGTAGATTTTGAGTTCAGTCTGTGTAAAAGAATCGGTGAAGAAGTGGGGTGGAGACAAAAAAGGAAAAAAGGGAAAGGGATTCGATTCGCGCAAGTTGGTATTCGGCCGAAGCTTGGCATTTCCACTGTCTGTCAAAGCCAGTGCGCTGGCAAGCGATAATCTATCACAGCTACATCCTCGTACCACCCATGCCAAGCCCTCCAGGTGGCGATGTAACATCCTTATAAGGCAGCGATTACGCGTTGATGGCGCTTGTGTAGATGATGATGATGATGATGGAGCTGATTATGATCGGGTGTGGATTACGTGACGGTGATAACAAAGTGTGTGTAACAAACATGCTCGAGTTGGTACCGGGTACCCTTCCGGAGGGAGAAAGTGGAGGGAGGGGTGTTATGTTGATACCCGAGCTGTACGGATTGTTGTATGATCGATGGATGCAGCTGCGATGAATCGACTGGGCATGCGCCACGAGTTTCGATGGGAGTGAGTCCCACCCGAGCCATCGCGAAGTGAAGAAGGTAGAAGATGGCCGAATCTGTTGTATCATTGCGTTGTAGATGCTGACTAATGATTTTTCTTTTTACCGAACCTTGAGAAAGAATAACCAATTTCTCAAACCATCCATGAAGGCAAGGGCGAGTGTAAAAAGTTTACACGCCTAAAGGTATGCAATTGGTAAAACATCAATTTTTGTATAAACCCTTGAGTGTCGAGCGTCGTTTATCCACGTAAATTGATTTTATTTGATGGTTGCATTGGAGCGAAGGGTGTTCTCGGAAGGAAAGCCTGGCCTTACAATTTTGCATTTTACTGAAGGAAGAATTTTAGCGGACGTTTGAAGATTGTGAGAAATAAGTGTTGACGCGCCGAAATTCAGTTTGCTACAGTTTATTCATATAATATGAACTAAACATACTAGTGCAATAAGGGTATAACTGTATAAAAAGTTAATTATACGAGTCAAACAAAATTTGGCCACAATGAAAATCAACCTTATTAAAAAAAGGTATTTAACCACGCAATAAATATTAATAATGTAATTCGCAGCTTAAGCTTGATTTAAAAAAGAGTCCGCAGGAAAATTACTAAACTCATGACTGGAAGGGGTATAAGGTTATTTTAATACTGAGATGTCTTTTTTAATTCCTAGTATTGTTAGATTCTTTGCCCGTTTCATCTAATTCAATCCACAATTTTTCATGTTGTGATCCACACTTTTGGACACTTCCTCCTCCTTTTATTTACTTGCTCTGAGTGCGTGCGCGTTTAGGCATCCTCCGGGAGCAACGTCCAGGACTGATGCCCATTGAGGACTGCGTGATCTTCCTTTTTCTAGGAATATTCTAAACTTCAAATCACCTTATCTGTTTCAATTTTTAAAGTAAAGTCTATTCCTAGCTCATCCAGTTTGTTCGAACCAAACAAGATTGTTTGGAGACAAAATAGCGCTTCGCAATTATTAAAGTGTATGTTAGTATATACATTTAAAATTGAAAGATCTTTGTTCACTCGCACACTTCATCATTGTATGAAACATTGATCAAGTCTGGTAGAAGATTGGTCATGTAAGTCAATAAATATTTAATAAAAGAACCAAATCATTTGTAGTAAAAGAACAAAACCATTTGTAATAAAAGAACCAATCATTATAAACCATAACACTGCATTTAACGCACGATGTCGAAGTTAAATCACAACATTCTTTTATCACCAAAGTCAGCGGGTCAAGAAGGTGGTTGGTTTGCCGTTGCACATCTATTTTTTCGCGATAATCAGCCGTTTATGACACGGATGGCTACACGGGATTATTCGAATCGTCTTCGTTCGACCTCATTTGCGAATCTGTTTGTCTGTATTCTAGAAGAATCCCCGAAACAGTATCAGCTTGTGAAATTCCCCTCTCTGTTGCATGATCTTCCAACCGAAATCTACTTTAGCAATATGAGGGCAAAGTAGCAACCTTTCTTTATCACAGGGACATGCATCGGGGACAGAAAGGTGGTCGATTTGCGTAATCTTTCTTTCTTCAGTTTATTTTGGCTATACTGAAGTATGGAATTACCGATAAGTATCAGGTTGTGAAATTCCCCTCCCTGTTGTTATATGTTTGTTTGCTCCCGGAAAAATCTCCTATGCAACATGTACGACAGCGTCCTCCTGCATTGGTATAAATATTGAAGCAGCGGTTGAAGGAAATCAGTTTGATTTTGGTGTCCAGCGAAGAAAGTTGGTTCAATTGATACCAACATGTGTTTTAAAACTCCATTGTGGCAATTTGTGTGCCTGGTGATAACGGTGATCCTGTATCCTGCGGCAACAGCCGAATGTGATTCAAATTCGTTGGAAGCGTTGATCAGTTATAAATTGGAAAAACTTCAACAACATATTATAGAAAAACTGAAACAGGAAAAAACAGATGCCGCTAGGGTTCACCATGATTTCATTTCAAATGAAGCATCGGTCAGTAATATAACGGAAAAGATTGAACAAAAAAAAAAAGCTTGAAACGCATAATGAACAGCACAGCACCAACGTGATCGAAAAACTCGCTACCCTTACAACGAAAGTCCACCTAATGACAGATTTGAACCAGAATTTACGCAAATTCACTGATAATCTCCTTGTGGGTCAACGAGAACTTCAACAGCAGCTGACAAGAGTGAAAGACGATGTTCAATACCACAGGAGGCATGTGGAACAGGAAAAAGCGAGAGTTTCACAAGTTCCAAAATAGTACTAACGCGCAGCATGAGGAAGTGATGGAAAAACTCGCTGCCCTTACAACGAATGTCCAACAAATGGCTGATTCGAACCAGAATTTGCGCAAGATTACTGATAAAATCATGGCCAGTCAATCAGGCGTTGAAAAGCAGCTGACGAACATTAAGGAAGTGTCATATGAGACAAGGACAAGATTGGATCCACCGTCCTGCGCAACGCTGAACATTAATGAAACGGGAACCTATTCCATTCGTCCTGCTGGAGTTGCGGAGCCTTTCTTGGTGCTTTGTGACTTCGAGAATAACTACAACCTTTGAGGAGGCTGGACGGTGTTCCAGCGAAGTTTCGATGGAAGTGTGAACTTTTTTCAAAACTGGACGATGTACAAGAACGGATTCGGAGATGTGAACGGAGAGCATTGGCTGGGTTTGGAGAAGCTTGATCTCATGACGAGATCGGGAAGACACGAAATGCTGGTGATCCTCGAAGATCATGAAGGAGGATCAGCGTACGCACATTACGATAGCTTCCAAATTGGCAGTGAGGCGGAAAAATACAAGCTGACCTTTGGAAAGTATTCAGGAACAGCAGGGGACTCATTGATATACCACAATCGAATGAAATTCTCTACATTCGATCAAGATAATGATACATACGATGGCTACAACTGCGCAAAAGAGTACAACGGAGCATGGTGGTTTAACTCTTGCCTTGAAAGGTATGCATTCCATATGTAAACAGTTGCCACGCATGTTTTCAAATACCATTTTTTCTATCTCAATTGCAGCCACTTGAACGGAAAGTATCGTAGAAAGGGAGAACATCTCAGAACTCATTATCAAGGTGTGATTTGGTCTGGATGGAAAGAACGATCATATTCATTGAAATCAACGAAAATGATGTTGCGACGTCGTTCAGGATAACAAACGATCAGGAAAAAAATCATGATGAATTAATTTTAATAAACTTCAACATCCATCCATGCTTGGTTGTTCAAACTTGATGAAAATCTATGAAAGTATACAACCATTTTACTACTACTATTTCACCTTATCGCCCTATACCTTATTTCACCTTGTTTCAACTTATCGAAAGCAACGAAAGTTCCTTTTCTTAGGCATTGTCTTCTTCTTCTTATCTTCGCTCGCACAATCTCCAGGATAATCATTTTCTGGTTAAGCTTGAAGAAACATGCGGCTGCAAATGAAATATTTACTCCACTCGCGAAGCATAAAGATGTGTGGTTTGCTGGAAAACAAAACAAATCAACGCAATTTCGAAGGTTTTGTACCAAAATTAAAAAAAAAACCCACAAAATTGTCTCAAGATCCATCAAAAATCCAAATCAGAATTATCCCATTTCATACGTTGGATGATAGGTTTTGAAAAGAACTGACTATACACATGTTATCTAAAAGAAATTTGCTGTTCCTTTTCTATCTTGCTGCGTGCCCTCTTGCATATTTTATCGTTGTATGTACTTTTTATAATATACTACCAATCTTGTACCACATCCCGGGATAGTTACATATCGATTTCATAACGACTGTCATTCTGCAACTGGTATGAATAAAATTAAACGTTTTCCTGCTGGGAAAACAAGATTGATAAGCCTGTTTGAGCGAAATATTCTCGTAAGGGAAACAGATCTTGCAATTTCGGATCGCGCTCTAGAAAGAATTTTCGCGGACGTTTGGAAAAACGCGTCTTGACGCGCTGATATTCAGTTTGCTACTGTTTATTCAGATGTCACTTTTAGTTTTTGTTCATTATAATTCATCATAGTTCATTCTGTCATTTGAAAAGTTAAGTCGTTTTCGTAGAATACTTAAGTTTCAGCTAGAAAATTCAAAACCTTTCTGAATTTTAACACATAAAACACACGTAAGCGATATGTTTAGTAACATTTTTATTAAATTGGTTTCGAAGACTTAATTGAATGATTCTTTTCCACACAGGGATGTCCATATTTTCAACACAACGCATGCGTTAGAGAAAAACTATTTCCCAAAAAAGTCTCTTCACGGATGAAAATTGAAAAATGTTTCCCCACCCGGGGGGGGGGGGGGGGGGGAACTTTCAATTCAACAATCCAGTTGGGCGAACCACTCCTCCCCCACTCCTTCCCTTCAGCCCGCAAGGGTTTCTGTTTGCTCCCGAATAACGGTCCGTTCGCTCGCCAGAAGTGTTGCTCCAGTCATTCGAAAACTATCGTCACATAAATGGAAACCTTGTTAACCGTCATCGAGAAGGACAGCGCGAACAAAACCGATGGTGTTTGAGCTTGTGTGTGTGTGTGTTTTTATTTTTTATTAACGAGTAGAACAAAAATTGAGGCACTATATTTGCCGTTTCAAATCGATCCCAAACTATAGGCACCGCGATGGGATTGTTTCCAATAAGGTCGGTTTGTGTCGGATCCCTAATGCTCCCGCTTCTCCGCTCAACCTTCAATGTCGGGGAAGGGAGCAGCGTAGTTTTCCCGCACATCCCAGGCTTCGACTTTTGCCTGGTCTAATAAACAAAACTAAACAGCAACAAATAAAAAAAAAACCAACCTGGTATAGACAGGGCGAACAGCAATAATGTTTCGATTGGACATGTCGATGAGTTTAAATGGCCTTCTGGCTGAAAAGGAGGCGTCGGTTTTTCGCCACCAAGCGCCCGCGTTTTCCTGCCGAGAATATCGCCAACGATTACGCAAATAAAACCGCCGGTCTGTACCGAACGCCGATCAATAACATTTCAATTTCGTCGCAACTTGCTCGCTCGTACGAACAACAATATGAAGCTGCACGGCACGGCGCATTTCCCAACACGGTGGTTTTTCACATCCCCAACCCCGAGCTGCGGCTTAGAAGTGCTGAACCCGCGGTGGATGGGAGAGTATATGGCGGAAAGAAATTAGAAATTCGCGTTATTCGCGCTCGAATTGGCCGGCGCGTTTTCCACCAACCCACACCCACCCCCCACCAACACCCCACACGAAATTGGTTGACTGAGTTAAGGCCGGTCGCGTGGAAACTATTCGACAGGCGACACGAGTTGAACATTATCTATTTATTATTGCTTCGCAAGCGCATGAATAATCCCTGCGTCGAGTGATATCCGAGCCCTCGCGCCACTTATTTCCAGCTCGCACAATTGCTGGTAAGGATTTGCAAAAAGAAAAAGCTAGGATAAACATTGGATCGGAGAACCAAAGCGATGGAATTGGGTAAACACGGTCGGAATAAACGCTTCACCGAGCCCATTTCGAACAACGCTGTCCACGTATGTGTGGACCGGAGTGGATGAGGTCGACAGGTTGTAATTTGCTGGCCGAAGCACTTAGTTTATTTTACATCAACGGCAAAAACGGAGCAATGTACCTCCAGCCTTAGTCCATTTATTTTCCAGCGCCTAATTTCGATCAAATGGACATTTCTCCCGGACATATTGGGTTTTTTCAGAGTAACGAGTAACATGTATTCGTGCCTGCCAATTACTTTGCTCAGAGCATTCGATATAAATTAATTGCAAACAAGTCAGCAAGGAAACTGCAAAAAAAAAAGAACTCCATGCAGGAACAAAGGATAAGAAACGTTCTTATTCTTCTTATCTGGTTCGGACCTGGCCATCCCCGGTGACATGGGATGTGCCAAATCTGTGCCCAGCCTTTAACCAAACAAGATTCATTCTTGGGAAAACAGTTTTTCGCAATAATCAA
Source organism: Anopheles atroparvus (assembly GCA_914969975.1). NCBI lineage: Eukaryota > Metazoa > Arthropoda > Insecta > Diptera > Culicidae > Anopheles > Anopheles atroparvus. The sequence continues at coordinate 21,492,173 of CAJZCY010000004.1, forward strand.
AATGTATGTTAATACTCTCTGGCTTTTAAAAGAACTGTTGATATATTATACATTTTAATTTCGAAGATTATTGCTGCTCTTTTCAAAGCATAATCTTTCTGTTTAACCTTTCGCAAACGACGATTGAGTCCTTTTTACTTGTTATGATATACTCCCAATCAATTATCAGCATCCTAGGATTAATAATTATCCATTTCAATTAATTTTCCTCAATTTAAAGACCTTAACATTTTTGTACTGAGCAAAACAATATAATAAAACCTGTTTGGTTAAATCAATCCATTCAAAACCTAGTGTATGTTTTGTTTAACTTACAATCTACCCTTGATAAAAAAAAAATTAGGCAAACGAAAGAGGTACCCTACGGGTTTAGAGCATTTGTTGATTTGCGGTTGAAAAAAAAATCTGATCTGACTCTATCGATGCATGAAACTGACCCAAAATGTAAAACAAAAAACCTCTTAAAGTAAAAAAATTGCTTCGCAGAAATGCGAATTAAATGAACAAAAAATAATTCTGAATCAAAACGTAAAATCTCGGTGGTGTAGCAATGTCTTTCATGAAGCTAAAACAGACACACAAGACAAAACAGAGAAGTCTCGATGCGATGATGTAAATTAGAACCAGACAGAGACCATTGATAATCTGCCTCCTGGGTTTCATCGGAAAGTCAAGTTGGGTGCTTTGTGGCTTCGAACATTCCTTTAACCTTGGAAGGAACTTGAACCATGCACAACACCGTGCGTAATCTCTTTGTGAGTTGGCAACAGACAGAACATCCGATGTAGCTCAAAGTGCCGGTTGCTTTGACATTGTTTGCCGAAAAAACGAAACAAATCTTGAGCTAATTAGATTGGAAACTCTGCTGAACTCAGGGTCAAGTCGCAACCTTCCTTTATCACCGCATGCGGGATAGAGGCGGTCTATTCGCCGTTGTGCAGCCAGTTTTGTGCGATAATCAGTTGTTTATGAAACGGTATTGATCAAAGCCCCTACGTTCGACTCCATTTGCGTAAACCTTCTTTAATTCGGTTTATTTTGAAAATGTTGAAGTAGCGAGTTCTGGAAACCGTTCCAGACTGTGAAGTTCCCCTCTCTGTTGCATAGTCTTCAAAACGAACTATGTTTGTTTGCTCAACAATCTCCCAAGTAGCATGTGCGATAACGTCCTCTTGCATTGGTATTAATCATGAATCAGCAGTTAAAGGGAATCAGTTTCGTTTTGATTTTTGGTGAAGAATGTTGGTTTTATTGATTCCAAGTGAAAATGTGTTTTAAAACTCCTTTGTGCCAAGTTTTGTGCCTGATGATTACGGTGATCCTGTATCCTGCGGCAACAGCCCAATGTGATTTCAGCGCAATGGAAGCGTTTGTTACTAATACCATGGAAAAGCTTGAGCAAAAAATTGTGGCAAAACTGCAAGTGCAACACCAGGAAGTGATCGAAAAGCTCGCTGCACATGCAACAAGCGTCCAGCGACAATACAGCAAATTGCGAAACGTTATCGATGATCTCACCGCGGGTCAGCTAGACATTCAAAAGCAGCTGACTAGTGTAAGAAATGAACTTCAACAGCACAAGAGGGGTTTGAAACAGGAAAATCTTTGTGACAATGAGTTCCGCACGCTTCAAAATAGTACGAACGCGCTGCATAAGGAAGTGATCGAAAAACTGATCGCTGCAAATACAACAAATGTCCTTCAACTGGCCGAATCAAACAAGAATTGGCGAAAAATTTGTGAAAAAATCGTGGCGAGTCAATTAGACGTTGGAAAGGAGTTGACGAACGTGAAGAACGAGTCAATCGAACAAAGCAACCAGAGCAGCATAGATGTGATTCCGTCATCCTGCGCAACTCTGAACATTAATGTAACTGGTACCTATTACATTCGTCCTGCCGAAGATGTGGAGCCTTTCTTGGTGCTTTGTGACTTCGAGGATATAGACAATCTTGGAGGTGGCTGGACTGTGTTCCAACGTCGAATTAATGGCACAATGAACTTTTATCAAAACTGGACGATGTACAAGAACGGATTCGGAGATGTGACCGGAGAGCATTTGCTGGGTTTGGAGAAGCTTCATCTCATGACGAGATCGGGAAGATACGAATTGTTTATAGTTCTCGAGGATCATGATGGAGAAACGGCGTACGCTCTTTACGATAGGTTTCACATTGGAAGTGAGGTGGAAAAGTACAAGCTTGTAGTCGGAAGCTTTTCAGGAACAGCCGGAGATTCACTGACAGAACACAATGGAATGAAATTTTCTACATTCGATCAAGATAACGACAAACACGAAAAAACAAGTTGCGCATATACTTGCACCGGAGCTTGGTGGTTCAAAGATTGTTATCATAGGTACGCATTCCGTATGTCTACACTTGTCACACATGTTTTCACATACCGTGATTTTTTTTTAATTTCTCAATTGCAGCCACTTAAACGGAATGTATTTCACAAAGAGCCGACATTATCAAGCAGGTGTGACTTGGAAAGCTTGGAAAGGATGGGGCTACTCATTGAAAGCAACGAAAATGATGCTGCGACGTCATACATGATAACAAAGCGAACATGGATTACAGAATTTGATTACAGAATGTCCCTTATGAGCTTATACGAAAATGTATATTGATGGTTTAAAAAAAAACTTCTACATTAAATTACAATTGATGCCTAAGACTTGATGAAAATGTCTGCTAATTAGTGAATAAAAGGAACAGACTTAAAAAATTCCAGCCTGTTTAACAATTTGGATTTGTATAACTTCGGGCTTCCCTCAACGTTTGCAAATCATTCGCATAAAACGATTTCCCTTAAAAGAAAAGAGAAAGTAGCAGCCAAAGAGGGATGTTTTCTTGCAAGCTGTCAATTTTTATTTCTTTTCAACTTCTTCTTCCGACAAAGCCCGGTTGCCAATCAATATCTAGGTCACTCGGTCCTTGGTTTCAGCTGACCATTCCTGCATACCGAGCGGGACGCCGAAGGGTGTCATCTCTGCAGCATGACCCAACAAGTGGATCCTTTCAGCCAAACAGCTCGACGTCCTGATCCTTCTCCTCCATCCGTGTTGCTCGTAAACGCCGCAAAATATGATCTCCACTCCAACTCCCAATTCAGGGCGTTTTAATCGAGTGTATGGTGCGGACAACAAGTCCAATGTTGATGTTGATGTTGATGTCATACGCGTAGCCTGGAAGCTGGACTGAACGAGTTGCAAAGTTTCACCCACGATCCGAACGAGTTCCAGAACGATGTTGATTTGAGCCTGGTATCATTCAAGAAAGAAAAACAATTTTGTTTTAATAGGATAATTTAAATTGAAGGAATCAAGATAGGTTGAATGAATCACTGGATAATAATCTAGAAATCATTTTCCCATGACGAAACATATGTTAGAGATGTACACTTACCACTACCATTTTCTAGTTTTCCCACCGAGCATTAGTGAAGCCTTTTTGTGTCTGTTTTGTGTTGTCTTAAAAAGGCATAATTGTGCCATTTTACTAGCGTACTTTATTACTCAGCATGGGAACTACAAACAAAAGGCATTACGGTTGATTCTTTTTTCCCCATTTCCCATTCGAATGGGCCCAATCCCAGTTCCCGGATGGCTGTTAACTAGTTCCACTCGAACGTTACGAGGCTCAAGCTCGTTCTCGAGCTACCCCCTCCCCACTCCCTCTTTTGAAAGGCTATTCAAATGTAAATTAAACGATCGTCCAGGCCCCGGCGGCACTCGCCTCTCATAAAGTTTAATAAGCTGCTAACAATCTGCATATGAAGCGTACGATATGACGCCCCTCTCTGTCCGGGAAACGAAGCAAATAAGTGCTGCTAAGCTGTGGCAATGTGTCACCAAATCGTTAAAATAGTAACTAACGGCCGAGTCGGTTTCCCTTCCAACTCGGGTGGAAATAGTTTTCATTTGAATAAGCTTTCCCTCATTACGCAAAGCGCAAAGCGAGCGGGAAAGTTTTTCACAGCACCTCAGCAAGAAAGAAAGCTCAGACCTAGACGAGCCTGACTCCCGGTCCCGATTACAAGGTGATTAAAACGCCGGCCTTTATTGTTTTCCCGTGTAAAACTGCCCCATCGTCGACCCAGTTTTCCACCGGCACCGACAATTGTCCCCTGATTCGCGAGCGGGAAAGTGGGACCGCGGGGAAATCGTTATCGGTTGCAAACGAAGGAAATTATTCGCGGAAAAGCCCTCCCAAGGCGGGCCTGGGATTTGGTGGTTTGATTCCGTCCTTTTCCGTCAAGGCATTTGCAGGTTCGGTTCGATTTTTTTTCCACTTTCCTCACTCAGATTTCAGCTTTCCGGTAATTTTTTTTTTCGCATGACAAAAACTAAACCAACAACGGGAAAAGACTTTTCGCAACCGCCGAAGCGAGTGGCAGCGTAATGAGTGCGGGGGAAAAAAAAACCCCCCCGGGAAATGATTGCCTCCTCTGGGGGCGGGGAATGGGCGTTCGTGGGCAGGAAATTGAAATCTTTTATTTCATTTTTAATTAGCGATGAATGGGACAGAGCGTGAAGGCCTCCTTTGGCCTACTTTGCTGTTTTTCTTTGCCTCGGTCGGACCGAAAGGGGGTAGTGAAACTTTCGGATGAGTTCGAGGGGGCGTTTGATCGTTGTGGGGAGGGGAAAGCAAACTTCACTCCTGCGAAGCGAAACTGTCCACTTAACTTCATCAGCAACCAAACTAACAGAACCGAATCCGGGAGCCGGATGTTTGACATGGAAGCTTGAAATGAAGAAAATATGCTTTACCAAATGCAAAATCTTTAAAAGGGATCTTTTTTTTCCATACCATCCGAAGCAAATTGTTTTTTGGAAGGAAAAATTCATCACCACTTTCAGCAGGTCAGGCGGGGAACGGTGCATTTTCTATGATCCCGCGTAATCGCAGCCTCCCGGGGGCCGGGGAAATCGACGGTCGGCCGGAAATGAAGCTCTTAGGACGGCGCGAAATCGTTCGCCGCGTTAAGTCGACAGAGTGTGTGTGCGTAAGGCCCTTGTTGCGTAACGTCGATGTAAAGTCTGGTCGCCAACGCCGCCGACTTTTCCGCTCATCCCGTTGAAGGTTGGAGTTGTCACGCCAAGCCCGGACAATCAGTGGAGAGTAAGTGGGCATTGAAGCGCGCACCGGAAATGGACACGGAAGATGAATAATGATAATGAAGAAGCACACTTAGCCTAACGACCGCGTTTGGGGAAATTGCCAAAGATCGTACACTTTCACGCCGGACGTCCTTCCAACCGGGTCCTTCCCTCGTAGTTCGTTCCCGGTTGAGTCCATTCTTTTATTTTATTTTATTTTTTTGTTCATTCTGCTCCACTCTGATCCTTTTTCGAAACGGAAGCGCTTCAAACGAGTGCCATCGGGCGTTCGTTCGCCCTGGAACTCAAAACAAGCGCTCGACGTGATTGATTCCGCGAGAGTGCATTTCGTGAAAATGTGTGTGTGAGTGTGTGTGTCTCGAATGTGTGTCAGACATTCGTCATTAAAATTCAACGGATTTCAACACGCTAGAACACGGCGAACGCTTACGGAAACCCCTTGTGAAACGGGCGGGGAGCGTTCGTAATTATATGCATCCGATTTGTCGCGAACGAGCTCTCATCTTTCACCGCTCTTCAACTGCAGCATCGATGGAAATATATGAAACCATTTCAGATACATTGTAACGCTGAAAAGAGATCGGGGTCAATGGGAAACAAATGTAGAAAGATCGGTGAAGCGTTAATTTAAACCGTTATCTCTCGTATGCTTTGCATAAATACCTGCTGTTGCAGATTTGCGCTGCGTGAAGCATCTCAGATGCGATGTGGATTTCTTTAAAAAATATAATTTCATATCGCATGGGAAAAGCCAACCATTTTTTTTAAATGTATTAAAACTCAATTTAATTTAAATTTAATTGTAAGAAAAATTAAGCAATGAAATCGTATACTATAACACTTTTGTTTCAGCAAATCCAACTGATTCATCTTTCTGAGTGAATGTAATTTGTAAGATTTGTTTCATCTCAGATTCTCTCTCGGACAGAAAAAGTGTCTAAAAGCTTTTGGAAAATATAAGTTTAAAGGAGCAACATTAAACAAGGGGAAATAAATGGAATATGTTTATAACATGGAAGCAGAAGACGGTTGTATGAACAATAAAAAAAAAAGCTTGTAAACAAAATTATCACCAGATTTAGAAAATTAACAAACCATTTTGAATAGATAAGAAAAACTGCAACAAAACTTGTATGAATTTATTGTAACTACCGTTTGTTCTGATTCTAAACTATGTGTGAAAAAGTACCCGAGTTAACTTTAAACTGAAATTGAAAAGCGATGGGAACTGGTCAGATAAGTGGTTATGAATAAATAGTGAAACTGATAAAAAAGCTGCCCCTTGCTTTACAACAGTTCAAAGCAGATAAAAGTTTCAACAAAAATTTGGCACATAAAACTGCACCTCAAAGTCTTCCAATTACCGTTTGAAGTGAATGATCCATGTACATCCTAGGAAAAAAAAAGAAGATTTGAACCAATTTACCTGACCGATAGTCGTCCTAGTTCAACACAAGTGTCGTCCAAAAGTGCATTCCCATGGAGTGTAGGCAAAAACAATATACGACAAAACTCATTTTACTGCCGGACAAGTTAAAACAGCACCGCGTGCATCCCGGTTTATCCGTCGGTGCCGGAAGTTGCTCTTGGTTGAACATTTTCCATTTATTCCGGCCTCGGAACGGACGTCCGCTGCTCCTACTCCTGCTTCTGCCCGTCTCCTTGCTAATGTCTCAATTTTTGGTGGCTCGGAAAAGCGAGCCACCATTCGTTTTGGCCACTTTCAATGGAAACGCCGGCCCGGATGTTCGCTTGCAGGATTCGAGCGCGCGCGCGCGCGCTGGCGTAGCGTAACGTATTCAACAATTTATTTTAATTGAAAAAGTTAACTTTTATCGTCAATTTTTAGTGGCAGCACATTTAGTGTCGGTGAAGGAAGCCCGTGGCCAGACCGCGGACGGTTGCGGATTGGTTTTCGCTTCGCCCGGATCATCCTGAGCTGACTTCGCCCACCGTTTTCGTGGGGCAGTCTAGGGCAAGGAAGAAGACGACCAGAAAGAAAGGAAGGCGAAGAAAGAAAAAAATGCTGACGAGAAATGTACATTTGCATACGGCGTTGGGTTTGAAATACAATTTTTCCAACTGTCTGCCATTGACATTGGGTCTAAGTTGTGTCCGAGAGTTTAAACCCATGAGCAACTCATTTTTTAAAGTTAAATATCCCCCCCGGGGAAAGCAAAGTTGTGGGGGGAGGGGGGGGGGGAGTTGGTTGGCGTTAAACTTTCGTCCCACCGGGAGGGATTCGTTTTAATGGACTATTTCGCTTCGGCTCTGCGCGCCGCTTAGCTGCCACCACTTGCACCACTCGGAAAAACCCCCAATGCAACTTGGCTCGTATTTTCCTCCAGTCACACCCGACGGGGAGGGGGGGGGCGGGGGAGGCAATGTCCCTGCGGGAAAGATTGAAGATGAGCTCACCCACTCGGTTCCGATGAAATACTCGAGTGGAAGGTACCGAAGGCGAAGACTTTTTAATGTCCTCCCGGTAACGCGCCCGTTTTATTCGGCCACTGGTGCGGAGAAATTTGCCAAAGTGTGTATGCATTGTGCTGAATGGAAAGCGTCTCGATTTTCACTCGGAAAGGCTCGTAAAATTTCATGCACACCCCATTTGATTTTTCCGGCGCAAAATGATAAAACCATTTGGCAAATGTTTTAATGCACGGTTCGTCGGGAAAGCTTTGCTTCTTTTGGGATTCTTCGCAAGGTTAGCTAGAAGCTACATTTCTAGGATAATTTTCGTCCTTCATTACCGAAAGATAAAAAAAAAGGATGGATGTAATTTAATCGCTTCATTTGTTTCAATGAGATTTTTAAGAAGGCACTGCAAGGGCAGTAACATGCTGATTATTTTAATATATGAACGAAGAAAATCGGTTCTTACTCGGAATTTGATTAGCCTTTTCGATGCATCAATTTGAAGAATTTTTGTTTTACTTCCATTTAAAATTATGGAAAAAAAATCCTTTTAAAATTTTGAAGAAATTTTAGGACTTTCTTCCATCTAATGCAAGTCTCAAGCAACCTTCCCGCCGTTTTTGTTTTTCCGATCCAATTTCCCATTAGGTTTACGATCAAGATGCAAAATACATTTATATTAATATGTAAACAATCAAAGAACTTGTTTACGAATTAGACCAACAAGTCTAGGTCATTTTAAACACGTCTTAATTTGAAGAAGGATGAAGAAAAGCGCCAATAAGGCAAAAAAGTTTGAATTTCCATACAACCATTCATTCTAAAGGCAAGAAGTCAGTGCGCCAAAGGTGCTGCACCAAATTTCCTTATAACCGTTCTAGCTGCCAACTACACTATCGTAAACAAACACAACACCGCATTTTCTACAATCTTGTTGCGTTCGTAAGCAGTCCTTTCATTGTTGCACACTTCCCCTTCACTAGAGAGTCCGCTCCCCGAGGAGGTTTAATTTGCAATTAACACTAACTAATTAGAGCCGTCGATCGTTGGAGCCTATAGGCTGGGTAGATGTTGGCCTAGCGCACACCTGCATGCCGTTCCTGCAGGTGATAAGCTCTCCCCGTCATGGCTGCCAAGAATCCTTCGGTAAGGCATGAGGTGAGAAGTCTTGAGTCCCCGGCAGGGGAAGCTACGATTATCGTTAGTTCCATTGCTTGCAGTTATTTATTTTATTTGCTCCGAACTGCTCCGGAGAATTGGCCGGCATTTATCTACGACTCGGGAGGCTCGTTTACGCTTATAGTCTTCCGGTCGGGCCTGTTTGCCGTTCCGGTTTTGTTCTGTGGAAATTGGTTCCGCAAGCACCACACCGGCAGGCAGACTTTGCCAACTCCTCATTTGCTTCCAAGAAAGCTTGCGAAAGTTCCATCTCTCTCTCCGATGCGATGTCTTTATCGAAGCTTCCTTGCGGTCGTATCTGGAACTCTACTGAGCCGAGGATTTTCCAATCGACTTGAAATAAGAAACGGACACAATCTCTAAAGTTAATAATCGCCGGAATTAACGGTCTACCTTAAGGAACGCTGCTACCGATTCCTCCGAGCTGGGATCGATGCGAAATGGGACGAAGGACCGGGACTAGTCACCTGCATTCGTCGCAGTCTTTGCCACAATCGGACAATGTGGAGACCGTTTTCTTGCCACCCCCCCCTCTCCGCCGTTGTCTTTGCTCGGTCACTTAACTCTTATCGAATCACTTGAGAAATGGAATCTTACCTTTCCCCCAGGTCTCTGCGACACATTTTCACCTTCCGTGTCGATGGTGAACCAATTCCTGAACGTGCCATTATCAATAATCGAAATCTTTGCTCCCTTGAAAAGTCATTCGGAAGGAGTGGAGTGGTGGTTTGAGATTTTCCACCCGGGTGTGGGCATGCCAGGAATGTGGATGACACTCGTGTAACTTTGTGGGAGGCGAACCCGAGCGCTACGCAGGAGATAAGAGGTCCATTTTTAGCAGCCTATACCGTCCCAGCTCCAAACCTCCTGGCCGCGCAGAATCATCCCGGGTGCCGGGTGTTTGTCGAGGCAGATTAATTTTCGATAAATTTCCCCGGTCTTTTCCCTTCGCGGCCCGCAAAAAGGGATCAGTCTGGAGAACGACAAACGCAGAAACACAACTTATGGCTAAGCTGCAGCAGCAAATAGTGTCGGTCCCGATCCGGCCCCTTCCGGGCTTAACTTCGCCGGCAGGTCTAGGCAGGGGCGCGGCATATGTGAAGCCCTTCCCGAAGAAACCGGGCGTCCAGATGTCCCCGAATATCGCCTCGTCTTCTCTTCCCGCCCGGGCTGCATCCAGGACCAAAAAGGACACAGATTGTGGTAGGTGATTGCAATTAACAGCAATTACACATCGTGCGTTTATTTATTGCTTTCGCCGCTTCGGTAAACAAACGAACATCCCTTCCGACCCCTCGTTCAATTGAGCCTCTTCTTTCGAGATCCGGGATCCGCAACCCGAAGGGAGTTGGCATTGGAAGAATGGCCATCACTCCCCGGGATGGGATGGAAAAACGGACAGCAGCCGAAATCAAACTATCGAATCGTCCGTACCGAAGCCGAATGCTAGGACACACGCAGAACGTCCACGGTAGAGTGAAATTAATCGAATCGTATTAAAGCGAATTGACCATGCAGGAACTCCCGTTTCGAGCAGTTAGGACACACGAGGCGCCCACTTCCCAGAAACAGGGAATAGGAACGCCCGGCCTCGACACGCATCAATTAAGGGGTCGTAATGGCTTATCCGTTACCTTGCTCCGGCTAGATGGACGACTTTTGCGAAGGAAAAACAACAACACACACACACAAGAACAGACACCGGCACCGATGCGATCGAGAGGGAATTAATGGTATGGAAATGAATATTGTCACGCTTCCGCTTGTTGTTGTTCGAGCGCGAGATAAGTGCAATCAATGGAACTGACTGTACACCAAGTTCTGCTCTCGATTAGAGTGAGTTATGATTTTATTTTATTTTTTTGGACAAACGATACAATTCTGTCCAAAAGGGCACACGGGTTTTGGAAGGAACGATGGAATTGGGTGTACCAATTTATTAAGCAAAACGGGGAAAAAGACAATATGATAGGATACGATGATTTGGAATTAGGAAATGGCTGTAATCAATTAAAGTGGATGTAATCTAATTAGATCAAAGCTGGTAAGCATTCAGACATTTGTTGTTCATTTGAGAGAATTGATTTAATACCATAAATGTGACAGATAAGCATTCATCATACCCGGTGAAACTGTTGAAACACATGTTGTCTCCGTTGAGCTTCGAACCTATCCTTATGAGGACAAAGGATTGTGATGTATTGGGGATGCAAAGAAAATGAGGCCCTTAAAATAAACAGAGTATGAGCGCAATTTTTGATCATCCCGAAATAAATGTTCAAGTATTTAAAAAAATGTCTTTTTATTTTCTAAATTTAAAAACTTGATTGCATTCCGGAGAGTGATTTCAATGATATCTTTCTGTTAATAATTGTGAACACCGTTGTTTGCAAGTGAAAGAGAGCCCTTGGTGTTTTCCTGGGAGAATCACTTCAATACCACCACTTCGTGAGGATTTGACATGTTGGGGTAAGAGGGTTGGGGGACTCAACATCATCATCATCTCAGTGTTTTATCAAATTTCATATTACCTTTAGTATTATAATTTAACACTAATATTGCAGCAAGGAGAAGGAGTAAACTTTGCATTTTTTATTCATCCAACTCGAATCGTTTCTTTATGCGGAAGTTTCTCCTTGGGATGGATATCTAGTCTTTTTTTTTTTTTTTTTTTTGTACGTAGTCCTGGGACCATCCCCAAAGGCACTTGCACCATCATCGATCACGAGGAGTCTCCACCGGAAGCCGCCGAAGCAGCGTAAAACAATGCAAACTCTGGCCATCAGCAGGTTTCGGTTTGTTTTCCCATCTTCGCAATATTCATCTTTCCCGGTTCGGTCGAGCTTCCGCTAGGAAACGACTTCCGTCAAATCGGGTCGAATGGAAGTGTGGAATGTCTGTTCGCCTATTGTTGTAACATAAAAAATGCAAGAACAACAGTTCCAGCAAGCACATCAGGATGCGGAAGCATCAGTTTGTTGACGCAGGGATTTTCTTCGCCCCCCCCTCGCCGTTATGTTTGTTCCGCCTTTCCGTTCCGTTCGGTTTGCAGTTTTGGTATGCGCACAAACATCAGGTATACACGAGGTTTGTTGCGACTGGCATCATGAGTCACGTGCTGCGGCACTGATGGAGCCCCTGTTTTGGGGCGTGAGGAGGGGAATCACTTGCGCATCTTGCCTCGCGCCTTGCAAATGGCGCCACGAATGGAGGCCTCGCCTTCCGGGGGAGCATCACGAGGAATCGGTCGTCCTGGTCGATATCTTTTTCTTTCTCGGAAAGGTTTCCCCTTTACATGCACCGCTCGCCGCTTGGCGTCGAAGACGAAGAGGGCCGTAGCATATTTTATTTATAGATCTCATATGCTACCAAATTCAGTTCTAAGCACTTTTTTTTCGGTTCGAAGAAAACCACCCCTCGGAGAGGGGGTTGGGCATCCCTTAGGTCGGTACTGTAACAGATCGGCTTCACGTGCCAGCGCTCCGTTTTGGCCCATTGGCTTCTTTTTTATGATTCACGCTACGATATTTATGGTGGCGGCTCGCATGTAGTATGGCAGCGCACGAGACTCAATTCACTTTTTGGCGCATTTCCCAAATGCCGGGAAATCGTCTTTCTCCTCCCGCTTCTAAAACCGAACCGCCATTTGTCTATCGATTGGCCGTTTGCTTCTTTGTCTGCGGTCTGGTCTGGTGGCGCTTCGTCTCGCGTCCGTTCATTTCTTTTCCCGATCGTTCGGTATCGGAAAAGACTTCCCCGGGTATCGATTCTCGAAGACGTAAACGCGGGCCATCATGTGATCCGAACTGTGGCTCGTTGATGCTAGTGAGTGTAGAGACACCATAAAGACACGCCGCATGGCAACCAAGCAGCATAACTCCGTTGCGAAGGATGGACTGTTCCTTCGATGGGCAGCATGGTTTTCGAACAGTACGCCTTAATTTATGCAATTGTGTCGATGGTAGAGATTCACCGGTTCTCGTTTTACTCACTTCGGTTGCAGAACCACCCAGCTCTCGTCCTTTCGCTCCAGAAGCCCCACACGACCTGAGCGTGGTAGCAGGAGAGGCCCCCTTCCCTTCACTCGATGGAATCCCCCTCCCCCCGCTTTCTTTCACCTTTTCCAATTCGAATCTATTTGCATATATTCAAACGCGACTTGCCTACTTTGTTTACTTTGACCAATTTTTATTCTAACGCGTGTGTGTGTGTGTGTGTGTGTGTAGGCCCTCCTCGATACCTAGATTTTTCCTGTGTTCCTCGATTGTTGCTCCACTGTTTTATTATTTGCTTCCATTTCTTGACGTGTAATTTGCATAGAAAATGGCTGCATACGAGCAGCAAACAGAATCTGTTGTAGGTTGTGCGTCAAGTTACCCCAAACAACATATGGTTACCCTTAGAATGTTACAAATTACCCTTATAATTTAAAATGAAGAATACTAGGTATATTTTTACCAATAAGCAGGCTTCCTTTCCATGACTGTGAGGTTTTCCTTGCTGTAGCATTTCATGGAAATGTGATAAAAATATGGCAAAACGGAAAGCCTTCCAACAAAGTCCAGGTTATTTTGCAGCTCTTCACACACATTGAGGCAGATTTTGTGTGCTTCGGAAACCATGTGTAAAATCCATGGCAACATTTCCGTGTCCGATTCCCCACCTCTCCCCACCTTCCTTCCTTCCTTCTTCAACCTTTAATCCAAACATCACTGTTGCTATTTTCCTCATTTTAATATTTATTAGTTCATTTGTTGTACATATTTTATTGCACCGCTGTGCAGTTTTTATTTATTTATTGATCCCAACCAAACCGCTCAAATGGCGGGGCATAAAACAAAAAGAAACGAAGGGTTCGTTCGAAACCCGATTCGTGTGATCAGCGGATGTTCGATTACGTGATCCCCTATCGCCTGTACGGTTTTCCTTTTTTCCATTTTTCCCATTTTTATTTTGATTTTATTTGCTTGTATCATTCACCGGGCGACCCCTTCGGTTTTTTTTCCCCGCCGGGTCAAAGCACGACCCGCACGTACTCGAAAATGAATTTTTCCTCCACACTTTCCCAGAAAGGGGAAAAATAGAAAAGAAAAAGATCGATTGCGAACGAATGATAGCTGCTGGGGAGAGAGAGAAAAAAAACAGCCAAAAGATTTAACGGGGAACAGGTGAAAAATCAGGTTCGATTGTAACCGGTACGGAAGTAAACAACAAAAAAAAGCAAAAGTGGAAGCGCACAGCAGTGCAGCAGCAACAAAAAAAAGGAAAAATGCTTCGAGAGCCAGGAGAGAATTCGAAAAGAAAGCACGCAACCTCAATCGATAATTCACATTCGCTTCCCTCGTTCGCTTTCCGGTGGTGGTGGTCAGTTGGTAACGCTGCTACTACGTTCTTTTGGAAAAAAACAAATTCGGCCCCGATAAGGGAGCGTTATGCGCCCGAATGCATGCAATCCACCACACGCGCGTGTTAAGCAACGTGCTACACGTGTTGCATAAGCCGGAGGGGGGCCAAAACGCTCCGTGCCATGAACGATGCTCCGGACGCGCTGCACGGATACATGTTTTATGAGTTACCACCAGCGCGCACCGGGGGAAAGCTGCCACTTCCGTTGGCTACGCAAATGTGTGTGCGTCCGGAAGCAGATACAAGGCAGGCTCACTAAACCAAATCCCCGGAAGAGGATTTACGAAAGTTTCGCCGATCAACTGCTGCGATACAAGCGCGCCCGATGTCCTGCTTGCGCGTGGGACAGAGGAGGCTCCTGGGTGCCCGATATAGGATGCTGCAGTTCGAAGTTTATCCGATGCAAGTGTGCTGGACGAACGAACTAACGAACGAACGGCCCGCAGCTTGCAGCTGATGCAGTTTAAGCTTTGTGTGGATTTGAATCTGCTACACGCGGTGGAGATCGATTTACGAGCAAACGCCCATTGCGCCCGAAGCCCTTCGAGAGATTAACTACGGTACGCACATCCAGCAGACCGACGGCGAGAAAGGTGCAGCCAGCGGAAGGGTGCTCGGAATCGGTGTACAAAGTGTGATTACATCGAAAGTTGGGTGTTGGTTGGTTGGTTGGGTTAAAAAGTTTTGCGATTTAGCAAGAGTGGTTTCAGAATTGCATTCATATTTGATAAAGCCACCCCGGGGAGTCAAAGGATTTGGATATTGCAGGTTGAGTCCTCGAGGACGGCTTTCCGATGGATTTAGAAGCGGACCGAAAGGGGAACAGGTGTGTTAAATGACTTTTATTGAGGTTAGGAAGTTCCTGGTTCGATCTGGCGTGGCATAATTTCAATTCGTCCGAGCCAAAAATCTGCAAGTGCACGAGTTTTGATTGCTAATCCTCGAAGTTGCTTGCGTTTGGCAGGGCTTGAGTTAATCGGTTTATGGGATTGGCAGATGGGAAAAGAGGAGTTCTTGAAATAAAATGAATTTCATGGATGATTTATCGATCCTGTTGATTTGGCATATGACTAGCATTTGAACGTTGATGATCATTTCTGGAGGATAATTGAGCCTTCTAAACTCAAATTTATATGATAATTTAGGATCCAATTCTTGTGATTCTACCTTTATGAATTCGATATCTTTTTACTTACTTCACAGTTTTTTTTTTTTGTGTGAGCACATTAGTAACAAAAATACAATCAAATCTCGCTTCCCTAACCATTCCCGTTAACGTTCTTTTTCTTTCGGTATCATAATTTCAAAATAATCACCTTATCTTAAATTACCATTATCCGATCTCGATTTACGATCAGCGCTGCTCCGGCCACAGTTTGCCTATCTCGTAAAGCCTACCATCAGCAAACGATAAGGACCATACGCTCCTTCTGTAGCTATTTTCCCAAAACAACGTAAGGCCAATCCTGCGAAAAAAAGAGGAAAAGAAATATCACTCACCAAAATCGTCGGCGTAGGCGACAGAAACCGCTCGGCTGCCGTCCTTAATTAGATCTGATTCCAATCGTTAATTTATCGACTTCGACTCTACCCCGGGTTTCCGTTCCGTCCCTCGCGGCATGATTAGCCCCAGGCAATACGCGGTAGGACCGATTCCGTTTGAATTCTTCCGCACGGATATCCTTTCGGTGCCAGGAAAGGAAAAAAAAAGAACAACTAAACACCATCGGCTTCGGAAGTGGTGTGAATCGGAAGCATTCACTTGTTTACTAAGCCCCATTCCAATGCCGAAAGGATATGCTTCCAGACAAAACAAAAAAAGCGGAAGGAAGTTCTTACGCAACCGACTACTCTTAGAGGGAGAGAGAGAGAGAGAGTGCGAGAGGGAGAGCGATGATAAATAAACAAAATTTATTAAAGCCATTTCGGTCGACAATAAAATAAGGATAACAAGCAGATAAAGCAGGAATGTTGGAATGGGGCGAGATGGAAACGAGAACCCGAAATAACATCATCGCCTGAGGAAGCTTCGAAAGGAAGAACAACCGGCAGCAACAGAAATAAAAGGATACGTCAGTGGCTTGGCCAGTCGAAAACGTACTCTCTCGTCGTACGGTCAATTATTCGATCAACCGGTAGCTTCTTGGGTAGCGATACACACAAAGGACATCTAGGATCCGTTTGTCGGTAGGAGCAAAAGATTTCTCATAATTATTTTTTATGTAATTTTTCAATTCCAATCCCGCTGCACACATGCACGACGGGAGTCTTTTTGAAAGTCGTCCCCGAGTGAAGTCGTCCCCGGAGAAGGTCCGGTAGCAACACACCGCAGTCCCGCGCTGCCCGCCGCTCCTATTAGTCCTATTTGGACGACGATAATGATGATGATTCGGTTTGTCCTACGGTGTCCTTTCTTATCTGCTGGAATTCCATTTCCTCCCGGGGAAGCGAAAGAGAAAACCGAGAGGTCCTCGAGCTTTCGCATCCTCCCTGCCTGGAAGTGGCACTATTGGGCGGTTTCATTTCATCTCTTGGTTTCGCTTTCGGCTGCTCTAAATCACAGCGCTCTCAAAGGGATTCTAAACCGACACCGTCTACGCTACTACCGCTGCGAAACTTCGGAGGCGAACGGAGCGGCATGATCCTCGATCCTGTTACCGATGCCGTTTGTCAATCGGGAGGAAAAGGAGGAGAAGAAACCGAAAATAAAACAACAACCACACAAAAGCGAGCAGGACATTCGGAGCACTAGCTAGGACTCGGCGAAGGTTCTCTTCCCATCTTGTGGTTCATGTGGACAATTTTTCTTGTTCTTCCTCCTTCTGCCATCCTGAAGAACTCTATCAATGTGCGGCCCGATTATGGATGATGTCCCTTTGCGTCGGCACTTGCGAGCCAAATTCGAATTTCCCGTTCGGCATGACGTTCGAAAAGCGACACAATGGCGAAACAATTAGTTTCAACCCGAACCGATTTGTCGTTGCTTTGTGGCATCGAAGGCGGCGGTGGCGGCGGAACATACTCGTCGCCTGGTGACGCGCGGGGGAGAAGAGAGAAAAAAAGAAAGAAAAATGATACCGGGTGCCTTTGCTCGAGAAGACGGATCCTTTCAAACCGTCCACCGACCGTCTTCCGCCAGCAGAACGATACACCGCTCGGTGCGCCGACAAAGGGACTCTTGAAAAGCCGCACCGAAGCCGCCACGGGAAAACTAGAATATAGAATCCACACGAACACGAACAATTGGCAGCGATTGGGTTGCGGACCCCATCAAACGGCGGAAAGCGGCTCCGGGGATTGACGAGAGCAATGAAACGCTCCGGCGTTTCGTTCCGGTTAGTGTCAATATTTGGCGGAGTGCGGAGGTGACAGTTCTTTGAGGGCGACACGACAGCGTGACGAATTAATTCGTTGGGTCAAAATATTTCGAGCGCGGCCTCGAAGGAAGCGAGACGAGATCTTCACAGCACATCCTCTGCTGCTGTTTGATGATGCGCTTAAAATGGGTGGGAACTGTCCTGAAACGTGACACCCGAAACGTTGAATGTGATTGCTCCAGATGATGCTTGGGAGTTGCAAAGCAACCGCAAACTTTTTATGCTTCGTGCTTATGATTCCAAGCAGATGTGTGATATCGACTGCACTGTTGGTGGAAATTGATTTGACACTCAAACTAACCAAACTGTGTACGGTTCCAGCTTGAATTTGAAGATGTTCATCTTTTTTTCTTGTCAAAGATTGATGATTCACTATAAAACATTCAGGGGATAATATTGAAAATCAAACGGATTAAGCAATCTACGTATGAAGACAGAAAAATTCAGAGCATGCGAAGAGCTACTGTATCTAAAGTTATTCTTGTGTCTTCTTTTCAGGACCGCTCAGAGTTGAGCTGTGCTCAGCTGTCCATCCCCGGTGACTTCCGTTCATCGGTAGGTCCTGTTTCCACCAGATCGAGCCAACGAGGTCGACGGTAAGAAATCCACATTCGAATTTTCGATCAATATAATTAGATATATGCAGTCCGCTGCGGGAAATCGCACAGCGGAGCATGGTGGTTCTAATTTTGCCAAATAGGAATGCATTCTATATGTGAACAGTATTTACCCATATTATCACATATCTCTTGTTCTATCTCAATAGCAGCCACATAAACGGAAGATATCTAAGAAAGGATAAAGTATGATTCGGGAATTTTGAAAACATGGAGCAAAACTGTTTACCAACGTAGACTGTTTGTGTACGCAAGAATACAATTTCAAACAATTAAATCAACTTTGGTTTCAAGTTGGCACAATACGGGATTGGCATTATTCGGACTTCATTCTAGACGAACCCTTTAAACATGGATTTTATTTTAAGTTTTTTTCTCCTTTCACGTTGCGCTGACTTACTAGCGGATCTATCCGGTTTTCGCTAAGGATAGCGTCCATTTTAAGAATCCCTCCTCAGCGAGTCCCTATCTAAGATATTGAAATTTAATCTTTTTATGTGTGTAATGATTGTAATTTTTGTATATTGTTCAGAAATGCCACGGAATGCCTATGGGCTGCGGAGAAAATGATACTCAACTACGGGCCGTTCGAATCACTGTCGGTTAGGAAAGAATATACCAGTGTATATAAATATCAACCTAGGCCGTTACTAGAGATAGAAATCATCCCATTTAGAAAGAATGAGGAATCGTAATTTCGAGGAAGCCCTCTGTCATGGACAGTAGTAGAACGGGTTGATTAATCAAAGCTAGTCGAATCTTTACACTGCATCCTGCTGTGTGTGTCCAAGACCGGGTGTTGCGTCTCCCTTTCAGCGCGTCATCGTGTAACACCTTCCCTGGACACTGGACGGTCAATTACGCGAGCAGAATCGATCTGCCGTCGCTATCATGTCACATCGGGTTCGGCTTCCGCGGGCCATAACTCATCCTCCCCGAAAAGCCGTTGTTATGCTGCCGAAAAACCAGATCTCCAGGCGTGTCACAACAGGTCGCTACCGGGCCACTATCTCGGTGTCTCCATCTTCTCCCCTGGGGTTGTTTAGCGGTCACCGGCGGTCATCGGTGCGCCGGCCGTAATTACATCTTTTCAGCGCGCTTGGTAGCTTAATCAAGTTCTTGTCCTCGCGTGCTTTCGGGAGTCCCGTCCGGGTTCTCTGCTCCCGTGGCTGCGAAATTTCGGACGATCGCCAGAATCGACGCACAGGTAGCGATCCGTTCGATCGAACACGTTGGTGTGGCACGGTGGCAGATCACTGGATATCTTGGGCTACGGCTGGAGTTGAAAACAAAAAAAAGTGCTTTGTGAGCCGGGAAGGGAGCGGGAGAATAAATCA
Source organism: Anopheles atroparvus (assembly GCA_914969975.1). Taxonomy (NCBI): domain Eukaryota; kingdom Metazoa; phylum Arthropoda; class Insecta; order Diptera; family Culicidae; genus Anopheles; species Anopheles atroparvus. The sequence continues at coordinate 21,511,632 of CAJZCY010000004.1, forward strand.
TACGCACCAAACATATTTCATCCGCTACGGTCGCGCGGCACAGCAAGCCATTTCCCTGCGATTATTCCGAATAAATAATCATCCGATGACAGGCGAGATGCGGAGCCAAATGCTCGATCAGCAAGCAGTCCGCAAACTTTCCTCCCGATCCCGGTCCCATCCGGAGGAAGCGGAGCGATGGCAACATGGGCAACACAAAGACCGCGGCAAGCAATTCCAGCCATTGATGGTGCAAGAGAGCGCGAACCGAACGGGAGAAGTGCTTCGAGTAGCTCGGTTGGAAGTGGCCAGAACTCCGCGGGACATCAGCCGACATCAACCGGCAAGAACCAGGACCGCTGACTGCATCCAAGCCATTCTTCTGAACTCTTTCATCGTCCCTGTCTCTCTCTCCTTCTCTCATTCGCCCTTCCCGTTCTTAGGTGGTGCTGACGAGAATCTCTTCCGTAACCACATGCCGCCGGCGGGGATCCCAGATGGGACAGGGGGGGTGCGGCCAACTTCAGCCTCCCCGGCCCTGCCCTGGGGTTAATATCTAAATTTGAAATTCTTTCAAAACATCCATAAAACGGCAGGATACAAATTGATTAATTTAAATTCCACCGTTTCCACGCCATTCGTGGCCGCACGGTCTGACCCCTTTATTCCCGTTGCTTGCGCGCGGAGAGTTCGGAGTGCCGACGTGCCCCTTTCCTACCCCGTTCGATGGGATCTCCCGTGGTTCTTATGGCTCTGGCTATGTAAGGGTTGGATCTCGGTTCTCGGCCGGCTTCGTTGGAAGCTATACGGAGGCCGCCGTTGTTGCAGGTGACTGACGAACTCCGTACATACTCCCGGGTTAGACCTCCCGGAGTGCGGCTAGAAGCTCCTCCAGAACTCCCGGCCGGTGCGGTGGCAGAACTGTAACAGTGTAACCGGGCGGGCATCTGATGACAATGCGGCGCAATGTGCAGCGACTTCTCTCATTACGCCCTTTAGTTTCCCCCACAAGTACGGGTGAGAAGCCGAAGAAGCAGAAGTTCGGAAAGCGGCATTCAGTAGTCCGGACAAATGGAGAATGATTGTGGACGCGCAAACGGTCGAGCCCGAAACGTAGTTAGGACATCATCTGCATCCGCCAGCCAACTGATGGACGCACAAGCGTAACCCTTCACGGGGGACTTCTATTCAGAATGGCTGGAAGGTATTCACCCTGCGATAGGCTTTTGGAGGGAGAGTGGGACGGTTAGAGTAACGTAGAGAGTTCCGGAGGAAATGCGGAGGCTGGAATGTAATTGGATTATAGCAGCGGGCACAGCAGGCGGCCCGGAGGCAAGATGGAGACTTCGAAGTCATGCAGTAATTAATCAAAGTATGGCCATTGTGGCATCAAAAGGGATTCACGCAGGATCAGCACTAGTGGCAGCCATATAACTTTAGACCGAGTCGATGGACTTTAGAACCAGAGAGGAAGGTTAAAGTCAATGTCCTTCCTGGGGTAAGGCAAGATGATTATGGCTAACCGTTAACAGTTTATTTTAACAGTTATAGTACGGCTCCGGCATACTCCGGGGCCTTATCTCCGGCGTGTGGACTCCTTCACCGAGGTAACGAGTTAGTTTTAATAATTTTAGATAGAAATATATATGTATTATGCCCCGGGAAGAGACGACCTCCCAGTCCCAGGCCGGCTTGTTCGCATTTTCCAGCTATGTGCTACTGCTGTTAATGTCCTCCTGCCCGGAAAGGCAGAAAAGCAAAGTCATTTGCCCGCCCCGAGACACGGAGTGCTTTATCTTCGGTTCCGGATCTTATAAGTCTCTTAAAACCAACAAGCCTCTCTTCTTCACGTCGTTTTGCGTCACGTACCCCTTTCTCCGGGTTTTGTCCTGCGACTGAACCCATTGTTTGCAGTAGTTAATTATCCTTTCCACCGGGCCGGAATGCACCGGAGCACCGAAAAGGGTGCAAGAGGTTGGAAAGGAGTTGAGACCAGTTTTTGTGGGTGTCATAATCGTAAATTCGGTCAAACACACACACACACACGCGCCCATCCCTGTACCATGTTCGTCCTTGGCTTCCGCTAGATCTTCCCTTAGAAAAGGATATTTTGAATAGGGGTTGTTTGCGCTAGTCGTCATTGTTGATCGACATATTTTCCTCGTCCTCGTTTGTTCCCGTTTCCATCGTTTTGCTTTAGCTTTCGGGTGGAAAGATTTGCGTCCTACACCGGTGGACCGGTCGGTTAATTAATAATATATTTTTTTAATTAATACCCCAAGTTCATTATGGCATACCCGCAGTGCGAGACGGACCAGACCTGTGTCCGTTTGTGGTGCGGCTTTCAGCAACCTTCATTGCTGGGTTCGGCAGGGGGAGAAGGTAAATTATTATTATTTTTCCCCGCTCTCTGGGTTTTTTCGAGGGCGGTTGAACATGCTGCTTTTTTTTTCAAGTTCCATCCAGCTCCCGTTCGCCTGCCTCGGTTATGGGAAGCCATTCGGAAACCAATAAAAATGTTACCACCCTTCGGGTTCGGTGCGAAGGGGAAGAAAACGGTGTTTCCCTCCAAAACCATTGCAGCGGAAGTTGTGACCAATTGTTGCTACCGACTTGGAAGTTATGAGCCTTGAAAGGGACCGTGGTGCGGGTCCTTCATCTGCAGCCTGTTGGAGCTGGAATCGTAGGAACGCGGTGCTTATCGACTGGATGCTATCAGTTCCACGAGGCAAGCTCTAGGGCCTGGTCTGGAAGGTTGCATTTTTGCGGCCCAGTCTTGTCGGCCCTCGAGGGGTTAATTGTCCTCGTCGTGGGCAATAGCCGCTCGTTGTCGTGTTTAATTTCACCCCTTCACCTTTCCTTTGCCTTTCGATCACTCCTTCACGCTCGCACACTCCAATATACATCGCAATCCCCGGGAGCTGACGTTGCGAGCATGGTATGGAAAATAATGAAAAGGCTGTCACTCGCTTCGGTGCATTTTATTGTGCACCTCGCTCATTACAGGAAATAAAACTTGCACCAGAACAATTCCGCCATCCTGCCGAGTAAGGCAGCCGGAGGTAGCGGTTTCCACGGGGGGAGGGAGTGTGAGGGCGAGAGATATACGATTTTGCAGCTGGTCGGACGAAAACCGCATTCTTCGTGCGCGTGGGGCAGCGCAATACATGCAACGAACGCATTCGGCCGCACGGTGGGGCGTCGGGAAACAGTCGGAGGCCGTTTGCAGAAGAGAACTCGCGGAAGCGTGGATTAGAGCAATATTTTAAAACGCATTGGCGAATTCTAACGGGCGTGTTAAATCACGTTTAAAACGCAGGAGGGATGAATAATTTGCGATGGAACTGAAAGGTTGGTATGCAATTATTTGCATAAAACCCGTGTGAAATGAACAGTTTCACATATTGTGTTTTGTGTAGCAAACAGTAAGAAATCGAGAAATCAAATCGTAGTAGAAAAATTATAAAGATTTCTATGGACTATTTATTTTAAAAAATTTACACTCAAAAAATTTACACATCCCAAAATTAAATAAAAATCAAATATTTGGTTTAGTTCACCAATTTTTACGATTTGATGGAATCGAAATGAAGACGAGAGAAATTGAAATAGAATAAAACTCTTTGCCTTCTTTAGCTATTATCCTATTTAAGGCTAAGCAAATATACCTGAATATAACTTAAACAAACACACACATTAAAGCTTTGCGCATTATAGTGTAATAAGTACTAAAAGTGTGCTGCAGTAATCAATATTCCTATAAGCGCACCTCTTTTTTCCGTAATATCCCACCATCTATTGATAACAAGCTCAAAATATTGATGGAAAAAGAAAACTTACCTTAAAACTGAATATTATAGCTCAAAGATACGATACAAACTAGTTTAATAAAATTATAAGCAAAACTAAGAACTTTTGCTAGACGAACAGAAATATTAATCATAACAAAAACTCAATGCATGTAGTGGGTCTGTTTTCCTAAACCCACAATAGTCTGTTGAAGTCAGTCTTGCATTCATTTTACGACGCATTTTGGTGTGATCTTTCTCAGATTGTGAAATATTTCGAATAAATGGGATGCGCTTAAAGGAATTTCAGTCACTGTATAAGTAGTAAAGTAAACTCTTGTAAATTGAATATTAATTTGAAACTATAACAAATTTATTGCGACATTCAAAAATTCTTCCCAAATGGAGAAACTACACCACAACAAATCAAAAGTAATACAAATTATTCACCATTCGAAATTTACACCGTGTTGTTATCGAAATGACGAGGAATGGGAAATAAAAGAAAAGAAAATTCGCAATGCTTCCCTCACTTAGTAAAACTATCAATGATGAAAAACAAAACCTAGAACCCTACTCAGAAAGGTGGAAAAATTAAAATCATTCGAATCACAGAACCAGCAGAAGTGCTTCTCGTTTTTTTTTTTTACCAGCGTTGTTTTATTTTTCTCTTTGCCATTCGATGCAACCTCCCCCATTTGAAAACGGTTCGCAAATCGTGCAACCAACACCAGCGTGCGCTCGTTTGTCTATGACAGCATCGTTGTCCCTTTTTCCGACCTCCCAACTGCTGGCCAACGGAAGCGGCAGGAAATGTTTCACCAGCGCGAACGTCCACGAAAAAGAGGGAAACGATTTCACTCTCAGTTCGTTCGTTCGTACGTCCTTTCCCGATCCTTTCCCGAGCCCAGGGGTCCCGGTTTTGCCGTACCGGATGCACTTTTGCTGCACGCTGGCACTAGTTACAGACTGGGAGGTGCGTCGTCGTACGAAAGCGACATCATTGATGGCCAGGTCGTTGTGGTTGTTCTTTTTTTTTTTTTTATTCGGGGTTGAAACGCCAAAACCATCCGCAGTTGGACGCGACTGGCTTTTAGGTCGACCGAACCGAACGCGAAACTGAAAATTGGCACCCCAAAAACCGACACTTTTCCCCCACACTCACTTTCACCTCATATGGTCCACGGCCCGGGAACGAGCGAAAGCAATTTCATTTAATTTAATTACACTATGGACATTAATTTTCATACGAAATTAGTTACATTATTTAAACAATTTATTTATTCCACCAGGCCACCATCGTTACCGGTCCTTACCCGGCACGAAAGGGGCTCGCATTTTCAAGTGCCAGTCTTTTGTTGAAGTTTTAAGGCCCCGGCGGTTTTTCGAAACTCCCTAACTATGCAAGGGTTTAGTTAGAGGACTAACTAACATGCTTTCCCCCCATTACATTCCCTCTATGGTTTTGTGTACAACAAAACTAATCTCGGCCTCTCGGGGGAGGGTTTTTCTTCCAGAGAACAGGCGTATTCAAAACTATCCCGAGGTGTTTTGTTCTGTCAGCCAGCCTCTCTCTCTCTCTCATTGGCAGTTTCTTTTGGCGTAAACGCGTCCACCCCACGAGGACCTACTCGAATGGACCAGCCTGTGAAGTGTTCATGAATAATTTCTGCCCGTTTGCTGGCATTTCTGGAGGTCTCCCAGGTGTATGTGTGTGTGTTTGTTTGTCCGAGGTGCTTCTGGGTCTCCCGAAGGGTCAACAGAAACGCCTGTGGTTTTGATGGGAACAACGGGAAAGCCGGGATTCCCGGGTCCAGCTGCCTACTGGTGCCATTTTCCCGTACTGCGTAGGGTCCTCGCACCGCTGGCTCATTCGGTCGACAAGTGTTTACTTATTCATTTCGCCACAGCGACTGTGTGTTTTCGTTGGATGTACGAAATTAAAAATTGGAAGCTATTTCAACGAGTTCCACCGGCGGCAGCATCTCGAGGGTGAGCCCTCTGCGAAGAACCCTCGAGGTGAAATATTTAATGTATATGATGGTAATAAAGACTCCGTCTGCCTCGCGCTTAACCCCGTCCCTCCTTGGTCTGCCACAGTCAGATTGTTGCCGTTGATGGTTTTTAAGTTTGTCGCAGATTGCGGAGCCCCTGGTCCATTGTTTGCCTGGTCCTGGTCGAAGCAGGGATCAACCATTCATGCCGAACCATGCCATCCGAAGCTGCAGCTTCCCCTGCAGGCGGAGGAAAATGCAAAGTAAAAGCGAGCCGAAATAAAACGCTGCCCCATTTCCACAGCCCTTCAAAGGCCCAACCTGTAAATGTCATCAAGCGGCCGGGTGAATTATTAATGCAGGTTAAGCACGGACCATAAACAGCTTTACGGGTTGGAAAAATTAATTTCCCTCCCGAAAACTCGCTGCCGGGTGAACGAAACGTCCGGTGCAGTTTGTTTCGGGGCTGGTTTATTCGGGCAGCAAATCCGGGGAGAACCCTGCCGGTGCAACTGTCAGCTGCAATCTGCAAAACGACGACGGGACGATGCACCGCTTCGCCGGAAAAGGGAGCCATTTGCACGTGTATTTGTCAAGATGTTGGTGCTGCATTTGATGGCGGTGCTTCTGGCGGAGGGTCGCCATTTTTCGTTCCGAACAGAGGGAACGGGGCGAATCGCCGTAGGAAAATCGCAGAGCATACGGGTTTCTTTTAGGAGCAATTGAAGGACGTGTAAAATATTGCATTAATGCTATCGTTAATGTTTACGGTGGGCCCATTTCTTAAATGGTGCAAACAAGTAAATGGTGCAATAAAATGGCCCTGAGCAATAAACCATCCTTCTTGGGATGAGATTTAGTGTAATATGTCAATGGAATAGTATTGTTTGCAGGCATGTTTCAAATTAACAAACGTTAATGAAAAGAGAATTTTAAGCGTTGGTCTATTACATACAGAGTATTTGAGATGTTTTAAAACCTTCTCCGTTTTGGACTACGGGCAAACAAACCCCGCGAATTTGATAGTAAGTTCAAACACATTATTTTGTTATTCCAATTCAATGTCATCCTCCACTAAGTAGTTCTCATCGGATAAAGAATACGTTTCCACCCTTTTTTAATTCCCCACACAAATTCAAAACGTCATGTTGAAGTATTAGATAGTACAGAACTAGTACTCAAGCCTAGTATATAAACATTGAACTAGTTAGGAACTAAGCCAAAATGAATTATAAGAATGAACTACTTTGAACAAAGGAATAAACAGTAGCAAACTGGACGTCGTACGCTTCACACCATAATCGATTACAGCTCCATCCGAAATCCCGTCACGTCCTATGCATTGCTAGCTTTCTATTCCTTTTTCCAAATGTCTAGTATATTCTATATCCACTCAAAATGGAAGCCCGGAGCGATCGGATTAGTAAAACTTGTAGCCTGAACATTCACGGAATTTTACCAGGTGTAAACGTTGTTTACAGGATAGTTGAGCTCGAACATGACCCACGGTGGCGTGGGTTCCAATCCAGACCGGGCCGGCTCCGCTGGTACACAAAGGACTGACTACCTACGTACGTCAAAGCAGAAAAAGTCTCGTAAGCCCATTGATAGGAAGGCTGGTGGTTAGTCAAGAAAAAAATAAGATTTCTCTGTTTTTCTAACCATCCCAATAATTTGTCACTAATGTCTTAAACCGTCGATTTTTGAGGAGCAATTCTTTGATTTCATCGAGATCCTCAGTTGATGTTTTTAATCGCCTTCATAATGTTCTAATGAAAAAGTCAATACCATTCAAATACTCATGTTCTCTAAATAGAAATAGTTAGAACATTTTATGAAACTGCTTGGTTGAATAATGTCGAACATTGTAAAAATTGATAAATTCATCTTTGTTTCTAGAATTTAAGGAAATTTATTATACAAAATTTGACAAAACATGATGATGAAAACAGTTATAACTCCTCTACAAAAAATGTACCTTTCGAAAACACAAATTCAAAAGTTATGGTATTTCTTATCCATTGTACTGCATACTTCTTGTAGATAAATTAAGGACAACTTCAGTTTTAAATCTTGTTTCCAGTCCAAACAACATATTCCGCTTCGTAACATATAATTATGATGCCGACGCCAGGGTTGAGGTTTTAAAAAAACTTTATTTCTTTTACCTAACTAGCGTCATGCTCATTTGAGCCCTAATTCAGAACTGCCTAGCTAATTTCCTCCAGAATGTACCGCGGTTCTCGCATCGATGTTGCAAAGGTGCTGACGATGCGTCTGCTACGTCGAAGTCACATTCCGTTGCTCTGCTTCTGCTGCGGCTGGTGGCGATGCGTTCTCATGTTTCCCGCTTGACCGATGGATGCACGTGGCTGCTGACGTAGCAGGTTGTCCGGTGTGTTCCACATAACTCCTCCGGGGGGTGGAAAAGCGTGGCCTCACGCGTCGTTTTTCCTTGGCAAGATTTCTGCGATGGCTCTTACTTTTCTCTGGTAGAATACAACTGCAAAAAATGCCAAAGCTACTGTGAGGATGAGAGAACATGAAATACCTCCTAAGAGACTGAAATTCCAGTGGCTGTTGAATTTCTTCAAGTAGGCGTGATGCAGCTCGATCCGATTGATGAAGTTCGCTTGATCTTGCAACTCTGTTGGTTGTAGCGTTACTGTTGTTTTCGATACGGCTCCCCAGAATGGCTCTGTTTTGTCGATGGTAGTTGTAGACTGGAATGACAGATTTTGTATGTTTACCGTGCATTGGGTGAATCTGATTAGGTAATTTCCAGTGATTATTTTCTCGTCTGGGCCGCAATTGAATTTCAGGGACTCATTTTTAGCGTTATTGATGAGGAGTGTGCCTTCTGCTATAGTATTGATAACTGTACTGTTTGCACTTTTGGTTTTGCAACTGCTTTTCTTGCCTTCGAGTAGATTCGAGATGCAATCGTCTTCGTATTGTCTGATGTTGCCGGGGCGTTGAATGTACTCATCTGGTGTCGTCGAAGTGAAGATTCCTCGTTTACCTTTTATAACGAGTGCTGGATATTGCGATATTATTGAATCGTTCACGTTCAATGGGTGTATCTGGAGTAAATCGTACACTTCTTTCTCGAGTTGTGGTACTTGAAGGATGTAGAGAAGCGTGTCGTCGCTAACTGCTATTTTCGGCTTTACTAGTTGCAAGGCTTCATCGGGAAGATTTACGTTTATGCCCTGGTCTTCGAGTACCATTCTGATCGAATTTATCTCATGCGAGGATAACAATTTGTTGCTGGCAATTGACACTCTTGACCAAATGATTGTTTCTTGGATTTCTTCTAAAACGTGGTTTATGACGTCGATATTAATTAAAAGGGTAATTGCTTCGAGTTCGTCGAGAAGTTTGTTGTTGGTTTCCCCTATGACTGCATTTACAGCGTTTGTGAGCGCGCTTAACCTTTTGTCGAGTTGCGTATTAACTTTCACTTGCTGGTTGTTACTGTCGATCAAATCGTTCATCGTTTTGTTGATGAGGCTTAAATCTTCTGCATCCGGACTGCCGCTGATCCATTTCCACATTGTTCCGATCGCTTCTATGCTTCTAGCTTTCCTGGTTTCCCTAGGTTTGATTTGCATAAAGTTTGAATACAATAGTCTAGTTTTCATTCGGATAAGGTCTTTCAATGGATTCTCAATTGTTTCGTATGCTAAGCTAACTAGTGAATTTACTGTTTTCTCTAGGGTAGTAAGGTTGATGGGATGTATCATGTTAATATTTCCGTTCTGTACTCTTCTCGTACCTAACTTTAACGAAAGTAGCGGTTGGTCGCTCAAAAAAGTTATTTGTAATTCCGGTTTAGGTTGAGTTATCTTTTTGAATGGTGGTTGAGGTGATATAATGCCGTCTTCTGCTGAATGAGTTTCGTGCGCGTTTATCATGGTAACAAGTGTGAGAAATATTGCTGTCGTCATCTGCAATGAGATTGAAACTTGAGTCAACACTTATTCCTTTTAATTTTTCCTTTGTGCCTTTTGATGTTTTTCATCGTTTTGAATGTTTTTTCTCTGACTTCTTGAATTCTGACTGGCTTGGCTCGCGGGTCTAATTTCTTGCGTATATTTGGTTTAATGAACACTTCGTCGTTTTCTTTTAATTCCGGGGGGTCTTCTCTAGATTCGTTGCGTTTAAGCTGTGCTAATCTGGCATTTTCAAGGTTAGCCTTTATTTTTGCAAAAAGATCTTCTGTATTTTGCCTGTGTTCATTACATCCGTTAAATATGATTTCGTTCGGTGTGTACTTTGTAGCGGAGTGTACCGAATTATTGTACAAGGAAACTGATAATAGCATTTTCTCAATGGTGCTCATGTCGGTAAATTTACTTTTGTTTGTGTTAAATATTTCAATTATTGTTGAGTGAGTTTTTTCCACCTGTCCGTTACTCTCGGAGCACGAAACGTATGAAAGTTCAATATTTAAATTATCTAGGTAATTTTTTAACTGCAAAGATCTGAAAGTGGTTTCGTGATCAGTAATTATTTGAGACGGTGTGTTATACGTTGCGAAATATTGTGCTAAGGCATTCTTCACGTCTGTGATATTTTTTGTTGCCATTGGGATAAGTTGTAAATGTTTTGAAAATGAATCGACTAGTGATAGGAAATTGCATTTATCTATTTGGAAGATGTCCATGTGAACTCTGTCAAAGGGTCTGTTAGTGGTCGGTCTAGGAGACAATTTGATATTATAGGGCTTCCTTTCGTATTTATGGGTGTTACATACCTTGCATAGGTGGGTTATTGCTTTGATTTTGTTAGTCATTTTGGGAAAGAAATAACTTCTCCGTAATTGATGTTCAACTTCGGTGATGCCTCTGTGTGCGCGTTCGTGTTCTTTGGAAACTATCCTGTCTTGTCTTTCTTGGTTGGTAACGTCTTCTACCTGTAGTTGAGTTAGTACGAAATGTCCACGTTGGTTAAAATGTTGTCTGTACACGGATTGTATTAGTTGAATTAGATTCTCGGGGGCCATTATAGCAGTTTGTTTGCCATTATGGTATCTTTTGAACGAGTCCATTATTGTTAGTTCGTCATGATACGGTTTACAGATTATGGTTCTGTTAAAACCTGGGAAAGGAGCTTCTGTTATGTCAGTTGTTATGCGGGATGTTCTGAATATTATTTGGTTACGGTAGTAGTTAATTGGTCTTTCAGAAAAATGGATGTAATAGTCATCCGATGTATCTGCTGAATGGATGGTTTGGGAATCGGAATTGGGGTTGTTAGGGGAATTATCAGGAGAAGGGTTATTTTCATCTTGTCCTCCTGAAACGAAAAGAGATTCTTCCAGATTAACTGTAATGTTCTCCTCCGTGTTTTCCTTTTTGTGTGGTTGATTTTCGATTCCTGTGAAAGACAGATTTTTATTAGTATTTGAATCGGATGAACTGTTTACTTTTCTGCTGAGCGCATCAGCTACAACATTCGCTTTTCCTTCCTTATACTGGATATCGTAGTCGAAATTTTCCAGTTCTAGTCTCCATCTCAGAATCTTCGAGTTCTTTGTGGATGTTTTGATGAAGGTGAGCGGTTTGTGATCCGTTATAAGTGTGAACTTGTTTCCATAAAGGTACGGCTTGTATTTCTGAACTGCCCAGATAATTGCTAAAGCCTCCTTTTCGGTTGTCGAGTAGTTCGACTCTGTTTCATTAAGCGTTCTGCTGCCGAATGCAATCGGTCTTTCTTTACCATCTTGCATTTGGGATAGTACAGCGCCAAGTGCATAGTTGCTTGCGTCTGTCGTTAAAATAAACGGCAATTTAAAATCGGGGTATATGAGTATCTGATCTGATGAAATGATTTTCTTTAGTTCTTCGAATGATGTCCTGTATTCCTCCTGATTGAAATTTACTGTTGCGTCTTTCTTTAGACATTTTGAAAGGGGTTTGGTTAGTTTCGCGTAGTCCCTAATGAATCTACGGTAATACCCTGTGAGACCTAAAAATTGTTTTATTTCTTTCTGGGTTGTGGGTAGTCTCCAGTCAAGAATTTTTGCTATTTTATCGGGGTTTGGTTTTATGCCTTCGGGGGTGATAGTGTGTCCTAAGAACTCCGTTTCTCGCTTTAAAAATTCGCATTTATCGAGCTGAATTTTTAGGTTGAAATCAGATAGTCTTTGTAAAACGGTATCTAGGTTATCGAGGTGTGTTTTCAAATTTTTGCCAACGACGATTATGTCGTCAAGATATACGAAACAAATGTTTCCTATAAGTCCTGACAAAACGCTATTCATCGCCCGTTGGAATGCCGCGGGTGCGTTTTTTAGTCCGAAGGGCATTCTTGCAAATTCAAAATGCCCTTGGGTTGTTGAGAATGCAGTTTTCATACGATCTTTCGGGTCCATCTCTATTTGGTGGAAGCCCGATTTGAGATCCAAAGTTGTGAAGTAAGAAGATTTCCCGAGGTTATCAAGGATTTCTTCGATTTGGGGTATAGGATATTTATCCTCTATAGTTTTTTCATTTAATTTTCGGTAATCTATGACGACTCTGATTTTACGTTTACCAGAAGCATCTGTTTTTTTTGGTACAACCCAAACTGGTGAGGAGTAGGGGCTGGTGGAGTGAGCAATTATTCCATTGTCCAGTAGTTCCATAATTTGTTCTTCTACGTCTTGTTTCAAATGGTGTGGGTATCTATAACACTTTGTGAATGTAGGCTTTTCATCGGTTGTTATAACCCTGTGTTTAACTACGTTTGTGGCAGTAAGTTTTTCATTAGTTTTTAAAAGTACTGTTTGATTTTTCAGAATCAGCTTTATTAAGTGAATTTTTTCATGCTCAGATAAATGGTCCAGGCGGATTAGTTTTCGAATATCCTTTTCTGTTAGGGTTTGTCCTTTGCTTATCGGAATGGGCGTAATTGTTTCGAAGTTGTTTATTTTCAGATTAATTTTTTTGTTAAGCATTTTGGGGGGGTTGGGTTTTGTACTTTTCACCACGAATGTAGTTTTCGTGCCGGTTGCTGTATACAAACCTGGTTGGACCGTGACTCCTTCATAGATTTGGGTCGGTTCGTATACTGTCCAATCTCCTTTCTCATCTGTTGGGAGGGTGACGTAATGTTGGTAGGTTTTCTTGCTTGGAAAATATTTTTCGAACGAAAAGTTCACTCCGGAGATTTCAATTGTACCTCTCTTGAAATTTATTATTGAATTGTTTTCAGCTAAAAATTGAGACCCTATTAATCCGTCAAAAAATTTATGAAAATGAATTTCGTAGTATTTCTGTACAGGAACGTCCTTTCCTAAAAAATTTTGTTTTCCTTTTCCTAACATTGGTCTTGATCCCATTAGGTTGGAAATTGCAACGCCTTTAATTTCTTCTGATTTTTGTAAGATTCCTGGTTTTATGAGATTTTTGTTAGCGCCTGTATCTATTAAAAGTTTGAGTCCTTTTTTGGTGCAAAGGTATGGGAGAAAATCATATTTTTTTCTGGATTTCAAATGCCTTCTTTGTCTTTGTTCGCTATGCAAAAATTTCCTTCAGCTAGTTCTTCTTCATCTTCGCTACCTTCATCCTCAGTTTCGGCCTCATTATTGTTGTACTGTTTCCTGATGTGGCTGAGCTTGGTTCGAAGTGAGGGGTCGATGTCCATTGGTTCTGGTGCATCATTCTGTTTTGAAAATTTCCTTACCGAGTTCGCTCTATTTGGTTTTTGTGGCTCAAATTTGGCTTTTTCCTCGTTTTGGAATTTTCGCTGATTGTTGAGGAGCTGTTTTTTCGGTCCCCTCTCGTGAGCGATTGCGTTTAATTCTTGTGCCTTGTATTTGCACAAGAATGCATACGCATCCTCGATATCTTTGGGTCTAGCTGCTTGAGCGTGCCCAAAGTATGGTGCGCGTAGCCCGGCAATGAATGCTGCTAGGGCATCCTCGTCGATGAACGAGTTAATCGCGTCCCAATGTGCAAGATACTTCGCGTTCTGTTTCGCTAGAGTTTTAATATTCTGCACAATTTCTTTCGATGTTTGATAGTAATGATGGATGTTCATACTATCTGTCATTCTGTTCTGCCACATTTGGCACTTATAGGTTGATAGTTCTTGCCTATCACCTAGTGAAGAAATCAAAATTTCCTTCACTTGGTCAAAATCCTGTGGGTTTCCTGCCAGACAGAGGATGTCTTTGGCTTTTCCACTGATTTTGTTGGTTACTGCTGTCACGTATGTGCAGTATAAATCGTGGGGAACTTTCCCTTTGAAAAGGTTCAGCGTATTTTCAGCTGTATTTAGCCATGCTGATAGCTGTTTCCTGTTACCTTCAAATGGCTGTAGAGATTTAATTGGATCGGGGATTCTATAATAATCTCCAATCGGTATGTCTCTAGGAGAGGAATGAGATGATGCAAGGGTTTGGTATTGCCCTTGAAGCGCATTGATAGCTGCCATCATTTCACCCAGTTTTCCTGCAAGCTCTTCCATGTTGTCACTGTCTTCTAACTCGGAGAGTGTCGGAAGATTGCGGAGTTTGTTAAACTTTTCACTTCTGTTCATACGTGTCGACCTGCTATTATTTTTCCGGAACGCTTCTGGATCTCAGATTAGCAAATTTGTGGGCACAGCGTATGCAATTTTCAGAAAGAAAATTGTTTTGTTCGGAACCGTCTATCTGGTAGTGCGGTTCAGAATTTTCCAATTACGTCTATCTGGTAGTGCGTAACGGATACCTCTACGTCTATCTGGTAGTGCGTATGAGGGTGTGTGGTGAATGAGAAGAGAGGAAAAAAAAAATCCTCTTTTTTTTTTCACAACACAACACGTGACACTTTTTTGACTTTTTTTTTTTTTTCCACTTTCGCACTCTCACTTACAAAAGTAAAAAAAAAAGGAAATAAAAGGTTATCACTTACAGTCGGGTGTGGTCACGGTTCGTGCCAACTTCGCCAGGTTCCTGGGTGGTCTGTGTGCGGGGGATCCTCAACTCCTCGGCGGAAGAATTTCCTTTGGTGCTCCGGATGCTTTCGCGGGATCGCTTTGGTGAAGATTTTCACTTTAATCACCTTTCCACTGTTTTACTTTCACACAAAACACTTGGCACTCCGCACGGCTGCGCCAATTATGATGCCGACGCCAGGGTTGAGGTTTTAAAAAAACTTTATTTCTTTTACCTAACTAGCGTCATGCTCATTTGAGCCCTAATTCAGAACTGCCTAGCTAATTTCCTCCAGAATGTACCGCGGTTCTCGCATCGATGTTGCAAAGGTGCTGACGATGCGTCTGCTACGTCGAAGTCACATTCCGTTGCTCTGCTTCTGCTGCGGCTGGTGGCGATGCGTTCTCATGTTTCCCGCTTGACCGATGGATGCACGTGGCTGCTGACGTAGCAGGTTGTCCGGTGTGTTCCACATAACTATATGTCCTTCGGGGCCATGGTGAGAATGTAGTGAAAATTTTATTACGCTGCAGCATCTCCGTCCCTCCGAATCATTTGCAGATTCGGACTGCACCCAATAACTCACTCGTGCTTTCCCCCTCCCCGAAGGACACTCCATGCAGGTCCGATAAAACAAGTCCGTGCAGTCAGGGGTTTGCGGTTGCTCCTAAATCTGCGCTGCATCTGTCCACCACCGAATTTGCGATGCCCATTTCTGCCCATCCCATGCCCAGTTTCCCGAGCGAAGAAAATTCCCCGTGCCGGACTCGTGCTGAACGGTTGGCTCGGTGTTTAAATTGTCGACCAAATGGCCACCGCCATTGGTTGTGTTTTGTGTTTTTCGCCATATTACCAAGGGAAGCTTGCCCCCTTGGGTGAGCACGCCAACTCCGGAAAATCCCGAGGTTTACCCCCGGAACGACGGGGGTCGTAAGTTAGCGCTTACAAGTGCAGGGACATGTGTTTATGATTTGTAAATGACTCCCATCCGATCGGGGAACGAATGGCGGGAGGAAAAGTGTCTTTGCTCAATCCCACACAGCCACCCCCTAGTCCCTGGAACTCTCCGTTAGGCTATCAGGCGAGGCTTTGACTGACCAGAAGGATCTGTTTTTTTTTTCCCCCAAACTCCTGCCAGCCAGACTCGGCCGATGACCACAAGTGGTGAGAATAGTGTTTCGAGTCGGCCTGACCACAGTGGAAAATCCTATCCCGTTTTCCAGCGGACAATGGATGAATCGGAACGATATGATTGTGCAATCAAAGTCTTGAAAAAGGAACAATTCTACCGTTTCGTTTCCTCGGACTTGTACTGTCGTTCGTTGGTTTTCACGATCTCTTTCCTGCAAAGGCTTCCCTCCTCACTCTCTTCCTACTCAAGCATTATGCAACGCGTTATGTAAACAATGGCGCAGGCGGAACCCGGGCAGTAATTTTTCATGCTCCCATTAAGCGGAACGACGACAGACCGTCGCAAAAGTGAAACAAATGTGATCGCCCTGGCCCCCGGTATATGCGTGTCTGCTTATGAGGGGGGGGATTTAAGGACACCCTGCCACGCCATGGGGCCGATTATTGGATACCAAAACACACAGGAGTGCGAGGGTTTGAGTCAAAGATTACGGTTACGAGTTTAGGAAATGACCAAACGAGCCGGTGTTACGACATTCAACGAACTAGGTCCAGTTCTGATGGAGCAAAAGCGGATCTGAAGTTATGCTGCGCTGGATGTCAAAGGATAATTCGAGCTGCCAATCGGGGAGTTGTGGTTTTGGGATGTGGGAGCGGGCCTTGATTTCGGACCGATGTTTTGCCGTTTAATCCTTGATGATGATGATTGTGCAACTTTCACGTAACGGACGTTAGTAAAACGTTGAGCAACTTTACGTTTGGGTGATGGTCATTTTAGGGATCAATAAACACACAACTACTGACCCATTGTGAGGTCCTACCGGTTGCGGTCACTTGTTGTGGTCATCGTGTTTTTAATAGAATTTGTCAAACGGATCCGGAAACCACAAAATTTGGGGAGAGAAATTCACACAAGTAGGATTATGGATGTTTGATGAATCCGGCGGTCGGAAGACTCTCCTGATAACATCCCCTCGATAGTTTTGTAAGGCGCAAGAAGAAAATCTGTTAACCCACCCACGAGCTCGACCTGGAAAAACAAAAAGAAAAGGATTCCCGGTTCGGGAGACAAGTCAGACCAGCAACGGATGTCCTGCCATTTGTCACGCTCGTGTCGTGTGCTCGCGAGGGATGAGTCGTCCGGCTCGAAAGATAAGGCCGAGTGGCATGACGGCGACACGGACGGCGGATGGAATTAGTTAGCTAAACGCTCGAATCACGCTCGGCTTTTTAATGACTGAACAATGTGGTCGACCTTTTGGACTCGAAGCCTGGCTGCGTGCCTGCCCTTTCCTCCAACGGGAGATTGCCCTCCCGTGAAGTGTTTTAGGAAGAAACGAAAAAGAACTCGCGACTGCTTAAACTTGAATCAACGCCACTCACAAGGACGTGGCCGGACTGATACTTGTATCCCCTAATTTATACGCTCCGATCCGAAGCGCAACCGCCGGGTACCGGGACGGATGCTAAATTTGCGGTCCTTGCGACTGGCACATGCGAGATAACAAGGCGATATCCGGATAATTGGCCGAAATGGGCCCGGATAGCCGGATTTTTAGGCGAGCGCGCACACCCGAAATCCGATAAGCCGGGAAATAGGAGAGAGAGAAAGAGAGTGCGGTCATAAAATAAACGCATTGCAATCACGGCTAAGGATTTCCGTGGTTGAGGAGAGGAAACGACGGTTTACGAGGGGAAGGGGGGGGGGCACTGATTTTTCGTCCAAAAGTCACGTCCGAGCCATTTGTCTAATTTTCAACTCCGTCAACTCGGAAGTACACTAATTTCGCTCGTCTCGCTCTTCGTCTCGCGCGCTCTCTTGCACGCTGCCTTCAGCGAAAACTGAACATGAAACCAACCGGAGGGAGAGTTGACCAAAGAAAAATCATCCTTTCCATCCTTTCCAGTGGTGTGGAAAGTCTTGACAATCTTTGGATAGTTGGATAGACCACGAGTGGATAAACCTCGAAGCCGTCGGGTGGAAAGGAGTGGAACCAATATTATCCAGGAATTCATTAGATTTTCCCAGCCCGGTCAGCAGTTCATCTCAACGTGCAGGTTGCGTTGAGATGGAAAACAGAGCCGTTAGGTGGTAATCCTTGTCATCCAATTTTCCTCTCGGGGGAAACAAGTGCGTGGGATTTACTCCACTCGAACCACGGGCGATCCGGTCTGGTTATGCTCATCCTTCGGCGAGACACAGATCCACCGGAATGAGGAATATCCTGAACCCAATCCGTCCACCAGCGGCTGGGGAAAAGCTGTCGCCAACGCCGCCGCGGTACGATTACGAAACACTTAACCCACTTGTGGCCAACAATAAATTACGCACACTTCAACCGTCTCGCTTTCCCCCGACGCGTTGCGGGGGATAGGATACCTTTTCCCGCATGATCTTTCCCTGCGATCCTGGCGCGCGGTCCGCAGTTTCCAGGTTTTGGAAAAGCCGTAAATCGCGCTGTCATCGAAGTTAACAGGAACGATGCCGAACGAGGGCAGGGCCAACCAACCGGACGGTGTTAGGTGACAATTTATGGTCAACCATTAATTTTCCGCCAGTCAGTCTTCGGCGGTCGAATACCCCTTTCGATTTCAATCGAACCTCTTTTTCCCCCCGACGGTGGTGGACGGTTGTGTTTACCTTTGCAGGGTGATCCTGGCGAAATGACCAAGCCGGTCAACATCCTTTCTTATGAGTGGTGTGAGTTTTTAATTTTAGGGCTGGCCTTCTTTTATCGACGACTAGGAGTGAGCTATTTTTAGTACACAAGACTTTTCTTCCAATGCCAAGAGAGTTTCCAATTTCTCCTCGACCGGGAAAAACCTCCA
This sequence comes from Anopheles atroparvus, assembly GCA_914969975.1. Lineage (NCBI taxonomy): Eukaryota > Metazoa > Arthropoda > Insecta > Diptera > Culicidae > Anopheles > Anopheles atroparvus. The sequence continues at coordinate 21,530,261 of CAJZCY010000004.1, forward strand.
AGAACGATTGAAACATGGGGCCAGTTTAAAAAAAAAAAAAAAAGGAATCCACTAAAGAAAGCAGCCAGCGTTGCCTCAGCGGCCCGAAACAATCCCGGCCAGCCTGCCGGGTGCTTTATGGCACACCGTACCGTTCCTTCCGCTCGTCTGTCTCTTTGGCAGCATAACCTTTTCGGAGAACTCGCGTTCATAAATAACGTTTTGTTTAAAATTACCCTCGAGCAAGGACGGACCATTCCGTTTAAAGCAATGCCTCCCCGGGGATGGATCATCTTGGCTTCAATTGCCGAAAACAGGAAGAAAAAACAACGCCCGGCCAGAAGCGTTGGGTTTTACGATTTAAAGTAAGTTTGTTTTTCTTTTCTCGGCCAGCGGGCGGAAGAAAGTTTTAGCCATTTTTATTGTGACCGTTGGCCGCTTGGGTAAGCGTTTTTATTACTTGCCTCTCGGAGAGTCCTCGCGTTGCAAAGAAGAAACAAATATTAAAAGAAAGGAAAAATTAAAGGATCCCTCTAGAACCACTTCAGCCCGGCTGGTTTTTAAGGATAACCTTTTTTCCTTTGCTTCTGTTTCGCCCTTTTATAGCACCAAGCACCTCCATCCATCGCTGACCCCGACGGTGGTGACACGACACGAACTGCCTGCTATAAAGTGATAAAAGTTGCACACAAAAATGTTGACGAAGCTGGGACCGCAGAAGCTGGCACTTTTCCATTTCCATTCAGTTTTCCCAAACGCTTCATTCCGGACGGAGGTTTATGGTTTCATTTACGCGATTGACTTTCGGGACGAACGACGTCGAAACATGGATGAAACTCCATGGAAGCCGTGGAAACGCTGGTTACCCCGAACGGGTACGTAATAAAAAAAAGGGAAGAAATTGACCCTCCAACACCTTTTCGTTCCACCTTCCTCGAGGAGATCAAGAACCCGGCCAGCTACCGGGAACCGTGTGGTGGTAAAACGTCGATGGCCGATCATATATCATCGCGTCACGCATGCAAATTTGTGTTGCTCCGGGAATGCGGACCGTTCTTCGCCTCGGCAGACCGGCAATCCCCGGAAGATCCAGATGGGAGCAATATGGCTGAAGACTCGCTTTCCTCCACCGAGCTCACCGGAGGCAAAAGTGAAGCGAAACAAAAGTGCATACCAAACCCGAGGGGTGGAATTTGTTGCGCCAGTCTTAAAGGTTAATCGAATTCTCATTTGTAAAATATGCCCCACTCGAGTTGAGGATGACACTTCTTAAAGGTTCCCTTTTCCAGTCACGAGAAGAATGGGCATGGAATTCGAAATTTCCGCCTCCCCGAAAGCCGACCGAAACCACTTTTCCAACAATCAATCGGAACCGTTTCGCCTTATTCTTTCGGTTCGTTCGCTGTTCCGAATCTAATTAGAAACATTTCTCCCATTTCTTTGGCGGGGAATCCGGTGGCATTTCTGGGAGCCGGGGAGCGAATCTTAATTCCCGGAATCCCGCCGCGGATCGACGGCTCGGTGTCGGATTTCAAACGGATTTGCTTCCGAAGGGAGGTAAAGTCTTTTTTGTCACTTTTGTTTGAAAAGCCACTCTTCTGGCTGTTTCTGGCGACATTTTTTTCTTCCTATTACCGACGCTTCGGATTACGTTTGTCGATGGAAAATCGAATCGTGTTTTCATCGGTAGAGAGAAAAAAAAAAAGGAATTCCGTTAAAAGTGAGCCACACGCGAACGGGATTAATTTCCAGTGAAAAGTAATTTTTCACCCCACTCGCGTTTCCTTTCCAATTTTTTTTTCTCAAAATTCAGACATTTTCTTTTGACGATGATGATGTGCAATGGGTCTCTTTAACACTCACAAAGGCATGCATTCCGACCCCCACACACCCACGGAATGTGTCAGCAAACAATCGACCTCCGTTCTTTCACCTTTCGCCTTTTGGTTTGTTTGGAAAAGGAAATTGAAGCCGGCCGGCCCAACCGGCCAGCTTTCCCAAGCGCAACGGTTTTTGTTTGTATCTAACGATTCCCGCTGCTTTACGAACGTGTTTTCGTGGTATCGGTATCGAATGGAACCATAATTAGAGACACGTGGACCACAATTCCGTCCCGAAGCGGGGGGCCCGGCCCGTTGAGGAATTTTCGTCCGCCAGGTTTCAGTTTCCGTGGGATTGCGCAGGCCTTTGGAAAACCCGCCGCCGGGACGGGCGCGGCTTCGTCCGCAAAATGTGAGACAGTTTATTTTAATAGGCGCATCATCGCACATCATCATGGAAGCTCAAATTTCCAGCTCGCCCGTGATCCTCCGGCCTTTTGGTGGCCTTTGTGCATTCGGAAGACTTTAGAGAGCCGATGAAAGACGCCCGTTATATGTTGCTGACGCTGGCGAGATCTGATTTCTGAGGAGTAAGATTAAAAATTAATTCACGGTGAAGAGGTTGCCGCGGCGCTCTGTCTTACGGCGTGTCGGTGGTGTGTTCGAAAACATTAACTAGAACAACACAATTCCCCGGCCGTCGCCGCGATGTGGTTGCTTCCGATGAAAAGTAAATCGAAACAACGGACGAAACCGCTGGAAAAGTGATATCTTTAAAGGCATTCGATGGAAATGAGACGCGCTTCCAATTTATTTATTAACTGTTCGTTCTCGAAAAACCACGATGAGATGCCCTTCGGTGCTGAAAGACAAGCAAACACAAGCCCCTTTTTCAGAATCGCTACCGTCTATGAGCTGTTTATGAAAAACGTTTAGGCAGAACATCTGAAGCAACATATTCAGCATAAAATGATCTCCTCATCATGGCTTTGTTTGAGAAGCATTAGAAACCTGTATTGGCTGGCGAAAAACTTTGAAATCTAATTTTCAATTCGTCTTTTCCACTCCCCGTTTTGGTCGGGAAGAATTTTCAAGCGAATTAAAAACCCACTGCCCTACTGACATCGCCGGTTGAAGGCATCGAAAGCATAACTCATCCCATTATTGTACTTGGGTCCGTGCCCTTCCAGCGTTGTCTCGGTGCATTTGCTGAATCGAATTTGCGAAAATTCCACCGAGGGAAAGCCCGCAGGGGAAACCCACACCGACAATCGATTTATCCTTCATTTTTGGAACCATTTGCTCGAGAAGAAAAAAACAAGGTAGTCTTCATTGCGTTCAAAGTCTTGTCGGACGGATCAAACGGAATTTCAAATCTGAAACCCGATTTCCCGAAAATCCTTCCACCTCGCTTGCCTCGCGTTCTCGTTCTCGCCGGATTAAAGGTTTCGCCGAGGGTTCGACCGGGCCGGGCGAGTTTGTGAATTTCGTGAAATGGGTTCGGCGAGAAATTTTGCTCGAATCCCTCGAGCAAGGGCAGCTGTCCGGGCGGCCTTCGCGTTCTCGTTCCATCAACTGGTTTGGCACAATTCCGGTAGCTATTAAATTTCAATTGCCAATGTAAATTGCTTTACCTGCGACGGATCAGGAAGGAGCTAGGAACGCAAAGCACCTCGGGTTCGTCGTTACTTTGTGGCGTCGAAGGTATGCTAATGAGCTGGCAGTAGTGGTACGATCGCCCCAGGCAGAGATATTCCTTCCCTCAGGACAAACCTGCACCCGAGGGTCGAAAACCGGTCCACGAAACCGGCACCTGGCCGATGCACCTTGCCAGACCTTGTTGGCGATTTATTTCGTAACCCGCCCGTAACCTTCAACTCCGCAGAGAGGCGATTACGCGCTCATTAATTGCATGTCCGACAACCCCCCGTCTTGGGGTCTGAAAATCCATTCGCACTTTCTCCTGCAAGCCTCAGGGAACGTCGATGCACTTATTCCCCTGGTTTGCAATCCCGGTCCGCTTGATGACTTCGATAACTCACTTCTCGTTCGTTCAGTTCGAAACAATCTTGAGGCGTAGGAAAACTCCATTCGCAACGCACGCGTAACGAGAAAGCACAAGGCTGTTCTCCTAAAGTATTTAATACGGCTCGAGAAACAGGAAAAGTCGATGGGTCCCTCGAGGCGTGGGTTTATTTTTTGCTTTCTTCAAATCGCTCGAAGGGTACAAACCTTGGGGACAGGTTGAGATCAATTATTCATCACGCGCACACGCACGTCCAGTGCATTTCGGAGCCAAAGGAAAGTCTAGTGTAAAAATAGCGACAAATGGTAAAGATAGACATATCCATCGCTTGTTTATACGCTTCACCTTTCGGCCGACGAGCAATATTCGCCTGCAAATAGGGCTTCTTCTATTTATGTATACTATAGTGAACTGTTTCCATTTATTTGGGGAAAAAATTGCACATTCGAACCGTCCCGTTACGTGCTCGTGCTCAAAACAACGTCTGGAAGAAAAGTGTGTCCTCTTTTCGTGTGGATAATTCGATCCTTGCGATCCTTGTGTGGGGGAAAAAGGGCAAAGTGCGGGGGGAAACCAGACTGCCCGTTCTGCCGTTCGACACATTAATAAACCAAACGCAATCCCGTACGAGCGAGTCGTCCGTCGGGGCGAAATGGGACGACGAGAAAATGTGCCTTTTATTAAATTCGAACCGAATCGTTAAAACGAACGCCCAGGAAAATGAAAGCGCTCCCTCCGGCTTTTTTTCCTGGGAGGGTACGGGTTTTCGGTGACTTCGGTGAATGGATCAAGGATCAAACCATTCGTCGAGCAGGGGAGAAAGTCATCGTGCCACAAGAGACACGGATACACAAATACATCAAACAAACACGAGCCTCAAGACGAGGAAGTTGAAGAAATGGTTCCCGCCACTCTGCCGATATGGTTTCAGCCTTTTTCCCAATTTTCCTCCCGCCTTGAATACCCAAGTCAAGTTTTCTTTCTTTCTTTGTTGGTGCACATTTTCCACCCGATTGTCCCCGAGGCAAGTAAATCGTTTCACTCCACAGAAAATGGACATTTTTCGCACGCAAGGATTTCCTTCGACGCTGTACGAGGACTAGGTTGAGTTCTTTGGGGGGGGGGGGGGGGGGGGGGGAAGGATGCAACCATTTTCTTCTTCCCCTGTATTCGATGTATCGTCTTTCGTTTGCCACCGACACGGCTTTCGTCAGCGATTCGCCCTTTCTTATCCTTGGTTTGATTGCAATCGATTGCGAGTCGAATGAAACCAAGGTTTGGATGGCGTGAAAAAAAGAAAATCGGGATATGTCATCATGTGATTCCCCATATTTTGCCACTTGCCGGACAACTGTCCGGAAGCTCCACCGTGCGATAATGTGCTGCCGGGGGGTGGGGTAAAAAAAAAGAGGCGCAATAAAATGTGACCATTCGAAAATGGGACAATTTGTACGAAATTGTGCAGACGAGGTTGGTCCTCTATGCTGAAAGATGTATTTTCTTCTCCTTGGTCACCTTGTTTTTTTTTGCTTCATGCCATATCATAACTGGACATTCTCTGACTCGCCATTCCCTTTTTCTTTCTTTCTTCATTAATTTTATCAGAAAGGAATTTGCGAGGGTAATGGTGTGAAATTGAACCTGACGGTTTGATCCGACGAAAACGGCATTCTCCTCCCGATCCCGAGCGCAATGCCGAACGACTCCATCGAGATCCATTTCCCGGACCCGGTGCGGACCTGTTGAAATATTGATTGGATTGTCGGTTTCACTTTGGGTTTGGGTCCCGGGTTCCTTCACCATCGTTCCACCTGCCGGCTCCCGAAGGGCCCTGGCCATCTCCCTGGAAAGGAAGCAGACAGGAAGCTGTGTCGATGCGTGTACAACACGAACAACCTGGTGCCGGGGGGTTTCCCTGGGCAGCTGGTGGTGTTTGAGTTTTCCAGGGCCTGCCCCAGACACGCACCAATCTTCCCACACACTCCCGTGTCGAGACGAGGTTTGTTTCAATTTTTCACGATACCGAAAGCGCCACAGGAATCTGAATGCTTGGAACGACGGTACCTTTGCTGCTTGTTTTCCCATTTGTTTTCGCACCTCGAAGGTTTTGGGATTTTTTCTCCCTCGCTCCTTGCCGGGCTTTCCTTCCCGGACAGCATCTCTCAGAGGATGTGTCCGTGTTCGTGGCGAGGAGTAATCGTAAATAAAGATTTCCACTGGGAAACCACCGGGAACCGGAAGGAATCGGTTTTGAAGGATCAACCATCGGAGTGGCAGCCTTGTCTTTGTTTCGTCGTAGTTCGTTTTTGGGGTGATGTAAAACAATTTCAAGTTTACGTTTCCTCCGGTGCCGTCTAGGGAAAACTAGCGAGCGCAGGAAACGCAGTTGGTTCGAAGTGGAATGAAAAATGAATCCCGGTGCGATTCCCGCGAGAAGGATAAAACGGTTAAGGCGCTTTTCTTGAAGGCGCGTTCGTTAATAGTTGAGAATGATTAACAAACTGAACAGTGGTTGTTCCGTACGCTTTGCTAGACGTCCTACAAAACGAATGCTAGAAATTTGATGATAATTGTAACTTCCTTTCATTAACTTAGTTAGGTAAAGCCCTCAAAAAGGATAAAGTATTGTAGATAAAATCCAGTAATAATTAAAATGGGCCCAAAAATCCTAAATACCATGTTCATTTTCTTGAAGGGGTTAATAAAACAATTCCAGTAGAAACCAAAAGTAATCCATTCACTTTTGTAAAAACATATAAAGGCTATAAATGATAGTTTTCTTGATTTTATCATCAAATCATTTTAAAAGTACTTAAAGTTATCCAAGAGACTTGTTTTACTATTGTAGCCCTTAGTTCATTAAATAAAGACCAAAACAACTGTAAAGGATAGCAAGTTTATCCAGAAATATTCACAAAAACAGTTCAACATGGTGTTGGAACTTGTTTCTATTATATTTTCCCAATTTTTTTTTAAATTTCGTCTAATATTCATAAATATGCTTATGCTTAAAAAATATGTATAGAAATATTTTTAAATAAGATATTCTTCACATTCGAGGAATGTTTTTATTTGATGCATAAAAGATCCATTTTAAATATCAGTATGCAATTTTATTCTGGTCACATTGAGGGACCCAATTTTAATTAATTTATTGGTTTACTTCATCGGGCGACCTTGCTCTGGACGCAGCTTTTCTCGCTCCTGTTTGTTGCATTTTGTTTTCGCATTTTTAAAATACGTTTTTTTTTTTTGCAATCATAATAAACATCCGCACAATACATAAAATATGATTGGCGAACATTGTCAACGCGGCCGGCCCTCGGACCCTTTTCCGTCATTAGCAACATTGACACAAAACGCGGGTCCACAAGCACACATACCTGTGACGACGACACGATGTCGAGGGAACGTTCATGTGGCGGACCCATAATTGCACTAATCGATATTCCCACAGCCAATTAAGCGTCCAAGGGGGCGAGCAAGGGTATGCGAGTTGCATTCGGGTTCGTTTGAATGCATATTTTCTAGTTTGATGGAAGAGCAAGAGAAAAAAAAAGCAGGGGAAAATAGAGGACCGCAGTTGAACATATTCCGTTTCCTCCCTCATCGTTTCCGTCGCTTTTTGGAGGGAAAAAATATATATTTATATATTTGCATGATAATGGAATGTCCGCCCGCAAATTGGCCGTGGATGGACGGAACTGTTCCGACCGCAGTACAGTTTGTGCATATATTTTTCCTCACCATCTTCTTTTCAATTTTGCATTTTCCCGCAGTCAGTAATTTCTAGGAGAGGACGAGCAGAAAAAAAAGAAGAAAACCGATGCGGCACATCGCGCTAATCAACTGAACTCTAACCGACGCCCGAACCGACCGATGACACGTGTTTCCGCGATGAGTTGATTATTGGAATTGCATCTAATTAGGCGTCGACAATTAGAGGACGGTATACGTTTGCTTTTTATTGCATCTTTCACTTCCTCCGGGTCCGGGTTTGAAAAAAAGGGGTCACAGCAGGTTTGACACACGGTTTTATACGATTTTATTTGGTTCTGACTTTTTGTTTATTCCCTTTTTTCTCCACTCTAGTCATTTGAAATGGCAATAATTTGTGGCCAAGGAAATAGAAACCGAACTTGCCCGGACGGGAGAACGGGAACGCTCCATCCATGCAGAACCGAACAGCGCAAGCAACACACGAGAGCCGGCTCCATATTGCTCCATAAATTCAACAAATTCATGGCATTCAATCACCGTGACCGACGTTGACCGTGGTTCCACTGGTAGACCACCGGGAAAAACGGGGGGTGGAAACCGGTGACCAGAAAGGAAAGAAGGAAAACCCTCCCGTGCATTAATTACTGTGACGTTTGAAGTGAAAAATTCCTCCCTGTCGTCGGAGTGAAACGGAAAAGTGTTCTGTCCTTTTGGACACCGGTTAGAGCATGTCTGTGTGTGTGTGCGTTAGAACGAAAAAAAAAACAAGGTTAGAAAAATAAAATCGACAACGGCCACGACATGACCTGTGTGCGAGTCAAACCCATTGGAAGCCCGTTTTTGGACAGCGTTTTCATCACCGGTATGGTCTCTCTCCTTTTTTTCCTTCTTTCCACTTTGAATGATTTCCTCCGGTGGCCACACGCACGCGTCCATCATACGAATGTCAAGGGGAAATATATACTTTTTTTTTAAATTATGGACCCCAAGCTAGGCCTCGGAAACGTGCGTGTGTACCCCATGCGATGCCCCGATGCACCGGAACGAAGCCGGTGCAATAAAGTTTCCCCGCCGGTTTTTTTCCCGGTGGACGGAAAGTTTTCAAACAACTGACCTCGGCCATCGGTTGGACTGTTTGTGAAGGTAAGGCAAACCCGGGAGAGGTGCAAATCAGGCGAGACAGAGTGCGCGTGTGCGTCGTGGAAAGCTATTAACGGGTGCACAGTGGGAAGGGACCAAAAAGAATGTGAGAATCTGTTGAGGTTATTTAATTTTCCTGTGTGTTTACCTTAGCGCTCGCCACGGTGTCCAGTCGGGACAGGAGGATGACCTTGAGGTGACACCCTGCCACCCAAAAGGGACACCTTCCTGGCGTGCGTACGATGCCTTTCCTCGCGCGCCGCAGCATCGCAAGCCAAACTAACAAATTGTCGATCGATATCGATTCGAAGCGAACCTTGCCGGACACAGGAAGAGCAGGGTGCACAGCGTAGCCGTGCGGCAGAGAGTAATTCGAGGCCAATGTCGAGCTGGCAGGCTTGGCAGGGAACGTAAAATGCGGAAAAGTGGTCGTAAACGTGTGGACGCGCGTGCACAAACATGAACACGAGGCCGTCGATAACGAATGAAAACGGATCCTCTGTCGGGTTTCTCCGTTTTCCGGACACGGTGACAAGGATCCTGATCCTTCGCACGATGATGACAGTGAAGGCCATCGATGTATCCTGTCCTGAAAGTGGCTTCAACGATACAGCTTCCCAGCTCCCGACCTTCCATCGACAAGTGCGTCCTTTCGGCGGAGACGTGCAATTCGAGCGAAGAATAACAGACTGCTTCCTTCGTCCTACAGTCCCGGAAATAAACAGTCTTCCCGTGGGCTCTCCTCCGGTGCACGGTTTTATTCCGTTCTCGCTCGATAGAAGCGACGATGAACGTCAGGAAACGCCTTGAGAGCGAGCCTTCAATCACCCGAAGAAAAACACTTCAAATTATGGTTGGTTTTCCAGGGATGGGTCTCTTAAGGCTCAGGAAAAAAAACTGTATCGTTTCCGAGCCGCCTTGATGAGTTGTAAACTATGCGTACAGAGCCAGAGCCGTTTAAATAAGCAGGCCGACACGGTTGCTTGTTTGAAATCCTTCAGCTGCGCGGTCGTAAACAGTGAGCTTTACTATCCTTCGCTAAGGACTCTCAGCAGGCTGGGTAGTTTCAATGGTAATCGCGAGGAAGGTTTTATGACGGAGGAAGTAATTGTGTCAATTATCGTGTTACAAGTGCGCTTTCATAAACTGTAGACAGGAACGCTTACGCCAGGAGAGTTCCACTGTTAAGTGTCTGTTTTTAAAACCCGTGAAACATATCGTCTATCTATCCATACTAATTTGGCACTAATCTTCCCTCCGTATGGCTCGTCACAAGACTCCCAACGGATTATTCCACCTATCAACCTCGATGGAGTGTTTCGGTTTAATTCCCACAACACCGACGCTGGGCACGATTCCGGTCAAAATATTTTCATTACATCCATCATCCCGAAGAAGAAGAAGTGCGACCCGGCGTGTCCCGAACGTTTGCAAATCAACCCAGAACAACCACAAACAGAATCCCTTCCCCATTTTTCCGGTGTGCAAAAATGTTTTGCCAGCTGCACGAGAAAGAAAGGAAACGACGATCCGGCCAAGGACAATGTCACCCCAAATATCCTTTTGGAAGGACGCGGTGGACAAAAATGGGTTCCTTTTTCGAACGGGGTATCATCGTGCAGTGCAGGAGAAAAACCAACGTACGCCCGCACCGGAAGCAATTCAGTTGGTGAGGTGTTGTGGCGAAGATAATGAAACCGATCAGCCACATGTATTTCCTATCGGTGGCCACATTAAGGGTTCCCTGCCGGCTGCCGTGCTTCTCTCTCGGGAGTATTATTTATTTTGTACATATTAAAAATCCCAGAACGACGATGTCACCCTGGTGGCGTTCTTTTCCGTCGGGGGGCAGCTGTGAAAGGCGAGCCGAGAGAATGGAATCCTTTTTTCTCAGTTCCAGTGATGCTCTCGAAAAGCTAGCGGCGCACCGTAGAATCACCACCAGCCTTCCTAGCGGACAAACCACAAACCTTTCGCTGCGACATAAAGGGCCGCACAATTACGCAGAATGGCACACGAAAGGGGCAAACATCGGCCAAGAGGAACACGGCAGTGTCACGATTTTCCACTGTTGGACGTGCGGGGTGCGTGAGTTGACAAATTTTTACCTGACAAATTGTTGATCCCTCATCGACGCGAACCATTGGGAACATAGGAATATGGCAGATTCGAAAGAAAAGAGCATCATGCAGGCCCTAATTTTTATATTTTCCATCCCGCAGACGGATTGACCCTGTAGGACATCGAAAAGCGAGGAAAAGGGATTGATCGAAGAGTCCCTTTCCCATTTTTTTTTTTTTTGCAAGTCGATTTCGGGACGATGTTCGCCCTCGGTAGTAATGGCAGGACAATGCCACGACATACCATCGCCTAATCCTGTCGATCAAAATCTTTTTTTCGCTATTACTGTGGTGTTTTCTTCCGTTGCAATTGTTGTTTTCTATTCCTAGATCTAGGGAGCGGTTTTTTTTTCCATTTCGTCATTATTTTCTCTTGCTCTATCTCAGTTCCTTTTCATCCGTCATCTCGCTACGCCGCTTCTGCTTTTTTTTCTGTTTGTTCCAGTCTTTGCCAGGTTTTGTTTCTCTTATCCCAGATCTAGTCCTTCGCTCCATCCACTTCATCGCTGTTGTTGGTATTTACCAGGCTTAGGAGACATTTGGCCTGGTGTCCTTCCTCAGAAATCCAATCCAAGCCAGCAGCAGCGCGCAGCATCAGCGACCTCAGCCGGCCGGCATTATCCTGCGCAACGATCGGATGATCCCTCGCGCCGATGCCGGCTCTTCGGTTGGCAATCGGCAAAAGCCAGCACACAAATCACATAAATAAAGGACAACAAGCACCTACGGCAATGGCAACGGTGGAAGGGAAAAAAGGAATAGAGAAAGCAGGAAAAACGGAGACGGAAAGTGGGCCTTGTCGTGTGTCCTCCCGCCGGGCTCGAGCTGCCAACTGGAACAGGGCAAAAGGATCGGGTCGCACTAAGGATCGACGACTTCTCCGCGGGACATTTGCCAGTGCGATCGTTTGGGAAAAAGCGAAAAATCCCTGGAAGCGTGCACGCAAGAGCGAAAGAGAAGCGACGTCTTATCCTCCCGAGGAGGACGTGTTCTTGGCGCGGTTGTTATTTCAGGCCTGCCCGTGGGAAGAAAGAAACCCCGCGAATCCGGCGCAAGGAAGGTCGCAAGGCGGAGAGGTCCTTTGAGTTTTTGTCGTTTTCCGCAGCGCATCATCACTCAACGGGCTCGATGGCTCTGTCAACAGGATCCTCACCGGGCCGGGGAGGGGATCGCACACTCTCGTTGTGCAGGCGAGGCAGATAATTTCGAAACGATTGTAAAAATTAGATACGATGTCAATTGAAAAACGAAACCGGCCTCGTTCGACATGCTTCGCTTGAAGCTTCGTACAAACGGGAACGAGAGAGAGAGAGAGCGAGAGAGGAAAAGGACGAACCAGCTATATGGCGTGTTCTTTTTCCAAGAAGATCGTCCCGTCCCGTTTTGTGCGTTTTTCCTCCTCGCGTTTGCCAAATGAGTTTCGCTTTCCTTTTCCTTCTTCTTCTTTTCTTTTGCAAGCACTGTTGTTGAAGATTGTTGCCAGTTGATAAAACTGTTGTCCATCCGTTTTTCCAGCCCCAGGGGTGAGAGAATTTTCCGTGCCTTTTCCAACCCACCAACATGAGCGCCATATCGCACCGCGACGATCGTATTGTGTGAGGAGTCCGGGATGCGGGAAAATAAGGGTTACAAATTCAACCGTCAACACACACACACAAACACAGGTAAGGATAAATGCGTCGTCAACACCGTAACGGGGAAACATTCGGGCTGATGTTTACAATTTTAAAACGTTACTTTCCAACTCGCTAACCTCGGGACTGGAGGAAGAAAAAAAAAGTCATAATGCTTACCCCTTTGAACAGCACCGAATTTCTCGGGAACGGTGTCTATGATGAAGCGATCCCCCGATGTGGTCAGCAATGGAGACGAATAGCGACAGAAACCGTCTCAAATTGGACGCATGGCGGAGCACAAAATGTAGCGGACAAAACAACCATAAAGCGGCCAGCTCAACAACGAAAAGAGAGAATGAAGAAACTCCATGGTACAGATGGCAGCTCGTCGTGCAGCATTTTTGCGTTGGCGGAGGTGAGTCCTTTAGTCCTTTCCCCTTAGAGAACTGAAAGGGAGAAAAGCGCGCCCGTTACCGCGTTCCCTTTTCGACCTTATCAGAGCAGAAGGTGGTAGATGAAACTGCTTGCACGGGGGAAAAGGAAAAAAATCCCGGGGTAAAATAAAATAAAATGGAAGTCCAAAAGGATATATCTCGTGTTCGTTATCTGCCCAAACCAAAGCAAGAAAACACACATACAGCACACGACACAGCGGCTAAGCGCACTTTTATGTATCCTTTGCGTCCAGGAATGCTTTCTCTTTTCGACGAGACAGCATGTTTTCTTCCATCTGTTTTCCTGCGCAAACTTGTGGAAGGAAAGGATTTTCACCTTGCCGGAGTTTTTTCTTTTCGTTTCATTTGCTTCATTGGTTCCGAGGCAAGATAAGCGAATTCAAGCCCGCTGGAAGCTTATTCATGCTCACAAGGGTATGAAATAGGCCCAAGCATGAGACCAAAGAAAGCATCGGAAAAATGTCTAAAAATAGGGTTTTTAGTGTGTTTTTTCCCCTGCTTTTCAGTAGTTAAATCGCCACCGGGAAGTGGCTCTAACTGGCGCAATCTCTGGTGGGCCCCTCTTGTGGGGGAAAAAGAAAGTGAAAGCGAACAAACGGATGATGGACGAGGGATATTTGTCCTACCAGAAGGGCGGGCGAGTTCGCTCCTCTCGATGACGCAACTCAATCGATCGATTGGGTCCGGCACTATCGACGTTGGATTCGATAATTCTTTCGATTTTATTACCCACTTCGAGCCCCGAAAAAAAAAGAAAAAGAAAGGGAAAACTGGCTACCTATAGTCCCTTCGGATACGCTTCCGTTGAGGGACGGTCCTCTCAGGGATCCGTGCGATCGCATATGTCGCGCGGTCGATGGACACATTTTGTGCTCTACCTTTGCAATGATCGAAACTCGGCATTCGGTTGTCGTCGCATTTGTGTCATGTGGTTTGCGGTGGAATTACGGTGTTCCTTACGGGAGTCGTCGTCGTCGTCGTCGTCGTTGTAGGAGGAGATGTCCAACATTTTATTTTCACTTTGTCGTCCATGTTGTGTGCGCGGCAGCTGCACTGGATGTGTTATGATGCGGTTTTTTTTTTCTTAACCTCACACGCCAGGAACGCGTGCGCCAAGAACACACCTCTCGGACTACTGCAGCAAGATTTCGGATCGAAAGATTTCGGTCTTTCCAAAACGGTTTCTGAAATCCTTTTCCCCGTTCTCGAAGGTGTTGGCGCGGGATGTCTGGCAGGCTGGCTGGCTGGCTTCTAAAGATTGATGATGGGTTAATCGAAGTCTACGCAGCGAGTGATTAATGATGCGGCCAGGATATGTGGCCTCTGCCAGTGATGCAATTGTTGGCGTGGTCCGTTTGTCCGTGTGTTTGCGAGTTGTCCAAAGTAGGGTTGTTGGGATTTTTTTTCATTTACGGATAGTTTAAACGCGATAAAAAGGGGTACCGTAGCCGACAGCGACAAGGACGATAAATGTATTTAACGGTAGGGGAAAGTTAAGAAGTAGATAAATATCCTTCTATTACCTTCCCAAAAAAAAAAAGGATGCAACAAAACAATGCGACCCTTTCTTCGGCAAGTAAAGTTTTCTGTAAGCACAAGAGCTTATAAAACCTTTAAAAAAAACCTTATTAAATTTTTCCCTTTTTTCGCACAACAATTAATCACATTTCTTCATTAAAATCAATTTATCGACAGCATATCGTTAGCGTCACCGTCCTTAAGGGGTGGTAGGCAAAATCCCACGCGGAAAAGAGTTGATTCTCACGCACGGAACGCGGAACACGCCACAAATGACTTCGATAAACTCTAATAAATTTAATCCTTTCAGCCCATTCGCACTGTTTTGCCAATATATCAACGCATCGTCGAGCAAAAGCGCTGACCGCCAGGGGCGTTTAATTCCGCGGCGAATGCGGAACTATCGTGCGGAGCTTACCACTTGCAATTACATTCACTGCCGTCTAATCCTTGCCACGTGGATGGCCGGCTGCACGGTGGAAAATCTGGCAAAACAGTGCTAAGTAAGTGGACCAAAAAGAATGAAAAAAAAAACGTGTCAAACATTGAACACCCTGAAGACGAGGAGAAAGAGATATCTGTGCGCCCACCGGAAGCCTCATTATGTCACGTGCCCACGGTTTCAAACCCCTTTTACTTTTGTTGGATTGAAACTCGAGCCACAAAGCGATTTTATACGATATAAAACCCTCATTTGCCTCCGGAAATGAGGATTTGCACACAGCCAAACGCCGGCTGGCGGCGGCGGCTTCTGCTTCTGGGAAATCACCTCAAACCCATTGTAAGTCACGTACACCGAGGGTTTCCTCCGTTCCATATTGCCCGGTCCACATTTCGGCAAGAGGGAAAGAGGGTCGATTCATGCACTATCGAGCACGCGGGAGTTTCCCGGATCGGCGGACGAGGGTGGCCGTGTGCTAATCCTTTCCGCTCGTAAATCAACTCCGCGGTGGAGGTTGCCGAACTGAACCCGCGCGGGAGATGATGCTTCGCGGGAGTCGCTTCTTTCTCAGGGAAACCGGCAACCACATGGCACGACGGAAAAAGGCCACCGTTTATGGCGCTATCCAAAAATCGAGCCCAGTTGGTGCCATCTACGGATGGCAAGTTACGTAAGTGAACGGCTATCGCGGAGGTTTGATGTTTCCAGCTTTAAATTTTCGATTTTTGCCAGACGAGAGACCAGTCGCGGCCGACGGTCGAGATGCGTCTGGCGGAGTGGACGAACCGAGCAAATGAGAAACCGGCTGCTATTTCAGATGATGAAGTGAAGTATCTGCGAGTGAGTTTCGATGAGGAGCGGTTCTTTAAAGTAATTTCATTAACCCTCTTTTTATTTGATTTTTGAATTGTTTACGAAATTTCGTACAGGAAAAACCCCAACTTTGGACATCCTTCAGGACGAAGAAAGATTTTGTCACATCCGACATCTGTTAGATCAGTAGAAATCCGGCATTTTCAATTCTTGTACTGCAAAATCCCGTGGCGAGCTGTGAGAATTCACCATTCACAAGCACCTGAAACTCCAATTGGAATTTCTTCCTCGCCATAGTGAGCAAATGAGCGAGCCGAAGTGAGGGATGAGATGCAAGTGAGAAACCCCGAAGAGCCAGTGAACCACGCGGTGAGTTTCGGAGGGGAAAATGAACACCTGGTTCTTTCTCACTTCCACTTCGCCGAATTGCAAGTTCTTCTCCTTTTTCGTAGCAAAAACTCTAAAACGCCGGCACATAATTTCCATGCATTTTATGTGATCAAGTGAAGGAAAATTAAGCACGACATATGGTTCGATTGCGACGAGGAAATGGATTTCCGAGGGGTCCTTTTGGGCGGTTGTTTACAGTGGAATAGTTTGATTATTTATTTTCTCTTCGCAAGAGTGTGTAGGAGATTATATGAATAGCTTAGAATTAGTATGGTTTGAATCAAACCAAAAGAATTGTATTGTGTCATCCTCAGTCAAACAAAATGGAGCAATCCATTTAAATCATCACAATTGAACGTCCAAAAAAGGTGTCCCACAAAAATGCATTCTCATAAGATGCACTTCTTGCGGCAACAGAGCGTTCTTTAATGTTACGGCAAATTCTCATCTGTGTACCGTAACGTGCTGCACTCTGGTGGACCAATTTCGAACCACCTTAAAGATAGTTCGCTGTGAAACCTGCCCGGCTTGTTCCGTTTCTTTCTCTCCTCCGTTTCGTGCTTTTCCTTCGCATGCATCACACAGAAAACACAAAAAAGAACCAGCCTCCATGCTTCCATTCAAGCGGCTGATTTTATGATGATGAAGCATAGCATGCACTTGCTCTCTCGCTCTCACGCACAGTCTCACGCGGTGCTCCGTGGATTTCCCACTCACTCTCTCTCTCACACACGCGTTCATCCCAGCCGGACTTTCGCGACTTTGTCGGAACTGGATGCATCGTTCCGGCGCGCGGAACGCCGCATCGATTGGGTGCAGGTGGGAACTCTCGCCGTCGGTTTCTTCAGTTCGAGTTCGATCGCGACGCAGAGCGGACGCACCGTTTTCGTTGTAGGTTTCCCTCGCGGGAACAAAGTTACAAGCAAAACTAGGGACAGCATTCCTCTTCAACACACGGGAGAGTGCATCAGCGCCCTCAGGTAGAGAGACAGACAGACAGACAGGGACTTGGTGTGGTAACGAAGTACCGCGCTGAGGCAGAAGAATAGTTTAAAAGAGGCCGTGCAAAGATTACCCTCGCGGAAGGCAGTGTTTCATTCGGGTCGGTCGGTCGGCAGCACATCGTGAAGAAAAGCTGCATCATATATATTTGTCCGTGGCCACCGCAACTGTGCACAAGAAGTGAAGGGCCTCGTTGCAGAACGGGGTTGAAAAAAGAAGCGTAACACGAAGCGTTTATAAAAGTGTAACAGCAGAGCAGCCTTGGCAAGTGGCGCACACCGGAGGAAAACCGATTTTCTCCCGTGCAGCGCAAGAGAATGAAGTGAAGTGAAGCGGATTGGAAAACGAGTTTTTCCCTTCCACCACCACCGGGTTCGGCCCTTCCCTTTGCGTCGTCATTTGTCCGGCGAAACGAAGGGACAGTGATAGTAGCGGCGGTAATAACGCGCCTCGTGTGTATCTGGCGCGTTGAGTCAGTAGTCCGTTGAATGTCCAGAGGTGAAATAAATGGACTTTAACAAAATTGGACGCTGCCAGTGGTGAGCGGTCGTGTGAAAAGCAAGCAAGCAAGCAAAGATTAAAAAAAAAATCATCGAAAGAAAATTGTTGGACTCCGGCGCAACTAAAATCACACACGCCATCGAACAGGGTGTGAATTTTTCCGTTCCGCTTTAAAAACGAAGAAGAAATTCGAGAAGCAAATAAAACGAAAACCGTGAAAAACTTCGTTCATCCTGCATCCTCTTTACGAACGTCAATTATTGTTTGCGAATAATTTACGTTTCCTTTCGGTTGTTGGGTTTGGATTTCTGTGTTACATTCGTTTTCCGTTTGCCGATTCCACCGATCCCCTTGTGCGTTAATTTTCTTGAACCTGCAAGGAGCTTACCGTGAAAAAAAAAAACGGAATCAACCAGTAAAATCAAGTGTTCCTCCGTTCTTCTCACCGTCTCCACAAGCATTTGCCGAGAAGAATCCTTAGTGTGACACGTGGGGCAAAAAAATAAATTTAAACCGCCTACTTTTGTAGTGAACAAGTGCAAAGTAAAAAAAAAAGAAGAATCGAAAATCCCGCCGCAGGTGCAGGAAAAATCGATAGGCAAAAAAAAAACCGTTGCCGGTGTGTGTAAAAGTAAGAAAAACCGCCCCCACGGGTTCGGGGAAAAGTCAAAAAAGTTTCCCCATTTCCGCGTTTTACATCAACAACAACAGCAGTCGCAAAAGCCGCAGCAACAGTAACCAGTTTCGTTTGCGGTGCACAAGGTTAAAAAGTGTTGTGGGCCGTGGAAAAGCTCCTCCAGGACCGCCACCCCCCAACCACCCAGCCCAACGCAGGCAGGAAGCATAAATCATAACGAAGCGCCCTTCCTGTTTGGTAGGCAAAAAAAAAAAGAAGAGTTTTGTGCTGCGTGTGCGTTTGCTGTGTAAAAAATAAATCGCCATTGAAAATTGAGCTCCAAGCGAGGAAAACATGCTGGAGCCTCGGCGGTTATGATCATCGATTCGTTTTCCCGAGTGGTAGGAAGAAAAAAAAGTTCGTTGTGTTCCCGTTCTTCGTTTGTGTTTGGCCTGTGCTAATTCTTTCATCTCGCAAATGTGCGACCTCTGAGGGAGAGGCGAAGTGAAATGTGCGCGGCTCGACACGGCGGCGGTGGTGCTGGTCCTTATAGTGCCGTTGTTGTGTTCAATTCACAGTTCCGTTTGAGTTCGACCGATCGTTTTCGGTCGGTGGTCGTGGGGTAGCCGGTGTGTGTGTGTGTTTTTGTGGCTCGAAACCCCATCGTCCCCATCCAACACCCAGGGAGCTTCCTCATACGGGAGGAAGTGATCCGTTTGTGAGAAAAGAAGGGAGTAAAAGTAAACACACAGATCCAGCGATGGAACAGCGAAGAAGTAGGACCTTCATGATGACGCTGCCGGTGACGCCGGTAGTGGTGGTGGTGGTAATGCTGGCGATGCTGACCGGCGCGGTCCGGGGCTCCCAGTGCACGTGGGAGTACGAGAAGACGAGTGTGGTGTGCCGGCTGCGGACCCTCGAGCGAACCGGGCTCGATCTGCAGGGCGCCGAGGGCACGTCCCGGCTCGACATCCAGTGCAGCGAGCTGATCCTGTTCGAGAGCCAGCTGCCGCGGAACAGCTTCGCCCGGCTGGCGGGGCTCGGCGAGCTGCGGCTCGAGTCGTGCAAGCTGCTGCAGCTGCCCGAGGGCGCCTTCGAGGGGCTGACGGCGCTGAAGAAGCTGGCGGTGAACACGCGCAACTACGAGTGGGGCCCGGGCAAGGTGCTGGAGCTGCAGGCCGGCTCGATGCGGGGGCTCAAGGAGCTGCAGGCGCTCGACCTGAGCGACAACAATATCCGCGCGCTGCCGGACGGCTTCCTGTGTCCGCTGACGGGGCTGAAGGTGCTGAACCTCACCAACAACCGGTTCCGGTCGGCCGAGGCGCTCGGGCTGGCGGAGAAGAGCTGCACCGGCGGGTCGGAGCTGCAGACGCTCAACCTGGCGTACAACGAGCTGCGGGCGGTGCCGGAGAACTGGGGCGTGTCGAAGCTGCGGCGCCTGCAGCACCTCAACCTGGAGTACAACAACATCTCCGAGGTGCACGGGGACGCCCTGGCCGGGCTGGCCTCGCTGCGGACGCTCAACCTGAGCTACAACCACCTGGAGACGCTGCCGGACGGTATGTTCGCGGGGTCGCGCGACCTCCGCGAGATTCACCTGCAGGGCAACCAGATCTACGAGCTGCCCCGCGGCCTGTTTCACCGGCTGGAGCAGCTGCTCGTGCTGGACCTCTCGCGCAACCAGCTGTCGTCGCACCACGTCGACAACGGGACGTTCTCCGGGCTGATCCGGCTGGTCGTGCTCAACCTGGCGCACAACGCGCTCACCCGCATCGACGCGAAGACGTTCAAGGAGCTGTACTTCCTGCAGATCCTCGACCTGCGCAACAACTCGATCGGCTACATCGAGGACAACGCGTTTCTGCCGGTGTACAACCTGCACACGCTCAACCTGGCCGAGAACCGGCTGCACACGCTCGACGACCGGCTGTTCAACGGGCTGTTCGTGCTGTCGAAGCTGACGCTCAACAACAACCTGATCAGCATCGTCGAGCCGAACGTGTTCCGCAACTGCTCGGACCTGAAGGAGCTCGACCTCAGCTCGAACCAGCTGACCGAGGTGCCGTACGCGATCCGCGACCTGTCGATGCTGCGGGCGCTCGACCTGGGCGAGAATCAGATCGCGCGCATCGAGAACGGGACGTTCGCTAACCTCAACCAGCTGACCGGCCTGCGGATGATCGACAACCAGATCGAGAACATCACGATCGGCATGTTCACCGATCTGCCGCGCCTGTCCGTGCTCAACCTGGCGAAGAACCGCGTGCAAAACATCGAGCGCGGCTCGTTCGACAAGAACCTGGACATCGAGGCGATCCGGCTGGATGGGAACTTCCTCACCGACATCAACGGCATCTTCGCGACGCTGTCCTCGCTGCTGTGGCTCAATCTGGCCGAGAACCACCTGGTGTGGTTCGACTACGCGTTCATCCCGAGCAACCTCAAGTGGTTGGACATCCACGGGAACTACATCGAGTCGCTCGGCAACTACTACAAGCTGCAGGAGGAGATCAAGGTGAAAACGCTCGACGCCAGCCACAACCGGCTCACCGACCTGGGTCCGATGAACGTGCCGAACAGCGTCGAGCTGCTGTTCGTGAACGACAACCACATCGGCACGATCCACGCGAACACCTTCATCGACAAGGTGAACCTGGCCCGGGTCGACCTGTACGCCAATGCGCTCAAGAAGCTGCAGCTGCACCAGCTGCGGGTGGCGCCGGCCCCGTCCGACAAGCCGCTGCCCGAGTTCTACCTCGGCGGCAACCCGTTCGAGTGCGACTGCTCGATGGAGTGGATGCAGCGCGTCAACAACCTGACCACGCGCCAGCACCCGAAGATCATGGACCTGCCGAACGTGGAGTGCATCATGCCGCACGCCCGCGGTTCCCCCATCCGGCCGATCGTGTCGCTCAAGCCGAAGGACTTCCTGTGCCGGTACGAGACGCACTGCTTCGCCCTCTGCCACTGCTGCGACTTTGACGCGTGCGACTGCGAGATGACGTGCCCGTCGAACTGCACCTGCTACCACGACCAGACGTGGGGCACGAACGTGGTGGACTGCGGCGGTGGGCAGCAGGCGCAAGGGCCCGGCGGTCCGCGGCCCGTGCCAATGGACGCCACCGAGGTGTACCTGGATGGCAATGACTTCCCGGAGCTGCAGAACCACGCGTTCATCGGGCGCAAGAACCTGAAGGTGCTGTACGCGAACGCGAGCCGCATCGCCACCATCCAGAACCGAACGTTTGCGGGGTTGACGGCGCTCCAGGTGCTGCATCTGGAGGACAACGCCCTGCAGCGCATCCACGGGTACGAGTTCGAGAACTTGGGCCTGCTGAGGGAGCTGTACCTGCAGAACAACGCCATCCAGACGATCGCCAATGGGTCGTTTGCGCCGCTGTACTCGCTGCGGGTGCTCCGGATCGACGGGAACCGGCTGTCGACGATGCCCCTGTTTCAGCTGCAGGCGACCCAGCTGCAGAGTCTGCAGGCGCTCTCGCTCGGGCGCAACCAGTGGAGCTGCCGGTGCCGGTTCCTCCAGGAGCTGACCACGTTCGTGGCGGACAACGCGGTCATCGTGCAGGACATGCAGGACGTGTACTGCGTGGACGACGGTGTGCACCGCGAGCTGGACTTTAACGTGAGCGCGGCGTGCAGCGACTTCTACGCCGGTCGCTCCGTCCTGCCCGATCGGCTCTCGGAGACGTACATCTTCCTGCTGGCCGGGGCGCTCATCCTCGCCTGCCTGCTCGTCTTCCTGCTGGTCGTGTTCATCTTTCGCGAGCCGCTCCGCTTCTGGCTGTTCTCGCGCTACGGCGTGCGCGTGTTTGGGCCACGCTGCGAAGACTCCGAGAAGCTGTACGACGCCATCCTGGTGTACTCTGCCAAGGACGCGGAGTTTGTGTCGCGCAACATCGCGGCCGAGCTGGAGAACGGACGGCCCCCGCTGCGGCTCTGCCTGCAGCACCGGGACCTGCCGGAGGACGCCTCGCATCTGCAGCTTCTCGAAGCGTCGCGAGCTTCCCGCCGCATCGTGATGATCCTCTCGCGGAACTTCCTGCAGACCGAGTGGAGCCGGTGCGAGCTGCGCCGTGCGATCCACGATGCACTGCGCGGACGCCCGTACAAGCTGGTGGTGATCGAGGAGGGCGGCGGCGTCCTGCTGGAGGCCGAAAACGACGTCGAGCTGGTACCGTACCTGAAGACGACCACGGTGACGCGGGTGCGCCGGGGCGATCGGCACTTCTGGGAGAAGCTACGGTACGCGCTGCCGGTTGAGGCACCGTACCGGGGCAACAACTACACCATCGACCACCACGAGCGCATCAAGCAGACGGGCGGTGCGACGGCGGGCGTCATGTTCCGGCAGCCGCCGCCTCCCGCCTACTGCCCCGAGATCGACGAGGCCAACTACTCGTCGGCGACGACGGCCACCCCCAGCCCGAGGCCCTCGCGCCGCGGCATGGTCGAGATCCCGCAGCGACCGCCGAGCGAACACATCTACTCCAGCATCGACTCCGACTACAGCACGCTCGAGTGCGAGAACATGGTGCCGGCCGGCGTCCACAGGCCCACGTGGCGATCCGGCTCCGGGCAGGTGATGGTCGGCAATGGTGCCGTTCCGATGGGTGTCGTCGGACCTGCCGCAGCCGCCGCCGCAGCAGCCGCTGCCTCGGGAGGAGTAGTCAGTGGGGCGCCGAATGGAACGATGCACCCGAACCACGGTCACCACGTGCAGGCGTATCTGGTCTAAGCGGCCCGGCATGCGTTTAGTCAAAACAAAAACAAAAAAATAGTGCGTAGTAGCGATAGCGATAGCTCTCCAGCTTCCAGCTCCAGCTAGGCTTAAGGTCAGGAACACGAACACCAGCGGCAAACGAACGAACCGTACCGTACTGAACTGAACTGGAAGTGCTAAATTATGTATAGCGAAGGACGAAAGTTTGTAGAAAGAGGGTATTAAAGTATGTGTTTCATTTTCCTGTATAGCAAAAACGAAGAGGAGCACGCGATCGGCTGACCGTGGGAGTAAACTATTCAATTCTTCTTAGTTCTTAGGCGACACACTATTGTACATTTGATTTTCGTTCGCTTTCAAAGTTCGTTTAAGGCTCTAGCGTTGTACAAAAACAAAACAAACATCTGTAAAAAAGGAAAACGCGCTTCATTCTCTATCTTATATTATTTTTACCCGTTCCATCTTCGTGCCCAATGCTTCCTTCCGAGGCGAAGGCCCGCATTCTGCGTACGGTTTTTTTTTTCTTAGCGCATTCGTGTGTTTACGTTTCGGCATCTCACGAAAAGTCATCTCTTAAAAGTATTATTAGAAAGCGGGGGAAGAAAGAAGGAAAATTAAAAGGTTAGCGAGAAGTATCGGGGAAAAGGGGAATGCACGCAAGGGAATGTCCTCCTGGATGTATGCTTTCCCCGGACCCGAGCTCTCGCCGAGAACTGAGTAATCGATCGCGCGAGGGCCGTGTTGTAGTCGTCGTCGTCGTCATCGTCATCTTCGTTGTCGTTGTCGGTCGCGAGAGGGATGGAAAAAAACTATTTGTGATATCGTATTTAATAAGTTTTAAATGTAATAATCGTGAAAGGCGCGCGCGATAGCTAGAAAGAGAGAGAGAGAGACGGAGGGCGATTTAGGATCAAAACGGCACAGGAATCCAAGGAGCAGGATTCCTCCCCCACTGGCCTGGCGTATAGCAAACGTTTACACCAAACACACACACACACACACTAGCCGAAGGGCAAGAGAGGGTAGAGGAAACGGAAAACGCACACTTTAACCATTAAGGGCCTGGCTAGGCCTGCCGAAGGATAGGCAAAAAGTATTTAAATTTAACCCCCGAAGCTCAACGCATAACGTCACTTCCGGAATAAAAGCAAGTGGAAATACTTAAAGAAAACTAAACAAAAATGCAAGTGTACGGTTTACAATATTGTTGATTCAATTGAGAAGGGAAAGAGGGGGGGGGGGGTAAGGGGGGAGGGTGGGTGCAGGTGAGGGATGTGTGATGGATACAAACACAATTGCATTTTAATTACAGCTTTTCGTTGTGGTTTTGTTGGCAGTCGTCTCCTCCAGGGAAGTGTTGTTGTTTTTTTTCCATCTGTTCTCGTTGTTTCATTTTCATTTGTTCTTTCAGTGATGGCATTTTTTTCTTGTTCGTTCTTCTCGTCCAACTTTATCCCCTCCACCCTGCACCGGAGTTTCCCCGGCATCCGGAAGGATGATTGCAGGGTACAAGGGTTTTTTTTTCCTCCATCAAAGTTCCGTTTTTCCATTCGTTGGTAAATTGGTCCGAAAAAGGATAACATTGCATTTGCTAGGGGTAATTAACACTAAATGCCATTCCTTCGGCGTGGGCGTGGGACACACTCGGTTTGTCTCGAGCCTCTTTTCCTTCCTTCCCTCCCGAGAATCAGTGCGTCATGTGCGTTTCCAACAGTCCATTTCCGTACCCTGCAATCCAAGGCAGCCGCGGGTAGCCGATGGTAACGATGGCGTCAGCCGGCAAGCTTCCCTAATTAGTTTGCCATCCTGATGGCGTGCGACCGACCGAGCCGTTTGCCGTGTGCTTTCCTTTGCTTCCTGGCTCGGTCGTGAGTGACAGAATGGAACCGCGCCCGCCAACGCCTAGGACTGGACTTGCCTAGGACTTGCCTCCTAGGATGTATTTTGTTGTTGTTGTCGACGTCCTTCTTCGGTGGCCTCGATTCCTGCCAGGCGTGTAATTATTATTTAAATTATTTATTTACTACCTATTTAACGAGGGACGAACGGGGCAAGTGATTTCTTTGAAACTAGGAGCACAAAAAAAAACGACAGGAAGATCCGTAGGACACACAAACCATACCGATACACGGAAAAACACGACACTATGATGGCGTAGGGCGACTATAATTATGAAGCAAACAAAAAAAATGGCAAAATTTAAAAAAAACAATATGGAACCGACTGAGCAGTGGGAGGCAACACATAAACAACAAAAAAGAAACTAAAACGGAAACAGAAAGCACACATAAAAAAGGCACACCTAAAGGCGATAATGAAGCAGATAATTGTCATAGATAACCAGAAAAAAGCAAAGAAACAGTTTGTAAAAAAAAAAAATACAAAATACTGAAGCAAAACGTTGTAAATAGATGGTAGCTTATAAAAACAAGTTAAACGCGATAAAAAAAAATGAAAGTGGAAAAAAAACAGAACACGCAGCATGAAAATTGTGAAATATAAGTGTTAAGGGTGGCAACGGCAAGTGCGTTTCGAAAAGCTTACTAAAAAAATGGCGTAAGTATGTTAGCAATTGGCGGAGGCTCTTTTTCTATCAGACTGACTAGCGACTAGGAAAAGAGAGGGGAAGATAAGGTGAGAGGAAGCGAGCCGAGCGATCGATGCAGGAAAACACTAGACAAATAGTTAGGCGCTTGTTCGTGGGGAAATTGGTTAAAAGAATTGGAGCGAAACGAAAAACAAATAAACACTAGAAAAAGGAATGCTACAAAAACTACACCAAGCCTAAACTCGAATGATGCAGAAATTGTGGAAGCGAGCGAAAAATAAAAAGCATTAGAAGTCGGCGACGACAAGGCGGGCTCACCGTTTTGCACAAAGCTCTAAAAACAAATATAAAAGACATGTAAATAGCTACAGGCGAAAACAAAAAGAAACAAACAAATAATAGAACTTGCGCAAATAGAATGGCCGGTGAAAGACGAATTTCGAATCGATTAGAGCGAGCAATCCGACCGTAGAACCGGACGAGGAAACGGGGAATGGCAGACAGAGTCTCTGAGCGGGAGAAAAAGAAAAGAAAAATAGTCACGAAAACTCGCAAAACCGGATGTTACCGCGAAGAAATAGAACAGATGCTTCGTCAAGAGACGCCCGAGGGGACGGAGGTGTGGACATCTGAAAGCCGGGAAGGGCAAGTCCGAAAAACCCCACCACTCACTCGGGAAAGCCGTTAAACTTTGTTCCGTTTGTCGTGTTGAGCTGTAAGTTGTTCCGTTTGCCCTGTTTCCCCTTCCCTTTCCGGTTGCATTCCGGGTGTTCCATTTTTGTTTTGTTGTTCCTGCCCCTTTGCCCCGTTAGATGCACTTTGGCTCGGTTTAGGCCCTTCCTTAGTTCTGCGCCGGTCGGCTGAAATTAGTGTCAAATCGAAGCAGAAAAATACGTTAATCCTGACAGAAGTCGATCGAAGGAAGAAAAAAGAAAGCAAAACCACTGTCACATAATAATAAGAAGTAAGAGAAAAAAAAACGAAAAAAAACAAAGTGTAAATTGCCGCTAGCCGCTCGCTAGGAACGCTGTTGCCTGCTCGTAAAGAAACAAGAAAATCGTATATATATATATAAATATATTTTAGGAGTATAACAAATGCAAAAACGGTGGTATATTATAAAAAAAGATATACATATATACACATTATAGTGCGGTTACGAGATCGAGAACGAACTGGTTCACACACACACACACAAACCAGCCAAAACAAAGCGAAACAAAAAAAGGAAGAAAAGAAAAACCAACAAACAAAACCCGTGAATAAAACAAAAAAACTAATTAATCAAACATAACAAAAACATGATCTACATTTTTCTGCTCTCATTTGGAAACGAAAATTGAAGGGCGGCGGCCCCTCTTCCGATGGGAAGGGGGGTGGTGGGTGGCATCGGAAGGGTTTCCGGTCTGTGGTATGAGGTCGAGTGCATTTCGTCACGTACACGGACGCAACCATCGGCAAACCCGGCAGCGCCGGAGGTCGCCGTCGTCGTCGCACAACGTTGTTGGTCATCACCTCATTTCGGTGTTTATTTGTTCCAAAACTCGATTTCCGCCCCGGTCGTCGTCGTCGCCGTCGTCGTTGTTGTTGTGTCTAGGTTGACGGTTTTTGTTTGTCTGCTTACGGCGGCGTGCGAAGCCAGCGGACGCCGTCCGTCGATATATGTTGAGCTGGGTGAAAGTCGTCAACCGAAGCACCCTTGGGACATCCCTCCCCCCAACCCAACCGAGGATGACTCCCCGTCGAAGTCGAAAACCGGCCCCGCGGGACCCCGCGAGGTAAGTGTGAATATTTTAAAATTGTTTCACTTTTTATGATCTGCTCTGGTTTTCGGAAATATTTTGTCACGGGTTGCCGAGAATTGGACGCTAAGTTGGGTCGAACTGGTTTTTTCCAGGGTGGGGGGGGGGGGGGGGGGGTTTCTTCTTTCCCGGGGAGGTTTTTTTTTCCTACATCCCACCCCACCAAAAGTATCTGTTTTCTTCTTTATTTTTTTTTTGGTTCGGTCGGGGTCATAAAATATAGACAATCGAAGAAAGGTTTCGATCGGTGCCATGGGAACTTTGGAGCAGCCCCCGGAGATTGGTCGTTTGAAGTTGAGCAAACCAAAAATCAACACAACAACACCCCAATTCCCGCCGATAGTTCTTTCTGTGGGGGAATGTTTGACTCTCGGATGGGAAAGTATGTAAGATGGCCAGCTTCCCTGCACCGGGGTGGGAATGGATATTCTTGTAACCTATGGCAACACCGCAGCTAGCAATACCAACACGAGCTGCGTCGAAGTAGGCCTCGAAAACCGTCGGCTAAGTGGCGGCGTAAACAGGCGGATTTGTGCGAGGCATTAACGTCGAATGTTTTCTGTTCAATCATGGTTAGGAGAAAAAAGAGTGCGCTGCAAACGTTTGCAATTTTCGGTTTCGTGGACTGTGGACGATTTTGTCGAAAACCAAGGGCTGAATTCTGTTGTTGTTTTACCGTTAAAGCCAACCGTAAACACATCCCCCCTATCGAAACTTCAGCCGAAGAATTCAACCTGACGCGTTAAACGAAGGGTTACTTCTCCCCCGAGGGAAGGCGCAAAGAGTGCTGTGAGGAATTTGCAGGATTCTCCAATTCGTTAAAGCCGCTTAAGCCTTTCGAGGCACGCAACAACGGAAACGTGAAACGGACGTGGAAGGACGCGCAAACACACACATACGGGCATAGACGCAAAAAAAAAAAATGAAATAACAACCCGTTCCGAAACCATCCCATCCGCCCGCGCGTCAGTACCGTGCGACGCGACTCCATCGCCGGCGGTGTAAGTAAATATTGACTTTTAATTAAAACCTAATCTCTGAGGCCCTGTTTGCCGGTTGTTCCGGTGTTACAACGCACGGGAGCCATTCGCGAATCGGACAAATGGCAAAAGGGGGAATCGCACCGCTCCTCGATGGATGGACTTGGAGGCTCTTCTTCTTCTTGGAAGTGGATAGAACCAGCGGTGTTTGCTTGATTCTCTCGGGCTTTAGCACAACTCAGCACATCGGCGCAGGTGACGTTAGGAGCATCCATCGTGACGTTAGGAGCATCCAGGCGGTCAGTATTGTGTATTTTTTGTTTGTTTCTACTTCCAAACCATAGGCCATGCACCGGAAGTGGATCTCGACATCATCAACACCGTCCACTCGCACCCGGGGTGGTCAGGGATGACGAATTCCGGTTATGGTGTGTAGTTTTCCAGCATCGCCATAGTGACACGGTGGAGGCTTTTTTTGTTGCTGTTCCTTCAAAGCCTTCCCTTGATTCCAGTTTCGTGTCTATTTTGTAGCGAGAGGATCGGCGGGAGTACCATACTGGTCGGTACGCTACGCTTGGGCAAGCGCTGGGTTGGCTACGGCTACGGCCACACAAAGGTGGACACCGAACACACGGGGGCCGTGAATCACTATTGGCTCGTGGCGGGGAAGAGTGGAACTGCATACACACAAAAAAGGGGTAAATAAGAGTGAAAAGAAAAAAAAAACCCGTCGTATATGAAGCGAGTTTTAATCCATGCATCGTTCCGGACCGTTGGTTAAACAACACGATCTGGCGGACACACATACTGAGTCCACCGCCAGCCTCGCCAGCCTCGCCAAGTGGTAGGCTTTTTATTTGATTTGCTCTGGCAACTCCAACTCCCGACGCATTCCACCCCCGGAGGTTGAACCATTCCCCACCGCACGGCCGCAGCTTGGCTCTGGGAGGTTTTGGTTTTTGTGCTCCTTTAAAGCGGTGGGCAAGGGACAGTGGACTGTGTCGTGGGCCACCGCAGATCGAGTTGCGATATATATATGTGGAGCGGCACGGTTTCGATCAAGGGCAGACATAGTATTATGCGCTGGGTTGGGCTCCCGGTAGCCATGCCTAACGTTGCACGAGCTGTCCACCAAAGCCAAAGTGAACGGTAGTCCGCAAAGAAGTCACTAGCCACAAACGAGATCGCCCCATCGCGGTCTGTTAGGATGGGGGTTGGTACGCCGGTAGACTTTTGTGGTCGTTTTTTTTTGTTTTTTTGCTTGCCTTTGACTCAGCTGGACCCGTTTCGTAATGAACTTGCTGTAACTAAAAGCTCGTTCCTACCACCCGAATCGAATAAAGGACACGAACCGAGCCCTGAGAGTATGCAGCCCCATTTGTGTTGCCTCCCATTGGAAAACTTTATCCTCCGAAAAACCGCACCACCGGGAACAAGTGCATCCGTAATCAAAGGTCGTCGGCAAAATGCAAGTGGGAGGTCTGCGACGTCCGCTTTCCGTTTCGGCACGTTATGGTTTTCTGGAATCCAACTCCATTGACCTACTGCTACTCGGGATAAGGCGTGTGTATGTGTGTGTGTGATGAGGAAGCAGGTGAGGGCATTCTTACCGCAGGAGTATTTCCCAAAAATCCGCAACACGAGCATTTGATTGGGAAAGTTTGTCACTGGCACCAGAGGCACCGAGAGGATCCGGGGTTCGCTTGGGGTTCAGAAAATCAGAACTTCAGAAGGGCGCTCCCAACTCTGTGTGCAATTATTCGTGCAAATCCTGGGAAACGATGGTCGCTTGCACATCGCTGCACATCGGGTATACTTTTCCCGGGCCTGCATTTGATACGTGAGATTAGCTTCCTTTTAAAGCCGAGATGGGAGCTGTCAATCAGAGACTAATTACTAATGGAGGATAGGGAGGGGGGGCGTCGCCGTGCTCTTCATGCTTCCCAGGAGCGATAAGAAGTTGGACAAATTACACGTGAACGTTCGTGTAACCCCTGGGTGGGGATGATGATTCACCGGGACGGGGAATGGTTGTACCGTGATTCACAAGATAAGAGGATTACATCTAAGAATCCACTGAGTGACGATTACGTGCAACGGAGTCCGGCTTAGTGCAACTTGGTGGTATCCAAAACGCGACCTTCCCCCCCTTATCGCTGCAGCCAAACCACGTCACGGTAACCTGCACCGCCTAATGGCCTAATACATAGGTCTGGCCTGCTCATTTGCAGCCCGTCAAGTTCATTGACATACACCTGGATGTTCCGAGCGTCGGGAGGCTTTGCGCCGGATCGAATGATAAGGCGAGGTTAAATTTATTGCTCTTGACATCCATCAGATGACCGGGCGAAGGCAAGCTGCGTCAGTCGGCCAGGGTTTCCGCTACCGTGTGTGTGTGTGTGTGTGTGTGTGCGAGGCTTATCACTGTCACATTTTCAGCCACAGAGCTGCACGCGGGTCAAACCTACACATTTGTCTGTCCACACACGGTTTATTGTCGAGTCAATTAAAGTCCCGCCTGTACACAGGAGCGTAAGTAGTAAAGCCAAGAAGGTTACGGTTTTGACCCATCGAAAACACGCGTGGTGGTGGTATGCAAACAGAGACTCCGGGCGGCTTGTCTGTGACTTTCGTCGCGCTCCGATAACGACACATGGGGAGGTTTCCGTCATCTGGAATGGCATGGAGCAATCACGGATCGTGTCTCGCGGCCGGCCTGACGGAAGGTCGTTAGGAATGCGGTGATCGAAAACCTCCTCCTTTAACCACACGAACGCACTGATAACCCGTGTGACCGCATTGACGGGCTCGATCGATTTTATTCCTCGGTAGCTCCGAAAATCGATCGATAATGCCACGTTCTTGCCGCGGGTCGGAGCCCGGACTGTAGAACGGGAATTGATGAATTTCGACTTCGCTCGTTTGCAAATGCTTCGCGACATGCTGGTGATGTGTGGCCTTGGTTCGGGATGTTTATATTCCGTTCTTCTTCATCTCTTCTTTTCTTCCCTTCTCTCCCAGGGTGCGGCAGGGCCCGTTTTGACGAAACGCGGGGTACGCAGGAGCAAGCCTCTGGAAGGTATCGCATCACGTCGTCGTCGTCGTCGTCGTTGTCGTCGGTTTGATTGGAGAAGGTAAAACCGTAATAACGAGACACCGATAGAGGGAAGGCGGAAGGAAAAGGCGAACCACGGACTGCCGGGGACAGGAGAGTCGTCCACAAACAGGCTAGCTGTCACCGTGTTGGTTGACGTTATCGCGGTTCGCCCAGGGAATATGGTATGAAAAATGACCGCAAACAAATGGACCAGCATTAGCGTCCGGTACTCCGTGGTTGGCTTCTTGCGCACTTCGTCTCCGTTTGCGTTGGGTTGTCTTGGGTCTAGTCTGTTTTCCCTGTCCTGTCTTCCCGGTAAGTGCACTGTGAAGACGCAGGCGAACGGCGAGCTATTAGGGCACTAGATAGGGTACGCATAAGTACGCCCTCCCGTGTCGTAGTGTGGCTCAGCCGGGGGAGGGCAAGAGGGAAATTATAGGTGTAAAGGAGACGAACGAGCACGAGACGATGACGGAACGGAACCCAGCGGTCCCCGGGCAAGCAACCGCACAATGGCCCGCAATCCTCGAGACGTTCGCGAGAGAGGCTCTGTACGACGTCCTCCATCCATCGATCCGTCTGTCCGGCCTTAGGTACGTTCAGGAATTGAGTTTTTATTTTAATTTCTTACGCACCGTCTCGCTCTCACCAATAGCGCTCCTTCCTTTCCTCCTCACTTCCTTTCCATTTTCTTCCCTTTCGCGTGTGTGTTTCTTCCTTTAACAGCGGCGTTCCATTTCAGGTTTCGTCTCAGGTTTTATCTGCCGCAGCTCTTTGGTGTGCCTTTGTGTGCTCTTCTCGCCCGTTAGTTCACGGCGTTCACTCTTCCCCGGGTATCAGGGTTTTTGCTGCTGCTGCTGCTGCTGCTGTCTTTCTTATTTTAATTTTTATTACATAAACGTAATAATAGTAATAAAATATAAACTAGTTTCCTTCCCTACTCGAGTTCTCCAGCGATGGAGGGTTGGGGGACTACAACCACTCCTTCCGGAACCCCCTCTTGGAGGACGCTGACTGTGAGGGACTCCAGACCGGACCTAGGGGCTGTTAGACAGGGCTGTTTTGCGCTCTGGCGCGCGCGCGCTCGGGAGAACACGATGCGCATCGTATGCGAACCCGGTAGCATGGTGGACACCTTCTCGACATGCTGTTGTTCCGATGCCCCTCCGTTCCTAGCCTGTCAGCTGTCCCCAGAGCTGAGCTGATTGTAAGCGATGAGGGGGAAGATGATCTAGATGCACACGCACACGTCACGCATGCACACGCATTCGGCGATGAGGGCGACGGAGGCTCCGATGCTGGCGATTATCATATCGCGGGCGAATGTTACGGGACCGGTGGGAGGTTAGTTCGCCTTTCACCAGCCACCTGCCGGTCCCGGTCTCGGCTGGCAAGAATTGTGCCGATCGAGTGAACCCGGCGATTGCCCGGCGCGATGATGGATTGATGCTGATGGGGACGTCGAGAGGGAGCGGCCCAGACAAGACAAACGCAGCGGTCTCCCGAGAACTACGGTCCTCCATTCGGAGAGTGGTTGCGGTCGATTAGTCTGCGGTTTGGGTGGTTTGGTTCTGTTTGTCTGAACTCGCAAAGTAAGTGTTCGAAGTGGTTTCAGCCGCCGGTCCGTTTCGTCGTGCTATTTTTCCGCTGGGAAAAAAAATTTACTGGAAACATTGGAAATTAAAGTATTAGTGGAGTACGTTTGAAGTAATTCAAAGTTAATCAAATTAAATTTCCCATTCATGATAATGATAAACAATCAAAATATGTCCGAACAAAGCCTATGCTATATTAATTCCAGGACAATCAAGTCGAGACGCCATTTTTGTAAACTTTACTGTTTTGGTTTTACTGACATTTTCGCTTTCATGATAAGCCTTAATCAGGGATCGGTTATGCCATTACTGCATCCCCCCGATTTATTTATTGTTGATGCATACTTTGCAAAGAACAAACAAATATCCGCTTGCGAATTACGCGAATCACATCGACCATCAAATGATTGCTGGAATTCATCCGACAGGCCGGAAGATTGCGTTAGATTTTAATTGACATCAGTTATGTTGTTTTTTCTGCTTGAAGCCGGCGGTGGAAAAAAAAACACATGCTGTTAGTGCACTTTATATCAAATGATGAAATCTCTCACTTATCGGTGTTGGGTTTCGCCCCGTCAAAGGCGAACTCGTGCCGCGCACAATATGTGTAAAACATGTGTCAGTTCTAGGAAGTGCAGCCTGATAAGAACCCTGTACGCTTTCGTGAGTGATTATACGTGT
The DNA here is from genome assembly GCA_914969975.1 of Anopheles atroparvus. Lineage (NCBI taxonomy): Eukaryota > Metazoa > Arthropoda > Insecta > Diptera > Culicidae > Anopheles > Anopheles atroparvus. The sequence continues at coordinate 21,563,860 of CAJZCY010000004.1, forward strand.
TTGTTCGTGATTGAATGCATTGCTTTACAGGCGGGAAGCGGTGGATTCGTTACAAGTAGGTTTCGATTAAATGGGAAAGTTTAAATTGTTTTGTTTTTTTTTTATTGGAATGTGAATTCTTGTAATTCTCAAAACCCAAATAAACACAGAGACATCTCTAAGGTCCTTTTTTGGGTCAATTGGGTACCCTTGGGCGTTCATAAAGGTGGCCCAGCGTTTCGTGGGCAGCATGACCTTTGCAAACCCGTCCCGTCCCGTCCACTTGTCGCACCGGTTACATAACCCCACAATTGTGTACGTGATCCCAAGCGCCATCCAAGATGGCCGCCCCCGGCTTGGCCGACCAACATCGTGTGGACATCGGCGGCGAAACACAACACGCGGTGCCTGTTTCTCGCGTTTCGGGTTCCTGTTTCAGCCCGTTTCGTGTCGTTTCGTTTTCTTCGTATGTTTTTTTTCCTTCTTCTGTTTGGGCTTGCCGGCAGAATGGAGTGTTTCCTTCCGCGATTTGGGCGAACGTTCGCCTCTTCATTTACGGTAGGTCGGTAGGTCGTCCAAATACGTGGGACGTCGTAATTTTTGTCGTCGTCGACTTGGCCGTCGCACGTAGTCAACTCAGCATCCGCAGCGCAAACAGGGGGTTCTGACAAAAAGGGAAGGACGAGACTGGGGACGCGAACCCGAATAATCGAAATGTGTCCTTTCCCACCCATCCTCGCCTAACCCCTGGGCCCGCGCTTCCAGCCAGCTCCCTATCCGCCACTCTCCCTCACCCGCGACCCCGACCATGCCATTAAGTTTTGAAACGTGTTAATTAAAAGAAAAAGTAATTATTATTTTCCCCTTTTTTTTCTCTCCTCGTCGCTTCGATTTCGGATGCTGCGTGCTGCGGGGGAAAGACGCCTTTAACTGCACGGCTCCGGTCGTTTTTTCTTCTTTTTCTTCGTTCCTTCCTGCCTTTCCCTCCTTGCTGGGAACATCCAACCAAAAAATTAAGGGAAGGTAAGAAGAAGAAAAAAAAGGATGGCAGACCAAAAGGATAGCGCGAGAGATAAACGAGCGGGTTTCGTTTTTTAAACGACGGACCGCGGGACTCGATTGTGACGATATAGTCTCTGTCGCGGCCTCGCGTACTGTATCTTTTTTTTTTTGTTTCTCTTTAATTTAATTCTTTCCATGTTTCGGTACAGGTTTGGGAGTGTCTGGTAGGGGAGAAAACTGACATAGAAAAAAAGAAACAAGAAATGAACGACAATCTTACATTGGGACACCTTTTGGGATTTGAATTAGAAGGCGCACAGAAACGCAGCAGACGAAGGTGGTTCCTGTTGCAGGCGTTTCGAGTGTCGCTTCCTGAATTTTAACGTGTCTCTTTTTCTCCCGCCGTGTTCCCGTGGCAGCAATAATGGATATGGAAACATTATCCCCGTGCGGCAACTTGGGCACACATTTTTCGACCCCGTTTGATCGATGCCCGGTGCTGTCGTGAGCGTAGGATGCAAGTGAGAACGCGGAGCCATACAGAACCCGGGGCACTGTTGTTCTGGACCATTTTCTTATCTTGCCCGATGATGACGATGGGAATGTCTATTTTGGTGTGGCTCGTTTCTCTTCCGATTGGGAATATTAATAGCATGGGTTGACAAAGCAGACAGAACGTTTCGACTTTCTTACTCAGAAGGGGTTTTCGAATGATGGCAGCAATGTTCCGTTTCGTTTGATTTAAAGTTGCATTCACTTAGGTGCAACATTTTCTTTGATGATGTTTATTATGGACACTATTATGCATTGCTGGCTTACTTCTGTGGGATTTTGGCTTTTAATGCAATAATTTATTTTATTTGCATATTCTATACTTTATTCCAAAATTATGTTGTCTTACTTGCTGTAAACAAAGAACAACTTATAAGCAAAAAAACATATCTTCTCTTCCGCCCTAACTAACCTCCACCTACACCCCAATGCTCCAATAAATGTGAATATTGCCTTGGTGTAAGGCTCAACCCATTGCCGGCAGAGGAAAAAAGAAAAAAAACGTACGCGTTTTGTTCACGTACGCGACGTTGACTCGGAAAAAGTCAACAAGCGGGGGGAGAAAAATATTCCCAACACCACCGCGCGTCCCCATGGGACTGCCACCAGCATCCGGGCGTAATAGCGGCCCTTTAATACGTCCCGTAGAGAGGAAACGGAGCGAAGGACCGTCGAACTGTGAGCCGCGGCGTAGGTCGTAGGTTCTAATTGTTATTGCCTTCCGCCGGGTGTGTAACAGCGTGTTTTTGTGTGTCGGTACTCACAGCCCGTACTTGTTTGCCTCCCTACACCGCCCCACATTTTCCGGTGTGTCTTTGATTAAAGAAACGAACGGGAGTTCCTCTTCCGGATTGCTACGTCCCAACGAGAAATGTAGCCCGTTCTTGCGTTCGTTCGTTCGTTTTTTCGGAAGGATCCCCTGCCTTTCCCGGCGTGCTTCTTGGCAACTTTGTGTAATTGAATGTATCAAAGTTTTATGCGGCGCGAACGGAATGAAACAACCGAAAATGTCTCGGCACGGAATCGGATTACAAGCTACAAGTCCTGGTCAGAGAGATGGAAGAAGAAAAAAAAAACAAACAAACCAATGTCATTCGGTAAGCGCCCGTAAAAAGGGTATATTTAGAAGTTTCCGTACTTCCTTTGCCGTTTAAAATTCATTACACCGCACCGGATGCCGGTTCTACTGATTTCAATTATGACACAGTCTTACATTTCACTGATTAAAACAATAATGTCTCCGGTCCGGGGCGTCGCGAGGATCATTAAACACATCAAATAATTGTTGATTAGACAAAAGAGAAGAAATTCATTCCTAATGCTTTTGTGGACATATTTGTTCTTGTAAGAAATATTGTAAACCAGCCCCGTCCCCAGCGGTCCCAGAAGATGAAGATGTCGACTGCCAGATTTGCTGGATAAAGGCAAGGAATGCTGTTAAATTGCCTGCCATCTGATAAAGCAAAATTTAGTGCTGCGTTAATAAAATAATTAGTTCGCTCACCATTTGAAACAGCAGTATCTGCGTGCAATAATACATAACCAAAGAGCGGAGGGAAGAATGAACACAAAAAAAAGGGTCAACATTAAATCCGGCTGCCAAGGAGAATATTATCAGCAAAAATATATCAACTCCCGCAGTCTCGGTTCGAGCAATCTTTTTTTACGATTCGGAAATGTCAAATTTCAGGCCAATTTTTTTCCACACTCAACCAGACGGATGGTTCAATAAACGGTGGAAAGGGGAAGACATGGACCTCGCGAGGGCGCGAGACGGAAAGAGTTTTCCATAAGTTTTTGGTTGTCGCATTTTACTCCTGCCTGTAGGCAAACCGCCGGGTTCCACATGCCACATGGCGGCGTAGGATAATCGGTCAACGTTAACGGGGTAGATAAGCAACTTAAACGAAACTCGTAACAACCGAGGGTTCGGGGGTTTTTTTTTCCAGAGGGTTTTTAAATTAGAAGATGAATTCCAGAGGCTTCACGGCCGTCCCCATGTTGAGCAGGGGAAAGGACGGGATGGTCTTATCGCGTAGGCACGTCATATTTATCATCGGTACCACTTCACTGTTCGTCCAGCCGTTGGAGGAAGAAGAGCCGGGTCGTGGTGCATGCGCAAGAAGGTGCTGGTCCGAAGGCCTGCAGAGCTCACGGGCGAGAGCTAGTACCATCCGTATCTTCCCTATCTTCCCTGGCGAAGGTGAGAGGAGCCGGTGCTGACGCAGACTTGAACATCAAGAAACTTCAGGGTACGATACAAAATAACGAAAAAGACCCTTCGTAGCCACGCGTAGCCATCGGGCGGGCCTCAGGAATCATAACATTTGCATTTTATGGCCCCCGTGTTGCTCCGTGTCGTGGCCCTCCCGTACTATCGATGCTGCGGTTCCCCGGCCTCTCCTGGCCGGAGTGGTTGTGTTAAGGAGTGTAGCAGATGAAGATATCAGCCGGTTTTTATTTTGGTGCTGTAAAACGAGAAAGAAAAAAAAAAAAACTCCAGAACGCCGTCAGGACGGCGGTGATGGTGTCACTTTCGGTGGCAGATGGAAATGAGGCGACGACGGGCAGACCGTGGTAGGAAACTTCAGAAACCTGCAACCGGGAAGATTCAACTTCAGAACCGACAACAGGCGTATAGGAATGCTCGTGTTCACCGAGCTCTCCAATTCGTTATCCTATTTCTCCTTTCTAGAACTGGAAACTTACTGCTAGCTTTAAAAAAAAACCCTCGTTCGAGCGAACTGACTAGCACTTTCTTTCCCCTTTTCAGAAGTCCAGCTTCGAAGACGAGGATCCTGCACGGGCCCGAAATTCGCTCGCCAACGCTCATATTTCGCATATCTTACGTCCAATTTTCCCGAAACGCCAAACACTGAAGAGGGTCGACCCGGTGTTCCGGGCCGGTGCTGCCTTTTCGAGTCGAGTCGAGAAAGGGAAATCATTTGAAGGTAAAAATAGAACAGAACGAAAGAAGCGCAAGCAAGCGATAACATCCTTTGAGTGGAAATAATAAGCCAAACAGAACAGCTTCACAAAAAAAAAACATTCCGTGGGCAATCGCCGACGTCGGTCCACTCAATGTTTTCACAAGCTTTTTTGGAGGATTCCGGAACGCCTTTCCCGCGTTTTTCCCCCAGCTCGTGTGTAGGATGGCGTTTGTGGGAAAAGCATTTTGTTGGCTTCCTCAAGGACGTAGGCGCTTCCTGAGCTTCCCGAGCTTCCGCTGCCTTCGCGAGGAAGTCATTTTCCAAAGCGACCAAGAAACGCGAGCATCGACTGGAACTGGACGGGTTTCGGATGACGGTGGAGTAAGGGCAAGCTTTAACCAGACCAAAAAAGAGCGGGGAAAAAACCAACGGAAACGACGGTACACAATGTGGCCAAGGAAATCGTACTCCAAAAAGTTAACCCCCCTAGGAAGTGGAAAACAGGGAAAAGCACTCTCCGGGAGCGCACCCGAGGTTTCCTGGAGGAAAACATTGTCCACCGGAGGCGTATAGTTCCCCCGTCGGCCTGGACCGAAAGGCAGGCGAGCTGGACAAGGGTCAACGCTGTCGTCAATCGATTTTCATTTGTTTTCAATTTTCGCTAGTCAAGCAGCCTTTTTTGTTGGGAGTTTGGACACATTCTTCCAGGGACCTGTGCAAGAAACGGCCCATTTCAGACAATGCGCTGAGCGAGCGAATCCCAGTCCCGCTACAGGACAAGACGAGTGGACCATTCTGAGGGTTGAATGTCCATCGGGTTATCTGTTTTTTGCCCGTTGCAAACCTAGTTCCAGAATGACACGGCTCCTTAGCCTATCCCCCTTCAGAGCTTCAGGTCCAAGGAATGGCCGAAAAAGTGAAAAGTGACGACAGGCCGCGCTCGCACAAACAAGCGAACCGATGAGGAAAGGATATATCCCGGGTGGTTCTTCTTGTTTCTTGTCCTTCTCGGTTCCTTCTTTCCCGCGCCCGAGCATATTACTTCACTCGCGACGGCGTCGTCGTCGGCCGGAGGTTTGCAAGCTGACCCATCCCGGACGGATGGATGGACGGACGTTGTCGCCTTTAAAGTCAGCCCGGGCAATATATCAAAAAACTTCCCGAATAAAAAAAAAAAAGGACACAGCGCGGGCCCTTCCGAGAGACGCCATCCGTCCGTCCGGTGCGTCGTCGTCGTCGTGGAGTTGCACGTGATGGATGCCGAGGCCCCCGTTTGCGCTCGGTAGTCCCGGGGACGTGTCCGCACTTCAACTTCAGGGTCATCGCTTAAAGTGTGTGTCCGCCGAGGGTTGCGTCGTTTGTCTCCGACCCTTTTCCCTGCGTGCCTTCGTGTCCTCCTTCACATGCAGCTCGCTTTTGTGCTGCGCGCGATCCCAAAAAAGGGAATATATAAAACGAAATGAATAATTGTTTCCTCGGAACTGGCCGCACTTCTTTTGGGCCTCGTAAGGGCTGCATCCGAGCTTGCCGAGCGTTCCGATGTCATCCAACAATTGGGCCGAGAGTTGGCTGGCCAACGGGAAACTGCATGTTTCTCGTGCCGAGTGGTTGCCTGGCTGTGGTTGAAACTCTCGAATGTGTTGGTCGGGGAAGGGAAGAGACACGAATTTATTTATGCTCGGAATGGGACAGGTTTTCGGTATTCTCTCAATCGTGTGTATTCTTCATTCCTGTTTTTTTTTTTTCACTGGTAGAAAGCAATCCAAATAAGAGCAAACCACCGGACAATGTTGTACACTGCGGTGGACATGGTGTCGTCTTCGTGCCATAGCTTGAAGATTGAACCTAGTTGAACCTTCATTTGGGAACAGTTTCGTCGTCCGAGGGGCGAGTCGAGTGGGAATTCTATTAAAGAATAATATTTGCCCCAACATTACACTCTTCTCCGCCATGATTGAGTGGGAAGGCACGGCTCGACTCTATCATGCCGGCCGTCGACGACCCTGTCAAGATTTTCATCGTATGGCGAAATCGGGTCTTGAATAGAATTTTTAGAAAACCCCCAACCTCCTCCACCCAACCGCAGCTCATCGTGGACCTGTGCGATTTGTTTTTCCTCGTTGCAGAAAATGTGATTTGCAGGAAAATGGATTTTCCCGTCACCGGGCGGCTTTTATTTTATCTGAGGTCGACCTTGTTCTTGCGGTGGAGCTTTTATGGTTTTAATCACGTTACACTCCGTCTAGACGTGATCGTATTAGATTACGGTGGAATATGTTCTTTGTCATATTTATGTTGCTTTATACGATGGCCACGAAGTATGTGTGTGAGTTGATTTGATTTGGTAATGGGACACTTGGAAAAATGAGCGGAACAGCAACGTCCTCAATGACGCTTTCAGTAGTTTGGTTCGATTGGATAACCAAATCATGATAACAGCCAGTTAGCTTAAACCAGGTATATCGAACTAATTTCACAAATTAGTTTCCTTTTTTTACGCGGTGGAAAGTCGAACAAATAAAAATTTATTTAAACGCAGCAAAGAATGTATCGGATAGAAAGTGTCGGTTTGAAAGATGTTAAATTTGAAATTTATGTTTAAATCCTGCAAGTTCTTTTGGCCAACTGATTTATTTTGTGTCTAGTTAATGGCGAAGAAATGATCTTCAATGTTTTTCTTTGGTTTGGTTTGGTTTAAGAAGAAGTAAAAAATGTACAAGATAAGTACTTCCAAAATGAATGTAAATTGCAATTTTTGTACCATAGTTTTTTATTCACCAACTCAATTTTTTAGATGCTGCTAGTTAATCATATTTTTTAGAGTTGTTTTTAATGTCTATTCAGCTTAATATCGTCTACTTAATATGGTGTCAATGTGATACGCATCCTTTCAATTCGATATTTTTAGTCTTCAAGCGACTAAAAGATATGAAATTATTGTTTGACACTTGGAATAAATGGGATATTTGAGTTGTTTATTTTACCGCATTCAACGCTACCCTGAAGGGTGTATTGTTGGAAAATTCTCCTAAAAGTTGTGTCTAATAGCAAATACGCCATCTTTTCGTTTATGTTTCGCTTCTTCTCGCCAAACAGATTCTTAAAAACAGCGCCTTCAAAACCATGCCAAAGTCGATAAATAAAGCCCTCACTGCCGCACTCCTCGTTCATCAGGAGACATTATTAAATTCGGTTAACTTTAATCTTATCTTTTATCCGATGAAAAGCGGATGCCCCTCCGTACATCGGATCGCGACGAGCGCGCTGCTGGGAAGCGAATGTCAAAAGTTAGCCGTTATCACTTTCACCCGAAAATTTCCCATTGTCCCCCGGGCCAAGGGCAAGAGGATGTACGCGGAACGGGAAGGTGGAAGGTGGAACTTGGTGAAAAATGTAGCCTTATGCTTAAAGCCCAATTTTCCGCCGACCGGCCGGCGCATGATGGCATTATGAAATTTCCCTCCGCCCGTGCGGTTTAGCTTGGTTTACGTAAATCTTCTCGTTCTCACTTCCGGGTTGTTTCCCTCCGTGCATTTCCCTCCAACGGGGGTTTCACCTTACCCACCCCCCCCCCCCCCCCACGTCAACGCCATCGCCGATTTCACGGATGCCTTAGCCGTTCTCGCGCCCGCACTTTATTGATTTATGACATTTTAAAGCAGTAGCAGGCGCGTACTTCCGGCTTTGCCTTTTGCTTCCCTGGAGGCGCAAGGTATTTTCCGAACGAAAGCGGCCCGTTGTCGGTTCGTGTCGGCGAAAGGCGATGTACTGATGTGGAAAAAAGGTGAACAAATCCGTTTCCCGTTGGAAAGGAGGAGAGATTGTAAGCTCGGCTGCAAAGCTTCCCCAGGATTTCCGGAAAACTCGTCACCTCTCCGCCTCCGACGATGATACTTTCCGTGAATAATTTTCTTGAGCCAAGGTGAACGTTCTTGGCTCCGTTCGTTTTCCGACAGTTTCCCGGTTTCCCTCCTTGCCGGTCGGTTTGTTGTGTGCGAAATGAATGAAAAATGGACATCCATTGAAGCCTAAGCGCCTTCGAAAAAAGAAAAAAAAAACGATGGAAAAGCAAGGTTTTGTACCAAAAAAAAAATAAATATAAATAAAAAATGAAGCATAGGCACAAAAATGTAAAAAGATCAGAAACACTAGCGGAGAAAAGAAAGGAGCAAATGAAGTATAAATTGAGTCCCATTGCCTGCGTCCTGGCGAAAATGCTTAGCCTTGAATTTTTCCTTCACTTTTGCACTGTTTCTGATTGCGAACAAAATGGCAAGAAAAAGACCGTACCACCAAAGCCGAGGTTCGTTCAAATGAATGAAAAATCATGGGCGGAAATATCGCAACACAATAGCAACAATCAAATAACAATCGGAAAATTTCCACTCCACACCATCTCGCTGTTGGTTGGCCTGCAGGGGGGAGACAACGAAGGAAAACCTTCCACGAAGGCGTCGAAGAAAGCTCGAAGGTGGAAAATGTAGGACACTAGAGCATCTACGCAATGCGGAGCGGAAAAAGCGTGTACCCCCGTGAAGGACACCAGCACCGGATGTGAACGCACAGATACATCCATGGCATGGTTTGCACAAAAAAAAAAACAAAGTAAAGAAAAGTACGAAGCTTCCACGTCCGGCCGATGGGTGAAAAACTCATGCATGGAAAGAACTTTAAACTAGAATCAGAAGAGAATCACCCCCTAACGACCCATAAACATGGTGGAAACACTTGAAACACTTTGGTTTATACGATGGGGAGGTGTGAGGGGATGGGGGGGATGGGTGGAAAGTTTTCCCATCATCGTCATTATCGTCCTGCCTTCCACAAACACACACACACACATGCGCTTTCTTCCTCCACTGCTGCCCAATTGTTTGGAAAAACGCGGCACGGAATTGCTCTGGAGAAATATAACGACGTACGAGCTTGCGACAGCGTTTAGTCCTGGGGCTCTCCTGGGGCTGTGCGTGTGTGTGTGTTTGTACCCGGGAAAAGGACGTGTGAGGGCAAGCACAAGTGTTTACGCCAGTCAAATGGAAGCCCGAGCGTTTTGCTTGTGCAACACTTCCGTGCGAGCAGTTTCTTGACTGTTTCTTCGAGTGTCTTGACTGCCCGGAAAGAAACTTGACTTTACCGGTTTTTGCTCCGGTCACCGGCTGGAGGAAATGTTAGCCATGCAGGGTTTCGGGAAGGAAAAGCACAATGGACCGGAAAAACTGACTGTTACGATGCGCTCACTGGGGAATATTTTTTTCTCTCATCCTAGAACTCGCGTTCGCGTTTTATTTTTGTTCCTTCCTTCCTTCCAACCCGGTCATCGGCCGGGCGAAGGTTCATTTAAATGTTTAAACCAACCTACCTGCACACACCGTTTACGGGGCGTTTTCCACCGGCTTACAGACATTTCGGCAAACCGAGACCGCGCTCCGTTTTCCCTGACCTTGGTCAGCTTCGTGTTTGCGTGTCCAGTGGCGAAGGAAGTTGTCCAAAATCGACTGCGAATGTTTTTCTTGCAAGAAAAGCGGAGGTGGAAGAGACCGGGCGCGGCGAGCGGGGTAATGAGATGAAAATTCAAATGTGATGAATTTAAAGGAAAACTCGGCCCGCCAGCGCCGTTGATGATATTGTAGTAAAATGAAATGTAAACAGCCCAAAGGTTGCCGTCACTTGCTGACGCCCGAACGCCCCTCGGGGAATGAAGGGACGGGCCGGGAGGGAGGGTGAGCATGAAAATGGACAGCAGGGTTTGATACGATTGTTATCATTTTCCGTAGACGTTGGCGAAAGTTTTCCCGTGAACGTGAAATTGTGAGCGTGATTAAAACGCGCCACGGGATAGTGAGGAGGCGGTTCTGAAGGGCGGTGGAAAATGGGGACAGTAAAACTGTTAAAGCCTGTGCCACCTCAAGGCTGTTTTATCAAATCTTGCCAAAGACACTGTAAGTCCTGCAGCTGTGAGGGGGGGTTGGGGGTAATATAAACGTTACCGATTGTGCTGATCGGACGTTTACGGGACATGCTTCAATTCGCTTTAACTCTAAAGTGTAGAAAGCTTTAAGTGAAGGGTGAGGTACGCATGGACTAAATTATTTATTGAAATTCTACAACTTATTCTGTTTTGATTAGGTCCGATTTTTCCTTAATGCTTCTTTAGGCCAAGATAGCAGAGCGTGTACGCCGGCTCAAATACAATGCACGGCGTCGTGGGTTCGAATCCAGACTGGAACTCACCGAGACGAAGGATAAACTGTCCAATGGGTAGGCAAGAAAGAAGAAGAAGTTGTTCTGTCCTGAAAACCATGTAACTATCATATCGCTGTTGTTACATCAAATTAAATTAACATGATTTTGCCACTCGTTGGATCGTTGTTAAAAATCGATCAACTCCTACGAACGTTACCCTTTTTTCAGCCGATGACTTTTTGACCTTGTTTTAAAAGCATATTACTTTTGATATAAAAGACAATCAACTTTCGTTCGCCAAACTTTGCCAATAACGTAACACTGTCGGCGTTTGCTGGCCTTCAAAACCGTTGTTTTTTTCTTCGTTTGTTCTTGCTCGGGCCATATTTTCCCTTCACTTTACAGGCAAAGCATCACACGACACGTGTCAAAGTTGTTGGGTTATTAGTAAAGTTTGCAGATTTTTACGTTCGTCCCGCTCCCGCTTTCCGGATCAAAGGTCGGAAGGGGCAAACATAACGCAAAACATTGAAAAACCCCGAAGCATGTTCAATTTCCTTTTTCTCCTCACAAAAAAAAAAGATCAAAAATGCAGCCGAATGGAAAGAAAATCAGAATGATTTCTTGCCGGATGTTGCAAGCGCCAGAGTGTGTTTGTGTGTTTTTTACTCTCTTTCTTCTTTTTCCTTCCCTTCCTCCGTTAAAACACTTCTTTCGTTCGGATTATTCGTGAGGAGTACTTTTTAATAAAATCTCTAACTGTTCAACTTTTTCATAATTTTTTCGTTTTGTTTCCTGACGTCGTCTCGTGAAAATCCGGTTTCCATGTTGCGCCTAATGCGTCGCTACTGTTCTGGGCCAACGTCGCGACCTTTCGGCCTCGGTGGGTTTTTCGGTTGGTTTTCCACCAACGCAAAATGCGAGTGGGAGAGTTTAAAAAAAAAAACAAACGAGTATAAAGTTATGAAGAAAAAGATGTGCGCATGAAGAGGACTAGGGCGAAGGAGAAAAAGGTGGGCCTTTTGATTCGTACTGCCAAAAATTTCCCAACCTCAAGCGAAAGAAAAAAAACCAGCCGGTAAAACTGGCTTCCTGCAGCTGACAGAAACAACACTGGAGTGTTTTCCTTGCACGTCCACTGGTGGGAAAGAGAAAAATGCTTACAAACAGGAAAATAATAGAATCGAGAGAGAGAGAGAGAGAAAGAGAGAAGGAGAGAGAGAGAGAGAGAGAGAGAAGAAAGAAATGGAAGCCTATGACGTCAGGCGTTCAGTGACCCAAAGATAAATTGGAGCAGGGCAAATGACAATCGGGATCCCGGGGATGTGTGAAGAGGCGAGGAGGGTTGGGGGGTGAGAACGGTGTACTGGAAAGCGGAAGTGCCGAAGGGACCGCAAAGGGAAACTGCGAATGGGTGGACACAAGGCTTGCCATTTTCCTCGCACAGCTTTTCATTGTCATGAAATATGCAAACGCGAGGAAACAAGCGTGCTTGAAAGGAAGGCGAAGAGCGAGCAAAAGAGATGCATGTAGAAGAAAAAAAGGGAGGAGAAAAAGGACGTGGCAGGAACGGGTGCAGGTGTGGGGGAGGGCTGGAGGCTCGGGAAAAACCTCGGTGTGACATGGAAACATATTTTCCAACTGCGGTGCAGCAAGTTTTGCAAAAGTGTCAAACGACACACAGTTTTTTGTTGGTGGCAGTTTTATTTATGTGTGTGTGTGTGTGTGCGTTTTTTGCTCATTGTTTTTTCTTTTCCCGCGCATTTGAAGCTTTTCCAAATTTAAATATTGCTGCAATGCCAAGCGCAGAAACAAACGTGCTAAAAATTGCAACATAATGTAAAAGCGACAGTTTGTTTCAAACCGTTTGTTGTTTTTTTGTTGCTTTCGTGTCGACCAGTTTTGCGTTGCATTGCAAAAAAGGGTGACAAAAGCTCAAGCGGATCGTGCTTTTAGTATTCCAAATTAATTTGCAAGGCCATCGAGTTGAAAACCAGATTCACTAGGTCGAATCGTGGGGAGGTACTGGGACGGGGGTGGTATCACTTGGTGCGGAAGAGGGACAGAGATAAAGAGAGAGAGAGAGAGAGAGGATAAAAAATCTTTATTCGATCGACATTCCAAACACGTTTAAAATCATTGTATTAATTTTTTTTCTCTACCTTACAGCCGGACTACAATCGGACCTGACGTTAATTATTCATTTGTCAGCGCCCCCCACCACCACCCCCCCCCCCCCCCAACCCCCTTCACCATCCCCCTCATCCGGTGGATGGCTAAAGGACCTTTCAGCGCGCTTGAGAGGGATTTTGTGCGCGGGCGCGATGAGTGCGCGATAATCGTTCGAAGGAGCCGGCGGGAAAAGAAGAAGAACAAAGGGAAGATCTTGGCCGCGAACCCCGGGCTCAAGGTGGGCGAAGGTGGACGGGCGCTTTCGCTCTTGAGACCCGCGCGATAATGTTGCGAAGCTGGCGTGAGCATTGAGCATCATGCTGCGAAACGCGCCCTTTTGCGCCGCTTCAACGCATTTTGCATGCACATTTGTGCACGAAGCGGGGAAAAGGAGGAAGAAACATGAACGAATGCGAACAACAACCCGTCAAACGTCCCACTAAAAGTCCCGGGAACGGCAGAAAAAAAAGGGAAACGATCTTGCATGCGACGATCCAAAGATGTTCGAGCTCGACGAAAAGATCGGGCGAGGTATTCTGTTCTTTTTTTTTTTTCTTTCCTGAACTGCGGAGGATGTTGGAAATGGATTTCGCCGCGATTTGGAACAAAAGGCAGGGAAAAATATATGGCTGACAGTCGCATAAACGGCGAGGCGAGCATTAAATGAGATTTTAACGCCGATCGCGCGCGGGATAAAGGGCACATGCACATGCGTCGGTCGGATTCCTCTGCACGGCTTAATCGAAGGAGGATGAGCGAGGGGTTTGGAGGATAAATGTGTGTTTCATCTCCTGCAACCCGCACTCCTGCGAAGAGGCCGAAGAAATGCGGACAAATTGAAACATTTTATTATAAATCGCACGCTGATGCTCCGGTTTTCGCGTTCGCGTTTTCCCATGGCGTGGAATTCGATTTTGCGAACCTGCAGAAGGCCGGAATATGGCAAGCGCAGTTTTTGGCAGGCCGGTCTGTCTGGTCGATCGGACGGTCGGTTGGAGGTTGTCTAAAAATAGTCTTAATAAATCATTAAGTTGCCAAACGGAGCGCATCGCGTGGAACGAGGTGGAAGAGAAACACTGTGCCATCAATCAGCAGGGCGAGCGAAAAGTAGGTTTGCAATTTTTGAAAGGATCAGCATATGCGACACGGAATGACACCGATTTTAAACTCGCGGATGGATTTAACGGCAAACTAGAACGATCAAGCCAGTTCGGAGATCCCGTGAGCCGGAAAATGGTTCAAATCTTCTTTCTATTAAGTTAAGTTCAAATTTAACAACTTCAAAGGTGCTTTAGATTTTTTTTGTTAAGGCTAGGATTTTATGTCGCATTTATTATCTCTTATTCCAGATTTCTTATTAATATCATCTCTTATTACTACCTTCTCTAAGTACCAAACTATGAATAGTTACCTTTTTCATATGGCATTTTCATCCTCGTTAACTCGTTCACATCAACGTTCCGCGGCCAACGAGAAATCCTATCCATTGCATAAAACATGGGAACCGACATAAAAGGAGCCCTCTGCCAAGCATCCGCGCAGAAAGTGGAGCAAATTAAGCACGCCGCTTAAGATACCACCGCACATTCCTCCCGGGGTTGTGTTGTGTAGCGTTTTAATTGTAAAATTTCCCCCGAGCAGCATTAATTTGCCATCGCCGTGTGCGCTGGTTCTCGCTGCCGGCTACCGGTTTCGCTTTGCAAACCCCTCTTCGTTTGATTTGTGGACGGAAAGGTGTGCTTTCTATGTTAATAAAGATAAGCCGAGAAGTCTTCATTTGCTGGCGCTGATGCGCTGATCATTTTCATAATGACGTTTCATGCTAGTTTTTGTTTCCCCCCTCTTCTTCTCTGTCCCACGTAAACGACCCTTGCAGCCAAAAAAAAAAAAAAAACTATGGCAAACAAGTCATTTCCGATGGATTGTTGGTCGCCGCTTTTAAGTATGTGAAAGATGCGCCGCCTTAATGTGCTAATCACTCTTCTCTGATGGCATGGCGTTTTTGTGTGTGTGTGTGTGTGTTATGAATTGCATTGGAAAGAACACAAGCCCCTTTTGGGGAGCGAAATAGAGAGGTCGAAGAAATGAAGGCAATAAATATGAAAGATGGTAGGGTGTATTTGGATACTTTCCTATTTTGGGAGAACGGAAGGGGGGGGGGGGGGGCAAAAAACAAATCCCCATTCGTCAGGGAGAACAGGGTTTGCCCGTTCTGGCGCAATGTACACAATGGAAAGAAGCAAAAATAAAAATAGAGAAAGAAAGAAATCGAAAACTGTTCTCTTTACCCTCGCGGTACCGAGAATCAAACCCGCGGCTGCCGGGTAACAGAAATATGTAAGTCATAAGAAGTGTTAAATGGTTGTCCGGCCTAATCGCTTCTGTGTCTGCAAACCGACGCCGAGGCCGGCCTCAGCGCGCAGGGCTTCAAAAGAATGACCACAAGCACAAGCATCGGTTGGCTGGATCGGGGAAGGGAAAACCTTCGAAAAATTTAACGTGAAACAAATATTACATCATTGTTGAATAGTTGATGCCCCGCGAGTGGGGGGGGGGGGGGTTTGGACCCACCTTTACCCGAGAACACCATGTTTGGAAAATGAAACCGTTTCATTTGATGTGGCTCAACGTTGGGGGGAAAGTCCGGGTGAAAATCGTTACAGTGCAGTCGTCAAAATTGTGTTGGCTCATGGTTTTTCCCCAACCTTTCTCCCTGCATCCACACACCTCTGCACTCTGCACTGCCGAGGATCAAAGGCGCGTTCGACAGGCTCTCGTGCGCTTTCTTTCCTTTGTAACTTTTTTTAACGTGTTCTCCGAAATCTGGAGGGAAGGCAGTGAAAGGAAAAGAAAGAGAGAAAAAAAATAATATTTATACCGTCAGACACGACACCCGCAAGCAGCAGCACGGCACGCGGAAGAAAATAACACCGCGGGTCAAACGAAACAAGTCCCGAAATAAAGAACGCACGTACAGGAAGGTACTATACACCTCTCGCCCCCGGAACGCAGCAGAACGCGCGGCCAATGTTCGATTAAACCCCTTTTCGCGGTTCTTCCATCATACATAATGCAAGTAATAATCATATCCGTGAAGGGAGCAGAGAGAAGATGAGGGAGAAAGAAATACAAAAAAAAACGCCGCTAAACACAACGAAAATATCGAACGGACACTCCGAAAAATGTATCGCCTATTGCTGGGAGATGGTTCAGTACATGTCGAATTTTGATTACATTATTACAGCGTTTTTCCAGTGGAAGCTCCGGTACTCTAAAAAATTATTCTCTTGTGGTTCCATAGATATTCAATACTTGTTACTTTCAAACTCGGATTTCATCGAGTTGCTATTGTTTACTATATGCAAAGTGTTTACTTCATTTAATTGCAACTCTCTGCCACTCTTATGTTGACAGTTCCAAATCTAATGGATTGGTTGATTGTTTTTGTGTTAAGATAACTCTTTCTTGTTTGCTTGATTATTGGAAAATTATGGAGCAATGCTGCTTAACAAATTGCCAAATGACTTTTATCTTATCAAAAATCGATCGATTCTGCTTTTTTTTGGGAACAAACTACATTGTTTTGATTTCCGGATGTTGCCTTGACAAGTAGCCAAATTAGACAAAGGGAAGTAAAATATAGCAAACCAAGAAATAAGACATTTTGCAAGCAATAGAAAGTTTTCTTCTTATTGTGTAAAAATGCATGCGTCTAGTGGATCTTTTCAATTCTCTCAAAAAGAGATTCATAATGGGGGAACTATTGGAACGTTGCTTCAAAATAGTCTTGAAAATTTTCAATGGTTAAAAACAACTATTGGAAGCCCATAGGTCTGTCGTTACATCGAGACAGTCTTAAGAAATCCTTTCCTCTAAATAATATCATTCCAAATGTAATATTGAAAATTTTTACTTGACCATTTCGATGCGAGAAACCCTGTAGTTGATTGGGTCCTAAAACGGGATGATCCACCGGAGGTCGGTCGTTTCGATTGGGATTCCAGGGATTTTCTTCAAAGGGACTGTGAGTGAGAGTGAGGAAGGAGGCTTACATGGGACATTCACAACACAACCGAGGCGATACGATGCGATGATGCGCCGTTTCTCTGTCCGCGCGGTCAACCCTTCCTTTGCCCGCCGTTGAATGAACCGCCTGGGTGTGAACCTTTGGCACTATCGCCGGGCACGTCGCTGGCGCTGGCGGGAAAGGCAAAGGGGAACAGGGCAGGAGGCAAACCACCGCGGCGAAGGTGAATTAAAACGCCTACCTATCACTTTTATCATATTTTAAGTACAAGGCCTCGGGATCGACGGGCGTGGGGCCCACGCGGACTGTGGAACCTCTGCTCGTTCGAAACGGCCGACGGCAGCATAGACGACGGTTCGGTGCGTTGCTTTGCGGACCTGACCCGCAACCTTTGGCGAGGTTTGGGACGCGAGCGCACGGAGGATCCAACACACCTCGGGTTTCGGGGTTTCGCGGTTTGCGCGTTCGCACCTCCTTTAATGTTGGGCGTGCGTTGCAAGGTCTTCCAAGGAGATGGGCAACGGGGCGAACGAGGGAAACGGTTCAAGACCTGAGGACGCACCGCGCACGAAACGGACGCTGGCAACGGTATCGAACATTTTCGGAACATCGCCCGGTCGGTAGGCCTCCCATAGTACTTCCCAGGTTCAAATGGATCCCTGCGTTATCCGAAATGTCCTCGAGGGAGAAATGTATAAAAATAAATGGCCACCACCATCGCCACCGTGGCCGTTGTTTCGCACTAAAAGCAGATCGTTGTTCGGCCTAAGTGTCCGCATAAAAAAAAAAAAACCGGGGGGAGGTTGGAAAAGTTTGCCCGGCACGAAACCCCCGAACCGAACGCCAAAGATGGTCCGGTTCGTCTGGGAAGTTTTGCGACCGTATTAAATTGTCACACGTGTTCCGATGGTTGCGTGGCCAAGCGCTCCCGGAGGACATCGATGAAGTACTGCTCGGAATGGCACTGTCATGGCTGTCCTGTTCATCCCGGGGAAGGGAACTTCTGCGTATAGATATTTCTCTCGACTCTCGACTGTGCGTTGGTTCTTTTTCCGTACAAATAATGAAGTTTCAATCAAGCGAGCTTAGTTATGAAATCCCACAGAAGACATGCTATAAAATCCAGTAAAGAAGTTAATATGCATTTAATTCCCCCGTGCGTTTCTTTTTAACTTCCTCCTTTCAGTTCATTTAAGCACGCTAGACGAGCTGGTAATAAATAGTTTCAAATGGAAGCTTCACACTCTCGAATAGAGAGAACTCCAGCCTTAAATGGTCACACACAAAAGTAGCTCCAGAATTGTACTCGCCGACTCGGTAGAAACTCTCCAAAATGGGACGATTTAAACGGTTTTGAAAAATTACCCTCCCGCTTAAAACTGCACCGGAGGATGGGATGTTCCGGAATTTTCGCGACGAGGTCCAATCAGCTCACGAAAATCACTGGAACGAATCCGTTACTTATTGCTTCCTTTCTCAAAGGCGGAGAGTTTTTGTTTTGTTTTAAAGTTCCGCGTGTGCTTCTTGTTGTGCACGACCCTTGGGCGCTAGCACGCCCGTGATCGTGGGCAGGCTTACTTCCCAGGCTTTCCTCCGCTTGGATTACAGATCTTTTTGGTGCGCTTGCGGCGCAGTCGCCTGCGAAACGATGCGTCGATTTGGAATTGCGTTTTGGCATTGGGTTGCGCATCGAATTCGTGGACGAAAACAAGGGAACCGAACTTTTACAAAATATGATCGGCATGACGTCCCGGCACGGATGTGAGCAACGTCGCAAGAGGATCATCTTCGCGGGTCAAAGCACTGGAGAAACGGTACAATAAATCGTCTCCTGCAGGCTTACCGAGAAGTAAAGAAATCGAATCTTGTGCCAGTTTAAAATGAAGTAAATCAAATTGCTGGGGCTCGGGAAATCTTAGCAATTTTTTTCTTCAAATTTGTCATTAAACATAAGCTTCATTTGAAATTTTGGACAAGGTTTACATTATAGGCTGAAAACATAAAAAAGAAACTAGAAAACAAAACATATGATGGAAAGCAAAAAGGATTCACATTTTCTATCAAGCAAAAGCAAAATGAATTTATGAAAAACCACTCAAAACATCCGCATCGAAAGCAAATCCCAAGCCTTAAAATATGATTCGCGCTGTTCGGTCGGTGCATCAAAAAGCATCCTTTCCGATAGATGGTCAAAAGGAAGGAAATGGAAACACAAAAAAATATGTTAAATAAATTTGTATTTTGTTTTTTGCTGTCTGCTGCCCTTCTTTTGATATCCGCATCCGCAACGCAACGGAAACCTGGACCGCTGAAGGTACAAGGGCAGCTTTCCACCGAGCATGACCTTCGCCGGTTGTCCTTCGAGCCGCCGCCGCTTTTCGCCGAAATAAATGGCCGAGTTTCGGGGTGAGCCGTTTTTTGTTTATTGGTCCTTGTTTTGCGTGAGCTTCAATTGGAGAGACTTTGCCATTCAGGGTGGCAGGGTTTTGGTTTTTGCGTCCTCGCGGAAAGCTGGTTTATGAAAGGAAATTTATTAAAACTTCAATGTTGAAAATTTGCCCGCGCGATGAAAACGATGACCGAAAAGGTACGGTCTATTTTTTTCCATGGTCGGGAGAAAAAAATATCCTCACTAAAATAAAAAAAATTGACCAGGGCTTTAAATAAGAAAAACAAAATATATTTCCCACAATTTCTAGAGCTACCGAAAACCCCCTCATCCAGTTATTAGACGCGTTTTAATTTAGATTAATACTCGTCGATTTCAAATTTTATGAAATGGAAAGCATTTGGAGCTGAACAGCGCCAAAAATTGCGCTCCTTCCCAAATCGTTTCGAGATCGAGTTTTGCTCCAAATATTCCTTCATTGTGCTTGTTAGATCCTCCACCTTCCTTCACCCTTTCACGCTTCTTATTAGATCGATTTCAAACGAAATCGCGAAGGTACCTTTTCCCCCGAAAGTCGGGTGTACCATTTTACGCTTTTACCATCACGGAACAATTGGATTGGTTTGATTTGATCGGCGCGCTGTGTTAGAAAGTGGATCATCCATGGCGATGGAGTGCGTTGATAAGAGTCGCCCGTTTTCGGAAAACTAACGGGCCAACCGAAGTCTCAAGGGCGCCGAAGAAGCTATCTTAATTTTCTATTGGCCAGATAAATCGAGACACGGCACGATAAACAAGTTAATGGCGGACGTTCACCGAGGCATAAGAGTTGAGATTTGCCATCCGTTGGTGTTTGCTTTGGGATGTTAGGAAATAGGTACAGACACCCATCAGCAACATGTTTTGTGTTCAAATTATCTATTACAAGCCGTCCTTTTGCTATTGATAAATATTAATGAAACGGGTCATGTCATGCAACAGGAAGATAGTAAACTATTAGAGAAACAAGGGTTAATTTGTCTAAGTGAGCTCCACCGAACTGTGAGGCCACAGTTTTCCGTTTGTTGCTTCTTCTTGCATCTGCAGTTCGACAAAATTGGACAGGAAAATTGTTGCTTTCCAGGGTTCTGAATGGTATGAACTGACCGCCGAAGTAAAAAAAAAATTGAATAAAAATGCCTCCCAAAAAGGAAGTCATTCGAGGGAACTTATTAATGTTTCTCATCCCCTTATTTATCTGTTTTCTTTTTTTTTCGACCCCGCCCGAAGGTTACTCTCTAGAGCTATTCTATCTCGTTGAATCGTGGCTCCATGTATGGCTTCTTCGTTCGGCCTCTGAAGCCACCGATGGAGCGAGAATCACAACGCAACGCATAAAATCATAACTCGCAGCTAGCGAGAAGCAACCCGGGGGATGGAAGAATGGATTAAAAGGAAAAAAATCTCGGCCATCACGCAACGACGGAACGGAACGCAGCCTCCGAACAGAAGTGAAGATGAATCACAGTTTATTCGAAGAGATGCCTTCGCTGGTGCCGCAGGATGCGTGTGATAAAGGAGAAGATTATGTTACAATCGCGCGGTTGTTTCATTCCCTCCGCGCGAAGCAACGAAACCCCGTGGCCTTTCTTTTCATTTCCACTTAATTCCCCCCCTTTAAGTGCGTGCTCGCCTGCAGAAGAATTTTTTTTTTGACAAAATAAAAAGAGAAGAGAAGAAAACACGATGAAAATGGCAGCAGCACACGAACACGATCATCATTTGATAGGAAAGGGAGGCTTGTTTGGAAGGTTGTAAGGCGAAGAGAAAAGGAGCAGAACATTTAGTGGAGGTAGAACTGACGAGCATCTTTTTTTCCCTCCTCTCCTTAGGACGTTGTGAGAAGATGATGATGAAAAGAAACAACAGCAAAAAAACCTAATCTCAATAAAATGAAATAATTCCCTCCCGAAAAGCTGAAGCGCGTGCGAAGACACGCAACAGGCAATGAGAGGGGAAGGAACGGAGAGAAGACGCAACGTGGTGCACCCAACACCTAAGCATACAGAACAAGAAGTGAACGAAGATCTAGGCACATCTAGAAGACGATCATCTCGCGATCGCGTTTTTGGGTTTTTTTTTTCTTTTCGTTTCGTTTTCTCCTCCGGGAAGCTCCGGCGAATGGGGGAGGTTCTGGAAGAAGGGTTCCTTCTCACCGGTCCTTCCCCAAAATTTCCACCGACGACGGCTTCTGGCGCTCCCCCCCACCACCCCTCATGCATCTTCCTAAGCCAACAGGCCACTGATCGAGCATTCTAAAATATAAACAGAAATCATTATCATTTTGTTGGAATCTTTTTAATAACTTCACTTTTTCCCTGCCCTGCCGGGGGGCTTTTGTTTTCCCTCTTGTTCCCCCCGTTTTGTTGGCCGTGGCCGTGTAAGATACATTCTTCGGTTGCGTTCGTTGTTGGTCCGCCGGCCGTTTCGCTGTTGTTTTCTGTTCATGATCGTTTTCGTCGAGATGCGATCGAGACGAGACGGGCGAACGCGAACATGTTACATCGATTAAAGCGCATTAAAGCCGCGGTCGGTTCGCTACCAGATACATTCTTTGCATAGCAGGCCGGTCGATCGGTTGATGGCATTTCATGCGGCAGGTTGCGATGGCGCTTCCGTTTCTATGTTTTGCATGCTCTTGACCGTTTCATTGTACTCATTTTGCCTCCGTTCTCCGTTACTATCTTAGTTGCATTAATTTCGTTTGCAAAATGTTTATCATAGGGCTTCAGGATTTTTTAAGCACGCTTTAAGTGTGCTTCCTTCTCTGATTTATTCTTATCACACTTCTCCCTCCAGAATTTAGGGGTCCTATATATCCTCGCCCGTACACCGACACAAACACGACCCACGGCGTCGTGGGTTCAAAACCATATCGGAATGTGGTTGGTACGAAGATCGGATTAACCGAGTTCTTTTAAGGGTAAAAAAAAGTCTCGTAAGCCTCAAAAATAGGTAAGCTTTTGGACCAAGGAGTAGTTAAGCCAAGTAGAAGAGTAAAAAGTTGAAGCCTCTTTGCTTATTCAGGTTTCATTAGAAGGTCTTCTATTCGACTTGGCAAGTTTTCTATTCTATTTCTATCAATGTTGCTGTTTGTTTGTTTCTGTTCTGATGATTTCCTGTGTTAATTTTCCTCTGTTGCCCTCCAACAGTGTACTTTCAATTGCTTCCCGATTGCTTTTTGTACCATTTTACCACTTTCGTTTACGATTCTTGCTGTCTCATCAGCGCCTTTACCTTTTTTGTGTGGTTGTTTTTGCTTCTGTTCTTCGATAATTTTTGATCTCACTTTGCCTGTTTTTCTCTCCTCGCTTACCGATCTAAGGTATGGGTGTGTGTGTGTGTGTCTGTACGTCTAGCGTTGATTTGTTTGCTGTTGTTTTATTAAACCATTTCGTCCGTTCGTTACCTCAATTTACCCCCGGCGTCTAGTATTCTGCTTCTTGCTGGGATTTTGGCTTTTTTTTTCTGGAGGCTCCCTTAACTCGTTCGTAGACACTCTTTCGTGATGCCTTCCAGTTGGAAGCTGCATTACAAAAGGTGGAAAGGTAAGGAATCGAAACGGGAACGGGAACGCCAGTACCGGGTCAGTCGCGCAAGTCGGTGAGTTTGGCTGATTACCGACACGAAAATCTCGCCATCGTCTCGGACGTTCTCCACCGCTGGGAGATTTTATTTATTACTCCACCATGCTACCCTAATGCTTCCGTGTATCTTTCCTTCCCTTTCCGTTCGTCGATCGCACCGAAACCTTGTCTTGATTGGTATACACTTCGCGCGCATTTATCCGAAGGGAACTCCCGACGCGGTGTGTGTGTCGCCCTTTTTCCTCTCTCGTTGTTGTGACGTGCGGTTGGTGTTTGTTTCGATGTTTCTGGTGGTTTTTTCTTCTTCTTTAATCCGGGCGCACCGCACTTGGCCGTGGTTTTATTTCTCAATCTTGATCGCTCGGCCCTCGAGAAACAAGGGGTGCAGCTCCGCAACGCAAACGACTCCAACGACAAACATCAAACGGAATGAATCTTGATCTTCCAGATCTTCCTTACCTCTCCCTCCGGCTCCCAGCGGTGATGCATCCCATCTCGCTGTAGATCGCGTTCTAATTAAATCTAGGTGCCACGATCAAGTGCATCCATCCGTCGGCGTGTGCATGTTGTTCGCCCCAGCCCCGATCCCCATCGATTTCCTTTCTTCGTCGTCTCATCTCGGTAGAGGTTTGTTTGTTTAAGAGGAGGGAAAACTGGTCTCCCTGGCCGTGTATATTTTGACTGCATGCGACTGCGACGACAGATCTTCTCCCCCTCCCAACCCCGTGCCCTGGAGGGGCGCAAAAAGGGAAGCATTTATCATTTCGAGATCGTATCGAGCGATATGAGCACTTAAATGATCCGGGTTCCGTCCAGTGGTTGCGCTCCCCCGTGATCGTGTTTCGAAAGAAGCAGTCAAGCCGAGTCCGGCCAAGGGAGGCAGGAAAACATGGAACAGTGTTGGAACCGCTGGTCGAGTTTTTCCTTTGAAATTCAGATCATTTATCTGTGATCTACTTGTGGCAGGCATTGGAGGCGCCTTCCGGCGAAGCTTCGAATGGGAAGCAGCAACGTCTACAGCACACACACACACACGCGGGTTCGGGGACACATTTTTCCGTTCCGTTCCGTGTTTCGGGGTTTCGCCTCGCGACAAACTGCCGGTCATTTTTGTGACATGTAGTGCGGCGGCTCCTGGCCGCACTGCTGAGGCAAACGAGTTTTTGACATCCCTAGGATCGATTTGCTCGGGGCCGTTTTTGACCGTATCTACATCGGACGCATTTATTTCGTGCGCGAGCGAAGGAATGCGTGTTCAATGTTTCAAACGCTGTACTCATTTTGTCGCATATTAATGGCAGTTAACATTTATTAATGGCGGACGATAAACGCCGGGCTTGTAAGTGGTGTTTGCCACACTTTCAGCTGTATACATGATGTACACATCGTGATTTAAGGAAAACAAGTTAAATTCCTTTATTAACTTCATTTAATCCATTGGCATCCGTCCGAAGACCACAGGGCCAGCTTTTTGGCAAAATCCAAATTTATTTATCAAAAAAGTTCTATGTAGTGGCTGTAACGCTTATCTTACGTTTTTTTACGACCTTTCTTTCGGAAATCAACGCTTTGTTGGAGCATTTTCTATTTCGCAATCAATTTTTTTAATTCTGAGAGGGCCAAATAGGATCAATTCGGTGGGTACGAAAGCAAATGTGACACGGTGCATCGTGTTTCCTAACACCAAACCAATTTAAATGTGACCGTGTAACATTTAAATCACAACAAACCATTTACCTGCCAGAATGTTTGATTCACATAACATTAATCAGTTGATATTGGTATAAACAGTATGTTTCCTGATCGAAACATTTAGCAGTTGTAGTTTAAAGCCTTTTCCTTAAAAAAATTGGTTTAGATTTATCAATGGTCTACTGCCTTATTTACCAATGTGTTATGTCCTTAGTTAAAGAAAAAAAATCCGATCACTTACAAATGCTGCAATAGGTTCGTTGTTGCCCTTTAACGCTTTTAGCACGTACATGTATTAACGCATTCATGACCTTCAATCATCATCTGCAAGGCACGTCCCGGCATGACGAACTTCTTTCAAATCGTGATTCTTCCAAATTTTCCGATGAAAAAGAAAGAATCAAATAGTCGCGCTCACGTGCCCTGGGCCTCGTTTGACGTTGATTGAGCAGCCGCAATTGTTGCGCAATTTGTGGCGGGGTGATTTTCCGTCTCTTAAACGACCATTTCCAGCACAATCGCCGTCCGTCATTGGTTTTACGGAATTAATTTTCGGTAGCCCGACACCTGAAGGAGGTTCGCCATACTGGCAGCTCGTAAATGCTTCGCTTGCCCCCTTCTAGAACCGATTGCTCCAGCAATTGCCTTATCAATCTCGATTAAGTTTATCACCTGCCAACTCGGAAGGGTTTGCAGGCTCGTTCGAGGCGGGAACACGAGCGAAAGTCGATGCCGTGGCCTTTCGGCAACGAAGCGGTAAAGGTGTTCGCATGGCTCTTCACGGTGGCTCTTCACGCAGTCCAAATACGCCGTAGGAAATCCAATCCGCTGGCGCTGGTTCGATCAATTGGTTGGCGAAGTATCGTCGTTTCCTTGTACGTGAAAGGCAGCAAAAAGGGAAATCTCAGAAAACACACACACACACGTAAAGAATATAATACGACTGAGAAGCAATGGAGTACCTGCGTGTGCCGTTTGGTTCCAGAGACGAGGTAGATTCCTCCGGAGATTCCGTTCGCACGCAGTCACGCGTATTTTCGAGAGCCAATTGAGCCACGGCATGGTGACAACATCCAGGGCTCCAGGGCAACGGGAAATAGAAGGGAAATACTGTCACGGCACGCCGGCCCGGGCCAGCCTTTTCTCTTCAGCGCGTTATTCAAAATAGATTAATTGGTAATGCGATCGCATACGATCAATCAATGTACACCTCCCCATCCTCACCGCCTCGTGGGGCCCTTCCAAAGGAATCTTTTCTTCCGAAATCACAAGAAAATCTCGTCGTAGACGTTGGCCAAATCGAACTTCGGCCGCATTCTTCACTACCGCAATGGGTGCGTCGTCGTGAGTCTCTCTGTCGATGCGGCAGAAAGAAAAATCGGAGAGCTCCCGGGAGATACTCTCGTTGTGGGGTGGAGGTGGTTGAAAAGGTTCCGAAAACATCATCCATCCCGCGGCCCAACAAGAGTACGCATCGTTTGTCCCTTGTTATCCCGAACAACAACAACGACAATAACGGTGAGTTGGAAAAAGAAATTCGTACCCGAAAGTGACTTCTTTTGACTGCGGGCTGGCGTTTGGAGCTCAAGTTCCTCTGCCCGAGAGGGGACCCAACTGGGACGCGGAAAGGCGCATGAAGTTGATACTGAACGGCGGAGTTCAATTACATCCAGCAATGGCGAACGCGATGGCACGATGACAAACCGCACGCAGCCCAACGACGCCCAAAAAAAGGTGGCTCGAGTGTCGCGTGTCATCGGAGAGCGCAAGACCCAAATGGAGCACAAACCTGGAGGCACCTTCCGACCGTCGGATTCGTAATTTCATGACTGATCAATCAATTTCGTTCCTGGCGTAATCTTTTTCCTTGGTTTATTTTTGTGTACCCAAGCCCCAGCCTTCGGTCCCGTGTGCGTGTGGTTTTCTTCCCGCCAATCGCCACGGTTTTGCGCATAATCACGCACGTTTGTCGCGATGTCACGGCTTGGCTTGAGGGAGAAATGTAGGCCTCCACCTTGAACTGCACGAACGCACATAGCGTGAATTTCATCAATACCAAGGGCAATCGCGCAGGGAGACGATAAACTCTATGGAAAAAAAAACCTTCCTTGCCTTAGCGCTGTGTGTATTTGGTGCGAAACTTTGACAGGTGCGATTCAAACGCCATTGCCGTTCAAGCTGTCATTTGAGACGTAAACAAAAACAAAGTCGTAGTAAATGTAGTATTACTTCGTTAAAAAAATCAGATCAAATATAAGTGCATGGTTTTATCAAAATACGTCAGTTTTGTTTTATTAGACAGCATTTTTAATTGAGGTTGTTCGATTTGCAAATACCGATTCAAAACACGTGAAATACGTTCAAATTGAGCTATTCTTGTCGCGTTAGCAATGGCGGCCATATTTGTTTGTGTGAACACTGGGTCAAAGGCGTCTCTGATCACGAAAGTTTGCAAGCACCCCGTTTGCTTCACCTGATTAGCGGCAAGTTGTGTTTTATCCTGTTTGCCTAACTGAATCTTGGTGTTGGTTAATCTTTGCGCCGCAATTTTCCCCATCGATATTGATTTTATCGACTCACCCTAACGGGTAACTTGTACCTCCGAAAACTTAAGGTTTGGTGATATGCAGCCGAACTTTGTCTGGAACTCCTTTGCTGCCTTCGTTGCCGCACGGACACACGGCCATCATCGCAATGGGAAATCCTTTTCGGCGCGTGAAAGTGCTTCGATTTCACCAGACCTCGCGCGTTGCTTTGACGTCTTCTGTAGGCGTGTGTCCTTTGGGACACTGTCCCTCGTCGTCTTCGTTGGCGTCATCGCATCAACATTGGTGGTTTATTTCTGGGCCTGCCGGAACCCGGCGCGACTTTGCCGACTGTGACGCGCCCGAGAAGCGAAACTTTCACCTAGCCGACTAATCCGACCCCGGTTCGCCGTCGATATTGGATGACGTACCCGATTGCGGCCCGCTCGTGATGGATTTCATCGGGTGTGGCTGCGGCTGCGAAGGCTGAGAAGGCCTTACACTATAGTGGCAAAGAAGGGTGTGCACGAAAATGGCTGTTTGCGTTCCGGAGTTTTCCCGGAATCGATTCGATTTTTCAACGGCACGGCGAAGTCCCGCGAGGATCGATATTATCAAAGCGCGACTTCCGTTTGGGACACCCGACAGTTGGGTTAGGTTTCCGTTTCGTGCTTTTCTCCCTTCTTTCCTCTTCGAAGAGAGGGGCGGTAAGGGGTTAGGCAGACAATCCCCGGTGAGCGAGCAGACAATAAGACCAGCAAGGGAACTCGGGAAGTGGACTTTTCTCCTTCTTCGTCGGAAGCCGCGCGAAATGAGGCCGAAAAGTTTTATTCCCTTTTTTTGCCATGCGCTTCCTTCATCCTGGGAGTGTTGGCGGAAAAGTTGGTTGATTTTCCTCACCACATGGAAAGCTGAAGAAGAACGAACAAAAAAAAAAGAAAAGAAAGGAAAGTAAAGGTTGTCGAGGATGTTGGTCAAGTTGGTCGTTTGATGTCACAGCTCGATCCTTTAAGACCGGCTCTCTAGGTGACGTCGCCGGGGTTTTTTGGGGGTGAAAATTTGCGAACACCGCTTACCTCATCATCGATTTTTCCTCCACCGTCACCGTGGGTGGTCCGGCTGCTTCGTCAGCGGCGGTGGCGTCATTATCCCCTAGATGGTTCGCGGACGACCAAGTTTCGCTGCTCCCGTGACAAGTTTATTGCTCGCGCGGAAAATTTGCTGCTGCCGGGACTTCGGGAAAACTTCCACCGCGGGGAGGCAAGAAGGTACCATTGGGTCGGTTTGGATGATGAAGATGATGATGTGGGCTATAATCGGGACGGTTCCGGTTTTAGATTCCCATGAGTTGCAGAAAATTGTTGAGAAAGGTGGGCGTAAGTTGGACGCAAGTAGTTCGTTGTTTGACGATAAGGATTCATTTCGAATCGAGCGCTTGGTGGAAGAGCAATGTTAAATTTAACACTGGAAGGGTTTATATCCACAGTAATTTTTACATTTACAAGTTATCTTAATTGAATTGGGTTCATTGAATTGGAATCAGTGAGTCTATTTAAAACTAAATTTTCCGTCTTGAATTATTCCTGAACAGTAGAAATAAATTTAATTTTCCTCCACTTTAACTAATCCACGTCGCGGCAGAGACTTGTATTCATCTCTAAAAGAGTTTAGTTAATTCACTAAATGGATTTATCAAATCCATTCATCGCCTTCGTCATTGAACTGAACCTGTGTCGATTTTATCCGTCTTACGGTTGCTCAAGCTCGACTTTAATCTTCGCCAACGCGTCCCCAATTGGCAACCCGTGCCACTAACCCAAAGAAAAGCGACTACCGCGCTGGGTGACGTCGCGGGCGTGGAAATGAAAATAGCACTCACTCGCGCTGACAACGATGACGGGAGCGAAAACTTTCTCCCCGCGCGCAACACACAGGGTCGGGTGGAAACCTTTGCCGCCGTCCGAGGAACGATCCAGGGGAAAAGAGTAGGACCCCGGAGGAACGGAAGTACAACAGGATCAAGAACGTGGGTGCTTCAGTCGGTCTTGTCGTCTTCGTCGACGTTGTTGTCGTAATCATCATTTGAAGCTTGGACGTGTTCCGTGCCGGTTTCCCTTCCAGGCCCGGCCCCGATTCGAGAAGCTGGCTGGTGGTAGAGCTTTCTGTTGTGCCCTGTACGGAACAAGGACCCTCTGGCCGTCACCGTACTTGACTCATCTGCTGATTGACACTGCAATTTATTTGTGAGTGCATACTGGGCCGGCCTGCCTGCCTGCGCTTTCCTGCTTTCGCTTTCCCCTGGTCGGGTGCACTTTTCCCTCGTGCTCACAGTGCGTCCTCGTGAAAAAAAAAACAACGAATGAAGCGAGCTCTGGATCGAAAGGATCGAAAGGATATTTGCAGTACAAGAAATAAATACATCCAGGGCCGAAAGTTGCACGAGCTTCACGCGCCCAAACCGGAACGCTGGGAACAATAAGTTTGCAATTTTAACGTGCCGGCCCGATATTGCTGACGAATTTCCGCTGATACGTATCAAATGGGACTGGGTGGGGAGTATTTGAAGACGATAAAAGTGTCCACTCTGGTGCAAATGACGGACGCCAAGTAAAAGTAACAAGTCGATTGATCGTGGGAGTCGCACTGAGACGGGAAACAATTTATCAAGTTCGATTCGTCGAAAGAAAACGCATTTTTATCAAACCATTATGATTATGGGGGCTGTTTGATTAGAGTCTAGTCACCATTTAGGCTCAAATGAGAGCCACTCCCAGCTTTGTAGTGAAATTTGAGGCGTGATTAGAGCAACTATTGTACGTTGTCACCGGTAATTGAATGCAAATGAAAGATTGAATGCAAAATAATTCATTATGATGATGGACTTCTCTGATGGATTTGTAAATTGAAGATTTATTTTTATAAGCAAAATAGCTTGCACACGCATTCAGCTTTCATAAATCTTGTATTCTATTTTATATTACCAATTTATTTTTCTATTTACATTTTCATTCTTTTGTTCTATCTTCTATCTTCTATTTCATCTATCTTATCTTATCTATACATGAAAAAGAACGTTTGAACCGATTTATTTTGTTTTTTTTTTTTTTTTTCGTCTTGATCCAAGGCAGGTTTCTATGGCGAAACTAGTTGAAAAAATTGTCATAATTTCCACAAATTTCGCAAATTTCAAACTTTGTGACTTTAAATTTCCATAACGCTTCGCTTACTATGGTTGAAGGCAGTGAAGTTTTCAAATTTCAATTAAAAAAAAAAAGCGGCACCGCCTTTCTGCCTATCATTTTGCTATCAATGTTTAATAGACCCCCAGACAATTTTTAAAGTATAAAAAAAAACTGTTGCTTAGCAATATCTTCTGTGCTAATCAGGATCTTCAGTGAACGCTACTCATAGAGAAGAGCAGGGGAAACTTCCAAAAATCTACGTAATTGCAGGGAGCTTACTTCGAAAAATATAGGAAAGATTGTTACACGTCTTTCAACTTCATCGAAACAAATATTTCAATCAAACGCCGCTTTTATCGAAAACCCTCACTTCCCTAGCAAGGCCTTGCAAAATGTTAGTAATCTATGAATTTAATATGATATTGCAATCCGTAATAAGGTTTTTTTTTTTTAAATAAGCCGCATTATATTCTGAGCGACAATGTTCTTAAGTTGATTTTTTTTTCAATCACGGTCAATCCCGTTTGAAACTGTAGCACTTAGAACTCAAACATCGAAATCGTTTTACGGGCCATAAACCTGCGGTGACAGCTGCGAGGGAAAGACCATCGCTTAATTCTTCTCTTAAAACCCCCGGGATCGAAATCAAATCATTCAATTAAAAAAGGAAGAATGCGAATATGTGTGTTGAAACAAGCGTAAACTCTTTCCCGCGTAAACCGCCACGATCGCGACCGTCATTATCAGGGCCCGGCCGAAAGTGGAGATAAAATTGTGTCCCGTCACAAGATTTTTCCATCATCGTTATGATCTTCAAACGCTCGCGAGGAAAGCAGATTGTTCTTCGGCTCGGTTCGGAAGAAAGAAAGGGAAAAAAACCGACCGGGACAAAATTAAAAGACACTAAAATCGCTACAAGTGTATGCGTAAGTTGAAACAGGCTGGTTTCGACCCCATCGGCAGGGGTTTTATCCACTTTTTGTTTTCGGTTTGTAGTCTTCTATCCCCCCCACCCCCTCCCCCCTTCACTCGCTCGAAGAACCTAGATTGCCATCATCATTTTTATGACCAACTAGTAGTGGCCTGGTGGTGCCTTAATATGCTTCAATATGTGCCGTTCATGATGGCGAACGCTGGTGCTGCCGTTTGATCTGTGCCGCCCTTGTTTTTGGTTCTTTCGTCCATCGCGGTCGCTCCATTTTCCGTTCCGTTCTCGTGACAGAAGGCGGGCAAGGCGCGAGTATGCGCACGCCCGATCGTATTACAAATTTCGGTGTTGATACACAGCGAGAGAGAGATAAATACAAAACCAAAACCCCCAAAAGCATGGAAGTCAGAGGCCAAAGAAAAAAAAGACACGTGGTCACACGCATCGTGCGTGAGCGTCACGCTGTTGGAAAAGCATAATATACTACGACGGACTGAAATCAGGTCCAAGGTGAAAAAAAACCCGACAGACCCCATCAACGCACTCAGAGCAGAGACAAACACACCGCAACAAACTCAAATTAAGTTCAATCGAAACGGGAAGCCTGGTTTTTTATGTTACTTTCTTTCTTTTTTTTTTTGTTCCCCCGAGTTCTGGATTAATCTGTTCTTCGCTTGGTTTAGACTCTTAACAGGCTCGACAATGACGGCTCCTACTGAACCGGAAGCTAGTATCAGCTATCGGGAGGCATCGGTTCGATTACAGTTTTCGGTTACATCTCAAGCTGAAGCGCACGCGGTTACAAGTTTGTTGTAAGGCTCCCAGCGCCCCGGAGGCGGGAAGAAACCGGCGGGAAGATACCTTCTTAGAGGTCCACAAACAAGCACCAGCTGTTCTTCCCTCTCCCCGCACGCCTGAACGCTTCTGAAACTCTCGCCGAGGAACGTGAGTAATAATAATGTTAATAAACCCCGGTAATAAACGTTACAAATACGACCGGATGACCGGGGAAACCTGCTCCTCCGAAGCGAACAGCCTTTCCAGAGACGCGCGCGAGCTCTGATAACGAGATAACACATAACTCATCTGTGTGTCGCCTGTCGCTGCCGGCGCTCGGGTTTACCCCGGAGAAGCCCACCCGATCCTCGGCCCT
Source organism: Anopheles atroparvus (assembly GCA_914969975.1). Classification (NCBI taxonomy): domain Eukaryota; kingdom Metazoa; phylum Arthropoda; class Insecta; order Diptera; family Culicidae; genus Anopheles; species Anopheles atroparvus. The sequence continues at coordinate 21,596,200 of CAJZCY010000004.1, forward strand.
TGGTTTTCCCCCGTGTCGAGCCCTTTTGGAGCGAACCCTTCCCGCCGGAAGTGGACCCCACCCGTGGTGCTGGTGGAGGGCGTGAGGTGGTGCGGGCAAGAACCAAAAGAAAGAAGAAAAAAAAGAGAAGAAGAACCTTAATGCATAATAAGTGCCGACAATTCCCGAGTAATCCGAGTAGTCCCGATGCTCATGTGAATTATGCTACCATGGCGTTCGTTCGTTGTTTTTTTTTCTCTGTCGCGAGATCCCGGACATCGCCTCTCGTTCTCCTCCTCGTGTGCTTCCACTAGCTCTATCCTGCACTCCCTCGGTTTGGATCGGTGTCTTTGACGCTTGCATTTGCCTGCTGCTGCTGCTGGTTGGCACCCGCCATGGCAGCGCGCGTAACTTGATACAGATATTACACATTTTATGCGCTCGCGAGGCTGCCGTCCCTTCAACCACTACGCCGCGTCATGTTCAAAAGAGCGTTTGTTATTGAGTGTGTGCTTTGGTCTTTCCTCTTTTTTTAACTGGACCCGCGACAGCCACGACACACACTCGGGGGACTCTGTGTGGGCAGCCTCCGCCGACTGGTAATTCCATTACAGTTCGGCTCAGGAACCGTTCTCATAAACTGTCTGCCCCACGCATTCGATCCCGTGTCGACTATCGGGGTGTGTCCATCGGCCCAAACGGTTGGTCCAGCTCCGGAACTAGGCGTGATGGTGGGAGAAACGCGGAGAAAGTGAGGGGGCACTGCCGGTGGACGGAACTCCCGGGCAGATTGGTGGTAATTCAGTTAAAGTGATCATTAATTCCGCTCGATGGCGGATGATAATGAAATGCGCCGCCTGACGCATCGCCGCGGCACGCTATTAGAACTCTGGGATCCGCGAATTCTTGGGAGTTTGTTCATATTTTGCACACTTTCAACGTGGAATGCAGCCGCCATTACTATCCACGCGGCCGGATCTCGATGCAGGCGAGTATAGTGGGGTAAAGGACGCGTAGAGGAGGAGCGGTATTTTGAATACACAACGCGCAACATTGTCCGGGGTCTGACTCTGGCTTAAAGGTTGACTTCTCGGCTGAAAATTACTCCATAGCCTCAACCTAAAATCGGGTTGTACTATATTCGTTGTGTTCCACCTTTTGCCCTCACCCCTTTACACAATTTCGCATTACCTCCCTCCTGAGGTTCCAACGAACGATGGATGGAGGTTTAGGAAGAGTGCACTACATCATGGGTAAAGCGAACCCCCCTGGCGAATGTCACGGACGCGGAGAGTGCGCGATTTGATATTTTACAAATACGATTACAACGTTTGAACTTTTGCTGAGGACAAACACGGCATCGACACCTTCGGGAAGAGGTGCGCAACCCATCGTGCCGGTGCAATCGAACATGTCGTTCTCGTACAGTGTCGGCAAAATGTTTAGCAGATCAGATTGGGGTAACCTAAGCCTTACTCCATTGCAGTTTAATATGAGCAAGGAGGTTACAGTTAATGACTGTACAAAAAATTAGACACGCATTTAACATGTTTGATTTGAAACATTCTACTCGCAAAATGAGGTTCAAGTTGAAGAACGGTCCGTGCCGTATTACTATTTTTGAGATACATCGAAAAATATTTAAACGATGAGATTTTAACTTTTCTGACAGAGTACAACAAATTGTCAAACAGTGAAAGATATGATGTTTAAAACATATTAAATTAAACAACCATTCAAGATTCGTATTGATCAGGAAAAAGGGTCTCTTTAAAAGTAACACTATACCTATAACTCTACAAATATGCTGATGACGTTAAACTTGTTAAGATGATATAGTTAGTTATATTTTTAAGATTTCATTCGCTTTCTGTACGTATTTAAGTTTACATTCTGTGAAAACACATGAAATGTGTGGCGAAACTTAAGGGCACTTTTAGAGGAAAGTTATCGATGATAATAAACTCTCATTTCTCAGTTTTTAGACAGTAAAAATGGTTTATTGATACAAAGTAAATAGTATAATAAAAATACGTTACAAACAATAAAATTAGTATAACAGAATTAAAAATTCCCTGTCTACTTAAGTCACTTTCCCCCTTAGCATGTCTTTGCTACTCTCTTTGTCCACACTGTGTGAACTGTTGGTGCCGTTTAGAATAGCTATTACGTTGTTCGCGATTAGCCCGGCTCCCAAGAAGTTTGTTTCGTGCACCGTTTGCCTCCACCGAGTGGCAAGAAAAAAAAAACGACAAGAGAAGCGAAAACAAACCGCCAACGCGTTTCACGCTCCGCGCAATACAAATTAACACTTCACAGGTATCGAACTCCTGCGAGCGGGGTCGGGCATGTTGCCTGTTGCAGCCGCTTGAGTCCGATTTTGCATAAAGCTCGGTCCAACTGGAGGCTTCGATGGCAAGAGAGCGATGGAATTCCTCCACCAGCGGTGGCTTGCAGCGTGATCGATGTATTTTGTTGCCGCGAACGTGAGGTGCGGGCAGCAGAGCCTCTGGCAAGGAGTGGCCCCCAGGCTGGCTGGCTGGCTGGCACCACGTCGATCCGCGCCGGGGGACCTTTTGCCGCGATTGTTGTTCTTTGTAACACAAGACGAAGCCGAGACCACCGAGAGCAGTTTCCCCGCGGTCTTCCAGCAAGAACATCCAACCGAGAAACCAAGCCGGCCGGATTCTACTCTCACACTCACTCTGGAGTCTGTGCCTGCCTTTGATGGCAGTTTTCCTTTGCACAAAAAACCTCCCGTATTGGCAAGTCAGGGTTGTCTTGCCGATGGCGTAAATCGAGCGCAGTGGGAACGACTCGGGTTGCGCGAGGCGACCCGATTTGTCTGCTCGATCCCTGCGATCGCTTCCCGGACTAGAATGTACTTTTCTGTGTTGCCGAAGTCGCACGCCCCTTCCACTGGGGAAACTGGATCGTCCAGGGGGGGGGGGGGGGGATGATGGGACGTCAAGCTCTTTTCAGATGCAAAGTGTTTCGGTGGTGTGCTGCCATTTCAACCGAGTGCACAACTATTGTGCCTCGCAGTGCAATTCGGGGTGGTTTCGGAAAGGTTCACAAGTCAACTTTTTCAACCTCCCCGAGCTAATAAAACACACACACACACACTCCCAGGCTGACACACCGAGATCTGTTTGCGGGAAGCCCGGCGGGGGAGTTTGAAAGTTGGCCCAAGAAAGCCGGGAACCAGCGAGTTGCATTGCTGCAACCGAGACCGAGGGTCGTTCTGGGGGGGTCTGCCTTCGAAGTCTCCTTCGTAAAGAGCTCGTCGAGCGGTTCCTTGGAAACCCTTATGCCATGGGCTGACGGGGAGCTCGAGGTGCGGGAAGGCTACATGCCGTGCATGCCGAACCAATAAAGTGGAGTTAAATGTCACAGCGTTCGATTTCGCGTTGCGGCAGCACGTGGTATTTACCTTGTAAGTATGGCTAGGATGGGTAATGTCACCCTGCGCACAAGATTGTTTTTATTTATTTCGAACTCCAGGAAAACCACAGACCTTACGACTGACGGTAGTCCATGGACGGGAGAGAATCTTCCCTTTGATGGATTTGTGCGGCGAATGGAAGTCGCTGGAGTTTCGGAATGCAGCCTATTGCCCTCTGCCCACCCCGAAATGGCATTGGCAAGTGAAAGTTTTTTGCATGTGTGCCACTGCGATTGGCTTTGCGGATAGAAATGTAAAATACTGCGAAGCCACAGAACAAAACCGTTTGGGGCCGTCTTGATGGATCGAATGATGGGGAAAAGGTTATGGAAATTGAAGCCGATGCCGGGTGGGGGTTTCGCATTGACTTGCAGCGACTCCGGAGCTGTGTCGAAACGGTTTTATTGGCCAACTACAGCTGGCCCTTTTTCCTTTTTTTTTTTAAAGACTCATGGGTGCCTTCCGTTTGCCCAAACCCGATGGATGGTCGGATGGAAAGCGGCCTAAATGGGACACATTAGTCACCCCCGCTTGAATTGGGGGCACTTTGGGTGCGCTGATCTTCTTTTCGTTCTCTGTAGAAGAGAAAAAAACAAGGGTTTTCGACACGTTGGAAAAAGAAACCGTGGCTGGGCATGTTCGCTGATGTGCGTTGATAATTCGAATTCAATTTCAGATGCACAACACGTGTCGGAGGTGAAACGAGATGCTGAGTTTCGTCGCTTTGCGAACCTAGTTCGTTGTGGTTGAGTTCTCTCATATGATAACTATATTATTTGAAGAAAAAAAAGTTATGCAGTTGAACAACATAATGAAAACCTGTTGAGCAATAAAGCAAAGAAACAAAAGAATTTCAACAAGATGGAGGTATGGATGTTCCAATTTAAAACAAAAAATCAATTTATTATTAATTGAATTATGTACATGTTATTTAAAAAACACCCGAAAATTTAGAATTTTTTTGGGTTGTAAAACCGCCCCGAAAGTACAAAGAGCTAGTTTAAAAGTGGAACTGTCAGTAAAAATGGTTTAAAATAAAACCAAAAGACAATACTTCAAAAATGATAACATATCCTACTGTTGATCAAATGATTCATTTGCAAATTTATGATCCCCCACAAAAATGTATTTGCAATTGTTGAATTTGAACGGACTTCTACTTAAAAGTTTAAATTAATTCCTGTTTTTATAACTTGCAAAACTTGCATCGAACGTTACCGGTAAATATTTACCACAAAAATAAAATCAATTGGGAAAATCGGTCAACTCGATATACTATTGATAAACATAACCCTGAATACTTTTTGCACACGTTTGAGTTAACTACTATTCTTAAAATATTCAATAGTAATAACGAACGAAGAGATGCACATCCCGGAATGCATGTGTGTTCAGGTTGGGATTGCACAAACATATTCAATTTGTGACGAGTTAGGCAAGCAAAACCATTCCCCGAAATAGGTTTTCCGATGTTTCCACCGTAGAACAATCGCATCTCTCTACAAACTGCACTGCTTAGCAACTTATCCATCCATCGGTGTTCTTCTGCCTTCGCATAACCCCGGTGTGGATTGTCAGCTATGGATCCGGCAGGGGGGGGGCTGAAACTGTGATCCGTGCCCACGGGGAAAACTCGCGTCCGTAATTGCGAACCGCTTCCCGGCAAATCTCCGCTTGTTGACCGATTGCGCAGTTCCGCCACGCTGGCATGTCTCCGGAATCCATCAATTCGCCAACGTGAGCCTGGGCTCGAAGCGGGGGCAGAGGGAGTTCACCACCCGGTGGGGGGAGGGGGGGGGGATTGGGGGAAGGATCGTGAAGTGCATGACCGCGGATTTTGTTGTTCCGCTTGTTTAGCATAAGTTTCGTTGCTTTCACTCGCACACGCAAGCATACCAGTTTGGTCGGTGAAAACTGATCGATTTCCCTGGCTGTCTGCCCGCCCAGGAACCAAGCTGACCAAGAGGAAGCGAGAGGGGGGGGGGGAAGGGGGGGGGTGCCCAGAACAGAACGGAACCGGACGGCGCTAACAGCCGTGAAGCGAAAATGAAATCCGTACCGCTTCGTCGTTGGAGCATGGATCCGAGCATGGATTTCGTTCGTGGAAGGGGAAAACGGTGGGAGGTTGTTATAATTTGGGCACCTGCCCATCCGGGCCCACAAGCCGATGCTTCCTTCCATTGGGTAAAGCCCGGGCCGCCAAAATGGATCGCTAAGTAGGCACGAACGGGCGAACCCACCGGTCGAGCAGGTGCAGATTAAAGGCGAAATCTTTCTAATGCGGATTTTCCTCGTTCGGTTCAGCCGTTCCGAGCAGAGAGGCTTCTGGTCTGGTCTGTGAAAATGTTGCCCAGAGGACCGACTTTGCCAAAATGCCAGACGATAGGACGTGGCTGCGCTTTGTGGATGCGTGGATTTGTCACAATCCGGGCGTCGATAGGGCATTGGAAGCCCAGGAAGGTGTCACTGCAGGAAATAGCAAAGTATGTTTTACCATAACGTCGACTATTAATCAATAAAAATGGGTTCAAAAAGTAAAGGGACTTGCTGGCAAAATTGTAAACTCTTTGAAACAGTCCTAGAGACAAACGAAATGTATTTCGTTTACGGTGGTGGTTCTCCAAAGGAAATTGGAAAAGCTTGCAGGCCCTGGACACGGCCACGAAAAGTTGCGATAAAGGCACCTCACCTAAAGGTGCAAGACCGGGCCGGAAATGGACTACCGATACATTCCGTTACACCGTTGACTTCGGCGCAAGCTAGGAAGCGAATGGTCGAACCTTGCAGAGTTGGAAGTTCGAGCGGCCGTATCGCCGAAACTCATAATTCTTTTGATCTACGTTAGTCTGTTAAATCGTGGGCACGTACGCTGGTCGGTTGGTTTTCGGTTCAACCAAGGAAAGGATTCCGTGCGCTAAACATACATACCTTTTAATCTCTGAGCTTCTGTGCGCAAAGGCTCCAAAGGTGCAGGAAAAAAGGCTTCATGGGTCCCCACACGGGTGCGCTGGTACCGACAGCCCGAACCTTTCGATAGATGGTTTCCGGTAGCAGATTCCACGCGGGATAGACACTTTCCGGGGGCAGCCTAGCAAGTCAAACGGCCGTGGAAAGAATTGCACCGCCGTGCTGTATTTGTAGCTGTCAAATGTTGTCGGATTGGTCGGTGGATTCCATTGTAGGCCGCTATCCCGTGCTTGGTCTGTTCCGCCGTCCGCCCCTAATCGTCCTCGGATCATACCGAGCGCACAAGAAATCCAATCGCCTAGCGCACTGCGGAATTTCAGGATGGTCCGGAATGGTTTTGAACCTGACGGAGAATTCGATGCCGGCACATTTTCAAAAGCACTATTCCTGCCCTAGTGATATCCGCCAGAACCTTTTCCACTAATGGCCATCTCTTCAATCGACCCCACCGACTGACCAGTTCGGGCAGCCTTCCCGGGCTGACTGGAAAATGGACAAGAATTATCGGAACTCTGCCACTCTCGGTTGCCCCGTACCAAATGCCACAGATGATTGGAAAGCTGGCTTTCCTTTCCTTCAAGCCAGGAGCCACAGCATGTCCAGCTCGACGTTCGAAAACATTAATTTGTTGATAATAATTTGGCGAAGACCACAGTGCCGGAGTCCACGTCTTCGGGCCAGGCTGCTGCCAGTGGTGTTCCCGCGGCCCCGTATTTGGCAGGTACCGTTTTGTTCTTTTGCCTCAGATTTGGAGCTTCTGGTCCCAAAAATTCTTCCCCGGGATCGCAGATCGATCGGGGTTGGAACGTGGAGTTGTGTAACCAAATTATCGGGTTTTATCGCCCCACCGCTAGAAATTGGAATTCTGCGACGTGGCCACCGTGTCGCATTCTGTTGTTTCCTTCTCCCTTCATCTTTGTCTTCAGGTTTTGAGAGCACCGCAAGGGAGGAAAGAAGACGACGACCCACACAACAAAAAAACACACTTGAAACAAAATGCGGATCCGAAAAACATGGCTGGCGCACACTCCTGCACCGCGGCTACCGGCTACTTCGTTCGCGCTCGGGTTCGATTAGTGTCCGACAGCAAGGCGACACAAGTCTTCCACCCATTGCCCGCCCGCGAGCTCGAGCCGGCGGAGGAGGGTAAAGCGAACCAAGCCAAGCGAGGAAGTCATCTCAAATTATGCAAATGAGCCACTTTTCTCGAAATTAAATTAAGCAATACGTTCAATCGAACCGATGTCCGATGGATCAGTTCGCGGTGTTTTTTTTTTTTAGTTCTGCTTCTTGGTCCCTCTTTCTCTCGCCTTATTTTGATTCCCGTTTGGTCGCCAAAAACTGGGAAGCGGGAGCGCTGGAGCGTTTGCGGGTTGGGTGGACAATCTTGGTAGCAGCCTGCGGACCCGGGGTTCGATGATGTCGATGGCCGGAAACATGGCAACAAACTGTGCGCACGGTGGCGATGACACGAGATACGATTCTTTTCAATTCTTTTTTTTTTTTTGTTGCTTTTCCATCGGTTTCGGCATGTTTCGCTTATCGAAATGTGTTGGTCTGCTTTTCTTTTTGTATGTTCTAACGTGAAGTGAAGAAGCCTGGAAATCAGCTCTAACGGAAACGTGGCTCTCACCACACAAATCCCTAAACCTGCTCCCGAAACTGTTGCGACTCGGGTCGGTTTGGCTTCTGGGATTGAACGACAGACAGTTCACAGAGTCCCACGAGGCCAAGGTTTTCCTCCCGCGTTCGGGCGACATCGGAATGTGCGGTTTGGTTTCGGTTTTTGGGGGATAGAATTGCAAATGGGTTCAGACATTCCGTGGAGCTCGCGCAAACGTCCAAGTCGTCATGGCCGCGTTATCGCGGTGTCCTCTGGCGGTGAAGGTGAGAGAAAGCACACCATGGACGGATGGTTTTTCTCGGGAGTGCCTTATCCAACCGTCGTTATCAGGCGCTGCTGGGTGGGACCCGCGAGGTTCGGCTACGTAGTTTTCCGCCCCGTTCAATTAGGAGCACCTGCACGCGGAAGGATTTGTGCTCGAATCGATTTGGAAGTTGTTTAAAAAACTTATCCTCTCCGAAACAGTATTCATAAATACAATTTGTTCAAGAATTAGAAATTCAGTACTTTCTTTTCTATTTAGTAACATGAGTATCACCAACAACAACAAGAAACCAGCCGACATTTGCCCTGCAACAGCGTCTACACTGTTCTTTCAACAACCTCTACTACAATTGTAATCAAATTGTACTGATTGCATTAAAACTTCCATAAGGGCGTCGTTGCGCTTCCATATATTGACACAGAAGCTTTGCCAGCGATTAGAAAAGATGCAGGCATGGACAGAAAGGAAGAACCACCATTTCAAATGCTCATTTCCCATTATGCGCATCGTGCTTCGGTTTTGCGATCGGGGCCCGGCGCTGCAATGGGCTCCAACTGCAACCCCATAAACAGCTATGCGGCCATCTAGCCGTGTCCTGAACCTAAAGGGAAGCATTGCATTCAAATGAGTTTCAAAAGTTTCAATGAGCATCATTAAACCATTGCGCGTCATTTATTTTGTCAAACTTTAATTAGTTATGCAAACATAAAAGCGAAGTCAGCAAAGGCGAACCAAAAGGAAGAAAACGTCACCCGGGCTCGAGCGGAAGAATGCATCCCATTTGAATGGTGAGTTGCAAACGCGCCTCGACTCAACTCGACTCGACTCGACCCTGCTGCAACGCGGCTACCGAGTAGCGAGCCCTTCGGGTTGCGGGCTGTCATTGCCCATCGGCCGGCCGGACCGCCAATGCTGTCAGGCCCAAGTCCCTTGGATACCACGGAGCGCACCATGAATGGCAACTCCATTACCATCTTTACATTTAACGACCCATTCACACACAGCCTAAATCATTCCGCTCACTCGCTGTTCCCATGGGAAGCGCTACCGGACGACTCCCGCGCACCGTTTTGGCAGTTCGAATCGAGTCGGAAATGGCACGACGAACAATTCAACTGATGTCCAAAGCGCCAAGGAAAGGAAGGAAGAGCTGTACTATCAAAGTATTTTGTTTTAATGCTAAAAAAATGTGTTTAAGTGCAGCGGTAGATTAAATAATGGAATTAAGTTTTACGCTGTAAACAAATAGGATTCTTAGATAAAAAAGAATTCTTCTTTCATATTTAAACTTTGGGGGACATTATCTATTCAATCAATATGCGCTACAAAATATAAAACAAAATGTAGCAAAATCTTAGATTAATATGGAGTCCGGGATAGCTGAGCGTCGACGCCGGCTCAAACATGACCCTCGGCGGCGTCAGTTCGGATCCAGAACCGGGACTAGGAAGGATTGAATCTCCACACGTCCGTTAAAGGGGGAAAAAGCCCGAAAGCCTGAAAATGTGGTTTTTACGCCAGGAGGACGAAGAAAGAGGAGTCCCTGAATTAATCACTGGAAAATTGTCAATTTTAATTAAATTAATTTTGTGTAATATTTGAAAATGAAATTTGTGGTATGAGTTTTTTCTTTTTTGATTAGGCATTTATTTATTTATTTATTCATAATTCGGTTATCTAGCAAATATTGCCTACATAACAAAACAGAAAGTATGGAATCTTAAATGCTAAGAGACTTGGACCTGAACTATAAAATAACACTCGAAAACAATGACTGAACGTTGAAATAAATAGAATAAATAAACAACTAACTGCAAGGAACATAAAAGAATCGTCAACGGAGCTGTCTTAAACTATTTTTAAGCTGGTTAGTTGTCAAGTGGAAATCAGCTACGGTTCCTAGAGCGTTATATGCGTTCACCATTTGTATAATCGGGTCGCTCGTACAAAAAGTTCTATTCCTAAAATCTGATCTTAAAAGTTGCCTGCCTCTTAAAGGTCTACTAGGAGCTAAAATGTTTAAGGTGTTTAGAACAGCTTACTATTGATTACTATTGTTTGTTCTAGCATCATTTGAGAAAATAAATGTAACAATATGGCAAAAGGATTCAACATGTAACAGAGATTATTTGTAGCTTTGAAGTGGGCAGAAAATAAGTTTAAAACTCATCAAAGGTTTTTTTTTTTCATTCACCGTTGCGGAATAATTTGAAGTTCATTAAATGGGGGTTTCCACCTCGACTCTTTTTTTTTCTTACCAGGTCGAGCCTTTTTAAAACGAAACTCCAAAACCAACGACGACCGCATCGCATCGCCAGCGTCTTCCAGCTTCCCAGCGTCGGTCGGGTAATCAATTAAATAATCTTAATTGGATTTCAAACTTTCGACAATAATTTCGAATTACATAAATTTGAATTCTATTCACAATTCTTCTGTCGCGCGCGCGCGCGCGTGAGTTCTGTGTTCGCGTTCTGTTCTGTTCCGTTTCCTTTTTCCCGCCGATTCCTTTCCGCCATCGAACTGATTCATTGCAGTTAATTCCTTGTCTTCGTCCTGCGGCATCCCCCCTTCTCCCTCCTGTGTCTCGGATCGCTCTCTCCATTGATCAATCGTTTGATCTCCATAACTTTGCGCTGCATGTCTCCATGGATGCAGTCGCGAATCAAGCGCGCTCGTTTGAAACCATCGGCCATTTGCCGGGACGCCTACCGTCCCCCATCGCCCGTTCTGAGGGCCAGGCGTTTTATTTTCTCCCATTCGTTCGTGTCTTTGTTTTGCCTCGGAGGGCTTGGTGACATCTTCTCAGGCGGGCAACCGAAGACCGGAGCGACCGGATGGATCCGCGTTAAAGGTCGAATTTTTATTATCTGTCCATTTGCTGTCGTCGTCGCATTGCTGCTTTCGCGTGCGCGTTCCCCGCGGTGGAAAAGTGCATCCGGGAGGTTTTTCTTTATTTCTACGTGAAAGGGAGGGAGAGAGAGAGAGAAGAAGGGAAAAGGAAACGAGTCGTTGGAGCCACCATTTACGCATCCGAACCGTCGATGATACGGACGACACCCGACGACAACGACGCCAGAGCTAATAATTCGCATAAATTTCTTAATTTGGCATTGCATCGCATTACTAATGGCATTATGCAACAATAGGTTTGTCTGCGTGTGTGTGTGTGTGTGTGTGTGTGTGTGTGTGTGTGTGTTTGTGGCACGATGCTTTTGCCGCGTCGCTAATCATCCTGCAACTCTCCGGGACGCGGTTGGAAATGGCGAGATACAAAGATACGCGAAGGAACGGAACTGCGCCACGGTCGTAAGACATAATAACCCACAATGCGACCGCCGGTCTGCTCGAGCCGGTTCCATAAACAACCGGAACTCACTCTCCATCCTCCTCTCTCCTTCTCCTTCAACCATTTTCGCTGGGATCGAATAAATGTTTAATGATTGCTAATAGGCTGCAAATGGTAAGGGCAACGGAAGCTCACTCTTGCGCATTAGGGCATTGTGCGATTGTGGTTCATTGCAGGTAATAGTCAGTGCTCGATCCGAGCGTGGGGCTTTTGGCTCGAAGTTGGCAAGCTTACATTCACGGAGCCGAATGCGATGTGCGTTACGTTTGAAACACATGTTTCCAAATGTCACAGGCCGCATCTCGAATGCCTTTGATTGGTTTATCTTCTTGCAAGCCACCTGGTTTCATTTAAAGGTTCATGTAACCATGCAAATCTATCAATCTCAATGTTTAACACTCAAACATCTGGTATTAGGAGTATACATATTTCGTCCAAACGGATCATTATGACCCAAGCGAAATAACTTTGTCATTTTTAAACATATTCACGATCTGCTAACGATGTTCGGTAGGTAAATTTGTTATACTTGTTTTGTTGTTTTTTTTATTTCCACACTTCCTCATTTCGCTCCCGTTATCTTGTCAGAAATGATGGTATGTCCAGTGCTTGCGCATTTGTTGCGAAGATAAAGTATTAAATTAGTTTTTCAAATTAATAATCGGTTGCAACAACACCATTTGAAAAAAAAAACATAATTAGTGAGGTAATATCATGTTTTCACATTTAAAAAAAAGGAAGTATGTTTAAATCTATGATGAAAAAAAAAAAACTAAAATAAGCCATTTGACAGGCGCTAATCCAATTTAAGCAGGAAAATTTAAAAAAAAATGCCCAAATATGTATTGTGTATGTATGATAAGCTATGAAGTATAGCAAATCACAAACTCCCAAACAAAATGTATGGCCTACCCAGGTTAGGCGACGGTTAAGAAAACAGGAAACCATCCAGCTAAATAGAACAAGTCCAGAAACCTTTGCTCAGCGGACAAGGACAATTCAGCGTGTTTCTTCGACCGAATGGGTTTTGCGATGTATGTTTTTTGGAGGAAATCATGTCTAGAAATAATCGTGTCGTTTTGTTTAGGGCATGCGGCTATTAAATACCTTGTATTTTATTTTATTACACATCCTTCAACAATGAAGAAGACGAAGCGAACTATCCTATTCATATGGAAGCAAAAGAAATTACGAAACTCTGAGCCAATGCAACTTGTTGCGGGATTGCAGGCTCAACTTACCCAGGAGCAGCACGATCAGGCCTAAACGATCTCTGAATCTTGCCACGAAGAGTTGGGCGGTGAGCTGCCGGAGGATAATTTCAACAGGTGAGCCGAGAATGCCTCATTCTGACCAGTGAGACCGCTAAGGTATGTTCAATCGTCTCCGGGGACACATTTTTGGAACCATGAACATACCTACATGCACGTTTTTTACCATGTTCTACCACAGTGCCATGTCTACTGTTTGTACACCAAGATAGGCGTCGTATACGAGGATGGAACAGTCAATCGGATGGGATAGTAAACTAGCATTTTGCCTGGCTTTGCTCAGTAAAATTGCGGATTTGTTCGATACAAAGCTTTTTTGAGGGTTTCTTTTACACGTCCTCCCTCTATTAAGCTTTGTAAGGTCCCTGAAATAACGTTCAATTTCTCAAACAACTACATAAATCGGTTCAGCCGTTCTCCAGTGATGCGACTTCGCGGTATTTTCCTAGTTTTCTTGATTGCTATACTATGATGTATTTCATTATTAACAAACAAGTAATGATTTGCTTACGGAAACAATTGCCAGCGGAAAAGGCAAACGGAATCACGACACACAAACAGGAAAGAGGAACACAAACCAAATACAGCTTAAGCTATCGTTCTGCTTTCGACTGTTTACTCTTCTAATTAGTCATCCTTCCAATTCTCCTAGGAGCACCGTGCGCTTATGTATTATTCAGGAATCGATCACTCTTTTTTTTTTTTTTTTTTTTTTTATTTATAAGAGGCTTCGGCCAAGAAAACAACTTAAATAACTAATAACAAGGCATGGCCTAGTGCCTCTTCTCAGCCTCTATTCCCCCCTGTGTAACTGTCCCGTTAAGGTTAAACACAGGGGGGAGGCATTGCCGTCTCTGCCCGAAGGGAGACGGCCTTTCGGATGTATGGCGCAGCACCATCTACAAGCTCGTGCCGACTGGCACGCTCCGGCTCAAACGAGAGGCTCACCCGGGGGTAGTGCATGGCGTGGCAAATCGCCGGTGCCATGGTGCCCCCGGGTTTCAGACTCTCGTTTGGTTCAGTGTCCTATGGTTAAGGACGCTGTTCCTTCCGGCAGTAGCTGCACCGTTTCTGCTGCCGTCGCAGCCACCGCAGACGCCGCTTCCGCATCCGCAACCGCTTCCGCTGCTTCCGCCACTTCCGCCGCTGCCGCCGCTGCCGCCGCTGCCGCCGCTGCAGTCGCTGCTGCCTCGGTCGCCTGGTCCTGTTGCCATCGCCGTTGCCGCACCGTCATAATGCGGCGGGCCAGCTCGCTGATCGTCTTCCACCTCGCCGGGCTATGGAGCAGCTGCTCCACCAGATTGTCGGCCGTGACTGCGGGGGCGCCGTCATGCGCCAGCAGCGCAGCCCGCTCGGCCACAAATCTGGAGCACTGAAATGCAGCATGCTCCATGGTGTCGACAGTGCCCGGGCAGTACACGCACTCCGAGGAGTGCGTGAAGTGCATCGCCGACAGGTACTCACGGGTAAACCCGTGGCCCGTGAGCCACTGCGCGAGGTGGAAAGACATCTCACCGTGTCTCCTGCTGACCCACTGGTCCACGGATGGGATGACACGGTGGGCCCACCGCGTGAAGCGGCTGTTCTCCGGACTTCCTACAGCAATGGTGGCGTCCCAACGCGCCTGCCATCGCTCGAGGGTGGTGCGCCGCTCCTCCTGGCGGACCGCTGCTGCTTGGATGGGGAGGTCGGTTGCGCGCAGCCGGTGGTAAACGCGCGCATCCTCCTCGACCTGCAGGTTGATCGGGATGATCCCTGCCACCAATATCGCCGACCAGTAGCGCACACGCCTGAAGGTGTAGCCGACTCTCCTGGCCACAATCCGCTGCGCGCTCTCCAGTCGTAGGCGGTACGACTTCGCCGCTAGACCTGCGTGCCAGACTGGTGCCGCGTACCTCATAGTTGAGGATACGACCCCGGCAAGTAGGCGACGCTGGGAGCTTCTTGGGCCACTGTGGTTCCGCATGAGGCCCGTTACCGCATTTGCTACGCGTACTGCTCGCGATGCGACCTCTTCGACGTGCGCGTTCCACAGTAGGTGATCCTGCAGCATCACTCCCAGGTAGCGGATGGACATCGACGATCTCCTCACACACCCGCCGACGTCCACTGGAACCCGAGGATGTCCCTGCCTCAGGGAGCTGATCATCAGGAGCTCCGTCTTGGCGGGTGCGATCTGCAAGGAGTTCGCCTCCATCCATCGCTGGACACAGGCGATGGCCAAGCTCGCGTTCTCGGCCGACTCCTCAGGCGTGCGGCCAGTCGCCACCAGCGCGATGTCGTCTGCGAAACCGACGATTTTCGCGTTCGCTGGTAGTTCCAGCTCGAGGACTCCGTCATACATGGCGTTCCACAATGTGGGGCCCAAGACGGAGCCTTGTGGCACGCCTGCCGTCACCGCTCGTTCCTCCACTCCTTGGTCGGTGTCTAGCAGCAACATCCTGTCCCGGAAGTAGTCCCCGAGTATCCGCAACAAGTAGTCTGGGCACTCTTTGCGCCTGAGTGCAGCTCCAATCGCCGTCCAGCTTGCCGAGTTGAACGCGTTTTTGACGTCCAGTGCGACAACCATGCGGCAGCGCCAGTTGCGAGCAGATGTGACGTTCAGCCGCATCGCCTGCCTTCCTTGCTCGACCACCTCGCGGACTGCTTCCACTGTTGATCGACCCTTGCGGAAGCCGAACTGCAAGGGAGACAGGCGTGGAACGGGGCCGCCCTCGAGGAAGTCGTACAGCCGGTTCAGCACAACTCGCTCGAACACTTTTGCGACAGTGTCGATCATGCAGAGTGGCCGATATGATGATGGCTGACCAGGTGGCTTACCGGGCTTGGGCAACAGTACAAGCTTCTGGCGCTTCCATCCAGTAGGAAAATGGCCGTCGTCCAAGCAGCGCTGGAACACCCGGCAGAATGTTGCGGGGTATGCCCGGATCGCTGCAGCTACCGCAGCGTTGGGGATACCGTCGGGTCCCGGTGCTTTTCTTGGCTTCAGCCTTGCTGCAATGTCGACCAGCTCTGCTTCCGTCACTGGTCGCCCTGTGCTCGTAGTGGGGCCTGGGTCTGGCCACTCCATCTCCGGATGCGTCGGGAACAGTTCGCTCACAATTCGACCAAGAGCCTCGCGGTTGCGCACCTGTGGCACTCGGCTGCCACGGATCCTGGTCATCACCACCCTGAAAGCCCTGCCGAAGACGTCGTTCTCGGCTGTCGCCACTAGCTCGTTGAAGCAGCTTCGCTTGCTCTTTCGTATGGCGCGAGACAGCCTTTTCTTGGCGGCACGAAACAGGGCTGCTCGCTCCTCCCTCAGCGCAGGGTTTCGGGCTCGCTTCATCAACCGGCGTGCGCGTGCGCAGGTTCTGCGGAGCTCCGCGATCTCCGGGGTCCACCAGTACATGGGAGGTCGGCTCGTGGTGTGCCGCTGACGGGGCAGCGTCTCGTCGCATGCGCGCGTCAGTGCTTCCACCAGTGACTGCGGATCTTGCGCCCTTTCCTCGAAGTTGGTGAGCGTCAGTGCGAGGATGAACACTTCCTCCTCGAATCGCCGGATAGCCCACTTGATTCCAATGGCGCGTGTAGCTGGGTTGGGCGCCGCCTGGTTCCTTTGGCGTTGCTGCTGTTGGCGAAGTCGTTGGGGGTCTACTAGGAAACGTATGGCCTGGTGGTCGCTGTGTGTGTATACGTCGGAAACGCACCATTCGTTGCCATTTGCTAACGCAGGGCTCGCGAAGGTGACGTCAACGATGGACGGACTGGCGACAGCATTCCCCGAGTACGTTGGCACTCTTCCTTGGTTGAGGAGGACCAGCCCCAGAAAGTCGACCGTCTGGGCCAGCTTCCGCCCTCGCTCCGTTGTCCGCCGACTGCCCCAGCGCCCGTGTGCAGCGTTGAAGTCGCCTCCAAGGATGACTAAGGGTTTGCCATCCGTCGCATGCTCGACTGCTTCCATCAGAAGGTCGAACTCCTCGATACTGAGTCTAGGAGGAGCATAACAACTGACGAACGTTATCCCCAGGACGTCAGCCGCCACCACCCCCCCTATCTCCGATCTCCATGCTCCATCGATGGAGTACGGACCAGTCACGATGACCGCCACCGTGCCTGCGCTATCTGCTACCCAGTTCCCATTGCTCTCAGGGACGCGGTAGGGGTCCGACAGTAGGACAACGTCGATTTCCTCCTCCCGCGTTGTCTGGAGCATCAGGTCCTGCGCAGCCCGGCAGTGATTCGCGTTTAGCTGCAGTAACTCAAGCACGGCGGCTGCTTGTTGCCTCGCATTTTGCCGAGCCTGTGCGGTGGGGTCCGCTACAGCTCAGGCACTTGGCCGTCTCGCGGCACGAGCTGGCTTTGTGGTCCTCTGCACCACACTGGAAGCAGCTCTTCTGCCGATCAGGGCCCTTGCACGTCGCCGCGAAGTGCCCCCGCTCCAGGCATTTGAAGCACTTTGCCTCCGCCAACGGCACCCTTGGCACCTCCTTAATGGTGCATCGTGTGGGTCCGATCACCACTTTCTCACCCGCGATTTTCTTCGCCTGTTTCCTTGTGAGGCGGAATCGCGAACACTGCAATCCATCAAAGCGGCGCCAGAGGCGTACGGTGCTCGGGATGATCGGCTCTCCGAGCTTCTCCGCTACTGCGAGGGAAACCTCCTCGATGGTGGCCAGCATGTCGATGCCAGAGATCGCCATTTCCACCGTTTCCGCCAGCAACGTCGTCTTGCAGCCGGGTGGGGCCAATGCGCCGGCCTTCCAGCAGACCTCTGCGCTATCCGCCGATGGCTTGACCACCAGGATAAGGTGATCCTTTGCCGTTCTCTTCGACTCTTTTATAAGGTCATCGACCTCCTTCGCGGCACGAATCGAGGTCATGAGGTCGAGGTAGGTAGTCCCCTTTGCCGGCTCGATCCTCACTGCTTCCAGGCGAGCTTTGGGCCCCCGCTTTTTCCGCTTCTTCTGCTCTGGCGGCGGTTGTTGCTGCTGCAACTGAAGTTGTGCCTGCTGCCGGCAGACGCAGGGACACTGCTGCCACTGCCACGGGTGCTGCTGCTGGTTCCACGGGTTATCCTGCGCCCCGTTGGACTGCTGCTGCTGCGGCTGCTGCTGCGAGTGTTGATGCGACTGCTGCTGCTGCTGCGGGTGCCGCGGGTGCTGCTGCGACTGCTGCTGCTGTGGGTGTTGCTGTGACTGCCCCGCAGGCAAAAGGAACTCAATTTTTGATGTCACATCTACGTCTCTCCCATTTCCACCCCTGTTCGGCCCACACTTTTGCATCGGCACGCTACACTGTCGATTCTTTCATGATGCCATCTCGTTCTCCCCTGGAGCGATATTTTTTCCGCTCTCCCTCTTCTGGGACTTAAGAAAATTTCTTCGCGGCTTTGAGTGGCGTGTATCGATACATTATACGGCCATCTCTTTTTTTCCTTCGAGCTTGGTTTTCTTTCTCGCTCTTCTGGGATTTGGAAAAAATTTGTGCGCAGCTCGGAGTGTGTTTTATAGGAGATTCAAAGTTGTGTTGGTGTCGTGATAATCTTTGGAAACCTGTTGGCATTTGACAATTTGACAGATAATCATTATTACTGGTAAGTTCAGTTTGTTTTGATGGATAGAAATTTGATCCGATATTATAATACCTTTTTTATGAGTTACAGCAAGATTACGAATATGGATCGACAGCAAAAACAACTTTATAAGCGAGGGGATAAATTGATGCAAGCTTTGGAGCAAGAAGTAGACCAGGAATGGGAGAATCTTGCCCAAATGCTCTGTGGACCCGGCCCCGTCGGAAGCTTTCCATGGGCTCTTGGTAAGTGATAATGTTTTCTTGTTCAACTAACCCTTCTCAAACATTCGGTGCGATGTGTTATAAGATTCATTGAATAAGCTAACATAGCATATAAATAAAAGTGTTCAAATAGTTTATATAGACATGCACGAGGTTAAGTGATTGAAAGGGTTTGTTTGTGATATTGTGAATCTCCTTTAATCCGAAGTGCGAAGCGAAATCTTTTGCCCACATCCTGTACTTTTATTAATGCTGTAATACTTTACGTATTCACATATTAATTTTCGGTTATTTACAGAAATTTTTTAGTTTAGCTAGAAACAGGACTAAATAATTTCTGTGGTGTTGTGAAGCATTATAATAAAAAGTATAGGAATTAATTTGTGCTTTATAATTGCCAAAAGTGTGGGAAAAGATTTTATCACTTACATTCATTAAATGTCCACAAACAAAAAGCAGTGTGAAGCCTCCAAGAGTCTGAGGCCGTTGTCATTGCTCCGTCGGACACTTTTTAAATCGGACGATATGTCAAATTTTTGTATGGGATTTGACAGATGGCAAAATCGGCCGATTTAATCAAAAAAAAATTGATTCAAATCCCATATAAAATTTGACATATCGTCCGATTTAAAAAGTGTCCGACGGAGCAATGACACCGGCCTGAATGCCAATTGTAGCCTGGTTGCCAAAATTAATCATTTTATTCACATTAGCTACGTTCGATAAAAAGTAATTAAAATGTGCAACAAAACCACAATGGTCTGCACATGAAAGTATTATATCCCGCTTAGATTTTTAATTAGTCCTTCATCAACTTTTCAATCCATTTTTCTGAATTTCTGCTAAGTTGTAATTATTTCTGAAAGTCATTTCAAATATCAAAATACGTTTTGGCAACCCTGCATCCCATCGCCTTTCTGCCGTTTGACAGTTCAAAAGTTGTTTTGGTTTCGGCTGCGTGGTGTGCGGTTTATTTTCTGTGTTCTTATTTTATAATTTTTCAGTGTTTAGAATTATATTCAGAGTTTTGTTTAGCGGGTATGTGCTTTAAAAATCTCTCCCGAGTTGTTTCTTTTCAGCATAATATGGAATATAGGCGTGAAATGTTCCCCATACCGATCCCCATCTGCATCGATCCCCATCTGCATTCGATGTTAGAAAGGTAAGTGCATTAAATTATTCCAATCCAGAGGAATGTAGATTAAATAAATCTTCAATTTTCTCTCTTTTTGCAGTTTTATTCGTCTTGCAGCACCTCCGGTAAGATTTACAAGCAATTTTCATTGTACATTAGAGTAATTTTTTCAATCGATTTTTCACTACATTCCCATACAGTAACACCGGC
This sequence comes from Anopheles atroparvus, assembly GCA_914969975.1. Taxonomy (NCBI): domain Eukaryota; kingdom Metazoa; phylum Arthropoda; class Insecta; order Diptera; family Culicidae; genus Anopheles; species Anopheles atroparvus. The sequence goes on from CAJZCY010000004.1 coordinate 21,616,220, forward strand.
TTCGCCTCAGGCTTCCCAATCATAAAGCAGCTTTGTGGCGCATTGGAGAATGCAGATTATGCATTTTTGTGAAGTTATGTGCAAAGTTGATAAAAAATATAGTGAAAAAAACCGGCACCAGTTTTGTACGTGTTTTATTTAATGTTGAAATTTTGTGGATCGAGTGGTGGGAATCTCAATCCACGGGGTAAAGGGGGAAGGGTTACGAGGGATAGGGATTTTATGACACTAACACAAATAAACCAAAACGGTTACCGCGTTCTCACTACCACATGCGCACGGAGGCACTCAAAAGGTCGCTGCTTAAGCTTAAGGGACCTACGGAAATATTTTCCCAGAACAGCAACTCAACAGCCACTAAACAGCCAGTCGCGCAACATGTTTCGCCGGCCGGGTGCTGCTGCAGGTGTTGCGGGTATTGCTGCTGCTGCGGGTGCTGCTGCGGCTGCAGGTGTTGCGGGTATTGCTGCTGCTGCGGGTGCTGCTGCGGCTGCTGTTGCCGCGGGTGTTGCTGCGACTGCTGCTGCGGGTTCTGCTGCGGCTGCTGTTGCTGCGGGTGTTGCTGCGTCTGCTGCTGCGGGTTCTGCTGCGGCTGCATTTGCTGCGGGTGTTGCTGCGGCTGCTGCTGCGGGTGCTGCGGGTATTGCTGCTGCTGCGGGTTCTGCTGCGGCTGCTGTTGCTGCGGGTGCTGCTGCGACTGCTGCTGCTGCTGCTGCTGCAGGTGCTGCTGTTGCTGCTGTCCCTGCTGGTGCTGGTGCTGTTGCTTGTTCTGCTTCTGCTTCTGCTTCTTTTTCTGTTCCTGCAGCTGCTGTTCTTTTTGCTGCTGTGGCAGGTCCGCTTGCTGTGGCTGTTGCTGGGGGCCCCACAGTCGTTCGCGCAGTTGCTGCTTCTCCAGCAGCGCCAGTTGCTTGTCTTTTCGAGACTTTCGCCCCTCGACCTCCGTCCAGGGTCCATGGCCGTCGGTTTCTGCGGCGGCTACTTCGGCGACGGCGACAGCAGCATCGCCAGCATTCGGCGCGAGGAAGCCGAACGGGACGCACGCGGTTCGATCGGTCGCGGTACACTCCATTCCCGGTAGGGGAATCCCGTTGGCGGCAGCGATGGCTTGCACCGCGCCGCGCAGCCAGGCCATTTCATCGCGGAGGGCAGCGTTCTCCCTTCGCACCTCCTCCTCCCTTTTCGAGGTCTCATCCAGCTTGGCTGCTAGCGCGTCTCGCTCAGCATCCAGCTCGATGAGTTGCCTCTGTAATCGACTCAGCTCCTCTGAAGGAGCGGAGTCGTACCCCGACTGACGCCTGGGTGAGGTGGCTCTGTTGGAGCCCTCGTCGTCCGATGAGGTCGGTGCCGCGTTTCTTTTACGGCTCCTTCCACGCGGTATCTCTCCGTCTCGGCGCTCATTCGGACCCATCATGGGTCCGTTCCCGACGGTCCACCACCAGGAAGTCGGTATTGTACGCCTTCACACACACACTTTCACTCTCCCGTCGCCCAGATTTGGCAGCGCACAATAAAACGGGCAGGTGCGTTTGCCAGCACCTGCTCGCACAGAGGAGAGAAAGACCCGTTATTTTCGGTTGCTGTACCGGAGCACTGGAGCACTTGATGACACGTCTGTTCTGGACGGAGGCTGGACGCTCACTCGGAATCGATCACTCTTGAAACGCTCTTATTAGAAAGAAGAAGAAAAACCACAATCGCACATCAAGCGGAGCTTTTTTAGACGAAACCCCCCCGCCTTCCTCTGGCTTGTTTCCATAATCGAATGCCACCGATAAATGCGTTCGAGGTTGCTACTGTGTACTTTCGTAGCGGGTTGTTGCGGAGTGCAACAGCATCTCACATGCAACAGTTACGCAGCCCCGGTTCGGTTCCTATGCAGCCTGAAGAGACAAATGTTCACGTCCCAGCGAAGTGCAGTGCATTAGAATAAACAACCGTTGCGCCTGCCGATTCTTTTGTGCATTCCGTCCGGTTCCGTCGATGCATAATGACATTCCCGGTGCCATTCCGGGGTCTCTGGCGAGTGCCGTGTTACTGGAAATGGAAATGCAGTTCGAAATGGCATGTGGCGACGCAGTCCGGTCTTCGCCCGGGGAAAGGTGAAACCGAAACCGCCTCCCCCGGGGGATGGGGGCCTCCATCTGCGTCTACAAATGCGTTTGCGATGGCGCGTTCTCTGTTCGGATCGCTCTGCATTTTCTTTCCTTTCCCTTGCGCCACCGTGCGCCGCTTGTTTTATGGCGTTTCGATTGCGTACACGCAGTGGCGCATAAAATAATAAACATAAAATAATAATCATTATGAGCACCGTGGGTCGCACGCCGTACACACCAAACCGGAAAGGTCCGACAAAGCGGAAGGAATGCACGGGGCACGGATGCAATGAGAATTTCGAATATTCCAATTCCTATTCCTGGCTGCCTGCTGGAGACCCCACCGTTGGGTCATTAGGATCGTTCGCCACACCGGAGTCGTAAAATGTTTGTGTGCTGTCCCAGGAGTTGTCGGAAGTCCTCCGGAATGTCGGCCACTCTGCAATCGGACCTCAATCCGAACGATTTAACAATAATTGTACCGCTGCGCTATTATGCTTACTTTCCAACTGTCGTCGCACACTGAAGTTTTGGATTGCAGTTCCGCAATTGCTATCGAGCACCATTTGGGCAGCGGAAAGCCGAGTGCGTCCGGCGTAACGGATGGCTACCGACTTCTCATTAGCAAAACATGATGATGACCGACGCACACCGACTGCGAGAGCTGATCCATTTGCAAGCCCCGCCACATTATGCTGTACGGAAGCACGGTAGTTGTTCAAAAAGAAAAGAAAAAATGCGAATCGATATTTCGCTTTATCTCTCGTAGAGTTGGAGGTTCGTGTGAACTTGTAAACTGTGTCCTTTTGGAGCTGGATTGACAATGTTCAAACAAAGCCTGTCCTGATGTTGTGTTGCCTCTCTTGTGGCGCATGAATAATCTCCCTGCATAGGTGGCACCTTTTGTGCACAATTTTTATGCAAATTTAATTGAAACGACACGTGGAAAGCTTTCAATTTTAGAAGAGCCCTGTTTTGAACAATTGATATCCGAGGAATGCATTTTGAGGAAACAGTTCTGCAAGTTACGATTTTCAAGAACAAAAAAAAATCTCTAATAAACATATAGGCGAGTAGATTTTGATAACATCCGGTATCATAAGCTTAAAAAATATGCTTACAAATAGAAATATTAACATGAAACCTTGACGGAAAACAATTAATTTAAACTCGTTCGTAGAACAGCATTTAAAAAAAGATGAAGAGATAATAATTTTAGAGCAAAAGTAACAAAAAAGGGGAATTCTTTTAACATGATGAATTTGAACCTGAAATTCACCCAGTAGGTAGCTTCCTGCCATTAACAAAAAATCTTTTCAAACTGTCCTTACATCGAAAACAGAACGATTAAAACATATGCAAAAAAAAACAGGTGGAAAGTAACGTCAAGATGTCGTTAACTCGTGTTTCCTCTTTCTATTGCGCTTGAAAAGAATAATTTGCAGCAGTGAAATAAAAAAAACCCAAAAATCCTTGGATGCCGGACCCCAAATACTGCAAGCTGCATGCTAACAAGAATCAACGTCCTCAAAAAAAGCGGGAGAGTGAAAGGAAACTGCTCGTTATCTGAGGATCCACTCGGGTCGGGTCTTGCCTTAGATTGGAGGTGCGTTAGCATCAACGAAGACGAGGATTTCCGCCGGTTGCAGGTTACATTTGCTTTGCACCACGAATTTGCTGCACCAGATTCATCAAGCGAGCAAGCTCATTTTCCACCGTAATGCAATCCTCTTAATTTGCTGCAAGGGTTGGCTTAAGCTGTGGTTTATTCGCCGGAGCGTGCAGCTTTTGTCGTACTTTTAAGCGTAATGCTCTTTATTTAAATTACATTGCTTGTTTTAATAAATGTACTTGAAGGTGGAAAGACTATAATTGTGCGCGTGAGATTTCTCCCGACAAGCAAGAGTCACATCTTCATCCTGCCAATCTCTCGTCCGCCTTTCGTCATCTGGAAACAATTGCGCGTTCGTTGACCTCCCTGACTTCTTCTACAGACACATGTTGTTGTAACCGATTTGGAAGTGTCAATTTGATAATTTGAGTTCGGGCTGAAAATGCAGCTGCCTCGAAGAGCCGGTGTTCGGAAGAAAACCTCTCGTGACGACTTTTGCAACGGCGACTCCGTTTTGGACAGCCATATGATCTTGCCCAAGCTGCTCGCTTGCCCCAGACTCGACCGATCAGCTGATTTTGAGCTGAATCGTTTGCCCCGGCTTCGCGTAAGAAACGCGACAGGTGTCGACTGCACGCCACGTCCATCAAGCGGCACGTGCCAAAACGCGTCCGTCAGCATCGAGAATCCCCGGGAACGGTGCGTTTAAGCCTCAGCATCAGGGTCGCCGACTCCCATTTAGCTACTTAGGCGCTAATTGGATTAACAACGTCGGCCGTCGCTGCAGCTTCGGCGCACCTTTCTAAGGAGCTAGCCCTCGGGGCCATCGAGAGAGCTAATTTACAAGTCAACTTGACCACTCTACTGCTTCCACCGCATTGCCACCCTGCTTGTTTTATCCTCCATCCACCTTTCAGGTCTGTTCCGATCGATAGTTTATGCCCCGGAGTTCGTCCGCCATAGGCAAGCGCAATTTCGGGACACTAAAACAACGATCCAAACAGCTTCAACTGCTCTGAAATGGATCCAATTAAAAAAAAAAAATACTCGTGTTCACCTAACCGCAGCCTCTTGCCGGCAACATCCCTTCCTCAGGAGTCCTCGGATTCGGACGATAAAACAAACAGAAATTCGACGTGTCCATGCCAAAACGTGACATTCGATGATTTTTATCTTTCATCCCCCTGAGCCACCGACGGTTCGTCTCGGTCCCACGCTGCGCCCACCCCCACCTTGTCGAGGCATCGGAGGCATCTCTGCAAAGCGACTCTAAGCTTCACCGTTCCTTGCCTCTCATTTCCCTTTCCGAAGTTTCCACGCTGACTGATGTCGATGATGAAAAGTATCCGCCATCAAATATGCATGCCAGCGATAGATCAACGCGATTGGCTCATTGGCAACATTTTCTGTCCGTCCGTTTGTATGTGTCCCCTAGTCCACGAACACGCGCGGGGATCATTGCCCGGGGGGGGGGGGGGGGGGTGGGCCGGGGCGATTTTCAAATGTTCCGATCAATCTAACGAAATCGAAACGATTTCAGGCTGGACATCGACGGTTTTATTTTATTTTTCCAACCGTCTCTCCTTTTATCACGCCAGTGCGGGACGGAATGAAGCTTGAACGTGGTTGGGGAGTCCGGATAAAGCGAGACTCCTAAAATGGCGTCGACGAATGGAGTCCGTCGCGAGAGCCTATCGGAGATAATTAATTTATTAAAAACAAATTAATGATTTACATTTTAAATTTACTTTTTTATTGGATCTACGAATTCCCCCTGCGCGCCCGAGGTGCAGGCTTCCTCCCCCCCCCCCCCCCCTTACTGTCCACTTCCTCCTTCTTCCTCCATAGAAGTACGGGTTTCTGATTTTTGGAGGGGAAGGACGTGCGACGGATTTAATTTCCCCCGGCGGACTGTCTCCGGGACCTGAACCGATATCCACGATTGATGATCGCTTAGGCTGAGCTGAGTGATTTTTATATGCGCTTTTATTGACTTCGACGCCTACTCTCGGGCAGGGTTTCGGCAGGGAAGAGACGATCCCACCACCGGATCGGGCGAGAGATGGTATAGATTTATGGACGCGCGCCCGAAACGAGCCAAGGAATGGGGTGCAAATGGCGGGCTTGCGCCGCATTGTGTCCTCGTCGGATTCGGAAATTAAGAAACAATCAAACCACTGATTTTGTCAACGTGGAAAGTGAGTATAAAATTGAGTTACGGCCGGGTCCGGTGACGGCCCCGTTTTATTGGGGCGTCGGTTTTGAATCGTCAATCGCTTCCAGAATCGCCCCGGGGAAAATGTCCCGTTCGTCGAGGGACGATCAAAACTCCCGATCGGGGAAAGTTTATCTCGAATTGCATTTTTAAAGATAGGTTTAACATCCTCAAATCCTAATTTCTTAAAACCTGCAAACCACAAGATAACCATCGGCATTCTAAACGGTACCTTTTGAGTTGATTCGACAAGACATTTCGTTGTGCTTGGAGCCGGCGGCGTGGGTTCAATGTGTTCATTAGCCACCGACAGGATGTGGCATAAATTTACTCGCCAAATTATTTTATGATCCCAAACAAACAATTTAGATCACCTTCATGGCGTTGTTTTCCCTCGTCCTAGTTGCCAGTGCTCTCGTTTTTGTTTCTCCCCCTTTTCCAGCGGGGTTAAAAGAACGCGAGTTTGTTTTGGATGGACAACGCGAACCAGCGGAAAACGAATAAAACGATCGTCTTCATTCCCGGACGAATGAACAAATGAAATAAAAATCAACACCAGCGGCTCTCGCCTCGTTACTCGGCCCCGTTTTCTCACCAGTTCGTTAATTTTTAAGCGCCAATATTTCTTCCAGCCAGCTGCCAGTGGCTTCAGAGGAAGTTCACCTTTACAGGTTTTGTGCCAAAAAGTCGAGCTCGATTCCTCTAAGCACGCCATTCTAAGCGATCTAAACCAATGACCGAGGGGGGGATTGGAGGGACATGTTGGGTGAATGCAACATAAAAATTCATAACTCAAAAACAACAACTCAACTCGCCCGAGGACTGGGAGCGGAGACTGGTACGAAATGAAATCGTTTGGCGTACAATGTTTTGGCGCACAGAGTAAGAGCGTCTGTTCATACCGTCCACCCCCCTCCCCATCGTTCTCTGAACGAGAAAAAGGGAAAAGAAGTGGCAACCCACGGCAGCTCAGAAATCTCTAAAACAAAAGTAATTCCAAGGGCAGTGCATTCGTCGGAAAGCGCGATGATTATGATAACTCTTTTCTCGCTTTCATCACCAGCGGGTCATGCGGGGAGGACAGTGGTGGGGCGTTGGGAGGTTGCCAACAACAAAAAAACCCTTCCCTGAGAACGTGCCATTTTTGGATTGAGAAACGCAAAAAAAAAAACTTTTCCAAAAAAGCTCTTGGAGCCCTTGGGTTTGGTTTTGCGCAAGAAGCTGGCGGAATTTAGAATTGAGCAATGGAACACGCCACCGAGACTGTGTGCGAGACGAACGGGAAAATGAAGGAAACCTGTACAGTGAAACATAAGCAGAAAAGAAAGATCTTTAGTGAATGGGTTGACTCGGGCGCGGCGAAAGAAACTTGATAACAAATGGCTCGAACGTGTTGAACGTAGGTTCGCGCTGCGTGGAATTTATTATATCTTTCCGTGGAATGGTGGACGGTAGAAGGACGGGCGGGCAAGGCGGAGAGTGTTTTAGGTTCTTTAGTCCGTCTGTTTGGTTTGTGCTTTTTTTTTGTCTGTGTTCCGTTTCACTCGCTGATCATCACCACGCACCTTATCAACATTTTACTTCGATTTTGAGACCGAGATCGGTTGTTTTTTTCCCTTCGTTTCTTTTCTCCTGGGCGGGGAAGAAAGTTTAAAATAAATTAACAACGAGGAAATAGCGCCCACGCTGGGGCTTAAGAAATTTATCTAATGGATCCCCTTTAACTTTTCTTCGCCGAGCCGGACGCCGAGCGTGGGATATTTTCGCTCTGTTTTCGTGAATGAGTTTTAGGTACGATCGGTACTTTGCTTGGAGTTAAAAAGAATCAGTTTCGATCTGAAATCGAGAACGGCAGACTTAACATTTAAAAGGACAATTAAAACATATCATATGGAAGTAAGGAATATTTTGGCAATTCAATAAAAACGATTGAAATTTAAAATGGAATATAAAAAAAAAATCCCTACACAATAGTTGATGAAGGATATTAAAAATAAATTTGTCATTTGATTATAAGATGTTGAAAAAGTCCATTGTTTAAATTTAAAAAAAATCCGATTACGTTTAATGGCTTTCAGTAGCTAATTTTTTCTCACAAATGCTGTTTCAATCCCCGAATCTGCAAAAAGTCAAAAGTCGTCCATACAATCTTCCAAAATTAAAAACGATTGAAAAATAATTTGGTCTTACATCGAAAAATCCACCAAATAAACTTCTTAAATTACGTGTTTCGCAATTCTGTACTCAAACAACAGTTGACCTTTTATTTAGTTCATATTTTCAAATAAATTGTTCATGAATTAGTTTAATTGAAAAAATAAAACATTGCATGTTCCATAAAATGTCGGCTCAGTTTTTCGCTGGTCTAATATACCTATTCAACCTTCCGTTACAACGCTCTTCTTGTGCGTGGCTGACGTTAGAAGGTCTCCCACTCCACCTTAATGTGACCCGGGCTGCGCTAAGCGGTATCACTTAGGAAAATTGAAAAACAATCAACGAATTGACCTTAAACATTCCGTATCGCTTCCGAAGCCGAAGCCTCTGTCGTCGTCGTCGTTGAGTCCTCCGTCGATGCCAGGGCCAGAAGGACCGAAGGACGATTCGAACCGACTAGGCAGGTCGGGCACAAATGGCATTAGCTTCGGCGGCTCTCACTGAAACCGAGTTGCGAATTCCCGGGAACGGGGAGGAAAAACGCGCAGCGAGTCGATAGGAGTCGGTTCAATCCGGATGAGTCTTCGTAGAACCGGTGGCAAATGATTCCGTGCTGGAGAATCGTTTCCCGGCAGAAGAACCTCGAACACGGGCCCCCAAGACCTGCACACCGTCTTAATCTTGGTCCCATCGGGCGTGATGCGGAATGCATAAAATGCCAATAAAGTCCAGCCCTGATGATTGCGTGTGTTGGCCAGTTCCAGACGTGGCGGGATGCGTGTGAGCTGCGTGTCACTTCCAGGGCCAACGGCGAGGTGTTTGTTGCACTCCCTCCCTCCCAATAAGGCACGTTTGGCCTCAGTTTGCTCCCCAACACCTCGAAGAGTGGATTATCACGCTAAACGACACCGCGGGATGCTTCCGTTTGCTCCAGACATTCTCGGCCTGAGGCTGAGGACGCCTAGTGTTTGCTAGAAGACGATGGTCGACGCAACGATACAACCCGTCAGTCCGGTTAGGTGCTGGGCAATAGTTTGGTTCCTTCTATGTAAATGGATGGATCATCAATCTTTTCCTTTTTTTTTACCTCCATCACATTGGGATGCATCCCGCATCGAAAGCAATTAAATATGAATCAACGTGCAACGGCGAGGAACGGGCGCGCGACAGCAATTGCATCCAAATGCCCTACGAAACGCATCATTCAGCGTCTTTTGCTTGCCAGAAGAATGGGATGGCATGCAATCCGCGCGCTTTCAAGCACGGAATATGCATCCAGACGGGTTTGCGCTGGCGGGAAAATAAAAGAACTGCCAGCCTGAGCCTCGGTACTCATCGGTACGGGAAGTGTTCAGTTCCGCACCAGGACCAAGACCTCAAAAAGGGCAACGAGATAGATAAAGGTGGTCGTGCTTTATTCCCGCGACTCACTAGCCTGCACTGAATTAAATGTTCATAATAACGCGCTGCAACGCGAGCAGAGAGAAAACACGGGAAAAAGAAAACGCTTGGAAAAGTCGAGGTGAGTGGCAGAGATTAGCGGGGCGCTGCACTAGCCCCCAAGGGTTGCCCGACCTCCAGCTGGCTCTGACGGCTCCGAGAAGACAACCGGTGTCGAATGTTGAAAGGTTGCATTCCCACCCGCTGCGAGAACCGATGGTGCCTTATTTCTTTATTCTTTTGCGGGTCGTGAAGTCTTCGACAAAGATGCACCAGGGCGTCGGTTTCTAAAATGGTGGAACTGGAGCAAGGAACGGGCCCCGCTAGTTCTAGCGATTAAACACGCTGCCGGTCGAACGTTTTTGGCGCGTGAGACGAGCATTTAAGAAGTAGGTTGCAGCAGGCTGAAGCGGAGTCATCGCCGTACGGGTCAAAGCGGAAAAAGTCCGCTTGTCAGAGGGTTCAGGGAGCAGGAAAATGAAGATCATAACGTTCGAATTGGCGCTCTATAAACATGCAAAATTGCATAGCAAATCTTCTTTTCTCTCCCCTACGTGACCTTATGAAACGTTTCCCCTTTAAAGTCGATAGTAAATCCTTCATACTGGGGGAGCGCTCCAGTGTGGAATCGTACCCACGCCGCCTTGGGTTGTGTTGGAGTCGGCGTACGCGTTCGGCTATTCCGGAACTCTGTGACCTCATTGCAAAAAGAGATTACATCAATTGTTTTGAGTATGTTTTGCTCCATATTGCAGATGCATTTCACTTCATACAATTTAACTAATACATGTTCATGTTCGACAGACTTTTTTTTTAGAAACTAATAAATAAGCCTCATTGTCTCATCTATTGCCCCATGGCCCGTCCGCCGAATCTCTCTCGCGATTAAATAAAAATATCTACAGAACAAAGTTCCGAAAAACACCACACGAAAAATAAAAATAAATAAAAAGTACTCCTACGGTAGCATTAAGCTATCTTGCTTGTCGCTTCCCGTTTCCAATCGATTGCCCTTTCGATCGGACGCGAGTGTGTGTTGTGTTCGCATTAAAGCAATTTATGCATGCACTTTTGTGCATTTATTTATTGCCTTTCTGCAGCTCAGCGCGAGTGCATTCATATGTGCGTAAGGGGGTTCTCCCTTCGGCCCCGCAGGTCCCATCCTCGGCCGTGCTGGCGTTAGCCCGTCAACAGGCAGGGCAGACGAATGCGCAACAGAACCCCCAACAGATAAGCACACATGAAAACGGCTAAGCCGAGGGTGTTGTCGCGGGTCGGGGTGATGTCGCGTTTTATTTCTCTTTACTCGCGCTTTATGTCCCGCTTCATTTCGCCCCCGACCGCGACCAACCGGTTTCCCCACCCCCTTTGAGCCTGTGCGTTCGACGCACGTCCGCGGTTGTACTTTCTTTCTTTCTTGTCGTTTTGCAACGTCTGCCGTTGGCAGACGGACACGACGGCGGACGCATGTGTCGGGACATTCGGCTGAAGGTTGGACATTCCAATGCTCGCTGGAACTGAGCTCGCTGGATAGACGTCTCTTCTTTTCTTTTTTTCTTTTTTCGTTGAAAGCCAGCTTTGCCAGTCAGTATTCAAAAATCGGACAGAATTGTGGCGTGTGTCTGTGCGGGGATCGTGAGATCAGGGGGGATGTTGATGATGGTTATGGCCCGTTGCAAAGGACTATTGTTGAGCGAACTGCGGAGTGGAAAAGAGCGGAAGGTGTCGAAGGCACGGGATCACTGAATCAACATTTCTGCCGAGCTGCTGGTTAAATTGTTCCGGCTACGTAGTACGGGTTGGTCGGCCATTGGGCCGGGTCCTTATCATGCATGCATGCCTCGTCACTTCATCATCATCGTCATGATCATCTGCGTAAATTCCCACCAAAGGCAGGGGCCTCGAGGGGGAATGCAGCGGAAGGACTTTGGACCATTTTCCTGGAACGCACAACGGCTTCCGGGGAGAATAGTAACAATCGCCAGGAATGGGCGGTATTTTAGCAACGCACATTGCAACCATGATACCAAGGGAAGCTGGAGCTATGGTCCTGCAGAGACTCTGGACTTCCTCTGTCGGTAGGCACACCTCCCATGAACCAGGAAGGTCGTTGTAGCGTCGAAAACTTGACCATTTACGAGAGCATGTCCTTCAAGGAATCCGATGCACGTCTTGCAGAAAAGCATCACTTGTTGGCCAGCGGATGTCCTGCGATGATGGGTTACGTATGTGTGAGCCCTTGTATGTGATACTATGTTGTGATTGTGCTGTCAACTCCTTCCGTAGGCTGTACTCCCTTCCGCCAATTTCGCTCGAGCTGGAACACGCTGGTGCTTGACGATAAAATCAATAACGACTATAATGACAAACAGAGTGCTAGAGATATACGTCTCCTTTCCTTTTCCACTGTCCTCTTCTTTTGCCATAGCCCCTTAGTTTACCGCACCAGAATTATGCAAGAGCTTTTGTGGCAACGACCAGCCAGCCATCTGTATTGTCCGCAATGTTGTAACACTGTACGCAAACCGACGGTTGGTCCCAAGACTCTCGAGTGACTTCGACAACAATAATAAGGATAATAGCGAAGGTTATAATAACACCAACAAAACCCAGGGTAGCGTCACTCGTCCACTTGGCGGTTCCCAGCGGTTTCCTTCAATACGTGCATCCGTGTCAAGAGTGCAACGGGGTGGGCCAGCTGGTGGGCGTTCTCGGTGAGCATTCGAGATGGCTTTCGCTGGAGTCCAACGTCCACTTCGCTGTTCGCAGATGAGATGCCGCAGACCGCGCAATGCCTCTTCTTCGGGGCGTCGCCCACGTGGTGCAATTGTAGCGAGGTAATTGAGTTATTGAAAATTCTTCGTACTCCACACGCAACTCGCCACGCATGATAAATGGGCCGCCATCGTCGGTTTCTCCCAGCTTAGCTTCAACAAAAGGGTGCGTCGAACAAAGGCAATGTTTATTTATGTGATTTTTTTTTTTCGTCTTCGTGGTTAAAAAACCTTGGAGTATGAGAGTATAAATTATCGGTTGGAAAAGAGTTCGAATTTGGCAAAGATAATCTGAGCCATACTTTAATTTACTAGTATTTAGACTTACCGGATTATTTCTCAGAAATAAATTTATTTGGAAGGAGCAGTTGATTTTTTCACTAGGTGGCTCCCAACTTGTTACTGCAGCAAAATAAAGTTCAAGTTTGTTTTCGTTTGTCGGCGAGGCTTCGTTTCGTTTTTCTTTTTTAATATGTGCTCCGTTAGCTCTACTTAGTTAAATCATGAACAACATCCTTGAAATTCACAAACAGCGAGATTCACAAACAGCCATTTTTTTGGTTTGGACTTTGCTAGCATATTTATTTAAATTTTTCGATATCTCTAAAGGCAAATAAAGGGTTTTTAAAGGACAATTTTACGACAGAAAGAAAACCTCATGATGTCAACTAAATCGGTCAAACATCTTCTATGCATTCATTAAAGTAAAATATTTCAGCATGCGACATTTTTCCCCAACGTCCAATCCAATGTGCATCAAATGCATCGACACATTTATAGTGTTATCTTCCACCTCAAGCAGCACCATAAGGCAGGATTTCTCTATCGCACTCACAATGATACTAAATAGGATTAATAATCGTCCGGAACGAAAAAGGCGAATGATGATGATCGACTCGGCAGGCGTCCGACATTCGTGCTCCCCTCCTTTTCATTTGGGACAAACACCGAAGGGAAAGTATGTTGAGGTGTTGGGGGGGGGGGGGGGGGTGGTAAAATTAAAATTTGCATAAAATATGCTGCATGATTTATTTCCGCTTTCGTTCGAAGCATCGAATGAAGGCGTTTGCACCGAATGCCGGAGTCGAGGCTGTCTGCATTGAGCTCGGCATCGGTTCCAAGGCGCACCGCAAAGACGGACGTGCACGAGAGTGGTTCCTTTCTTTTTTTTTGCGATGAGTGTGTGTATGTGAACGGCCAGAAAAGTTCTGATTCTCGATGATGTACGCCTTAGATCGATCGATCGATCGATCGACTTGCACGTTTTCCCCCACTCCTGATAGATTAAACCCGAACGAGATCGTTCCCGCGGTGGGAAACAAAATGAGAGATGGATTTCGCACACACATGCACGGGCAGCAGCAAACACACAAACGGAAACGTTGCAAGTTCGCTCGATTGCAAATCCATCGAAAAACAGTTCGTCACGTGGTGCGGCACCGCACGTGATCACGGGAGCTGCATACGAGATTAGAAATTAATTATGAAACTGGAGCAACTCGGCAACCGCACGTCCTGCTGCGAGGAAGGGGGAAAGGTCCTACCGGTCAAGAGAGGCAAGACGACACACGTGCCCTCGTGCACTGACCGACGCTTGGAAAATTGGGCAGCCCCGGAGCATACTTTCGAGGTTATGTGGACCCTGGCGGAGCAACAGCATGGCGGCGCCGATAAGAAAACAATCAAAACTAATTCTCACATCCTTGCGGGTGTGTGCGTGTGCTGATTGGGAATATTGCTGTCCTTCCTCGAGGTCCTTTCCGGCGGTGGGACAGTCTTCGTTATGCCGGGAGCAGAGAACTTGTCATGGAAGCTCTCCTCCCGTAACCCGTCACCATTCATTCGCAGCGCGGAAAACGGAAAGTGCGGTGATGATGGATCAATTCAGCTTGGGAATGCTGCGTTCCTGTCCAATCCCAAAAACCCCCTGCTACCGTTGGAGTCGGATTCCGAGTGCAGAACCGACGCACCGGTTGCCGGAATCGGCAGAAATTGGTTGATGAGCACGTTTAGCATTGGCTCGTCGAGGACCGGAAACGTGCGGGCGGATGTTGATTGAATTTGCATCGATGCGCGTTGAGGTTTGAGGAGTTCAGGGACACGTGAGAGGCCAGCAAACGTGTGTCCTGTTTTCTTTCCTTCCACTACAAAATAGAGCAGCATGTGGTTCCTGCAAGTGTTTCAAAGGAAAGGAAAAACCGAATCAAACCATCAGAAAGATATCTTTAAACTCACAAATTAAAGGACCAAGGAAGCCAAGCCGGTGAAGCAAAACTCGCCATCGTGAAAATGGCGACCCACATTCCAGTTCCCTAGGTTCGAATTTGCCTGCTTCGGCACGCCAGCAGCAGCATCGGTGGAGGAAATTCACTAATTGATTTTCCATTTTCTCCCCGTCAATGAACATGTGACGGTCTATTTCCTGCTCGCCCGTGCCATCCACGGGCTTATCCACGTCGTTTCGTCGCCTTTTCATGCCGTTCCATGCCTTTTTGCCGACCATATGTTACCGGGCCGAGCTCATTTCCGCGCACGGATGTCACGTCAGATTGCTACATTCTCACACACACACACACACAGGAGCGCGCGCTGCGGACATGAAATGCGGGATGGATGGAGCATAAAATTCACTTCCACCGTGCGTTCCGGGTGAGCGAAGAATTGGAAAGAGTGCGTGTGTTCTGTGCGGAAAAGCCACGGCTTCTGCAATTTGACATACGACGTGTGCGTGTTTGTGTGCTGCGTCGACTGTCACCCGACTCACGTACGCTGGATCCGTCCCGAATGGGTTCTTTTTCCATATTTTCTCCGATCGTCCTCTCGTGTGCCGCCTGCTTCCGGCCAATATTTTCCGCATCCCTTTGCACTGCCCCCTCCGTACCGTCGTGGGGAAAATTGATGGTATGGAAACAAGTTCAAAGTGGTGATAACGCGGACGATTGGATTTTTTCGCTCCGGTGGAAGCGATTCTGCAAGGACAGCTTGACAATCGAAGGTGGAAGGTTATTGCGACGGTGACGCACTGAGAAAGAAATTTGGTTTCTTTGTGCCGTCTCATGATTAGGTCTTTCCCATTTATCATAATTTGTGTGACTTTTTTCTTCTCCATGTGCTGGGAAATGCAAAATAGGTGATAGAAATTAATAGTTTCGTTGTGGCATAGTCAAACTCGTTTATTTTACTTTCATTCATTCATAAAAAGTTGTCAACCATTCTATTGATTGGTTTATTTTTACCTTTCTTTTACCTTAAGGATATTTTTCCATTAGAAAACATCGATGTTATAAACGAAGGCAAACATCATCAGCTCCGCGTATCACCGGGCGACTCAAAAGTAAATCCTTCGGATGCTGACGGCTCTCCTTTCTGTATCGTGCCACCAAATCGTGCCACGAGTATCCATTTGCCGGAAGTGAGTGCTTCCGGTTTTAGCGTACCTAAAGCCCACCAGATCCGGTTCGTATGATCTCGTCCACGTGGAAAGTGAAAGCTTTCGGTAATCGGCCATTCGGCTAGCCGTTTTCTTTACACTCGAAGCCGCTGTTGATGCCAACCGGCTTGGGAAGCAATGGGGATAGGGAGACTCGAATTGTGTGTTTTCCGGTTTCTCTTGCCTCTTTAGGAAGGAGATTGATTATTTATTCATTTTCGCACTTTCTGGTTGTACGGATTTTCCTATCGGCGATACCGTTCCTCGTTCCCGTGGAACGTTGGTTTCCTAGCAACTTTTCCAGACACCCATCGCTTTTCCTTGCGGATTTTTGGGGAGTACTGGCACGTCCGGAAAAACAGTACAAGAAAGAACTTTGTTTGCCATTAGTTTGATCCAATGGATTTATGGAGGCCTACAAACACACACACACACACGTACGTTCGGTTCGTCTGCATCTTCAGCTTGGCCCCAGAACTTTGCACCTAGATTTTCTTTGTTGCTGTGAAAGTGATGCTCCGCTGCTAGATATCGTGCAACGTTTCCTGCGACTCTATATTCCTAGAGACCGACTTCCGTCCCTCCGCCAGCGTTCTTCGATCGAACCGTGCGCCACCTTCGCACCCAGTCAATCACTTTCACTCACTTGTCGGGTCTAGGATCTGTTTTTCGGTTTTGCAGATTTTCTTCTCTGCCCGCGCACCCCCACTGGGGGAAGACGTTGGAGCAACCCATCCTTTCTCGTTTCACATGCACACACAGTTCAGCCAATTCGTTTTCCGATCCGAGAAGGAGGAGGAAAAACAGCTTACGGAATTTACTCGCCCCCTTCCTTCGTTTACCCCATCAGCAGTATCTTCACACCGACGGTAGAAGTGACGGTAAGAGTGATAGGCATTGTTGGAATTAGAGTCTTATTTACGCGTAGAAAGTGAAATCTTCAGACATGCACACAGACAAAAGAGGCGGGAAACAAACTGCGCAAAAAAAAAAATTAACGACGAAGAAAAGCCTCACCGGAAAGTTGGATCAATACCGACGGAGGAATATGGTGGAAAAGTTTTCCTTCACATGAAGTCCTTCCGTCGATCGAGTTGAGCAAGCTGAGCCTCCTGCAGCCGATGGGAACAAGGAACTGTAGACGCTTTGTCCATTTTCGGAGGAACTTTCGTCCATTGCAACTTCTTTTTTTTTTCCTCCAGTTTTCTCCGCCGTTGCCGATGCGTTGTTATTTGGATTCGGTGTGGTCCCCTCTCCCCCCCCCCCCCCCCCCGTTTTCTCCATTTCCAAGCTGGGAAAGTTTGTCTTTCATTTCCATCCGCCGAATTCCTTCCAATCCAGCACAGGAGGCGAACGGACCGAACATGTTGGATTTATTTGCGTGGGTTGTGGCAATTGGTTTCAACACATTCAACGGCCTGAGGTTGGCGATTAGTTTTTTCACGCGTGCGAATACAAACACAACACATTCCCTGCTTTCGTTCAAGGCCTCGGGGGGGAAGTATTTTGAAAAGGGGCAAAGTATTATTTTGGCAATTTTCTTTCCGGACGAATTGAGCAACGATTGTGGCATAATGAAAAGGACGAAAGCTTTGTACCGGTTGGTCGGCGGCGAAACTTTCGGGGATTTGAGATCATAAGAGGAGTTTGCAGTTTTGTGAAATAGTTTTGCCCAACTTCTAGTTAGTTTATCTGCTCTGGCGTTGATGGTTGGAGAGTTTAATTTATTCTTTGGTTTTTTTTTTGTTCTTTTACTCGCAAGTGAAGCGTGACGTCTGTGAATAAGTAGACTTCAAGTTTTGGACTAGCATGGCTAACATGAGGAATAAATATGGAAAAGAAACCATTTTTTTTCTTGAGCAGTACCATTTCAATGGTAATTGACATCAAGAGTCCGGAATAGCCGAGCGCATACGCCGGTACCGTTGGTTCAAATCCAGATTGAACCTCCTCCAATACAAAGGAGACTATACCCGTCCGTTAAAGGGGTTAAAAAATCTCCTAAGCTCAACAAATGGCACACGGCATTCCATTGCCATTCTAATAAATGATACACAAACTGCAGTGGTTTTATTTGGATTTTGCGATTTTAACGTTATGAATCCCTACCATTTTTGTTTGTTGATTTGTGATTGCAGTGAAAAACATCATTTAAGACAAAAAGAGAGACAAATATATGGAAAGATGCATTGACGGATAGCTATGACAGCCCAAAATATGTGTTGTGACAATGAAAAAAGTCCGCAAAACTGTCCAATTTTGATTTCAGCGAATTTTGCTTGACCATAGACATCAAGTGAACAGTTAGTCAGATTTAAATATTGATTTGAACCTTATGTTAAGGGTTTGGAATTGTTGGAGAACGATTAGAGGAAATCAGTGATGGACCTTGAGGGAGACTATTGTGCAAGATGAGTTGTGTTTTTGTTTCGGTCTTCTAGCGCACTTGCCAGTCGATGAGTTTGAATTCCGCGTGACAAAATCCGGGACTGTAAAGTAGGCGCCGAGGATCGAAACAAAACCCCCTAGATCGATAACCGACGACGGGCGGAGGTAATCCTCAGGGCGAAGAAGTTGAAGCAGGTGATTGAATAGACGCAATGGCCGATCGAAAACTCCCATCCATCCATCTCGCCTGCCGATTGGGTATCGCTGGGCGTTTTTTTTATCGGATCTAATCAAATATCGCTCGCTCAATTTCAAACGCACCCAAAACGGGGAAGTGAAATGGACGCGTATCGGATGTCGCTGACAATGGCTGCATCGAAAATCCCAGCGCAGAGGTTCTAATCATTTCAATCGAAATCACCCAATCACCTTCCCTGTGGCCAATTTTGGCTGTTCCTTATCGCGGTGGGAGACGGAGGTGTTGGTTCTAATGCTACCTTGCTTGTATTCCCCCCGGGGCCCGTTCCAACCCAGAAATCGCGTTATGTAGGTAATTCAATTTCATCGATCATATCGATCGGTTAAACAAAGTCGGACTGAATGTCAATCCGGCTTCCGGTGTGGTTTTGCTACCCCTTACCACCTCCCAAAAAAGCCTAGGTCCACCCTCTTATCGTGTGACGTGTCAACTGATTCATATCGTATTACGCAAACGCCGAAATCTCATCGCTTATTACGCTAGTGGATTGACGATAAGCTACGTGACCTGTCGATGCGCTTTTTGGAGGGCTGGATCAAGGGGGTTCCTTTTCCCCCCAAAAAGGCGTTTAATATTTGATTACTTGAGCGACCGCAAGCAAACAATCACCAACCAAACAGGGACATTCCCGAGAAATTGGTTTAATGAGACATTGTTGGCTGCAAGCGGGAGCTGATAAGAGATTTCTGGAGCACACCTCACACTCTCGAAGGGTTTAGTCAATAGTTTGGCCGAGTTTCGCGCCGACGTGCCCGGCTTGTTCGTTCCGCCACACATATTGCATGAAATTAATGTCGTGTGTCGTGTTTGACGTTGCGTTTGACGTTGTGCTGCTGATAATGGTCACGATGATGGATGGGAAGATTTCCTATTTGTCAGATAAAGCATTGAATATTTCGTCTTTTGTGACTTCAGATGCTGTAATGGAGAACCGAATTTGTCATCATTTTCATCTGGACCAGTCAGTCCTTGATCCTTCTTCGTTTGAGTGCGTAATAGTTCCACATTCCTGCCGCCTCCGTTTCGGTTTATCCTAGGAACACGTTTTACTCGGATCCGTTGAAAACTTAAGCCCATACTAATTAACGCAATAGATTGAGTTTTCCTTCACAGAAGCCTCCAATCGGCGGCCCTCCGGTTTTGGAATGTGTCAAGATAAACACCATCCCGAGCCCAATAATAGGCACATTTCCTTCCCGTCGCATTAAAGTGAAGTTCGGTTGAAGTTTCTTTGCTGCTTCCGAATCGAAAACTCCCATTCACTCGGCGGTGCCACCAAAGACATCTTCAAGCCTAGGAAGAGGGGGTCGAGATGAAAAAAAGGAAAGGCATCAAAGTAGGAATAATCCACCCAGACGCTGCCCCATTAAAATCTAATTCAAACTTTTGGAAAGGATTACGAAAGCACTTTTTCTTGCGAGTCTTGCCTTCCCCTCGCGGCCGCGCAACCGAATGCAGAAGTCACGAAGAGGAATAAATTATTTATTATTAATTGCTAGAAAAACGACGCTCGCTACTAGCGCTTGTGGACTCCTGGACGAGGTGACTTCACCCGAATTCCTCCTTAAATGGCGCGCGCCGATGGTGAGGCTCTACTTTCGGGCAGATTTGGCAGCGGTCGCATCAAACACAGCCCATCCAGTGTCCATCCTTTGGTTCACCATTGAATCGGGAACCCATCGTGTTCCTCTTGAACCTACTGTTCCTCCTCCGCCTTCTCCTTTGGAAGGGTGTGATGGCCCGGACAGAACAAAACACATCCACACCATCCCGGTGCATCATCGAGGAACTCGCGAGGTAGGAGTAGGAGCGGAAGGGCGTCGGCCGACAGCTTTTCAACATCTTAATCATCCGCCGGTGCGGGGCTCTTGATGCGGGGATATACGGGGAACATTAAAACGTTGATGCCCCCGGAGTCGGGCGGTGTGTTTGGTTATCTTGCGCCGTGACCCTTGGATCCGGAGCCGATGGATGAAGATGAAGTCCAGATGAAGTCGCTCTCGTTGAGACCGCAGTTTTGAAGTCGTGGTCGTGCGGCTTTTGTCATAATCGCCGGCCGTCCAGCCGAATTTCGAAAGTGGTCCATCCTCGGGGCTCTTGAGGAGCTGCGGTTGTTGGTCTATGTGGTGATGTTTGCTGTCCACTGTATCAAACGTAGGGAATGGGGCACCACAATTAATCTGCGACCTTTGAATAGAAACATCGAGTTGCAAAATACAAAACTTGAGATATTTGCCTATAACCTGTTTCGTTTTTTTCCCTCATTGCATACACCTTAAAACTTCTACGTCTCGGAGAACCCAGAAGACATTCCAGACTTCCAGCTTCCTTCCAATTGAGTTGTAAAAAATCCATACGTGTAATATTCAAACCATTAGGTGCTCTTTAACCTTCACACTGGACCACGTTTCCGTTCCTAGTTGATTATTTCTCCATTAGGCTCGTGGAAGCGCGACACCGAAAAGAAAGTGTCGGGGGCTTAATGAAACCGAACCGCAGGATCTTACATTAAAAAATATTCTCGGCCCGCAGGAAACCCTCCGGACTCCGATTGTCGCCCAATAAAGATAAGCTCAGTATTTATCTACCCCTCTGCAAAGGCCCGCGCGGCAAAGGCGGACAATTAAATTATTAACCTCGATAATGGACTCGTTTTCTCCTGCTCGGTTTTTTTTTCTCTCTGCTGTTATCCTCTCCATTCTGCTGGTCTGCTTTGCATGGGCTTGCAGTGGTGGTGTCGTGCGAGGAGCATCATCATCATCATCGTCTCATCATTATCTTCCTAGCTCGGGTGCCGGTTGTCACCTTTCGGCCCAGGAAAAGGCCCATCCGAGCGGGTCCCAAAATTTGAGAAGAAAAATTGGACCAAGAATTTAAATAATTAGCGCTACGATTAGATAGCGACAACCGAGCACCTAAAGCCGCGCGGGCTAAAGTTTGGAATAAGGCCGCTAGATAGGCAAAGAGGAACGCAGAAGGGAGATTGTTATGCAATTTTTCTCGCCGATACTGGCCAGAAATTGTCGAACGGAATTCCTTTGTTTTTTTTTTTTAACTACGTGGTCGACCTTTCGGAGTTATTCCTTTTTTGTTTTGTTTTGTCTGTAACCACATTTCTTTCACTTTTAGCGGTTCAATTTCGTGTGACTCCACGTTCGGTTTGGGGAGCAGGATTTTGCGTCCACCATCACTACCGCGTCGCGCCTCCTCGTTCGGCACCTTCCGGAACGCAAATTAACACCGTCATTTTTTCCGGGATTATCATAACCACCAACATTGATGGTTGGATGGGAAAAGTGGGCTGCCAGAAGCAGGCTCGCCGGGTGACCATTTTTTTTTTACGGGTAGGGGTGACGAAAGGCGACCGCAGAAAAAGAAACCGAAAAATGAACGAAAGAGAAGATGGAACGAAGCAAGGAGCACCGGGTGGAAGGTTGTGGAGACTGTAGGATTTATTAGTTTATTAACATTAGTCGCACCGCGTCCTCCGGGACGCTACGTCGTCACCAAATAAAAGTTAGACAGCCTAAACACCTTGCAGCAAGCCAACCAGCGAGGTGCTGCCTCGATGACGATTAGTTCCAGGACCGTCCGACGGACGAGTGAGAGAAAAACGGCGGCCTCCCAAAAAGCCTAAGGAAGCTTTTCGTCCACAGGCCTTTCACGGTCCACCCAATAATACCAGTCGTAATATTCGGTGAACCTGAGGTTGTGCGACCCACAGGAGTTACGTACGTCGTCCCAAAAACCGGCCCCGAGGAGGGAGTGACATTCGGCTTAAGCGCAACCCTGCAAGAGAGCGAAAAGGGCGGCACGTGGTACGGTGGGGCTTTGTGAGCTTCAACATAATTAAGTTATTTATACAAATTATTTCTTCCTGCCGCAGCGCAGCGCTCGTCTTCCGCGGTGGTCCCGCCATCTTCACCGTTCCGTCCGTTGTCCGTGGATGTTTTTTGTTTAGCAAGTTTCTAGTTCTTACGTGGACGGGACAGTTAGACGCGCTTCCGCCGGCTTCTGGTGTCGGTTTCTCGAGCTCGGCGGAGGCTCGCATACAGATTGCACAATTTATGTGCGAAGTGTTAGCGAAACCATCAGGCGGCAGGAAGGAATTAATTGTCGCATGGTTCTTTTTTTTTTAACAAAAGCCAGAACCACCGTTCGGAGGTTTATTTAATGAAGTGCGTGATTGTGAGATTTATTTGCTCGTGGGTCGGTCGAACTTGGCCTATCCTTAAAATTTAATGGGATTTTTACGCGAAACAGAACGATTGAGATAGCGCACCTTTAACGTTTGTTTATTAGTGCGGATCATTTCCATACTTATTTTTTCATCTTTATCTAAAAAATCCTATTCTATCTCACAAGGAGTTGGTTTGCAGCGTTTGATTTAAAACAAACAAAAAAGAGTCCAAGAAGAACGTCATTAAACTGATCTCCACTTTGACAAATGCTCCACTTTGATAAGCACGCTCTTAAAATTCGCACTAAAATGCTTATCGAAACACTTCTCCATCCCGCCTTGTAGCATATTTTCACGGAAATCGATAAAAATGAGCTCATTCTGCTGTGCCGGCTTAAAAACTGGACTTTCTTTTACGACCGATCAGCGAAAGATGATGAAGCGTGATGATCTTATGCTCCCTCCACCGTGGAAGCTGACGTCACTGACGTCCAGTTTCTCGGAGCTATGCAAAACTTATTAAACTCGCGACGTTACACTTTTCAGAACGCACTCACACTAAACTCGATTTAGCCTCTCTTTGCTTTATTTCACGAAATAACCGGACACGTTTTAAAACGGTTATCGGCCGCGAGTTGGCAACCGAGGAAACCGCTGACATCGTTGGAACGTTCACCCCGGCGGGCGACGGTCATTTTTGATGTGTCGACAGTTGCGGCCCGATCGAGCGAACCCAGATTTAAAGGAATAAATTGAATTCAGTTCTTTGCTAGCACTGAATCGATTCGGTTCTTACTATTTATAATACGAAAGAAACTTAACTCGCGTACACGAGCGGAAAGGACGCGTACTCTTACTTCTACCTCTTAACTTATCCCGCGTATTTTTAATCTTTGGCCGTAACGTGATACCGTCCGCATTTAACATTGGCAAAAGTATTTGCTTAATATTTGGCCTATGTGCGCAAAATATCGATGACCCTGCAGATACCTTGGGCAACCTCTATAAAACTGCAAGTACTAATGACATGTTATTAGCTGCAGCTATTGTGCAGTTTTGTTTACTTTCGTGGCTCTGTTGTTTGTTTACGTAGTGACGTGGCTCTATCTTTGTTAACAGTGGTTTAAGTGCAATACCGCGAACGCAGGCGCGTTGTTCGCAACACACATACTTTTCCTCCGCGCAAAACCATCGCCATTCGGACGCGTTATCTTGCGCATATAAAGCTTCCACCGTGAATGGAACCACCATCCGCTAACCATCGTAAGTGTTCGCTTGCATGCGTGATTGAAGTGGAGGTAAAACTAAAAAAAAAAGTACATTAATTCGAGCACTAAAAAAAAAACGCAAAATACTGAACCAACCGAGCGAGCGAGCTGGAGGACAATCGTTCTTTTGGAATTGGAATTGACGTGCGTGCGTTTAAAGGTTGCCCTCGGGGTGGACGATGCCTGAATGCAGAGAGGCAACGCAAAACGTAACTTCAAAATATGAAAGAAAAGATCACGAACGGCAAAGGAAGCCGCCGCCGCCGAACGGGTCAACGACGCGCTCCCAAAAAAAGTAAAAAAAAAAACACTGGCGATAAACATTAAATTAGTTTAATCCGCGCTGTCGCTGGAAATATTACGACGAATCGACCGTCCCCGAGGGTATTCGAAAACGGGCTGCCTGGTACGGTGGACGAGGAAGAGGGAGTTTTCGTTTTTCGGTGGAGCTTCCCGGCATCACGCAATAGTTCTTTCCACGGGGAGGAAGAAGTCGTTGCTCCTTGAACACCGGAGCCGAGCATCGCCGGTCTGCATTCGTGTTTGGGAGGAACACATCCTCCTCCCGCGGCTTTCTTATCGGCACGCGGGTGCTTCGGTTTATAGCCAGAAGCCATCATCAGCCATCAGCAAACGGGTCCCCCCCCCCCCCAGGGGGAGGAGGATCGAGAGGAAGAAAACGCACCGATTGTGGATTCCCCTTCCAGACCGCTTCCCAAAATCAAAAACAAAACCGGTTCGCGAGTTGGTCAGTTTCGTTTAGCTACCGTCGTATTAATTGCAGTTAATTAGCTCACCGAAAACGGAATAGATCTAGAACACACGCTTCCCGGGGGTTTCACCTTGCGGCTTGCCGAAGTCCGTCCTGTATCTGGCCTTAAGTTGCTAGGATAGCCATAATTCTATGAAATATTTTCATTCTTCGATTGGCTCCGAATGTCATCCGAGTCTTTTTTCTTCGTTAATCCATTCGCTTGTGAAATAAAATCCCAGAAGAAATGTTCAAAACTCCCCGAGGGCTGCGAGGAAAGCATTACTTTTTTTTCAACCGTTCGATTCGATTTTTTTCCCCCCGGTTTCCTTTTTACGTGAGTTAATACATCGTCCCCTTTCTTTCCTTATCTCTCTCTCTCTCTCTCTCGTTCGCGTTGTTCTTGGGGAGTCGCAAGAGTTGAACAAATTTTATCGATTCGTTGACGATTATAATGGTTATGTCTGGTCGTTTGTTAGCGTATTAGCCGCGGTTGAGAGAGGATTCCCCACCACCCCTTGCCAGCATCCCTTCCTTGGCTCCTCCATCGCCTCATTCAGCCCTTTCGCCTGGATGTGTCTTCCGTCTTGATCTGGCGAAGAGAATTCGTTGCGCGTTTAGGAGGACGCGTTGTGTAGGATTGTGAAGATCTGTTCAATTGCTGATGGACTTATTTTTTTTTTCGTCCGAAGAATGTGAGTTTGGAGGAGGCTAGTGTTGAGATTAAGAGGTGTGCTTAGGCTTAGTCAGAACGGACGCGGGAGGAAAGTGGACGCATCGGGGCGGCCAAGGCCAAGCATTTCTCGCTCGGAGGCTCACCCGATGACTTCATAAGCCAAACAATGAGCAGAGCGTGGAATTAGCTCTGGCTTGCAGGGATCGAGACTAGGGACCCGGAGCCCTACACAGACGAAAGCTAATGATCACTAAGCGCATTGCCGCAATTGCCTTGCCCTGGCGATTGGAATTGGTTTTTTTTTTTTCGTTTCGGCTGGCTTCATTGCGTTCCCTGTTCCTTTTCCAGCAAAGCGGCCAACGGTAATCATATTAAGATGCTGTACTGGCCGTACTTTGTCATATCTTTCCACCGTGATCCACCACTGCCGGCAGGGCATCGTGTTGGTGCGTTCTCATTTTTATTGTTGTGGACAATTCGTCTCATGTTTGAAGAGGATAATTTGTGTCACGACAGTTTCGTACCAACCATCTTTGGGCTTGCGAGGCATTCACACTATTTTTTTTTTCTCGAGTGTCTGGAAGGAGGAGGAATTTATTGTTCTTTGCGGTAGAATTCACGCAAGGTATTTCTCGTGTTTAGTGTGAAGCTGTCAATCAGTGAAGGTGAGACAATAGGTGGAAAAATGGATCGAAATTCCTATGACATCTACATAATGGATGTTGTTCCAGTAAAAGAAAACTACAGTTCATTTGTGGGTTACTTCTTGTAGAAATTTTCAAGATTAAAAAGTTTATGTTTTCTATTCTTACTTATGATAAACCGTACCAAAGTAAAGCAGGATCCGGCTTTGCGCGACAGTTTTAATAGCTCTATTAGTTAAACATTGCCTGGTGATTGCCATAAACCTTTCGCCTGGCTCACTTCAAAATCATTAACAGTTATTTTAACTGTTTTGAAATTGTTTGGAAACTATTTGATATGAAGGAAATGTTGCCTAGAAAGTGTGCGCTTATCATAAATCGAAAAAAATGCTCAAGAAAAGAGGACGCTCTCCTCGCTCTTGCATCTAGTAAAACCTATTGCCCGAATGACCGTTAGTCGGTCTCTCTCAAGGGATGGAACCGATGTTTAAATAATATTGAAACATTAGTTTGAATTTAAGTGTAAACAAAGGCTTTTTCTACCCTGGGCGTTACTCGTCCCCTGGGGTAAGGCTTCAAAGAGGCTCATGGCGCAGAAGGGCAAAGCTCCTACGTAGGCAAGCTCCTGAGCTAGATCAAAATAGTCCCAGGTCTTCGGCAATTTACAGGAAAATTCCAAAGAAACAAATTTTACGCTGAACTTTCCCGGCTAAAAGCTGGGTAAAAATCTAACCTTAAACGAAATTATGTGCTCAAATTCAAGGTAACCGAAATGGAGAAAGATTGGTGCATATAAAACAGAGCTTCAGGAACATTTAAGCATATTGTCGTCCGTTATCTCCAGCAGCAACCATGTCCAGCATTTTTGATCTTCCAACTGAGGTAAGCGTCGTATATGTCACGTATACTTTAAACTTGATTTCGATTCATTTTATTTGTTAAGGTTTTAGATGAGGTTTTCGGTTATTTGCCGTTTGAAGATCAGAATCGTGCCCGGCTGGTTTGTCGCCAATGGAACCGGCAACTCTCGACGCCGCGCATCTACAAGAAGACAAAGTTGCGACTAGCGGCTAGTTATACGCACCTGATCAATGACGATCTCCTGCGGGCCGCTAGCCAGGGTAAATTTCATTGCGTTGACTTGCATTTTTCTTTATACCGTGACGCACGTAGTACGTTCAGTGATTTCGTGGTGAAGATGTTAGCAGCCAGTCGAGTTTGGCTGGAATCACTTTCGTTGTATGGCACCTCGGAGACCTTGAGGGCCGTCTTCGGTGCGCTGGGGAAGATGCATCGGCTGCGACATCTCAAGGTAGAACAATGCTTTGATATAACTGGGAACGCATCAGAGCTTCCGCGTATCATTTCAGAGTCATTAAGATTCAGTTTCATAACGCATTTGGAAGTGAATCTCATGAAAGGGTCGTCCGCAGTTCTGGTATGCAGTTTGGCCAGCCACTTGACGTGCCTTGTGCTTAATGTGCACCGCACGGACCTACTGGTGCGATGCTTAAACGAGCCCAATCTGACCACCCTCAAATCGCTTACCGTGAAAGAGGCTTCACATAGACGCGAGGCAATTAACTGCATTGAATTGGGAGAACTTGGCGATGAATGTTGGCGGATGCTGGCCCAGTTAGAAACGTTTCGGTGTTCGGAGGCCCCTGTGCTTGACTTGGTGCTGCTTCAGATGTTTCGGCATTGTCAAAATCTCCAACGTCTCGCTATCGACCGCTGCCTGTTTTCCATCCACACTGTCGATCAAATCAACTCTCTCAAGGGGCTGAAGGTGAGTTTGGCTTAAAGGATCTTACGGGAAACGTAATAACTTAATAACTTCGCCCTTGAAATTTATATTTCTCTCTTACTGTTCCAGGAGCTGAGCTTATGCCATTATCTTAATCGCTTTTACTTCAGCAATGATCGGCCTACATTATCAAACCTATTTGATTTGGAACATTTGTACCTGTCTGCCGAAAGCAAAATAAGATTGAGTAACCACCTACCAAAATTAACTTCGGTGGTTATAGAAAACCTACCAACAAATTGCTACCCAAGGGCCAACGAATTATTGACAGAGGTAAGTACTTGTTGAAAGTAGAAGGGTACGAACTTGTTCCATCTTTTTGTCTCCGTTCTTTCAAACACAGATCAAAAACATCGATGGAATTCAAGGTCGAAGGCTTCGAAAACTTCACCTAAAGTTTTTGCTCCTGGATCGGCAAGCAATCAATTTATTATGTTCTTTATCAATTGATGTGCTCTCATTCGCAAACTGCCTTATTGTAAGTATGATGGGGGACTTTTTGAACAATCTTCCGAAGTGAATCCATTTCTTTATTTCTTGTTTTTTTCATTTCAAATCATTTCAGGATGGCTCATTTTTGGACTTACTTGTCGAAACGGAAACTCGGAGAAACATTTTGAGCATTTTCATGGACGATTGTGTAGTTATGGCAGAAAGGGGAGAGTCTTACAGCGTACGGACGATTGCTGAGTTACGTGCAAAATGTCCCCACCTTCAAATAGCTGCGAAAACAATTTAACACGATTTTTATGACAAACCAGCGAAAGAATGAAGAATAAAATTACTCATTTAGCCTATTAGATAATGAAGAGACCTATGGTTCAATAATATGAGAATATAAGTTTAAATTTAAACAGAGGCATTTTCTACCCTGGCCGTTACTCGTCCCCTGGGAAAGGCTTCAAGGGGATTCATGAAGAAGCAGGGTGAATAAAAGGGGGGTTTTGAAATATTTGCAGTAAAGAAAAACACTCTCGTTTGTTTTCCTCTACCTTATATATATATCCTCTTCTAAGTAGGACCGTTTTAAATTAATTGAAGGGATTGAATGAAAATGATAACAGGTGAGTTTGCTTTGCTTTGAATGCTTAGGATAGTTCTTACAGGATGGATCACAACTTCAGGAGAAAGATGAGCGCTGCTAGGTTGGGTCGGTCGGAAGCTTTCTCCCCACTAAGCAGATGTGGCGTGATCTCGAGACATCTCCTGGTCCTGGTATTGGGTTCGCTTGTATCGGTCGCTACCGACGAACCATGGCCCGTTGCTGCCCCTCGCACGTACACAACCGATAGGTGGCGTATTCTCGAACTGTCGCACTGTCACGTGGCGAGGAAGGCAGAGTCCTCGGTTCTACCATGGCCGTGGTAACAGAATCGCTCACCGTATTTGTCCGCTGGTTGGTCCCACGACGCCGCTCGGTAATACCGTTGGGTGCAACAACGGATACTGCATCGCGTCCAACATATGGTTCTGCTCGAACGCCTGCACAAGATGAACCATTCCTACACCATCAGATCGGGACGTACGTTTTTGATCCTCCTGGTGGAACGATAAGGATGCCCGCCACTTCATCTGCGGTTGGCCGATTGTAGCGACGTCGGTCGAGCGCGGGTATGCGTCTTTGGATGAAGAAAATAGCATAATCCCGGCTCTGTGTCAGGCCCACGGTCATGCAACCGCTCATAAGCGTACTGGAAGCTTGCCGCGAGTGGATGGTGTTCGGCCAGGATACGTGCGATCTTGGCAACGATGCCGCTGTCGAGCTCCACTTGCGGGAATTTGTTGGTCCGTATGTTTACCCTTACATCGAAGGCGACCTGCTGCTCTTCCTGCGCATCGTAATAGTAGAGCTGGGCGTAAGCAGGTGTCCGATCGGGTGGACACTCCAGTGAACCAATCCGGTGGCAGAGAGTTCCCTGAAAACGGAAGGGAACTGGCCCTCGTCCTCCGTTCAGCAAGGTCTTTATTTATTATGTCTTTATTTTATATGTGCCTATATTTTTTATTTATGTGCCTTTATTATTCTGGTAGGCACGCGACACAAAGCCTTCTTAGATGCAACGTGCCAACTTCAATGTGCTGCATCTTCTTCTTCTTATCTGGCCCGCTCATAGTTGAGCACGTCGTGCTGACATGGCCTGGTCACCAATCGTTTTCCAGGTCGCTCGGTCCGTGGATGCCGCTCTCCATCCCCGTTTGCATCTGATGTCGCGCAGGTTCTGCTCCACTTGGTCCAGCCAACGAGCTCGCTGGGCTCCTCTGCGTCTCGTGCCGAGCGGGTCGCTGACGAGTGTCTTCTTGGTGGGGCATGAGTCCGGCATCCTCATGACATGCCCCAACCAGCGGATCCTTCCGGCTTTCGCCACCGTTAGGATATCCGGCTCGCCAAACAGCTCAGCCAGATAGTCACCAAAGATAGTCCGGAGCACACGACGTTCCAAAAGGCCGATTGCGTTGGCATCCTCCGTGAGCAGCGTCCAGGACTCATGCCCATAGAGGACTACCGGCCGTATCAATGTGCGGTATATGGTGCACTTCGTGCGTTGGCGAAGTCGTCTGGACCTTAGGAGCTTATGGAGCCCATGGTAGGCACGGCTTCCTTGAACAATGCGTCTTCGGATCTCCGAACTGATGTTGTTGTCCGATGTTATAAGAGACCCAAGGTAGGCAAACTCCTCAACTACCTCGAGCTCATCGTTGTTGATTCGTACGCTAGCTCCCAGTCTTGCTCTGTCACGGTCAGAGCCACCGGCGAGTAGGTACTTAGTCTTTGACGCATTGATCTCCAGTCCAATTCCCGCAGCTGCGTGTTTTAATCGGGTATATGCATCGGACACCGTCGCAGTCGACCGTCCAATGATGTCGATGTCATCCGCGTAGAATGTGCTGCATAGATAATGCTAATCAAAAATTCAATGCACTGCATAAATATTATCTACCACAGTTCAAAATTCCCGAACCATAATCAGCGGTGCAGTAAGATCTGTTATCAAAAAAAAAAAAAAAAAATTCTTTCGCAAATTGACTTACGTTCGTTAATATTAAAGCGTAGTGAGCAAAAAAGATTAATGAAAAGAAACAACGTACGAATGGGTCTTCAAATACGTATCAACATCATCCGTACCGGTTATTTTAAAAAATTATAACGTAAAAGCGTGATTTGTGTCAAATTTGTGTCAAAACGCATTTGTGTGTTTTGTGTTTACTCGCCGGCAAGGCAGTGACAGTTTTGGTTTGCCCGTAGTACTGTTCTCCCCGCTCAGCATAAATTTAACCCTCAGTTAAGTAGCGTAAAGTGCGTGAAAGTGATTTCTTTTATTATCAAAGTGAAATGTATGTAAGTGAAGTGAATATTGTAGTAGTAAGGTGATTTAGTCTGCTTTCCTTTGTTTTTGTTCTGATAACTGAAAACCGACGGTGGAGTGAGCCAGCGAACATGTGTGTGTGTTTTGTATTTACTCGCCGGCAAGACACTGATCGTCATAAAGAAAACCTTCAGGTAAGTATGGTAATAGTGCTTGAAAGTGCGTCTTTTTTATAATTCAAGTGCTTTCATCCATGTTTTTTTAGGTGCGAATGTCGAAATCCGTCGAAAGGCGACGATCGAGTGAACCAACGCGGTTGTGTGTGTATTGTTTACTCGTCGGCAAGGCGGTAATCACCATGAAGACATAACGTAAGTAGACGATACAATTAGATGTTTTCCCCATTGCTGAGGGTTTCATTGACAATTCTTAAACAGCTTGGATTTTGCTGCGTATTTTTTTGGTATTTAGACTAAACTAACCACATTTTTTTTTTTTTTTGGTAAACGTTAACACGAGATCCTGATCTCATTGAACTCAATGAAAGAACAACACAACCATTGCTGTTTTTTTTCCTGCTCCGGTATTTATTTACGCTTCATTTGCATCATGCCGGACTGGTCAATATTATGATCGCATACAGAAACTTATCCCGAACATACATTTTGACTTAATTGTGCAAACATTTTTAATATCCGTCCATGCCGAAGCCGAAGCAAGCGATCACTTTCACTTCCCTGCCGGCCCAAGGTTGCGTAGGCTGTATTTAACATTTAGACAAGCATCAAAAATGCCACTCGACCATTCGCCCCCCTTGCCGCGGCACAAGATGGAAGCGAGGAAATGTTTGGTCCACAAAAGAGATTTCTCGCTTCCCGAACTGTCCGGCCAAACTTTCGAAAGTGACGACAATCTCGTTCACTCGCGTGATTTGAAAGCCCGAAACTGGCCCGAATACTCGCGCGTCGTGCTAACAATACCCGTAAGGAAAGTCCCAAACGGGCAGCTTAAAAATTCACCTTCCTTTCCGTTCTCCAGTTACATCACGTGCCAAAGGGAAGAAATAAAATCGAAAACTGTACCGCCCCGTGTGGGATCCACCTTCCAGCGCCGCACTTCCCTTTTGCGGGTGGTAGCTTTTGGGGGAAGGGCCGCACCGTGATCGTGAAAGGTTTTCTCCGCGGCGTCTTTGACGGTTTGCCTGCCTGGTTTTTTTTTCGCCGCCCGCCGCGTCGTGCCTGGTGGAAGAAGTCGCGGTTTTTCTTTCTGGGCACAAAAGGGCCGCACATTGCACGAAAACCAAGCGCGGCCATCGATCGCAGGAAGGGAAAGATATCGATCGATCACCCGCAAACCACGAGCGGTAGTAAATGTCAGCCAGCTTAATTTCTAACGTGTTTTTACTATCGAAAAACGATCGCGTTGCATCCGAAAGGTCTTCTTCGCACGGTGGGTGGGGGACGTCCCGGATTTCTTTATTTAACGACGGCAAATAATTGTTCGATGCAACGCAATTCAAAGTGCATCCCCACCATTTCCACCATCCCCCCCCCCCCCACCCGGGGGGTGCGAAGGTTTTGAGAAGCTATTTAAAAAAGAAGCACTTCGAATTAGACAAGTGAAAACTTAATATTAGGTTTCCGGAATAGCGGAGCGTGCACGCCGACTCAAAAAAAAAAAAAATACATGGCGTCCTGGGTTCGAAATCATACCGGATCTCTCCCGGTTTGAAAGATAAGCTTTCCACGTATGTGGAAAGAAGAAAAAAGTATCTTAAGCCCTAAAAAGGCATAACCAAACTGATCGTAACGCCAATAAGAGAAGTATACAATTTTAGAAAAATATTTTTGCCGTTTTGTTACATGCTCCGCTTCTACTTGTTTGTCTTTCCGTACTCTTGAGGCCAACAAAAAATGGCCGTAGGCATTTCCGCACGCTTGTACGAACTCTCTTTCCCCGCTGTTCCAATTATGGCCATCGGTTTATTGGTTGTAAAATTAATTCTAAAAATGTCAGCATTCGGTCGAAGGGGGTTCACCGAGCGCCGCACATTGCAGGTTCGAGGGACGTTCGATCTGTGTTTTTACGACTGCACACGATCGTAAAGGCAAGTCTTCGTCCGTGTCAGGGCATCAAATGCAAACGCATGTGCATCTTTCTGGACGCATTCCCTCTTCCCTCAATCACATGATGTCTCTGTTAGGGACAACCTTTAAAGCGCAAAGTGCTTCCGAACCTGCGTGAGATCACCCAAGAAACCGCCCGCGGACTGACGCCATTACGCCCTTCTTGCGGCAACAAATTGCTCTTCGCCCGGCAGCTCCTGTGGCTAATGAGTGAGGGATGAGTTTTGCGTTTGCTGAAGAAAATGCACTCGCTTAACGACGAAATGTCCATTTGGACGAGGGCCGTTTCCCGCGACTCCAAAGTGGTGGAGATGAACGTCCTGGAGGGCCTCTTGACTGTGCGTTTGAAATCAATGAATCTTAGCAGCAGAATGGGGGGAAGGGTACTGTTGACCTCGGGCTAACACAGTCCCAGGCCTTCCGTTTTGAGCCGATCGGCTTTTCCGTCGAATCATCTGACACCGAAGCGGCGTACCTTCTCATTCAACCCCTTATGTTTAAAGCCTTCTTGAGGTCTCGCTGGGCACAATCGTGTTTATTTATACAAAATATATTTTTGCCTAAAACCTTCATCATTTCTCTGTGCGAATGGCCGCTCGAGAAACTGTGGAAAGAATCTCCACTTTAAAACCACGTTCCATCCCTCATTCATGTGATCAACTCAAAGGCTCGGCTTGCGATCGTTTGTTGGATTTTTTTTTCTCTGCCTTTATTGTACCAACAAAAATGGCATTCGCTTTGAAGGAAGCAGAAATCCTATCTGCTACTATCGGGAATAAATTAAAAATGGCACTGTCATCGTGCTTCTTGCGATGAGTCTTCCCCAACTCCAAGAGGAGGAGCAATCGGGGAGGAGAGGACGCCCAAAATCCGGCCAATTTGACGATCCACTGTCCACTCCAAACGGTGGCTCCCGTCCCACACCTCCACCCCCACTCCGCCTTACGAAAGCGCCGTTAGCTTTCGGCATTAAATTTATTAAATTCGATGATTTATGAATCCCGGGGAAAAAGAGCCAGCCAAGCCGGGTGTAGCGTTTGTGTACATGGTGAAGGGAATCGGCTGGAGGTGAAGCGGTGGAAGTTAAGATACGCGTGAGATCAAGAAGCCAGCACGCGGTAGGGAGAAAAGATCAAAAGGTTTCGAGGATTGCGTTGGTGATTTTTTTTTCCCCGAGGCTTTTGGTTGATTTCTTCCGCCCTCGATCGTCCAGGCGATGTTTTGTCCACAATCACATGTTTGGGAGGGCTCCGTGGGACATCCGTTTTCCGCCACACCTTGAGGAATGCGGGGGGGGGGGGGTTGGTGGGGGTTAGGTGAAGTAGAAAATATGGGAATTTTAATGAGTGCGATCTTTTTCCTGGGGTAGAATTTATCCCCCGATCGCATCACGCCACCGGGGAAGGAGGTAGCGCCTTACATATTTTTATTTGAGCATATATTCCGCCTTTTTTCGCTCTTCTCGAGACGACACAAAATTAATGATTAAGTGTTGAGCTATAAATCGCCACCGATGGAGGTTTGGAAGTGTTTGTTGGTTGGATGTCTTTTTTTTTCATTTTAGAAAACTGATTCCTCCAATGTGCCGCAAAACGCTAGGCAAAAGGGATGGAAAACTGTCACTGGGTTGTAAATTTTAGCGATTTTATTTTTTCCTCTCCATTTTGTGACCTCGCTTAGGAAGCGAATTATGATTTATCTCTGCCATATGCGATTAGGATGAAAGGTGTCATATAAAAGGGAACACAAAGAAAAAAAGACGAAGCTGAACGTATGAATGAAACAGCGCACAGTTTAAACCGAGCCTGCAGGTTTGGGAGATTTAAAAAAATATCAAACGCCGACCAATGAAAAAAAAAAGCTTACTGATGCAAATCCGGCGGCTTAAAGCTTCACGTTCGCACTTCTCGATCGGGTCGACCTTATGCCAAATGCTGGACTTTTCTGGGATGCCCCTCATCCTCCTCCTCCTCCTCCTCCTCCTCTAGCACTTCCCCTCAGGCAAGCTCTAAGTTTAATGAGAGTTAGCGGGAGAAAGTTTGAGCCAACTGACGTTTGCCAAAGCACAACACTCACACGCACGGCGTTTTGTTGCTTCTCGCTTTACTTCGTGAAACGGAAGCACGGGGAAGGGTGATCGAAATCGGCCCGGGAAAAAAGAATGCAAATGTCTCCAATTTTGAAAACCGTTTCCGTTTATCAGTGCGCGCCCCAAAAGCTGGTCGGAATCCAATTTTCCCAAGCCCGTCCGCGAGGTTAGGTTAATCGTAAGCTTATGGGAGATCGTTTAGTATTCTCCACAGATGATTTTTTTTTGTCTTGGTCTTGGAAATCCTTCCTCTTCGTCTAGATCATTTTTACAAATAAGGTAATGGTTAAGCAAAAAAAAAAAAAAAAACAACCGTTCCTCCCATTCGTTATTCAAACACGCGAAAGAGGGAAACATAACGATGAATCTTTTTCGGGGATCTGCGGCGAACAGGTGATCGGTAACGGTTCCTCGCACGGTCGATCGCGTTTCGGAATGAATGGATTTGCCAAATTTGTGTCTAGTCTTGCCTTCCATCATCATCCGCGGCGTGTTCTGGAGTTTGTTTTTTTTTTCTGCTTGTTTCGTTTCTTCGCTTCCTCCCCAGTGGCGGGAGCTTTTCCGTGCGCAATGCCGAAGACCACCAGTCCGCCATCACACTAATGACCGCAGCCGGATTTCGTCCGGAAGGAGGGAGAGCGAGTGGTGCGCCAAAAATGTGGATCGTCCCGACCGGAGCAATCCATCTTGCGGTCGGGTCGGCCATCGGATTCATCGGTTTCCCGTGAGGACGACCCCTTGTTGGAGGAGTTCCTAGTCGTTTTTTTTTGTTTTGTTCTTGCTCAGAGAGCTCACCTAATACTGTTTCGCTGCTTCCTTTCCCCGGGCAAAACCGCCGCCGCTGGTCGAAAACTTTGCGGGAAGGGGAAGATAAATTAATTACCTTTTCCTTCCCGGGAGGCTGCCGTGCGCGCCTGCCGCCGCTGATTCGTGATCGTAGCCCGCTGGAAAGCGTAAAATATGCACAATTAATTCGTTACCGAAAAGAAAGGGAACGCCTACCCCTGAGAGGGGGGGGGGGGTGGGGGGTTTGAAGGGTTGGTGGCATGAATCGGAACACGGCATCCACGGCGACCCTGGCCGGTGGTCAGCGCTTCCCAAATGACTCTCCCGGGGTCCGCTAAATGGGGAGGAAACTTTACGAAAACAAGCGTCCGGGACCGCTTTTCCCCCAAATTTCGGTGCTGGACACACATGTGTGTGTGTTTGTGTGTGATGGGGCGGCAGTTAATGGGAGCCAGAAGTTTGAGGCAGAAATCGGAGGCACCGCCGGATCAAATTTATAGTTTATTTCGAAACCATTACGTAATTTATGAGCGGCGTCGTGGGGGTGGTCCGGCCTCGGACACGATACAGGGACGTCGTCCGGCCGAAAGATCCGCGTCTGAAGTGCGCCAGGGAGTTGGGGTGAAGTTTGTGGATTTGCCTGTGCCTACATTTGGCGCTGCAACCGGTTCAACACAAATCTTTGCCCAAATACGCTCAAGTGGTTGTTCTGGGGATAGAATAAAACAAAAATCTGAACAGAAAAGTGTTATTGCCGATTGGGGGATGTTCGCTGGCTCCATTTGTAGTGGCACCCACTTGACCAATGGGGATCATGCGGCACAATCCTCTTATTAGCCTCCCGGAAAAACCCCAAACTACCACTCAAGGGGCAGTTTTTCTGTTTTCGATTTTCCGATACACCGTTTCTGGCTCCATCTAAACAACGGCTTCACGACAAACACCAACTGTTCAGCATAATTTCACCACCCAACTTATTTTCTGCTGTGCAAATAACCTGTATCCAAACGTTCTCCAACTCCAACCAACCGCCGAATTTATAATGTCGGATCGGTTACTCTCGGGTATCGAATCGGCTGACATTCTGCTGCAACAAAGAGAATGAAATACGAAAATGCATGATTTTTTGTGAAACACGGTTGTATTACATTTTTCCGACCGGTCATTGCAACAATTTTCACGGTATATTAGTAACATAAAAAGATTTTTTTATCAGTTGGCAAGTTCAGAAGTGAAGAATCGAACCATCGACATGTAAACGTAGTTTTTTTTGGGTTTTCGAAACTTTGGATACATTTTGGGGATGTTCATTTGAACATCAAACGATAAGTTGAGCAGTGAATGTGTGTTTACAATTGAAGGTTGTCTAGCAGCAACCGACATTTATTTTTTTTAATGGACCATGAAACAGTGTAAAGGAAATCCCTGCACCAAATAGAGCAAAAAAAAAAAAAGTAAATAGATCATAGCTCCCTCTGTTTAGTGGACTTAAAGTGGTGCAATTCCGCCCCGCACGCCGTGGATGGGAAATGTTTCGAAGCACGGCCGAAACCGATAGATGTACTTGGAAAAGCTCACAAGTCTTGCAGAGCGAATGAGAAAGGTAAAATATATTTCCTATTTAGGTTTTTTTTTCCTATGGTCTTTTCCACTATCGTTTACGAACCGGGAGTAAATAATCGTGCCGGTTTATCAGCCCCAAAGTGGAAGCTAGGGGTCATAAATTAGCTGCGGCTTTTCGGCAGCCGGAGTTAGCCACCATCGCCAGATGTTTGCATTTCGGTGTTTTGCATTGCTGCTGCCTTACTTTTTTTCCCAACTCCGGTACAGATATCACGAACAGAAGAGACGTGCTCTTGAGAGGGGAAAAATAAGTCCAGTCCATTTTCCCAACTAGTTTGTTTTTGTGATCCCCCCCATTGATTTGCGGGAAGGTGGAGGATTTTCTTACATTTTTACCGAACGTATTTTGTCTCCGGATTTTATCTGCTAGGGCTTTTCTAGGAGCGAAAGAAAATTGGGACGTTTTTCGTGACCGACCAGCGTCAAACTCCCCCCGGAAAGTTTTTCAACCACTCGAAAGGGCCTCATTTTCCACGCCCCTCCCCTTAAAGGCATTTTGGAACAAACACACAAATACCCTGGTATTATCGATGGCATTTCTGATACTCGATTTTTTTTTTGTGTTGCCCTGGAAAGTGAAATCAGTGCTTGGGATTTCTTTTTCCTCTTACATTCCTTTTGTCAGGGTTTTTTTCTTCTCCTTTTGCTTCTCCGGCACTTGATTCCAACACAATTCCGTGATAAGAAAAACGGAACTACACGACAGCGACCAACAAAAAAAAAAAAAAAAAAAAACTATACACACACGGAAGAATGAAGCAAAGACAAAGCAACGAGTTGATCGAGCGATTTATGGGCGCTCGTTTTTATCGGTTTTCTTCTATTGACCGGCCGGGAAAACCCCAGATCAGTGCGGAAGTGGAAACTTTTGGCGGTGGGGAGAGGGTTGTAGGTTAGAAAAAAAAAAATTGTATAGATTGTCACCCTGTTCGGCCGGCAAGACAAACGGCTGGAAAAATTATCCTGACCCTCACGAAGGCGACTCACAGGCCAAAGATTTCCCACACACACACACATACACGCTCGTTCACCGGTCATCGACAGTTTCCGTGCTAGGTTGGGAACTGATTTTTCTTTGCCGTATCGCTTGACCCAGAAAGCAAAACGGCCCACACACCGCACGGGCCGCGGTCGAGGCTGGATTTGATTACACGGGGAGGGCTATTTATCTTAGCAATGGTTCGATTTTGTTTTTTTTCTTTTGGTTTTGCCTTCCTCCCAAAAAAGGAGCTCGATTAATCGCGCCGGGGGTTTTGCTGGTGATTGTGCAGGTTAAAGGCTCCAAATAAACGGTCGGGGTTTAGTAGCAAGGCATTTCCCATTCTTTCTTCAGTCTGCTCGCGATCGAGATACGTACCTGCCGGCGTCCTGGCACTCGCTTACGGCACTTTATTTTATGGTTCGCTGGGCGCAAATAAATAAAACTAATGTAATCGAGCGAAAATGTCACCTTCGGCTCGAGGGGTTGGCTCGTCGTCGTGCCCGGGTTGTCGATACAGTTAATGAAGGTCGAGTTTTCTATTGGCTGATATGGACGTTTTTATTGACCACGGCGCGTATCACGGTGGTCGGCTTTATTCGATTCGGCTTTTACGTTATGGGAATGCTGCACGCAACGATAAGTGATTTTTGTTTTTGTTTTCGGAAGCACGTTGAATGCTAGGCCTGATTTGTTTCACTTGCTTTGAATGTATTTAAGTAATCTGCGATTCAAATAAGAAACGAGCACTTGTTGTAATGGTGAAAACCAAATTAAAATACGTAATCGGTAATTGATAAGTTAACTTGAGTAATTTTTTTTTTAAATATCAACTTAACTTAAAAACAACCAGGGAATGTTGAAGTTGAAGTTGAACCTGTCATTGAGGACCGATGGGAAATGGATGAACCAGCGAATGACGCAAACGATGTGCTACTTATTCACATGTTTTAATTTAGCAGCCTAATTCATTTCTAACGCACCCGAACACACAATCAACATGCCGGCCTACAGTCATGCTGTCCGCAGATGTTGCCCATAATTGAGCCCGGGAAGGAATGGAAATAAATGAGGCCATAAATGTGCAAATTGCCCCGGACACCCTGGGACACATGCTAGTCCCGATTTCGGAATCAATTTGTATGATTGAAAACTAAAAATATGCCAAATTCAATTTGCACCGTCTGCTTCGGCGAACGGAGTGTGTGTGTGTGTGTGTGTGTGGGGGCAGGAGCAAGGAGCAGAAAAGCGAAGCAATGTGGTGGAAAAGAAACATAATCCAATTCGTTCTTTCGTGGCGAGGTTTTTTTTTTTGAATTTGTTTATTTGCTGGGACCCACAATTTACGATGGCACAGGTTTTCCCTTTGTTTTGTGGCGTTGTTCTTTCGCCTATCGTCGACGTCGAGTGCCGTAATTCCCCCAAGCCCAGGGCGTAACGGTTCTGCTGTTCGACATCATAATTCTATTGCTTATTTTTCGAGCCTCCAATCCCTGTTTTTTGTTTTGTTTTTTGGTTCACTCCATTTCAGCGCTCCCGGTGCCCCGTTAGTGCCAATACTTTGCACTAATCCGATCGAGGAAAGCATGATAAATCGTTTTATTATGCAATGGTTGGCGGTGAAGATTTTCGGCCACGGTCCCCGCAGCTCGGATTGTGGTTTTCCGAGCGTCCAAAGCGGGTTTCGAGACGCCACACTCCGTCACCTTAATTTGCCGTTCGAAAGAATTGAGGGTTTGTTTGGGGCAGCGGTCCGGGCTATAACGAGAGCGTGGCTTTTAATATTTTCGATAAACTTTTTCGATACAAAACCCGTCTCCTCTTTTCCGCAAACCGAAACGAACCTATCTGCCGCTTTGGGGCGTTCAGAAAAGGGGCGTTTTCCCGGTTCCCGGTGGCGCTGTCTTGGCCGACACTTTCTCCATCGCGGTTGGAGCCGGAGCCGGCAGGCCTGGTGTGATAAAGCCGTGAGTTATGTCGCACGAAATGTGGAGCGAAAACGTGTGATTGCGTTTGTGCGCGTGTGTGCCCGTGGAAGGCATGCTCTGCCAAAAAAGCTCATCAACAAGAAAGATGAGAGATCTCGGTCAGCGCACCGGCGGCGAGCACACCACGACCCCGGGATGACCCCGATTTTACGGGCCTCGCCTCGGTGTCAGTGGCTGATTAAAGTGCAGTGCTTCTGCCGGAAAGGAGTGGCGGGGCCTCAGCGAGGAAGAAAGCGCACGAAACCGATTCACCGAAAAAGGGCCGTTTTTTCAACCGCTCCGGGTGCCGCAAAACGACGTGTTTGAAACGAAAGACTTCAACGCCAGGACAGGACAGGAACTCGATCTTTTCGGGCGGCTCGGTTTTGAAGGTGGCTTGAAAGCGGGTAAATTAAAGCAAAAAAGAAAAAAAAAAAAGAAAACACCTCATGCAAGCGAGTGCATGCGAGGTGCATCGTTAAATTACGACGGCACGTAATTTCGATGATTAAAAAGTGCTCAGTGCACTGAGACGGCGTCGGCGATGGCCGGACAGGCGATGGCGGTTCATCCCTAAACGGTTGATCCTGTTTGGTCCTGCGCTTTGATCTTTCCTCATTTGGAGCCTCTATTTGTCAGAAATGAGCGTTCCTCCTTGACGAAAATGATTTATAGACCATAATCGAGGGAAGACACTCAAACAGCAGAAAAGAAAAAACAAAATACAAACGCACGCAAGCTGATGGGTTTTTTTCATTTCGACTTCTTTGCTGCGAGAAAAAAAGAGAAAAAACTCGTCTCGTCAAAAATCCTGTTAACCTTTAAATAATTTCTTTTCCCCAACTCCACCTGCCACCTCTCACTCTCGCTCCATGCACATCGAGGCGCCCAAAACGGACAGCGCATTAAATAGTTTCCGGCAGGCAAATTGAGGCCGCCAAAGTGGCATCGGAATCGTTTCTGCTTGGAACGGGTCGAAAGGACACACATGCCAGGACATGCCAGGATGGGTTCGAATGTTCGAAGGGAAGGAGCGCGCGGGGAAGATGACCAATTCGTGAGCGCAACACAAACCGCGCCGAGCGTCCCCGACTCCGACAAATGACCTCCCGAAAACGAGGTCCTCTCGTGTCGCGCCGAGGTGGCAGGTGATAAATACTTCACGGCGCACTGCAGGGCGGGAAATTATCGGCAATTATCCACACTTCCCCGCACGAACCACGGACCACGGCCAGCGGCACGCAATGGCGGCGATTAATGCCATTTTTAGCCGATGCGAAGTGCGGATTCGTGTTTTCCGAGTCTAGTTCGCACTCCTACGAAAGTGCGGAATATTCGGGTTTGCGTGAAAATGCTTCCGGGTTGCTTGCGTTTCGTGGCCGCCCAATTGCAATTGCACCGCGATGCACCCGATGAATGGTTGATGGTTGAAAAGTGCAACGACAGGCAATTGCACCGACACGATCGCCATCCGCATCGATCCGTTCGTTGCTTTTCGTTTTCTCATTTTTCGTTTCTTTAACATCTTGTGCAATATTTCATGTCG
This sequence comes from Anopheles atroparvus, assembly GCA_914969975.1. Lineage (NCBI taxonomy): Eukaryota > Metazoa > Arthropoda > Insecta > Diptera > Culicidae > Anopheles > Anopheles atroparvus. The sequence continues at coordinate 21,658,335 of CAJZCY010000004.1, forward strand.
ATGCCAGAATGCCGGAGCTGGAGCTCACCATTCCTCGTGCAGCATCAACCCTTCAACCATGGTACAGAAAATGGCAGGCAAATGTCGGTTCTTGGGCCTTTTCGGGGTCGCCTCGTCATCGTCGTCGTCGTCGTCGTCGTCGCCCTTAGTTACGCTCTCATTATGCAAAATCTTTTAACAGCATCACGATCGACAGGTTTAACGCCCCCCCCCCCCCCCCACTTTCTGTCTTACCAACGTTTTTTTTGTTTCGTTCCTTCCTTCTTGCTTTCTCGCACGACGTTTCTTCCTCTTCCGACTGCATCGCCATCGCATCGTTTCGCCGTTTTGCTGCTTTGCTTCCCGCTTTGGCTTTGGCTTGGGGGCGATTTCGTGCGCTTGGCCCCACCGATACGGGCAATTGCAGCCTGCAGACACACCGTGGCCCGACGGTTACGATGGACCTGACCGTGCTTCATTCCCAACTTTCGACGGACGGACGGACGGATGGATGGATCGTTAAGAACCGGTTGCAATGTCGGGGGCCATGTTTCTGCCCGTGTTCGCTGCTGCTGTTTTACCACCTTCTGCTTCGTGTCCTCCCTTTCGGGTGTGAGATTCGCGGTCGCCGCCACCCCCCCCCCCCCCACCCCTCACCATCTCACCATTCCCTCACGCGCTTCATCGTTTTCCCGTGAGGTTCGCGCTCGGTGGTTCGAAGTTCGTGTTTTTCATAATTTTTGCGCTCCTGTAATTATTTTTATTGATTGCATTCTACCATTCTATCGCTTCTCGTCCCTCGGTTCTTCTTGGAACGAAACCAAAAAAAAAAAAAAAAAAACACCGAGCGGGAGCTGGATGCTGGAAGGAAACCCGCCGCGTTCAACCAGACGCTCGGCTAGAGCGCTAGAGCGGACGACGCGCGCGGAACTGTTAAAGCAATTTGCATAGGAAAGCTATTTGTCAAATTCTGGCGAAGATGGGCTCGCCGGTGGTGCGGGTCGCCTTCCCCCGTCCGCGAAACGAAAGGTGATGGAATGGTGATGATACGGAAATGCTTCATCCGGGGGAATGTTGGACAGGCGCCGCACCGAAGACGGGCGAAGAGTGCTATTGGGGAGTGGTGGGGGAAGATTTTTCTTTCGGCAAGGTGAAGATAGTACAATTGGCAGCTGTAATTTTTCATCGGCAGATCGTCATCGAGCGATGGTGGCAAAAAAGAAAGGTGAGAAGAAGAAAGAGGGGAAGTTTTTTTTCTTTTCTTATCGATGGAATTCTTTCGCGTCGAATGGTCGAGTTATGAAATTCAAATAAAGTGAAACGATGGGGAGGGAATTTGAGGCAGTTAATGTGGAATGTTAACTTCGGTTGCTCTGTATTCCTGTTGTTTTGTCGAGCGAGCTTGTAATTTCAATCATCAACACGATTATCGGTAGGCCGAATTCATCAACCAACGGTGGGAAAATGTGAAATGAGGTGTTTGGACTTTCGGCAACTATTTTGGCAAAAAAACAATTTTTTTATTCGTCGAAGAACTTTCTTTTGATCTGTTTGCACTCTAAAACAGCTCTTACTTCGGTCCATAGAAGGAAGCCTTCCCGGCACAATGTTGAAGCAACAACGCGCGATAGGATCAAGTTTTTGATGGCAACACGCTGCGTTTTGGTCCAAATGCAAAACGTTTAGCACATTCTTCATCGCGTGCGCGTCCTCCTGCTTGTTGATCGTGCAGCGTACGGGGTTGCAGTTACACTTCCAGGAATATGTGGGAGAAAGCTTCCCATGATGTAACTTCAAACTCGTGGCGAGATGCAAAAGTTGGCACTACAGGGTTGGTCAAAAGATGTGCTAGCTGAGGACTTTAAATTTTCCTTTATTTTAGCACAAGTTCCTTAGTTAAACTAGACCTGAAACTAGTTTAACGGGCTTCAATTATCATGTGGTTTGGAGGTGCGGGATAGCCGCGTGCGTACACCGGCTCTCAAACGTGACCTACGACGGCCCAGGTTCGAATCCAGACCAGATCTTCCCCCCGGTAAGAAGGTGGTAAAAAGTCTCGTAAACGCTTAAAATGGGTAGGCATGACTAAATTTGCCGTTGCGCCTCGAAGAAAGAAAGAAGAGAAAATAATTTTCATGTGGTCCAAGGAAAAACATTCAAATCAAATACAAGTTATAATCGAATTCCAACTCTTTATTTATCCTTCTTCCAGCGCTGTCGAATAGTATCTTCGTATATTTTTAATAAAATGACGACAAAATCAATGAACAGCAGTGTGATGCACGAGGAACCGATTAGCGCCCGTGATGGGTTAAATAATTTTCTTCCAACCCTTAACCGCCCCCCAATTCCGCCATCCAATTGCCATGGCAAAGTGCGCGAACCGTTTGCAGGGGTGCCACTCAAACACTGTTACATTATGCAGTTGTGCTTCGCCGGGAGCGGGCGGCGGGGAATGGCGGGTCGCGTCACGCAAAAGAAATTAAACTTTGGTGACACCGCACGACCGGGGCATCATCATCTTTCATGTGGGGTGCGTGGTTGAACCATTACCCGCGATCGTAGCCTGGGTGTCTGTTCCCCCGTGTTCCAACGCGTCACGATTCACGAGGTCGAACCCCGGCTTTGAACCCGGCGTTGAACACCACGGTTTGAGCCACGACAGGTTGGTGATGGATTTGACTACTTCCCTCAGCGTTTGGGGGCCACGCGTGTGCGCGAAAGGCGAAAGGCAGCACCTCTTGTTATGCGCTTCAGCAAAGGAGGAGAAGTAGATCCACCGATCCGTGCACCGAGGTGGCAGTGCGTAAGTGTTTCCTTTGCCTTGGGTCCACCTTTAAAGACGCGGGGAATGTGCAGACAATTTTATGTAAATTTCGCCCCCACGAGGGGAAGGCTCTCTCGTGTGTCTTAGCCATCCCCCCCCCCCCCCCCCATGTATCCTCGTATCCGTTTGGAAAGAATTTCGTGGCTTACTCGGTTGGGCTTTTCCGTTTTCTCTTTTTTTGTCTTGGGTGGTGTAAATTTGCCATAAGGTGGAGCAGATGCTTCATGCATTTTTATTATACACGCACACACGAAAAAACACTCAACCTTAAAAAAAAAAAGAAGTAAATCAAAAGCAAGGAAAATGGGAAAAACCCAATGCTTCGAAAGAAGAAGAAAAACGCATAAACGTTTTCTTTTTAACGTCACGTTGGAAACCCGACGGGGGGCAAAAGGGCAAAAGATGGCAGAGTCATCTTACGGTTGGAAAATGTTGGTGGATTCTCTATCCAAAATCGCCCCCCCCCCCATTCTTCCCCCCCCTCCTGTGGGCTTCTCCTTCCTCTCTTTTTTTTGCAGGCACTTTTCCGTTCTAAGCTGGCTTTCACTCGGTGGTGCGTATTTTTCCGCCCGCGGTTTTTCATTATTCATCACCGCGGGTTACGGGTGGAAAAGAAAAAAAAAAGGAAAAACACAACTGCGAGGTGGCTTACCTTCAGCTTTTGCGTTTGTTTGCTGTGGGTTTCTTTTCTTCTTCGCATTTTTTTTTTCTCCTGCAGATGTCATGCTGCCGCGTGGGCTTAGCCGGCTAAGGCTGGTGTTGTACAGTGTTTCTCTCTGCTTGTTATCCATCCAGCGCCGTTAGCTCGCCCAAGAATTACGCTATTTCGCGAACGATTTGTTGTCTTGCGCTGTTTTGGTGTATTTTTATTTCTCCTTTTCACCTCCCTTTAGTAACCTGCTCAAGGTGGTTGATGTTCTTACAGTAGCTTTGTTTTGTGATCGACGCAAAGAGGTAGGCAATAATGATGTAAATCATGCGGAAAACAGCGCGCGCGTCACAACACACCCGAAGGGTGACTGTCGGTGGGACAAAAAAAAACCTTCCGTCTTTCGGGCGTTAGAACATGCAAAACATTGCTGCAGACGGGAAAAATAGAACGGAAAAATATGTCGCAATGGTTACGATGTGAAAGCGTCTCCAGGGAAGTCGTGTTTGATGTTTTGGAAGCAATTGTTCGTTTCAACGCTCTCTTTAAATCTCGCACTCTGGAGGATTGCTTTCGATGTTCATGATTGATTTTCTTAGAATCACGTTGACATAAGATTGCGTCAATGATTACTTAAAACATAAATTTTTCTTTTTTACAATCCGATGTTTTATTTGCTAGTAATTTTTCTGCAAAAAAGTTATGAATTTAACTCGCAAACATTTACTTCATACAACGTTGCTCAAAGCCTTCGTGAAAGTTTTTGCTTGAGTTTTTACCTTCATTTTCTTGGCCAGACCATCGACCACGCAAACCCAACAGATCTAACCCATGTTTTTGGAAAACTTCTTTTCTTTCCAACGATTTAACAACGTGACGATAAAATTGTGTTTTTTCCTCTCCAATTCAAAAGGGTCTGTAGAGATCAGCTGTGAAGAATTAATTTCAAACGAGTCTTTGGACAAAAGATTTTTTAGCTTATTTTAGTTTATTTTGTTATCTACTTACTTCCACCTCTCCCTTTCTTTCACAAATTATGCTTTGTAAGCATTAGGGCATCCATTTTACCAATTGTTTAATAACCAAATGCGAATATTATTCCATACTTCATCTATAGCCATCTGAAGCGGAAATTAGTTCATTTTTGCATGTTCAATTCAAAAAATTTTTAAATCAAATAAGTGTCGCTTTCGAAAACGGAAGCGTTGATTTTAAATAGCAAATTAGTTGAGATCACGCATCGGTTTCTTCTTGTCACTCCAAAAATGTGTACGTTTGTGCAACTATTTGTTTGGCGTTGTTTCTAGATAAATTTAAAGTGTTTGAGGCCAAAATTCAATGTTATTAACATTCTAGAGACCCATCGTGATGGCTGTTTGCACGGTGTAAATAAAATAAATTTAAATGGAAACGGAACCTTTGTTCGATGCCTGTTTCATGTAAATGTAGCCATACTTTCCTTCCTTTCTGAGCTGCTTCAAATTTCCAGAACAGTTTAAAATGGCATGTAATAGAGCGGCAAACAGGCAATGAAACGAAACCTACCGCACGAACCAGAATGTCGTGGAACGGAGGTTTTCTCCCCCCCCCAAAGCCGGTGGAAGATGTAAATGGCCCCGTCGCTGGGGTTTGACGTTTCGTCCATTAGACAGTCCGCGGAGACGCGGAGACGCTGGAGACGCGACCTGCCCGCGGGTTGAGATTCGTGCGAGATTGTACCAAAAATAGACGGCGTGTTGACGCGAAGTGGAAGCAAAGGCAGGCGCTGCCCGTGGTCGAAAAACGGGAAATGAACCACGCAAGCAGTTAAAAACAAACGACTAGTTCTCGGTATTGGGTCATTAAAGTCAAGCCCGCCAGTTGACCCGCGCCGAAGTGGCCTCTGCCTTTTGGGCGACCGGTGGAAAGGGGGGAAAGGCACAGGCATCGCGACAAGTTCGCTGAAGCACGAGCCGCATTTTTCGGGCCCCCCCCCCAAATCTCGATCTTTGTTTGCTTTGCACTGGAGGCGACTTGGAGTGGAGTGTTGAGTCTTTTTCCTTCCACCCATTGGTTTTTTTTTTTGCTGTTGCTTTTCTCCTGAGATGAGCCATCCACCTCACATCTCGCGCGTACGCCAGTTTGAGGTTAATGAAATGTGATAAAATTGATCACGAGAGGAGACGACGACACGCGCGCACAAAATGTTTCGCTGGGGTCTCGAGGAAAAAAGGGAGGAAATGGGGCCCTGTTTGAAGGTAGGCTCGTAATAATTCGTTTTACGTTTGCTGGTAGAAAATTATTACTTTTCTATCGGTTTTCCCGCGTGACCCCGACGTTGGAAACTTTGCGTGTCAACGATCAACCGAATGGTACTCGATCGAGCAAACCCGCGCCACGACGGCAGCTTTCGGAGGGCTTCAGTTTCCTAGGCCTTTCTTTTCCTCTTCCCCCCCAGCCCCTCTTCAAGTCATCCACTCCCCCCGCCCTCGGACACATTCATTGTTTGTTATTGCTTAATTCGTTTTTATGCTCGTTAATGGGTATTTAAATCAATTTTATAGAGGTTTTCCCATTGTTTCGCTCGTGTCGTCGGTTAATGGCCCGCGTTCGATGCGTGTTTTCCGCCTGCCCGTTGTGTATGCACACACATATGCACGATCGATCGAGCCTCCTATTCCCCCCCCACCCTGCAACCTTTATTTTAATGTGTTTATGTGTGTTTTTGTGTGCCTTTCGTTTGCGACGCTTCGATTTCTTCTCCCCTCCCCCCCAGCGCGTTCGATTTTAATGTTTCTTTATGCTTCATTAAACCCGCAAACGAAGGGCAAGTCCCTTCCAGCGCCTCCCTATCTCTCTTTCTCTCTTTGACTCTCAGTTGGTATTTCAATTTATCTTTATCGAAAAGAAAGAGGAAAAAATATAGGCCAGTTGGCGAAACGCGGCGAAGCGGTTTTGGTTGGTTGCTCGGCGATACTTGTATGCCGCGTGTTTCGTTTAGGTTCTAGCTCGCGTGGAGATTGCGTCTTCTGAGTTGGGAGTTTTCGGGGGTCCTAGGATACGGAAGGAAAAGAAGGAAAAACAGCCAAACATGCCAACGAATGGTTCGCGTGAGCTGGCGCGAGCTTCCGTGACGTCCGGTCGGGCGGAACGGAGCGATCGAACAGAAATTCTAATGCGAGCCCCTCGCATCTCCGGCCACGATTTTCCCCAGCTCCCGATCGCCGGAAAGCGTCCAGCAAACAGGAAGTAGTGCGTCAGGGTTCGCTGGAACCGATCGAGCGGGACTTTTCCCTAGCCGAGGGGAGAGCCATAATTGACGTCGTGCGAAACGGCGAGCTATTGGAAGTGTTAGGACTTCATTTCAGCCGACCCGGAATTGGCCACAGACAACAAGGAAAGCCTGCTTATAAAACCCCCGTTTCGGGGATGGAAATGGGAGCGGGAAAAATACCGAACCGAATGGCGTGTGCGGAAAAAATTGAGCGAAGGTGCAAAAACATGACGCTGGGCCGTTGTTTCCTGTCCAGATATGGTAGGTTGGGAATGCGTTTTGCTCTAGCATCAATTAGGGAATGCACCGTGCGTGTCATTTGCTGGCTGCTTTGAAGAAAAAACCATTCGGGGCCTTTTTGGTTTTAACAAGTCGTTAAGTTTTCTGCTGGCTTCCTCTTGGCGCAACTGAATGCACCCTCAGCTTCACAAGGTTTGACTTGGCTTAATTATTATCGATAGTAAAAACCCACCCACCCCTCCCCCGGATGCACATGCACCTCCTTCCGTTCGGGAGGATGGTCGTAAAGCTGCTCGGCTTCAAGGAAGCCAGTGAGCCAGCGAAACAATTCATTAAATCAAGGGCCTCGGGAAGGAAGGTGGGCACCAATTTGTACGATCGTAACGATCGAGTGATTATTTCATTTGCCCCCGCCATGTTTGCACCCGTTTGCAGACAAGCAAATGGAACATTTTTGTGGCTCGGAAAGCTTCTGCTCGAAAGCAGGTGAAAATGAAAACGATGGTCATTAGCTGCGTCCGTCGGCGATGTTGCGATGGGATGTAAAGCCGGGCAATTAATTCCAGTACAATCGTCGTTTTCGGTGCAAAACATGTTGAGAAAATCGGATTTACAAGTCGTTGAGGGAACCGAAGTTGAACAAACGCATGGGACTCCCCTTGGTGCTTAAAGAAATAAAATTTGTTCCACTTATTTGCCTTCACTTGCTTCCGATTCAAATAGCTTCATTCCTCTTCTTTAAACGCATCATTTTCAGAGTTAACGTTTTGCCTTTCCAGCCACCATATGTCGAATGAAGTGTGAAATCATCCCCGGAGGCCGAGAGGCAAATTTAATTTCTCTCCATCACCATTTCCATTCCCGGACACATTTGGCCGCAGTTTCTAGCGCAAAGGTTCCAACGCCGTTGGAATATCAAACAGTTTCGTTTGGATTCAATTGAAGATGGTCCGGTTGATGGATCGCAACCGCGAGGTTTGCGTATGTTAATTCTTCGGCTCTGGCCGCTTATTGGAAGTCGGTCATCGTGCGGTTGGGAAGGTGGAAGGATGAATGAATTAAAAAAAAAAACTACATTCCATCCACCGGGGCGAAGAATTAAGATGAATGTTGTCTGCTTCGGTCATTAGTAGTTTTTGCAAAAAATAAATTTGAAAAGAAGTTCTCCCGTGTTCTCGGTTGGTGGATAAATATGTCCACTTCACTGGAATGTTTGCAGGCAACGCGGCGCACATACCGCAAACCACAGACTATGATTCATGCAGCTCGGGCAAGCGACCACGAGGTCTTTATTAGTGAGTGCACTCACGTTGCAGCTGGTTTTCCCGTCGATGGGGAAGGAAAATGAAACCGCCCATATTTACCGTTGATTATTTTGGATTCAAAAACGACTCTTGAAGCGGGAAGGAATTTGCGTCTGTCATCACCCATGTCATGAGAGATTGGTTTCTAGTCATGAAAAGCAAGCAATCTGAAGCAAGAACCCTTCACCGCAATTCCGAAAGGCACTTCCAATTTTCATATATTTTTTTTCAACTGGTTCTCTTACTGAAATCAAGTTTTTTGGAGGACTTTTAAGCAGCATTACACTTGTAAGAAAGTTTAATTGAACAAGGCAAGGAAATACCTGGAAGCTCGTGCGAAAATTAATTAGCCTCACAATGCGCTACGGAGTTAAGTAAACTGATCCCATTTCATCCCAATCGTGGCGATGGCTTTTAAATTAAACATACACAAAAGATCCATTTTGAAAACTCAAATGCAGTACTTCCTGCTAATTCCTGCCATCCGATAAAGGTCAAGTGGAGGTATTCGCGATAAGCAGGTAGTCAAACGTTTTGAAAGGAAGTTCGGAAAACAAATTAAACTTCTGCACACTTCTGCATCCGATCCGAACATTCAAAAGTTGGACTCGGGGGTTTTTTTTTGTTCGTCGCATCTTACACCTGGAAGCTTCTGACACCGTGGACAACGGTAGCAAAACCACCTGTGCATCGTTTTCATTGCCTTTCCTTCTTTGCTTGCCAGCGCTGCACTTCAAGACCCATTAGCATTACGTCAAATTATACCTCGCTTTTGCCGTGACCACAAACGACATCGACGACGATAACGATGGTGGCGGAGAAAGGGAAGGAGGATGGGAGGGATGGGAAAGGGAAAGGAAATACTGAAATTACAAAATACCGTTTCACGCAAATGGTCAACCAGATAAGCACATGCGTAGCGGCCCCGAAGCGGTGCCTGAGGTGTTGCGAGTATTTGCAGGTGAAGAGCTCGTTGTGAAGCGAAGAAGGCGATTTTTGATGAAATTGCCAAACTTTTTCTTCACCTTTTAGGCTTGTCAGTTTAGCAATTCGAAAAAACCACTAGAATTAAGATGGAAAATGCAATTCATGACATGAGTCAAATGGATCAAATAATTATCTGAACTACATTTTAAACACACAGGTTTGAACTCCAAAGACTTTGCATCGAATTCGTGATTCTTTGAAACATTTTTAACCACCAAACCCTTTGCCAGATGATTCTAATTGCCCAAATGCATTCCCGTTTTCTGAACCTGAAAGATCCAACGGCGGAAACCAATACGTCTCCATCCAACCATCCTGACCTCCAGAATTGTGGTACCTTTGATTACCAATGGTACCTTTGGTATCAAAAAAAAAAAAAAAAAAAAAAATGGACCAGGAGTTCCAGATGGAAAAGCGTGTCCACCAACGCTTATCATGAGCCCGTTCTGGAAAAGGGATCGTATTGGAGATAAATTAGATTTAAAAGCAAACCGGTCCCCATAAACACTGGAAGCGTCAAGTGCATGCAAAACTGGCCCGGGTTCCAGTGCCCTTGATGAGGTGAAGTCGTGCCCGGCTCCTTCAACCCCCAGGACCAACGCTGAGCCAGAATGAGAATGATGGAGGCAATTTAATTCATCGCTTGCCAACGGAGTAGAAGATTTCCCCTCCCCCCCCACAATATTGGCTGGACTCTGAGTGCATGCGTTGGTCTTTCTGGCGGCAGGAATTTATATTTGGATAGCACATTATCGCAGATTATGGGGTATTTGCTGAAATTCATTAGTAACACTTCTTGGGCACACGCAGTCCGGGTTTCCAACGGTCCTGACGGTCATTACCCTACCGCAATCGATTTCAAATGTGTGTGTGTGTGTGTGCCTGGCTGTCCTGACCGAGGGAGGGAGAGGAATAAAAAAAAAATCTCAGAGTCAGAGACGAGCCAAGGTGAACTCGAGAACTTTGGAGTCTGCAACCGATAGCCCCGTTAGGTGTTTGGTTTGGCTGTTTATCTCCATGTACAACCCCCCCAATGATGTGCCTCGCTTCAAAGGAAGACACACCTTGCGAAAACAGCTACTATACTGGCGTAGCCACCGACGACGACGAGGTCCGCACGGATAATTGGTTCAGACGAGCGTTGCAACCGAAGGGCAAGCAAAAAACCGGTTCGCTCGGATCGTCGATTCGGAGGGCTACCGTACATGGAGAGAAAGATTGAAGACGACCCTGACAACAACAACAAGAATCAGCAGCAGCCGCAGTAGCAACCGGTACTTGCTCCGGGACAAGGACCGGTGTTTTCGGGAAGATCCGGGGATGCAACGGGAGCAAGCATAACCGGGTTCCATTTACTCACCATGATCTATTGCACGGGATGGACGTGGACGTTGGTTCCATCTCGATACCGACGAGTTCCACGATGCCACCGGTCGTACTGGTTGATTGCTGGCCCTGTGCTCCTTCAGAAGCGCTCGACTGATACGACGAGCACTGTCACTTCTCATAAACGTAAACAATCTTTCTTTCCTTCCTCCCAACGCGACTTCTCGGCTCGCCTTGACTCGACTCGGAGAAGGTGCCACCGGTGGATTTGTTTGGACAGGGCCGAGGTGGACAGCGACAGAACACACTCCGGATTCGATTATCGATCGGTCGAGGGCCGAGAAACGGGAGTTTAAGCATTCCGGTACCCTCTCTTTTTCCCCCCCATCCCGGCCTCTGGCGGTCAAGAAAGCGAGGAGACTCGAAGGGATCTCGGACACGACCAAACCTGCTGCGAACATCGAGTTAAGCAGATTATGCCTCGTCTTGCACGCTTCAACCACGCTCCAAAAGAACGGCCTATCGGACGCCTCTGCCGGGGCCTATCTCCAAGCATTGATTTATTTCTGCCCGTTTTGGGGTGCCACCATCCGCTTCCGAACTGCTGCAGCTTGCAGCCCGCGATTCTGGACGCCAACGCACGCAGCGGTACCATTGACATTCATCCGAGTCACGGGGCCATTTGGCGAATGTCCACACCTCGATTATCCCGTTCGGGTCCCCCATTATCGGTGCACGAGATCGCAGCGGGACGGCAGCTTAGGCAGGGCTTCCGAAACCCGGGGTGCTGGTGCGGTGTGAGAAAAGATTTGCCAAATGACCGGCGTATCCGTAAAAGGATGTTTATTGCGGCACCCGCTCCCGGGCTCCCCGAGAGGGCTTTTAAAGCCTGGCAATTGGCTTTATAAGAACGTCCAATCATCATCAATAAACCAATTCGAAAGGAGAATGAAATTTACAACTCACCCTTGAAACATTAAGCGCACTAAACGCACTACGTCAGTTCTACAATATGGACCGGAAATAGTGAAAAGAAAGCTACCGAAAAAGTTGGTGTCCCAAAAGTCCGTCAGCATGTGAATCATTTTTCCTTTCTTTTCGCTCGAATTTCCTCCAACATCTCGGTGACGGTTTTTTCGGTCCCTCTTTGCCCCAGGTTGACTTTCTTCCTTCGTTCGCGTGCCCTTGGCATTTTGATTGGACGTGTCTATTTTTGGATTCGCGGACACATTCCCTAGGACTGGGAGGACGGCAGCTTAGGCAGCAGTGCGTCGAATCGAGGCGCCCGCAAACCTGTCATTTGTGGTGGGAAAGGTCTTTGGCGTTTCTTCGGGAGGAAGTACTGCTGCTGAGTCCCCCTCCCCCCCGGGGGATCGACGGTGGCCCATATTTTCAATCTTCTGGTGGAGATTCTGTGCACGGTAATTTCGGTAGCCACCGGAGTTCTGCAGCTTTATCTTTCGGTTTTGATATTAAGTTTTTTTGCTTCAACTTACGTCGCTTTTGCATATCACCCTTTCGAAGTGATTGCCACTTTCACATTAAGCCAGCCTCGCAGCCAGCAGGAGAAAGAGGCAGAACTCTGCTCCGCTCCAGTAGCAGCGGTGAAGGTGATCATTAAGGTCTTCGCAGACAGGCCGCATTTCGAAAGCACGCGCGCGAATCGAACTCGCGGCCATTTCGATCGAAGAATAAGGAATCCTGCGAAATGGAATGAAGAGAGCAAAAAGAAAATTCAACCGACGGCGATATGATCAAGTGAGAGCAAAAGTTGAGTTTGATGAAGTATTCCACCTACACTCCAGGGCTTCACGTCCTCCCGTCGAAGTGGATATATCGGCCACCAGGGCACTGCAGTCTATCGTTGGCGTGGCGAGTGGAATTCCTGCAAGGTTACAATTACCTACCGACTTCAGTCCACGCGGCGATGGCGCAGGGACCTGCCCTGGTTAGTCAACACCCGCAACCGCAACCGATAGATCTGGGGCACGTGCCCGCTCGCGCCCCGTGGACATGATTAGCGGCTTTGCGGAAGAGCCGGAATGTTTCTTTTTTTTTCCCCTCCCACCGGAAGGGAGATAGTGCAACATATATCGAGTCGCTCTCGAAAGGTGTGAGGATTATTGATTATTCTCGCTCCCCTTTGTCCCTCCCCGGGGAAGTGTGCGAGTCTAGACCGCAACGATAGTCTGCATATATCCATACCAGTGGCTGCTGTAGGGGTCAATGTTTCGACGGTTTTCGAGCCGGCCGGTTCACATTCCGAGCCGAGCGCGTATGAGCCTCTGCACACCCTGTCGTTATCGATAATTTCAATAAATTAATTTAATTTGTATCGTATCGAATGTTATCTCGAGTGCAGAGTGCGCGCGTCCGGTTGCCGTGGACCCACGGCTCGTCCAGAGCAGCAGGCTTATAGACATCAGTACGGACATAGCATGCCCACAATTTAGTCAAGCGATTGGCGTTCGTTCGTCAGCCCTTTGCGAATACTCCTACTCCTACACCGTTATTTTACTTTCGCTCGATTAGATACAGGAATGATTAGAGCTGACGCACTAAGGCTTTAAGCTGGAGAACGCACACGGGAAATCAGCTCAGAAGTACCTCGAAATTTGTCAAACTTTTTCCTCTATTTTAAGGTATTCAGAGAGAGGAGGCTAAATGGTTTCTCATATACACTAGTAATTAAGTTCAGTAGTTAAAAAATAATAATGTTTTATTCAATCCAAACTCTTTTTAACCCGCACGTTTTCTTTTGGTTTTCCAACAAAAGCGGGTTATTAAAAAAAGGTGTTAAATAAATTTAAAAAAATATCCGTTTAAATGAAAGCTGACTCCTTATGCACTTACATTATTGAGTGTTTTAAAACATATTATTTCTATATCAGTACAAACCGGGGTCCGGGAAAGCCTAGTGAGTACGCCGGCCTTGAACATATACACATCATGGCTTGGGTTCGAATCCAAACCGGAACACTACCAGTACTAAGGATTGACTAGCTTAAAAGAGGAAAACATTTCGTAAGGCAGATTGGTCCTTACGCCAGGAAAGGTTACGATCATAGGTATAAAATGGGACACTTCTGGAGGATATATTGAAACAATTTCGCGTTTTTTTTTTAAATGGTACAAACCCTTCGAACTGTATAATACAATCAACAAAAGTGTGTCGATTGTTTGTCTTGTCATTTCATCATGATGCTTCGCATGTGGAGTAAATATTTCATTTGCAGTCGCCTGTTTCTTCGTGCGGAACCGGAAACTGCTTGATCAAAAGATTATGAGTTGACCAGATAAGAAAAAGAAGACAATGTATTAGGAATGGATCTTTTATTGCTTACGATAAGTTGAAATAAAATGCAGGCTTCAAATGTTAAATTGTAGCAGTAAAATGGTTGTAAACTCTTTGCTTCCGTTCAATAGCTAGCAGAGAATTTCATCAAATTTGAATAATTAAAAAACAGTTTGATGTTGAAGTTTATTAAAAGCAGGATTATTCATTTGCGTACAAGTACACGAGCTACGTTTATCATAGTCTTTTTCATGGTCGTTTGTTATGTTGAGCGACGTCGCAACATCATTCTCGTCGATTTCAATGAATAGGACGATCCATTCCAATGTTGCCAAATCACACCTTGAGCATTAGTTTTAAGATGTTCACCCTTTCTGCGATACTTTCCGTTCAGGTGGCTGCAATTGAGATCGAAAAAGAGAATGTGAACACATGCGTGGCAACTGTTTACATATGGAATGCATACCTAAAATAGCAATACTTAAACCACCATGCTCCGTTGTAAAGTTTTGCGCAGTTTTTGTTATCGGAATTATCATTATCTTGATCGAATGTAGTGAATTTCATTCCATTGTGGGCGCCTAGTGAGTCCCCTGCTGTTCCTGAGTAGCCTCCAACGGCCAACTTGTACTTTTCCGCCTCACTGCCAATTTGGAAGCTATCGTACAGAGTGTATGCTTTATTTCTATCATAATCTTCGAGGATCACCAGCATTTCGTATCTTCCCGATCTCGTCATGAGATGAAGCTTCTCCAAACCCAGCCAATGCTCTCCGTTCACATCTCCGAATCCGTGTTTATACATCGTCCAATTTTGAAAAAAAGTTCACTGCTCCATTGATTCTTCCCTGGAACACGGTCCAGCCTCCTCCAAGGTTGAAGTTATCCTCGAAGTCACAAAGCACCAAGACAGGCTGCACAACTCCAGCAGGACGAATGTAATAGGTGCCCGTTTCATTAATGTTCAGCGTTGTGCAGGACGGTTGATTCAACCTTGTGCTTGTCTCATATGACACGTTCTTAATGTAAGTCCGCCGGTTTTTCAACGTGTGATTGACTCGCTACGAGAGTCTCACTAATATTTCGCAAATTCTTGATTGATTCGTCCATTTGTTGGATATTTGTTGTTACTGTACCAAGTTTTTCGATCAATTCCTCAAGCTGCGCGTTTGTACTATTTTTGGTCACATAGGTGCTGTGCTGTTCAAGATGCGTTACTAGCTTTCGCATAATTTTTTGCCCAATCTTTTCCATTACACTAGTGACCGACGTTTTATTTGAAATGGAATCATGGTGAAACACACTGGCATCTGTTTTTCCTCATCCTCATGGTCATGGCGTTGTGCAAGAAGCGTTTCCAGTTTTTCCACTATGTTTTGTTCTAATTTTTCTATTTTATAACTAACCAACGGTTCCATGGGATTGGTATCACATTCGGCTGTTGCTGCAGGATACAGTATCACCGTGATCACCAGACACAAAACTTGGCACAAACGAGTTTTAAAACACATGTTTGCTTGAGAACAATTGAAAAAACTTTCCTCGCTGATTACCAAAATCAAACTAATTGCCTTCAACCGCTGCTTCAAAATTTATACCAATGGAAGAGGTGCGTTATCGCACTTACAACATAGGAGATTGTTTTAGGGAGCAAAAAACCAATATTTCGGTTTGGAGATCATGCCAGAGAAAGGGGAATTTCACAACCTGATACTAATTCGGGGATTCCCTACTTCTATATAACCAAAATAAACTGAAGAAAGTAAGATGACGCAAATGGAGTCCAGCTTAGGGGCTTTGATTAAAACCGTCCTAAGCAACCGATTATCGCGAAAAATTGGCAATACAAAGGCATATCAACCACCGTTTTGTTCCGGATCCATGTCCCGGCACTAATTGAAGGTTGCGAATTGACCCTGAGTTCAGAAGATCTAATTGGCTCGAGGTTTGTTTCCTTATTTTGTTAAAAACGCTCTGCGCTACGGTATATTTTAGCTACATCGGATGTACTGTCTGTTGCATAGGTTTTTCCCCCCAACCTATCTTCTTAGTTGCTTAGGTCTGCTCAGTTCATGGAAATTGTCAGCACAAATATGAAGCAGGATTGAATTTCTATGTACGTTCAAGGGGAATCCAAACTATTTTCAACAAACAGGTTAGCTAACTAATTCGGTGGGTTAAGTTAGTGTTTTATATATTTTAAAATAATTCTACTTGAAAAAAATTAGAGTTTTTAGCAGAGGTTAATTCTAATCAACCTTTTTTTTAAGGCCAAACGCCATCAATGTTTGCACTGAAGCGTCGTTCGAGCCGCGCGCTATCCGTTGCACAGTTTTAGTTGATGGCAAAAATAACCATTTTCCTATGTCCAGCTTCCCACCGTTAGGACCTGGGTTGTAAAAACAATACCACCGATATGCCCGTCCCGTTGCCTTTCCGTTCATCGGCGGGAAATCCGGTCCAATAAATTGATGGAGCACCCTAGCACTGGCAAAGTTGGCAGCCGATAAGCTTATTGGGCGCTAGTTGGGCGATGGGTTTTTTCACTAGATCTCGACTGGTCAACCGATAAGGAAACCACACGTCCTGTTTGTTTTAATGTCCAAAAATGTTCGGGGAATTACAACCGGGGGACGGGTTTGACTCTTTTTTTTTTGCCGATGTCAGACTGCCTTGATTCCCGTTGATCCCTTTGCCGACGAACGACCAGGAGGCAGTCTATGTTTGCGTCATGTCACATGCAGCATGATACTAGCCTAGCTAATCCCTGCAGGAATTATTATCAGTAATAGCGAGTACACTATAAAAGCAAAATCGGGAACTGCAGTAAAATAAAACTGGTAGACAGATCGAGAGTTTTAGATAAATGTTTACCCAATGCAATGTATTTCTATGCAAATAGATGCCATTATGTTAAATTACGCTTTCGTTGCAGTTGTCGGTCAGCTTGTTTCAGATTGTTTACAGTAAAGATGCATGGATAAGGATTGGGAGTATGGTACGAGTATTCAGATTCACATGTTGAACCTAAATATGCATAGATATGATAATTTTTTTTGGTTTATCACAGGCTCAATTGTTGGGATTGTTTTTGTCATTTTCCTGGATTGCTCGAAATTTTCTTGCTGATAAATAACTAATTTATATGCATTTCTGGAAAAACACGATTGTCACACATCCTGCAACTACTTGTTTTTTTTTCCATGGCTTTGCTTCTCCTGTAATCTTGACCAACTCATGCTTCCCTGCAATGATTAAACCACCAACCGTGAAACCCCATAAGGAGCCTTTCATTAAAATAATTTACCTTCAACATTCCGAACTGGCACATCCATGATCGTTCACGCCACTCCATTTTGGCTTATTTGAGTTCATTTTTCCTCCAAATGGTTGCATTTTCCGATGCACATCAATCTCGATTATTGACATTGCTCCGTAGTGGAAGGTTCGTAATTCGTGTGATTAATCTGTGGATGGAAAGTTTTTTTTCCAGGACGTGGTAGTTTTATTGAAACTCTCAACGGCTGTGGTTTGTGGCTTTTGGAGTGGATTTTGGTTGCAATTCATTCCATAATCCATCGTATTCTGAGGAGGTTGGACTGTCCAAGGTGTTCACACGATTGGTAAACTTCCGGCCAATCACACTGGAAAGCGTTAAAGTGTTCTTATATCGCGACACACTCGTTTGGCAACATGGTTTTTATCGTTCGGTTTAACATATAGAGTACTGCACAATTAGCCCCAGTTAATGTCCATCCATGCTATTTTTCTCCCTTTGAAGTCAACAGCATCGTCATGCATCGTAAAATTATGCCAAAATTACTTCCCCACTAATGTTACGTTTCTTAAAAGGAAGTCTCAAGCGGGTAAGATTGCTTGCGGAAACATCTTCGGTTTAGCGATTTTTAATTTGTGAAAATGGTTTGACGGCGCCATTTGCAGGCGCGGTGCACTCAGGCCGCACAGGATTATGAAAATTAAATCGACCCAAATTATAATCGTTACGCTGGACGACGGTTGTTGGCACCGAAACGGGGCGACCGAGCAAAACATTTTCCGTGTGCTTCTTTTTCCCCCAACACAAGGTTGAAAAAAAAAATGGTTCCTTTGACTTCCTCCTTTAACGGACTCCGGACTCCGAAAGCTGGCCGATCCAGAAAACCCACGAAACCCGACACCGAAAGCACGCCCGGCCAGTATTACAAATTATAATTCCATTCGCACCGCATAAAACTGTAGACCATGGCCGACGGAGCCGACGAATGATTATGACGGATTTGCTCGGACTCGAACCGGCGGGTGACGATGTGGATACAAAATTTTGTATGTGTGTGCCGCCCCAAACCCCCCACATTCGATCCCCTTGGTCCTTTCCCTGGCCTGGTCGCGTCTCCCGAACGCGTTCGTTTGTAACGGTTGAGCTGGCCGTGGCGCGATCGTGGCCACGATAGTGCGGTATTAATAACAATACTTATGCTGCATATCATTTCCTCGGAGTGGTTTTTCACCGGTTTCCTTCGGTTTGGTTTTGTTTTGTTCAACTCCCTCCGTTTCGCTTTCGCTTTAAGTTTAGCTTCGGTCGTTCAGATGAATTACAACGATCCTTTTCCCCAATGCTACACCCTCGGACTAATGCTGTCCCGCTCGAAAAAAATACCTAACAGTTGTAGTAGCCGCACTGACGTGTGATCTTTTTCTCTCGCTCTCTCTGCTTCCCTGGCCAAACCCATTCTGACCCCTTGGACTATCTCTGTCCACCGGGGCCAATGATATATTTAGGGTCCGCCAAACAACTCCTGCCTGGCCTCCGTTGGCCTACCGGGGGCGCATTTGGTTGCCGCAACACGCTCAGAGAACACAGGCCCGCGTTGGTGCCGATGCAAGATTGGAAGATATAGCACTTCCCGAATCCGCAGGTTCAACACCTCAACCTCAACATCCCATCGCCGTCGAGTTTGTTGGTTTTTGTTTCGGTTGGCTTTCGCTTGGGGAGCTTTTGTTTTCCGATGGAAAATGTGATCCGATGATTTCGATTTTTTGTATCTGAAGAGTCATTCAATTGAAGTGACTCCCTAACTTGAGCCGAAAGGGAACCGAACCAATTGTTGCGATGAACGAAACAGATCCCATTAGCTTCCGTTCCATTTGTCCAGCGTCCTCTTGCTTTCACAATGTTTGCTGTTGAGTTGACCCCATTTCAGTGACGGAGGAATGTCGATTTTCGAACCCTACGATATAAGACAATTTAAAGGAAAGTATTATTATCTCAAACATAGCCTCTGTAAGATACACAGTTCAATAAAAGATCTGTAACATTCTTGAGTAATATTAAATTTGCCTAAGCTAGCTTCTAACAACGGAACGCTCTAACTTTATCTCCACAAGCCATCCCACTAGGAATTCTGTTGAAGGTGTTCACGCACAAACTGAAAATTCAAAATCTGAAGACACACAATGGTCTCCTCTGCCCACACGGGGTCTGCAATTGTGGCCGAGTGGTCCGCGGTCGAAGAAAAGTAGCCAGCCCCGGGAGGAGCGAGAACTCCACCACCGAGGCCAGGAGTTTGACAACGCTTCACAAACAACGAGAGAGAGAACTTCAAAATCTTGATAAGTAGCATTTATTATGCCAACGTCCCGCGTGGTGTGTATTTGCGCGTCCCGTGTATTTCGTCAGCCACTCGTGTGTCTCTTGTGTTCCCCCCCGGTCGAACGGGAGGGCTCGTCTTGGCCTGGAAGGTTAGGAGGTGGAGACACGGTCGCGCTTGTACCTTCTCATCCGCACAGCCACACACAATTATTTACATCCAACCCCCGTTGCCACGGAGTGCCACTTGGGAGGGATATGTTTCAAAAAGATGTCTCCACCCGATGGAGCCATCTGCCCGCCTGCCCTACCACCGTTGGGCCCCGGCCTCTGCAGATGGGTACTTGCAGGCTGAGTTGTGGACTTCAACGTACAACACCATCACCTTCGCCGGTTGGTCGCTGTTGGCTACAGGATTTTGGCTTGTCGATGACACTCCGCGCCTCCCGTTCGCTTTTGTGTATATTAAATATTTATGAGCGTCGAGTGTTTTGTTTCGAATAATCAGCCACTCGAGTTACTTATCATTTACATTTCGGGTGGGGGGAAACCTCTTCCTCCCCGTCCGCGCTGGCCCTCTGGCTGTTCGACATGTTCGCCCGTTGTTGCCACCTTAGGAAGCAGTCGCTCCCAGCCCGCCGACCTGGTTCCGAGACTCGATCACATCACGCGGCTGCAGCAGTTCATCGGGGAGTAAATATGTTCGTCGCCGGACGCCAGCGTTTAGTGGAAAGGAAAAGGAACAAGCAGCAGCAGCAGCAGTTGGGCCGAGGGTTTCAATCTCTTGACACACAAGTACCTCGCAGCCGGTGAGTGGCTTCGATTTGGGCTTTCCTCGGCGATATCATCTTCATCGCCGCCGTCATCGTGGCTCGATCGTGTCGTTCTTCGCAGGAGGGAAAATGGAAGAAAGAGAGCTGGAGATAGATGGAGGAGAGAAGAACACCTACCAACAGTCAACGTTCACCAAGCAGTTGCGCGTCTAGTGCCAAAAGGGTCATGGTTCGTTTCCCATCGCTTAACTTATGACTACCTTATGATGAAGACGACGACGACGACGACGACGATGATCGTACCATGTTGAAGTACGGGGCAGGAAGGAATGGTGGGGGCACTTTTCTTTTCCTTTCAAACATCCTGGCGGGGAAGGCCGCCGGTTGGAAGAGCGGTAGGTGCGTCTTATCGCGACATAATCATCACGCCGTTTAGCGCAAATCGGTGGCATTCATTTCGTTTGGCTGGTTCTTCCCTCGCGAGCCTTTCCGCTGGATTTTCTCTTCTTTTTTCCTTTTGGTTGTTCGTTGATTATTTTCACCGTTTTAATTCGTCCCGCCGCCGCCATCGGAGCCGTTGCTGAAATGCGATCATCAACGATGGACGCGTTCCGAAAGATGATAGGCCTAATTTGAAGTGCATTGGTGCACAGGCGAGGGGACAAAGCCGTGCGCGGAATTTGAATTACAAAAATATAATTTGAATATATGCAGCGCAACGCGTTTCTAGAGGACTGTGGTTTGACAGTTACAGAGGTCACTAGGATATTTTCCCTCTTTAACTGTGTGATGTGGAAAAGCACAGTTACTGGATTTAAATTAAGACGCATTTAGTGTTGTCAAAGGTAAGGTTCCTCTTTTCCTTGAACAGAGATTTTTTGTTTAACAAAAAAACATTGCGATCTTTGATTTTCCAGGAAAGCTCAGGAATTCACTCCAAAAACTCCGACGATGTCGACGTGCAGAAAGATTTTCTTGTGTGCCTCTTACAGGGAGTCGTTAGAAAAAGCAAACAGTGATTGGTCCACCTTTTTTCGTTCCCCATTTTCCATGAACTGACTCCAAGGGCTGCTTGTTTCTTTTTTTTCGTCAATCCTTCCAATTGGCGCGCAACCGTGCAACTTTCGGTTTTCTTGCCTTTGCGCAACCGATAGCCGGCAGACAAGAATGGCCGGGAAAAAATGCTGATCGAGTTATTTAAGAGCCCTTTCCAGTCGCTTGTTTTTCTGCGCTTTTGTCTGCCCCTTGTGTGCGCGCCCTTTTAGGGGCTCCGTACCTGGACCTGGGGTATGTTGCCGGCGTCTTGCTGCGACCGGCATATTGTGAATGGCTGTCCGGGCCGTCCTGGACCTCGCCGGCCCGCTCCTACCCCAACCCGAACGGTACTCGTTAACCTTCGGCATTCCAGCCACAATGCCACCGCAGAGGCCTCTCTTATCCAACCTGCCCCGGCACAGAAGATGAGCGAAGGCGTACGCGCGCGCGAGTTAACGATCCTCGAATTCGGGGTGAGAAGTATCACGACCAGTAGTTCGGGTTCAGTGTCTTACGACGTATATTCTTGACTGGTGTGCTGAGAGTGATGTCTATTACATTATGAGTCTTATTTATATCTTACATTCTATCGGGAATCGGGTACCGAGGGTAAAGGAATGATCGGGTACACGGTTGCCGTTTAATGGGTTTTAACGGTCATGCCTAACTACCACTGTCTCCTAGGTGCCGGGTGCATCTCAGGTAGTCCTGTAGACGGGATGCTGCCACATGGGTTTATACCATTGCTGCCTGATGCATGGTGCCGGTAGTTTAGTAGGCGGGATGGTTGTAGCATGGGTTTGTCCATTATTACCCGTGCTGGAATATCCCGGGCGTCTGGAGCCGTGTCGCGTAGTCGGTGAAGGGTGGCGGCGGTGGCAGGTAGCCATCCTATAACTCGCGCGCGCGGAAGAAGATCAGTAGACCTGAAAAGCCGACCGGCCGAGGCAGGATGTACGAGACACACGGCGAGACACAAAGGACAGGGAATATTTCGGTGTGCATTTTTATTTGCATTTCCTGCGTGCCAATTTCGGGGGCCATGGTGCCTGCTTGCCCTGCCCGCCTGCTTGCGTTTCGGTTCGTTTGGCGTGCCGAGAAGATAGCGTATCGAGTTTGCTCGCCTTGCATCTCGATGCACTTGCAGCTTGTAGCGTCCGGCAAAAAAAAAAAAAAAAACATCGAAGTGCGAGCCACCGAACGAGCCGTCCGCACCGGAATGACCCTTAAATACAGATTTTAGAGATAATTAATTCAAATTTCTGTCCGCTCGTGTTCGCATGGGAGCGTTCACATTCGCTGGGCGATAAGAGAGCCGAGCAAAAGCATACATTTTAATGTTGCTTTGCGGTAGGGTTTTGCCAGCGAGTTCTCTGCCGTTCCTGCCGAACCGATGCTGATGATGACGATAATCAGAGCATTGGTTGTTTTCGCTCGAAATGACCGCAAAAATACTTGCGCCGGGCGAGACTTGACCGGATAGCCGCGCCGTGGCACTTTGGCAGGCCGAGATTTCGGCAGGGAACAATCTTATCGCAGGGGTCGCGCGAAAACGAAGGGCTGGCATCACCTGGAAAGACACGGGCCGACAAGAGATAACGAAATGAGCGATTCAGCTCGCACCATTCGCCGGTTTGGACACGATAATCCAATAATCCTTTCCATTTCTAACGGCTGCCCGGGAGTGCCTTCAGAACTTGAGGAGGCGTACGCTTCTCTGTTCTTAGTTCCAAGTTGTCGGTGTTTTTTTTTTTTTTGGGTCTCTTCATTTTCCCTGGGATGGCCCTGAGGTGCACAGGGATTTATTTCGTTCACTTTTTAACGAGATTTAAGTCGTCGTCGTCGTCGTCGTCGTCGTCGTCGTCGTCGTTGTCGTCTTCGTTGCAGCTCTTTAACCCGTGTTGGGACGTAGGTTTTCGGAAGTCGATGTTGGCAATGTCTGGGGAGTTTCGTCAACCAGCTTGAACGACTCGTTAGGGTGTTAATTTTTGCCCATGGAGTGTTTGCGGTTAATGGAGTTCTTGCAGCAGTGGGAGTTTCGGAGTACTTCTTCTGGTTAGTAACAGCTAAATAACGAGCTTCACTGTTATGTTTCAATCTACCAGCGCACGGCAAAGGACAAATTATTCGTGCGGATAAACATGTTCTTTTCTCGGGAGATTTTTTAATTCTTAAGAATCGCTTTGAGTTTGAAACTTTCGACTTAAGTTACCTTAAAAAATCATGCTTCTTTAGAACGATCAGTGAATTAAAACATTCATGGATTTTGTTCGAAGACGGTTTCTTAACTTTTTGGCAAATATTGGTCTTACAAGCTAACAATCTTTCTTTTAAGCCAATGGAAAAAGGTGTGATTGTAAGCTTTCCCCCGGACCCCCCTGGGGATTTAAGTCAAAAGAACAGCAAAGTTTTTAAGCGTTTAAGTAAATTATGTGCTCTCCACAATTCGCCACAATCGTCTTCGTTTTGTTTGCCTTTCTCGTTCGCTCAGGTGAGTTCGACTGCCATCGACGCTTCGCCCGGCAGACTTTTGGGTGGGATTTAAAAGTTGCCATGTTCTCCGGAGACACATCCTTGATAATGAACAGCAAGCTGGCGGGAAGGATGCTGCACGAAGGACGAACACAACCCGTTAGCCCGGTTCCCGTCCCTCCCGTACCAGCTCTTGCCCCGGAACGTAAGAATTGGCTGAACATAATTGTTTTCCGCAGACGGACGACGGGACGGGAGACCGCAGGTAATTCCGAAGGTAAACAAGTCCGTCTGTCTGTCTGGCCTGGGGGGGTAGGCGTGCCAAGGATTAAGCGAAGGATTTGTGTTTCAAGGACTCGGTTCGATCTCGGTGGGATCGGGCTCTAGTGTTCTCTACTTGTGTATGCGTGTGTTTATGGGTTGTTTCTATTTTCGTCCTCGACGGCACTCTAGACATTTCACTTTCCCTGTCAAGGGCAGAGCTTTTCCCGGGGTTGTTCACGGACGCCAGGCGGCAAAAAGCGTCGGAAGGTCGTGTTTGCTCACGTACCAACCCGAGTAAGACGATTTTTAAAGATCCTTTCTTTATCGGCTTGAAGATTTGTCGGTTTAGCAGCGACGGATCGAAGCGCGATTCACAGCGCTCGGATTTAAAAGGACGAACATCAGTTTATCTTTCACCGAGCAACGGGATTCCAGAGGGATTTACGAGAGGATGTCCTTAAACCGAGAGTGACTTAAACTGACTGCTTTTCTCAGTTCATGGGAATAAATATTTGATATTTTTCACTCAGCGCATTCTCTGAAGGAGCGATGAAGAGATTTACCTTCCACAGCACGGTTTGGGTTTCAAAATCATGGCCACGAATTTAATAACCCATTAAGTTCGAGCTTAAGTTCCTTTCCGATGCCGGGAAGAACACAAAATCTACCTCTGATACGCCTGACAAGTCATTCGAGTCAGTCGATTTACTGGTTTAACATAATCCTTGCCACCTTTGCGTAAGCCTTTTGCTTCGCCGGTGGTTCGCTTTTCTTTTTTTTCAGATTTGTGTTCCGCGCTTTTCCGAGGGGCCAAACCAAAAACCTAATCCTACAGCGCTGGAAGCGGCATACAGGAAATTTGATCCCTTTCCTGAAAAAGAAAAAAAAAAAGGCCAAGACCACCGACATGTTTGATGGTAATATTCATGCGCTTAGCTTAGGTTGCGAACAGGAATAAAAACATTGGGTAGGCAAATGCGGGAACTAGTTTTCGTTTTATTTTATTTCCAATCCCCAGAATCGGCCAGTGGAACATTGACGGACGATGTATTGACAGATGACAGCGGGAAAATTAATAGAGACATGATTTCGGTCGTCGATAATTCGCTCCGATGTTGTTTCGTTTGTCGCTTCATCCCGATCGTTGTGGAGTTTTTGCTTTGTTTTACTCAGGCTCACCTGATCGTGATCGAGTCGGTTGAAGGATTTTCGGGTCGCTTTGGGAAGAGTTCGGTCGGGAACGAGGACCCAACATCCTAACCTAAGCTCAATTTTATTCCGAAGGGCTCTTGGGTTCGGTTTTAGTTATGCTCCGAGACGCGTTTCGAAATCAAGCAAGCGTTTTTTTTCTTCTTTCGTTTGTCGGTTTGTCGGATTTGGCTGGCGTTGCTTACCCCGTTTCTCTCGCGCAGGCCTCCACACGTTTGACCGTGAAGGTTTTTTTTTTGTCAACGCGCAAAGCCTAAATTTTATGTTGTTATGATTGCCGACCGGACGGATTAGGTCACTAAGCTTTTCCGCCTCGCCGGTCCATGCCGGTGAGTGAAAATGCAATGTGGTGGAAAGTGGTGTGTGACTTTCTTATACGAGGCCTCACGGTGGAGTCTACCGATGGGGAATTATTATTCGATTTCATTCGTTTTTATCCTCAGTTCCGGTAGACTAACTACCGTCGGCTCGGTTGTGGCAAAGCGAAGGAAGTGGGCTTCCATTTCCACGGGGCGAGTAATAATATTTCCTCCCGTTGACCGTTGCGGCGGCCAATCCTGCAGCTGAGACACTGCGACTCCGGCCACCATCCGGCGTTGGTGCGTTTCGAATTATGCTACCATTATCTTGTTTTTTTTTTTATGTACTGTAAATCATAGTGCGGTCTTTCAGCAGGATTATCCACCCAGAGCGTCGTTCACCGTCGCAATCGAAGCGGATTTGCCTTTTTTTCTCACGACCTTTAGCGCACTCTTGTTTTTTTCGTTTTTTTGCCTCTTGCTCCCATGATCATCACGCTTCGAGCAGAGGGGCACCGAGCCTTTCCGATCAGAAGTCAATTATTTAGGGCTTATCGGCGATCGTAATTTTCGCGCTTTTACGCGAGCACATTCTCTGCGTCCGCTCTTTCTTGTCCGAAGGGCCCACTGCTGGGCAAGCACGCGAACTCACGGCAAGGTTGAAGGTCTCCGTTGAAGCTAGGGTTGAAACCGTTTATGCTTGCAGGATGCGCATTTAAGCCACCGGAAGGGTGCATCCTGAATGCGTTTTTATTCCCCTGGGAGAAAGAAATGCAGTTTTTTCTTCAATGCAACTAGTTGAAGTTTGTGCAAAAATGGCTCTACAATCCATGGTTTTGCGTAAAATGAGCGAATTCTTATTAGAGGTCTCCACCATCTTTTAGGTTTTGGTAACTACAAAATTACAGATTGTGAGTACTTTTGGCAATTTTTTAAAATTTGAAACCTATTGGTTATTTTCAATTCTTTGAATAAAGTTCTTTACTTGTATGTGAAGAATAAAAAATATATGGATGCAAAAAATGGACTCAAGTATCTTAAAATGTAAAAAAAAGAAACTTGGGATTAAAAATGAAAATGAAACACCTTATGATTGACATGAGTTATTTATGTGAAGTGTTTTCCAATGTGTTGGAATGGTGAAAGGCTTCAATGTTACTCGAAACTTTACCTCCAGCGCTGCAAAATCACTATTGGTTTAAAAACTAAGAAAATCACCGGAATATCACAGAAAACTAGCAAAGTCCCACGTAAATAAAGCCTATGAGCTCGCTTGTTTCTTTTCGCTTGGTGACTCGCACTATCGAAGAAGTATAATTTTATGCAAATCGAACCGCAACTTTAAGCGAAAGCAGTTTATTAAACACTTTTATACGCCTAAAGTTTTAACGGTGTGACATACTCCTCCATGATTCTCCGCCGGGATTCGGCTAGCATTGCATTAAGATCCAATTGTAAACCGATTGCTTTCGCAGTCAATTTTTGATTGTTTTTTTTTTTTTTTGACAAATTAATTAAGCTCAAACAAATAACAAACGTGTGAAATTTCAACTCAGCAGCTTCAAACCTCAGGCTTAAATTAAATTCCCATTGCGTACCTCCCGTCCAATATTTCCTGGGAAGGTGGGATTGCAAAGTTACCCAGTGTAATGTGAATCATGTTCTTCGGCATTATAAGGACGCTCATAAAAGAGAACTTCACTTCCGGTATGCGTGAGCTTGTGACTAGAATAAGAATTTCAACCACTTTTTCAAGCTTACCCCGAACCGGGCAGTCGGTTCCATAAAACAACTTAATTAGAAGCCGTAGGAGCCCGGAACATCCTGGTGCCAGCTGGAGCTACACAAATGCCGCCTTTTGGTGATTCCAAAGTTAACAAGCAATTAACTCCCGACATTACCGCAGGTGTTTGTCGGTAGGTATTGTTCGCAGACCGGGTTTGCCAGTGGGTAACTCAAGCTAGGAGCAGGTTCCACACAGGGCTGCACCCTTTCAAGTGGTCAAGAACGACGACGGACGTGATTTGAGGGGGTGACAAAGAAAAAAAAAACAGTGCTCCATCGCCCGAGGTACGCGTGAACTTTGGGCGACGTTTGACGGCGCGATAAATGTCAAAACCAATGTCGGAACGCTCCAAACCATGGTTTGATTCTAATGTCGGAAGTTGGCGGCCTTCACCACCAGTCGCAGGTCGAACGCAGGTCGAAAGGTTCGTTTAATTTAAATTGCCACAAGTTCCTCCCGGTAGGCTGAACACAATCATACGCCATATGCCGCCTCCGTAGGTGCTTTCCGGGAATTGAAAACAAACCTTCGGCTTTCGATTTTTTTTTCTTTTGTGTGGAGTTACCAAAAAATCGCCGCTTTCGCCCTTAAAAGCACCCCATAAACAAGCTCATTAGCTCACGAGCGTGCGCACGCTTGCATACGCTGCAAGTGGCTTTTAATAATGAAGTTAACATGCTTCGGTTGCGTAAACGGGTGGCGTGGTAGGACCCTGCTGCTGCGGCTGGCAGTGGCACGTTAGATCAGGCACGATCAAGATCAACGAACCCATCCGATCCGTGGTTGTGGTCCATAAAGTTCCATTCCTTCAGGGCGTACTCAACCCGTACCTTACAATATCGGTTCGGGCGGAGGGTTTTTTTCCGATAATGGCTCGCTTCTGAGTATGGGCCCCTCGTATCTCCTCCTCCCCAGCTAATGCAGTGTTGCGTGTCGCTTTTACGAGCTTTTACTAGCGAGTGACTTCCTTCAGGCATGGCCCCTCTAATCGCTGGATCTATGCCCCAATTTTGAAGACCTGCAGAGGTGGTTTCTGCTCGAGGCAGGCCTTAGGCAGTGATGGCAAACGCTGTTTCGGAGGTCTAACGTTTTGGGTAAACTCACTACGATGATAAAGTGTTCAAGCATATCAGAGATCCAATTTTAAAGGCAACCTAAAGAAATCCCCAGCAGATAAGGCTCCAGAAAGACCTTGCTTGGTTCTGCATCCCTGCATCTACCTAAACCTTCGCCGACGAGACGCTGACGCAAATGGCCTAACCTTTTTCCGGCTTGCGGTCCACTTTTTCGGCCCGCGGACTTTCGATTTCGTCAACCTTCCTTTTTGCGGGAAGGGCTAATGAACCCCACCGAAAGGCTGTGTTTAGGCAGCCTCTTAAACCTGGAACCACAGCCCGATCGGCCGAGTCAAAGAAAGACCATAATTACCCGCAGCAGCAGCAGCAGCACGTCCCCTTCCGGTCATCGTCAACCGGTTCCCCCCTTCTAATGCGCCCCTAATCGATGACGCTTGATCAATCATATCTCCGCGGGTCCGTCCGCGGGTCAGTGTTATGCAAACTACTCGTCCCGCGTTTTCCCGTTCCTCAGCCCAAGCACCACGACACATATCTGATGCCGGGGAAGGCACGCATTCGATTCCACGCGCGACCCGAGTGGATGCGCAACCCGTTGATTAAAACAAAGCCCTAAGGGGGAGAGAAAAAAAAAAACACTTACCATTAATTGATTTTTATGTGAATTTTATCTCAATTGTAATTAACCTCATTTTACATATGTTCACCCGGGCGTGATGAAGCCATTTTAAGGCCGGCCATCGGTGCAAGGGATCACAATTGCAGCTTGTAGAGCGTCGAGTGACGCTTGGCGTCCGTAAGGGTTTGGCTTTGCACTTATTCTCGTAGCACAGAATGGAACTTCACTCTAATGGAAGATCTTCAATCTCTTGCCTTGCGTTCGAAGCTGACGAAGCTTAAAAATCATATCTACCTTTCGTTAGAACAGATTGGAGAATAAGGCATTCATCCAGAGCATAGAAAATCGGTTCCGGCGTTCGGGAAGCGAAGGGACAAGTCTACTTTATGGTCCAACATTTTATAGTTTTATGATCGCCTGCCTTTTTTCTTTCTTTTATGCGCTCAGGAACATTTGCTGCAACCATCCAAACCAATATTTCAGCGCTCGAGCAACATGCACTACTGCTGCACTCTTGCCCCCGCCGCCATAACTATCCTATTTTCCGATGGAAGCAAACCAGATTTCGTCTGCCGTTTGGCAGGACGGACTGCACTTCCGAACGCATTAAGACGCAATCCCTCGGCTGGAATGCAAACTCCCCCCGGGTGGCGATAAGTTTTCCTCTTCGCTTCGAAAAAAGATCGCCGAATTCCGAGCTCGTAGCAGCAGCAGCAGTTGAGCGACTTGGGATCGATTTATTGCTGCATTTATGAGCCTATGTTCCCCCTGCGATATGTTTCTCTGGAACGACGACGAGCAATCTGGTCGCCAACCGAACGAATAGTCAATCCGGTGCTGCCATAAGAATGCAAGAGCCGTACGGTGTCATGTTGGCGTCATCCCAGATCGGCCGGGATTGATTTGTGACGGGCAGGAACGGGTATAAAAGTGAAATACTTTCGTCCACATTTTATGCTCTCCCCCGCGCGCTCGGTGCAGTTTGGGTTATCCCGGGAAACGGCATAATCATCATCAGGGAACAGGGGGAGGAATTTTGAAAGCTTCCATAAATCATGCGTCCTCGGGTGAGAAAATTAGTTTATCGCCACTCCGATCGGACGCGCAGCATCGGGAAAATTTTAAGCCGACACCGCGAAGGGAAATTTGTGTCCATCGACTGGCGTGGGAGGGGGGGGGGGGGGTAATTTTTTGGAGCCCGCGTTATGTGTTAGTTTGTTTATTTTTGGGGTCGACCAAGAGTTACGATCACCTGAATGGGAGGCGGTTGGTTTTTTTTTTTCTTGCGGCTCGGATTTGGAAACATGCTCCAGGTGGAATCGGTGGAAATATGGCCAATTAAACTCATAAATGTTTCACACTCACCATCGAAACGGTTATGGTGAATATAGTAGTTATGTTTCGAGCAGCTGAAGAAAAATGGATTGTAAATCAGTAAAAAGAATGCACCTCTACATTTTTTTTTTGCATCACATGGCTGAACGGAAAAGAAGGTTTTACAACGCAAATGCAACCTTACTTTAATGAGCTGTCAGTCTATTTTTATTCACTCTTGGCAAAAACAAACTGAGCCGTCTTCGCCGTGTGTATTTTTTTCGATTTGGTACTTGGCAAGTGCAATTTGGACGCCATTGCTTGTGAGCTGTCATTTGAGACGTAAACAAAAACAATGGCGTGTTAATGTTAAATGTTAAATCGAGCATAAATTGTTTGCTTTAAAAAAATTAATTATAGTAAACATAAGTGCTTGATTTTTTTTAAATTAAAAGTAAACAGTTTTGTGATATTATACAGCATTTAAAATTCAGGTTGCACGATTTAAATATGCCGATTCCAAAAAAGTGAACAAACAGGTATGAACGGATCGCGCTCGGTTGCATATTATAATTGTATGTGGAGACTGGATAAGACAATTCGATGTATTAATTTATTTTTATTATTATCCACTCTCTAATCATGATCACAATAAAATGAAACTATGCTAAATCCGGCCAAAACTTCACAGGCGTATGCTTTAATTTACGGCTGAATAATCGAATAAGTTTAGCCAAACATTCTTTTAGATATAAGAGTTCAAAGTCTGTCAAACAAAACCTTGGGTTTACGGGGGTCAGCCGTAAGTCCGTTGCCAGGTCAGGAAATGTCTAAAACATTTTGATAAGAAAATATAAGCTTAGTTAAAAGAAAATATAAGAGTTAAGAAGACTCCTCCTTCGGGATTTCTCTCAAGGACCCCGGATTCGTGGTCAACAGCTTCAAAGATTCCAGAAATGACCTTAAGGACCTCTAGGAGTAATATACACAAAGCGTCCGGCTATTAAACTTATCATTCAGTATTTCTTGTGATTTTCACGTCGTATCCATCGTTATCCCATTTGGAGTTTACCCTCCATTAGTTGTCCTTTTTTTTTCCTTCACACGAAGTCATAAACACCCAGGTTGTCTCAAAATTATGTCACCTGCAGGCAGTTTCCGTCCAACACTACTTACTCACACTGTGCCTTTGGACGAGTTTATGCCTTTTAAACATTGCATCAAACAATCGGCCCACCAGCTCGTGTCCCGGGACCGTTCGGCTCCGGATTGAGGCACCGCTGGGTGGCATTTTCCGTGTCATCTTCTTCATTGCTCTTCTGCCCATCTTGGGCGTCCCCGATCCCCGAAAAGCAAACACCGCGATCCCGATCGTTCTGCATACATGGGAAACAATAATTTTTAATGATTATTACGGTTCCGTCCCGCGGCGCATACGATGTCGCGGCTCGCTCGCGCAGGTTTGCGACACCGAGATTAGTCACGGGCACGCACACACCAACACAAACAGACAACAAAGGTACAGACTTGGAAGAGATGGGCGTTATTGGCCAACTCCTCCGAAAGGGCCATTCGGGTGTGTGTTTTGCCAGTCCGCAGGTTGGGTTCATCCCGCGCGCCCTAGTGTCGCTTCGCGGTGATGCGACCCGTTTTTCCGTGGGAGGAAGTCATAAAAATTTGCAATTTCCTCGCGCCTCCTCCTCCTCTTACCCCCGGAACAGGGTGAGGGTGATAATAAAGACCGCCCGAAAAACGAAAAAAAAAGAATCGGGAAGTAAACGCCCAATATTTGAGACCTCTTCGAGGGCTCGCCAAGGTGTGGCCGAGGTGAGGATTGGTGAAAGGAGGGGGGGGGGTATGTTTTGACATGAAGATGCATAAGTTGGGAGGCTTTTTGCCGCCCCCTGCCTGGTGTGGCAGCTTGTGGGTAGGGAAGACCTCACACGGCTCGCATACATGATGAAGCAATTGTGTCGCTCGTTGATGTTACCCGTGTGAGGAGGGGGCGATGGTGCCAGGTGTGGGAGTGTGGGCAGGTGTTTGTTGTACCTTTCAAACCAACCCCCCCCCCCCCCCTCCCCCTACCCCATTCCATTGCCCTTCTGCTAAGAAAAAGTCATCGGTTTTATGGATCAATTTCGGAACCGTACAAAGTGGAACCATTACCGGTGCCTTTTAAGGCCACAAACAGCCTACGGAAGCGTGTGGGGGGAGACTCCGAGAGGCGAGGGGTGGAGGGGGGGGGGGGTGGTAAATCGTGAGGTTCATGGATGTGTCGTACCGTTTCGGCTGCGGAACGTGACAGTCGAGGGCGGCTCCGGAATCTCTCGCACCGTCGTACAAACAGCAAGCCCCAACCAGCGGAAGAAAAAGTTTGTTTTCCAGGAAAAGCATCGGCGGTTCAGCGTGCCAGGCCAGATCTTTAGATATTCCCGAGCCCGTGTGACGTCTAAGTGTTCGAAATGGTTTTACGATCGGTGGCGCGGCTTCGTGCGGCTTCGTGCGTGCGTGCATGAATCATTTCCGTGCAGTTCGTGCTTTTTGATTAGACATTAAAAAGTCTTGCCCGCCTTCCTTCCCCATCCTGGTTATATTATATTCACGTGGTGTTTTTTTTCCACCCCTCCTAACGATTTCATTCTGTTTCGGTACGCACTTTGTGCTTCTTTCGCGCCGCACACCTTTATTTTATCGGATTCGGATTGCGTGGGATTCACGCAATTCACGCGTGTGGCTTTTCCCTGCTGTTTTCGTGGGCTTCGTTTTCCATTTTTTTTTCTCTGCTCCCCATTTGCCCTTAAAGAAGTCCGTGGACGCACGCTTTTTTTTAACGACATTGCGTGCTATATTGTGTTCCGACGCGCCAGCCGGACAAATACGGAGTCGGAGACTACAACCCTTGTGCATATCCTCCTGGGTTCGAAGCGAGTTCCTTCTCTGGAACTGTCTGCCAGACAGTGCGGTCGGGTAAAGGGCAGTAGGGATGAAGGGGTGGAGTGTTGAAAATTCATGATTTAGCGGCTTTTATCCCCCCGGCTCCGGCGAGCTGGAGCGAAATTTATCGCGCCCATTGTTGGTGTGCAAGCACACATGCGTGCGCGCCCGTTCCCGTTGGCTCAAGGCCACCCCCGACGCCAAAACGACCTCATGGATGGATCGGATGGAGGAGGAGGAGGGGAAAAGAAATCGCTGCGGGGTGCCCCAACGGAACCGGGAAGGTCGTGGAAAGACCCGAAAAACGCCTATTGTTTTGACATGCTGATTCTGAAGCCGCAGCATGAGGCGAGTCGATTTCATTCCATGCATTCTCCAGGTGCATCGTTTTTTGGATATACTGTGCGTTTCCCGACAACATTTTCGAAAAGTTTAAACAGACATAAATTGCGTTTTGAACCTATTTTGACATCAACGTGAATTAGCCAGGAAATTCCTTTCAATTCTCTAAATCTTAATTTATAAAAAAAACACATTTTGTTTGTTTATTTGTTTTTAAAAGTCTGCCATACAAGGCCTAAAAATTTATTGGTGTTACAAACATTCATTACAATTCAATAGAAACAATTCAGATACAGATCGACTTAAGGGACAAAACGCAGGCGCTCCCTCAAAATAGAATTGGCTAAGCTAAAGGGTATGCTGCCCTTATCGCGTGTTTCTTCTCTAGGTTGCCAAGAACTATCTACGTCTGGAAACGTGTCTAGGTTCAGCTGCTCCAAAAGTCACCGTCAATTGACCCTTGTAGTAACCCACTTGGGCGTTTCTTCGCCGGATAGTCAAGGTCTCCAGGCCAAGTAGCAGATACCGTGAAACATAGGGCCTCCACCGTAAACGACGGACAGAGTACCAGGGGTCAGCCTACGACGAACGGTTTAAAGTCTTTTTTTCCAAATGTCAGTGTATGGAGGCCAAATCACACACCTGAACTCCAGTGTAAGTCTGACGAGGATGCAATATAACGCCTTGATGCACATCGGGTCGTCAAAGTCACGAGTCAGTTTAAGAACGAGACCCAGTGTTCTGTTGGCGCGTTTTATGGTGTCTTCCAAATGCAAATTGTCCAAATGCATTTGCGAATCCAGTACGACACCCAAGTCACGCATTTCGCTTCTTCGGTGGATAGGCTTCCCATCGATAGTGTATTCCACTTTTGGTTCTAGTGATAAGCATTCTTTTAGTATTAGCATTTTGCTGAAAACAAAATATTAAAACAACCTCATGAAAACCTTTAAATGATTTACCTAAAAAAAAAAAAAAACAAATGCTCTGAATGTCCTCGTCAGAACTGATGGAATTTAATAAACCAAATACCATCCAGCTACACGCACGGTTTCCTTTCCAGAAATCCGTCATAGATCTCTCGCTGCAGCTGGAGTCGGCAGCTCCCGGAAGTCGCTTCTGTTGTTCGCTCACGGTTTTCATAAATTCTTCACAGATTGACGCATGAAAATCTCGGGAAATCAGATGTGAAAGGGCAGAAAACACCAACCCGCACCATCTTGGACGTTTGGACGTGGTGGAAAACAGTGGCTGCCACCATGAATGTCAATTTTGCAACGGCGGAGAGAGAACCTCCCAGCACTTCATATTGCGCTTCACGTACGCATGATTCATTTCAGTTTTCCGACAAGACAAAAGGCATTGAAGAAAGGATTTTTTTTTGCATAATAAGCCACAATTGAACCGGATCTTCTAGGGTTCCTAGGTTCAAAAGTCACGTGTGGGAAGCGTTTTTTATCGGAAGTGAAAGTGCGTGACAGGATGTTCTTTTTGTGTTTGTGTCAGCTACGGATTGGCGTGAATAATTTACAAACTTCCTGTGCAACCCGGCCTCGAAAGGATTCGGTTCAAATTGGCTCCAATTCGCCTGGCGTCCGATCTCCACGTATCAAAAAGTGACAAAAAACAGGCTTACGTAGCAAACACGAGTGAATAATTTCCAAAATCTCACGTTTCACTAGACACCCGATGAACTCTGGAGAACATATCGATAAAAAAAAAAAACAGTGCAAAAACCGGTCACGTACACGAGAGTCGAATAAAAAACTACACCCTTTTTGGGGACGCCAACCTTCCAACGTTGTAGGACACGACCGAACTTGTTGTTGCGAGTGTTTGATGGAGCACCAGGATGGGAGTATTTAATTGTGCTTAGCTTGGTACGGCTCCCGGAACCAACACTGGGTAGCCAAATCCCGAAACAATTCCATTCGGGAAGACATCATCATCAGCATCAACTGGAAGGACATGGGACCTGTTAGAGCATGTTGGCTAACCCGAATACAAACGACCCAATTGAGAAGGTCGGTCACAGTCGGCGGAAATCCAATGTCCGGTCCGGGTCGACTCGGGCGATCCTGGTCAGCCTCCCAAACTCCGGACAATCGATACCTGAACCTTGGCGTCGTACGGTGGACTCAATTTGCTCGTGCTGGCATCGGCGTCATCATGTGTGCCGCGTTCGTCGAAACCGGGTCAATGTGCCGAATGGTCCGGCATCCACCCCATCACATCCCAGCGTGACTTGCGGAATCCTTCTACAGGCCGCGCGTATACCCCTGCTCTCCTCGGTGGGATTCTCCCCCGGCTCGGATTGCGAGGGTTCTTATTTGCTTTGCTCCATCAACAGGGATCAGGTTACTTGGCTTTAGGCTCGCAGTTCCCAGTCCATCGGATTTGTGCGTGTGTATAGGCCCTTTTTTTCGGTTTGCTTCGCTTGCGTTACTCACCTATCACAACTCAACTCACCTGCGAAGGTCAACCCTTACCGAGCACATTTGGCCACACACACGGGACAGGAAGCGTGTTGGCCACCACGGATCCGAGTATCCCATCGTTCGTCGTCGTTAGGCTGACGGTGCCAAATCCTCCTCTAACGTTGGAACGTTGTTTCTTTTTTTTGTTAACCTCAGGGATCAGTTTCGCTGACCCTTGGAGATTCTCCACGATTGGGAGCCTGAGGGTTTTGCTGATCCTTTTCTCCGAGGTTTTCCTGAACGAAGTCCTCTAGCCTACCCATGATGACTTCCTGGAGGCCCAAATGGACTCCTTCCTCGGTGGCGAAAGTATCGATCGGTGGCGTTATGATGGACATCTGACGGACGATTCCTTTCCCGTGCTTTCCCGACGAAACTATTTATCATTCGCACCATTTGGTCAAGCTCAAGTGCCTCCAAAACAAGAGGCCAATAATTGGTCCCGGGTCCCACTAATGACGAGGGCAGAATATAATGTTCCTCTCTCTCGTGGCTTCGATTGTAATTATCGCTGGATTTGGAGGTGGGTGCAGAGGAAAATATAAGTATTTTAGCACGTAGAGCATTTGCCTCTTTACTGCCTCGATTAGTATGCCGATTGTTGGAGCATCGGGAAGAGAAAAAGTGTTACCAACCAAACCGGCGTCCGGTTTTGGGGAACTACATTTACTTTACTCAACTGTCCGCGCTGAACTTTCCCAAGGCAAGCACTAACGTTAGAACATATCGTCGAGGAAGAATAAACCCGCTCCCATAATGAGCGGCAGTTTTTTGTTGTTGTATTTTTGGTTAATTAATAAAGGCTCGCTGATTGCATATCCGTTCGAGCCGGCGTTCGTTCGTCTGTGGCGCTTTTTTCCATAATTTCGTTTACGCGAGGTGACCAAATCTAATCAGAATCATCTTGTGCTCCATGTGGGCCATTGGACACAAACTTTGATTCATAATGAATGAGAAGGTTCCTTTATCCGTTCACCACCATCTGCGCGGAGCCGTGGATTACACCCGGGTGGAAATACTATCCCTGCCGTTCTCTGTCCGCCGTTCAAGACGTGGCCTCGCGTTGTGGTGCCCTGGAAGAAGCGGGGAAACATTCTTCTACAAGTCTGCCAAAAAGGATGGATTGTGTGTGTGTGTGTGTTTTTTTAAAACTCTGCTCACCCTGGGCGCCTTGGGCGGATCGCTCCGGTAAGAAAGGATGAACTTGATAGCACGATACGAGCTGGACCAACCAAGTGAAAGGAACGGAGAAAATGAAGAGAAAGAAACCTGCATAACAAGGACGAAGTGGGCAAGTGTGGAAAAGTGTGAAGTTTGATGCTTATTCATTTGCGTTTATGATGTTTTTATTTACACCTCACATGGTTGAAGATTTCTCGGTTTCTGGTTTCCGCATGCAAACCACGATGCAGAAGGCATCTTGCTGCGGTTTTCCTGTCCTTTTTTCGTCCAACTCTCCTGCTCTGCCGTCTTTTTTGGTCTTTTCGCACCATCCTTTCCCCGTTTTTTTTTTGTTTATGGCCGGTCACACTTATGCTGGGATCTTTCATTTTTAATTTAATCCGTAGACGTTTAATTTGACTCGACGCTGTTTCTCTCTTGGGGTTCCTTCCCCATTCTCGCCAGGACATTTTCGGCTGCTGTTGCCGTTGCTTCTGCAGCTTATCGACTCGGTTTTCTTTTAGTTAAATTGTTTGGCAAACTTCCCAACCTTTCACACACTCGCACCCGGCGGTGGCATTGGCGGTGGAGGAGCTCACCCGAAAGGAAATGCATAAAACGAGCCTTGTCAAAGTCGTTGCTCGTAAACAGCTTGGTGTGATTTAAATTTACGCGCAGCGCCCCAACTGACCGGCCGGGCCGGGGGTGAAAGCAAAGTGCGCGGGTTATTTAAGCCTGGATTCGAATGGCTTCGAGCGATATTTTCATCATCATCATCATCGCCGTCGCCGCAGCCGTCGCCGTTGCAGAAGGGTGCGCGAAACGAAACGTTTTATATGCACATCGCTGTCAGGTCAATTTTTCATCTTTATCTTTCAGCCCGAGCGAGGGAATCGAGATGATGTTATCTTATACGCGATATATTTTAATGCGTACCTTTCGTTGCGCTCTGCAGCAAACCGGGGGGATTTTTTTTTTTAATTTTAATTCAACACAACTCTTGACGGGGCGATCGAGCGAAATTTAGCTTATAAAGAGGATTGGAATTACATGTGTATACGCTAAGCACACAAAAAGGTTCTCACATAAAACCAATTGAAAGGCTCATATTCTTCGACCTTAAATCATTGGACTTACTGGACGCTTCGGTTGGAATGATTTAAACTGATTGATGCTACGGAGAAATTTGCTGTTAAACATGTTTGAACTTAATTAACATTTCTACCCCGGGTACTTATCGAATCGAAGTTGTTAACATTTTCCAGGGGATCATTGCTTCATAGTGCAGAAAACATTTCCACATTTCTGGAATGCTTGTAACTTTTCCCGGCCTTGCGCCTCGCGACAACAAAGTCAACCACAAACTCGATCTGCAGAGCGTGGTACAAAAACGGAGAACCTGCCAGGAATAACTTTGCACATACGACCAAGCCACTGCCACAGAACCTGTCACTCTGGTGCCGCTGCTTCTGCTGCAACGGATGTGTGCTGTAACTTCCTGTATCCATATGTTCCCCTTTCCGTGTGCCATCGAACGCGGCGCTCATTTTGCCAGTTGGTAAAAGTTTACCACCCCCGTCGAAGTTTTATGTAAACCTTATTGCATCGGAAAAGTTGGGTTATTCTTTTTAATGCACATATGCATGTTTTCTTTTCCCCCACCGTCCAACGCGGCTGACGGGTGCGTTGGGTTGGTGTTTTGCATTTTCCATCAGCCACTTTCCCGTGCGATATAGTTTTGACGAGTTGTTAGCAATTATTTAGTATGGTTCTTCAAACTTACGGGACGAGCTGTGCAAATCTAAGGTAGAGCAGGAGGGTTCACCGACTAAGATGGGTTAATATGGTTGTTACCTCACGTTAAATGCTCCATATTTTGCTCTGTTGCTTGTAAACTTCGTGCGAATATTTGATTTAAAAAAACTGCGGAATGACTTGGCCTTGCCTTCCTTCTTTTAATTTAATCTCAATCTCGTGACTCGGAATTTGAAATGCGCCGGAAAAAGAAGGAAATTTGCAAATGCTGGATAATTGTTTAAAATCCATCGCACCACAATTTTATTATTATTATTATTAATGTCTCAAGGACTTCCCGGATGGCTGTGGACCTGCCTACGCATTGCAGCGTTTATTTAGCGCATTCTCATCGCCAAAGACCGCAACGCACCGAAAGCAGAACAGCAGAAAATTCCTCCAAATTACCCTCCAGGCGCTGATTACCGTTAATTTGGAATGAGATTTTTAGTTTAATTCTCCGTCGCACAAACATTCCCCACCCGGCGGAGGGTCGGCAGGCTTCCCGGTTGGAATTTCTTTAAACATTCCATGCGGCAAGACAAACGACAGGGCACGCAGCTCGGTCCAGAGAGGCGGAATCGGCGAGGGGAGGAAAAAGTGAAGCAAATTCTGGGCAGTACAAATTAAGACGCACCGCGTTCCGCCCCTGTGACTAATTTATCATTGCCAGCCTTTGCAGGACAGGCGTCCTTTCCGTGTTCGTCTCGACATCATTCGGGTCGTCTCGCTGGTCATTCATTTACTGAACATGTACTCCGCCTCCTCCCAGCGCACTGCAGCTGGCCCGAGGATCGAATGCATTCTACCTTTTTTCCGCAGGATGCGCTGGAACGATAGAGAATTGGGAAGAAACTGAGCAAGGGAAGCCACCGTTCAGTGGCGTAATGGTCAACGGCTAACCGAATTGGTGACAAAAACCAAACAAGAAACAGACAACATCGAGGACGGGGTCCGACAAAGGTAAAACCCACAAAAGCCACGGGGTTCGATTGTGCTGCCATCGACAGAAGGATCCTGCTCCCGGGAAGGACTGGACACTTTCGTAACGAATCAATAAAACATACACATTCGATGACGCAACGGACGATGATGGCGAGGTACTGTAAATTGTGGGTTGGATCGCTGGGAATGGGAAAAATCGGCCTTTCGGCGAGAATGCAACAGCCATGTCCGGGTTTCGTGCGGAGGATAGATGAACTCTAACTCAATGTTTCGCTTAATTCCCTTTTTTTTCGAACCCTCTTCCAAGCGGATTTTATCGTTGCCAACGGGGCGGGTCGCGATGCGTTCGCGTGGACATCCCGATGGCACACCTGCCTGGTGCGTCCCGAGGATATAATTCATTTTAATCGACTTCAAACGGTCTCCCTTGCCAATCCCAACTGCGGGGAGAAATAGTTTGTGGTCAGTTTCGATCGTTGATTCGCTTTCGCCTCTCGACCCGCTCCAAGCTGTTCGTTCTGTCATTTCTTTCCTAGAACACTAGAATTGATCAACCTTCCGCACACTGTTTCTAGGTCCACCAGGTTGAGGTTATATTTGGTTCGCGAAAACCCCGGTGGCGTTTACACCGGCGAGAAGGGTCCACTAATTCGGCACGTTTCGATGTCGGTGAGTAGC
Organism: Anopheles atroparvus; assembly: GCA_914969975.1. NCBI lineage: Eukaryota > Metazoa > Arthropoda > Insecta > Diptera > Culicidae > Anopheles > Anopheles atroparvus. The sequence continues at coordinate 21,698,959 of CAJZCY010000004.1, forward strand.
TGCGAGGCGAGGATGGGGTAGTCGGGCGCGTCGCGGGACATGCAGGCCCACAGCCGGAACCGGATCGAGTCCACCTCCTTGCACAGCAGCTGAAGCAGGACGGCGTACTCCTTGATGGCCGTGCAGGGAATTACCTCGGAGAAGTCGGAATGCTGCGAAGCAAAGCGGAAGGAAAGGTTGCGGTCAGAACGGTTGCATGTTTGGCGGTATCGGCGCCGGTTGGCCCACCTCCTGGAGGCACTCGCTAGCCAGCTGCTCGTCGAACAGCGACAGCCGGTAGCAAATGTGCAGGTACTCGTTGGTGTCCTCCAGGAAGAACTGCAGCTCGTAGATCACCTCCAGCAGCGCTTCCATGAGGGCCTTCGCGCGTCCAAGCTCGATGTCCAGGCAGGACGACACCGTCATCTCACCCGACAGCAGGTACTGCAGCACTTTTGGGTAGAACGTTGCATAGCAGTAGTCGGCGTACGGGGTGCGTTGGACCAGGATTTCGGCCAGCCGCCGGATGACGGGTTCGATTGGCTGGAAGAACTGCACCAGCAGCTCGGCGATGAAGCCGGTCGCCGTCTTGGTGAGCGTCTTGTACCCGTTCAGCACGTTCAGCTCCGTCCCGGCGACGATCTGACCGAACACGGACGCAACCTCGCCGTACTGAGTACCGAGCGGGCCCACCAGGACACCGAAGTCGGCCGCAAACATCCCCAAGCGGTCGGTCACCAGAGGAAGCTCCGAGTTGACCAGTGCCTCCAGCTCGCCGTTGAAGTCCACTATGCGCTGGTAGTCCCGGAGCAGCTCGACCTCCCACAGCTCGTTGACGGAGTCGCCACTAGCCACCCTCACGCCGGTCTCGACGAACTGGTTCGCCTCGGTGATGGTGCGTACCGATTCCTGTGCCGAGTACATCGCCGACGGAAGGTTCGCCTGCAGCCGCGTCGCGGCCGTCTGCACCGAGAACACCAGCGTGGACTTGACGTTGTTCTGGATGTTGCTGCTGGTGTAGACGCCTCCGTTGGAAGCCGCGGCCGTGCGCGCATTGATGACGCCGGTGCGGAGCGCGGTGAGGGAACTCTTGAGCGATCCCAGCGAACCGTTGATCGACGTCAGGATGTCGAACAGCTCATTGCGCACGTTTACGCTCACCTTCGCCTGGACGGTGGCCAGCAGGGCCGGAGACGCGTTCGTGATGAACGTCTGCATGGTTGCGATCTTCGAATCCGTGTCGCCGAACAGTGTCTCCACCGGACCCACATCGTTCACGGCGAGCGTTCGAAGCGACTGCGCGATCGGGTTGAGCAGGTCCACGAGTCTCTGGTACACCGCCTTAAGGGCTTCCCCGGCCTCGTTGAACGCCGGCACCGGGCCATCGAGAGGGATATTCCCGTACGAGTTCTCCACCTCGGACGCCTGGTTGATGACGTTGGTCGCGTACTGCTGTATCGCGGTTGCTCCGTCTATGGCCGGCGGAATGCCAAAATCTCCTCGCACTACGTGGCACTGGGAATTAAATCGAAGAATCGTACCGTTTAGTAGAACCACGCAGCTTGTTTTGTGTGTGTGTGTTTTTTTTTTTGAGCAAACGAAGCAAACTTACCCCTAGTAGTGCAAAAGCCAGCACTGTCCTCCAACATGTCCTCATTTTGTGATGATCAAAACACGATGTTACCGCTCGCCTATGCCGATGTGGCTTGCAGACTGCCACCTACACCGCATTCGACACCCGTGACGGCTTCACACATTGTTCCGTTGCGTGTTCTGCGTGTGTTCCTCGCAATTTGCTCGCAACGGATATGTTCAAGAAACAACCTGCCACTGTTGACACAAGGTAGCTGCTCTGTTGGTTCAAGTGCTCAGATTTGCGACCTCTCCCGTACATTCCTCGGCTGGTGAACTAGATTTGAGACACAGAACAAAACCTCCTGACTGATAAAAACATACATCTTTGGCAGAGCATGGGGAAACACGCATATTACTATCTGAAAGAATGGAAAGTTGTTGACACATTAGTACATAGGCAATCCATTGAGGATAGGTTCGGAACGTTCCGTGGTTTGCCTACATACAATAAACACAACGTAGCACTACGTACGGTACATGGCTTTCTAAGAGAAAAAAAATCCATTCCCACAGCGGAAGTAAACTGAGACACATCGTTAGGAAAGCGAGTCCGTCCCCGAGTGGCACGAGCGCGAGAAGTAATTTTGTTTGCATCATAAACAAATTTATTAAAGTTCGTCTTCTCGCGCGTCTTCACCCCCGAGGGGGGGGGGGGGGGGGGGCTCGAGCGGGATCGCGGCAAGCCTTTCGGAACTTCGTCGTATTCCGGGAGGGAAAAGTAGTTCGAGCGAGTTGCTAGTTGGGGAAGCTTCGTGCGCTTCACTTTCCTGCCGTCGCACGCTGGGAAATATAGTTGTCCCGGAACTTAGGTCCTTGGCAGGAGCGAGTGTTGCCGTGTTTCCCCGTGTGCCGTGCCGAGGCGACTCGTCGCAGGCGACGGATCGAGCGCAAACAGCGAGCGAAGTATAATATCATTATGCTGATTTGGAATCTTATCAGTTATCAGCGAGACGCGCGCGCGGGAGTTGTTGTTCGGATTGCTGTCAGTTAGGGTTGATTGCGAAATTGCGAAGCGTGCGAGCGCGAGGAAGAGCTCGCAATTGAGTTGTGACAAGCGCGGGTTTTATTTTGCAACTCCCCGGTTCCCGGTGCCGGTAATTTCATTCACGTTCTTTTGCAAACGAACTGTAAACGATAACCGGCTAGGAGTGGGTTGCAGTAACATTTAATTGTACAAATCTTTACACTTTGAACGAAGTTCATCGACAGACCTTGGCCTGCATTCCCCAGGGCGTTTCCAATTCTCGCTGAAACGAAAGAGTTTGACACACACTTATCGGAAAAGGTTGGACTGTGACTTAAAGTGGGGAAACAGTTGAGCAAACACCGTAGGCGCTCGCTTGCAGTAGACCTGTTCCAACCACGTTGGGTGAGTTGTTTTTGGGGAAGCCTTGCTCGAGTCTTTCGTCGAAAGATTGATTCGTCTCCACGCGTGATCGACAGGATCGATCGATGCCCGATTTGGCCGACACCCGAGGACTCGAGCAGCGGCAGAACGTCACCGGATCAATATCGTACGCCGCCGTACCTGTGTGCTGCCCTGCCACGGTCCCGGAAATCAACGTTCGGGGGATGATTGATTGAATTTTCTAATCTGAGACAATGTATCTGCCTTCGCCTGCCGTTTACGGGTGTTCCCGTGTGTCATTTCACTCTCTCTCTCTCTCTCTCTCTCTAGAAGCATCACGTTGCTATCGGCGCGAACGGATCACCGCAGTTGCCGATTTTGGCCTCGTGGAAAAGCTGACGGGACCGGGGAAAGTGGTGGGTAGGAGCTTGGAAAACGAGCAGTGCAGTACGAAGGCCCGAAAGGACAACTGACTGACACACGGTCGAAAAAGAAGGAAGGAACACAAAAACGATCCCGTATCGTCCACTGTCAGATCGAGCGTCACAAGCCTTTGGCGCGAGTGGAGCTTGTTTATGTGATTTATCCAAAACGATATGCTGCTGCTGCTGCTGCTGCTGATTTCCGCACCAACCGATGCTCGTAGGAAAAGGAATGGACTCGGAGTGGGTGAGAAAGGAGGGAAATTTCATGCAAGCGACATCCAAACACATATTTCTCCCGTTTCAGTGGCATTCACGGAGCAGCAGGGGAAAGGATCACGATGGTTAAGGATTAAGGAGCGGCATCAACAAGAAGCGGCTGATGGTGTACAATGGCCAGGGAAAAATGGAGCATAAATGCGTTGAGCGGGAACCATCCCTTTCCCCCCCTCTCTCGCTCTCTCTAACATATACATGAACGTTGCTTCGTACCTTTGCCAGTCAAAGCGCTACAATCTGTCAATCATGTTTCCACCGGCGGATGGTTGCTTGCGTTTCGTACCGTTTGGATGGAAATGTGTGTGCGTAGATGGGTGGGTGGATGATGCAGCTGGGAGGAAAAAGTAGAAATCGGTCCAGAGAAATGATGGCATGTATCGTTCATGTGCCTTGAAGCTGGCGAGTAATGTGAAGAAACTTCAACCAACTTTTTTTTTTTTCGCAAGGATTTTCCCATTTCTCTTCCATTATCTGAGCTGTTCTACGATAGGTCTTTATCCCTCCCTGAATGCAAAAGGTTTGGTTTCTACACTGCCCTCTTTGTGCTTCGACACACCCACGAGCGCGTCTGACTGATTGGAGCAGTTTGATACGAACGCGTTTGTTGAAAGAAACGCTGAGCAAATGTGAGCAAACGGAAATCACTGAAGGGAAGTACACGAACCATAAGGGGAAACATTTCTACCACGTTTTAGGACTGGGAATGTGAAAATTTCATAACAAATTGAAGGGAGACGAATTCAAATCGGAAGGAAAGTAACATATTCCTCGTTGTAACACTGGTTCCATCTATCAACCTCCGGATTGTTTCATGTTTTTTCACACTCCCTTCATGTGTCTGTTTTTTTTTCTTTCTCCGAAGTTTAGAACCACCACGTCGTTTTTTACCGGCAAATTTTTCGCGTTTATTAAAATGCGTGTGAAGCATAACGGAACACTGTATTTCCCTTTTGCTCGGTTGTGAGGGTGGTGCCGCATTTATCTTACTCCAAAGTAGCAAAAAACTTCCCTTTCGTAGGGAGTCTGACACCTTCCGTATGATTCCAAGATGTTCCAGTAATATCCTTGTTTTTCTCTTGCTTAGTTCAGCATTATCACGCAGTAAAAGCCAAAGAAAATGCTTGTACACAATTCGGCAACATGTGGGGTGGTTTAGAGCATGCATAGTCAATCTATTTTGCTATTTCCCAGTGATGCATTCAGTTGAAATGGAATAGTTGGTATGATTTTAAAAATGAAAATTGACAAAAAAAAATACAGGTTTTCACTTCAGGATTCAGTTGAAAATAATAACATAAATATTGCAGTTAAAAAAACAGATAAACATTCAAACTCCGGAAACCTCGAACCGTTGACTGAACGATAAAGATGGAACAATTTATTAGATATTTTTTTAAAAGGGAAGTAGGTGAGGAACTATTTTATAAAGGGAAGCCGTCACACCTTCATCTGCTAATCCTTCAGTATGATGATTCCGCTTCCGCACCCTTTCAGTAGTTCAGTAGATCGTATTGGCTTGGAGGATAATTGCATCCCTGTCTTGTAGCCATCATCATCATTGACATCATCATTATTCACTGGATCGTTGTTGAACAATATCATAAAAAAGGCACGTTTCACCTCGGTGACTCATTCCCACTCAAGGCTTTCCAGGTTATCGATAGGGATTTGAAGAATGACGAACACGTAAAAAAAAAAAAAGAAACAACCAGTCGATCCCCATCGGCCAAGTTAGCAAGTGTGAAGCCCATTTCACAAATGAAGCATGTAATTACGACAATTGCATTGTAATAATTTTTAATTCCAACAATTTAATGATTCCACCTCAGCCCGCTTGCAACACGATCGTGGAGAGGAAAAGAGAAAGAAAGCACCTTTCCGGGGTCGAAAAAAAAGAAGGAAAAACTGGCTCGCTCGCTCGCTCGGCAATGGAATGACTTTTCGCGCGGCCGAGTGTGTCTTTCCCCCGCAGCTGTAGATGCAACTGGAGCGTGGAGTTCGCAATCAGTGGACAATTTCTCGAGCTCGAGCTCCGGGGAGTGGGGGAGGTGCGGAGCAAAGGGCAATTTTTCATCTCGTTCAATAGATCTCGCCCTTGTGGACACCTTGCTTTTTCTCTTCTTCCCTCCCCGCATGGCAAGCGCTCTACGAGGCAGTTAAATTGCTCCTATTTTTCAGCTTCAGCTTCCTACGCCATCGCAATGGACCGTCGTCGTTAGGAGCGCAGCGGAAAGACACGCAAAGCCAGGAAGGCGGGGGACTGACAAGGAAAGCCAAGAGCCTTCGATTTGCGTCGGTCCAGGGATGCTGCTGGACGACCATTGCCTGCCGGGGACGACCGGGTTGCACTCGTTGCATTTCCTGAATCTTACCCGCGTGGAGCCGCGGTCGTTCGTCTTCTCACAACTCTCTTACACAATTGTGCGCCCTTTTCCCTTTCCCGGCCCGTCCCTAGCTGGGCCTCCGTGGAATGCAATTGCAGAAAATCCCAATCGCTCGAAAACGGGAGACGACACGGGAAAAGAACCAGACTCGGACAGCGGAACGGATTTGCTGACAGACCAACAACGCAACAACCACCTTCGGTCGGCCCCGGTTCCTTTTTGCTCCGGCGGGCGCGCGGTGTAATTGCGGTTGTTAGAGACGTCACTCACTTCTATTATTTGCAATTTTTATGTGTTCATGAATACAAATAATATTGTAATGCAACAACGGGGGCAGCTGGACCGGCAGCAGCAAACTGAAGCGATTTTGAACACAACAAGCGCGAGGTAATGTTGAGAAAGTGCAGCGAAGGGCCTCACCGAAGGGGGGAGGAGGGGAAAGGGAAGGCAAAGCGTCAAAACGAAGCGTTGGTAAAGCATTTAATTACCACCCTAGAGGGTGTACGTGATGTTACCACCCCCCCCCCCCCCCCTTCTCTCCTCGCCGTAATTGCTCCCAAAGTGGTCGACCGTAGTTAGCGACAAAACATTAGGTAACACTTCTTCCTCGTCGGGTGCTTGTGGTGGTTTATTTTCCGTCTTCAGGTTTTATGTTTATTTCAACTGTTTTATTTGTTTATTTTTAAAATGCCAGAAAGCTGGTAGAAGCGTTATAAAATTTCATTCCTTGTTTGTCTTCAAGAAACAGGTTTATAGGATACCACAACGCCTGATAAGTCCGTATGAAGATTAACAAGAGGCGTGACCACGAAAAAAAAAATCAAATCTTGTGTTTAAAAAATATATGATTTTTTTACACAACCCCGCTACTCATCTCATCAATTATTAAATTATTTGGATCATTTAATTTTATTGAACCGAAACAAAGAGACACAAAATGTAGCCAATGTTTAAGAATAGATATCCTGAGAACCGAACGATGACGTTAATTCAAAAGCCCAATCCAGGAAGCGACGACCAAGAATATAAAACAGTTCACTACATCGTATAGGTTAGCATAATTTACATAGATTATCCTGGTTAAGTTCCATGCGATACTTTTCCGATAAGGAAAACACGTGTTGGCTTCAAGGAGAAATTTCCATGATAAAACAGTTTTTGAAAAAAATAAAGTAACGTCCCGTAGGTTGTAATTGTTTGATTGCATGGATTTCATTAAGCGAGTTGTTTTTCGTATCCGAAGTCTCATTTGATTCCGGAAGATTATATTTTGCTACCCACACTTCATAATATGATTGACTTAAATGAAAAGGCGATCTTCGAAATAGGTTCAACTTGTAGGAAAAATAATTTGTTTATTAAAGACTATGCGAATAAATAGTGTCTATTTTATTGCATTTTTTTCAAGTCCAGATTTTCCTACGGACTTATCGGACGACGTGCTATGTAAAAATAAAGACTTAAACAAACCCTCTCTACAAATTTTGTAATGGCTTTTATGATTTTGTATTGAAAACTTTTCGTCTAGAGGAATTTCTCCACTAGACGTAGAGTCTAGACATATGTTCATAAATTTAAAACAAATCATGTGTTACGTTGGCGAGAAGTTTACACATTTAAAGTATGGGTAATTACAACAAAAAAAGAAGGAAACGAAGGGCCCTCCACGTTGCAGGTCCACAGCGTTATAATGCTGCGTTCATACGAGCTACTTCTGCAGAGCCAGGGTGTTCCGCTTCTGTCGGACTCAGTGCAATGGCCATATTTGCCCTCCACGAGGCCTCTTCAGAATGGTTCACAAAAAAAAAAAGACTGGCCAAGAAGGGAAGAGGGTCGCATGCAACACGATGTTTACTGTTCGCGCCGGACGTTTCGCCCCAGCACACGTTTCCCCCCGGGTGAAAGCTCTCACGTCTCTCAAGACCAACTGCACCGGGTGACCAAGGGAAGGGAAGCCGGGAAGCTGAGCCAGAGAACAGTGACGGGTGCCGTTCGGATCGCCCAAAGCGTCAAAGCCGGCGCAATGTGTCGTTTGCGTGTTGACGACGTCATTCCGGGGCCGTTTTCCGGGCAGCAGAGGTCTGACACCGTTTGAACACGAGACAAAATGCACGCCAAGGCAGGAAAAGTTTTGTCGTGGTCAGCTCGTCTTGGGTGATCTTTGCCTTCGCAAAGGGCATCATTGCGTTGGAGGAGCGCTGCGGACCTCACAGCGGACGGCATTATTTGCATAGGAAACAAAAGAATATGCAATTTATTTGCTGACTAGCTGTCTCACAAGCAACCCAATCCCGGTCCCCGGTAGCGAGCGAGACGCGTTTTCCGGGCGCAGTTGTTTGTGCTCACTCTCCCAACGGGCTCCACCTTTTCCGGACCTGGCTTTCACCAGCACCGGTACAACGGCTGCTGCAGCAGCCCGCCGGCGACGCTTGGCAGCTGTTGATGAGACGGATTCGCCTTATCGTTCGCTCCACTGGGACGACGTTCTCCAAACACACCGACACCAGAACTGACACTTTGATGAGCTGCCCGTAGGAAGGCACCTCGACTTTGGGGGGCGGAAGACTTGCCGGCAAAGGGCGTGCATGATTAAGTGTGCAACGAAAGCGACCGAACGCACCGACTCGCGGCTCGACACACGCGGTCCGTAAGTTCATAAGCAATTCATTATAAATTTCCCCTCATTATCACCATGTGCCTCCTGGTGGCAAAAAGAGAAGGGAAAGGAGGAGCACAACCGTGCTGCGTAACTCTATGCGCGCGGAGGAAGCGCTGCGAGAAGTCTTGGGCGAGAATCTTCCGGCAGAATTGGACGCTTATCTCGACAGAACCATCGTCTCCGGGACCTCGCTACGAAACTGCGGATTGAAAGCAAGCGGCTACGAAACACATCACGAAAGGGTTCGTCAACCAAGTGGACATAATTATCAGCAGAATGGATTAAATTTAATTTTTTGTACAACAATTAAAGAAATGTTACAATACAGATTTTTGTTTAAATCTAATTTGAAAAAATATTGCTCATGATAGCATTCCTTGATCCTTAAAGAACATCAATTTTTGTACAAGAAAATTACTGAAAATATAAAGCAGATTACTTCAAAGCAAATGTATAACTGAAAAGAAGAAATGAACACTGTCACATCCATCACATCCTTTTCACGTAACAAAATGTTAAAAAGTACAATTAAATTTCTTCACTTCTACTTCTTTCAACATCCACAATCCTACCACTATCAACCAAAGGTACATCCTCACCCGAGCCTGGCCTTAAATGGCCCCCGGGTGGAAGAACGGTATTTCGAGTGACACACAAACTTGCAGCTTCCATTTTACTCCTATGGGGAAAGGGGCGGGGGGGGGGGGGGGGGGGGAGAAGGCAGAGAACACTTCCTTTCCCCAGACGGTTGTAAGCTTCATGTTCTATCCACTAATTTACATCTTGATTAATTAATTAAAATTTTTCTCATCTTGCCACGTTCACGTCCCGAGGGCCGAACACACACGGGTTGCACCACAGGCTTTCGCCATTTTTCGGCCCGTTCCGTTCGCTGACCAAAAGAAAACTGAGGAGCATGGACATGATCGAGACAGAGAGAGGGAGAGACTCACTGATAAGAATCTTTCCCAGCCCATGCTGGACGCGGGAGTGCAGCAGTCGCCAACCTTTTCGGCAGCACCCGGTTCGACGTCAATCGACGCCATGTTTGCAAAGTGATAATTACCGACGAGTTCGTCTTCCTCGCCCTCCGCGCGACGATCGATTTTTCGATCTTTAAACCGGCATCGAACCGATCGAACGGTTACGATTTTTCGGTCCGCCAGGATGAACCTTGCGAGGTCTTTTTCATGGGTCATTCTCTGCGTTTCCTTTTTTTTAAGCTTTCTCTTGCCGGGGTTTTTGTTTTTGTCCGACTCTATCTCAACCTAGATGTCTTCCCAAAAGCAAGGGGCATGCCGAATTCTTTTCCCTTTAAATCGGAGAACCAAGAGTCCGGCACCAACTGTGTGGCACAAGTGTCGAGCGTTAACGAGAAAATTATAATTATTTGTTTTCCTTCCCCCCGGGTCGGTGAAGGAAGTTGGGCGCTGACGCAAACGATGGTACCGGTTATGAATGATCCATCTGTTTCCGTCGAGCTCCATTCCGTTCCAGCCAGTTTCCTGCCCTGCGGTCACCTAATCATTGGAGGCGATCGTTCCGCCATTACGGTGACTACATAGTTTCCGCGGGAAGGCAGAAGCCAAAAGCTGCTGGCCACGCTGACAGGATTGGTAATTTATAAAGTTCTTCAAGGACTGGGAGAGACCCATGCCCATGCCGGAGGTTGGTGCATTTTCTTGCGGGTCGAAGTATCAAATAAATCGAAGCAATGTTGGGTCGCGCGGAACGAACAGCACACGTGACACGCCCGGGCCGTGAATTCGCTATGCGGGGGAAAAGTTATGGCCTACCCAAGTTCCTTCCGTCGGGGAGCAGACGCTGCCGTTGCATTGATTGGCAAACGGCGACACAATCCACTGCCTTTTGGAACGCTAAATGGGTGTGAAGCGATAAAATTAGCTCCAGTGCTAGCGATGGGATCAGACGGAGATGCAAACGATGCTGCTGGCGCACCGTCAACCGGGGCGTTTTATCGGACGTTACTTGTTAAGCTGGTTAAGAAGACATTTGTCATCTGCGGGGACCGTTTTCCATTCCTTGTTGGACACAGATTAAACAATATAACAGTAGAAGGAAACCGGGCATACGAGGAGCATGGAACCATTTGCTAGAACCTTAAAGAATTATACCGAACGCCGAGCCATTTTTGGCACGTTTTGCAGGGCACTCTGTTCTGCAGGTTAGTGAATAAAAAAACATTGCATACAACATTCCATAGGTAAACCAGAGTACCCTTTTTCCAAATTACATCATTACTTAAGAAAGGAGTAGAAACTAATGCGTGCAATGTTAATTCCTTAATTATGTTTCCCAGCCTTCTCACTTTCATCGTGGATTTTCCAGCAAAAAAAGCAGAGCAAAGAGCTTTCCAGCAAAGAGCTAAGAGAGCCTACCAAAGAGTAAGAGGAAGGACGCATCAACATCAAACGGCTTCGCATTGGCGCAATTCCCGCCATAGTTTGCATTCTCTCCCGGTGCAGAAATAATAACGAATTAATTATTTCGCCATGCGCTCCGCCGCATTAGCGCATTGGCCGTGTCACCCCGGGAAAGGCCGCAGCACTGGAGCATTGCATGAATGTTTCCCCGGTTTTTGTTTTTCCTGGCAACTTGAAGATCGTTCTTGCGTACGGCCGGTTTTGTTTTTGTCCTTCGCCCCATAAGCCCATACAAACCAAGGAGCCCCCCAAAAAAAAAACCTACAGGCAAACAGTTTACCTTTTAATTAAACCGTTTAAGGAAACCTTAACGAAAGCAAAGGTAAGAAGATGGCCGCTTTTCGATGGCTTTTTTCTCATCCGGTGTCGATGGCGGAGAAAAGGGAAGGAACGCGAAGAACGAAAAGGTAGCATACCGAGGAAAAAAGCGAGGGAAGGGATCGCGAGGGACAAAGAATCGCAAGTAAGAGGCTCGCAAGTGGTGGAAAAGAAGCGCGGTGGAACACTTGCCGGCAAAAGTCACACCGAACCCAATTCAACTAAGAGCTCCATGGCAGACCATGTTTAGCGTGTGGTTTTTTTTTTCTTCTTGTTCTACACCAAGCTTGCCATTTCATTTATAGTTGTTTTTTCTGCTCGTTGTGTTCCACCAATTTCCTTCCGCGGAACGCAGAGTGGAAAGGGGCGCGGTCGGCAGATAGTGTTGGATAATCCGACTCCTTGTAAGGTGTCAGCCACCTTCGCCCGGCACAATCAGCACGCGGAAGGTCATCCACCAGGCCAGCCAGCCCGTTTGTACGACGGGAAAAATAAATGACCCGCTGCTGTTGCTGCTGCTACTTATGGAAAGCCTGGCGGCTAGCAGCCTGTTTACCGACGTAATGAAAAGAAAATCCCAAACGCGCAGCTCGGTCGCGGTGTTTTGTGTGTGTGTGTGTGTGCGTGCAAAAAACATGAATCTTTAGTGAAGACACACACAAAAAGTACAGAAACTAGTTCGTCTTCGTTTAATGAACGAGCAAAAAGCAGCAACCTTTAAAGAAAACAAAAAAAAAAAACAAACTGAAACGAAAAACGCCCGGAAAGTATTTCGGAAAAGCAGAGTAGCAAACAAAAAACGAAAACAAACGATCGTTTGCTTTGGGAAACTTGAGATGCGCGTTTTTTTTTCTTTTCGTTTTCGGTGTGAAGAACTGTCCCAGGAGGTGGGAAGGTGACGCGGTTGCTGACCACGATGCAATTGCACCCGGTATTTTTTTTTCCTCTCCTTCCTCGTTGTTGCTTTGTTCTGAAATGTTTCGGTACCAGAACGGGTTGTCTTTTAATATTTTCCATTTGCTGCTGCGTGTCGTACAAAGCTTTTCCTCCGCGTTTCTTTCCTGAGCCTGCGCTGGGGAATATGGTGCCAGCGCGCTGATTTAGTGCAGCCGGAATGCAAATGAATTCAGTTGAAGGTTGCTTGCCGAACCGGGAGTGCATCCAGCTCATCCATCGCACGGATTAATGTCGGGGCGTCCCGCGCTCCTACGTACCCACACGGATGCACGGGCCCCCTTTTCCCGCCGAGCCCGGGGATTCGCTTCCTCGTGCTAAATGCTCCCTTAAATCACTGTCGAAAGCTGGCGCAAATGAATGCACAAACAACATCGGACTAGAGCGGAGGACTGGTTTCAGTTTAACGATGGCGAACGAAGCAAACAAGCAAAAAAAAAAACTACAAATGACCATCTCGACTAGTGCACATCGCCTACTCTGTGGTGTGGAAAGATTTGAAGCAGACGAAACGAGCGGTTTGCCGAGAAGTTGAGTTACGATCAAAGAGCCCACGGAGGCAGCAATACTACTGGAACCGGTGCAACATTGAAGGAAGCGGAGGAAGAAACAGTTTTGCACTTCAATCTTGTGCATGGAAAATTCAATTAAAATTTCATCAAACTAAACGTCGCCCTTGAAGCGTAAGCGTCACTTCCCAAAAGAACAAAAAAAGACCTCCGTTTCGACCGTGAGTTCGTCACCCGAATCGAACGTCTCCATCAGTCTCCGGTTTGACCCAGACAATGTCGAAAAAGTCACCTCAACCGAACGTTTAAAGCATTTTCAAAAAGGTACTTTGGTGACTCAGGGAGCAATAAAAGTCTCCCGAGCGGGTGGACCGTGAATTCCTCCCGGGGATTGTGGACCGGAGGGACAGCAAATCCCGCACTTCATCACGTAGAGGACGCACGGTTTTTAATTACTCACAAATGCTGCAGTTTACAGCCGGCCGCAGCTTATCGGCACGGAGACTTGCATGCGCCCGGGAACTGCATTTGCGCACTACCCGAAAGAAGTGCTGGAACGAAGTGCATCGTAAAAGCAGCCCGCCGTCTCGCTTGCAAACGTAATGGACAGCTCCGGGTCTTACCGTGCTCCGTGCTAGAACGATTCCACAGTTCTGTCCCGCGATGGTGAGTTTGCTCGTTTTTTGCCTCTTCTTAACCCAGTTACCGTGAGGGTAAGGTGCGCGATTCACCGCACCTAATCCCAGCGACAGGCTTCAGCGCACCTTTATTTCGTCTCAGACCTTGAACGTTCCGACGACCTCCCCGAAGGGTAATTCTTTCGAGGTTTTAACCGGGGCTTTTTTCTTCCTACACTTGTGTCTTCGATCCTTAATTTCCTCCGGAAGGTGTTCGTGTAAAGTGCCTTTGCGTAATTTGTGGGACTTCTTCACGCAAAAAAAAAAAGAAAAGAAACCCACGCGTCCCTAGCCGAGTTGTAAATGGATACTGGCGTTTGGGGAGGCGTCGCAAAGCTGGGGAAGGTAGTTAATTGAGTCGTTGGGCTTCAATAAAAATTTCCAAATAGGCAGGTAGGTGACGAAAACTAACTGAACGCCCGCGCCGAGTGATGCGTTTAATGCAGTGAACTTTCGGGTTGGGAAACCGAAAACCCGGAAGGTCAATTTCGGTTCCTCCCCAAGTAAAAAAAAACAAACAAACAAAAAATAACCAGAAGGAATTTATGGGGGGCAGGGATTAAAGGAAACACTAGAAGGCCGACCAGGTGTGCATTTCACTCGTGTCCCTCCCGTTTGCTCTCGGAAAAGGGAACGAAGTGCAGCCAGGGGTCATCGATCCAATTACACAAGAAAAGTCTTTCAAAAAAATGAAATAGTTTCCGAGAAAAACCTTTACTTTTTCCCTAAGGGAACCCACCGGGGTATCATAATGAAAATTATGCCTGCGCTGCTTTTATCTTTTCCGCAATACCAGCAATTGGTTCCCGGCGTTTTTTTCCTGCGGCCGAATTGGATTGACTGTTTAATACGCTCGCCGGGGGCAAAAGGGCGAGTTCCTATGGATTCTTCCATTTTAAATTTAATTTTTCAAACCGGACCAAAGGGAAATATCATCCATGGGACCATTCAGGGATTCAGGAGGTGACGGAAGGTTTTATGGATAGAACCAACGATGCATGAAGTGCAACAACTGCAACTTGTTCATCTACTCCTTCCATTCTATTTAAATCTAAAAGAGCATTAATTTCCCGATGTAATTTAAACGCAACAACGGCTAGAAAATAATGACTTTCATTTCAAATTGTAAAAGAAATTATTCCTCCAGGTCCCAGGGAATCCTACTTCGTAAACCACTGTTGCCAGTAACGTGCCTTCCGTGCCTCGAATGACCGATGTGCCTGAATCCTCATGCGATCGGAAATGTCCTTCCGTATGCTTCGCGGTTCTGCCGCGGTGTGCTTTTCCACCGACTTCGCTTACTAAAGACACGCTACACGGCGCACGCCACCGACCGACTCTGCAGGAAGACGAGCCATATGTTTGTTGTGCAATTTCAGCCGTAGTGTGTTTGATTGCGTTTGAATGACAGCTACGTGACAAGCGCGGCCGCGCAATTCCCACAGCCGGAAGACCACAGCCCGGCGGACGCCCGGGCAAAAGGATGGAGGCGAAGAAGAAATGTGGTTCAGTGGATATTTGGGTCGATGAATTTTTTACAAGGTCACCCGCCGGTGCCGTGCCTCGCGGAATGATCACGTTCGTTCGTTCCGTTCGTTCCGTTCGTTCCGTTCGCTCGTCCGGCTTTCCGGACGACGAGGACGACAATGGCAGACCGGAGCACAGTACCGCACCACGGCTGCAACGTGCAATTGCAATTTGCTGCGCTTGGTGATGGGTCTGTTTATTCTTTCGTTACATTTGGCGCTGACAGAAACGATCAATATTTTGATTGACCGTTCCCTAATGAGATAATGCGCCGGTGGGGGATTAATAATTTGGTGCGGCCGATTGAAGAGCGATGTCGCGTTCGTTTACGGGTGATTCTATCTAGAAAATGGAACATTTTCACAATGTTTTTACACAAACAACGAATTCCTTGCGTTTGAAAACGAATTTCGACTCTCTTTGGCCGCTATCCATGCATCGATCCATTTTTTGACTGCATCGTGATTGGAGAAGTGCTGGTCAGCCAGATCATGCTCCATCGGCCGAAATTGTTATCACAACGCAATGAACTTATTGGTACTCCTTATAATCTTCTGAATATAACGCCCTTATAAAAACGAAGTTTAGAGCTGATTGATTTTTTTTCTAAGCCAAAAAGAACTTGTACCGTCTAGTTCATGTGCGGAGGAACTCGTTGACGTGCAAAACAGTTTCTTGACGGCAGCAGCATGATTGAAACATTTACCCAGACAACCCGATTATCAGCACCGCCACCACCACCCCCCCCTCCCCCTCCCCCTTCATTCCCTTACCTCTGCTGCAGAAAGTTAAAAACTGCCAAAGTAATCATCGTGCCCGTACGAACTTCGCACGGCGCCAAATCGCCCTACCCAAGGGGTTAGTGAACTTCGGCTCCGAAAGCAAACCGGACCCGGAAACTTACTGCAGGTGCGTGAGTTTGTGGAGCGCTTGTTCGAAAAGATGTGTGTGCTGCGGGGAAAGGTGCGTGTGTCGGCTTGTTTGGCTTTTCGGTTTCGGTATCTCGGACCGGACCAAAATTCTTCCGCACCGGAGCTGCCTGACGAGCACGAGGATTAGTGAAGGTTTTTTTTTTCGTTCTTGTTTTGGGTTGAAAATATAGTTAGGCAAATAAAATTCCAACACGCCTGTCTCGAGCCCCTTAAAGAAACAACTTTCAAGCCCAACCAAACAGGCTGGCCGAACTTTGTAGTAAAAAGGAGATACCCAGCCACGCTCTGCTTCCATCACAGTCTTCAGCGGAAACTTCCCAAGGAATCGAATTTTGCCCGTTTGTAAACCTCCCAGAATCACTTCATTCGACTTGTCCTCGGGGCTGCACTCAAGCTGTTCACTCGTTCAATAATCTAGCGGATAGGGGGGTTTTTGGACGCACGAAAGCCACTCTCAGCCGATGGAGGGCGATGCGAAATCCCTATACGTAATCAAATTACCCGGACGGAATGTTCCCGATCATGGTGGAAGTTTGTTCAAGAGGCTTCTTCCGCCGGGATTCACATTCGTATGGTTCGGTTAGGTTGGGCAGGCCAAAGCTTTGGGTCTCTCGAGACAGTCGGAATAACTTGTCAACAGACTTTCGTTGGAGAATGTCATCTTCTTCGAGGAAGTTTTTCCGGGGGGAGATTCTATCGATTTCCCGTTGGTGTAATTTAAAACGCATTTGCTCTCATTTCCCTCCAAGCAAATAAAGCCTATTGGTCAAGTAAAAATTTGCATTTGTTGGTTACAAGGAATTTGGAACATAACAGTTTATGGATAGGAATGTTTCAAAGTTTATATAGGACCACTCCTCTTACTTCATTCTACAAACGTACAAAGTTGTTTTTGTTGAGGACATAGTTAAACGTCCTCCAAACCAAATCAGGCAATATTTTTATAGGTTTTTTGTTGTGACTTTGGTGACCATATTTATTTTGAATTTTTACTCTTTAATTAATCGTTTTTACATTGTTACTGAAAAATCATGCTTAGTCTAAAATAATCTCTCTTACGCAACGGAATGACCTGCTCCCATCAGCCCTCGCCGTCGGACAAGTTGATCGCAACTGGTCGGTTGTCCTTTTTCCTTCTGCCATAAACACGCAACTTGTCATGCTCCGATATTTCTCCGACAAGATACATTTAACTACCTCACGGGGGGAAAAAAGAGAAATGTAAACCCATTGAAAACGCGATGATTTTTTGATACAAACAAACTTTCCTATCTCGGACCTGGGTAAACCTGGTGCTAAAGCTAAGGGACGCATTCGTGCGCCTCGCGAATGTAATCCCCATGGAACCCAAAGAAAACAAACAAACAAACAAAACAAAAAGCTGCCAACAACTGGCCAAGTCGAACACGAAAAACCTCCGGGCAATTAAAGCGCGACAGAAATAGAGCGCAAAAACGAATTCCTCCCCGAAGGCAGACAGACATTGGAAGTTTGCTTGCACTTTCGATCGCGTCGTCGATTGCATCGCTCCAGTCCCCGGCATTCCAGTGGAGAAGGAAAACGAAACTTGTTAGCCACAGGTTACGCAAGACCCAGTCCGGGAGATTTTCGACAAGACGCCGACATTCAGTCGCTCGCGGGTGCAGTAATAATCATCTACATGGTCGGTTTGATTGGCCTCGAAGCCGGGCGGCTTCGTTCGGAGGAGGAGCGCGAACGGAGCTCGATGTTTACATTTACTTAAAACGGTAACTTTTTGCTTGCACCGCCGGCGGGGTCGGGAAGAATCGGGCAGCAATTGGCCAGTTTCGCGCGGTTGGATCGCACCGAAAACCAGGCCAGCCCGCTGTCGACGTCCCCGGTGGACAGCTTTCGATCACCGCGGTGCGGGTTTCGGGGGCTCGATCGCTTTAACGATCGCGTCCGTGGCCAAGGAAAAGAAACCGGTCATTTTCTTTTGCCCATCGGAGGCATGTTCGAGCTCGCGACTTCGGCTGTGATTGTGTTGAGCTGTCGGTTGACACATTCCGTCTACGAAAGTGAAAAGAAGCGGAGGTTTGGAAATCCGTCAACGGAATAGAGATTTGTGATCCCCGTTTGCGTTCCCATTCAACCTTTTTTGGCGTGAACCGCAAGCCCTTGGAGACAAACAGGTGACACTGCACATTTCAAACTCTCCTCCACCGGCGGAGTACCTTTTGTTTTTTTTTTAAACCTCCGCAGGGTGGCATGTTGATGGGGTGCACAGTTGTTTGGTGAAATTGCTCCATTTCTTACACCTTCCGCCACAAACGAGGCTCGACACATACACGCGACGCGACTCGGCGTGGAACATGTTTTTAATAATAGGTTTTCCTTCGCAGACACGGACGTTTATTACGCGAACCAACCCCCGCGGACCGGCAGGCAGCTATGCGTGTAACTGTCGTCGAGATTGAGGTTGATGTTGTTAGCCCGTTTTTTTTTAACATCACCTGGCCAATATTTCCCGGGTGGCTGGTGTTGCTTGGTGGTTTTTTTTTTTTTTTATTGTGGAGCTACTACATACTATCCAAAGCAGCAACATTTTTGTGCGAAGGAAGGAAGGGAATGGTTTTTGTGTTCTTTTCTTTTTAAGCACATGTAAAGTTTAGATAGCGAAAACCATAAAGGTGATGGAGGTGGCCACCGGGAGAAGCTTTCGATCCGGAGCAGACGGCGGGTTGAAATCGGCAGTGCAACCGAAAGTGTTTTTCGCAGCAATAAATTACGCAATGCTGTATGGAGCTCGTTCATTTATGGCGTTCTTTAATTAACCCGTTTGGTGTGCCACAAAAAAAAAATCAGGTATTTTTACAGCTTATGAAATTGTTCGTTCAATGAGCAGAAAATACTTTCATAGTTTCTTTAAACATTTTGTTTTAAGTAAAAAAGAATTATTGTTTATTGTAACCTAGCTCAATAACTGGAATGATATTTTAAGAGACATTATAGCTTCTTGCCCAACTTTGCTCGGGAATAGAAAAGGTTTTTTGTAAGATTTTGCTTAAATAGTTGCCATAACTTCATTCACAACAACCATAGAAGGTTATGTGTAGTGTAAAATTAAAGTCAAACAGTGTCGGAGTTAGAGTAGGCGCAAATTTTAAGAACAAAAATAAAAAAAAATTGGAAATTATGGTACATTTTCAGCATTTTCAGCTTGATGTTTCACGAAGCGTGGTTTGATCGCTACCGTCTTTTTCATGATATTTTATTGAAGACGAACCTCCTTTTCAACTAGACGTTGTAAGGCCATCTGCTTCTGTACACTGGTTACGCTCAATTGATTGAGTAAATTTTGGTTTTGTACATCGTTCCGAGGCCTTTTTCGACAATCGCAGGACTGTTCTGCATGAGCTAGTTGCCAACGTCGTTGTGGTGTATGGATTGAAAGTTGTTGAAACTCAAAAGGATGATTATTCATCAGGATGATCGATAAATTTGCGCTTATCGATTCCTCTTGCCTGATTGACTGCATACACTCCGCTGGAAAGGAGATCGATTCCTTTTCTCCTGACTTCGTTTTGATGTGCGTGTTCGATTCTGATGTTATATGAGGCTGCCTACCTTAAAATCAATCTTAGTAAAAGAAGGTTTTTATCGCCTGAGGGATTAAAGCTTTTTTTGACATTCGGTTTAAAAACAAATTGTTTTGACGTTTGCTATAAACTAAACTGACCTAAGCAGTTTAAATTCTACGTTCAATTTCAACAGCTTGAAAAAAAATAAAAAAAACTATGCGTAATCTTTTACGTGAGTTGGCAACAGACAGTTGATCCGATTTAGCGCAAATCTACTGTTGGGTAGAACTTATTAACCGAAACCGAAGAAACAAAACTCGAGCTAATTAGATTGACAACTCTTCTGAAGTCAGGTTCAAATCGCAACCTTCCTTTATCACCGCCTGGTGATTACGGTGATCCTGTATCCTGCGGCAACAGCCGCATGTGATACCAATTCGATGGAAGCGTTGATCAGTTATAAATTGGAAAAACTTCAACAAAATATTATAGAAAACTGAAACAGGAAAAAATTGATGCCAGTGAGTTTCGCCATGATTCCATTTCAAATGAAGTGTCAGTTAATAATTTAACGGAAAAGATTGAACAAAAACTTATGCGAAAGCTTGAAACGCATTTTGAACAGCACAGCACCAACATGATCGAAACACTCGCTGCCCTTACAACGAATGGCCAGCAAATGGCCGATTGGAACCAGAATTTGCGCAAAATCACTGATAAAATCATGACCAGTCTATCAGGCATCGAACAGCAGCTGACTTATATTAAGGACGTGTCATATGAGACAAGCACAAGGTTGGATCCAACCTCCTGCGCTGCGCCGAACATTTATGCAACTGGCACCTATTCCATTCGTCCTGCTAGAGATGTGGAGCCCTTCTTAGTGCTTTGTGACTTCGAGGATAACTACAACCTTGGAGGAGGCTGGACGGTGTTCCAACGTCGATTTAACGGAGCAGTGAATTTTTATCGAAACTGGACGATGTACAAGCACGGATTCGGAGATGTGAACGGAGAGCATTGGCTGGGTTTGGAGAAGCTTCATCTTATGACGAGATCAGGAAGACACGAACTGCTGTTAATCCTTGAAGATTATGATGGAAATACAGCATACGCTCTGTACGATAGATTCCAAATTGGCAGTGAGGCGGAAAAGTACAAGCTGACCGTTGGCAAGTATTCAGGAACAGCAGGAGAAGACGCATTGAGCTACCACCATGGAATGAAATTCTGTACATTCGATCAAGAGAATGATAAAAGCGATGACATCAACTGCGCAGAAAATCGCTACGGAGCATGGTGGTTTAGCAATTGTGCTAATTGGTATGCATTCCATGTGTAAACAGTTGCCACACATGTTATCACTTACCCTTTTTTCTATCTCAATTGCAGCCACTTGAACGGAAAGTATCGCAGAAAGGGAGAGCATCTAAGTACTGATTATCAAGGGGTACTTTGGTATCAATGGAAAGGATACGATTACTCATTGAAATCAACGAAAATGATGTTACGACGTCGCTCATGATAAAAAACGATCGAGAAAAGAATATCATGATAACTGTAGCTCGTGTGTTTGTATGCAAATGAGTAATTTTACTTTTAATAAATGTCTACATCAAACTGCTTAGGATTATTTATGCTTGATGAAAATTTCTACTAGCTATTGAACGGAAGCAAAGAATATACAACCATTTTACAGCTACAATTTCACATTTAAACCCGGCATTTCATTTCAACATATCAAAAGCAATAAAAGTACCATTCCTAATGCATTGTCTTCTTCTTCTCTTGCCTATTTCATCTGAGTGTGTATGCACTTGTTGTAATGTATTGCCAATCATTCACAGTATATCAGGATTAACGCAGACGCATGCGTAAGCGTGAAGACAACGCGTTTTTAGATTGTTTCGCATTCGGGATGGCATTGGCGAAAATCGCGCCTTGTGTAGACGCTGGGCGAGTTGGCAACAGACAGTGCATCCGTTGTGGCTCACATTTACTGTTGCGTAGAAATTGTTTACCAATAAAACAAAACAAACATTGCGCTGCTCAGTTCAATTCAATCGCATCCCTCATTCTTCTTCGTCTGTGAGGATTTACACCAGTACGGCTTTTGAATCCAGCTTCTTGGGCCTTCGCAAGCTAACCTGGTGATGTAGACCTCTAAGGGGTTAAGGACCGGCTACTAAGGCCATATGTCCCCGCATCCCTCATTAATCACCAACGCATGTAGGGCAAAATGTTTACGGCACTGATGGCAACGCAGAATTAAAACAAACCCTTTTGCGTTCGTGCTTCTGTGCGTAATCTTTCTTTCTACGGCTTATTTTGTCTATACAATCACTTATGTAGCCTTTGCTATCGCATCCGATGTGCTTCCGCTTTCATTGGTATAAATCGGGAAGCAGGGTTTCGAAAGGGAATCAGTTCGACCAGCGTTCAGATCAGTGTTCAGCGAAGTGAAAGTGAAAATGTGCGTTCAAACTCGATTGTACCAAGTTATGAGCCTAGTGATAATGGTGGTGCTGCATTCGGCAGCAGCCCAATATGATTCTGTTACAACAGCACCATCGGTCAGTAATAAAATGGAAATGCTGGAGCAAACCAGTATGGATACATTTCAAGCGGATCCTGAAAAACACCATAGCCATTTGAAACTGGAAAAAACAAATGTCGACCAGATTCACCATGCTTCTATTTCAATTGAATCGTTGCTCAATAATGTAATGGAAAAGTTTGAGCAAAAACTGATGGGAACTTTGCAAGTGCAGAATAAGGAACTCATCGAAACAATCGCTGCTCATGCAACAAGTGTCAAGCAGGTGGCCGAAGCGATCAACAATTTGCGAAACACTAGCGAGAAGATCCTAGCGGCTAAAATAGAAATCAGAAAGCAGCTGACGAACGTGGAGAACGCGGCATATCAGCAAAGCGGCAAAAATGTGTTTCCGTCGTCCTGCAAAACGCCGAATATCAAAGAAGCTGGCATCTATTCCATTCGACCGGCTGGAGTTGTGGAGCCTTTCTTGGTGCTTTGTGAGAAGAATAACTTAAAGCTTGGAGGTGGCTGGACCGTGTTCCAACGTCGATTTAACGGAGAAGTGAATTTTTATCAAAACTGGACGATGTACAAGCACGGATTCGGCAATGTGAACGGAGAGCATTGGCTGGGTTTGGAGAAGCTTCACGCTATGACGCGATCGGGAAGACACGAATTGCTGGTGATCCTCGAGGATTATGAAGGACGATCAGCTTACGCTCTGTACAATAGCTTCCAAATTGGCAGTGAGGCGGAAAAGTATAAGCTGACCGTTGGAAAGTATTCTGGAACAGCAGGGGACGCATTGCGCGTCCACGATGGAGACAAATTCACTACATTCGATCAAGATAATGATGAGGACGATGACTACAACTGCGCAAAATTTTACCACGGAGCATGGTGGTTTAACGCTTGCTATGATAGGTATGCATCCCATGTGTAAACAGTTGCCACACATATTATCACATACCCTTTTTTCTATCTCAATTGCAGCCACTTGAACGGAAAGTATCGCAGAAATGGTGAACATCTAAATGCTAATTGGCAAGGTGTGATTTGGTATTATTGGAAAGGAGACAGCTACTCATTGAAATCATCGAAAATGATGGTGCGACGTCGCTCAGGATAAAAAACGATCAAGAAAGAAAACTATGCTAAATGTAGCTCGTGTACTTGTGTGCGAATGGCTTATCTTGCTTTTAATAAACTTCAACATCGAATTGTTTTTATTATTTAAACTTGATTAACTTCTATGCTACATATTGAACGGAAGCAAAGAATTATAACCATTTTACTGCAATTTCACCTTTGAAGCCTGCATTTCGTTTCAAATTATCAGCAAAAATAAATGTTCCTTCCTTTTACCTTGTCTTCTTTTTCTTATCTGGCCCAATCACAATCTCCAGTACAATCATATTCTGATTCCGCACGAAGAAACATGTGGCTGCATATTAAATATTTACTCCACTCGCGAAGCATAAAGATGTATGTCTGATGACACATTTAAATAAAAAGAAATTTGCTGTTCCTTTTCTATCTTGCTGTATGTCCTTTTACATATTAAATCGTTGTATGTACTTTTTGCAATAAACTGCAAATCATGCATAGCATCCCAAGATAGTTATATAACGATTTCATAGCGATTGTCACTCTGCAACTGGTATAAATTAAATTAAACACTTTCCTACTGGGAAAGCAAGAATGATAAGACTGTGTTTCCTAGTTGTTCAGTCAGAAAAATAACTAACATATGTCTTGTGTCGAAGGCAGCCTATCTATTTTAATCATAATCCCAAGACAGTCCAGAACAGTCGATGTAGCGTCCGTTGACAGATCGATCTGTGTACAGCAAATTTCGGACAAGAAAAGCACGAGGATCGCCTCGGATCCGGAAATGTGAGAAGGTCTCCCAAAAGCAAATGACAGTAAAAATCATAGTGTAATAAGGGTAATAATCAGCGCGAAATTTCAGAAGATAATAACGTAAAATGTGGAATCTATGGGATGTTTCCAGTTTTGTTGGCGCATAAAGCTGCCTAGGGTCTAAACGAACATAATGAACTTAAAACGACTCTAATCAGTCCAGCCGTTCTTCTTTGATGCGCAGTCGTACAAATTCCAAACATTGTTTTAATAAAAATCTAATACATTGTTGTGCATCTTGTCGTGCGTTACCTACAAAATCCCTGCTGCATATTTTTATTAAATTATAAACACTAATATAACCAGTTCATTCGACAAATTTGGCTCCGTTAGACTTTTGTTTGAAGAAATAGAGAGAAACTACCGTAAAGAGAGATGTTTCCATGTTGACCCTCCGGAAAAGTGCTAAAGTAATAAGATTTTCAAGACTACACTGAAAATGAAACAATTTTCGTTGCTATGTTTTCAATTTTTCATTTAAATTCAATTCAATTTCGTTAGTTTTATACTTTGTGCACCTAAAGAACTTTTCTCAAACGAGTTCTATGATAATTATTTAGCACGCCATAAAGAAACTTACTTAAACTTAAAATGCATATTTTGTTTTCATTTTTTTACTCCTGAAAATAAGTTAAACTTCAAATGAAACTAGAACTTGACACAAACTGCTTTCTTCAATAACTAACCTGAAACCTAACCTTCTACAACTAAAGTAACAGAGCTCACAAGATTTTAAAATTCTAACAGCCACTGAAAAACGGAAGCACATGGATTAATACTAAACTTATATAATCTTCAGATCACTGACTGAAAGCTTCATACGATGAAGAATGTCAAATAATTTGCACAAAACAATCAACATGCAATTTGATCGGTGTGAAACGAATATAATATAGCCATTGAACCGTTTTTTCTTAAACTCGTGTAATACAGTATCGTTTTTAATGCGATTTAAAACAAGAAAAATTAATCAACCATGGAACCATGGATTAAAGTATGGAATACAGCAACGCACAAAAAGGTGAAAAGGCTATAGGGGAGAGAAAAAAAGGAAATGACAAATTCCTCGAGCCCTTATCGTGGCTCGCAAACTGACATAATAAACACACCGATCGTCCATTAAACGCCGCGAATGTCCTTTCTTTCGAACCGACCGAACACGACACCGGCAACGACGAATGCGGACGTCATATCGTTCCCAATCATCTGATAAGCATCTGAGCAGTACACTGCACTTTACTTTACCTCGCTAGCAGCAGCAGCAGCAGCAGCAGTTGCACGGTTGTTGCATGTCAGCTGCATTCATTCCGGCGAAGAAGGATTTTTTTCTCTCCGAGCTGCCGAAAGTTCACGCGAACGAGTAGGGAAATGACACAAAACGAACGCACGCCGGTCGAACACCAAATAAAAACCCCAGGTTCCGAATTCCACGCGTGGCGTGCATTTCCCATCTTCCCCCATTTCCCCATCACCCTCCCCCTGACGAGTCTGCGTGTGTTCGAAAGCTGTTGATAATGTGACAAAAACTGCACGCAATTGTTTTTCATTTTCATTAATTATGGAGCTTTGGCGTCATCATTAAATCGCGGTCGTGTCCTTTTTTTAACCTCCATCCCCCCCCCCTCCTCCATCCCACTCATAATCTCTCTTGCGACGGCCTATTTTGGAAAGGAACTGGAAAAACTCGAGCAAAAACGCTTGCCCCGGGGAATGCTGCCAATTGTCACCAGATCGGTAGAGTTGTTGCGGTTTGGACAAACCCGGAATCTGGTAGAGACGTCGTGACGTTTGGAGTGACGCGATAAGAATGGAGAGGAGAAAAAAGGGAGTGAGAAAGAGAGTAAGAACACTACCAGACGGAAGGAACGCGAGCGCAGTATAATAAATTGAATAACATTAATAATTCAATATGATTATTGTTATGATCGTACATTCCTTATACCTCGGAATTCGTTACCTTAAGGGGGGTTTTTTTTTTTGCCAAGTTCTCCTTTCCCGAAGGATCTGGACTGCACGGCACGACACGGGCCAGAACGGCCTTCCCCTCCGGCGTTGATGGTGCGAATCGCGCCCGCAATCATTACCACGTCACGGCGCGTTGATGGATCGAAACGCCGGTTCCCTATCCCTCTCGAGGTTGGCTGAGGTCGTCTTGTCTTGTCAAAGCTGTCCCGGGCTCCCGGGGAGATTGGGTCTCCGGATTGGGTTTTATCTACGCCACCGTCCCGTGCCCGATGTATGCACATACATTACAGCGCGGAGTGCGCCGTGTTTCGGGACGAGCTTTTTTTTCCCGATCGTCGATCGTCTGCGAGCTTGCGAATGCGGGAAGTTCGCATTTTTCATCGCACCAAATGTTGACAACTGCAGTTGAAGATGAAATTATTCCGTATTCCGTGCGTTGCTGCTTACATGTGGCAATGACACATTTCTAAATTGGTCGCTTTTTCGTATCTGTATGCGCTATTTGTGTATTTTTAAGAAATCAAAAAGATATTTCTATTCCTTCTTGATTTAAAAAAATTAATATCGTTGCCCTTATGTTCATTTTATGTACTTTGATACTACCAGTACGATATTCGAACGCTTTGACGTTGGAGGTGCCCGATGGCCGAGCAAGTACGTCGGCACAATAAAAGCACAACCGACGGGGATGTGGGTTCGAAACTAGATCAGACCTCCTCATAGTATGAAGGTCTAAATTCCATGTAAGTTAAAGGGGAAAGGCTTGATCGAACGGTGGATCATCTTCGGGGTTTTCATGTCAAGAAGAACAAGAAGAGTGACGTGGCTAATTTTTTATCTCTTTCGTCAAATTATTTAGCTTTGACCGTTGTTTTTCGATGCAATCATTTTCCAAAAGCTCGAGCCTCGTACCCCCTTACCGACATTTTGCCTCAAGTTTTTCCTTAACATTTGTATCGCTGTTTCTTCCTGTTGAACGAAAATAAATAAATCGAAGCCCTTTGCGATCGCTATCCCATTATCCGGTTTTATTTCACCTTTTAAGCGTTTATCTCCATCGATTCATCAAAACGCGCGAAGCGCGGATCGGCAAGAGCGGAAACAGGCATGCTGCAGTTCGTTCCATCGCCATCGAACTCGCAGCTACCCTGTCAAGTGGTGAAGCTTTACTGCGCGATGCCAATCTGTCTCGGTTCCCGCGAGCTCTTGTTGCGATTTCGGTTATGCTTTTTGTGCAAGCCACGCATTTCTTACATTTTGTGAACGATGCTACCTTTTGCCTTGCCTGAAATCTTTTACCCTTTTTTTCGGAGGGGCTGAGAGGAAAAAGAAAGGCACAACTGTTTCGCTTTCTTGCTGAAAAGCACGACCAGCGCCTTGCGCGCGACAAAGTGACCCAAAATCCCCCGGTGGTAATTACTGTCGGATTGGGCTGCAGGTTTAATTAACATGAGATATGGCCGTGCCGTAATCGATGTTTGAATCTTGCCGGGGTGTTTAATTTTTTACGAGCTTACGAGTCAAACCGATGGCGTCAAAAAAGTAATGTTTCCCAGGGAACCAACGGGGGGAAAGGATTACATTCGCGTCCCGTTTGGGAAAGGGGCTTTATTGAATTAATTGTCCGCTCACCTTGTTCCCTGCCGCAAGCCAACAACTGTATCGTTCGGGGCTTCGGGGATGAGTGCAAATCATGAGAAATACTTGGGCAGCTACGTACGTGGTTCGCGATAAAGCAGCGGTCAATCCCACATAAATCATCTTAAGAATGCCGTATGCAGCAGCAGTCGGCGAGCTGCCTGGCCGGGACAACTATCTGGACCGTCGATGGGCTTCCCACCGTCCACCTCCGCCCGCCTCCCGCCATCCCTCCCTCCACGACAATGTGCCAAACGGCAACGCATTCATGCAAATCATCCGCAGCCGAAGTGTGATTGCAAATATTGATTGCATTCCTAGCGAAACATCACACCTTCCACCGTCCTGGGCTGGGACGCACAACCATCCCGCCTCGACGAACCTGTTTAACCTCTCCCCCGACAAACACGCACCCTTTCCCCAAAAGGTTTCACGCACTGCAGGTTGCATTCCCTGGATTCGTTCGCGCACTGCCTCGTCGCTACCGAGACGCTGACAGATTGATTGATAAATTTATAAGACAGTGAAATGATAAATTGTAATGGCTCCCGGAGTGCCTCCCGGAGGTTTCGCCGCCCGTGGAAAGGCCGTCCGTTCTTCGGTTTCTGTCTTTCGTTTCCCTCTTTGCTGCCAACAGGTCGGTCCGGTCGGTCGGTGGCCTTTCCTTTTTCCTCCCGTCCTTCGGTCCAACCGGGGTCTTTAGCGTCTCCTACCTTTCACTGCAATAGGCCACCCCCAGGGCCGTCTCATATGTCACCCATTTCGTCGGAGCGATCACCGCAGCAGTACCACGTACCGGAAAAAAAAAAAAAAAACGGCGAAACGTCAGTCAGGGCGCGGAAGGCGAGACGGAACGTGACCGCTTCTGTTTCTTTTTATGGTCAAGAATTGCGCACAACAACTGCGTGAACATTTTTATTATGACAGCGATGAAGGGCTCCAGTTTTCCCTGGCGAGCGTGGTTCGGTCGCGGATTTAATTGGAGGCAACCATTGGCTCGAGGGCGTGCGTGATCTCCCGGGTTGATTTTTCGGAATGCAGCTGGTGTGCCAAAAAAGGTGCAAAGTGTACGGTGCTTTGGTGGAGAAAATAGAAAACTAATCAATTACAATCCACTTTTAGTGGAATGCACTTGCCGTACGTGTGTTTGAAAATGGTACGAGTTGTTATTTGATATCGACTGTTAAATTGATCTATACCAATGATTTTTTTTTTCTATGCCGAATGATTAAACAGTGGTCCAGAATAAAATATATGATACTCATTAGCTTTTCCTTCATTTGCTTTATAAATTGGCAATTCTTGAAGACGGTCCATCGTGA
Source organism: Anopheles atroparvus (assembly GCA_914969975.1). Lineage (NCBI taxonomy): Eukaryota > Metazoa > Arthropoda > Insecta > Diptera > Culicidae > Anopheles > Anopheles atroparvus. The sequence continues at coordinate 21,727,955 of CAJZCY010000004.1, forward strand.
CCGAGTGTGTACGCCGCCACGAACTTAACCTACGGTGGCTTGGGTTCGAATCCAGATAGGACTTCCCTCGGTACAACGGATTTTCTAATGGCCCCACGTGTATGTGGAATGAATGGAGTCTCTTTTGTCCTAAATTGAGAAGGCATGACCAAATGACACGTAACGACCTTACGCCAAGAAGAAGAATTCTTTCGAGTATAGGTGTAAGGCATTTTAATCCACTTTTATTGTATTTCACTTCCTGTGTACGTCGTGGATAATTTTAAGAGCTTTTATTCGAGACCGACTGCTTGAATTGATCGAATTTGGATTGCCAGCTCAAAAACGAGGAATGAGGGGTTGAAGAGAAAATAGATAATCAGATTATAAAATATCTTTTTTAAATGATATTCTACAAGTTTGTTCCAGAAAAGGCTTAACAAACAATATTGATATCACTGCAATGTCTTGAAATAATTGTCATTTAATTTTGTGCGTCTTTTAACGTGACAAATCTTTTTAAAATATGTTTTTTCCATCCTTAGTAAGATTTCAAATCAACCTTCGCTAAATAGTTTTGTTACACGGCATTTAAAATCAATGATCCTTTAAATAGATTCTCTTTGACAATAGGAATGCAAAATGGTTCAGTTTTGTTTTAAATTTTTATAATTTTTCTTTCCTAAACATATTAGCGCCTAAAGTTTGCAACATGAACTGCTCTAAAAAGCCCCTATTGCCATTTTATTTAAACTGGAATTCGAAACACCATCGGTTCGGTATAAACTTGGCATGTTTTTAAGGCAGGTGTGTGTGTGTGTGTGTGAAAGTGAACCGCATGGCATTCCATTTTTAAACCTTAATCCATCCAAACAAGGAGCGCAATGCACGCAACATGAACGCGCAAGAACTGGTTGGGTTAAAAGACCACCTTAAACGTGGGGACCTCCCGAATGGGTTTTTCGTAATTGAAAGGCCAGCCTTAAAAACCCTTCATTGCCCTGCAAGATGACGAATGGGGCTTTGCGTTTTGCGGAGGCTGACTTTTGTGCAACGGCAAAAAAACACCTCGTTCACTCGAAGCTGCAGCACAAGAAGAAGAAAAGAAACTGCTCAAAAGTGGAGCATTTAATCGTGGAAGGGGTCAGTTTTGTGCGGTGCAGTTGCAATGTGATTGAAATTTGCATAAGCAAATGAGAAACCCCCCGCTCCGAAAGAACAGCGAATTGCATGCGAGGGAGGCCTGCCAACATCGAAAGAGTAAGGGTGACGGATGAAATTCGATACATTTGGCAGAATGGATTGAAATTAGAGTCGATAGTTTTTCTTTCAGAGAGGTTGGTTTTGCTTTTCATCCGTCTCAAATTCATTTAACACCTCAAGGAAACCTCTGGTGAGTCTCACCTTTTCGGTAGCACTGCTTGCAAAACTCTCCAGCAACCCTCCCGGTAGTGACGTGGAAGGAGGTGTTTGAGGTTGTTTGAATGTTTCGAACGTGCGGAATCGAATGTGGTTCCTCCGGTTAGGCCAACAGATTCGGTGCACACGATAAGAAACGTTTAACCGCAGGGTACCCGACACTTGTGCCCGTCGTTGCGAAACATTGCCAGTCGATAGCCGATAGCTCGAGCAGAACCACTTCTTTCGAAACAGAACCGGAATCCGACACAAAGATCGTGCCATGACGACTGCTGGAAAGATGCTGCCGGGCGCCTTGCCGGAGTACAGATATACTTTTATTTTGCCCCAGCCTCCCCGGGTGACTCCCTGGAATGGAGCGGAAAATCTAAAACCACAAAACACCCAGGACAGAAAGGGGAGCGGAGATGAGGGCAATATGTTTGCTGGCGGGGCCAAGTCTCTCTTGTAGCGACTAATTGAGCAACCGCACCGTCGACTGACCTTACAAGGGTTTCGGGCGGCGGGGAACCGTGCCGGCTGAGGCGTGTTCTAGCCCGGTACAACTGTTCCGAACTCCGAGCAACAACTCTATTTGCCTTCGCACAGCAGGAAGTGGAGGCTTCATGCCGGACGGCTTCTCAACGAGCCATTTATATATAAATATATTTATTTCGATTGAATTGTCATATGAACACTGTTTGCGATCGACATGTTGGAAAAATTGTACAACTTTTTGACCGACGATCATAAACCGGAAGGATATCAAAGAAAGGTATGTCTTCATTGGGTTCCAGGACTTTTTGTGATGGGTATTGAGTGTTGCTAGAATGATTGTTATATAGATACATTTCTAGACGCTCTCACAGGCTTGCCAGACAAAGAATATTAAAGAACTTAAGCTCCTCAATCACGATAACTTTTTGTAATGCAAACTTATTCTTGTAGTTCGCAAAATGTTGCTCAAGGACGAGCAATGCGGTTTTGGAAACTTTGATTTATAAGAATGACGATAACTAGTTAAAAAAGATTTACTAAAACTCAAAATATTTTAATATTTAAACATTTGCAGAACAAACAAAGCTGGAACTCTAGAATCTTGGGTCCTAAAAATTGACAAACACTCCACTATGCAAATCCCGGAGTTTTTAAAGATTGATATCAAATTAAACGCAACGCCATGCAACGAATACAGAATAGATTTCATAAAACATGATTTGAAATTTAAAAACGTAAAATAAAGTTAGCGAGTCATTGGAAGAGATGTTTTTGACAGTTTTCTACCTTACTTTAAATTATGAAGCCTCTAGCCTCCTCGGGTCAGTATTTTGGGCGTGATTGCAAGACGAAGTTTTTTACGAAACATACAATTTGAACAAGCGAGCGAAAACTGGAATATTCCCGTTTGAAAGTATAAAACTGTATCAACGTGTTGGAAAACTTTTTTTGGCGCAATTTTTGCAACTTTACTTTATTTGAGGTCTTTAGCGAAGTTCCAAATTAAAATGCTTCGAACGCTTCTTTCCAACAGCGTCCCTTCAATCCGAAATCTTAAGCTCCATCTAATTTTACAGCAATGAGGAAAACTGCCTCAGCAACATCCCGAGCAAACCAAGGCCTCAACGAGTCAATGAAATCATATACATGATAAGAAATAAGGTTTCCCGTTTAATATGTTTAGCGCTGACAAATGAGTTTAACATTAAATATAATTGTAGTGAATAACAAATCAATCCTTTTCTTCCTGGCGTAACAAAAACCTATTTGATGAAGCGATTCGTACCCATAACGAGTAGAAGAGTGTCGTCCCCTCCTTTTAACGTACGTGGATAGTCAATCCATCGCAACGTGAAGGTCAGCTCAGGATTCGAACTCACACCGTCGAGGTTCGGTTCCCCGACGCTCGTGGACCGTGTACGATCCGTCGTATGCGCTCGGCTATCCCGAGCCTCGCCAAAATAATGTCATAATATCAAACCATATTTTTAACGGTTAGCTTTCGTCTGTTGAAAACAATATCCATTTTCCTGCAACGAATGGAAATGTTGTGCATATGCAACATTATGGATCGTCAACTAAAGTAGCAGTTCAAGTCACGTGCCATCGGGCTGGGCTTTTCCAGCTGAACTCCAGCATCCGCGTCGGAGTGAAGTGCCGCCCTCGAGCGAATTCTTCGTTGCGCTTACGATTAGTCGAGCGGCAGCAATGCACGTTTTATGCGGATTGCGACTGCCGCCTTTTGTTTCCCCCCGTGCAGCGTACCATTTGCCTCCGGAAAAGCACATAATGATTGCCCACGCATGTAATCCACTTACGGGATTGTTTTCCATCCATCCACGGCGAACATTTCCCAAGCACCACCGAGTTGATGTTGCACAACGTGCGAGACCGAGGCCAGCTTTCTCCCATGCTAGTGATAACGTACACCCCACACGTTCCGCTTCCCCTTTCGGTACGTGTAAAAGAGTGATTTTTCCGATACGGCCAGCGCAATTTTCAGTAATGAACGATCTGCTTCCTGTGCCTCCAAAGGCGCATCATCCATCCGCATCATCGCTCGATTGCGACCGGCTAGCGATTAACCATTTACCAAACGCGCATTTCCTCCCGTCTAGTTGAAGACCGTTTCGTAACGGAGCAAACGGAAAAAGAAGAGTCGAGATTTAAAACACGGATGAGCGGGGATTGTGTTTGGAAATTCGGAAAATTAACCGAAAAAGAGCGTATGGTTGCATCACGCTAGCAGCTGGCAAAGCGAGTCAATATCGATGATGTGCATGATTTCCAATTTCCCATTTGATCCGTCGTCGGGTTGCCGCAAATTATGATCACCTGCCGAAGCTGCAAATGCAAATGTATGCTCACACCTGGCATACCGGAGCTGGACGGTCCTGATCGGATAGCTGTGTTCATGGACAGTGATTATTATTTGTCTTTATCCTAGCAATTTGATGCAAAAAAACAGTTGGATTTGCTCCAAAACTAGCTCATTATGCAATTATTATTTTGTTTACAGATCCTCCTGTGGATCTCCTGCTACTCGGGTCACCATTATCTAGTTCCGCATCTATCCGAAGCCACTAATTATAGACATTTCGCGCGTGCTGTTGCTGCACTTTCTTACTTGCTTGCTGTTTTCCCAAAATTGGTGCGCGGGTGTTGTTGGTGGTGATGGTGGGTTGGAAAACTTCCACCCGAACCCCTGATGGTTGCGAGAAAAACCCGACCGACAAATTTCCCTGCCCAACGACGGTTCCCCAGATGCCTATGTATTTACGCGACGTCGACAGATTGCAAGGGCGGGGCGGGGAGGATATATGTTATTCATTTTCCACCTGCAGAGGGTGGGGGTGGTTGTAGGGGTTACAGAGCCTTTCCCACCGGTTGCAGTCGTGTTCATTGAACTGTGTGCGTCTTCAACGGCCCTTTACAAAAGCGGAGAGAACATGACGTTGAATAACTCCGCACCTCCTCCCGATAACGATACGCAAGCACTCGCACAAACCGAACAGAACCACGCCGAGCCTTACTGCATTCTCAGTTGCGTTGGTTCTCTTGAGAATTTTCCAACCCGAGATTCCCCTGGTACTTCCCCTCGCCAACCAATCACCTCTTCACCCTTTCATTAAAGCAGCCGCCACAAGCAGCACGACCAGTTGCTTCTCGAGTGGAAATCGAATTTATGCGAAGCTGCAAGCACTGAAGAATCGCGTTGCACATCTCTCTCTCTCTCTCTCTTCTTCTTCTCTGTCTCTTAAGTTCTCTCTCCTTCCATCTTTCTCGTGCTTTAACCTTCACCGAGCACTGGCGGAACACACTCGCCCAGCAACAATGCCACCGATATAAATGTTGATTATGTTTATTACATAAATAATTATACGTTCATTACATAAATTGCATATCGTTTCGGATTCGCCGGATTGCCTTCGCTGCCGTGAGGATCACTTCTACTTCCAAAACCCTCCCCTCCCCCCCTCCCACTCGCCCTCTACCTCTTCTTTGTCTTTTGTCTCGCGACTCTTTTCTTTCTTCCTTCCCCGTCGGACTTCGCCGGTTGCAGACGGCCTTGTCTAGCGTGGTTTTCCCGCACACCGGTGTTCCTGCGGCACCGGATTCCACCAGAAATGCACTTGGAAGGTGCCTCGCATAAACCAAACCACTTCGAACCAGCCGGTGACAAGGATCGAAGCGCAGAAGAAGCAACGACGCCCCTTCGCCGCAGCCTGCCTGAAGGTAAAGAACTAGTCAAGAATGCTCTGGAGGTTTAATTCGCGGCAAGAGCGCCCTTTCTGCCACGACTCTCTTGCACATTTTATGCATCTGGGTGCACATTTTATGCAGCCAACCCTCCCACCCCTCAGCAGTTCGATTATTCACCGGCTCGTTACTCATTTCATTTCGGTATTTGCGGCAACAATTTATTATTCCGATACGATGGGTCCTGGTGGCTAAGTGTTAGGGGGAGGGGGGGGGGTGGGTTTGGGGGTGTATGTCGAGCGGGGATCTTATTTGGTTTCGTTGCGGGCCGGGGGACGATGTGCATAGAAGTGCATCGGTTGCATTCAAGAACCCGCGACGCATATCGTTCTTTTACGCAGCTTAAGCTTTCTGGGAACTATTTTTCGGGAAATCTTCTCCATTTTTTTAAAGCTTTGCTCTAGAAAAACATTTGAATTTTCTCTTTGTTTTATAAACATCAACCTCTTGTTTTAATTCATTATTCAATTTCATTCAATTCATTCATCCTGTTCACTTATTTTTATATTCTTGCAATGGAAACATATCTAGATGCAAACGTTTCAGCTAGGTACAGCCTTTCCATACTTTTTTACATCATCTTGTGCTCGTCACGGTTTGAAGAAAATAAAAAAAACTATAATAAAGTTTCCACGAACCTGTCAATATTGAATCGTTTCCCTTTTCCCCGCCCAAACCAGCCGTTGGGCTTTTCCTTTGCCGACAAGGCTAGGGAACGATATCGATGAGTAGCGGCGGCGTCGGCAAAATCATACTACTTTTATCATCTCCATTTTTACGATCCTGCACCAATTTCTCTTCGTTGAGGTTTTTTTTTCTTCCTTCCTTTCTTCTCTCTTAGTTTTTTTTCTGTCCGCTTGCACCTTGGTTCCTTTCCGCCGTTTTGCTGCGCGATATTATTTAAAGTTATTATTATGCCGCGGAAAGATGATAAACCTCGAACCGAACGGAGCGGCTCGGCGTGGGGAATTCGAAGCACACGGGGGGGTGTGGAAAAGGAGTTGCCCCCCTCCACCACTATCCTCTTCCGCTCACGAGCTCCGGCACGAGGGACACGCCACGGGAAGAATAGATCTTCGATCTGGTTAGAACTGTAGCAGCAAATCCGTTCGCTTCGCCATTCGCTTCGGGCGGCCCTTTTTTTCCGTCAAGGAGAGTTTTCCGCTCGCTCGCCATCGCTAATCAGGTTCAGGGCGACCAGCGGTCTTCACGTTCCGATGGCGCTCCAGTTCCTTCCCCCCCCCCCCCCCCCCCCCCATCACCCCATCCATCCCTTACCTACTAGCGGAGTGTTCCGCGATCTTGATGATATTTTATGTGTTTTCGTGAATTTTTATGCCGCGAAATAAATATTTTATTATTCACCATAAATTATGGCATCGATTTCTGCACCTTCCGTCCCTCCCCTTTGGAGCCCAACCCGTTTTGACCCGTTCGATACCATTCGGTGTGTGTGTGTGTGTGTGTGTGTGTGATTCATTGGAGGCTTGGCTAGGGAAAGAAAATAAGAATAGGGTTAGTAAAAGAAGCGGACGTTGAAATCACCTCGAACCCGTCTTCTCGATGGCACCAACATGATTTCCGCAATTTTCCGCAGCACCGTAAAAAAAGAGCGCACCGATCCGCTTTCCACGACTCAATCTCTTCAAGACGGGTAACTTGAATCTAGGGGGAACTATTGCATTCGGGGTTTGATTTATGGTTGCCAGTTTGGTTGCATGTAAATGGGCGACTGAACTATAAAAGAGGGGGCATTTAGGCGGGAAGGAAGGGAGGTATCTGTGTGCAGCATAATTGTTGGCGTGCTCGTAAAAAAATAAAAATAAATAAATGAAACTCCCCAGTCTGGGGAACTCCAGAGTTATGCCGTGCGCAACAATGATGTTGCAGGTTGAATTTTATTTTTATTTCCAACCGCTTCATCCTCCTCGACGAGGCGAGGCAGTTTGCTTTCGTGAACCGCTCTAGTTAGGCCAGAAACGTGCTTTGCGAAATAAATCTAAGCAATGAGACATAAAACTCCCATTCCAAGGCAGTTTGATGAACTTTTCCGGCTAACAAGTGGATGAGCCTTCTTTTGTCTTTTTGCCAAACAAATTGATCTCCCGCAGGGAAATGCGGCTTTCGGACATTTGCGAGGGTTTTATTCGAATTGATGTTGCGAACTTTCGTTTCTTCCCCAAGCTTAATCGACGATCTTTAAAGTCAGCGTATTTTTTTCGAAATGTTATTTTGGTTTTGTTTTGTTTTTTCGCAAAAGGAAGTTAAATAAACAGACAGCAAATTGGTTCCCACTCCCGTTTGGCACGCCGGGGTCGTTGTATTTTCGCGGCAATCGGATTCGAAACCATCTTATCACCTTCGGGCGATCGATCGGTGGTGGTTCGGTGGGGGCCGATCCTCCGGTGATAATAATTTATAAAATATTCCTTTCCGTCCTCAGAGCGTCGGGGCTCGGGTTTCACTGTGGGGTGGGAGCAGCGCGTTCGCGTTTCCGTAAGCATCGCTGGCAGCAGCACTATCAGAAGCATCTTCGTTCGAACTGTTACACTCCGCGAAATTCCCCATTTCTTCGATTTCGCCCCGGGGCACCCGGGGATCGCGCCGAGTTTGGCAGACGTAAGAAGACAGCCAGCCAGTCAGCCCGGGGAGGAACAGCAGATTTTCACCTGACGTGCGGACCGGCATGCTCACTAGGTCCCTCCCCCCCCCCCCCCCCCCTTGCCTAATTTATGCGCTCTGATAAGACGGCGACGATAAGCATAATATAAAGTCGGTGCTAAAAGCGATCGGGCCCACAGCCAGTCGGATGCACCGCGAAACGCATTCGGACGAAAAGCTCGTTGAATTTTTTTTCCCCCCCGTTTTATTGCTGCACCTTCATCTCCGTCCTGCTGAAGCGGATCTCGAGACGAATGGAATGGTGCACCTCCATTCCATCGAAAAACGGGACAATTGAAAAGTGCAGCGGCATTTCTGCAACCGCCTGGAAACCGCCGTGGAGCGCCTTTTGTGTGCCGTTAATAACGATATTTCTTCAAACTGTTTATTAGCTGAAAATGATAACTGTCCCCTTTTGGTTTGGTAGCAGCAGCTTCTCTTCTCACAGCAACAGGGCCCTTCCAGCGTCGAGCAGCGCGAGCATTAAGAGTTAAATTTATTTACTCGCAGATTTTGGATCGAACCCCCGTGTCTCCGAGGAGGGTGAGGAAGGAGACGAAAAAAAAAAAAGACGATCGAAGACGATTGGAAAAGCGAAGTCGCTGGCGGAATTTGCAGCCATTTTTCATTCGCCCAAGCGCGATTGAATGATAATGTGGCCGCAGTTGATAGCTGGAGCATTAGCTGTGCACATTGAAAGTCTAAGCAGCCCCGAGCGCGCGGCAGGGAAGACAGTTCTCCTTTAGGGGTACATCGCGACTTTGGAGCATCGCGATGGACAGGCGTCGATAGACGCGATTCAACATCCCTCCCAAAAAAGGATCTAATCGTTCCGGATAATGCAGCAGAGTGCGTCGTCGTCGAGGATTGAGTGTTGGTCGTTCGTGCCAGCCGGAAGCCCGTTAGCAGCGTTAAAAGGCCAGATAAGGCCAGATATCTCCACCATCTCCATTTCCACCGACTCCAAACTGTGCCACCCGTCGGGTTCAACTGGGGGACGCCTTTTTTTTCGATGTGCAATAAAAGGGCAATCGTGCTCATGTTTTGCACAATTTTATCCTTCACACACCAACACCCTGTAAGTGACGAAGCAAGGTTGCCCGGGACGGTATCCTTTCCGTTCGAAGCCTCGTTTCTGCGTTATCCTTCGGGTTAGGATAATTGCCGGGTTTTCGCCAAGGGTCCGGGAGAAAATTGTGCCTCCGGGAAATGGGAAGGGTGCTGCGCACCCGGTGGATTCGCAAGTCCAGGAAATTGGCCGGAGGCGTGATCATAACCGGCGATACTGGGATGGGATAAGCAGCGTCAGAAAAGGGAACCGAAACCGTGCGAGGGCAGCCTAATGTTTACTTTCGGATCAGCAAAAGGTGTTAGTGTACGTAATCAGATGAGAAAGTGTAAAGGGGAAACAGTTTTTTTTTGGGTATCGAAAAGCTCACTTGTTTATTCACCTCAAGTATGACAACTTAAATTTGAATAAAAAATGTGTGGCATCACGTGAAAGGTCTACAAAGGAAACATTGTAGAGCCAGGAAAGGAAATAGAACGAACGACCATTGAGCATTATTTTGCTCATTTAAAAGCGATTTCCATCGATTAAGTAGCCGGAAAAGGAATGGAAAACAGCAAAGCCCGATAACAAGATGCACTTTCCGTCGTGGTACACTTTAAAACAATTTAATTCATTCGCCATGAAAATGCAATTGCACCGTGATTGATGGCGCACGGCTTGCTGCTCCTGCTCCTGCTCCTGCTCCTGCTGAAGTAGCCGCGAGTTGGGCTCAATTAAGAAGCCTTTTGCTGTGGCGTCCATTTCGCACAACCGTGCTGCACAGTAGTAGGCATTGCTCCACATGAACATTGCTCCACAATCGCTTTTTGCCTTCCGGTCCGGACTTTCGGTGCAACATTCAGTCCATCAACGGCCATTAGTGCGGGTTTTCGTTCTCGATTACTTACCACATCGGCCCCATCTCGCAGCAGTACCGGCAAGTTCTCATGGGCATCCAAACGAGAGCGAGCCCGGGATAAGGCGAATCTAGCCACTTCCAGAATCGCGGAGACGGGAAGTCCAAGCAGGCCTAGAGCTGGAGCTGGTTTTTTTGCCCATGTATCTCTGCTGGCCTTCTTTCCATTTGCCAGGGTTCTTAAGGTTCGCGTCTTGTGGTCGGTTGTGTAAAGCTGATTGTGGTTTGCTTCGCAACCGCCAGTTGAAGATTAGCAGAACGAGTACGACGCGTCTCGGAAGTTCGGACTCTTTAACCAGACTACTTTGAACATTGTTAACATCGCGAGACGACTAGACTTCGTACATAGTGAAGCAGTAGGCTCACGGGGGGAAAAAGGAAAGTGCAGCAAACATCCAAGAAGGCACAGCATGCCGCTCGTACGTCATTCGACTCACCGCGAACAGTGTGATGGATCTACCCTTTATCATATCTTCGCCCGGTACGAAGTGCTTCAGTGTGTGTGTGTGTTTTTTTTCTTTTGTGTCCATTTCGAACCCATCGACGACGTCAAAAGCTCTGCAGTTCACTCTATCTCGGCGGAAGATGGTAACTGCGTGCTTCGCTTTGATTTATGAGCGCTCAATCTCGTGCGACTTACGGATGGGTGGTGTGAGCTGCTGAACTTTATGGCGTGATAAAGGATCGAACGCAGCGGCAAAGGAAAGGGCACGGAACGTGCGGGGATAATGTTTTTAAACCAAGCTGCAGACAATATAGTGACCCACCACCCTCGGTGGATTCTCATTGCAGCGTAGAAAACGACCCATTACTGGTGCTAATGCACCGCAACGAGTTTCGAGAGCAGTTTCGTATGCCAGAGCCGAGATTAGAGCTTAAAGAGCGGGAAAGGTTAAGCGAAGGATCAGCGCAGTGCGGCTTAAGAAGGGAAACGCTCGTAAGGCCGGCTCCCTTACTAACTGGTGCGAGATGATCCGCTCGATCTGGTTGAAAGTTTCCCGCCGGCGCCGGAGAGCTGCTCTCCGTAATGCACCCGAGGTAATGTTTGAGTAATAGCCGTTACATGATGGCCCTCGCTAATAAAAATCGATAGTCAAGTCGTCCGTTGTCCGCGGGAGAAATGAAAAGAAAGAATGCTCCATCGATCGCACCATCGGCGAAACGATGCGGCCACCAAAAGTGCATCCACCCATTTGCGTCCTAAGTTGACTAATTAATTATCTCCAAATTGGCGTCATTGCAGCGGCAGTTTCCTTCCGCGAAAAATGTTCGTGCAGGGAATGGGAAAATAAGCCCACCGCATCGGCTGCGCACATGTTACACGTGCAGCCAATCTTGTGCACTTCCCGTGCGCACCGGGGAGCAATGGGATGAACCGGCTGGCCCGGAGTGGATCTGCGGAAGGATCCGCTCACGTAACGGGGGCCCCGGCACTACTTATGAGCGAATCGATGGTTCGTGCCGGCACGGAGGTCGACGTAATTTAGGGGTCAAGCAGCGAGCAATGCAGGCACTTGGAACAACGAGCCGAGCCGAACCGCCTCAACTTAAAAGGAAGCGAAGAAAGGGTTCCCTTCGTTCTTAACCGCGAGAAGGAGAGGTTACACGAATGCTCATCCGTACGGCTTATGATTAAGCTGATGATGATGATGATGATGAAGGTGATGGGCAGAGGTAACCGTGCTCAAAAATGGCAACCACGACCACGGGGTTTGCCAGGGCGGGCGAAGAGTTTGTGAGTGGAAAATTATCGTAATATTATATATTCTTTTATGCGATCGTAATCAATGTTTTAAAGAGTGCATAAAGGTGTTACTTGCCGCACCGACCGATGGCGGAGTGCGATTGTGTTACTATCCCTTTTTAACGACGGACGATCAGAACTCAGGGGGCGGGTGCGGCAGCAACAACGGGGCACGACACGTCAAACCCCGAGATGGCCCCAAGGAATCTGAGGAACGAAAAGGCATCGGGAAACAAAACGAGGAGAAGATGAACACGGAATACTGAGAAAAACGGGGCATGCAAACAGCGACACACACACACTCACGTACGGGAGGGCCGGTGAAAAAAAAACCAAAACACGTTTGGGCAGGTCCAGAACTGTCCAACCGGACGCGCTTCTGCTGATATCTGATGCAATCCGCAGGCATCCATTCTGTGCCAGTGACGTGTGAAACGCATACGCCCGGTGGACTCGACGAGGTGGTACGTACGCGCGTTCCTGTTCACGATCTCCCTCTGGAGTTCCCCGTGCAGTCGCCTTGGGTTCACCCTGTCTGCCTGATGTGGTGTCTTCGCTGAACGCGCACATCCACGGAAGCGAATCCCTACCGCGTACGGAAACGCGCGTCTCGTAGAGTCGGATCGTGCGCAGCGCTCTCTGCTCGGCACGACCACAAGTCCATGCATGTGAGCCCAAGACCGGAGGACCCTAAGGGGGGGTGAATCGATGGAACGGTGAAGCCTACAGGGGGCAGCAATTATGTTGCCGTAGCATGATTATCAAGGCTACCAACCAGTCTTCGGGTGTACCATGCGTTGACCATGTGGGAATGGCAATTACGGACTTTCGGAGCATTTCGTTCCGTTGCAGGTGGAAAAATTTCAATTACCCTGGTGGGGCGTTTGGCACACTCATCGAGCGGTGATTTTGGCATCCCCTAAAGATGCACTGCCTTAAGAGTTTCCAGGGAAACGGTTCTTGTTCGATGAAAAAAGCGCGATAGACCGAGGAAGTTGGCAATATCTAGTGGCACAGGCTTGTCTCGCGTGAAGAAATTTTCTCCAGCTCCCTAGGGCCATAAGAATGTATCATGCAACCTGCGCTCCTTTCCGTCCTCCCGCTCCCGCACAAATCCCTGAGTGAAAACCAGAGAAAACCAGTGTTCTCCTCTAATATGGTGCACGGCACCGCGGGCGATCGGCGTAAGTGACCGCAATATTAATGGCACTGGTGTCAGAAAGCAGCACATCATTTATTTTCACAATCAATCAAAACGCACCTCCAGAGTGCCGGGGAAGGGAGACCAGGTGGTGGGAAACTAGTACTAGCGAAAAGGGAGCCAAATGCCTGAGAAGAGTCGGAGCTCGTCGTCGATCGGTGGAACTGTGAAACTCCGATCGAAAGCTAAGCAACATAACAACCGAACGAGAAAAGGGGCCCTGGATGCGGTCGGAATAAATATTTACATTATTATAAGAAAACATTCCGAAATGGATTCCCCCAAAAAAGCCGACTCCCGAGTGGTTCGAGTCCGGTGGCACTGTTTGGTCGTTTGGGAGGGTTTGTTTGGGGTCTCTCAACTCTCAACCCACCCCCTCAGAGTCACTTTCTCCCGGGCTGTCCTGCGCTGGCCTTTTCTCCGCGGGCGATCTCTTGGGCCCGATAAGGTGTCGTTTAACAAATTACTAGCAGCTTGCCACGCCGTGCTTCAGCCTAGGAGCCCGACCGACGAGAGAGGCACCACTGCTCGAGGAGGAAAACCCACAATCTTCCACCTCCAATTCCCAGCATAACGCAGAAATTGATAATCGACCCAAACCGGACTCATACCGGGCCGTACCGTGCGATAACCCTTTTTTTTTGTGGGCCCAATGGATACCGTTCGCGGTATCCCCTCGATAGGCTGATGATTAATACTTCCAGAACACGGGAACACCGGGATGGCTGGATGGCTGGAAGCGGGCGCGGCAGGTGGAAGCAATTATCAAACTCCCGAAGAATGCTAATCAGTGAACCTGAACTTCTCGGCCTATCACTGTTTATCATCGAACGCAGAGGAAGAAGTAGTCGCAGCTCGCGGCACCTCGGGCCAACAGCAGTTGGTCAGTTTTGCTCCCGCAGCAACACGAAGGAAGTGTTTTGATTTTTTGGTTTTGCGACGACGCCGGTCGCTTCATCAATGGCGGAGGGGTTCCCGGGTTCGCCGGAGAGATGATGCGGCCATATTAGGAGAAAGACCATCAAGATTGCCCCACACTCGGGCCGGGGCAGAGTGTTGATTAATGACATTGTTGTGTTGATTGTTTTAAGCACCGAACCCCGGGAGGGACCCCAACCTGAACCTCTCATCCCCAGCTCAGCTGGTGCCAGCTGGGTGAGGAGTGTGGTGTTGACACTGGTTGTTGTGGTTGTTAAATATGTGTTTTCACGACATTGGCCGCGCGCCGTGTTTGCAAACGGATGGAACGATTTTGTCTTTGAGTAATGGTGTTTTTGGGGAGGAAGAAGGTGAAAAAATACAACAAGACTTTCGAGCGTTTAAAGCCCTGTCCTTTGCCGGATGAGGGTCCCAGAGTAAGTTTATTCTGTCTCGATTCGGTTGGTTTTGTTTGCGAGTTGCGGGAAGGACAACTGCTCATCAGCAGGAACAAATATTGGGTTTTGAAGATAATGCTAAACATGTCGAAGAAATGTATACACTGTACGAGGTGTCTTTTTATTTGTTTGTAGTTTTTTCTTGTCTTGCAACATCATATTTTCGTTGTCTTCAATGAGTAGAAAAATCTCCTTCCGAGGTCCCCAAATCAGACCTTCATAACTTTCATAACCCTTGTTGTTTTCCTAGCTTATTGAACATGCAGATAACAAGTTTCTGGGTTCCACAACATAAGTGTTTTTGAAACCTTAATTCAGTCAGTGTAAGTGTGATATGACAAAAAGTTTCATCCGCGATCGTGCATTTAATGTTTGTACAATACGATGCAGTAATCTTTCAAAAATATTTTTCAGCTTTCCTTAATGTCTTAACAGACCTCTAGACGGGGTTTTAAATACATGTGAGCGTCTGCAGGATGTTTTTATTTAAAGAATTCCTCGTCAAATGTTTTCCATCTATCCTATCATTTTCCACGAATGAAAACAGATCGATTTGCTTGCAAACTCCTCGGTTTCATTATGTTTTAGCAAAAGGGGGAGAAACATGTGTTTGCCTTTCAAAAACCCCGTTTGAACAACGATGCAAGATAGTTGTGTTGCAATGAGCGCAAACACTTTTCCCGATTCATATCTAATTGCAACTGCCGACCCGCGACAGCGACTGCCAAGACACTTTTGGAGCCCGCGTGACACAGTTCCGGGTTGCAGTTTAGGAAAGCCGGAGCCGCTAGGAGCCAAGGAGTGCAAGGTAAGAAAGCCCATCATTACGATTGCTCGGTACGAGCGAGTTCGTTCGCGACGATTCGATGCACATTTTCGCGAGATGGCGAGAAGGAAAAACCCCCCCTCCCTGTGCCACTGTTCTAGGTGGCACGTCTCGCTGCCCCCGAAAAGCTGCGCGATGTAAAACATGCCCGGAGCGAGTCCGGAGCAAACGACACGGAGCGAGGGTACGAGGGAAAAACTCAGAACTACCGGGTATAACTCTTGTTAATGCCTATAAATTATCTTAATGAACATCTCACCTTGTCTGATAAAGTTACGGTTAAGGAAACACGTCATGGCAGACAGCCAGAAATGGCTGCAAAAGTCGAGACGAGCTTACATAACTCTCCCTCGGTAGGACAGGACTGGTACGGGTACGGTTTCGCGCAAAGGAAGGAAGTGATACGCCTCTCCGGGCGCGGACCGCACCTGGCTACCTTCACGCCAAACGAATTCGCGAGGTTCTTGAGTGTTCTTCCAAGTCGCGAAAGGAACGGGAAGCCGCTTTTTTTTTTTTTGCTTCCTTCCTTCCAAATGATCGCAGCAGGCGCGAGGTGAAATCAAACCTAGCAAAGTTCTCGAACGAACGGAGCGTGCCATGATGCAAAAAGCGTAGTGAAGATGTGCCCACCATTTTTTTTTTGTTCGCCTCGTTTTTCTTGCAAACGGTAAGACAGACGCGAGACGTCCGCGAAGGAGTTCGTTACATCAAAAAGTTAAATTATTGCAAGTTCCAGTGAAAGATGTCGTCCAACTGTTTCTATCTCTCCTTTTCGGCCATTTTTTTCTTTGTCGAACACTAGAACTGTGCGCACTATTTATGCATTTCACTGCATTTCGTTCTGCGTGTCGGAGCTACGGCCGAATCCTTCCCCGTCGTCGAAGGTGTTCCCCGTTACGTATGTAGGTGGGATGCGTTTGGAATGTTACCGCTGATTTTTACAACCCGATTATTCAACCCCGGGTAGATTATGTTCACTCCGCTTACGCCGTTGCAGTTTTTCGCAGGGAAGAAACCTGTTTTTCGAAGCGGACAGCAATCGCATACTTCTAGCCTCTGCCTCAGAGTCCGACGCTGAAAGATCCGGCTGATTCATGGACGGTTTCTGTTTTCGACCGCTTTGCCGCGCCTGCCCGCGCAATGGGCCATAAAATCTCGGATTTGCAAGAGTGTTTCAGTTTTGATTTTTCTTTCTTACTCGCGGACACATTGTTGATTGGAGATAACGCCGGTGTCGCCGATAGGTCGGTACGGCACGGGGGTTGAAATATGGATTTTCTTCTGTCATGAATTCGAGCGGTTAACGGTCATTCAACTTTCAAATTTAGTGCTCTCAACAATTTCACAGCAAAGCTCGGATCTATTTAAGACAGTTAAATTATAAGAATGCTAAAATTTTGCACCAGAGAAACATCAATACAAATGTTTAAACCATCGAATTAATGTTTCATCATTCAAGGGCCACCACAACGGCCCTGTTTGCAAATCCATCAGTAAAGGACAATAATTTGTTGCAATGTGTGTATCCAACTGTTGGCATACACTCGTTCCCTGCCTTCAAGCGTGTTTCGCTTCACTCAAAGTTTCGTTAAAAATGCATGCCTTCTGTCAGTTGGAACATGAAAGTTACACAACGTACTGCTGTAGTTTGTGGTGAAGAAGGAGTCAGTAAGAAAAAAAAAAAACACACAAGCGCCACCAAAGCACTTAATGTGGGATATGTTTTATTTGCACATTCCCTTTTTTTTTTTGCGTTCATCCCGCTGTGGAATCGTTCTCCAACTGCTCTGTTCTTGATTTCATCGAACACCGAAATCGAAATCCGCTGCGACATCCATCACCGATCATCCGGTGCAATCTCGGTTCTCGGAGGCAAAGCCTGCCTTGGCAAATCCTTCGCTCTCGTTTCATCGCCACCGGGAAGTAACCCGACGCGATATAAATTCATAGTGAAATGAGCTGTCCAATAAATATTATTAAAAATTAATTGAAATTCTATCTGTCGGATTTTATTTGCGGATTCTGCTTTCGGGCCGCCCGGTACCGCACACTCTCTCCATCTTTCTGTCCCGCACACAGGCACAGTCACAGACAATCTCCAGTCCCCGGGCGGGCCATGCTGGGTGGTCAATCCCACCCCGGTCCCCATCTTCCCCTCACCGTCTAAGGCGCGACGGTGGCGAGGATGACGCGCAGCATGGGTGCATGGCAATGTGGCTCGCGAGGAGAAGCGATAACGAGCTGACGATGAGTGCGAAAAAACGGCCAGGCGACGGTGCATTCGCAAAAGCATCCGAAATATTTGACGGGAATTTGACGTAGCTTCCTGCTTCTCGCGCGTTCTCCGTCACGGGAACAAAAATGCTGACATGCGTTTTTCACCCGTTTCGATCAAATCGAGAGTTGTGGTGGTATACGGGTGAGGGACTGCTTCGCTTCCTCAATGTAGTTTTGATGGATTCGACGACGAAGTATTACAAAAATGATGGTGAAAGGTAAAGGAACGGACAAACATTCAATTTATTTTACAATTAAACTAGAAGATAAAAGGTTGAATAAATGTAAAGGCTTGGTAAAGAAATTCACAAGATAGAATAATTTTCAAAACCTTTTATTTCATTTTGTTAAACAATGCTCGAATTAACCCATGCATAGACTCCTACTGAGGGTTCCTGACATCATTTGCATTTATGTATTTAACATCATGGGATTTAGCAAGAGATCCCGATGGCGAACTGAGGAAAAACAACTGCTGCGAACTGCTCCATTACAAAGGTCGATGAATTTATCGTCGTATATTGATTTCTTTCGCAGCTTGACACACCAAAGCCCAGGCATGGTTCGGGAAATCGAAACCGATCGCTTCGGTCTCGGGTTCCATGACAAACGACTTGCAGCTCCTTGACACTGTGCATCGGAAATGCGCACAAAGGCAGTATGGGTTGCATTTTTATCAACGGTAAAACCGTCCTACTCGTCGGTGGATGGGCGAATCTCTTAAAGGCATGATTTTTGTTCCAAGGCGGAGGCACACCTGCGACTCGCCACGCGCTATCGGTGAAAAACAGGACAGATTTCCTTTGTTTTTCCATTTTTGCCAAAGGACCAGAGGAGAAAGATGACAGTTTATTCACACGAAGAGCTCACGGTGACATTTAAATAATCAACGCACCTCCTCCGAAAAGCGTGTTGTGGCCTCGTGGATAAAGTGAACTCCCCGGAGGATATTCCAAGAATCGACCAGGGGGTTCATAGTTTTCCTCCCCTTAGAGCGAGGGTGTGCGTCGTTGGGCGCGTGGGGAGCATTTCCACGTGTTCGGAAAATGATTCCTTTTAATCGAAATTTTGTAGGACCAACAACATTCCCTGTTGCTTTTATTAACCAGATTCGCCGAACGACCTATTTAGAGCCGCATTGCGTGGCACGTCATAAGGATCCGATTTTTTTTTCATCGTCAATACATGCATGAGGTACATTTTTTTAAATTTAAAAGTATATTATATCGTAACCCATTTTGTACAGATTTGAAATTTAAATTAACATGCAAACTTTTCTTTTTATATTTAGCATCTCCTCGTTTTCCCGTCCCAATCAAGATTGAAGAGAATTTTTATTTATCTGTTTATGTATTTATTTATTTGTTTTGCAATCAGAACGAATGTTGGATTTTGAAGCAACAAATAGACTCGATAACATGTTTCAAATTTTGTTTTTAAACTGGTGATGCGTACCAAAAATAATCACGTCTCTTTGCACTCAATCGCACACCAACATGGCACTGCCCGCCCCTTATCGTGGCCCACGCCAGAAATTCAAACTTCACCGTCTCCGCGCAGACATATTCCATTGCGAACCTGCGAAGCCACGTACTCCTCGCCACGTCCTGTCCTTTCGATGGGGATGAAACATAATCACAAACGAAAACATTAAAAAAGCGAGTGCATTTTCAACTCTGCCTCTTCACACTCGTCGATAATGATTCGCCAGACTGGAAAGCTGTGTGTGTCAGCTTCGGTCGATAGGGACATGATGAGCATTTGCGATGGGGCCTCGGTTTGCTTGGGCCCCAACTGCACGTGGAGCTGGATTTTATTTCTCAACAGTGAACCACCGAAACGCACCGGAGGATCGCGTCAAAGGATCGTTTTGTTTAGCGCCTCATTGACTTCACGGAGTCGAGCGCATTGACGAGGAAGTTGTACTCGTCCATTAAAACGGCTGACTTGAGCTTTACACTCCGATATGGGAGGTGAAATAAAAAGGTATCAGTGGGAAAAGGTGCTCAGCGAGTGGAAACAAATAAATGTCCTCGCCGTTCCCGGCAAGGATGCATTCCAATTGCTTTGTTATCTACCGTTGCAAGCACCCAAAGCAACAAGTGATTTTTTTACCTTATTTTAGACAATTTTTTATTAAAGGAGTTATAAAGGTATAAAGAATCAAAAATATTGAACCAGATAAATAGAGTTGTTTTTTCCCTGTGAAAAAGGAATCCTTTCCTTTCGCTTTTGGTGTAAAATTGTGATCTGGATCACTGTTGTTGAACTGTTTTCAATAGTTTAAATTGTCTAATGGCATCCTTCACTGATCTGGATCCTTCACTGGTCACATTACGATCGGAATACAACTTCTCAAAAATTAAATTTTTTTACCTTCGACGCCTCCGAAGCGATCGTGAGTCATCCCATGACCATTCCTCGCCAGCGAACGTTTGCATTATGTTTCATTAAAAAGTAATTAAGCCAGAATAATTTATCCCCACCACTTCTCGATGCACTTACTCGCTACCCCGGGACAAAACCACCTTTTTCGATGGCCCGAGGCTTCGCTTATCTGAGATGACTATCATGAACCGGCTGTCTTTTAGCGGCTCTGGCGCGGCTCGTCGAAGAGGACGAGGACGTTTCCCAGTGCGTCACACCCCATGTGACTCCGAAACGCCCGACGCAGCCTTCAGACACTGCGGATGATGTAAAACACCTTTCTACCCCCCCCCCCCCCCCCCCCCCCCTCACCAGTTGCAATGCTACCAAGCACCGCAAAGGCAGTCATTTCGCTCGGGTGTTAACAGTTCTTACACCCGCCGTAAACGGATGCGTCGGGAGGCGCCCCGGTTCGAAGGCGGATTTGGAGCCGGTGCGAAAAGCGAGAGAGATAGGCACCTTCCGGGACCGTCACTTGCACATGCAATCCGCTCATCATCGGTGCAATTGCGGGGAAATGCAGACGAACGCCGGGCCGGGCCTAATTGCCGGCGGATGGAGCGAATTAATTTCGTGTTTCGGCCGAAGTCGAAGAAATGGATCAGCGGGATGAATGTTTTCGCATCGTTTTCAAAAGGTGGCTGTTTGAGTTCGCGTTTAGTTTTGTCTTAGACGCTCAAAGCGACGCGGGATACGTTACTCAATTTCATGCACCAGGAATTATGTTTTAAACAAAACCTAAAGGCAACAAAAAAGGAAACGGCTTTATTCCACAGCAGATTTGTGTGTGTTTATGTGCTATTGTGTTAGTAAATGTTTCATGACATTAAAAAACAATCAATTATAGATTAATCCATTGTGGGAACCGAATATTTGTGATCAAAAATGAAGGCAATTTAAATTCGTCGCATTGGAGCAAGAAGGAGAAAAAAAAAATGAATCATTCAAAAATTGCTTCCATAACCCATTTTCCTCCTTGAACCAACATCTTCGCTTAGTTTGGAACCAAAATCGAATGCATAATTCTACGATTGCAGTTTTCCAATCATTGAAATTGAAGCGCTTCATGTTACCTCTTCGTAAAACATAATTTTGATTGCCACCATAATGCCGAGCGTTGCTTTTCCTTTTCCTTTGGTTCGGTTAATGATCTCATTACTCATCATTGCTCTTATTTGTAGCACATCAGCGATGGTGCTAATAAGGTGGCTGCAGCGTAAAAAAAAAATCATCACTGCAACCATCGTTAGCGTATCTTTAACCTCGGCGAAAGGGAAAATCATCGCATTTTGCTCGCCGTTTGGTATTTATTTAACAAACAAACAAACCCTGTGAACAAGTGAACCCCCGGGGAATGGAAATTTGCTCAATAGATGTGGCGGAAAATTTAACCCCCCCGCGATACAGCCGAAATGGAAAACAATCGCATCGCTCATAACGCTGCGCGCAGCTGGATTGCGTGATCGGTCGGAAAACGAGCGGCCATGGCGGCAAATCGGCTCTCGTTAATTTATGGTGAGATTGCGTAAAAACAAAACCGGCACCGAGTCATCCCGGAATGGATGTGCAGCCGCGAAAACAAAAGTGAAACCGATCCGCAATAGATTTTTTTCCCGAGAAACGCAACGCAACGGCCGAAATAAAACGTGCAGTGGAAAACAAACGAACAAACAAAAAGCTAGGGACTAGAAGCAACTAGCTTCGTTCGCTAACGAGCGATAAAACGGTAGCAAAAATGAGGTGAAATAAGACCAGACCGATAGGTAGGTCTCTTGGGCAAGCCCAATCCATTCCCAACGCCTTTTCGAACATGGAGCACGGGGTTCCCTTGCCGGCTTCGGTGGGTTAATTGTGCGGGACTGAACTGCAGGCAGAGATTGTCTTGTTAATGTTTGATGGATTATGTGACACTTTGCTGCACTCATTCATTTTCATTGCAGCCCATTTCGCTGCCATTTCCCAAGAAGAGTGAGAAAAAGAAAAAGCTTTAAGGCAAACCGTAACTAGCAGGCTGATGATTCACAGCTGAAACAGCCACTCGCCCAACGTTGGTTGGAAAAACGCTCGTTTGATAAACGCAATTAATGACTCCCTTGACGGGAACCTTCGGGCGCCACGGCAAAGCCACATCCTTTCGACGGCTTCTTAATAAATTGTTTCGAGCCCTCAGGGGCATTATTGCCGAGCACTGCAATGCTGCAACCCGCCCCGTACGGTTCCTCATCGGGTTTGTCTTTAACGATGATAAATATTGGCTCCCGAAGTCTGACCTTCGAGCGCCAGCAAACATCGATGGGTCGCTGGGGTAAAGCAAGTGGAATCACAGGAGTTTGCTCTTACTATTTCCACAACCCATCTTTAGTGACGAAGAAGGCCACATCCTGGGCCTGGACCACCGCAATGTGGAGCCCCGAAGCACCGCGGTGAAGCCAATGCAGTCGACGGAGAAGAATATCATCCCCCAGAGTGTCTGCAGATCGACTCCACCGTGAATGACGCTCTGTGCGACTCCCCGGGATCATTATGAGGCAGCAGTTTTTCGCTGCAGGTTTGTGTTCATACATCGAACGTCCAGCAAGGATGCATCCGATGCCGATGATGACCACCGGACGTTCCCGAAGCCCATTCCAACAAACATATTGCACCACCATTGGTTCCGGATCATCACTCACCGCCGGATGGTTTCCTCGGGCCACCACGAGTCACCAAGCCACCGATGGAAGGAAGGCGGGTCCTTGCAATCAACCGTGATGTCATCGTGCATCCGCACGAGATGGACTTCGGAAAATCGGCAGCGGAAAAACCAGGAGGGAATGGTGAAAAATGTTGCAACTCATGTTCGATGAGATAAAACACGCTCCTCCTGGCACAAAAAAGAAAAGGAACACGAAGGCAACCATCCAACGGCCACTCCAGGGTTGGACGTGTGTGGACACTTTCCATCCTCTACACACTTCCCGAGAAGCCGGTTCCGGACATGTTTGTCTTCTATTTCAATATCGTCGTACGTCGTTCAAGCAGCACAACTTGTGTCCCGTCTTGACGACGTCTTAGGATCGTGTCACTGCAATGACACATTCCGGTGCTTCAATGCTTCCGCAGGAATGGCAGCGGGTTGGCGAAAAAGTAATCAACAAGTTGGACGATGATTTATGACGTCTTTACACGGCCGGATGAATGGTCAGCGTCGGAAAAGGATTGCCGTTCCGCAGAAGACGTAAAAAAAACCCTCGCTGCTAGAACACGAAAATTTCCTTGTCTAAAGTCTAGAACGTCAGGCCAAGACCGCCCAGCAGTTGTAGCGCCACATAAGAAGAAGAAGAAAGTCTACAAGTGTTTGTGTTACAAACATTTTCTATAAACCTGGTAACGGCGCAGCTGGATATAACGGGCTGAGTTCTAGGAAGGCTGAGTTCTAGGATGATCAGTGGAACTCAATCATGAAAGATATAAAAGGAGGCTACAGACCTGGCAAAAGTGAGTGGGGGGAAAATAAGCGCGAATAGAGGACAGTTTTGTTTTCCTCTTGCGAAATCCTCAAGAAATTCCTTGTGTTTTCGATATAATTTCCCTACTCACGTTGCAGTTGCACCACTTTACACTTTAAGTTAAACAACTTTGATTCCAGTTAACGAGGCCACCTGAATAATCATTGTATACTCTTTGCTTCCATGCAAGAGCTAGTGATTTTCATCATGTCTAAATAATCAAAAACAGTTTGATGTTGAAGTTTATTAAAAGCAAGATAAGCCATTCGCACACAAGTACACGAGCTACATTTAACAAAGTTTTCTTTCTTGATCGTTTTTTATCCTTTTTTCCCCTTAACCTATTAAACGTTGAGATTGAACGTAGAATCTTAACTGCTTACCGTGCAGCTTGACGGTCCTTCGACTTTTCTGTGACTAGTTTGGCGAAAAAAAAAAGATAATCAAGGGTCAAGGGTTTATGGTCAAGGGTCATAAACGTCTCCGAATTGAAATCTACGGTTGCTTGTGAATAATTCGTATGATGTTCTAATGTTTGCTCGGAGGGAAAAAAATGGCATTTTTATTTTTGTAAACGCGGATCGCAAAAACGTGTACAATTAGATGACATGAAAGATGTTCGTTGCGACATCGTCATTGCTGACAGCAGGCATTGAATTGTATTTGATTTTTAATTTTTGTCGTAAAATAAGTCGCAGAAAAGTCGCGGGGTCGTCTAACCGCACGGTAATATTTTATTGAATCCGACTTAAAAATGTTGGATGTGTGTTGAAACGTAAATGTCACACGTTTTGGGATATCGGTTACATACACTGTTATTATGCTTTATAGGTCTGATCCAACCGATTTATTAATGTTGCACGCAATTTTACAAACTATCAGCCCTATTGCCGTGCCAGAACAGCATCGAATTCGAACGAAGTCATGTTTACGCCTCAACAGACAGACTTTGAGTTTGATGTTTCTGCCAAGTTTTGTCCATTCGCTTCAACAATCAATTTGTATCGTGTATGAGTGTACTGCGATCGGTAATTGTTAATTCAGTGAAACTATGATGAACGTAAGGGATCGATCCCATACAATTTTATTTGTCCAAACGGTCCAGATAAAAAACCATGGTGAAGTTAATCGACAAATAGAATGATTCTGCCAAGTGTTGAAGTTTTGATGGATATTGGCATGAGTAAGTAATGTCAGGAGTGTACAAAAACATGCCTCGCGTAGAAAAACCGATAGAAAGTAAACATAAATATTACCAAAAGCGGCAAAGAGGCAGCAATATCTGCCCACACGACCAAAGGGACATACCAGGAACGAAACACGCTCCCAAATCTCCTTCCGGCCATCAAAGCTACGACTGACAGCCAGTCTCGCCTCAAGTTTGAGCCTGTGTGGGATGACTGATTTCATTAGAACTTGCTAGTGCACCGGGGAAGCTTCTGGTAGCTTCTGGGGAACGGACGGAACAGAAGTCGCACAGAACCGAACCGAGATAGCGATCGAAAGTGACACACCACGCATGCGACAATTAATCTTATTCCTGCTTTTTCTATCCTAGACTTCCTCCGACATCTATAGCCTCACGGAGGGTTTCTCGGGAATGTCGATCGCAACTCGGTCGGACTGGGCTCAGGTCACACCTCGAAACTGGAGGCCTTCTCCGTGGGGTCTTGTGTGCACCTGAAAACCCGCTTACGCAGAACCGTTCTAATTCTTAGGCGTGCGCACCAGAAGTCTCGTTCCAGCCTCTCTAGGGCTGCACTGCGGACTGCGTTTATCGACCGATCGGGACAGGTTGGTCGAGCCAAGCGCGCGATGTAGCTCATAAATTACACCTCCAGTCAGCGTTGCAGCGCACGGCAGCTTGGACAACAGACAAAAACCAAAAAGAAAAGGAAAGGAGAGAACCATTTCGTGCCAGAACGCATGTGGGCATTCTAGGTTTGAAAATAAAAAAAATAAAAAATTGTCGCCCCAAGATCGAAACGACCTGATTAGTGGCTCGCAACCCGCGCGGGGTTGAGGCGCGGTTTAATTATTTCATTAATTAAATGACTCCCGAACTTCACCGCGGTTTGTGCTGGAGCAAACGGCTCCGCCGGTGGTCCATCGATCGCGCGCTCAAAGTCTCGTCATCGAACGAAAATTTGAAACGACGCTTCGTTCGACGCCCGAACATTAAAAACTGCTGGTTACGTTTTGTTCTGCGCACACCGACGCAACCCCATTCCTGCTCGCCCGCTCCGGATGCGGTGGGTGGCTCTTTCGGTGGTTTCGCTGTGTTCGTTTATTAACTGCTCGATCCCTATCGGAGATCGTCACGAAAACGGAGCGAAACGGAACGCCCGGCCGGAGGAGCTTTCGGGAGCTACACCAAGGGGCCTTGTTAGTTGGCCGCACAGTCTCCGGACCACGGCCCGGGTTGTAATGGAAGATTGTCTTGTCGCCCGGCACTGTACGAGCTCACTTTACGAGCTTTCACTTCATATCGCCGTCCCAAATGCAGGGGAACCTCATCGTTCGTTATCGAGTGTCGTAATAAAGAGTCCCAAGCCCCCGGACTCGCCAGTATTTTTGGCGATAAATCCTCTCCCCGCGCCCGCTGCTCGGCTCGTGCCTCATTAAACCGTCGGACACATGATAATTGCCGTATTTACGATGATTCAGAATAATCTTCTTCGCTTGTGTTTTTCGTCAGCATTTAATTTGGCTCCTGCTGGGGTTCACCATCCGCGGGGTTCCCAGGATCCGTGGGTTCGTTGACCACAGGGTTTGCCTCACTCCTCGTTAAAGTTGCAGCAGTTGTCCCATTGCCCGATGCATCGGCGGTGGCACAAGCGGGGTGCGAAAATTGCACACAGCGAACTGCTCAAATTTCAATTGACACCCCCTGCGCGATATCTCACGATCGAGCATTCCGCCGGCTCCGGAGCATTCAGTTTCCTCGAGGACACCGAGAAGTCTTCACCGGGGGCCTTGATCATAATCTCGCTCGCACCCAGGGAGCGATGGTTCGTTATATGTCAAGTCACTTTCGGGACGCGAGAAAACTTTCCATTCTCCCAAACCATTGCCACCTGAAGGGAAACGAGTGCCGGTAAGTAGATACTGCTCCATCGGACTTCTCTTACACTCAAGCCGATAATTAATGGTGATGCTTATGATTTGTGATGCCTCCCTTGCCCGGAACGATCCCCTAGAAGCACATTCTGTTGCTGCCGTTGTCGTGTTGATTGCTCATTCGAACGTATGACATCAGCGTGTGTTCCCAAAACGAACCATCTCCACCGGACGGGGCTGCGTGGGACAACAGGATTTTCGCTTTTCTAAAATGGTGACACGCACGGCACGCTCTCGGAAAAAGGGCCCCAAAACACACGTCCATTAGGCGACAATGTCACGTAATGATGGAACTGTCTCTAGGATCTATTTAATTTATTTTCCCTCCCAAACATTCCCGAGCCGGAGCCGGAATCCATGTGTTTGTGTGTTGACAAAGTTTTGTGAATGGTTTTTGATCGTCCAATTTTTTTTCTGCTTCTTTTTAGCCCCGCTCGTGTCAGCCTTCGATAATTAATGCTCGCACTCGCGCGCAGTTTCCGAATAATCACACCAGACGACCGACTCAACCTGTGGAGTCATTTTTCAGCCACACAAAATCGATTAATTTCAGCCCGCACCAGCCTCTTCCCTCCCCCCCTCCCAGGGGCCGCTCAACGTTTCACGAATGGAGCGTTTTAAATTGATCCGATTGTCACCAGAAAAGCGACCCAAGGGGGTATCTTTATTTTATTTAACGTTCTTTAATTCTCTCCATTTAACCGTCCGATCTGTGAGTCAGTGTTCCGCGTTGGATGATGGCAAATGTGATCCAATAGCGGAAGGCTGGTTCTAAATTCTATTTTAAGCCCACAAATGGCTGCTCATCTGCAGCTTTTCTACCCCCGAAGAATGGAGTAGTTTTGATCGTGCGTTTGCCAATTAAAATCAATCAATATTGCACTCCACACCATCCCTCAAGTGGACCAATGGAAACGGGGGGAAAAACAAGGGGAAAACTGAAGGTGAAACTCGTGGGGATGATGAATTCCACTAGTTCCGACTACGCCGTGTTTGCCGACCCGGTATCGCTTCGAAAATTATAATTCGAAATAAACGGCTTTCAGCCAGAAGTTATCAATCAGTATCGGCTTTCCGTCAGGTGAATGGTTCCTGCTCATCTCTCCCTCACCCCCCCGTTCTCGCTTCCGTTTCTTCCCGTTCCGGCGGATGCATCATCCCCCCAGAATGCGGTTTTCGGAAATGTTCGGTGCACAAGCTGACGCTTCCCTTCCCACAAAAGGTCCCATGCCTAGAACTGGAAACACACCGGACACGCGGTTGCGTCGCGAGTTCGTGTGGCTTTCCCGCGTGATTTCATTAAGCTCGTTATTGCGCGATCGTTGTCGGGGTTTTCGGCTGGCGTGCCATTTGAATTCCCTGCCCAAAGCCTCATGCGGTGACTTTTACGATAATGTCGAAACCGTTCGGGAGCGAGCGCGAAAGGGCGAACGGCGAATGGGGTTTTCGGGAGGAGGGTTTTGCGAATGGAAGAAGAAAAAAAAAACACTCACACACACGGACAGATACAGCACCGCATTTGATCCGGGTCCGTGGTATCCGGCCGGCGAAAGATACCGCCCGGGTTTTGCATTAAAAGGATGAAATATTTAAATGCAGGTATTTTATTTTAATAATTAATCATGTTCCATTAATTTTCGGCGAACGGGCGGCCGGTTGTGTCTGGTGGTCTTGTCTGACACGTTCGACAAGGGTAGAAGAAGAAGAAGGTGCAGAAAAGAAAAAAAAAACAGGACGCCCCACACGGTGTGGGACTGTTATGCCAAAAATGATCACCGCCGATGGGAGGCAACCGTTATGTTTGGTCAACAAAGCTCTGTCGAGGCAAGAGGTAAGAAACAACCTCCTCTTTCACTTCCCAATTGAAACAAATTTACAACAACAACAAAAAAAACACATAAAAGGAAGAGACGCGAGACCTGACCTCAGGGGGAGAATAAACGTTGCACAAATTGAGAAGTTTTTGAGTGGCCGGCCGGCCTGTGAAAGGCCGTCCGTTTCCTTTTCAAAGCGCACAGGCAGGATGTACTTACGCCTGGGCCAACGGTAATTATCGAAGGATTAACGGGTTTCAGGGCGTTAAAAGGGAGGAGTGGGCGAGGTGATCGATCTGGATGTTATGTAATTGACAGATGCTGTAAAGCCTGCGTTTTTTTTGTGCTTTGTTTTAAGGAATGGCCTGAGGGATTCAAATGCGTTGCGTAACTAATTGCAGCGAGAGCGAGCATACAATTATTTTGAAGCCACTCTTTCAAAGAACTGAAGAATAAGGAACAGTTTCAGCATCAGTATGAGCAGCAACGGATTTATAATATGGATTAAAGAAATTATTGTAAATGCACGATTGACCCTTTTATTTAACAAACAATTAAACACAACTTTATTATGTTATAATCATGAAATGCAACAATGAATCTCATTATCAAATGATTGAAATTGATAATCTAAATCCTGATTCAGTGACATATGGAGATTGATCAATTAGTTAGTTGTCCTAACAATAAACTGTCTTTAAATTTCGATTTTAATGCTGTGTACTATAGGTAGTTTAATAACACTTGTCGAATGTTGAATAAATGTCGACCGGGAAATTTGAATGATGTAAAATGTTAACAAATATTTTTACTGTATTTCAAGCCAATATTGATTATGATTCCAAAATGGTTTGCACTGTCATAACATAAAAATTGATTGAGAATCGATATTTTAATTTATTCAATTACCAATATATTTAGAAAAAAAAACTACTATTACTTAATTATTGAAAATTGAAGAGTGAAAATAATATTTAAAAAAACCGAAAAGATCGCTTTTTATATTTCACACCTTCATTTAATTTTGCAATACATTATCATGTGTTAACCGAATCATAAACCTTTCAATAAAATACAATTAGTTTGGCAATCTCGAGCGAAAGAATTAAAAATGTTGCCTCATTCAGTACGAAAACACCAAACAGCATCAACATGCAACATGCAAAAGAACCAAACAGTCACGATGCCGAAATTTATAGCTGTTCCCATTCGGTGTGTTTCCATAATGTATGCAGAGTTTTCCCGTGCCCACAAGTGGGGCGCCCTTTTCATTCTATGCCTATGCTAATTAAGGCGAAGACAATTGAACTGCAGTGAAATATCAAGCTGCGCGAATGGGGATGCCCTTCACCTTTCGGAGGCAAAGAAACAAAAAAATGCCAACGCGCACAAGTGTCATGATGAAGTGGAGTCAATTCGATTGTGCTTTTGCGGGGCAGCATCACCGGTGGCAAGGCCCTCGGAAATGGAAATGTGTCTGTTAAATCTAATAACCACCCTCTCGAGCAGAGGGAACCTTTTTTTTTTTTTTGTACACCGACCTAGTACACCCTCATTCTGGTTGAGGCGCGTTTTCCGGCAGCCGACCCTGATGAATACTACTTACGAACAACTAGTGGCACTATAATGCTAGAATTCGCCGTTCGCTCCCGTGTTCCCCGGTTCATTCTTTTCTGTGCACCTGCCGGAAGGACAGGCTTGCTGCGGTCCGGGAATCCCGGGTTGATTAATTAATTTGCATACACACGACCAGCAGACTGCTGGCTTGGCGAGAAGTGTGCGGTGCAGTACTGCAATTATAATCAACGTCGGGCAAAAAGTAGTAGTACTTCGCCAGCGTATCTGTCACTTCACCTTGTGGTACCACTTTGGGAGTGGGTTTTCTCTTTCTTTAGTTGCTGCCCGTCCTGCGCTTATCCGAGCCGAAACCCAAGCGCCCCAGGCGATCGAGTAGAACGGAGGGATTTGTTTAACCGCGAGGAAGTGGAAAGAGCACGAGAAGGTTTTTTTTGTATTTTCATTTCTTTCCACACATTCTTTCAGCCCTGGCCCATTTATGTTGCATGTTGTAAGAGTACCACCGCGGAACTGGCCACTTACATGCGGAACCGACGCGGACACCCTTTGAGCGGGAGGTGTCAAGCGTTTCGATTCTGCTGTTCTGGCTGCTCATTTCGCTTGTGCCCTTGCCATTCCACCTGTCCACTGGAAGGGGGGGGGGGGGGGGGGGGGGGTTTCCCATTGACGGTTGAACAACCTGCCGGTGAAAGAAGCCCCTC
This sequence comes from Anopheles atroparvus, assembly GCA_914969975.1. Classification (NCBI taxonomy): domain Eukaryota; kingdom Metazoa; phylum Arthropoda; class Insecta; order Diptera; family Culicidae; genus Anopheles; species Anopheles atroparvus. The sequence continues at coordinate 21,758,769 of CAJZCY010000004.1, forward strand.
CCGAGGGGGCTGTCACTCGTTGGAATGTAATTAGACTTGCACCGCTGCATAGCATTAACCGGTGCTGCTTCTGCAAGGTGTTGAATTTTTAAGACCAACCGGCAGCTGGACGAGTGTTTCGCTGGATTTGGACTACTAATGAGGAGCCAAGGAGAAACGAGCATGAAATAAGTTAGTTCAAATGTAGCTGGAAAGCTTCCAATCTCCCTAAATGTTACTATGTATACCGAAAAATTCTGTTAACCAATTCGGTGATACGGCAGATTTTTTTTTAAGAAAGTTTTTTTTACTAATAAAAGAAAGGTGCTTCAAAATCTCAGTGTGTTTTTTCCTGGAGTCGTTTATTATTCACTTTTTTTTTACAAGCTTATATAAATGATATTCCATTTGTTGCTTACAAATTCATAAATAATTTCATCGGTTTAAAGGACATTTAGTATTTCAAGTTCTATTTAAAGTATGAACAAATCATTCAGCACTGACTTCTGCTAACGTACTTCTCAGAAATTCTTTTTTCCTCTTTTTTTAAGAAAAAGAAAGGATTTTTCCAGTGGATTTCAGAAAAGGCAATGAAAACATTTTCAACACAACAGCAATATTTCCACACTGGAGAATGTACAGGACATTTATCTAGACACTGCATACACTGATCCATTTTCTACTTGTATTCTAACTTCCGCTGCTTTTTTTTATTTTATGATCACAATAAAAACACGAAATTGAACTCGTGCACATTGAATTCATTGATGATATGTTTAAACAAAAACATATTCTGGAAGGATCAACATCTGATTCATGAACTGCCTTTCTTATGATTTTCTCCTTAATCGAATTACGTATCACAACAAAACAATCAATTTTAACGTCCTCAGTCCGGGTCTTGACATTGAGCTCAGGAATGCAAGCGGATGCTCCGTCCGCTCACGGGAGGAGCCACCTCTGTTTATGTTGACTTCAAATTGTAGTTTAAAATGATTCCAATAGCAAAATTGAGTGAGACATATCTTAGAATTGTTTCGAAACGATTGATGCTAACATTTAAGCAATTATTGTAAATTTGCTTGAGATGTCAACGGTGCAAGTCTATCAAAAAAGACTAAAACTGTTTTGCGCATTTAAAACCTCCATCAAAGAAATGGTTAGAATTACGCAATGTAAGCTGATCAAATTGAGAATCAAGGTTGATAAAAAAACTTAATTGTTGGTGGAAATTGATGACTGTTTCTTCTGTTTCTTTAAGAGACTTTTTACGGACGCGGAATGCCAATCCTTCGTATACCGGGGGAGGTCCGGTCTGGATTCGAACCCGCGCCATCGTGAGTCATGTTCGAAGTAACGTTCGCGCGGTTAAAACAACCCTTTAAATTTAAAATAAAAACTCTCTCCTAGTTAAGGCCTGATTTCTCACCGCGTGAACGATGACAAATGATGACGGTCTGGCTGGAGGCCCTCATGTACCCAATGCACCAAACCAACATGGATGCATATTAAGTGCGATCGCAACCAGCCTCCACCCTACGGTGAAGTTCTTCCCCTTTACCGTGCTTCCCTTGCCGAGCGCCGGTCACTTGCCGTTTGGCATCGGATGCCGAGATGCAGTGCGCACTATCCATCAGTGTCTTTCCAATCACGCGTAATCCCATTAGGCCACTTAACCCTGGCAAAACGGCTACAATGAGCGTAATTTAAGAATTTATTGTTATTGATCCCGTTTTTTCGTGGTCTCGCGGAGGCCCTCGCGTTGTTTTGTATTTTTTTGTTTTGTTATTTCTTTCCTTCCTTGGCTCTTTCTTGCTTTGCACGGAATATGAGTATCGCCCACACGATCGTTCGGCTGGTCTCTGATGAGGAGGAGAGTTGCTCTTGCGTCCGGAGTTCGTGAGGAGCCGCAACCGGGATCCGCGTGAGGCCCGCGAAAGCCCAAAGGTTCTTAGACGCAGGCGGACACAGGGACCATACATGCCGCCTGCATGACGCGCAGCAATTCTGAACGAGGATCACAAAACAGCAGCAAAACTGTACGATCCGACTTCGCCTAGCGTTTGGAGAGTTTTCTTTCCACCGCACCGGAGGCTGCCACGAAGAATTCATTTGAACTGCCATTTATTACAATTGGAACTGGATTTTCTTCTCCGCTCGACGCGGCAGAAGATGGAAAGTGTGTGTGTGTGTGTCGCGGCGTTCGGTAAGTACGCCCTCGCGCCAATTTGCACGCTCGATGCCGTCGGCGGCTCGACGAACGACCTGCCTAACACCTTCGCGGGCGTGATTATGTCCGGAGGCAAATAACAAAAAAAAAAAACCGATGTGCTTTTCATATTTTGATTCTCCTTTCGCCGCTCCTGACTCGCGGGGAAATTGCAGCATACGGGACTGCTTTGTCACATTCGCCTGTTGTGGCGACGCGAGCGTGAGGCGGAATACTCCATTTTCACCTCGGTGGACGACTTCACGCCATAACTGCGGCCTTCTTTCTATCCGTCTCTCGCTCCCTCCCATGCTACCTTCCGTTGTTTCGTTTCGCGGACAGTGAACAGGATCGGACCGGCGTCCTACGTAGGCTGGGCATATTTTATTTTTTATTTGGCTCGTAAATATTTGAGATAATAAAAACCTGTTGGAAGTTGCGAGCATGCCCGGTCGGTCGGTCGGTCGGTGTGTCCCGTAACGTTTTCCCTGCGCTGGACACGTGCATTTATGTTCTATCCATTGTCGTTTTGCTCGCAGACAGGCAGTGCAGACTAAGGACCAGCATGTGTGAGCCAAAAGTGCCGCATAGCGTTCCCGCGGGCCGCTCTTTTCTTTTTTTTTTTTCTTCACACCGATGCACCGACTTTTCTCGCGTGCTCTTATCTACACGCTCCATTACGGCCCGGATTGTACGAAAACGCAATCCGCTCGGCGTTAACCTCTCGCTGGAAAAGTCGACGATATGGGCTGCAGCGTTAAAAAGTGGAGCACGACCGGTCAGCTGATACTGGTGCGCCGGTAGACCACCATTTGTCGACCCGGGGTTGGGGGGAGATAGGACTCCCGGGACACCTTGCGGGACACCTGAATTAATATTGCGGAATTTTATGAGATAAGTGCGGGACTGCAGCAGGGCGCAAAAAGGCGAAACAAAACATAAATTGCTGCACGAATGTGGTGTTTATTGGTAACGAAGGGCAAAAGGACTGAAGCCAGAAAAATAAACTCATGAAAAGTAATAAAAATAAATGGATTAAAAAAAATTAAAAAAAATGAAATTAAAAAAATGAAATTAAAAAAATGAAATTAAAAAGAAATTGAATAATGAACGAAAAAATATTACAGACGTGAAAAATGTACAAAAATTTAGAATAAATTAAAAAAGACTGATAAATGGATGTAAAAATGCAATTCAAATGGAACGGATAACAGGAAGAATAACAATAAACTAATGAAAAGGCTCGCAACGCCTCCGGATGACTTATATCTACTAAAAAATGCTTAAAACAGTTGAAAACCAAGTGAAATTGATTGAATCGAAGTGAAAATAATGTAAGAGGCTGGAAAATCATAAAAAATGGAGAACCAACTTTAAACTTAAAGTCCAAAAGAAAGTGAAAAAGCTTCCAAAGTTGCATCCATTTACAAAAGTAAATAAATGTGCGGAGCAAATGTATAAAATATTTAAAAAACTTTTACGCAAAACAAAAGAAAAAAATGATGATAAAAAAAGATGATAAAAAAAGAAATCTATCACATAGTCAAAGCATCTCAGCACTAGCAGTTTTTGGGCCCTTTAATGACCCAATTTCTTTTTCCATTCCACCGACTTCGACCAAACCGGACATTGCGGGGCCCGGTTCAATGGTTCCCATCGTAAATCTGTTGGCCTGTTCGGAGTGTTCGAGGGTTTGACTGTTGAGTTTAAAAAAAAAATCTACTCCCAGATTAAATGGATGGATGGTGTGTTTTAAGTTTTCTTTGCTTCATTCCTCAAAACGACCGACACGGACTGCGACAAGTGAACGCAACAAAATATTCTAAATGTATTTTGCTTGTCAATGTTTATAGAGATACATTTCGAGGCGTCGGACGATTTCTACGGAATTGACATTTTAGTTCGTCATCTTTCACCTCCAACATGCTCACCCGCTCCTTCTCATCGGGAGGTCGGTGGAGTTTTGCCGTACCGCGGGCTCATGTACGTGGGCAAACACTTGCGCTTGTCCGGGGAGGGGCGTGAGAAATAAATAGGGTCCAACGTGAAGGGTACATGGGTTGCAGGTGGTGCCGGCAGCGGCGATGCGACAAAGCGAAACTAACTTATGACCATCATCATTTCGTGCACGTTAGCTCGAGAAAGCACACGGAAAACACGACTCGATACTTATCGTTGCGCCAGTTTGGGGCAGCTTGGAGGGCAATTTTCCCGACCGGCTCTCTTCGCTGGTGATATATATTTCGTTTCTTTGTTTTTTCATTCCGCCATCCCACCCCACAGCTCCTTCCGCGCGCGCGACATTCAAATCATTCGAATCATCACCCCCAAAAGGCCGGTGGTGGAGCATTTAGTACGGTGTGTATGTTTGTTTGCAAAACTTCCACCCTTCCCAGGCTCGATCGTTCGTCGTTCGCTATTTATCTGGTCTTTGCGCTTGAACGCGCGATGTGCAAATAAAGCGTAACGTTTTCCCCCTTAGGAGTCTTCGCCGTCGGCCCGTGATCTGCTTCACGCTTAGCCATTAGTCAATTATGTACAAGTCTTGGAAACCGACATGAAAAATAAGACAATCTTTCCGTAAGAAAACAAAATAATCAACGTACTTCTTGGCGGTAAGCTACAATTCGTTTGCGGATTGTGTTGTCTTTTTTTTTTTGCTCCAGGTGATTTGAAATAGATTTCTCTATGTTGGGAAACACTTGGAATGAGGTAAGAATCGGCGGAAATAAGTACACATTAACGTGTGCTGTTTGGTTAAGACCGGAAACAACAGAATGGGCCAATGAGATCCGGTTTTATCACATGGAAAAGGCGCGTTTCGCCGGAAAAAATATACAATACACGACCTAATTTGATAAGATAATGATGACGATATTTCGGAAAAGTACACGGAAATCAAATGTTTTTTGGCTTGCACAAAAATCAAACCATTACCGAAATACATAAACGTTGTATGTTATACATAAACTGTTGGCCGATTTCATATGCCTTGTGGACTCACGTGATGAACAGCAAATGAAATGGCGTATTTGACAGGATGGATGCAAATCATTCTACCTTTAAAATGTTGTAGAGCACTCTCTGATATTTTCTGATAGATTGCAGAAAAAGTTTAGTATAATTATACTTTGTGTTTATGTGTAAATCTACTTATATTGGTTAAAACTGCAAACCAGGGTCTCTGATATGCATCCATGATCAAGTTAAGAGCGAGTTCTTCTCATTGGCGTAACGACCGTTATTCACGTAGGTTGTCAAGTCCTGCGTACCAAGGTCTGGTCTGGATTCGAACCCAAGACGCCGTGGGGACGTGTTCGAGCCGTCGTTTGCGCTCGGCTGTCCTGGACCCTATCCGGACTCCCTCCTTACTGTAAGTAACAACATTGTTTTCATTTTTAAGTAGGAGCAAGTGTGTCGTAAAAATGTGAAGCCTAAATAGATTTGCTTTCGTTTCTTTGTCTCGTCTGCAGACAAACCAATTGAACTACGTCGTACAATGTGGATAGATTTTTGTCATTTCTTTTGATGGGATAACATTTGAAAAAAAAACAACCCTTTACACCGAGCAAATATCCACGAGGGTTTTAAGTGTGAAGAGATATTTGTAACGCCTTTTGCCGGGCAGCACTTAGGCGCCTCAAAAAATGCTTTCAGCGAGAGTACCGAGAGCATTTCTAGCACCCACATTTAAACCAGCAAAGGGAGCGCTTTTCTGGGCTTAATTAAAGCAACCCACCGTGGCTTCCGTTCAGAAATGAATTATTTCGTGGTGTAATTACCGTCGACGCGTGGAAAAGTGTGTCAATTGCACAGTGCCAGCGCAAGGAGGAGTGCAAGGTTCGACTCGACATTGACCATTGCGAGAAAGAAAATGTTAGTTATGTCTAGCCCTTGCTAACCAACCCCCCCCCCCCTCTCCCTCACCATCTCCGAAGGAATCCGAGAAGTATGAAAACTCTCCACGTCCCTTCCACGCCCCGTCCATAAATTTCTGTTTTGTTTCGATGTGATAACAAAGGGTCGTTTTCAGCTGACGGTCAATAAATTTCTGATCGCAATATCAACCACCGCCCCCCCCACCCTCCCTCCCTAAGCCCCCCTTCACACTGCGAGCATAAATTGATGGTAGGAAAAAATAGTTTGGAGGGTTCCGCGCAGCCATAGTGGAGAAGAAATAAAAATATAATTGCAAGACAAAATCCTCCTCTTTCTCCTGCGGTGGAGAAAATTCTCCCGATCTGCAGCCCATTTTTCCGGGGGTCCGTGGGGGCAAGGTTGGAGGCGTCTGGAAAACTGTCGTTCGCGATGGAACTAGTCCAAACATAATAACCGGGAAGGGCGCATCGGCAGTAGGGCGTCGAACAAAACTCTCCATCGTTCCATTCCATCTCCAGCTCTTCACCCGTCCTCTTCTCCTGCTTCTTCTTCCCTCCCAATCGTGCGGCCGAGCAAATGCGTCCCAAGCATTTGTTTGGTTTACGTTTCGACTGAATGGTATCATAAAAATAATTTTCTTCATTTAAACGACAAACGGGACAATCAAGCGATGAAGATCCACGGCATCTAAATTTCTCCGCGCATCGGTGTGTTTTTATGGTGTGTGTGTGTGTGTGTGTATGGGACCACCTGGGTGGAGGAGGGGAGGGGTGTTGGCTTGGAGCAGGAATCAGGGGTGATTGAGGGCGTTCATCATTAGTGGGATCATGGGAAGAGGGCCAAAAATTCGCCCAAAAATAAGCCGCGGAGGTCAGCAACTCTCGCAACTCTTCCAAAAACGGGGCGGCTTGGAGCGATCGGCGACGGCCGGGGTGGGAGGGAAGTGATGGGAAAGGGGTTTCGAAGTGTCACCCACACACTCGTGCCACCGTGTGGACAACGCGCAGCACGACGTTTTTTGGAAAGTTCAGCCGCGATGGAACTAGAACTAATTTGCTTTTATGATAGTTTTTTTTTTTTTTTTTGACGGCGCAGACGAGCGCGCCTTCTTCTTGGCGGAGCTGGCGGGGCAAGAAAGGATGGCAAGAAAAAATAAAAGGGAAGAGTCTTCGCGCCCCGTTCGCGGTGGCCCATGTGGGTGTGTGTTGTTGGACGAAATGACACCGCCAACTATGAGTGATGACTGAGTGGAATTGGATGAGTGATGGCTTTCGGATCAGCTTCTTAACTCGCCCGAAACGGTAGGGACGAGTTGAAGTTTTTTTTTTTAAACGAAACGATCAGAAAAAAAAGAAAACAAAAAACCATTCGACCAACGGCAAACGAAGTGACGCAAATGATGGAACCAACGGTTAATGTATCGGAACCATCCTCGACAGGGGGCGACTTTCGTAACGATGTTATATATCAGTGTAATTGAAAATGACGGGATTTGTTAGCCGCATCTCGAAGGCAATTTGATGCGGACTGTTTGTTTGGACAGTTCTTTAAATGGTTGCTGGTTCCGTAACATGAAGCTTGAGCATGGTTTGCAATATTCCAACAGGTGCAAGTAGAATTAAGAGCGAGGAAGAAATAAGCAGTGCTTAGTCTTTTAAAGTGTGCCTCGAATGATTCGACATTTGGTTTATAACTTTTTTCCCTTCATTCGTGGTGGGCTCGAAAAACAAAACACACTAATTATATTACCCTTTATTATTTCATTTAAGGCAAATTAGTTGTGTTTCCTTAAATAAAAAACATTTTTATTAAATACATGGCAATTGAAATCGAAACCATCGAAAAAAAAAAACAAAAATTTAAAGGTTTCCAATAAATAGTTTGTGTTGTGAAAATTCATCACACTGAATTTAATTCATGTCAAACCGGGCTCGAAACTGTTCAACGGTTCTACTTTCTATCAGATTTATTGTCAAAATTATGTAACCATATTTATTTTTCTTTGTCAAGAGAGATTATTGCTTAGCTTTAAAATTCTCTGTTTTTTTTTCTTTCTTTAATGATATATTTGATGATTTGCTATCACAATGCCATTTTTTTTTTTTGCAAAAATGCGATGAGTGTTAGTGCCTAAATGTTCTGTTCTTTGGCACCTTACGATATAAATTGAAACCAAAGTTGCTAGCCACGTTTTCCTGGATAAATTACAAACCAACATCAGCTTGTTGATCTGTCTTAACCATTTCATCTGTGGAACTTCGCAAACTCCGAGCCAGAAATCAACGAACAAATCACTCTGACAGCAAACTGCGATGAACTTTTCCACCTGATTGCAAACTTTTTCTGCATTCTCCGCAGAAAGCAGATCGAATTCCACCGAACACCATCCACTCATTCCTCGCCCGAATACGCTCGTCGGAGGAACCACATCTCTTGAAGGCTAATCGGGGGGAAGAATGAAAAAAACAAACGATCTCGAAGAAGGAGTTGCAGATTTTTCAAACCACCAAGAACTGGAACTGTTCGCCCTTCCCGGTACCTAATTAATTCTATAATTAGCTGACAGAAGCAGTTGTCTATCCTCCCCGGAGCGGTGCTGCCTACCAGCGCGTAGAGTAGAAAAAGCACGAGAAGAAATCCAACGACGAACCGATCGACTTGAGCAGCTTCAAGGCCCCGTTAGAGCAACGGATTCGGTTCCCGCGGTTTAGAGGCGAGCGTTCGGCCACGATTTACATGCGCTATTTGTTCGCCCCGCATCCACGCCGATTTGTAGAACATGACGTTTCGGTACTGATGACTTCGACTGCAGCCTCTTTCTTTCCGTTCTCCCACTTCCGTTCCGCTCGTTTGTTCACCTCGCTGTCACTGTCGGAGAGTGTGGAAAATCGATGTTTTTCTCGCCCCCTGCAACGTGGCTTTCTCTGCTCGGGTTTCTTCCCACCGAGCCCATCCCCCCCCCACCCCTCCCCACAAAGGAGGCAGCAGGTGGAACGTTTCGTTTTTCCACCACCAGACCATCGCAACGCCACTTTGCAGGACCGCGAAGAAATGGAGATAATTTTGTTAGTTTCCCATTTTTCCGGTTTCATTAGCATTGTCACCCGCTTTTTTTTTTTTTTTGCCCAGCCGAATGTGTTTCCCGGTGAGATGATGATGGGGTGGGTTAAAACATTGGGACCGTAAAGGAAAAACGAAACCCCGCCTGGGTCCGTGGTTCATTAAACCGAGCGCGAGCTCTCGAGGTGCCGGTGTGAATTTTAAACCTCTTCCAAGGCAAGTGCCTGGCCATACGGGTGTCGGTGGGACTCCGAAACCCTCGCCGGTCGTGTATGCGTGTGGAAAACTCGGGGCGTGAGGTTGAATTTTAATTCGACAAAATGAGACAGTTACCTCCAACGCCGACCCGCTTCTCTCCGCCCGGATTCCAATTAGGTTGATAAAATTATTGAGCAACCGTTTCGTTAGCTTTCTTTAGCTTCATAGGCCATTCCGTTAGGCCAGGAACTTCGGTGGCACTTCGGCGACTCATCCCGTCCAGTCCCGTTTCTCGTTTCACATGCCCCTCGTTTTCTCACCGTTCCCTTAGACCCTTACGTTTGCGGATCTATTTCTTCCGTTGGATTGGACGATTTTGCACACCAAGTTAGCCTGCCACGTCCGGACGTGTCCGCCCGATCCGGAACCGAATGGGACGGGCACGCTCTTCACGAGAATGGATCTTCGCTGGCACTTGCTTGCCAGCTTCATCCGGGAGATCACGATTATTTAGCACGCGATCGTAATTGATGTTCGCAAGGTTGACTCTCGACTCGTTAGCTGCATCATCTTCATCTTCATCGCCGTCGGCTTAGCGCACGGCTTCCCGATGACTAACGCCGGGGGCTAATGAGACGACAAGTTACAGCCGGCCTGCAGGGACGCTGCAAATGTACTCCACCAGCAAACGCACCCATCCCATCCTGTCAATGTGTGATCGATATGTGACGGAGGGTTTAGTTGTTGTTTTCCCTCGCGAGGAACCTTTCCCAACGGCACGCCCTCACCCGCCGAGTTCGCACGCGGGTTCTTCGAGGCAACGAGTTGGTCCGTTTCCGGTGCTTCTAGATGTACGTCGACCTGCCCCACACCGTTTGGTACAGTCGGTGTCAAAGTTTGCCGTACACTGTGGAATTAAATACGATTTATTGGTAAATGGTTTCCATTTTTAGAATGCGTCAAATTTTACGCTTGACATTAGGCAAAACATAACGCGGGAGACTGAGTAAAAGGGAACAATGATTCTTGCACCGCAAGCCAGCTGGAAAGAAAGCAAGCTTTTGTTCATTGTGGAAATTTTTGGAAACGGCCAGGGGATTAAAATAAAAACAATTTAACAAACCAAAAGAAAACTCATCCAGAAAATTATACAGTTGAGTAAATTTGATGAATCAAATAGAAATGGAGGTTTGAAAGTACATGTAAACGATTCTTAAAAAAAAAAATCAGAAATGATTTATTTAGTAGATGAAAAATCATTTAAGACGAAACGCATATTTGTGTAACAACCAGAAAAGAACGAGTACTTCTTTTCTTTGACGCACTGTAGTATTTTTCATTCGTCCCCGTTTAAAAGTAATGTCCCCCGCACGATATGTGAAGCAGTTCAAAAACTTTGAACCATTTCCTGTTATTGTTGGTTCTAGTACGGTTTTGTTTGCTGCTGGTTGGCCGTGCCTTGCCCTGCTTTCCATTCCCTTCCATTCGGGACCCTTTTGCCAATAACCCTGCCCGCACTCCGACCTGGGAACTCTATGGGCGTCCGTTATATAGCTGTTGCTACGATGCCGACATTTCATGTTCTAGACTTCCGTTAAACGTCGCGTACTGCCGATGGATCGAGTCGTTCCGACGGACAGACCACATGTGTGTGTGTGTGGGTGTGTGTGTGTGTGTCGGTGCTAACGATGCAGGTCTCCGGAGGTCACCCGTGCGCCAAAGGGGCTGTGGTTAAAATAACCGCTCAAATGCAATCAACTCAAGCTGGTGACTAATCTGAACATGATTTATGAATTTGTATTGGTAAGCACATGATAATATTTTGTTCTGATAGCTGATTGATGGTTCCAGTTTATAAGTCGCTTTGATAAGAAGATGCAGCAGAAATTTTGTATATGGTGTCTTTAAAAACATAAACTGAATCATACCCTTCATCGTATGATCGCGTGTATGTTTCGCGATTGTTGCTTTGCATAATTTATCCCATTTAATCGCATTCATGCTAGCATAGCTTTGATCACCTAGCAACACTTTAGGAAATCAATTGAATTAAGTGTTTTTCATGGCACCGAACGGTTCCAAGTGTAAACCGTCGCTTCGATCGATGGTTAAATTCCATTCAAACTCTTCCCGCGCTTTCTCGTGCATGGTTTTTTTTTCTCCCTCTAGATTTCTGTTTATCTTGCCGCGCAGTTTCGATAGTAAAGGGCTGTAAAAATCACGCCATACCATCTGGTAGCTCATTACATGGCCACAGTAAGTCACAGATTTTGAATGGGAAAGTAAATGTTTGGCAGCCCTTTTGTAGCAAAAAGAAAATTAAATTAAATCTTTATACACTTTTAGGATTTGCTCAGGGGTATTGTCGCGCTACGCTTCGAGCCGGAACGGCTCGTTTTCCATCGAGAAAAAATAAAATGAATGTGGACCAAGGGACAAGGGAAAACCGGACCCGATTCATTCCAATTCATCGGCCGTTTCACCAATCGAATCGTTTTTGCGTGCATGAATCAGATCATGAAGAGGTTGAAGAAACGAAAACACCCCAGAGTAAACGGTCGGTCGGTGTGGAAAATTTGAATAACGTTACCCACCGTAACCGGACTGGTCAACCGTGTACCGTATCTTGTCCCGGCCCCTTGAGTTTCCGAATCTGTGAGACTGAGAAACTGCGGCTCGACCAACGCAGCTGGCCACTCGAATTCGTTCCTCCGGGTGAATTTTCGAAAGCGAAAATCGTGGATGTAAAATATGTAGGTTAATTACGAAAACTCAAGCATTCGCCCAAGCCGCGAGGTTGTCTGCACGCAAATCCTAAAGACTCAGGGATTTCGCCGACTCGCCATCTTAAACGTTCTTAATCGGTCGGTGAATTAATAAGGTAAAAGGCAAGGAAAACAATTGGAGCACTTTTTCGCGCGCAGCTGGGCCTCGTTCGCCACGCTGGCCAATTTCATAAATCGACACCGGGTGTGAAATGTACGTCAATCCGGAGCGTGGCGGTTCCCGGCGGTTGCTTTACGGTATTTGCGTTTTGCACCTTTTTCGACCGTCCGGGGTGCCGCTTGAAGTCGCACACCTTTGGACTTTGACGGATTGACAGTTGCAGCATTCTTTCTTTTTCTTTTTTCTTCCACACGCAGTGACCGACGCTTTGGAGACCTTACCGCCGCCACTCCGAGGGCCCCAACCCTTCCTGCGCACGGTTCGTGTTTTGGGACAGCTGGACTAACAAATTTCCTCCCGGCACGCGATTATCTGGCTTCTGGTTTCTCGTCCCGGGCGGCACATGAGGCGCGGTTCTATGTCTCCGACACCTTCGCATGTCAGCGTTCTGCAAAAACAAAACAAAAAAACAAAAAAAACTTCCAACGACTAAGTGGCAAAAGGCGAGCAACCACGCGACTTCTGGCTCCGTCTAGAAGGGGCTTTCCTTTTCCCACCTTCTGGTTTTATGTATAGTTTTTTTTCGGTTTTGCATCGGAAAAGTTCACGCGCCTATCTAAAACGGTGCAAACTCCGGGGTCGGGAGTCGTTGCAAAGAGAAACAATAAATAAGTTTAATGTGACCGATTTATCATAAATCGTTCGTGGGTCGATAAGTTATGGCCACGGGAAACTTGGGCCGAGCCCATCCGAGGCCGGCGGCGGCGGGATGCATGCAGTTCAGTTTTCTTCGAGCTACCGAGCGTGTTCTGGCTGCATTCCGGGTCGCAAAAAGGGACCGCCCTCGTCTCGTATCGTAGGGTAATATTTTCCAATCTCCAGCTCCACTCCAGGGCGAGATTTCCTCCTTTCTTTCGGTTCTCGAAAGTGGCTAACAATCGACCATTGTTTTTTAACGGAACCCAGGCAAGCAGGAAGCATATGGAGGTAATGGTTTCTTGCGACATCGATGCACCTCAAACGGCCGTTTTTGTTTTTCGTAGTTATTGCCATTAATAAATTGTCCCGAAGCTGACAATTAATTGCCCTCCCAATAGTGTATCGTCTAGTGAACCGTCTCGCTCGCTTGGGGAATAGCATAAATGAATGATTGATTGGCGCAACTTATCTACGCCACTAAATGGGGTTCTCATGGGGGTCAGGTCATGATGCTCTTACGGAAGTCAACTGTCCGATGCTGCTGGAAAGAGGCTAGAGTTTTTAAAACGTTCATTTTTATTCAGCGTTTGTCAATTGGACTCAATTTAAAGCAACGGTCCAAAAAGCTGTAACTAATAAATTAATCTCCAATTGCATCTGGAATACGAATTACGTTTTACTCTTTTATAAGGCGACCTGCGGCATCGGACATCACTTTAACCTTGGAGCAAACTTCGACAAAACCAGGCGTAATCTTTTTTCTGAGTTGGCATCAAACATTACATCCGATGTAGCTCAAATCTACTGTTGCTTTGAAACTGTATCATATTAAGAAAGTCCCCTCTCTTTTGCATGATCCTCAAACAGAGGTATGTTGTTTTTCAAACAATCTCATGTGTCCTCTTCCTCGACAAAACCATGTGTAATCTCGTTTTGAGTTGGCAACATACAGAACTTTCGATGTAGCGCAAATCTACTGTTGGGTAGAACTTGTTTACCAAAATAACGAAACAAAACTCGAGCTAATTAGATTGCAAACTCTTCTGAACTCAGTGTCATGTCGCAACCTTCAGTTATCACCAGGACATGCATCCGGGACAGAACGGTGATTGATATGTCTTTGTACTGCCAATTTTTTGCGATAATCGGTTGCTTAGGGCGATTTTAATCAAGCCCTAAGTTGGACTCCGTTTGCGTCATCTTTCTTCCTTCGGTTTATTTTGGCTATATTGAAGTTGGGAATTACCGAAACAGTATCAGGTTGTGAAATTTCCATCGCTCTTGCATGCTTTTCAAACCGAAATATGTTTGTTTGCTCCCGAAAACCATCTCCTATGTTGCATGTGCAATAGCATCCTCTTCCATTGGTTTAAATATTGAAGCAGCGGTTGAAGGGAATCAGTAAAGAAAGTTGGTTCAATTGATTCCAAGTGACAATGTATTTTAAAAATCCATTGTGCCAAGTTTTGTGTCTTGTGATAACGGTGATCCTGTATCGTGGAGCAACGGCCGAATGTGATTCCAATTCGATGGAAGCGTTGATCAGTTATAAATTGGAAAAACTTGAACAATGTATGATAGAAAAAGTGAAACAGGAAAGAACAGATGCCAGTGAGTTTCACCATGATTCCTTTTCAAATGAAACGTCGGTCAGAAATATAATGGAAAGGATTGGACAAAAATCATGCGAAAGCTTGCAACGCATTTTGAACCGCACAGCACCAACGTGATCGAAAAACTCACTGCCCTTACAACGAACGTCCAGCAAATGGCCGATTTGAACCAGAATTTACACAAATTCACTGATAATCTCCTTGTGGGTCAACGAGAACTTCAACAGCAGCTGACAAGTGTGAAGGACGATCTTCAATACCACAGGAGGCAGGAGGAACAGGAAAAAGCTAATGACAACGAGTTTCACAAGCTTCAAAATTATGCAAACGCGCAGCATGAGGAAGTGATCGAAAAACTCGCTACACTAACAATGAATGTCCAGCAAATGGAAGAATCAATCAATTATTGACTTAACATTGCCGATAATCTCGTAGCGAGTCAATCACACGTTGAAAAACAGCTGACGAAAATGGAGAAGGAGGGAATGATTCCGGTATCCTGCAAAAATCTGAACATTTATGAAACGGGCACCTATTCCATTCGTCCTTTTGGAGTTGCGGAGAATTTCTTTGCATTTTGTGACTTCGAGGATTACTACAACCTTGGAGGAGGATGGACTGTGTTCCAGCGAAGGATCGATGGAGGAGTGAACTTTTTTCAAAACTGGACGATGTACAAGCACGGATTCGGAGATGTGAACGGAGAGCATGGGCTGGGTTTGGAGAAGCTTCATCTCATGACGAAATCGGGGAGACACGAAATGCTGGTGATCGTCGAGGATCATGACGGAGGATCAGCATACACTCTGTACGATAGTTTCCAAATTGGCAGCGAAGCGGAAAAATACAAGCTGACCATTGGAAAGTATTCAGGAACAGCAGGGGACTCACTAGCCCACCATAATGGAATGAAATTTTCTACATTCGATCAAGATAATGATAATTACGAAAGCGTCAACTGCGCTCAAGGAGCATGGTGGTATAGACAATGTTTTATTAGGTATGTATTTCATTTGTCAACAGTTGCCACACATGTTATCACATACCCTTTTTTTCTATCTCACTGGTAGCCACTTAAATGGAAAGTATTGGATAAAGGGTGAACATGTCGATCCTCCAGCGCTAGGTGTGATTTGGAAAGCTTGGAAAGAAATGTCCTACTAATTGAAATCGACGAGAATGACGGTGCGACGTCGTTCCGGATAAAAACGAAAAAAAAAAAATTATAAATGTTGCTCGTACATACTTGTACGCGAATGAATAATCTTTAATAAGCTAAGTTTTTGATTATGCAAACCTAATGAAAATCTTTTTTAGCTATCGAATAAAAGCAAAGAGTATGCAACCATTTTACTGCTACAATTCCACTTTTGAAACCTGCATTTTATTTCTACTTATCGAAAGCAATAAAAGCTATTTTCCTTATGCATTGTCTTCTTCTTATTATCTGAGCCACTCAAAATTTCCAGGTCAATCATTTTCCGGTTAAGCATGAAGAAACATGCTGCTGCAAATGAAACATTTGCTCCACTCGCCAAGCATAAAGACGTGTGGTCTGCTGAAACAGAAATAAAATCAACGCAATTTCGAAGATTTTGTATCATTATTTAAAAAAACACGAAATTGTTTGAATATCCCTTTCGGAATCATCCCATTTCTTATCTTTGGTCTTAGGTTTTGAAACGAGCTGCTGATAAATATTTTAATAAAAAATCACTGCAAATCTCCTAACGAGTCAATCAGAAATACAAAAGCAACTGACGAAAATGACGAACAGTAATAGTTTCCTAAGGAAAAAACTGGATCAAATTACCAAAGTTGTTTTGTATGAATAAATGTACTAATGAAAAAAAAAAACGCATATGTTTGAATACTTAAACTGTTTAAACCATGCTGCCATCCCTTATCCAATTCAGTTTGAAAGTTTTACCCCTGTAATTTTTTAAGGTAAGTCTTACAGTTACTAATTTTTTCATGCCATTTTATTGCTTAGTCTACGTAAAGCAATCAAAAATGTTCGTGTTCTAGCATTTTTGTTCGATTATAATAACGAAGTCATAGGGAGCAGCAGAAAAAAAAACCTCCCAATGAAAACTTGCATTTTAATCCACGAACTCGAGCTGGACAAATGCCTAAAAAGCAATAAAGCATCATAAATTCCAGCTCTTGCCAGGCGCGCACCAAAGGCTGAATGATGTTTATTTCCCCTTCGAAGAACCTCGCGACTCCCGCAACGCGCAACGGCGTGTGTTCTGGAGTGGAATGCGGAGATAATAAACCGAAGAAGCACCCACAGAAGACAAGAACCCACAAAACTAGATCATAGAGAACTGATAGAAAGCGAAAAGGTAAACGAGCTCGACGGGTTGCGTGGCGTCAAGCCGGAGGAGTCGTCGTCGTCGTCGTCTTTCGTCGGTTTCCCTATCGATGTTTCGTCGCCCAACAAACAACCCCCCAAAACGGAACTTACCTACTCCGCGTGGTGGTGAATAATCGTCCGGCGCTCGGTGGCGATGGTCTGTTAAAATCTAGCTGCGCCGTCGATCGCCGACGCCGGTGATTTCGGCTCCACCGGGAAGGTCCATAAAACGGGAAATAAAAGCAAACCGGAGCAACGGACTGCCGGAATCCCGCCGGAACACCTGGAGCGGGGCCGTCGACGCAAAACCCGGATAGAGAGGACCCCGCGGGGCGAGCGTGAGGGTTGTCGTGTGGATCAATAAAGTTTTTGAAATATGTTAACAGCGAAATTTCAATTTTATAACTTCTGACTCCGCGCTTGGCACGCTAGGGGGTCCTCAAGCGCGCGCCACACCGTCCAACTCGGGGGTCTCGGGTGACGAACCTGCGGACAGGCTGCATTTTTTCCCCGGAGCTTGTTGTTGGTAGTTTATTTCGAGCGCCGGCAGAGCTGAGCCCGGAGCGGCTCGATAAGTCTCGCCCCGGGTTGTTGTTTTCGGGGGCAAAATTCATGGAGGAAGGTGTCGTGGCGAGAATTGGAAGTGACAATGGTGTACACCGCGTCGGGTGAGTTTTTGACACCAGGCCAGAAAGGCTGCGGAGATGGCTTGGCCTGCAGGGAACACACAGCAAGGAATTTACCTCACCACCTTATTCACGCTATTTTATGTTTGACCCGCCTTGGCTCGCGATAACTAGAATCTCGGCGACGACGGGTTCGAATATCCGGAATCCGACATTGATATCAAGAAGAAGCCGACATCGATATCACTTAAGCCAGCCATGATGGCCGGGATCGGTTCGTTTCAACCGTTTTTGCACACGCCGGTAAGACAAAACGGGACAAGAAACCATTTGAGGCAAGATCGAAGATAAATCATAAAATGGTCTCATTTGCGATGGGAGAAAAAAATAACATTCGTAACAACCGGTTCTGGAAGGCATAAATCAATCACTTCGTTGCATACATTCTGGAAGACGGTTAAGATTTGATGAGTGCAATATTTCTTGAGATGGTGCCTATTGATCGACTTGCAATACACCGTTTTTGACTCCATTAGCTCCAGCTAACCATCGAGTTTATCGGTTAAGAATCGAAGCACCGTCACGTAAACGAATTTATTTGGAGCTTGAATAGTAGACTTCTAAAGTATTGGGTAAAGATTTGTTTTGGCGTAATGCGTAATTTTGAGGGCTTACGAGACTTTTTCTTCTTGAACTGTCGTGAATAGGTAATCCTTCGTACCAGGGAAGGTTCGGTCTAGATTCGAGTTCGTGGTCTTGCCTGAGTACGCGATCGGCTATCCGGGACCCCTAAGTAGTAAGTCGTAGCACTCCTAAGAAGTAGCAGTTGGAGTAGCGCTTCACGAGCAATAAAATTTAAACATTAAATTTTTGCTTTATTTAAAGATTGCTTTCTAGGCAGCCATCGGAAGTAGTTTCAAGACCGAATCAGATGTTATGTGTTCGATTCGAAAAACAAATAATCTTCCCATTTCCTGTCCATCTGATGTCACTTGTCGTGCATCCGCCCGGATACAATTAAACCCACGCATCGCTTGCTTCCATCCTTTGAACTATTTTTAAGACCATAACAAAACATGCTCCAGCAACAGTGTCGCTCGTTTTGCTCGCTTCGATCCGTACACGTTCCGAGAATGCAGCGTAAACAAACAAACTTGCATTACCTTTTCCGTATCCGATGTGCGCCGGACTTCAAAGGCAAGCCGGCGATGCCCTTTCCGGCCATACGGGACGAGGTACGGAAACGGTAATTAAACTTTCAATCAACAAGCTTACCATCGACGGGCAAGAATCGGCACTCGCGCCGCCAGATGCCGCATCGATAAATGGAGCGCGTCGATACACGTCTTAGATCGGTCTGTCCAACTTGCTTGGGTCCCTTGCTGACGCTGACGGCCGGTCATTACGCGAGCTGTCATAACTGAGCACCATTAGGGACACCCCAACGCCCCGGCGACGAATGACACACAAAAAAAAGAAAAAAGAAAAGAAAAGACTATACTCTATCAGCCTTCAACCATCAAACATCACTGTCCAGCGCGGATTAAAGCGGTTGTCTGGAGCTGGTCTTTTTTTTTCCCCCGTTCGGCTTGGCTGTGCTTAAATTTATTTATTTATCCTTTCTCTTCGATTGCCGATGATTTCGCGCCAATCGCAGTGAATCGCAGAAAGGTGGAAAGGAACAAAAAAAGATCAACGATCGCGATTCGATTGACTCAACACCGACCGATTAAAAAAACACGCACCCCCAAGACGGTGGAGAAATAAATCAAACAAACATTAGAAACGGCGATCGACAGCCATTTCAAAACAGAACACGACACTAATTAAGAAAAGCGTGGAAATTCTGCGTCAACCACCGGATAAGGGAACATCAAAGGAGGGAAACGAATGGAAGCTAAGGCAGTACGGGAACAAAAAAAACCGAATCGTAAAGAATCCCTGTTGAAGAGGTACATGTTTTCAAACCTGAGCAAAAACGGAAAAATTAAAAAGATCAGCTATCGCAGCGCACTTCTCCCGCGGGAATTTATACGCAATCGGATCGACAGTAATATAATCAAGATAAGAAAACAGTTTACAAAAAAAAAAAAAAAAACTATGGCTCTTGAATAGAGAGGGAGCTTTCCAGCCTGCCGGTTGCCGATGGACCGTGGATTTTTTGTTCTCCGATTAAAGATAGAATTAATTGTAACTCGTCGTCAATCCGTTGCAGGGAAGGACGAATGATCGTGAGTGTAATTTTTGTTTTTTACGAAAAAGAACGTTAGTCCAATCGTAACGTAACGTATCGGCTTTCATGTAAGTACCGCAAACGTTAACATTTATCGACAGAGAGTAAATTCCTTTCAACTGTCGTTGGAAAGTCCATAAAATTATTTTAAAGTGCATGTACATTTGTTACTTATGAGGGCTATCAGATGTTGCAATCATATTTGTGACGAGCGTAGTTTCGAATTTATTTCCCCGCTCTAATGAGCCTGTCGGACGATTTTGAAATACTACCCGAGGGCTGTAAAATAAAAATAGTATTCGTGAAAAATCACAACCAACACGCAATCACAAACCTGGCACACACAATTCTAAAGAAAAAAAAACAACCAAATCGATCGATTTCAGCCATCGCGATTTGATGATTTTGCTCGTAAATTAGGACGCGCGCGATTACGATTACGACTGCGACGGCAATGGCCGTCGTCGTGACTCATAAATGGCTGGAAAAAAAAAACGGCGATCAGCACCACCATCATCCAAACACTCCCGGGGGAACAAACACTTCCCCCGCGAGTGCAATTTTATGTTGCGAATTTTTGTGGCAGTAAAATTGGATTACGGTTACGGTTCCATCCATTTCCTCGCGCGGTTCCGTTGGCCGCCGCGATTCCGAATCCGTTTCATTTGTGCGCCGAATGCGGAGCCCAGTACCCGGTTTCCATCGAGTTTCGCCGCTGCTGATTGACCGGAAGAGGTCCTTGCGGAAAGTATCGCTTTTATGATTATCCGGTACGCGTGGTTTTACTGCTCGGGCTATGAAATCATAACGCGCGTCAAAGAAGGCCGCCCGAGTTTAGAGTGTCGCCTCTCGCCGTAGATTCCGCCCCTTTTTATGGCGATGATTTATTGAAAAGTGGAAGAAAGCCGTAAAACCCGGGAATTCCTGGCGCGCTTCTCGCCGACAGGAATGGCCCAGTTGGCGGCGGTTAGGTTCGGGAGTAAATTAAATCCGGTCACGTACCGTTCCTTCGCGCCTTCCCGGGTGGACTCGGATTTGCGCTGGTGGACTCGGATTGTTCCGAAGAGTGTTCTACCGCTTGTTGCATTCCTATTCCAAAGCACCAGGCACTAGGGTGTAGTCATTTCGAGGTTGACGGTGGGTTTTTGCAAGTGCTAGAAAGTTTGTCCTTAAACCTGCAATTTGTTGTCGTGTTCCCAGCAAAGCAACATAGGTCAAGAAAAGTTATAACGGCTAGGAAAGCCGAGTGCATTCAATAGATAGACTTGTAGAAGAAACAAAACAAAAAGAATCGACGAACGTCAAGAAGCAATTGCAAAATATGAAAAAATACAATAAAAAGCATTAGAAACAACATAGAACAAGAATGAACAAAACTATCAATCAGATCCATCAGAAATAGATTAATGTCAGACAAAAGACAGACAAAAGAGAGAAACATAACAACAACCTTCGATGCAAAAAGAATGGAAATTTTATAATGAAACTTAGGAGCAATTTACCGTGTTTTAGCGTGTAGAACCTTCTTTTAGATCAAAAAATGACCAAGGTAAGATTAAGGGGGTCGTTATACACGGGAAGTAACTTTTCGATCCTAGATTAATGTATTAAGCAGTCGATTTAAATTCGATTGGACGGTGGATTAGTTGCAAGTGATTGAATACTCAAAAGCAAATGGAAATCATGATGTAAGAAGCATTTTGGAGCACCTTCAAGCTGAATGCGATGACGAGGATGACAACATTGACGACTGAAAATGTGTTTGAAAATTAGAAATAGTTGTTATACACGTGAAAATACGGTACATGTCACTTCTACTGTCAATTTTTGTTGAATACTTTATCAAGCCAATATAATCATTATTTCGAATTTGATTGGTGATACAAATTAACAATAAGTTCAAAAATGCCAGAGTTATTGACAAATATAGTCCATCAGTTGTTTTCACTGTTTCGTACAGTTGTACGTGTCAAAAGTGGAAAGAGAGTTTGAAGCAGGAAACAGGAACAGGAAATACCATAGACAAGTAATGCAGGAAAACCCATAAAAGGACGTGCAAAAAAGTACTCCATCAGGATATCAGTTCAAATGTTTCGTTAAAACATAAGAAATTGAAAAAATATTCATCGTGAATCACGAAAAGTATTAAATAATTATTTAAAAATGAGCTGTAATACTGCAAATTAAAATGACTATTAGAAAACGAAGAACCAATGTGAAAAATTAAAAAAAATAAAGAAGTGCTCATAATCGGGAAAGTATTGAAAATATTTTTAACAAGAACTGCAATAACATAAACATGTACAAAACTGATCGAAAATGAAGAACTGTAGAATAAAAAGAAAAGAAATAAATTAAGAAGAAATGCACTATTCGTTTGAACTGACAGAAGAAACTCTGCAAGCAATTGTAAAAAAAATACATAAAAAGATCTGGAAAATGGTGCTCCATCAGGATTTCCTTTCTTCACATTCCTCCAACGGATCACATTTCAAAATGGATTATCTTTTTATTGGCCAGTAAATCAAAACCGAAACTAGACACTTCTGCACGAGATGAAGCGAGTGCAATAATTCCATCACTCAGCATCGGCTAACGACCGGATTGTCGTCGTTACACCAGCTCGATCGACTGTACCGGTGGAAGATCTGTACGGTTTTACAATCCGGTTACTCCCGCCCGGTTCAAAGTCAATCCCGAAGTCTAATTCCGTAACTCGCGAGGTGCCTTTGTGTCATTAGTGGGAGGGGAAAAATACTCGATGCACCCACTACTGGAGACACTTGCACAGAAAAATTGTGATTTCTCCCTCGTTCGCAGACGCTGACCAATCATTAAAAGGCCGCTGGCATGCGGCATAAAAAGCGATCACGCTGAAACGCGAGCGCAGTAAAAATGTGATTTCGATCGATATTAAATTTATTTTTACTACCCCTACTTCAGCACCCTTTCCGGGGAGCCCCCTTTATCATCAAACAGGGGGGGGGGGGGTGGGGGAGGGGGATTAAAGGACGAAATAAGAAGAAGAAAAACGTACCGAAGCACTTGCTGCAACTCCTCGGGGTGGAAGCTCTCCAGTGCCGTAGTTAATTCGGGATGTACGAGCAACAGGAAAAATAAAAATAACCTTCCTTTTTCGCTCCACCTGCCCTCTGCCCTCCTCGCGGCACCATAAACCGATTACGAGGCCCAAGCGTCCGTGTCCTTGTGTCCGTGTGTATGTGTGCATGAGGCAATTAAAGGTTTTTATTACTTTTGCAGCGCGCGCTCCAAATTGCTTGCAATTTGTGAGCCGATGCCGTTCAGCATATTTTATTGCCCTCTGCTTGGAGCGCACCGTTTCACCACTGCCTTTCGGCGGTTTTTTTTCTCCTTCTTCCATCATTCCTTTTCCCTCTGTATGCTCGCTTTGTTCTACTGCTTAGGGAAAGGCCGCCCAACCAACAACTGCGAACCAAGGGCTTCCTTTACAGAGCCAGGAAGCCTTTGGAGGAGATCTCGCCGAAAGGGCGTGTGGGTTTCTTCCGGAACCTGTGCTTTTCCTCACGTACGTCGTAGGAATAATTGATGCCAGAGCCCGCCGGACAGGAAAATGGGAGGACGAAACGTCTCCGACACACACACACACACACACACACACACATTCCCCGACCCGGAAGGGATCATCTGGCGCGGCGTAAGGATATACTGATCCCTTACGAGAAGAAAAGAAAGAACGAAAAGCCTGTAGATGTGCCTTCCATTCGTTATTAGTCCACACTGGTTGGGGTGCTGCCGGGAACGTGTTAATTTGGTTAATTAAAGCGAAACCCGCGGACTTTGCGCGGTGCCACAAATTAAGCCACAAAAACCCGCCGGAAGGACAACTCTCTATCCTCCGAGGGGGGAGGAGGAAAGGGTAGGAAACAAGACTAACGACCTCGCGAATGGCTGGCATGGGGCGAAGGAGAGGATTGTAGGGGAATACGCAAGGGGCGTCCGCAGGTTGCCCAAAGGGCTCGGCTCATTTGGCGGTACGAATGAATGGATGTCGCAACTAGCATTCCGAAACGAGCTGTGCATGTTTGGCTCGGTTCCCTGTGTCCTGTGGGCTTCCTCATTTGCGTCGCCATTTGAGCTTCTTGCTGGCCCTCTCCTAACTCCTCTCCTTCTTTGCCGATTTCGTGAGCCACTTGATTCCGTTGAGAACATATAGGGGAAGGTGGGGCAAGATTCTCAGGTAGGGTTAAATGCTCCGGCATGTTTTTGACCGAATTATACTACTGCTACAATAAATGACTCAATGAAATGTGTTCATTAACGTGTCTTATTTATCCTTTGTGAATTTCGCGGCTCTACATACACATTTAGCATAGAAAACGAGATAAAAAAATTCGAGTAAGATTAGGCTTCCATCATTTGAGATATTATAATGTAAAAAAATAAAAAAATCTTTCGAGCAGGCATTCATTAGGTTTCCGCATATTGAACTTAACGAATTCTGAAGGGATTTTCCTTTTTTCATCACTTGCATTTTTGGTTATAGACAACATTTGAACTTCTCTCAGTATGGGGTAATATGCCCCGGTTTGGATGAGGCAAAATGCAAAAATAAAGACACATGTTATTTATGTTTATGCGTCTTATATTGAACATATACTTTAAATTTAATCAAAATGGATATTTCACAAGTTTTGTTCCCTAAAATTACTAAATTTCCTATGATGATCAACTGTGTTTTCATATCGCATTGATCGTATCCATATTGGCACAGGTTGATTATGACAGTTCTTCTGTTTGTTCGGGCAATTTGGCATAAAAATGAACGGTCTTCAAAAAGCTTATCTAACATGGGTAGTTTTGATATTGTTTTTGGTATTTTTAGTTGCTACAAAAGATGTTAAGGAAGGAAAAGATCAGTTCATCTTAATTTGGATTTTTTTCTTCAACGGATAGCAAGGAAAAACTTGTTTTTTTCTCAAGGGGTCCATATTGCCTCACCTCACCCTATGATGATGGAACGAAACGCCTGCTCAGGCCTCAGGAGGGCCAGGAGTTGCAATCGCATAGTTTCCCCCGTTTGCCCGTTGACGGCGCAATGAAATCTTATTTGCAACCAACCTCACGTGGGTAATCATCCCCGCACCTTGCCTCCTTCGGGTTCGCGATTATTTATGCGCGGTAAATTTAATGATAATAGACACTTAAAAAGCATTCCTCGGGACACAATTTTTGAGTCTCTCTGCCTGATACGTGTGCCATTCCTTCGTGCCGGATCGTCGTCGCCGACGTCGTGCCGTGGAAAATGCCAAAAGAAAAATGTGCACATTCGAGCAAAACCCTGCCCTTGCCTCTGCCAATTTCTTCGCCGCCACTACGCACGAACCGCGCTTTCGAAAGGAAACTAAGTATCGCCCGAGCAAAGAGCCGTTTTTGTTGCGTACAAATTGTACTTTTCGCCACCTTTTCGTTCGCTCCCGCTTGTTGCATCTGCAGTTCGTCAATGATCGCCGTCGGGGAAAAGCAAACGGTTGGAAGCTGAATGTCGATGATGGCTTCACATGGTTGGACGATAACGTAAAGCGTATTTTAGGAACGGCGATGTTATGCTGCGATAGGCTTGCAACGAACGCTAGATCATTAGGGCTGCTTTTCATAAATAATACATTTGGCGTATAAAAATGATAAATCAAACCGGTGGAAAAATATAATTTTCTTCTAATATTCCGTTGCGTTGCTTTACAATTCAAATTGAGCTGGAGACAGCAGCTTCTAATAAGGATTATTATTATCCTATGGTGAGGCACAAAATTGTTGGAAAAGAAAATAAATTAATATGTCCATTCTGCCTACCGCTTGCTGATTTACTACAAATTATCCATCTACACGTTGAAATTCGTTTATGTTTTACGTCCAGTGCATTTCACTTCTCGTTATGCTTTGCCTTGTCGTTTCAGCCCTTCGGCGATCTACTGTTCTCGTGGTTGAGGTTTAATTTCGCTTCCAGCTGATGCTGGCCGGGTGAAAAAAAACCCGTCTCGAGTCTCATGATATAGTGACCAACGATTGTAACGCGTGTGAATGAGTTGCTTTACTCCTTCGGGGGCATTCCCTGGCAAGCTGACACTAACCTAAGTTACTCAAAATTAGCCAACGTTGCGATTGTGTCCTTTCGCGTCTTTATTTTTCGGGGTACGCGTCATTTGCGAACGAGACGAAATGGCAAGCGACAAATTTCCGGCAGGAAAAATCGAAACAAAGTCCTCCCAAGTTGGACGCGTCTAATGGCCGACGTTGCGTTTGTTCTCCATTTTGGATCGCACAAGAAATTATCCTCAATTAGAGTGCATAAAATGTTACGCGTATCATAAATTGGCCTCTCTCTAATGAATTATAGTGTAAGTCCACGAACGGCTGGTTTTTTATGTCGATAGTCTGGTGCTTAATTTTTTTTTCCTTCCTGGCTTTTGTCCACGAATCTCAGAAATTTTCGTCGATGTCAGGATTGTTTGAGGTCAGTTTTCCTGCATCAAACACCACCACAAAAAAAAAACCCCGGCAAACTATCAATCGTTAATCGGTGTCTTAACCAACCCCTTGGGTTTTTTTTTTTTTTTAAAGCCTCCAGCCTTCTGGTGCAGCACAGCTTTTCGTAAATGGCAGTTGATGAACGGCACACGAAGCCACGAGTGGAATGAAAAAAGAGGGGAAATCCACGACACCAGCTACCGGTAGGGCAGTTGCAATTGGCTTCTTAATTTTTTCTCCCCCGAATAAAGGAAAACCGATTCATAACAGAGTCATAAGAGGCAGTCCAGAACAACGGCCCGAAGGAGCATACAGTCACGGGGGAAGCCAAATTGCAATAACGGAAAATACCATCGGCCAACTGCAACTGCACGCATTGCACAATAAATTCAACGATCGTGAAACACTCGAAGCGATCTTGCACGTGAACGGCGAGGAGCGAGAAACCCGTACATAATCTTAAGCCGAAACAGAATTTGCGGATCGGTTTGGCATGCGTCGGGGTTTGGAATCGGTGGCATAAACTGCTTTTTTGCTGTTGCCACCAGTTCCGGTGTCTCGGTGAAACGCGAATAAGGTGACCCTAGAGCCCGAGCCCGAGAAGCCAAGGAGTTCTAGGAGGTGTATAAAATGTGGTTTTGTCCACCAACTCCTCTCGAACTGAAAGCGTAGACCGATCGATCTAATTGCCCAACGTTCGGATGGCGGGAACCTTAGGTGGACAAGGCGATCGGTTCGGCCAATTTTGCATACATCGTTGGCGGTGTTTTCGTACTCGCTTTCCACCATTCGGACCACCCTCGGGTGTTTTGCAACTTGCGGCTCGCCGTTTGGCGCGTTTGATTTTTGCGCAATCGGACTCGCGGTTTGCCACAGTTTTTTCTTTGGTTTGTATGTGACTAAGTCGCGTTTGATAAATCGATGCCAATCCGATGCTAAACGGATTAGCAAACGGGCGGTTTTGCAATGGCGGCTGCAAATGGTGCCGGTTGGTTTGGGGTTCGTTGCAGATAAGCGCACAGAGTGCACCATTAGTGCGCATTTCCAGATTAAATTAACCCCCGTCCACGTTGGGTGAGTCAAACGCCGGTGGTCAGCAGTTTCTTTGTGGCGAATCGTAGGGGGTTGCCGGTGATCAAGTTTTGTCGCATATTAAGGTTGTGCTTTGTTGTAGGACATGATTCAAAAAAAAAAAATGGCAAGCATACATACCGGAACCATGCGACAACACCTGGCATTTCTTGAGATTACTCATCGAAGGCAATTGTGCTGATTAGAGGAAAAAATTCGGATGCAATTGAGCTATTAACAGTAAATTGTGTTTTCCAGAGATAACATCCACAGTTTCTCAGTGAAGTCTACGTACAAACGATTTGTCTGCATTTCGCTTGTATTCAAAAACTACATCTTGAATTGTTAGGGATTAATATAATGGAGCTCTACATATGTTGTCTACTACTGGAACGTAAATACTCTGAGTTCCAGGGAAATGATTCCGCAATTCTAGCTTTGTTTCAAATGAACTAAGGATTTAAAGATGGATTTAGATTGGGTAAGTACTTACCGGTAAGTGACCCCTTCGCATTCGGGTTAGTACTTACCTTAAATTCTTATCATTTGACTTCTTTTCAGTCAACTGCATTTTTAGTTGAGACCCAGTATACACCGAATTCCTCAGAAACGAGAGAAAATGAATTCTCGCAATTTGTAGGATTTTTCGATGACTTTATTGTACAACTGTTTGTCTTGGACATTTGATTTGTTTCAGTCACACAGGCAAATATTACACTGAATAAACCATTTTGATGTGTTTCAATGTGTTGTTCCAAAACTTCCTAAGAAAGCTTTTAATTCAATATTACAACCCCAAGCTGATAAATAATACCCCCGAAAAAATTGTCTTCATCCCATCGGTAATCAATCTCGCGCGTCATGGCAGAGCGAAAATATCACGCCTTGGAAGATCGAATTCCTGCCCCGAAGAAGGGGGAGGCAAAAATATTACGAAAATCACGATCCCGCAACTGACGTATCCATTTCCAACCTTTTCCCCGGGGAGAGAGAAAAAAGTGGATGTAGAGAGGAGCCAGCGCTAAGGCCAACGCGCTTCGACCGCATATCGCCTCGGTTAAATTATTAATAAACCATCGAAATATCGCTTTTCCCGATCTTTCCCAAACGCCGGCCGAGACATTCCACACAGCGAGTTTCATTCATGCGCAGGAACGTGAGGGCTGCAAGGAGTTTGGTTGGTGAAGAAAAGAAGCCAAAAAGCCAAGGGGAGGAAGTTGGGCGACATGCATGCATGAGACTACTCTTCTCGCTCGTTCGGTGTGTTGGTAAGATTCTCAATTACACACAAAGGACTGTTTTGCATAATTAGAGTGTCATTTATCAAAACGCGGAATTAAATTATGCGCACAGGCCGCTCGATTATTGCGCCCGGGCCGTTTCAGCGAGCCGTGCCGTTTTTTTTTTTTTTTTTTTTTTTTTTTTATGGACCTCAGCCTCCAAGAAGAGCTGGTAAAGAAACGTAACATACAGGCCGAAGACGGTCGAGGGTTCGAACACGGTTCGAACAACGCTGAAAATGGGAGGACCCGGGCGACAGGCGGCGACGATTCCCAATTTAAAGTGTTCTCGTGTTGGACGGCTGCAAAACGGGGACACGGGACGGCAGGGAACGGAGGGGAAACGGGTCACATTGTTGTCGCGACTTCAAAACTCACTGGCGATTCTCATATGCATATGCAGATCGAGCGTTCGGAGGGTCGTTCCGTTTTTTTCCAGAGTCTCGCACGCCTTTCTTCCCCTCCGCACTTTCGCGATACTGTGGTCGCGCTTGCGTTATCGCAGGGTCTTTATCTCGCTGTTTTCGCCTCGTCCCGACGTGGAGATCGTCGTCAAGATCTTCCGAGCTCGACGGCTTCTAGGTTGGTGTTCTCTGTCGCGCAGAACCGCGTCGAGCCTGCGTCCCACGTAGCTAACATCGCAACTGCTACATCGAAGGTTGAAGTATCGCTTCTTTTATTCTTTTCCCATCGTGCCTTCCCGAACTCCACCTGGATCACCGATTGTCGCAGAAGGTCCTAAATGCGCCCCATGAATCATTTCGCGGAGGCTCGTTCAAACCATTCGGTTCCGAGATCGGTCCAGATTCTCGGTGTGCGATATTATCTAATCGGTGCGCTGGGGGCCTCGAATGCGTGTTCTTATAAAATCTGGTCCAGGAGAAACCCGCGGTTCGCTCGCGCGCGCATATGTTCGTCCGTGGTATCGGTATCGATGTCGCAGACCTATGTAGATTTATGCAAAAAGGGACGCGACACAAACACTTCTCCGATGCGTTGTTGCTCTGGACGACCACTCTCCCGGAACGAAAAAGAAAACACTGAACAGAACTGATAACGCACTCCAGTCAATGCCAGGAGAGTTTCTGGGAGGTCCCAACAATCGGCGCCGATTTATCATACAGCAAAGGCGCGTTGTGCCGAACGCCCAAGGTTTGCTGATTTATCTTGCTGGCCGAAGTTCTCGCCGAAGGTCACCAAAGGACCGGCGCAACTGTGGCCCTGCTTGACCCCATTTATTTCGTCTAACGATGTTCGTCCGAAAAATTGGAGCGAGTTGTCCCTGGATGGGAGCTGGATAATGTTCTCCAGGAGCCAACCGGGGAATGCGAGAGCTCCAAAATAAACATACAAAAAGACCACATGACCTTGCGGGAGACTGATAAATGTGATCCTGACGATTCCATCCACCTGGCCCCAGGACGACCAGATACCGTCCATCGTCCACAGGGAGGGGGACCCATCAGTGTCGCCGCAAGACGTCATTTGTGCGCTTCTTTGCGGGGCTCGATGACGCAAGCAAACGACTCGCGTTGACTCGCGGCGAAAGAAGGAAAAGCGAAAATGAGTTCAACCGAGACGGCGAGGTAAGCAAAATCACGGCAGCACACGGCATCCAGCATCCATCTTTCCAGGCTTTTCTCGCCCCTTCCCCTTCCCCCCTCCAACACCACTCAACGGATGCGCGCCCATTAGTCTTGCGACATTTACACTCGAACATTAGTTTTATCTGGTGGACTCACTTTCGCTTCGCGCGCCGCCCGCGCTTCGGGATAATTTATTTGCTTGTTATGAATCGTCGCTTCCGTCGTTCTCTTTTCCATTGCTTTTTTTTTTGCTTTTTTTAGATGGAAAACCATCCGCAAATACATTAGTGAACATTACCGCCCGAGTGTATGTCCGAACGAAGATGGGACAGGCCTTGTCTCTTGCGCCATTTCGCGCCGGCTCGCAACCGGAAGGTAAATGTTTGCCTTTTCGGTTCGGTACGTTGGCAATGGAACAACGAAACGAAACCAAACGTGTGTGTGTGTGTGTGGACAGTATCGGTTTGGGTGTCCGCAAAACTCCACCATGCGCTCGTTAGAATATTGCGCCACATGCCACGGCCGCGGACTCGGTAATGATCGTTTGCGTGTGGCGCAATCTTAAGCGAATGCATAATGGAAGCGATACCGAAACCGAAGGAAATGGGTTCGGTTTGTTGTTGCTTTTTTCTGGTTTTCCGTTTACCCTTCCTCCGTCTCGGAGTATGACTTTTGCGGATCGTTTCTGTTGGAAAAAGGCTTTTAGGAGTTAGGCTATCGCGTACGTTGGAGTGGAGATTATCTTTAAATGTATGTATGATTCTAAATTGCATTTAATTTGAAAGTTCTGTATCATGCACCTTACGCACATTTTTATTCAAAGTAGAATAATTAAAATTGGTTTTAAATAGCATTCACCAACATAAAAGGGCAAATTCAATTTGTTTGTTTTTTTTTCACTTTTAGGCGTTGCTTTCCGCAACTCAAGGAATCCTTATTTAATTTGTTCAAAGTAATCACTTAAGCCTACATGACTCAAATATGATAATTTAAAATATGTGAAATACCTAAAGACAAACGCTTTGTGTCCTTTAATTTAACAATCTCAAAATGCTGCATAAAACACCAAAAAACTGATGTACCATAGAATGACAATGATGATCCTAAACGGCGAATTTGGCAGTGTTTTGTTCGATTCAGGTCTGAACATTTTTAAACCAAAAAAGTAACTTACCCCGACTGGCAAGTCAGCACGGAGGTCTATGAAAAATTGCAATTGGGCAGAACAGACGCTCCTATACCCAACAAAGATTCAGCTAGAAAAGAAGATACGTTCCATACTGAACAAGTGCAGTCTTTGGTGTCTCGAAACCAAATTGTTGCGAACTGCAACAGAATTCTGATTCGAAGTGTAAAAGTATTTTCTGCTCCTTTGCTCGTGAAAGAGGGCGGGCCAAAATTTAAACTTTATTTCTCTCTTCAGAATATATCACAAATGATCGCTTGCGTTCTTATTTATATTAGAAACTTATCGTTTCCGTGATCACGCGATCGTTAGTCCAGCTGTCGTTGGAACTTGATCCGTTTCCAACACCAAATAACTGATAAATGTTGATACATCCGTGTTATAGTTCTTTGGGGTTACTTTCGGTCACGGGTTTCGGATTTCGGATCCGGATGTAATCCAGAAAAATGGTCTTACTCCAATATTTCCTATTATTAAATTGTGAAACTTAACTTCTTAATCGTAGCTGCGTTTACGCTCGTGGCATAAGGGCTGTGGGTCGTCACAGTTCTGTCATTGAATAATTCTGCACTATTTATTTATAATTTAACTAAAACTATAAGTTGACAGAAATTCTGGGCCGATCGAACGATGAACTTGTTCTGAGCACGGCATACGATCATCGAAACTTATGGAAATAACAAAAGGTTAATTAAATTTGATTTTAAGTTACAAATAAATGTTAAAAAATTATCCAAAATGAACAACAAATTTCCAAGCTTGTTAAGAAAAGCAAGGACGTACGTTGCTGCCCGACCTCTCCCAAAGCTCAACGCCCAACCCGCAAACACCCCAAAAATCATGTGCACTAATGCCTCTCATCATTCGTCCCCGCATGATGGATGCTGCTCATTTTCGGGGCCAACCGAATCCCAAACCAAAAGCCTCCAGAGTAGTTTCTCGGTGGCGCGTGGCTCCGACGTTCAGATTCCTCTGGTTGAAATAAAGTGAAAATCGAGATCCCCATTTGTGCCATTAGTTTCCACCGGTTGGGCAACAACGATCATCTTCCTCAGATGTTAGATGTTAGAAATCGATCAAGCAAAAGGGGGCATCCGCATTTGCGTGCCTCAAAGTCAAAGTCAGGTGGGAACGGAACGGCTTGGGAACCTGACCACCTGAGGGCAGCCAGCAGTGGGAAATTAATTAAATAAGCGCCTCCCTCATTAGGCCCGCTGGGAATCGATCGGGCTGGGCGTTTTGTCAACCCGGAAAGTTGAGCAAATGGGCTCCTCCCGGGTTGGTTTCACAAAGTGGAACGGATCTTTTATTTCTTTAATTTTATTTTATTTTATTCGACAGCAATTTATATCAATTTTTCTGACAAATAACTCACGTCCGTTGCAAAAGGCGGTACGAACGCACTCGAGAGCGTGTCATTAGCATAAGGCTTAGGTTTTGGGATGGCGATTAAAACGACGAAAGATCCTAAACTTGGTTAGCCAATGGTTTGATAGATTTCGCACACTTTTCGGTCGCAATGGGAAAGAGAAAAAAAAAGCAACATTTGCTAACGTAAGAAGGAAGCAGCCCGGTCGATCGTTACGATCAGGTGTTTTATGTGCAGCAGGGGATCGCGTTCACCGCCTTAACGGTCGGTTTGATTGGTCGTAAAACGACGCCGGTCGAATGCGGCGACCCGATGTCACTCATTAATTTAACGGCCCATCAAACGCGCCCTCGAGTCGTGCGATATGTTTTTTTCCTTGGCCAAATGGCGAGCTGAATGGTTTCCTTTTGCATGCCGGCTTTGGTCGACGCCGGTTTGTTTCATCTCGTCACAAGAATGGCTAATTGTTATGTGGTATGATTTATTGGCAGTTTCGAATAAAACACATCATGCTTTAGAATTCAAACGAAATACAAACCGTTTTTTTGCCGCTTGGAAACAATTTGATTGCGCAATTGAGAACCGGCTTTTCGGGCCAAAAGATATGAGCTCGTAAAAGGGTACAAGAATGAGCTGGTTTGATAAATTGTCACTTCGCATGCACAAACTCACTGCAGCAGGCACACGTTTGACCCAGTTCTTCTGGGGGGAGCTTTTGGGGAAACTCACGCGCTCTCGATGGTGTGACATTTTCATCCCCTTTTCTCCTCTTTTCCGACAAGAAAACCAAGCGCCGCATATGAAACATCAAACCGAGCTGGTTGCGGGACAACAGTTGAAACATAATAACAATGCTTTCCGGGCGGCTCATGGGGAAGAGGGTTTTCACCTCGAGAGAAGGAAGGGCGACACACGATATCCGTGAGCTGCGCCAATCATTCGTCATTTGGCGTGCGGCGGCGAAACTAGCCTATTCCCGCTTTCGTGACGAACTCGTTTGCTTCAAACGGAAAGCGAGCGGCGATGTGTGCCCTTTTTATAATTCACCGCGATCACATTTTTATATCACCGGGAGGAAGTCGGTCCTCACACATTCGCTCGGTGTTCGAATCATAATTTCTCTCCCCAAAACGTCTCCCCCGTTCTTCGTGCAGCATCGTGGAAGCGAAGTCCGGAGCAATAACGGTTATTTTCTTCTGGCTCCAGGAAAAAAAACATCGAATAACCGCCAATCAATTGATAACATTCGGCGTATTTTGATGGATGTGATTTCAAATGTGAGATTTCGCTCACCCCACCACCTCACCTTTTCCCCAAAAGTGTGGGATTTGGAATTTGAATCTTGCCCGGCTTACTTGAATGGCACATTGGCAGATATCGGCTTTCATTGCGAGCGGTTGCGACGATTGAACAATCAGAGACCTCATGATCAACTGTCACCGAAAACGCCACGCGTGAGGAACATTTCATTCATCAGGGCGCAACATTTCAATCGTGTTCTTTTACCTCAGCAATCGATGCTAAGCAGATCTTACCAAGTTTTAACGAAAACCGCAAATGTTGATTCGATTAATTTGTCTTGCCGAATCCAGTTCCTGAGAAATGTATATCATCATTGCGAGGATTTATTTAAATGTCGAGTGTGAATTCATTCATGAATGTGATTGTATGTACCTAGAGTTTGTTGTAAGAAACGTGAATAGTTTTAAAATCGGTTGATCTTTAGCAAATGTTTGGGCTGAAACCGTGTCAATTTGATCCTGTTTTGTTAATTTGAATTTATTTCGAGTTTTTCATTTCCCTTCCACAATGATTATTTTAACAAATTTTTTGGGTAAGATTGCGAAAAATTGACAAAAAAAAACAAGGATATTGAATTTTAACAGCCAAAAATCATTTAAATTATAAATATATTTGAAATTGGTTAATCAAATGAAAACAAGCTGTTTATGAAACCACATTTTGATCAATTTTCAAAAAATTACAAAAATGCGAAATTTAGACTTTTCAAGAGCTTCGTTTAGAAGGTGATCGATTAGTGTAATAAACTTCCTTTAAACTGACCACTGAGGTTTTTTCTTTTTTTTAACCTTACAATCCATTCCATATTATTCTACCCAATTTTCGATGAAAAATACTCAATAAATTGCCTTCCAAAAGACCTTGCATGTTGCGCAGGGGGGTTTCTTTATGCTTTGACATAATAATTTCGAGTTTACCCTTTTATGTCTGTCTCAAGAATAATGTGAAATCCACTTGTCGGGCAGATCGTGATCAAGTTAGGATGCTTTTTGGTAACGATCACACACACATACACACACACACCGTTCAACGTAGCCGGTCGAAATTTCCAAGGTTTTCCGCGACGCACGCAACAACAGAAGCGATCGAACCACTTGTAACGAGCTTTTCTCAAGCCGATTAGCGCACCCGGTCAAGTTGCGTCTGGGCTACTTAGGGTAATGGAGCCGATTTTCTCATTACCCGTCCGCTTGTTCACGAAGGCGATCACAAATCTAATCGCCTTTCGAAACAAAACAAAACACCATCCGAAGCTGGAGAGTTGCGTTGCTTAGCTTGTGCTTCATTTTCTAAACAAGCGCAAGTAATGAGTAATTGCGCCGCCGCGTCAAGGACGCAGAGTGAGCCAATCTCTCTCCCCCCGGAGAGCTGGCCTCATTACTCGCGAGCAGTTTCCGTTCCGAATCTCCGGAGGCTCTCGCTTACTTCCGCCACGGTGGACCACAAGCGGTTTGACGCAAATCGGTCAGCATTCGATGGGAAAGGTCAGCATCGACGCGAATTGACAGCGAAAGGTATCAATCACCGGTCAGAATTGGAGTGGCATTCTTTGGCACATTCTTCTACCCGGCTTGCTTTTCTCACAAGAGGTGTGTTTCCTTCTTTTTTTTTCTTTCTCGTGCGCACGTGTGCTCGGACAAGGACACGGCTTGTTTCAGGGGACGTTTTTGTTTGGCTGTCTTGCCTTGTTCGTTTCGGGTTCGGGCCTTGCGTTGCGCAAGCGATCGTCAAGGGTTAGCGATGAATAGGCTAGAAGAAGAAAAAAAAACTCGTGGTCATACAATAAGCTCAGCCAGGTTCATAAAGCAAAGGTAATCGAAAGGTTGGCAGTTAGTTTTTTTTTTTCGTTATTACATAAAGCTACATAAACTGGATCGTAAGCGGATCCATTAATTAAATATCTGACCCTCGGAGTGAACCCTCGGCTCATGGAGAGCCGCTTGCTGTCATCGAAGGAGGTCACTTTTTGTGTAATCGTAGCCACGCGAGGGAAACGTTCGCTCGACTGTTGCCAATTTTTCACGCATTCTTCCTTCCAGATCATCGGCTCGTTCGTATTGGCGTAATCAATGCCCAGCCCGACGCACTTTTGCCCATCCAGCAACCACCCCGACGATTTGACAGTGCGTAGTTGAAATATTTCACGCAACACACGCGCAACGCAAATCCTGCGCTTCAACTCGGCTTGATCGTCGCCGATGAACTTGTGATGCAATCGCGGACGCTTTGGATCAGAGTTACTTTGGAGTGCTAGAAGAAAAAAAAAACACCACATCATTGACCGGTGCCGGGGAACAACGACGGCAAGCGGTACACACTCTCTTCGGCTAGCCCGATTCGATACGCAAATCAGGTCGGCGCCATCGAAAGGGAAGGCGACATGCATCGACATCGAGAGGTGTCTTTCGGTGGACCTCGCGTGGTCTCTTTGCTCGAGAAAGCTCGAACAATCTCCTCGGCCTCGGCGCGGATTGACCGCGTGACCGTCAGCGTGGTGTCAGCGTGTCTAATTGTGCGCCGGCGATATGATAAATGAGCGATATTAATTATGTAAATTGAAACGAAACCGCGTTAAAGCGCTGCTCGCGATCGCTTAGGGTTTAGTTTAGAGAGAGAGAGAGAGAGAGAGGGAAAATAAAAAGTTTAGGATTAGCCCGAGCGCTAAACCGCCGTTCGGGCAAACCATTCGCGTACGAATCCAACTGTCAAGTTGTTTTTCGGCCCGGGCCAGCTGTGCGTTCCAAATACGGCAAAGGCATCGTTGTTGGGTAATGAGCCGACACGGGTCAATTATCATTTTCAGTTGACTCCGGGTGAGTAGGAGGAGCGACTCAGAATTGACAATCCGATCACGACGGGACCGATGAAGTGATCGATCTGATTTAGCTACTCGCCCGAAGCCGTACGGTTGGTTGAAGGGTTTGCCCTTCAGAAGTAATCTTATTAAGATTAGCCCCCTTGCCTTCGGATGCAGGAGTCAATTAAGGTGCTACTAATTTCGTGGGTCGTTGAAAAAATGGACCGAATATTTGTGTTGAGTTTGGAAACCTCTGACCAAACAACAATTTGTGTTCCTTGATAAAGTGCTTTATTCCTTTTTGAATCCAGTTTTGGTTTGAGGAATCGATAAGCTTATTTATTGTTTGGCTTTATTTTTAATTTGGTTGATGAAAAATAATTTAAATAATTAGCATTTCTTTAAGCATAATATTATTGTGAGAAATTGTTGGTATTCGCTTGTAAGTAAACCTTACTCTTTGAGCTCCAGCTTGCTACTGTTTTATTCATCCGTCAAATGGGTTCATTGTAATTCATATAACTTAGTTCCTATTATCACGGTAATCCTAGATCCTTGTTCTGCATAGATAATCGCCAGAATGTAGGCAACCTACCAATCCTTTAATTCCCACAATTATTTTTTATGGAACTCCAAAATTTTGATTTTCTGAGGAATAAAAAAACATATAAAAAACTCTGTAATTATCAATGATCGATTAACAACGTGCGCGTCGGCATCCAGTTTAAATTCTTAAGAAAGGGGCCAATTTTCCTTATAATTGCTTTTTCCGGCTACATTCTGAACGAACAAAGTGGTGAAGTGAAATCAATAAATTCCACCCCACAAAGATACCAATTATTGGCAATTACGCAATCACAGTGTTGTCCGGAACGGCCCTTTGGGAAGCTCGTTGAGGACGGGGAGAAAATAAAAAAAAACAACGGCACGAGCGAGGGAGAAGAACAAAATATTATGTAGACAAAAAAAAAACACATGAATCAGAGCATGAAAGTGGTTTGCCGCAAATCTAGACTAGAACCTAACATCAAATCAAGAACGGCGAAACGGAAATAGAACGGAAAAGGTCTCGTTTGAGGGCGGGATCGATGTGTCCGATGAAAAACCCGCGGCTCGAGATATCCGAAAGGAAGAGAAACAGAAAAAGATTGAAAGTGAGGTAAATCGCTCTCGATCTCGTCCTCGTCGTCAAGCGGAAGATTCCTCACTTCTTAGTGCCAACATTAAACAGCCGGTGAAGGTCGCTTGTGCTTTCTTCTGCCTGGCGAAAAGGAAACTTCCCTAATCACAGGATTAGGTGAAGAATGTTCGTTCGGCGGACGAGAAGCACGAGCCCAATGACCTCGGGATGGCTTTCCCGTGTTTCCCGCCCGTGCCGTCGCCTGACCCATTCGTGAGACGCGGCAGTGAAAAAGCATCTCTAAGGTCGAATGACTTTGGCCTCGACCGATGGATCGCTCAAGCGAAATCCAGGTACAATTTTAAGGAGACTCCATCGAGAACCCTAGAGCGCCTTCTAGCTCGACGCATCTCATTCTCAGCGCTTCCCTTGACCTACGCGAAGGTCGAAAGGAGAAAAGCGTCAACCAGGCACCTGACCCGAGCGAAATTAAAGTGCACACCAAAGGCACCGGCGCTGGGAAGGAAAATGTAGAGCAATAAAATGATAAGTACCTTCTCCTTTGTTTCTGTCCGTCGGCGCCAGCACGTCGGGACGTTAGCCTAAGCGCATCGATCTTTGTCGGCCGGCAGGTTTTCGGTACTGAGAAATAGATTTCAAGTCGGAGGAACCGTTGGCTTTAGGTGCTGTCAATGCGAAGAAAAATGCGATGATACGACAGGAAAATGGTGCACCAAGCAGCGAAAAACATGCCGCATTAGAGGAAAAAAAAAACGTTGTCATTGAACAACGAAGAAACGACATTGATTTGTTTGCCAGCCTGATGATTAAAAAATAAATACAAACATCAACTTCAAACATTAAAAGGACAAAATATACGCAATTAATCGGTTCGTGGAAAAAGGGCAAAACGAACGCAAATGATGAGATTTTCGTTTCGTTCTATCGTCTTCGGAATGTAATTGAATGCTTCAATTCAAAGCAATTTGGAGCCAATGCCAGTTGGGCAGGGTTCTAGGTTTTGTATAAGGAAGGAGAGCACAATATATTTCAACTGTGATAATAACCGTAGTCTCTTTCTTTTGAAGTGTTGAAATGCAAAGAACATCCTCATTTTCTCAGCATGATCAGTTTCTGTAAAATCTATCCATCTTTTCTATCTTTATTTTATGTTTATCTAATTTTCTATCTATTATTTATTCTATCTATTGCTTTTATCAATTATTTATTATCTATTATCTATGCATAAAGACATATTTTGGACCGCACATCACTTGGGAACGGCTGGACCGATTTTTGTCATTTTTGTTTCATCATGTTCGTCTTGATTCAAGGCAGGTTTATGCGGCAAGGTGAATGCTGGAAAAATTCCATAATTTCCACAATGTTCGCAATTTACTTCTAAAAAAAGCTTTGCGCCTACTACGGCTTCACAAACTTTATGTCTTCAATTTTCCACTATACCTCCGCCTACAATGGTTGTTGGGAATGAAGTTATCAAATCTCTATCAACCAAAACGACACTACCTTTCTGTCTATCCCGCTGTCACCTTTTTTAAATGAAAACCCAGAAAATTTTAAAAATTAAATAAAATGTTTCCATTTATTTTGCTTAGAACTGTTCCTACTGTACCCCGAGTTCAGAGAACGCTGATCATTCAGAAGAAGGGCTTTTTAACGCAAGTGCCTGGGGCAGCCCAAACTCCCAGAAAGTCAAATAACTTCCAGGGAGCTTACGTCAAAAACTATAGGAAAGAAGTTTGAAAAGATGATAAAATATTCATCGATAAAATTCCTTGATCAATATTTGCTTTAATGAAAAAGTTCCTCACTTTAGTAGCAAAGCCAGACAAAAAGCTACATAGTTCAATGGTAAAATATGCAAAAGGGCGTACAGCAATAAATAAAAGGAACACACAATTTTTTTTTATTAAAATGCGTATCATCAGTTTTTTTTTCAAAAGCTAACCTTGTACGTATGTAATGGGATATTTCCGAAGGGGATTTGGAAAAAATTTGGGCTTTTAAAATAATGGTACAAAACCTTCGAACCGTCCTTTACAACCTACAAGAGTGCATCGATTTTTTTTCTTTTCATTTCATCCTTATGCTTCCCGAGTGGAGTAAATATTTCATTTGCAACCGCATGTTCTTCGCGCCGAAGCGGAAAATGATTGACCAGGAAATTGTGCGTGATCCAGATAAGAAGAAGAAGGCAATGTACAAGGAAAGTAACTTTTATTGCTTTCGAGAAGTTGAATGCAGGTTTTAAATGTGAAATTGTTGCAGTAAAATGGTTGCTTACTCTTTGCTTCCCTTGCTTTTCAAAAGCTAGAACAGATTTTGTGCAAATTTAAAAAGCAAATGTATTTTGATGTTGATGTTTATTATAAGCAAGATTATTTATTCGCGAACAACTGCATGAGCTACATTTATCATAGTTTTTTCTCGAGCGTTTGTTATTCTGAGCGACGTCGCACCATCATTTTCGTTGATTTCAATGAATATATCGGTCCTTTCCAATTAACCCAAATCACACCTTCACGGAAAGTAATGCGACGCTCACCCTTTCTGCGATACGTTCCGTTCAAGTGGCTGCAATTGAGATAGAAAAAAGGGAATGTGAACACATGCGGGGCAACTGTTTACATATGGAATGCATACCTAAAAAGGTAAGCGTTAAACCACCATGCCCCGCTTTTATCTTGAGCGCGGTTTAAGTCACTGATTGGATCATTATCTTGATCGAATGTAGAGAAATTCGCTCCATTGCTGCAGGACAGTGAGTCTCCTGCTGTTCCTGAATAATTTCCAATGGTCAGCTTGTATTTTTCCGCCTCACTGCCAATTTGGAAGCTATCGTACAGAGCGTATGTTGTATTTCCTTCATGATTCTCAAGGATTACCAGCATTTCGTGTCTTCCCGATCTCGTCATGACATGAAGCTTCTCCAAACCCAGCCAATGCTCTCCGTTCACATCTCCAAATCCGTTCTTGTACATCGTCCAGTTTCGATAAAAATTCACTGCTCCATTAAATCGACGTTGGAACACTGTCCAGCCACCGCCAAGCTCGAAGTTATCCTCAAAATCACAAAGCACCAAGAAAGGCTCCACAACTCCAGCAGGACGAATGGAATAGGCGCCTGTTTCATTAATGTTCAGCGTTGCGCAGGACGGCAGAATCAATGTTTTGCTGTTCTCATATAACACGTTGTTAATGTTCGTCAGCTGCTGCTCAACTTGTGGTTGATTCGCCACGAGGTTATCACTTATCTTTTGCAAATTCTTGAATGATTCGGCCAATTGTTGAACATTTGTTGTAAGTGCAGCGAGTGTTTCGATCACTTCCTCATGCTGCGCGTTAGTACTATTTTGGAACTTGTGAAACTCTTTTTCATTCGCTTTCTCCTGTTCCACTTTGCTCCTGTGGTATTGAAGATCGTCCTTCACACTTGTCAGCTGCTGTTGGAGTTCTCTTTGACCCACAAGAAGATTATCAGTAATGTTGCGCAAATTCTGGTTCGAATCGGCTATCTGCTGGACTTTCGTTGTAAGGGCAGCGAGTTTTTCGATCACATGGTTGCTGTGCTGTTCAAGATGCGTTTCAAGCTTACGCATAATTGTTTGCTCTAGATTTTGCATTTTATAATTGATGTATGTGTCTATTGAAAAAGCATCATGATCGGCTGTTGCCGTAGGATACAGAATCACCGTGATCACCAGGCACAAAACTTGAAACAATGGATTTTGAAAACGCATTCTCGCTACGAATCAGTCAGCTCCACTTTGTTCACTCAACACCAAAATCAAACTGGTTGCCTTCAATCGCTGCTTCAAGATTCATACCAATGGAAGAAAACGCTATCGCACATGACACATAGGAGATTGTTGAGCAAAACAACATCTTTCAGTTTGAAGAACATGCAACAGAGAAGGGAATTTCACAACCTGATACTGTTTCGTGGTCGAACAAATGAGTTCGAACGAAGAGGATTCGATTAATCCCGTGCAGCCATGTCATAAACAACTGATGATCGCAAAAAATTGGCTGCACAACGGCAAATAGACCACCGTTCAGTCCCTCATGCTTTGGTGATAACTGAACGTTGCGACTTGACCCTGAGCTCAGAAGAGTTTGCAATCTAATTTGCTCGAGTTTTGTGTCTGTTGTGTTGGCCAAAAAGTTCTACGCAACAGTAGATTCGAGCTACATACATCGAATGTACTGTCTGTTGCCAACTCACATAAACGATTACGCAAAGTTTGTTTTTTCCCAAGCTATTATACGTTGAGATTGAGCGTAGAATGTTGACGGCTCAGGTCAGTTTAGTTCATTGAAAACGTCAATACAAATTTGGTAAAACCGCAAGTCAACAAAGGCTTTAAACCCTCAAGTGATAAAACCCCTTCTTTTACTAAGGTTGATTTTTTTTTTTTGCAAAATTCTGTATTCCTCGTACTACTTTACTTTTTCACAATTACCGTGCGGTTAGACGTTCCCGCGAATTTTCTGCGACGATTTTGGTCGCAGCGATGCTACGAACGATGAAAATCTTCAGCGACAATTAAAACCTACGGTTGCTTGTGAATAATGTAGACAGCCTCGTATTACATCACAATCG
Source organism: Anopheles atroparvus (assembly GCA_914969975.1). Taxonomy (NCBI): domain Eukaryota; kingdom Metazoa; phylum Arthropoda; class Insecta; order Diptera; family Culicidae; genus Anopheles; species Anopheles atroparvus. Next base: position 21,801,352 of record CAJZCY010000004.1, read on the forward strand.
AACCTAGTCTCCAAGCCTAAAGTAGTCAGCAAAAAAAAAGAATCGATCTCCTTTCCAGCGGAGTGTATGCAGTCAATCTGGTATGAGGAATCGATAGGCGCAAATTTATCGATGTTCTGATGAATAATCATCCTTTTGAGATTCAATTGGCTTGCGGATCTGATTTAACCATCATCTCAGCCGGTGGTACTCTTCCATCGATCAACAATCCATACACCACAAACAAAATTACACTGAAAGAAAGCACAGCATCAGGGAAGCCATTACCATTAGAATTCGAATTTACATCAGTTGCTGGATTCAACGTTCAACGTGGAAATGACCCGATGCAGAGATTTGGCTTGTTTGATATGGCCAATCAATGTTCTTTGCAAACATCTCACGAAAAACATCGATGTTTGCAACGAGCTCATAAAGAAATTTCCATCGTTGTTCGAAAAAGCCCTAAAACGATGTACGAAAAGGAGGCTAGTTGAAAAGGAGGTTCGTCTTCAAGAAAATCAACAAGGGAGAAGCCCTACAAGTAACATGAAAATGACGGCAGCGATCAAACCACGCTTCGTGAAAGATCAAGATCAGGATTCGGCACACACACACTCATATCGCAGTTAAGCTCGCACAGATTCATCATTTCACATTTCAATGCGCATCCTGTTCAACACGTTCTCGGGAACCTCACATTGTAGTAGACAACATCTCTTCTCTTCTCGCTGTATTTAAAACAATGTTTGGAATGTGTCAATCATCAATCGCAAATCCCCCTACAGATCAATAAGTGTAAACACAAATTTCTTAATAAAAGTCGAACTGTGCCTTTTTTGAAAGTGAAACTTCAAAATTAAATTGCTACCCAATAAAAGCGTATAATATTTCAAGGACAACGTGTTTGCGTTCTGTCGACTATAAACGGACTGGTTTCTGTTCTGAAAATGATCCAACGGATTGATTGAAGCATAATTTATGGCCTGGCGACCAACAGCCAATCTCCTTGCCGATTCTCAAACTCATTGCCTCGATGAACAGATCTGCTAACCACAGCGAAGGAAACCCCAAAACAACCTGTTCCTTTTCCCGATCTTAAGATTGGGCTGTTTTGTGAAACGGATGCAAACAGGTACAGCATTTCAAGAGCAATAGAAAAGCCCAAGAAACAAGAAAATTTTATCGTCCGAAAGGTAATTCAGCGCCACAATCTCAGTTTGGAGGAAACGAATCCCTTAATGTGTTCATAACCCGGGATATATTAGCAGCTCCATCATCACGTCACTAAACAAAACTGACAACAAAAAAAAAACGAAACACATGTTTTTTTTTTTCGAATGGAGGCTAAAATGAACGTGGTTCCGATTTGTGTCATAAAATCGCGCCGTAATGATCATTCGATCGTTAACATGCCAATCGGAAAGCGATTCGATTCGAAAGAGGAAATGATCTTCGGTAAGCAGGAGGGGGGGGGGGGGGGGGGGGTGGGGGGGGGTGTCGACGTCGACAACAAATTTTGCACCACAAAATATCACATCGATTTGAGGTCGATCCGACAAGGTTCAACCGAAAGGTTCTTAATTTTTCGTACCCCAAAAAAGAACACCCCCCCCCCCCCCACCCCTGAAATGTAGTAAAACAAAATAAAGTCCACTTTAAAGAGAAATTATATTGCTCCGATCGATGTGCTCCATAAGTCAGCGAGGTTAACGGTGTTCGGATCGGACGTGGGTGCGTGGGCCGTTTTGACGCGATATTAACGGGCGGAATGTTGATCCTAAGGTCTCTCCTCGGAGGGGAGAGCTTATCCGCGACCGTTGACGGACGGACGACGGCTCGAAGGCGCGTTGATGAAGCTGTCGCCAAAAGTCGTTCCCCGAATCTGGCGCGCCGCCTTTCGGCGTTGATTTTGGCGAGAAAAGAACCGGGCTAAGACGACAACGCAGACAACAACCGAAGCCCTGTCAAACGAACCGAGTTGCGAAGGCGCAAAGGCGAGTCAACCCCCGTGCTGAACGGAGGATTTGAAGGCGGGCAGCCCGGGAGGGAAAATGTTCGTCAGGCTATTTTATGGAAGTTTAGATGTTAGGCAACTGGAAGTTATTTTATTGGGTGCTGTTGATTTGCTAAAACACGGGAATAAAATGTTGAACGCAGGAAGGAAAAAAAGAAAAAGAAAGAAGACCAACAAACCCCAAGCGGGGTTTTTTTTTTGCGGGATCCCGAAAATCCTGTAGGTTGACCAACCGCCGGCCGCCGGTTGTTGACGATGATGTGATGGAACCGGAATTTCTCCATGCGAGACGCCACACCAAACGCTGGACGCCGCTCGGCCCACTCCTTACCCGAGCGCGGGACATCGACGAAAGGTTGTCTTTGTTAATTTTTTACGACCCTTTTCTCCGAGCAATTACCGATCATAAAACTGATGTTGATTCTGTTGAGTCTTTTAACATTTATTTTACCTTCGCCCCGTGCATCTTACGCAGATTCATACTCCGCTTCTGCCTCGCTTCCATTATTTTGGTGGTTTAAGGCTTTGATTTCAAATTCCGTCCGAAGCAAAACTTTTTTTTTTGGTTCCGTCCCTCTCCAACCCACGCACTTTCCTCCCTTGTGACCCGTCGGTCAAATTAATGGTTGATTTTTTTTACGATCCCCCCAGAATATCGCATTTCGGTGGCCATCGCCAAAAAGGTGGCGGGGAAGGATCGCCTTCTATTTTTTTTTTTTCTTACCTCGGCCTTTGCTTTATGCTCCCAAATGATTGGTAGCGATTACGGAACATTAATCACATGGGTGGGGATGATGCGTTCGACAAACGATGACGACCGCGGACGCGATGCTTCAGAGTTATTGTCATCATCGATCAAGTGTGGGGTGCGATGATCGGGCAGATGTGTCCAAAAAAACACACCAAACAGACCCAAGGGAAGACTAAGACGCGATGAAGATTTGATCTGATGATCCGAAGACCGCAGAGGGCGCAAGGCGTCGTGAAATTCCGCGGCTCGCTGATGAATGCCGGTGATAAGGGTTACGGCTCGTGGTTGCAGTGGAGAAGCATTTGAATATCGGATGACTGTTATTTTTATTTGCATCTCGCATCCCGCTGGACAGCGAGATGTCGAGGGGGACAACGGCCGGTAAAGCGGGTTACTGGTGTCATTCGGTAGTTTTTGGGGATCAACCTTCGCCATTGTGTTATCAAACATCAAAACCTAAATACAAATCGTAGCTTATCGATACATTGTTTTGCTGGACCGAAGAAAAAAACGGGCGCTTTGTCTGTATCGGCCTAATGGTTCAAGTCGTTACGATTGTGTTACTCGAAAGAAAGTTTGTTAAATTTTTACCATGTTTGGAATTATTGAACATAGCAATTTCATTTGATTTTAAAGTTTAGCGTCCACATTTCTGCGGCAGAAATACCCCTACTACACTAGGGGTTTATACTGTCATTTTGATTTTGGTAAATAGCGTCAAATCGCGTTTGAACGAAAAAAAATCGGAACCGAGCGCGAAAGGTTCCGATCTGCTTTCAGTTAAGATTATTCTGTCCAAGTTACGGTGTTTTGCCTTTCGTTCTGTTTTCATCAGGGAGTGTTGTTAGTATTTTTGCAACGTTGTTTTAGACGATGATTTGCTAATGGCAGTGGCGGTTTTTTTTTGGGTAATTTTTTGTCAAACATCCCTACTACAGAGCCAAATTGGACAGAAAATCCGAAAATCCGAAATCCCCTTGTGTAATAAAGGGTAAAAAAGTAAATCGCACGAGAAATAAATTTTTTTGCATTAATGAATGCTAATGTAAATTGATTCTAATGTAAATCAACCTTAATAAAATAAACTTGTGCTGACGTTTTCCATAAACTGAACTCATCTAAATCAGTCATCATCTCAGTTAAAACTATACGTTCAATCTCAATGTTTAAAAGCTTGTGGAAAAAAAAAGGATGCGCAATCATTTTTGCTAGTTGGCAACAGACAGTACATCCGATGTAGCTCAACTCGACTGTTGCTTTCAAACGCTTTACCAAAATAGCAGAAACAAAACTCGAGCTCATTAGATTGCAAACTCTTCTGAACTCAGGCTCAAGTCGCAACCTTCCTTTATCACCAAAGCATACGGAACAGAACCGCCGCACATCAACCGTGTGGTGTTTTTTATCATTATTTTTACAGCTCGTGGAAAGGAAAACAATAGGAATGCACCCGCTTCGGACCACGCGTGTCAAATCGGTTGGAAAACGTCGGGTCGCTGCGTTTGATGTGCTGCAATCGGGTGCCAACGGAGAATACCATCGACAAATAGTTCACCTCAATAGTTATTCGATGCTTTTGGCCAAGTTACGGCCAATGTGGTTTGAATAAATATTTATAAAGGAATCCACAGCTTATGCTTGATCTAGAAAAGAGTCCACAGGAAAATTATAACCTCTACTAACTGAGATGTTTTTATTTAAATCCTACCATTGTTAGGTTCTTTGCTCGCTTCATCTAATTCAATCCACCGTTTTGCAAGTTGTGATCCACACTTTTGGACACTTCACTAATTTTTTGTACTACCTCTGAGTGCGTGCGTTTAGGCATGTTCCGTGAGTACCATTCAGAACTCATGTCCATAGAGGACGACTGCGTGATCTTCCTTTTTCTAGGGATATTCTAAACACCATATCACCTTCTCTGTCACAATTTTAAAAGTAAAGTCTATGTCAAGCTCATGCAGTTTGTTCGAACCAAACAAAATTGTTTGGAGACAAAATAGCGCTTCGCAATTATAAAAAATATATCTAGCATATTCATTTATAATTGGAAGGTGTTTGACCATTCGCGCACTTCAGCGTTGTATTTAACAATGATCAATTCTGGAAGAAAGTTGGTCATCTAAGTAAATAAATATTTAATAAAAGAACCAAACCAATTGTAAAAAAAAACCAAACATAATAAACCATAACACATCAATTGACGCACGATGCCGAAGCTAAATCGCAACATTCTTTTTTCACCAAAGTCAGCAGGTCAAGAAGGTGGTTGGTTTGCCGTTGCCCATCTATTTTTTCGCGATAATCGGCTGTTTAAGACATGCATGGCTGCACGGGATTACTCGAATCCTCTTCGTTCGACCTCAATGGTATATTATTTTTTTCTACGAGTTTTGTTTGTCTATATTGTAGAAGAATCCCCGAAACAGTATCAGGTTGTGAAATTCCCCTTTCTCTTGCATGATCTTCAAACCGAAATATGTTTGTTTGCTCCCGAAAACCATCTCCTATGTAGCATATGTGCGATAGTGTCCTCTTACGTTGGTATAAATCATGCTGCAGCGGTTGAAGGAAATCAGTTCGATGGTGGTGTCCAGCGAAGAAAGTTGGTTCAATTGATTCCAACATGTGTGTTACAACTCGTTTGTGCCACGTTTTGTGCCTGGTGAGCACGGTGATCCTGTATCCTGCGGCAACAGCCGCATGTGATACCAGTTCGATGGAAGCGTTGATTAGTTATAAATTGGAAAAACTTCAACAACAAATTATAGAAAAACTGAAACAGGAAAAAATTGATGCCAGTGAGTTTCGCCATGATTCCAACATGATCGAAACACTCGCTGCCCTTTCATCGAAAGTCCAGCAGATAGCCGATTCGAACCAGAATTTGCGCAACATTACTGACAATCTAGACAATCAGTTTATCAGGCGTTGAAAAGCAGCTGACGAACATTAAGAACGTGTTATATGAGACAAGCACAAGGTTGGATCCACCGTCCTGCGCAACGCTGAACATTAATGAAACGGGCTCCTATTCCATTCGACCTGCTGGAGTTGTGGAGCCTTTCTTGTGGAGGGTGAACATCTAAAAACTAATGCTCAAGGTGTGATTTGGCAACATTGGAATGAATCGTCCTATTCATTGAAATCGACGAAAATGATGTTGCGACGTCGCTCAGGATAACAAACGATCAGGAAATCAGCTTATCCACCCACTAAGAATGTCCATAATTTCCTGTCGTGAGCAATCCAACTTATCGTCAGTGCGCCCACCAACGTGCAAACATCGCACTCTGCATCTTCATTTGATGCAAAATTATTCCTTTTACCACACAAGGCAATTAAAACTCTTTCCCACACGAAGAGTGCGTTGACCATATATGGAGAAGGAAGCTGACGGCTTTTTTGGTTTTCCACAAAATTCATCACAGCTCCATCTCCGAAGCACCCACCGTGACACACGCCGAATTATCGTCGCTAAGTGCCCGTGGAATGCCGACCCTACAGCAAACCCCGTTCGAGCCGTGCCTCCCGAAGTGCGGCTGAGTTGGTTTTAGAATTCAGATGATAATGGCGAGCGCAAACATCGGATAGGTGTAAATGTAAAGGAGGCTAAACCCTCGCCCGGCAGCCACACATGAAAGGGCACGACGGCTCACCACCCCGATGTGACGATGGTGTCATTATTAATTAAGCATCGGGAAGAAGGTGCCTTACTACTTCGGCATCCTTTGCTGGCGGGTGGAAGAAAAATCAAACTGCAGGCCAAGCCAACCCCGACGGCAGCGAAGGGTGTTCCTGCTGCGGCACTGGGGAAGGTGGAGCACACGCCAGCAAGACCACGATGGCGATTCTGGTTTGTGTCCCACGAAAGCGTGGTTATTAAATGAGTTGTTTGTACTCCGCTCGGGTCGGTTCGGGCGGTGAACAGTGCTTCCCCCCGGGCGGCACTTCGATTGATCTTGCCGAACCGAAGCCAGGAAGCCAGTTGCCAGCTACAACAACCACCTCAACAACAGCAGCAGCAGCTCAACCCCCACAAAAGGTGTTTCGGCTGTGACTAATGCTCACGGGAGTTGGAACGTTTTTATTTCTCCTCGCTGCATTTAGGAAATGTATGTTCCTCAGGCTGCGAAATAAAAATATTTAAAAAAGCTCCTGAGCTTTGACCGGACACATTTGCACGATTATGCAAAGCAGAGCCCCCGCACATTTTAGCCCAGACTGCTCTGCCTTCCCTCACCCCAAAATCCCTCCAACGAGAACTCCTGAGGGGATGCAATCGAACTGGTGAATAATTGGGAAAGATTGCACGGTTGGGCCATTTAATGCTATTTTTTTCCAGTGTTTCGACATAGTTGTGTTGATAAATGTTTAGGTTTTTCTACCCATGTTTGCCCCGAAAGCATTCCCAGCTCGCATTACGAACTGTACTCCCGGGCAAAACGTGTTCCGGTGGTTCGGGATAGCCTGACTTGGGCCTTGATTTGGGACGTCAAAACAGTTTCGCTTTTCGGCATTAATGCACCACGGTGCGACTGGCACTAAAAACCAGCGCAAACGTAAACTGCGCCCTGGGTTTTGGTATTGTGACAAACTAATTGGACGGAAGCCTTCGATTCTCCTTTGAAGCGACCGAAGCGAGCTTCAGGCTAGCCCGTAGGCCAGCGCTAGCAATGGAATCGTTAAATCTGGCCATTCTTAATGGTCACCAAAGGTGCGTGTCAGCTGTCCCGGGCGCGTTTTGGAGCGATTGAGCCCTCACAGGACACATCGACACGCATCGGTTTGGGTTCGGTGCAAGAGAAGGCAAAGGACACACTGGACGACGGACATTTTGCCCCCTTTGGCGAGGGAAAGCCGACGGTTCGACAGAAGGTTGAGATTTCTACGGAGCAAAAACGCGTTCCGTTCCCATCTTCTTCGGGTTTTTTTTTTTTTTTGAACTGCAAGACTCATAAAAATAAGGCTCGTGGCGCAAAAGCAATGAAAAGCCAAATCCTTACAGTAAAGTGGAGCCTCCGAGCTTCGTGCCGGTCGCATGATATAAATGCCGGCCATCTAGCGAATAATGAGCTCAAGTGTAAGATCAATTTGTTACTCGTTCCGTGCGAAAGGGTGCGTCCGGACGGGAGGAAAATGAAGCGCAGGGTTGAAACATTCCCCATTAAATGTGGTCTGCTTATCCTTGAAGGTAAATACATTGCAAGCATTAAACCCTTGAATACAAAACATTTGCGGTGCACAACCATGATGTTTAAGTTGGAAGTTTCTTGAACTTTGACCTATAACTTCCTTTCCATTGGAAAAAAACCATTATAAATCACAGTTAAAAAAAAAAGAAATATGCTTCGAATTCTCTTAACAATAATATATTCCATTTCCAAGTGATGTGTTTCATTTGAATAAAAACAACCAGTTTGCACATTCCACTAGACCTTTAATAACCTTTGCTGCTGAAGAGTTACCTGGCTAGCCCTCTCGATAAATCGCCGGGCGAAGGAGGCCTGCAACGGTGCGTTGCGAAATGGCAAATCATTAGTACTTCATCGGTCTTAAGCAGCGTTGAGAGTACCGCGACCTACGCAAGCATCTCAATAATACCTACCTCGTCCGATCCAGCGTCCGGCAGCTACACACACACACAGACTTACTCTAACCGGTACGGTACGGTGAGCCACGGTGTGGCACCTTCTTATACCGCTAGCTCGCCTTTAAGCGCAGTTTGAAGGAACGGTATAAATTTCAAACGAAACGAAACGATCAACCATAAATATAGGCTCTTTCCGCGCGATAATATCTTTATTACCGGGTACGAATTCTTGACTGGTTCTCGCGGATGTGTTTTTATTTTTTTTTCTTTCTTTTTTTCTTCCTCTTCCGCCATCATGTTGTGCTTTGGTGAACCTCCACCGGCTCCCCTGGGATCTGCCTTGTAGTAACTTGGCACCTCGCGAACTTGCGGCAAGGAACGCGCGCTTAGCTCCTGATTGAAGAGGAGGTTAAGAAACAGGGAACAACCGCCCTCCCCTGATACAGAATGCATGCGTATACTCGCACGGACGCGCTCGAGGTAATGCTGAAAAATTGTACTGCTACTTTGAATAAGGCACGCCCGCCAATCCGAGCACCTATCAGCATGTCCGCGAGGATCACACATGCACTCGAACATCACGGAACTCGGCTTTAGATTTTTTTTTTTTTAAGAAGGCGCATTTCCATAACAATCACACGGCGTTACGCGAGCGCGCGCGCACTCGCACCGAGGGAGGCAACATAAAACAAGCCCAAAGTGAAACGGCAGCAGCAGCATTGCAGACGGATTAAACGGACCTGTCGATGGGCTGCTGAATGGTGTCGGAGCAAAAGAAGAGGCCGGGAAAAAAAAACAGTACAACAGCCCTCCAACCGTAGCTGCGCGCGAAATAAAAACGAAAGACTTCAATCGGTCGGATCATCATCATCAAGCGACGAACCGGCGAGCGAGCGCGCGGTGCAAAACGCAAACTCACCAGCGGGGATTGGGGGAGGGGAGGGTGGACTGGGAGGATTTGTGAGAACGCCCGACTGGAAACTGTTGGCAATCTTGAAGGATCGCGGGGAAGTCGACGTTGAAAAAGCGGGAGTCGCTTGGTGTTCCCACTCATCCTTACCCGGTCGCTTCTGGATGGTATTAACATTTTTGCTAAGCATTTCTTATTGTTTTGTTTTTTTTTATTGTTCGACGGTTTGCCCTTTCGAGTGCAAAATTAAAACCTTTCTGTTTTTTGCAAAAGTGCAAAAGTGTGGATGCAAGTTTTTTGCTGGGTTGGAAAGGTGGGTTGGCCAGCGGGACAGGAAAAAAAAAGGGGGGCCATTTGCACCACGTGCACTTACCCTGCCGTAAAGCCTTACCAGAAACCAAGTCCAGTGGCGTAAACAAATATCGGCCTCGCATGAATTCCCCTTCGTTCAGCGGATCCGCGAGTTCTTGGACGTTCGGGAGTAGGGCAATAAAAAAAAAAAACCTCCACCGTCGAGGGAGCGTGTGCAGTTGCAAGAATATCTAGATTAATTTGAATAAAACGCGCTATCGTGCAGCACGCCGACGGGGAAGCTGCATGGTATGGCGCTGAGTAGGGGTTAAGCAGCAGCAAAAAAAAAATATGAGATACGAATGCAGCAAAATCATGGCACGAATGGAAGCGAGGAACGGGGGACCAGCAACAACCAGAAAAAAAGAAATCCTCACAGGTTGCTTAAGCACCAGAACGAACAGCCGCGAAGCCACCGTGGAGAATCGGTTAGGAATCGGTTTCCTTTTTTTTTTTTTTTTTTGTTCGACCTCCTCCTTCTCCGCGAACGCGAACCGGAGGCTATTTTCCATTTTCATCCCAACCGCGTGCACCGCGTGCGCTATCTCTTACGAAATTCGATTTTAAGCCAATAAATTAAGGAATTAAAGTCGGATATACGGTTCGGGGTTCGGGCGCGCGCCCGACACGCAACTCCCGCGATGGTACAATGAACGCTCCGAAACGAAAACCGCAGCCTTTCCCACTTGGGGGGGGGGGGGGGGATTCCAACAATCCCTCACTCTCTCTCTCTCACGGCGACTCTTCACGAGAGCCGATTTGGCATGCAAAACAAGGAGAGAAAAAAAAATTGATAGACGAAGGCAGGAAGGTCCATGCACTGATTCATCACCAGCCCTTCCCTTTTTCTGTCTCCTGCATTCGTTTCACTTCAAAGCGCGGGCTCCGCGTTACTTACCGCCGCAATTGCATAGCTTCACAATTAATTTTTTTTCTTTCTTTCTTTGCTCTCTTTCTGCGAGATTAAGGAACGACACTGGGCCGGCTGGAAATTGGAGCGCTTTCTCGTTCGCGCCCTGGTAACAAGAGAATGTCAGGTCATGAGTGGGGGGGGGGGGGGGGGGGGGGGGTTGGCAATGCCCCGTGGATATTGTTTCCTCCACTCGAGCGCGAAGGGTTTTTTTTTTAAATATTTCACCCGTTCTAGCCTTAAAACTATAATTAGTCCGTGCTCCATAAAATGTGCCACGATTACTGTCAAGGATACGGGCCAACAACCGGTGCCAGGGACGGAGAGGAGGAGGTAGGATCGCGGGAAGGGACGCAAGGTTTTATCTGCTGAGACATTTGTTGAACTATCTTAAGCATGCCTTTTTGCAGTGGGAGTAATTAATTTTGCATGCTTTTAAGATACAGTTGGTTGTTTTAAAAATGAAGTGTGTTTTACGAGGGATCGAATGGACACAGATCAATAACCTTCGAAAGTCGTTCCTATCTTGTTCAGGAGAATGCAAATACAAACGAAGAGTGTTGAAAAAACTATAGCAATTATTTGAAGAAAAAAAAACGAACTGAAAAGAAGGCGAACAGTTAAATAAATTATTTAGCAAACTAAAAAAATGAGCATTAAAAAAACAAAACAATAAACGGACAAGACACAATATCTAACCAAGAAAAAATATAATTATATTAAATGATTTTTTTTAAATGAAATAATGTTAAATGAAAAAAAGCTTAGTAAAGCTTTTTAACAGCAGTTCAAGTTCGTGCAAATATTCAAACACATAAATAAATCTTCAAAGGGAGAAGTAAATACGTAATTCTAAAAAACTTTAAGTTGTTGGAACTTAAATATGGTTCTCTTTAATATATTTGAAAGATCAAGAGGTCTGGTTTATAAGGTTGAATTTTTGAGCATTTTGTTTAGCCGTCTTTACGATACCTTTTTTTTTCGTTGAATGATGAATTTTGCATGAAACATAATATCATATTTTGAAATTAGTTATTTAAGATCATAAAAGCAACATCGTTTTTTTAAACAAATTATTTATTAAATAACAAATCATTTCTCTAAATGATCACATATTCCTGCAATTGCATAAAGTTCTCGCCTATAATTGGGTGCGAACTTCCATTGCCATACAATTGATTTAAACTTAAATTTTAATCAATAAACTATTAGTTTAAGTTTACACGTAACCTCCTTTCCGTTTGTCGTGCTTGGCTCCCAAGAATATGCAGTATCTTAATACGTTATGCTAAAAAAAAAGACAGATTTCACCGGTATTTTTTATATTCATCCCAAGATTTCTAAGCAGGTTAATTTCAATCAGTCTTATGAGTCACAAACTCAAGAAGAAGATTAACTCGTCTGACAGAATAAACATGTTATAACAGTTTAGAAAACTAAATCATAATAAGAATTACCGAGAAGAGGCATCATAATAATACGAAAATAGGAGCATTTTAATAAAATAAATTAAATGTGATTCAATAAATACATGAACCGATCATGATGATTCACTTTTTTCCCCAGCTGGATTAGTCCATAAAAAAATACCAACGTACAGTAATGCCACCGCCCATAATTACTTGCACTTGTGTTCACCTTTAATCCGCTGCCGAACTGGAATTCAATCCTCCGGTGGAATGCAACCAGCGCAACCGTGACGTGCTCGAATGGAGCTGGTCTTGAGCGAATCAGTCTTCGTCCGGTGCACCGTCCGAAAAGGGGTTGCCGGCAGCTGATATCGTAAGCTATCGGATAAATTAAGGCAATTTAAGGCTGCGATACATATTTTTATCCCCGCTGTTTCGTCGCTCTCCCATGGGCGCACTTAATCTAGCGCGCTTTGGTGCCGGAGTCTTAAGGTGACTTCCCTTCGCCGGTTTTTTTTTTTCGTTTTACCACTGGCCTACTGATTGCCATTATTTTATGATTTGTCCCGGCCACCCTTTCGGTTCACTGGCTCACTGGCACGCCGTAAACCTTTCGCCCCGTTCCGTTTGACGAGCCTGCAGGCTGCAGAGTGTGCAAACCGTTTGATTAATGCTGTCAGTTTATTAGAAGAATTTTCGCTAGATGCAGCTCCAGCCAGACGACGACGACGACGACGACGAGGACAAGCCGTCTTTAGAATTGCTCGCGAAGTGGAGCGAATTGAGTTGCCACACCCCGTTGCGGTCAAACCCAGTGTGACAACGTAAATGTCCCACCGATGGTTGGCGCAAGTCTTTTATTTTATATCGGGGTTTTTTTTGTCTGGTGCTATTCCTTATTCCAATTCCTGCACACGGCAAAGGTCCGTAAATCCGATGCGGTCCTTTCATTAAAAGCCAAGGTGCGAGAGAGAGATACTGGTTGGCAAGGAGCATGGACAGAAAAAAAGGCATCACATCTGGCGCATTTTTGCTTGAGGTTGTGATCAGACCGGGGACGTGATCGGACGACCAACGATTGATCTGATTGAGCTGCCCGTAAGCGGCCACCGAACGAGCATTAAGAAGGACGGCGCATTGTGATAGGAAAAAAAAAACGAACCCCAACTCCTCCGTTCATGGCGGCTCGAGTGATTTAAACCATTATTAATTGTCCTCGCCAGTGCCGGATGGGGGCCTCAACCCGAAGAGAATCGCCAGCCTACATCGACGGTGGAGCTGCGAATTAGTAGCGCAGGCCGCGATTAAATTGAGATATTGCAAACGACGCCAAACCTACGGCCAGGGCCGTTCCGAATGCTGGTGCAGTTTTCATTGATAGTTGCCATTTTTTCTTTCAATTCTATTTAGAAAAAAAGTGTGCGTTTATCGCGAAATGAGTTGACGGAATGGTTCACAGAGAAAAAAAAGAGGAGGTACAATAAGTAGCGCAAAATAAAGACAGACCCTTTGTTCACACTACTCAAGGAAAAAATGAGACGCACCGATCGATTGTGCAATGGCACATTTATGGCACACCGTACGTTCCCCCGAATAGCTCGACCTAAAACTCGCTCGATCGCTGTACACACGCGTGGCCTTGGCGTGGCCGGAGGTCGAGACGTGCGAGATTTGCAACATTCCATGCCGAACAACACACAACAAACGGCAGGTTCGCGTCCGGCTCCTTCCCAAACGAGGGTTTGGGACACACCGGCTGGTTTGAAATAGACGGACGCTAGAGTCCTCCAAATGCAGCAGGCCACAGACGGAACACAATGGACTTCATTTATAAAAGTGGCGCACTGATTGCGCGTCAGGTCTAATTCCAGCCCGTTGTTCAACCGGCCGCGATGTAAATTGAAGGTCTATGGTTAATTCCTTTACGTCCCCCATATGTTTATGTATGATTCGAGAGGTTCAATTATTTCCCGAGCCTGAGAGGAGCGTTAGCCAACTGGCTCCAAAACGAGATCCACCGATGAAAAGGGGGTTTCCTTCAATCTTGTGTCGCCATGTTCCCTAGAAGCCGCTGAAAATTTGCTAAACAGAACACGAATAATTTACTCCATTGCTGGATCATACGTACGGTGCCGTGGGCTATGGTTAAGACATTTGCACGTTTTCCCCGGTCAAATCCATTACGGAACCCTTTCACCTCCTCCGCCGCGGTCTGCACCACCGTGGCATGAGGGAAAGCCATAGAATGCAATTGTCACCCTCGGACGCTCGTGCATCACGGCGTGTACATGTGCTTGCGCAAGAATGATTGCATTTTAATGCGCACCCAAGCTGGCATACGTGCCATGGAGCGTCGGGAGCTCCAGGAGCTGGTCGAGCCCGAGCAGCATCCAAACATAATGTACACCATGTTAACCAGACACCGAACGACCGACTGTGCATTGCGGCTGGCGGCCCAGATTCCCATCCGATAGCCGGAGTTGTCGCCAGAATGTGTGTGCCGTGCGATATTGCTCCTGCTCCCCCACCCCCCCGAAGGCGAAAAGGGGTGGCGGACGCTCAGCCACACCGAGGTCCCTTTGGAGTGCGACCTCTATTTATATGTGTGTCAGTAGGTGCATCGCATCGCATGTTCTCGCTCGCTTTCGACAACTTAATTCCCCGCACCAGCTCCGTTGCTTTCCTTGGGCAGGGAGAAATGGCCCCGAGTTAAGAAACGGCCCTAGTGAAAATGCGCACCCGCGTGCTGTGGCGTGAGGTCAAGGTGACATCGGGCGGAGGACACTCGGATGTGCAAGTGCACATTCCGTTGCAGTTGAAGCTTCTTGTTAGAGTTGTGTGTTCGCATGCAATCCATGCCCTGCGGGCAGGCGAGAAAACTGAGCTCAGAGAAGAGCGGTTACGTTGTGGCCCTAACTTACCATCGTAATATTTGCGCCAGACCCGAGTTCGAAGGAGGTTCCGAGAAAGTTTCGAGCATACACTTCCTACGGCACCTGAAGTCGTGACTCATATCGTTGCATCTAGGATGCATGAAGAAGAAGGAACAACTGGGAATTATAAAGGGTACAACTTGATTAAACAAGGCATCACATACATTGTAGTTTGAATACAAAAGTAAAACAAGCTCATGTCACTGTACAGATTGATTTTACAATTTTCAAAAGAAATTTCCAACGCCCTAGAAGATTTTTTTTTTTCGAATACCAAAGCGCTAAAATGCGGAAAATTTTATAACATTGGAAATAAAACACAAAAATTGCAGCACTTATGGTTTCCAAATAAAATTTTACTACTTGATAAACTAATAATAAGTTCCTAAGGTTTCCTTCCTAAGGTAGGACTTCCTTAATAAGGAATAATAATAAGTTTATCTATAGCAATTTTACTGCGAAAAAAACCTCCTTGTTGTTGAGGGTAGATCTTAGTAAAGAAGCTAAATTGAGTAGAACATTAGGTCCATTTGTATTATTCCTGACTTGGATAAATTATGAAACGAACTTGTTGACATTTCTACGCAAATTAAAAGCAAACATCCTAAATTCCCGGATAGTCGCGCTCGTACGCCTCCTAAAACACAACCCACGAGGGCGTGGGTTCGAATCCAGACTGGATCTGCCCCGGTACGAATTGTCCGTCAACGTGCGTTGAAGGGTAAATAAGGCTCGTAAGTCCATAAATTGGTAGGTTTATCCAAAAGACGGTCGTTGCGCCAAGAAGAAGAAGACATCAAGGAGAGAATTTGAAAAGATAATAAGACAACTTAAAAGTCCGTCAAGTTACAAAAACCTCCATATTCTCTCCAGATTAAAGAAATGGTAATTTCGACACGATGAAGTTTTAGAAGTTCGAAACGCTAAAGTTGTTCAAGGCTCATCACATTTTAGTTTAAACTTACTTGTGTAATTTGCGCAAAGCCGGAAGCTACTGCTCCTGCTGACAATGAAATTGCAGGATAAAATAGGCTTCTTCCGTGATTTCTCATCATGTTTTCGCCTCCCTCACAGTTTCCCATCTTTCCACCTGCAAGGGGGCCACGGAAATCCATTGCATCTAATGACAATGTTCCTTTTGTTTCTTCAGCCTGGAACAAGGGAACGAGTTTTCTTTCGACGCTTTTTCCGCCTGTTCGTCTTCGATTGTCGTCTTGGCATTCCGGGGCGAGCCTGATTGGACGCCTGTCAGGCTCCTTCAAGGAATCGAAAGAAAATCCGGCTCCCGCTTCGGCTCCGTCTTCGGCAGCAGCATCAAGCAAGTGCACCGATTATCCTGATGTTCGACATGCAATTAAGTTTGATTTCCTCGTGCAGGGAACAGTTTTCCTAACTGCAGTGATAGTGTGTGTGTGTGTGTGTGTGAGCGAGTTTGTGTCTTACCGTTCTTCTTCCACCACGATGACTTCTCGATGCTGATGAGACTCATTTTGCGCCGCTCGGTGATGTTAACAAGATTGCGGACATTTTTTTCCCCAATTTCCAACGCCACCGCCGCCTTCCCATTTCCAATTAGATTGACTGCAGTTTTCCCGGTTCTTGCTGGTTGGTTCATGGTCATGTACTCCTCGGCTGGAAAATGGAAGCAAATCGTTCGGCCGAAGTGTTTCAACCAGCTCGCATCGCCTCTCCCTTAGCTCGGGAGGGGAAAAACAATTTAACTAAATCGAAATCGTACCCTCCTCGTCTTCGGCCGGCCGGTTTTAAGGTGGCATTCTAACCAACCGCCACAAATCGCTTTCACGCGGCCAGGCTTCCGTATCCACGGTGTTTAACGCTCGACCGACCGCGCAATCACGCCGAAGAACGTTGAAAGCAAACCACGTTTGCATGCCGACGCCGAAGGAGACGCCGGCCGGGGAAGATTGATTAGATCAATTGCTGCTATTATTTATTGCGCCACTAAGTAGCCGAACACTGGGACGTGAGTTAAGGTAAAAAAACCTTTCTGTTTTTATTTTCTCTCTCTCTCCTTGGCATCAACGGGTGTTTTTTTTTGTTTTTTCCTCCCCGCTGTTCATCAATCCGATGCGGCACACGAAGAAGAGGTATATTTATATTTAAGTTTTGCGTAGCCAGCAGCTACAGATTGCATCCATCGGTTCGGTTGGCGGTGCGGTTGCATAATCAAAAGGGGAAATCAATCGCGAGGGAGCCAGGAAAAGCTCTCACTAACTGCCAACGGGGCACGGCTAATTTCCACAACGCCCGTTCCTTAGTCATTACGATATATGCAAAACCCTCGATCGGCTCGATTGTCGAAGTGACTCCTGCTGGATCCGGAAAGGGTTACGTGGTATTTACGGCTCATTTACGCGCAGCAGCGAGATCAGATAAAACAGTTCTCCGCCCCCGGGGCTGGTTACATTTGTTCCCACTCTTGTAGTTGGCAAACATGTGGCATCGATGCGATGGGATGCACTTTGCCGTGCCGATTGCTAATTGGAAGATGCAACCACCCGCTGGATGCTCGGGTGCGCTGGCGTTTGGAAAATGGGGGAATCTACCTGGGAAAATCTATCATCATTCATTCCAATTGCCACCCAGCCAGAAGAGCGGGGCGGGCGGATGGACAGATAAAGGATTTATGAAGCGGCAGATACGGTTAGGAACGGCTCGCACAACCGCTTTGATCATTGGACGTCGGTTCGAGAAGAGAAAAAGAAAAAAAAAACATTTCCATTTGCCTCCGACCCCGGTGATCCAGAGTGGAAATGGCTGCCCGACTGATGTGGCATTACAAAAGCAGTTCTAGGCTCCTTTCTCGTATGGTTAGTTCGTTCTACATATAGTTTTTCCATAAAGCGCACAGGAACATCAAATGATCCTTCTTAAATTAACGGCACAAATCGCCTGAAGTGTTTTTTTTCTCTCTATAAAACAGAAACATAAATGAATGAGCAACACATAACCACCGGAAGGTTTGCCGATCAACTTATTAATTAGCAGAAGCAGAAGAATTAATGTTTGCTTACCGTGCACCTGCATTGATGCATCGAAAAACCGCTCGTTGCAGGTTTGCTGTTCGTTTGCAGTCGATGTAACTGAAGGGGGAATGCAGGGGGATGTGCGGACGGCAACATGCATCATCAAACAAACTCATTGAAGTAATCGATCCATCGCTGGTTTGTTAGGCACGGGGAGCGTATTGATTCAAAGTCTATGTTTGAAGACTTTTTTGAAAAGAGGGAAACATTCAATTAATTGGAAAAAATATATATGAACAAGTCAACAGCAAAAACTACGAAGCATAGCATTCTGTTTAGGGTTATATTAAAGGCATAATGGATTAAAAAGGTAGAAAATACCTTTGAGCAAATATGTGAAACCTTTTTACATATTTGAATTCAATGTTACTGCTGTTCACAAAAACAAATGTTCATTTTTATAATCTTTAACTTAAGACCAACGTTTTGACTTTTTTTTTAAATTAAAAAATGGTAAAAAAATGTAAATACTATGCTTAAATGAGCACCTTCTAATAGGTACTAATACCTATGCTTAAATGAGCACCTTCAACTGTCCGACTAGACTACAGTAAGCTAGACGATGATAGCATTTATCTGATTGCCAACAACTCAACGCCGATGGATTCAAAAGAATGTTAGATGTCCCGACGAGCAGCCGTTTGCATAAAATTACCACACACGCCGACGGACACATTCCACATTCGGATAATGGGAACGACTCACAAATGGATCACCGATCTTGATGCCGTCGCAAAACTGGGAAGCATTATCTGAACGCGAACAGCTGCAAAGGTGGGAGCGTGATTTAAATTATTCGAAATGCGAGTGAAATTTTAATTTCTATAATTATTTTTCCGACGGCACTCATGGCGGGGGAGCCCTAGTGTTAAGGATGGTGGCGTGAGCAACTAGATGATGGGTTGGAAAATTCCTTGCAAGAAGAGGGTTTGCCATTTTGATGTGCAATTGAGTATGGTAGCGCGTTTGCGCAACCGCTTTTCCGACGTTGTTCACGTCCCGTCACTATTATCGCGCTGTCTAGTGTGGACTTGCGATTATGGGGCCCGCGAATGGATTGACGAGTGGATTAACGCAGTGTACGTAAGAACGCAACTCGCGATGATTTTCTAACCACAGCAAAGAAAATGAACTGTCCATCATCGGGTAGGTCGGATGGCATTGGGCGGTCGTGCGTGAAACATGGCTTGCTGTGCGAGGGAAGGTGAGCCGGATTTCGATGCCTCTCGAAGACACGACAATGAAGTGAGGTGCAAGCAACTGCACCAAAATGCACAAGCAATCTCGCGAACGACTATGCATCCTGGTTGACCGTAAGAATCTGCTGTTCTACACGCAATTTTAAATCCGCTTGCACTGAAAGGAGTTGGCCAACCAAAAGGGAAGGAAATGGAACAGTTGAAGCTAAATCAGTGTTCTCCAACCATCTCACAACTGTCTTGAAGCACCTTCTTCTTCTTCCTGGAGTAATTATCATCTATTTCGTCCTCTAATCCATTTGTGGCTCCATGAAATTTTTTACCCCTTTAAAAGTACTTGTTGGTGGTCAATACTTCGTAACGGGTACTCTTTCCATACTGCAATTAGTTTATTGTATTAGGTGCGCAGTATCAATGGATCATCCAAAGCATTGCTCATCGCTAGCTACAACTCTTTGTAATATTTCTGGCAAGTCCCAAGTTTTTTTTTCCAAGAAATCTTTATCTTTTGAAGGATTCATCGGTTCAAGTATTTTTTTTTCAAGTTGCTCATATCATAGAGTTGCAGAAGTGCTGGTTAGTCAGACAATGTGCGATCGAACGGAACAGATGTTAATATTACTGTCTAACATCTGTATATATCAGCAGGGGGTTTTCATTTTTTCTTTTTTCCGATTTTCCTTTCCTTTTTTTGCAACGTTGAGTTCCCGCACGTAATTGGCCATATAGAAGAGACCAAAAGTATGTGATGCAATAATCAAATCACGAATGTTTCAATACGGTTTGTTAACCAAATACCTTAGCTAAAATTGGAGTTTTGGATACATCAAAATGGCGCGCTTAGTTCCGCTGACCCATCGATGTCGAACGGCCATTATTTATTTGCGCGCCCTTTATTTTATTTTATTTTTTATTCACGCACGCTTAAAACTTTTGTTCAGATACTTAGCACATTGTCTGCCACAAGTTCGTGACTGTTTATTGTTTGTATGCCAGAGCGGTAAATACTTTCCAGAATTCTAATGCACCAATCTCGTGCTGTATCCTTTTCGTTTTTGTTTATGTATCATCAACCAACCGCAGCATTGTCGCATCATTACCGGCAACAGTTCTATCAACATTGCCTGCTAAAAACGTCATTACCAGACAATTCAATTATCTGTTTCACCAAACACCTGCGACGAACAAAACCGAACAAATACGGAGCATCCCCCCCCCACCGAGAGCATGACAAAATGATCCTTCGAAAATCCTTTCTAATTGAATGCTCTGTTATTAACGAGCGTTTCCTGTAGGCGCGCACGCTCCGCCAAACTAAATTAAACATAAATGGTTTGATAATCAAATAGGTACGCATTCAAACTAATACAAATGGTACATACACGCATACCGAAGGGGAGAACGGAACTGTGCGGAAACGCCTACATACCCCCTATGTTGTTGCGGTTGTCGTTTTGATAAAGAACCATCGAATCCCGTCCCACCCACTGCAGGTCGTGCGCCTTTTTTTTGAGCGGTTAATCCATCATCAACAATTGGCGGGCAGGACTTTCCGCAAGCGAACCTCTCTCTCTCTCCCTCCAAAACGGTTCAGGAAGAGGAATGGGGAAAGGCTCCGGTGTGTGGGTGATCTACGGTTTGGTAGGATTAAATGTGCATTTTTTTTTTTGCACGCTTCGCTTGTGGATGCGAAAATTTGATTACAAGCAGCAGTTTTCAGGGAAAGAAGAAGAGTCGTAAGGTTTGGTGGGGGGGGGGGGGGAAGGCTTCCAATGCCAACACTGTCAATCGGATAAAGTAAAAGCAAATAAAGAGAACAGTAATTTAATTCCAGTCCAGACCACCTGGCCGTGGACCGTTCGCGGTGCGCCTCGTTCGGATGGAATCCGTGCATCGATCGTGTCGTATGGCACCGGACGCAGAGGACGTAACTGGACCCCATGGCAAACCATGTGTGTGTGTGTGCAAACATGTGTCGTCCGCACAATCCACACTGCAACATGCACCTGAGCCATCTAGAACCTGGTACTTCAGCTGCTTCCATATTCCAGTTTTTTTTGTTTTGTTTCCAAATCCTCTACCGTCTAACTCCTCACGTTTTGCGATAGACCTTTCGCTAACAAAACATTACACGTACTCAGCGGTTTTTTCTGCTTTATCGCAGGATACAGACGAGACGAATCTGTGCGTGTTCCTTTGCACTACCAGCAGCCTGTCCCCGGAAGCGGGAAGGACTTCGATCGCACCACTCTGCGTTGCTGTAACGCTATAGGTTCGATGGAAGAATCGCTGATTTTCCACTGTTCCGCTGGGGGGAAAAAAGGAAAATGCACCCACTAGCAACCCTTTAGTTCGTTCGGGACCGTGCGGTTGTGGTCGTGCAGCCCAAGAACAAACGTGTCCTCGAGAGTACATCCCTGGAGTGTCCGGTAACCGAGACCGAGCAGGGACTTCATCAGACGCGTCGCTAAAGCCGGTGTAAAGCTTGTCGATGAGTATTTGAGAAACGGGTGAAGAAAAAAAAAAACGGGAGGTCATTCAACAAATCATTCCTGGCCGATGGGTGTTTGAACATGTCTGTCCCGTCTCTGGTCAAACCAACGTTAGAAAAAAGGGGTTCAACAGTAAACCGATACAGTATAACGCGAACGATGTAAAGCATATGAGATGGTGTCCACTTTGAATAGCTCAAATTATGTTTTAAATTTTCGAGCAGTTATTCTACCTTGTAAGCATATTACATTTTTGTTGGAGTCATCGATCAAAAACTTAACGAATTCATCATATGAACTTGTTGAAATGAAGTAACACTTGTTACACTCTGACTATATAAACACGACACAACCTGTGGACCTCTCACTGTTCCCAGCGTGAACTGTGAATGAAATATATCAAATCGCATCGTTTTCCAGTCGTCGAACTCCGGCGTCCAAGGCGGGACGGGCCAGGCATACCCGTCGACCACGACGTACCGGCGAGTCATCAGTTTTGGGTCATCAAATCTAGCAACGGTGGCGAACACCAAGAGAAAAGCGAACCATTCCGAATCCAGCTCGTCCATCCGAAGGACCCGGGCAGCCACTGCCTTCCATGCCATTTACCAGTGTTTTTCCAATTGCAAAGAACGAAGGTGGAGCACCAAAAAAAGAAAAAAAAACACCCATGAGAGTCAACTGCAAATCAGGTCCTCTGCAGCAGGGAGTAGCTTTGTGGGATTACCTGTCGTTTTCATCTCAGTTTTTTGGAACCCTGTATGGTAAGATTAGAGAGAACATAAAAATCAATGTACCAACATACAGCAGCAGCTTCCCGTGAGTCTGGCGGGAGAAAGGATCCAGTGTTTCCCGCCCTGGCGAGCCGGTCGGTGTGGCGTCAACGATCCGTAAAAAATGTAGCTCCTACCAATAACGAAAAATAAAAAAACAGGGGAACTGCAGTCGAAATTCGATCCTTCCAGTATTAAGGCAGCAACAACGTCCGGATGCACGCAACACAGCTACGACGAAAGAATGAAGGAACAAAACACATGCAAAAGTAGCGCCATGTAGGGAATCAAGCTCTGCCTATTCGAGGAAGGCCTTCGGAATGACGGCGAGGTGTACGAAGGCATTATTCACACTCAATCAAATTAATATCACTCGGTCCGTTCCGTACCGAGGCTTGGGCGGAACTGTGGTAGAATCTCCCGCAGAACCGGATCGTCGAAGGGGAAGGAAAACATTTTCACGCCTCAATACCTTCGAAAACCGGTGGTGGTGGTGGTGGTGGTGATGGTGTTCGGTTACAGGATATCTACCTGGTGGCGGGTTGAAGTACACACCATCCACTAGCCTTCTGCGTCCTTCCAGATTTCGATGGACTTGGAATGCGTGGACGTCGCCGAAGGCGCTTTAACCAGCATCGTTTGTGCGAGCAAAAATTTCGGAGAACCTCGGCTGAGACTATTTGGGTCAACAATGTTGTGCATCTTGCGCAAAAAAAAAAACAACTGAAACCACGCTAACGGGGCCTACACTGGTGTTCGTTGGAGTGCTCCTGTCTTCTTCTTCTTCTTCTTCGAGATTCGGGGCAATTGTTGTAGCGCATCGACAAGGCGTACCTTTCTTATTTATTTTTCAACGCCATAAATCCACCCCTCCCGATCGAGGCCGACGCGTCAAATGGGTTAAATAATTGTTATTTCAAAGTCCCAATGTCAACTTCCCACCACCGTGGCGCTCCAACGATGTTCTCTGAAGAGCGATCGTACGTAGTCAAGGGTTTAAGTGCCAGGTTTTTTTTTCTTTTTTCTTGTACCGTGGCCATTCAAACTCTATATCGTAGCGACTTCAAGAGGACTTCAGTGACGTGTTGCCGAGCATGGTCTCGCTATGAAGTTTCCATCGTCATATTTTTAATGCCTCTTTCGGTAGAGGTCCAAGGTTTCGCAAGCTGGAGCGTTATCACAATAATTCACCTAGTGGTCTAGTTGGTAATTCACCCTTCATTGAAACCACTTTTAAAGTGACCAACATTCGACCCAGTCAAGCCAAACCTGGAGCGTGTCAAAACAGCGTCTCTATTTCAGGTCTTTAGGTTGAAAAAGCAAAATGCCATCACATCCTCTTACAATGTTGTGGACAGTTGACATTCCATTCGCTTCGCTACGATTCACTTGACGGTATGTGATGTACGGTACGTTTATCTTTCTCTTGTTTGCCCTAAGCCTCCAACCGAACGGTCACGGGCCATTTGAGGAGCTTCTGTCAAGCTTCTCCGCTTCGCTTCCATTGCTCCTCTTCCCATGAGAAAAGCCGTAAAAATCTTCCACCATGCGCCGAATGGGTTCGAACAGTGCCGATGCTGGCCGCGGAAGATGTGACACACGCTTGTAATCGACGAGGTTGGCACATTTGGCGTTTTACGGTGGACAAACGCATAAAAACGGCGAACTTTACGACGATACGATTTTGCGAAGACATCGGAACGGAAGCCGGCATGTCGGTCGGAATCGATCTTTCACTTTTCCGTCAGAAGCGAGACGCTAGCCGATCGATTCAAGATGTCGCGGACGGTGTTTAGAACAAGAGAAGTTTTGGGCCGTTATTCGTCCATCGTGTTTGTGACGAATGTTACACGAGCATCGGGAGGCAAGGGAGTTGTCTACCAACAATTTCTGGGTAAAGTTTTCCGTGGAGATAAAAAGCCAATTTCTAACGTGCCATGAAACTACCGTCCCCAACCTACTTTGTTCTACTCGTGGTGCGTACGTTTAATCGGAGCTGGGGTCAATAAATATTTGCAACACAAATTAACCAACGCAAACCCCAGACACTGTTGCGCTGCCCGGAATCCCGAGAACTGAAGGCAGATGAAAATGGATGAGCTGTGGTTCTATGTATTTTCTCCACTTCCGTGGATTTACGAGCATGCATTAAGGAATTGTTTTGCTTCCTTTCAAAGATAAAAGCATTATTCATGCAGCTCTTCGTAGAAGTGTACGCATTGTTTCTACTTCACCACTAACGCCTGTGGGTCTAGTGATCGATAGGGGGGGAATAAAGGGTGGATCGATTATTCAAATGCCAGTTACTAATTTTCAAACCCTTGTTCTATCGGTTTTATCAACTCGAAGAGTTTGGCAAATTAACTCCTTCTTGTAGTCTAAAAACAAATTTACATTAATAAGTTGCATTATAGACAGCACCAGTGACTCATCGGTCTTTCGAAATAACTTAAACTGCCTTAAACTGCCGGATTCGTTTGGTTTAAATTAGGCAGTAAGCAAGGATTGAAATAATTTTAAATGCAATTCCTCTCC